>CM020002.1:315371-2722871 GCA_009771035.1 Lupinus albus
GTCACCACCACTACTGCTCTGTGATACACGAGAACTCTCCTGCATTTTGATCTTCTCATACAGATATTGCTTCTCAGCCTCAGCCTCACTTAATTTTTGTTTCAAATAGTTGTTAGTATACTCTTCCTCTGATTTATCTGACTTGGCAAGGGCTATCCTCTGGAGTCTCTCAGCCTCTCGTTTAGCCTCATTAGCCTTCAATTGGAACATCTCAGCCTCAGCATTTTTAAGCCTCACAATTCTCTCCAGCTCTTCAATCTGTGACTTCTTTTTTTGCCTATCCATCTTGAGTTCTGCTGCTTCTCTTGCCTTATCTGCTAATTCACGGTCACAAGCTTCAAGAGTCAAACGAGCCTTCTTGAACATTCTCATTTTTTCATCAGCTACCATTTCCATCTTTCTTATAGCCTCCTGTACCACTTCAGCAATTCTATTGCATGCCTCCTGTGGAGCAATCAGCCTTTCACTTTCTGCATTTTCCAGGCTCTTTGGAGAGTCCATCTCAAGCTCTTTATCCAGGAAAAGATTTGGTTAGCAGCCAAACATCAAAAGTCGCAATAATAGCATTAACGTGGTTTTTTTTAATTATTGTACATCAACATTTTATTCCCATATGAATCTAACTTTGGGAATACAACAATTAAAGCACTAGGTGAGGTTGGCTATCTAGACCACAATACAACCATGTTAAGGTGAGGTAGCATGGATGCTAACTCTAGAATTTTTAATTGTCATCCATTTTAGGCATGATCAAATATGATACAGAAATGAAATCCATTATAATGCATTATTCATACTACTTATATAACCAAAGACTTATATCATGGGAGATATTGCAAGACTACAATTTGTACGCAAGCTAGATAACTAGTACCTTGAAAAACCATCAATATTGCCCTGCAGGCTGCCTTAGCATCCACTTTTCCACTATTCAGTTTCCTTTGAGATCATCACATTTCCAAAATAGTTTCCTCCCCCGCGTGTCTTTACTACCATGAAAGATCCTACTAACAAAATCGAGTTCCCTCACTAAGGCCTCCCCATCCCATGATGGCGCACAATGCTGGAACACATCTTTGACCCAACCCAACAGTTCTGAAGTCCTACTGCATGCTTGACACCTGAAAACCATTTCACTTGGTCCTACTCCACTCTTCACAGAAGGGCCCGTGCAAATAAGTTGCTCACGGATGGCACAATCTGTATGGGTCCAATGGGAACACAAATCACATCCAATCCAGCGGCATGTATTAACTTCAAAGTCAAACTTGCTGCAGATTACACACATGCAAAGATTGCAGAAACCATTATTGTTGGTGCATGTTTCACATGTACAATCATCAGCTGGAAGCTGGTTTTGACAAGCTATGTTTCTGCATCTCTTATACACAAATATTTCAATTAGGGAAGTCTGTGATAGACTGATACTAGGATGTAAGAATCCCTGAATTCCAGTATTTATGGCAACAAGGATTTCAAGCTGCACGCGATGTGCTCTGATCAATGTTTTGGCTGTTAAATCAGATCTACTCTGAACCAGCTTCTGCAAAATGAAAAACTCCTCTCTATGCTGTGAGCCGTACCTCCTCACCCGTAACTCTCAAGGATACTCTAAGTCCATTTTTAGCTCTTCCAGAAATTCTTCAGGTAGGTGATGCATTTTTTCGCAGATTATATCAACTTTTTCTCTTGCAATGTCCTGGAGACTAATTTTGTCTGCACTGGAAACACGGCGAATAACTGACTGCTCAGGGATATCAATCTCAGCTTTTCCATTCTCCATCTTCTTCACGGCAATTGCATCACCAGTAGGCCAAGTTTCTCGAGAGCTTGCACTTTCAGTTGGAGATTCATGTAGATTGTCAGAGTTAGATCGAGGTTCCTCTGGAGAAAGACGAGGATCAGAAGAAACTAGAGATAGAGAGGTTTGAAGTCCTCCAACCCGTGATTGCTGACGCGGAGGGAGCATTTTTTTGTCTAGACTTCTGGTTCAAGTTAGAGCCTGGCAACATACAAATGAAAAGTTTTAGTTTGTCAATAACTAGCACGTGTAAATATATACATTATATACCACCACACATGAAACTAGGAATTTGAGAACATTCATAATCAGGTAAAGTTACAGCCTTTCTTCCTCTGCTCCCATTCAACACAAATTTCTAAAAAACAAGGAGTAAATAGGCGACGTGGCCAACACCAGCAGGTGACATGTGTTATACTAATTGGTGACGTTGTGATGCTATCATGGACTAAAACCAAATCAATCAACTAAAGTAAGGAATAAAGACTCATGAAAATTGCCTATATTTTCAGGCACTGAAACATATTTAAGCCTAAATAAACAAGCATAAAATCAACTCTCGCAAAAAAAAAACTGAATAATCATATATAATCATAATAAACAGAAGATGAAAGAGTTGAAGAGAAGTGATTTATTTAGTTTGATGGTGTTAAAGGTTGAGAGGTATATATGCAGAAGATCTCATTATCGCATAACAGAAGGAAGTTATAAAAGATGAAACTAATTTTAGAGGTGAAGACTTAAACGAGCGAGCACAGAAAAGGTTGACCTAAAATATAGAAGTTGATGATGTTTGAGACACAGCTTAATTGAAATTCATGAAACGACATCAAAGATCTGTAATCAAAATGAGATAAGTTTGATTCAAAAAGGAGAAGGAAACTCACCGTCAACGATTGATGATTCAAACGATGTGGATCAAATTTGAAGAAAGGAAAGGGGTTTAGGTCAAAATAACTACGGCTGTTGTTACCATTTTGCCCCTATATGCTTCCACGCTTTCAACCGGTCAACTTCTTTTTGGGTCTATATCAAAACTGTGTGCTTCTCTGTCTCATTATCATGTAATTCCCATTTTCAAATAAGATTATTAAAATGTAAAAATTCCTTATACACATTTCATGTAATAATCTAAGTCAATTCAGAGCATCATTTAATAATAACCATATTTTCATTTATAACACACAAACCCAATGTCATCAAATGGAAAACAAAATAATAGTTTATTACGTATTACCTTCTTTGGTAATTAAATGAAACAAAATGGTACATTTTCTTTTACTAGATAAATTAGAGCGAAAAATAAAATGTAAGCATTTTGGTCCAACTAAGAAACCAATTAAATTGAATTGAGCCAAGCTGAACAAAAATCAGTTTTAGTCATGATTTCACGAATTCAATAATCAATGATACAAACATCACTACATTTTTTTTTGGGTTTTATTTAGCCGAACCCAATTGTAAAAAAAACATTCTAAATGTCACTCATAGCTAACCTTGAGTTTAGTAGTCCATCTTTCCCACAAAGTTCAGAAGTTCAACTTCATTGATAATTCAACTATATATAAGATCATAATTATAATTTTTTAAAATTACACTACATATAAGAAATTTTTGTACCACAAAACATGAAGCACACTAAATCAAATCAAAACTATTTTGTCGAATTTGATTGCTTCTCTCCCCTGAAACACTTTTGAATATAACTATTTTTCTATTTAATCACCTTCCAAAGTATCCAATATGTTTTATAAGGGTCTGAATGGAACTTACTGACAATAATGTAACAATGAAGCCTTAGAATTGAGGGAAGGGGATAATCGTTTAAACCACCAGTTGACCAGTTATAGGCATCAAGTTTTTCTGATAGACAAGTATAATAAGCAGATACTAGTACTAGATCAAGTGCATTGTGAATTTCCATGGAATACAATGAATCCAAATCATATGAAAAAACCTTTCCAAAACAAATTTAAAACTACTCGAATGTCAAATACTGGATATCTTAATTACTTTATATCACGATGAATCCCACATTATGTTCATTAAAACAAATTTCTGCCAATAACCAAGCATTGAAACGTTGAACTCTATGGGGGAACAAAAAATCTTTAGTAATATTCCCTTCTCACTTGTTAGAACCAGCTTCAGTAGATTCCACCACCTCAGCTTCTACAGTTTCTGGGACATGATGGGCTGTGCCTGGGGCTGATTAGGAGTTGACCACTTACCACCAAGAGCAATACCCATCATCTCATATATCTTTCCTCCAAGCTGTGCTGGATTATCAGGCTGCATACCAAACAAACAAATTTAGTCTAAAGATGCAAGTTCAGAGAAATGAGTGCTAAAATTGACTAGCATATGGAGCATTTTTGCACCATAATTCTATGTCATCAAAAATAGAGAACATAAACCAACCAACAAGGAATTGATCCATTGTGTGTAAGATCTACTAGATCCCACGTATCGTACAAGGCCAAAGGTCATGGTTTGATCCCTAGGAGCGACAATCATGCACACCAAAAGGGATCATAGCTAGTTGAATGCTATGAGATTATAGCTAAAAGCTTATAACTATATAGCTAGTTGGGCAACTAGCTAAAATTTATTAAATGAGTTAAAGGGGCAAATATTATATTGGCTTGTGGTAAAGACTGTAAAGAGCGAAAATGTGATTGGAAGAGCTTGTAGCAACAAGCTTTAGAAAGATGCAATCTCCATCTCCATTGTATAGTTCACCAACAGCGCCATAAGTTTATTGGCCGAGTTAGTAAGAAGCTACAATGACAATCTATCAAATGAACTATAAGTTTGTCATACGAAATACATGCAGTCTAATTTCACAATGAAACTTGAATGACTTAAAAACGATTGATATTAAACAACGAATGAGCTTTACCGTGAAACCGCTGGAAACCAAAGCTGCATCATACAAAAGATCAATAGCTCTGAGGGCATCCTCGTCATCGGGGTTTGTTTTGTATGCAGCCTGAAATTTAAACATTCAATAGTGTTGCCATTATTTCAATTTGCAAGTTATTATATCACTGGACCTATTGTATAGGGCAAAGTCATTTATCTTACATCCAAGTTCCTGATAATAGGGTGGTCAGGGTTGACCTCAAACACCCTTCTGCTTCTCATGAATTCCAAGCTGCTGGGGTCACCCATAGTTTGCGCCTTCATTAACCTACAGCAAATTCAATTACATAATACGCGTTATTTAATTTTTCAAGATACACAGTCCTTTTTTGCTTAATTCATAATACATGATTTTTAATACTTGAGAGTAAAGAAAAAACACCTTTCCATGTTTGCAGACCAACCAAATTTTCCTGACACACCAGACAAGGTGAGGAGCTAAGTCGGTTTGAAATTTGCACATTTGCAACTTTATCTCCCAAACGTTTCTTAATCCAATCACAAGTTTGGCCAAATACATGCTTCATCTCCCTTATCCTTTTCCTCGTTCTTTTCACCTGCAGAAACAACAAACTATCTTTAACAAATTTGAGCAGTAAAAAACTAAACCATGAATCGACACAATTGTCAATAATGACGAATGTCTAAAAAGAGATAGTTGTACTACCAAACACTTTGTCAATAACCAAGATGAGCATTTGTCAAAAGTAGCATAATCCAAAACAAATAATCAGAAAGGAGCATAAAGAAGGGACAATCAGGTAGAAACAAACCTATTTCCAGGTCTTCCTTGCTAATGTCAACAAAATTCTTTTCCTTGTATGACTTAAGGTTTTGAACAGCAACCTCATCTATTGGGTCCACCAAAAACAGCACCTGAAAAAGTTATATCACAAAAAGATCAATATTCCTATACAACAACATTGACAAAACATTGATATCTAAATCATATTCTCGTCTATCATAAATCATATTCATTGACAAACATTGATATCTAAATATTACCTAATCAATACGCATATGAATTAATAAAAATACAATGTAAAAACTCTAATAAAAACAAGCTTATACTTCAAGATCCTTCTCCGCAAGTCTCTCCAAGAAAGGTGTGTTCTTTGCACTAGTCACGCTGTCAGAGGCAATGTAATAAATATCCTTTTGATCAGGTTTCATATTCTCAACATATTCGTCTAAGCCGATGAGTTCTTCCTCGCTTTGGGATGAGAAAACCGGAGCAAAGGAGCAATGCGTTTGTGATTTTCACGGTCTTCAATACAACCCAGTTTCAAGTGTTTGCCAAAGTTATCCCAGAACGCCTCATAGTCCTGCATACCGAATACAACATATGGTAAAACACAAATGGGAAACATGTCATCCTTTCCCTGAAGATAAGTGATATAAAAAGGTACTAAAAACAAATGAGTACACTAGATACAACTTAAAGGTATCTGAAATGAAGCCACCTTAAGCTATCATAGTTCTATAATTTAGTAGGCAAATGAGTAAACTATATACAAATTAATTATTATGTATCTATAGCCATCTGTGTTCATTTATATTACTTCATCTCATGTATACCTGTAAGAACATGTGAAGCAAGCCTTCACTCGACTTAATACAAAGTCAGGACACATTAACAAGATAAGTCACAAATGTTAAATAAAACTTTTGTTTTTCCCCTGTCTCTGGTAACCAAAAAAATATTCTGAATAAGTTAAGAACATACCCCTCTGTTATCGCTCATGGATATCCCCAGAATCATGTCAAAAGCCTTTCGAACTAACCGTTTCCTCATTATCCGCACCTTCAAGCACCATGTAGAAAAAATTAGGCCAGAAGATGAAACTCAAACAATTTTATAGTTGCGTCAGAGAAAATTCTAGGCTTAAACTTTAAATACTTGTCCATGCCCGATATACTTACTATGCGGCTCTCTTGAAGAATTTCACGTGACACATTGAGTGGAAGATCGTTAGAGTCAACCACACCCTTGACAAAGCTTAAGTATCGAGGGAACTGTTAGAGCAAATAACATATTAGTGTGGGATAAAATTAAGAGAACGCCACCCTGGTACTGGTAGTAGACAGTGAAGTGCTTATACCAGTTCACCATCGAAGTCATCTGAAATGAACACTCTCTTCACATGAAGTCTTATATTCTTGGTCTTGGGATTGATTATGTCATCCTTCCCTGAAGGAGCAACTGCAGGTACATAAAGTACAGACCTAAATTCTACCTCACCCTGCAATAAAAAAAATCACCAACACATGTCTATTAAAACAACCACCAGTATATTAACTACCAAAATTAACACTACGAATCTCACTCAAATAAAACTTGAGGGCATCAGGCCAATTTTGCCATATGTTCTGTGAATTCAGATTACCAAATACAAAAACACACCAAGCATGATGCCAGTTGTGACTTGTGACAATAACAAATCCTTACCTCTGTGGTAAAGTGTGATGCTAAAGGCTCCAGGTACTCATTGAAGGTATTCTTGTAAAACTCATTGTAGTCCTCCTTAGTGACTTCTTTCGGATTACGAAGCTGCACAAATATTGATAGCGCTCAAATCTTTGTCCAAGAAATAAAAATCAGACTGAAGCACAAAACATGCAATTGGAAATCATAAAACTCACCCAGATTGGTTGGGTCTCATTCGTTAGCTCCCAATCCCAATAACGCTCAACAACAGTCTTAGTTTTCTTCTTCTTCTGCCATAAAATGCCAGAGTCATAAATCAGAAATAAAATGAGCAGATAAACAATTGGACATGTGAGAAATATACACTTGGTTCAGTTTGACTGCAGAACAATCAGACATTACCTCAGTCTTTTCATCTTGGTTATCTGTCTTGGCTTCAGCCGGATCCTCATCAACCTCCACCTGCCATGACCCCGAGATAAGTTAATTGCACTATCTTTTTCCAGAGGTGGGCAAAATTAACTCGAGACAAAGAATGTGGTCATAAATCATACTATCAGCTTAAAAAGATCTTATAGACATACTTCTTTTGTGTATCCCTTTTCCTGCCAAGTGTATATCGGGAATGAGACAAATTGTGAATAGTTTTTCACAAGCTTTTGAATCCGCTCTGGATGAGCAAAATCTTTGGCATCCCTCTGAAAGTAAGAAAGCAGGCAAAATACACACAATGTAAGCTAAGGAATAAAGAAAACTAAAAATCACCTAAATGTCCAAAAAATGGAACCATCAACATACCTTCAGATGCAGAGTAAGGCGGGTTCCTCTTGGAATCAACTTCTCAGGATCTGTCTCCTCAGAAATAGTATATGAGCTATCATTTGCCTCTCCATCCCAAACATACTGTTTATCAGATTTTGGACTCTTGGTTGAGACAACCACCTATGGAGTATGAACCCAAAAAATGTGACTACTGGATACAAAAATTTTAACGCTTCAATTTTTACTTTTACACAAATGCATACCCGATCAGCAACCAGAAAAGCAGAATAAAATCCCACACCAAATTGACCAATTAAGTTGTTGTCACCCCCAGCATCCTTGCTATCCTTTTAAATGATACACCTTTGTCAGCACAGAAGATATATAACTGCAAAACAAAATAAAAACAATAAAATCATATGGTGTTACCTTTAGAGCCTTCAAAAACTTCGCAGTTCCACTCTGTGCAATAGTACCAAGACAATCAACAAGTTCTTGCCTAGTCATACCGATGCCTGTATCACTGCATAAAACAAAAGTTGCAGTGCCAGCTGAATAAAAACTTTAATCAAACACCAATGGTAGCTATTTCTCTTACGTAATTGTGATAATCCCGTTATCTTTATCTGCCTGAATCCGGATATCAAAATCAAGTGTTTCCTTCATTAGTTCAGGCTCTGTAACACTTAGAAACCGCAGCTTATCCAAGGCATCACTTGCATTGCTGAAATACACAAAAATGAAAAAATATTTAGCATCCAATCGATACCAAAATAAACATGCACTTCTAGATTTTGTTTTAGAAATCCCTTGTAGAAAAGGTCATCCGAAACAAAAAAAATAGAAACTTAAATAGTAAAACAGAAATAATTATTTTTGCCAATAAAAGCTAACTTAAGATGTTATTATCAAATATTGTTGAACATCTTCCACGTCAATGAAATCATAACAAACAAAGAGATTCTATGAATATAGTTCTACATGGATCGCCTACCAAATGAACGAATTATAACTCTGTTTCTGTGAAAAAGGTGGTTCAAGACACGAAAGAAACAAATATTACTCAAAGATCCACATGAGTGATAGTCTAATAGAATATACCTGATAAGCTCCCTAAGAAACACTTCCTTGTTACTGTATAAACTGTTAACAATGAGGTCCATGAGTCGACTAACCTGCCAATTACACATATCATCCAAAATCATGTTCATAATATTGATATATGATTATCCACATACATTGAAGGTTCAAAAAATGGGCATGTACCTCAGCTTGGTACTCGTATCTCTCAGTTGGTGGGGAATTGGAGGCTGCCGCAGTCGATTCATATCGCTTGCCTAAAAACAGATCCCTTCTCAATCCTAACTTATTTATGGATTTTTCTGAGGTTAAGACAGAATAACACCTAGAATTGGTGTCATTATTATCAGCAACCTGCTCACAACAAGAACATCGTACTATTACTTCACAAAACAATGATTGGAAATTGCAACATATATATCCCAGCATCAGAGTTACAGTTGAAAAGGACATGATATGTTATAAAGGGAACACGGAATTTGGTCCACAAAGTGAAGAATAAATAAAAACAATTGAAATGATTGAGAACTAATTTGTGTTTTCCATAATTGAAGGGTGAAAGCATAATAGGAGTGGAGTCTAATTTTTGAGATGATAATGATAAAGTAATAATAAGAAGTGAGGGTGAAACAAGGGGAATGAAATTAATAGTAAGAAATAATAATGAAAGAATACCAAAGCGAAGTGAGAAGAAGAGAGTGGCCGGCAAAGTGGGGCGGCGTGGCGGAGGAGGGAGGAGCAACGCCTAGAGAGTCTGTGCATGAGCAATTGATGATGTTCAAACTAACTAGGAACTAGGTAGGGTTTTAGAAGGGGTTTGCTTTGCTTTCAGAACCTTCTCGATCCATCTCCTTTTAACCTCTGGGCTTTTATGTTGGATCGGCCCAAACTACTCTCACCTTATTCAATCTAATAATATGGCTCATTTAGTTAATAGTTATGTTCATTGTGATTGTGTTTGCGTTGCATCATATTCTTACAACTCTGCCTTCTCTACTATGTAGAGGTGAACCAGTTATCAACTCTGCATAATCACCCTTAACTTTATTGGTTTTTTTCAACTATGAGAAAGTAAGCCTAACTCTGTCTGCTAGCCCTTAATCCATTAATTAAATTTTCTTCTAAAAAATAAATATGGTTTTTTTAACTAAGAAAGAAAATAAATTATTAGATAAAAGTTGTATAGTTAAATAAAATGTATATGTAATTAACCTGGTAATGAAATAACCTATTTTTTATACTTATTCAAACATAATTTACATGTATAGCGAAATACTCTCAATGAAGTGAAATTCTGTCATGATACATGTTGGTGTTAGCAGGTTTGAGTGTTTTTTGCAGGTAAATAAAATTACACATCCAATATGTAACAGATCTTAATTTCATATTCGATGAAAACAAAAGAAACCTATTTATCACACCCTCCTTTGCCTTTTATTACATCCAAAATATACAATTACGCATTTCATATATCATTAATCGATACTTAGAAGAAGAAAAAACATAGCCATACAGAACCTCCTTAATTATAATGCGCACATATAAAATGATGAAGTAATTATGCAGAAGTGAACATATTTACAGATGAAGTGAAGTATCAACTTCTGAGGTATCAAAATCTATTGAATTCAAGGATGATGGAGGTGGTGATGACTTCATGATGTTGTGATCACCACCTTTCTTGCTTGTCAAGTTGAGCCCAAGAGAAAGAGAATCATCAAGACTTGGCCTATGTGTTGGATCCATCAACCTTGACTCTTCTTCTACACACTTTTCTGATGACAACAACAATCTAACAAATTCTTTCCCTTCTCTCCTTTCTTTCACTTTCTCCAACTCTCTAAACCTTTCTTGAAGTAGAGCAATGGAAGAGTTCACACTTCTAGGATCATTATTTTGCCTACCCATTTGCCACTAGTCACTAAAATTTCAATTTTGTGCCTTATATTTATTAGTGACCTAAGGTATGGAGGAGGAGGTAATGTATATTCCTATATTTAATTATAAGAAAATGATATATTCTCATATTAAATCCTCCTACCCACAAGAAAGTGACATATGTCACGTGCAAACCAATCACTAATAAAAAAGTGTCATTCTATGACATATGTCACTTTTTTGTGGGTAATAGAATTAGTAGGAGGATATAACATTACTCTTAGTTATATCGATTTCTCATACCACACATACCAAATTCAACATACTGCGTATCTCTTGTACCACTTACCTAATTCAACATATTGGGTATCACGTTAAGCCTTCTAATAATAAGTAAAAAAATAATGAATCGTGTAACAAAACTATAATACCATCAAACTATGATATAAAAAATCATCATGTGTGTCACCCATTCAGCTAGTCACTTTAACTGGTAAAAATGTTAATTTATAATATACCAAGTAATTATAAATTATATTTTCTCCATGAACTAAAGAGAATTATAAATTATATGGTATACATCCTAGTTTGACATGTAGTAATTTGGAAGTGGTATATAATAGAGGAGGTGGCATATGAAAGAGATCATCATCATTTTTTACTATTCATAAATATTATATTTTTGCATTTGGGTCCTTTTATCTTAGCCCTAATGATAGCAACGTAGAGTAGAATCGAGTGCAGTTTGAGAAGATGGCAAAGAGATGGGGTTAAAGGATTAGTTTATGGGAGGGCAATGTTGATAGATGTGAGTCCAAATGAAGTTTTTGATGGAAGAAAATGGTAAGAGGAAGTGTCCAAATTGATGATGCATAGTAGCATTTGGAAGGGAGTGACATGAAGAATAAATGCTCAAGCAATGCTTATTAGTTCCTACGTATAAAAAAACATATTTCACATCTTAACCATTCATTCTTGAAAAATTAATTAGTTTAGATATATTCATCAATTCAATCTATTGAATTTTCCCAGAATAGATACTTATAATGTGAAGTATGCTTGTTTTTCACTTACTCTTAGATTAATTAAATCATCTAAATTAAAGTTTTCAAAGTGTTGAATGATTTCAACAGAAGTGGGAGGGTCATGCTGTTCAAAACACAAAAGGATTTAAGAAGGAATATTTTTGGACTTTGCCATCAATGATTAATTAGTCATGTGTGTGGTTCATTTCTAAAATTGAAAAATAATTAAGTATCATATTATTTGATCAAAGATACACTTTAGTCATTTCTAAATTGCAGTCCATGTCATGTTGAATGTATAGAGTCTAGACTCGCCAATAGTGTGCCTTTTGTAGTTTGATGAAAGGAAATAAGAAAAATAAACTTTTATGAGACTTTCATTTTATCAAAATTGAAATGAAACGGATATTGACTCATTTGTTTGATTTTTATTGGATGAAAAACATGTTAAAGAGAAATAGGGTGGTATTGTTGGTTCTATGTTTTTGTGTGTAATTTTGATCTCATATATTTTGCAAATTATCAACCCTTATCTTCTCATCTAAATACTTAATGAATTTACTTATAATGTGCATTTTTCATCTTCTAACTTTATTGGATACAGTGAAGGCAGGTACGATAATGTGTAGAACGTGTGTCGGATGCTGAGTTCTGAGTCTGAGGCATGGCAATGGCCAACTTTCTTCTCTGTTCCTCTCAAAATCCAAACTTTAAATTCCCAAAACAAGAACCACACCAACTCCATGCTTTGTACCTCAAAAATGGCACCTTGAACCACCCTTCTCTTTCTTCCCGCCTTCTATCTCTCTACACTCACCCCACATCAACGATCTCAACGATCTCACGCTCGTTCCCTTTTCAACACCATCAACCCACCCACCTTAATTTCTTTCAATCTTATCATCAAATGCTACGTTCATAACCGCCTTTCTAACGATGCACTCCACGTGTTCGATGAAATGCTTCGTTTTTATTTGCCAGATTGTTTCACATTGCCCTGTGTGATAAAGGGCTGCGCTCGTTTAAACGCGGTTCATGAAGGGAAACAGATTCATGGGTTGGCGTTGAAAGTTGGGTTTGGTGGGGATAAGTTTGTGCAGAGTAGCTTGGTGAGTATGTATGCTAAGTGGGGTGATATGGTTGTGGCTAGAGAGGTTTTTGATCGAATGCGGGACCGTGGTTTGGTGGCATGGAACTCTTTGATTGATGGGTATGCAAAAAATGGTGACTTGGAAGTTGCGTTAAAGCTGTTCGATGAAATGCCAATCAGGGATAGTTTTACTTGGACTGCTTTGGTTGATGGGCTATCAAAATGCAACAAGATTGATGCTGCAAGAGAGATGTTTGATCGAATGCCGAGTAAGAATCTGGTGTCTTGGAATGCCATGATTAATGGGTATATGAAGGCTGGTAAAGTCAATTTGGCCCATCAATTGTTTCAACAGATGCCTATGAGGAATATAGTTAGTTGGAACTCCATGATAGCTGGACATGAGCTCAATGGGCAGTTTTTTGAAGCTTTGGAATTGTTTGATGTGTTGTTAAAAGAGGGCCTCATGCCTAGCCATGTTACAGTTCTCAGTGCTCTTTCTGCAGTTTCAGGTTTATCTTTTCTTAGTAATGGAAGGTGGATTCATTCGTTTATGGTTAAACATGGTTTTGAATTAGATGGCGTACTCGGAACATCACTGATAGAAATGTATTCTAAGTGTGGGAGTATAGAGAGTGCTCTAGAAGTTTTTAAAGCATTATCCAACAAAAAATTAGGGCACTGGACAGCTATAATTGTGGGATTAGGAATGCATGGTTTGGCTGATCGAGCTCTTGAGCTTTTTGAGGAAATGCACAGAATTGGAATGAAGCCACATTATATAACTTTCATTGGGGTGTTAAATGCTTGTAGTCATGCAGGCTTGGTAGATGAGGGAAGCAGAATTTTTCATATGATGATAAATGAATATAAAATCAAGCCCACAATTGAACATTATGGTTGCTTTGTTGACATTTTATGCAGAGCTGGGTATCTTGAACAGGCAAAAATTACAATTGAGAGCATGCCTATGAAACCAAACAAATTCATCTGGATGAGCTTGCTGGGTGGTTCTAGAAACTATGGGAATTTGGAAATTGGTGAATATGCAGCTCATAATTTGATGAAGACGGATCCGGATGTTGCTGGGTGCTATACCTTACTTTCTAACATGTATGCTGCAGCTGGGAAGTGGGATGAAGTTTCACAGATAAGAAAAGTGATGAAGAAGATAGGAGTTATAAAGGATGCTGGATGCAGCTTCATTGAGCACAGAAGCCAAATTCATCGGTTTATTGTCGGAGATAGATCACATCCCCAAACTGAGGTTATATATGCTAAGTTGAAGGAGATGAGGGAGAAACTGAAGTTGGCTGGACATGCTCCTGATACAAGTCAAGTTCTACTGAACATTGAAGGGGAGAATGAAAAAGAAGCTGAATTAGAGACTCATAGTGAGAGACTGGCCATCTCTTTTGGCCTCATCAATATGGAAAGCAGGACACCTATTCGCATTATGAAGAATCTTAGAGTTTGTAATGATTGCCATGTAGTCACTAAGCTCCTCTCTGCTATCTACAATCATGAAATCATAGTGAGAGATAATAGCCGCTTCCATCATTTCAAAAATGGATCATGTTCTTGCAATGACTTTTGGTGACTGCCTCTCCATTTTTGCTGCATGTGATGGATCCTTGTGCAGTTTTGAAGACACATCTCTAGAGTTCATAGCCTTCCTGCTAAGGTATTGGCTTCAAATATGGCTACAGCTATGTAGTTAAATTTATTATGACCCTTAATAAAGAAGATGATCTTCATGAACAGGTTCCCATCATCACCGGTGCCATTTTCTTTATTCAGGCATACATTAACCCCAGGAGTGACAATTAAGGTCATTTTCATCTGAATGTTTCTACATTTTTAAATAGTCAAATACAAGATAAAAAATATTCAAAATGCAGTTTTGAACACACATCTCTAGAGTTCGTAGCCTCCCTGCTGAGGTATTGGATTCAAATATGGTTACAGACAAGTAGTTAAATTTCCCATCACCCCCAGTTTCATTTTCTTTATCCAGGCATACAATAACCCCAGAAGTGACAATTAAAGTCGTTTTCATTTGAATGTTTCTACATTTTCATATTGATATTAAAGTTTGAACATAAGGATCTAACTTTGATAGTCAAACAGAAGATAAAAGATGTTCAAAGTTTTAGATATGGGCATTTACTTCGTTTTTGTATAATTACTTCATATGGTTCAGGCATTGTTGTTTTCAGTGGAGACCATGAACACTTGTGGTTTAGGTTATGCAAAAAGTAGAAACCCATAGAAGTTATGAAAAACACACCCCAGCGGATATTCCAAAATCATGCATAAGAGTTGACATTTCTAATATATAATTGTTCTCATACAGGTTCTTGGTGTTACATCAGTGACAATGGAACTGCACAAGGGAACAGAAGATAGCGTCACAAAAGGCATAAGTCAGCATCATCTTCATTGTCCAGGGACAAAGTTAGTGGCATAAGCCCATGCATTGTTGGCAACAGGATCAGCAACATGGTCATAAAGGTTCTGAATAGGGCCCTTGCCAGTAACAATGGCCTGAACAAAGAACCAAACATTGAGGTCATTGCCAATCTGCCGTTCTTGAGTTCCTTCACCTTCAACTCTGCAAATGCCTCCGGATCATCAGCAAGACCAAGTGGGTCAAAGGCACCACCAGGGTATAGTGGGTCTAGTCCTTCTCCAAGTGGTCCTCCACCAACCCTGTAGCCTTCAATTAATCCCATGAGTACAACCTGAACAGCCCAGATTGCAAGGATGCTCTGAGCATGAATCAGGTTTGGGTTGCCTAAGTAGTCAAGGCCACCCTCAGAGAAGATCTGAGCACCAGCCTTGAACCACACTGATTCACCGAATTTGACGCCATTCTTTTCAAGGACCTCTGGAAAGGTACATCCCAGTGCACCAAGCATGGCCCATCTGCTGTGAATCACCTCGAGCTCACGGTTCCTGGCAAAGGTTTCAGGGTCAGCTGATAATCCAGCTGTATCCCATCCATAGTCACCAGGGAATTCACCAGTCAAGTATGATGGAATTTGTTCTGAGAAGGGTCCCAAGTACTTTGGACGGTCAGGGCCATACCTGTTTTTAACAACAGCTCATGCAAAGTGAGATTCTTAAACAGATTATCAGCACCTCAGTTGAACATAATGTAGAGAATGTTATTAAATGTTAATGATAATTTCTTAATACATTGTTATTATTGACCTTGACAAGACATTAACTATACGTGGCTGCATCATGACTCATGAGCTAATTAACCCCATGTTAATATACTTGCAAAGTCTGCGGCTTTATGTTATGGTTAGGCCCATCTTAATTAGTAATGATGTTTATACAGGTCCATAAATCATTACTGACCCAATAGATGGAAATAGAAATATAATGGTAAGTGCAATTGAAGTACGTACCAGATGCTCTGAGGAGCACTCTTGACTGTTCTACGCATAGTAATGCGACCTTTTCCAAAGCCACCAGCCTTCCTGACAAACTCATTTCCCTTCAAAGCAGCCTGGGCAGTAAAGGCTGATTGCTGGATAGCAGAAATGGCCATGACTATGTTAGTCTTCTTTCACTTTCTTTACTAAACTCTCTGTCTTTGCTGCTGCTGCTACTAGCTAGCTAGTGTTGTGAAGAATGAAGTGAAGAGTCCACAAAGGTTTATAGAAGTGTCAATGATATTGTGGATGAGGATATGCACAAGTCAGCAGCACCTCATTGGTTGGTGGTGATGTTGGATGTGGATTCCCAACCTCATATTTTCTATTCATAATAATAATAAAGTGGCTCTCCTTCTGCCATGTGGATGCAAATATCTCACTCCTCATACAGATTACACAGCTTCAATGTAAGCCACATAAATCAGCTCAACCAAGGATTTTTAAGTAGAAAACATAAACCTGAGTATGGGGTTGAGAAAAGAAGCCATAGTAATTTCATGCTTTCAATTTTATAAAATTTCTCAATCATTGCACTACTTTAGTTTAAAAAAGAAATGATAACATAGCACGAGAACATATATCAACTTTCTGAAATTAATTAGACCAACACCCTTACCATCAAATAAATTATATAAATCACCTATTATTTTTCATACATATACAAATCACTTATAAATTAACTCTAAAGAGGAAGTCATTGTGATCAAGCTAAACCTCACAGAATATTAACATAATTTACTCAGCCGGTAATATTTTACCAAATTAAAAATCAATTATAACAGCTGAATCTAAATCTATTTAGTTGAGTTTGTTTTTCCATAACATCCTTTCACCCATAGGATTTAACATGGTAAAGTAAAAGTAAAATATGTACCAAAAAACTAAGGGTTTTATATGGTGTCTTCTGTTTTTGTATCCAATGTTCTCAATCTCTCCAAACATAGTTAGACGCTCAAGTAAAAACCATTTCCAATAATGTTTTTGGGTATATGCCATTTGTTTGAAGACTTAAAGGGCTTTTCATCAGTGCATTAATAGACAACTTACATTTGTAAAAAAAACATGTACCACTGATTTACTTCATATAAATTCGTATATAATCGTAGCATCATAGTTATATTACAAAAAAGCTCCATAGTTAATATTACAAACTCACTTTGCTCGTATAAAGAGATTGATACAGATCCAAACATGCAATAGGGAATGAATATGTAACAGTAATTACACTTCACTTTAGAACAAAACTCTCAGCTCCTAGTCAAACTATAAAGTTGGAGATAAAGGAATAGTTGAAGTTGAAGAGAAACTGTATATATGTATATTTGTTCATACATGAGAGAATACATAATTACACAGCACGAGGAAATTAGTGCACAGACCTTCTACATAATAAGACTCCTCCACAGGAGAAGAAACAACAACCCTTTGCAATTCAATATAGAATAGAAAAAGGACTAAAACAGTGCATCCCTAACTTCTGTTTTCTAAGCAAAAATAAATTGTTTTTAAGTACACACATGGAAGAACAGGTTGTAGTAGTATTGCTGTATCATCATGGTTCCAGCTTTAAGGAAACAACTCTTGATTGTCTGTTGGATTTTGCAACCTTTTGGAACACCGCGGATAGGCACGCCGGTGCCCACCAAGGTCGCCTGACGTTTTGCTCCCCTTTCAGACAAGCCACTAGAGACATGAACAATAACACACACAACAAGTTAGGGGCACATTATAGATGGGCCTGTTTTTCTTAAATATATTTTTGGTCCCTGAAAATATACAGAAATTTGATTTTAATCCCTATGATTTATTTGTTTGGGTTTTAGTCCTTAATGATGTGGCTAGTAGCCTAGTACCAACATGTGACATATGCCATCCCAATTATTAACATGGGTAATTGTGGTGTTGGCAACAAGGTCTAAAACCAAACAATTCACTAAAGTAGAGACTAAAAACTAAGAAAAATAAATTGAGGGACTAAAATCAAAATCGACAACATTTTAGGAACTAAAACATATTTAAGCATTTTTTTTTTACTTGTTGGTGGTAAAACTACCCCTCCCCATTCTTAAATGTTGTGGCTAAAAAATCATCTTGCCAGAGAAGTCACATAACAACCAAACAGAAAAAAACATAACCTAAGCACATTTCATGTCTCCTTATATATAAACACATCACATGTTTAGGAAAATGAAATGGTGCTTTGACAACAGTTTCAAATAATCAAACTTTTTAATCTAGCAATAAGAATATAATGCAGACTAATTGTCACATGTCACATCACATCTATGGGGAAGGGGTCCACCAGTGCACAGGGCACCCACGTAGCAAAGTTTGGGGAGTATAGTTGTACGTAACCTTACCCTCACAAGCAAAGAGACTGTTTCCGGACTCTATGGGAAGGGGTACTTCAAGAAAATGTAATTCACAGATTTTCTTTCGGATATGATATAACATAATTGAAACTATGTTATATGATGAGACCCGTTCAAGGTTGCTATAATGAAGTTAAAAGTGTACCAATAACAGATGCAGGTTATCGATTTCAAGATATATCTCGCACTAACTACCAAACTTCAATTTTAGTCTTTAAATCTAGTATAGTAATGCTCCATTGGATTGTTCAAGTGGCATAAGATATGTTATTAAAACAACCAAGCCTTAACTCACTAGGCAAAGAGGATACCAAACGCGGGTTTATTTGTAAGGGAGTGAGTGAGAGACCTTTAATCCGTCTTAATTCTCTGCACAATGTCATGAAGTCACTCCACTTCATGTGGCATCGTCTTATGAAGCGAAGGATCTGTTCAGTTGTGAACATAGACATTCCTTCCAGGTATTCTCCATTAACACCATTTTCTTTAAAAATCTGACGGTAACTACCAAGATTTATAGTCTCCAGCCACATGCCAACATCCTGACAATTTTCACAATTTACAACACACTCAGCAACATAAGTAAATTAAAAAAATGCATAAAAGCGTTACCGAGTGTAGTACTTCTATCAGTTATTGATAGCAGTGCATCAATGACACTGTATAGTATAGACCTAAAAACAGTGCTAAGTGAGCACTTAGATAATCTTTAACTATACATAAGCACAATCATGATGCAGTCTTGTTATCTTGATATATCAAAGTAGAATAACAAGATTATAATCTCTATTGATAATTTTACACTTTGGATTGACACTATGGCTTTAACAACTTACTTAATTGAGCAAATGAAGACAATGGTAAATCAAATTTGTCACATCAATGATAAAGGGACATTAAAGCGTACATAAATTATCAAATGGACATTCACTGCCAGATGCCATATTTACAAAACATAACGGCAACAACAACAACAATGAAAACATAACTGCTACAACAGAACTCAAAATATAATAATCCAGAAAGATTCATTCAGATAGCTTTATCATGTGAGCTCATCAAAATCAAATTTCACATACGTTTGTGCTCGAAGGCATAAACATTTGGCGTGGGACTACATATTTTTTAGGGAACAACATTTTGAGTCTTTGTAGAGAAAATAATATTCGACACTTAGACACTTCACTTTTTTATGACAATAGAAATAGTAGGTATTAAATTGAAGAACCAAACAAAGTTGTCTTCCCTGAATTGCAAACTTAATTTAAAAGCCAAATAACTAATGATTACTAACAAGAGTCATAGTCCAACTAAGGTGATGAGTTTCACAGGTAAGTGCCATCAAAAGCTTCATTAACAAACTATTTCCCTGGGTTGAGTAGAGCTTCAATACATTTAAACTATGTACCCTAAATATGTGACAATATTATACTGGGAAGATTACACTAATCTCCCCTGAAGTTTGACTTAATAACATTGAGAACCCCTCTTATTCCAAAAAAAAATTACACAAGCCTCTCTTGAGGCTTATGCTTATGTTACCATTACACTCACCTACACTAAAGTACAATATTGAAATTACAGCAATCTCTCTAAAAGGGGGACAAATGCAACTTTTGAAACAAGAGGGTTGTGGGGAATTCAGCTAAACCTCAAAGGAAGTGGATATAAGTCATATAACTCTCCATTATAGTGAATTTTTAATTAACAATAACCACTTTAATTTCCACTTTTACTAGTTAAGCAAAGCCTCATGTCTTATAGAAATATAAACCGTTTAGTACTTCAAATTCACCGGAATTGAAAAATTGATAGAAAGGAAACTGAAATATATGACAAATATAATGATAAAATAAGACCTTATATAACATGATAGGTATCCAATTCCAACACAAAGCTTAAAGGGTCGAATGGTGGGCATGATAGGATAAAGGCATGATAAACTCTTATCCTGGTTTGGTGTGTACCATTAATGTGGTGGTGGTAGTATGTTGATGATAGAGGCGTGAGGGTACGAGGAGGAAAACTACAATATCCTATTTTGCTCATTTCTAACCCATCCCCATATGATAAAAAATAACTCCGGATTACTAACTCCGGATTGCAACAAGATAGGACATAAACATACTATCATGTCATGTATACGAAACGAGCCCTGAACAACAATTATATAGGACCAGATATATCATTCCATCATAAAATCACTGAAGCGAATGAGTTTCACAACCTAGAGTGCCACAGAGTGAGTACAAGTTATGTACCCAAACAATTCACTTAAATTAACTGTCACACAAGATCTAATTATATGTTAAAAGTATAAATCATATATGTGTGTGTGTGTGTGAAGAAAAGGGCAGGATTATGTGTCAAAATTCTTGTTTAATGCTATGAATTACAATTAAGAATATATATGTACATATACTATATATATATATTATGAAGATAGGGAAATGAAAAACCAACCTCAACAGTCCAGATGAAGAAATCAAGAGGCTCAGGAGAGTGTCCTTTGTTCATTTCAAAAATCAAACTTCACCTAATCACAGATCAAGCACCTCATCAGAAACCAAAAAAGCAACAAACTTTTCTCCAGAAAAAACTTCCCAGTTTAGAAAAATGAAAAGGGTCGAACTAACATAGAAGTTTAGATGCAAGATCTCAAAATACTCATTTCTCCACACACACACAAAAAGTAAACAATAATAGTAAAAACATAATAAAAATCGAATATGGTTTATTACCTGTTAGCGTGAGTAATAAAATAAAGTTAAAATGAAAAAAGGGAATTGTATATTTGATAATTGAGATGAAGAAGAGAGAGAGTAATGAAAGAGCAGGTGGTGGCTTTTTCAGTTTTTGGATGAGTAACTCATTGCTTCATGTTTACGTGTTAACTCCACGCGATTCCAATGCTTCGTTGTGCCACGCGCCAACCCATAATCAATATAATCTATCTCATTCTTCTTCTATGCATGTATCTATATGTCTCTCTATCTGCATTATGGGTCAGCTGTTGTTACATAATACCCCCATCTAGCCATTACATAATAATAAGAATCATTGAATGAAATTGAAAAAACACATGCTCATTTTTTATTACATAACATATGAAAATCTAACATAAAACTAGTATCATATTTAATTCCTCTAGTATATATTATCATATTTCATGGTCATTTCTGGTAAACCGTGGAGAAAATCTAAAACTACTTAGTTAAACATGTATGTTTGACAACACTCCTCCTTATTAAGATTTATATAGGTAAATTAAACCTCCTCCTTAGTTAGTTAAGTGGAATAGTTGTTGGTGTTATTTAATTGATGATGTGATAATTAGAGGATTAAGGCATGTTATCTATACATAAAAGGGTGATGTATCCTGTCTGTATTAGTTTCTCTTCTTGTACTTCACCCTCCAGCAACCAAGAAGGAACTTGGTGTGAAAAACACAACATTTCTCTTCTTGGTATCCATTGAATTACACTTTTGTCTGTATTTGTCTTATACACTGTTTTAAATCCAGCTAACATAACAAGGGGTGAAACACAAACACCAAGTTTGAGATATACCATCCAATCCTGGATAAAGGGTTTTAGCCTTCACAGCATAGTTTTGACTTGGCCATCTCCACCTTGTGGTTCTTCTTTCTCATTAACAGCAGCAATGTAAACTTCAAATGTAGCCATCATTTGAGATATACCCTCCAATCCTGGACAAAGGGTTTTAGCCTTCACAGCAAAGTCCCTCTGACCGAATAGCTTCTCACCATTCTCTATTGCTTTAAGTGCCTCCTCTTTGTTTGTCTCCATGTAGTGACCAAACCATTTCACAATCAAACTCTTGCAACAAAAGCTATGACCAGCCCAACAGACTTTCCAATATCACACACAACCTTGTTTTCGAATGAAACAAAAAAGTAAGTAATATTAGTTTCAAACCTCACACACAAAACTTTCATATGAGATTCAACAACACCAAAAATGCCCTAATTAGAGAGTAATAAATCTAGAAACAACATGAATCATTCATCATCATGTTCAGTTGATTGCAACAAAATTTTCCAATATTCCACTTAAAATTCATAAAACGTTGCTGCAAAAATAGAAACTTTACTTTCCTGGCAACAACTCTGATTTCAAAATCAATAAACCCAATTATAAATGAGTAGTTGAAGTAGAGCCAGATAGTAGAAAAACAGAATTGAGAGAAGTAAGTGCACAAAACCCGATTTGAAAGGACAAAGTGGGTGTGTGAAGAAAGGTGAGGACTTTGTCAGTTAATAGAAAAACAGGAAAGTGGGTTTTCAATGAATGGGTTCTTGGATCCCAAAACAGGAAAGTGGGTTTTTGCATGCCAATTTTGTTTTTGTTTTTATTTTTTGTTGAATTCAAACATTATAAAAAATTAAACTACCGTTTCTTTTGTACTATGGAAGTATTACTTACCTGGCTTATAAATGTATGATTATTCATCTCAATAATTTTCGGCGGAATACATGGTGTAGCAAAGGATTACAATTTCTATTAGAAAAAAAAGGGTGCATTTTGAAATGATGATTTTACAAGACGACTAAGTAAAGTTTGTCTTTCATTGATCCATGGAGAGTGAGAAGGGTAAATGAGAGTGCATGCATGTGACGATGGTGATGGATGTTGAACAACTGTAGAAGTTGCATTTGGGATGATGAGTTTATGGCAGCAGCTATAACGTACAAGAAATAATTAGGTTAATGGATGGTTATTGTCGTTTGAAGGAAATGCCTCAATGGAAGACTTCAAACTTGCCCTACAGTTTGATTAATTTCAACAACATTTGCTTTGAAGGATATGCAAACTATGTTTCTAAATCTATTTTTGGCAGTCATACAAATTTTATTCTAACAGTAATGTTCTTGGCAACATTTAGAGAATGCAAACTGGGTTTTCTCATTTTTCAGTAAGGATAGCTATATATTAATATATTCATATATATTTCTTGCTCATGATCCATACTAGCTATGTTTAATTATTTTGTCTTATAGTCATACATACATAAAACAATATAAGTCTTCAACTAATATCTTCAGCAAAGATTACAATATTAAAAACTAACCCATACTAACTAGTTGAAAGGGTATTGATGTGTTGGATGTGATATATTATAGGTAATATATATATATATATCAAAGTGAAGACAATTAAGAGAAGGGAAAGAAATAGAGAAAATGTGGCGAAATGATAATAAGAATAGAGTAATTGAAGGATAATGCAGTTTTATAAAATTGAACTCATCCAATAATGGTCCATAATGTGAAGAATTCATTAATAAATATATGGCGGGGTTTGATTGGGTTGAAATACAATCTCATATCCAATGCTTGGATTAATAATCTAATATTAGTAACACTAATAATAAGATTGAGGATGGAATAATATTAAAAGTCAAACGTTGACCGGGTTGAATAGGAACATGAGGGAAGATGCTGAGTTGTCACTACCACTGCTACTCTCATAGCTATCAATGCAAAACATGAAAGTGAGAGCTGAACCTCATCATGCCGAGTCCAAACTCGCTTCCTTACTCTCCTCTGACTCACCGAGTCGACTCAGCACTGGTCTCACACACACCATGTACAGTCTCTTGTACCCTCCAAGCGCCGCCACCATCGCCCTCACCGACGGTGGTGGAGGAGTGGAGAGGTGCCGGAAACAGAGATGCTCCCACAGTGAGTCGTTGTTGTGTGTGAGGTTGCACCATAGGCGGCACACGCAGGATGATACACCCAACGAGGGACCGTCGAGTCGTTTAAGGATTTCGGTGAGAATGTCGATGTTGTCGTTTATGAAACTTGTGTCGTTTCTCTTTCTCTTCTGAACCGCTTCTGTTTTTTCTTCTTCTCTCGTTCTCTGCATCTTTTCGTGAAGCTGGTGCTGGTGTAGCTGCACCATATAGTAGGAGGAGTTATACTAAGAGAGAGAGAGAGAGAGAGGTTGTGTTATTGTGTATAACTGTATATAGTTGAAGGTGGAAGAAGGAGTGGGTTTAAGAAGAAGGTGAACAAGAAATGGAATGACCATAGCCCTTAGCTTGTGGGGTTTTAAGTTAGGTTCTTGTATGTCAACACACATAATAAAAATAATGTTTTATTATTATTTATTAATATTTTAAATATATTAACTTGTGAGAGTCACCAAAATAGATTTTTACATGGGAGAGATTAGTTTATAGAAGATCCAGTCTCATCTATGAAAATGGAAATGATTCCCCTCATGGAGAGTTTAGTATTCGAAATATGATAGGGTAATTTTTTTAGATTTTAATTTAGAAAAAAAAATAAAAAAATCTTGGATTATTTAAATCTTATTTTTGTCATGTGTCAACATTATAATTATGTATTATCCTATCCTGTAATGGAGAGGACCCAAACTCCTCCTCAGTATATTATCATTGGCTAATTATTGGTCTTGTCATATGATCCTTATGAGTCTGACTCATCTCCTCTCAATTACATCCTTATGATGCGTAGATAGGATCATAAAACATGTTAAAAATAAAATTTCAATGGTCTATATTTTTAAAACATTTAAATTAAATATTTTGAAAAATGACTCATTCTTACATTGCCAGCGGAGAGGAATGCATTTCTATATTATAGTTACCTAAAAAATTAAAAGTTGTGTTTTTACATATATTTTTGTAAGAAGAATATAAATATCTACTTTACTCTTAAATAAAGAGTTGTTATTCTTTGATTGTTTCAATGAAATATACAAATTTTGTTCTTGAAATTAAAATCATGAAATTTTACTTACAAGTCTTATGGCTATTATTATACCGGCTAGTATGGGTATTTTTTTAAGGGCAAAATATTATTTGAGAGAGAGAAAAACAATACATCAATTGATGATGATGAGTGATACATTGACTCCAAGTTTAAACTTACTTCACATCTTAGCCATCAATTCTAGGAAAATTCAATAATTTAGATTTACTCATTAATTTAAATCATTGGATTTCCCTAGAATTAATGACTAAGATTTGGACTATGTTTAAAAAAATGTAGTCTTAGAGTAAGTTGATATCTGACGATACTTATAAGACAATATGTAAAGAAGTGAGTTTAAATTTTGGGAGAAATTGGACCCCTCCCACTTATGGTTTCTGGATCTGTCTTCATATTTATGTTTCTTATCTCTACCAACTAAACTACACACGGGGACAATATATTGGACGATTATCGAACATTACATTCCAATAACAATTTTATAAAATTAATTTCTTTAGAATATTAGTTGGCAACTTAGCATATTAAAGCAAGTCTTGATACATACTTACACTCACATGTTTGTATTATTTTTGGCATCTCACTATATAATAATTATATATCATTTTGTATATCTAGACAAGTGTAATTAAATATGAGAGGTATACAATTTTGCAGCGTGAACTTCTCTAGGGTAAGACGTTAATAATAATATAAGGGATATTTCATTTGTTTGTTACTACGTTACGTTTACATTGCTAGATTAGTTGTTGTTATAGTTGGACTTTTGCATGCAGAGAGAGAGAGAGTTGTGAATATCGAGGGGAGAGAAGGTGCCAAAAGGAAGGTCCAAAGCAAAGAACTGGAACCAATGCTATGCTTTTTTCCACTTGTTGGTTTTCTATATAGGTTTGAGGGTAAGGCAGAATATGGTGTTTGGTGTATTTGTTTTTGATTGCATTATTTGGAATATGTACCTTATTAGATGAGGACCGTTGTGAGAATATATATATGAGAAAGAGTTCATTATAACTTTGAAGATAGAGTATGAATGATCGTGTATTTGAATGAAATGTCACCAAGTTGTGTGGTTTTTTTTGGAGAGTTTGGACCATATGATGATAAAGTGTGTAAGAGGTCAAATATGCAACTCCTCACTGTCTGGGCATGCGTGTTTCATACACCAAATTCTCTACACACTAGAGTAGTAGACGTAGTCTATAATATAATTGACCCAACTAATAACCGTACGTTGTTTAATTTCACTACTGTAACTACATTGTTACAGTACTACTCTTGTACTCTTTTGCAACTTTACCAAATGAATTTCAACCCAACTGTTCAAAGTTAATGTATTACAGCTATTGATAATAAATTAAGTCCATCTATCTCATTCTCTTAGAATTCAAATTAAGTCTTACACTATCTATCTCATTATTTTAGAGATTGTTCTTACATGATATTCAATTTCTGATTAGTCATTATTAATCAAAAGTAATCATTACTTTGATGATGTAGGATTTGAACATGTGTACTTACATTATAAGTACTCAACTTTACCAACTGGTTTGACTCTTGCATACTTTCAAGATGGACATGGTAATTAGATTTCAGTTGAAGTTGCAAACGAGGGCTAAATTTGAAGTTTGGAATACATATTTAAGGATTAACATTGTAGTCAAATAAAAGTAATATATATAGGGTTGACCCTCTATGGTCATAGTATAATGAGACCCCCGTATATTTTGTATAACTTTGTTTTCTTCTTCTAATGGATTCCACCAGTTTTCAATATTTAGTTAAACTATCATTTTAGCCTCTTTCACTGATTCTACCTAATCATGCTCATTTTTATTTATATAAATATATAAAACTAATGGGCACAGTTTGTAAATATAATTAGCTGGTAGGGGAAACTCTTGATAAGATACATAGAGTAGTGATTAATGTATACGTAGCATGCAACAACATATATATAGTGATGATGGTAACAATTTCGTGAGAAGAAAGAAAGATGCTCTATTTGCTTAAAGACAATAAGATGAGCTTTTATTTCCCCTTCCAATCGAGTTGGCAACTGAGTACCTACAGTGCATTTATGAAACAAAAGGAGAATATATATTATAATATATATGAATCCTTTCAATAAATGCCTATGAAAGGAAAATGAATAATGTTGCACCAAAGTAGTCTCTAAACTTTTTCCTTCCTTAGCTATGCAAACCAAAAGATAAGTCACTATGTTTCTACTTCAAACAATTGTTGTGAATTTGAATACCAACAAAGAAAAAAGGAGTAACTTTAAGATCAAGGTCAGGCACTCACTATTCAAATATTTAGGTGGGATTGGATTTTCTCCCTCAAAGGAAATACCCTAAGACACAAACCATAATATGTAAAGTAAATTCCATTCATACCCCTTAAAATTACACAAACTATCTCTTAATATTTTGTTCTTACACAAATCACCTCTATTTATGCATAATATATAAATGTAATCTTTTAAACAAAAAATAGGTAGTGAGTATAATTAAGCTAAACAAAATATTGTATATTGTGTAGACAATTCCAAATAACATAAAATCAATGTGTCTATATTATTATTTGGTTCATTATAAAATACATTAATCATTCTAAAAATGTTCAAATAATGTAACTCTTATATTTTTTGTAACGAAACAAAAATAATGATAAAACATCGACACTTATACTATTTGGACTTGTCTACACAATATAAATATTTTTTTAACTTAATTATATTAATAATACATTTTTGTTTAAAAAATTACTCTTATATATCATGTGAGGGTAGTTAATGTAATGTATGTACAAAACTAAGGGTGATTTTGTTAGAAATTCATAATTTCTAATTAAGGTGTGCATCATATATTTATACAATTATATCGGCTATTTATTTTCAGGGTTATAAATAAGTGATCTTATTACTGACAACATTGTGACTTCTAAAATAAACTGAGAATGTATATGGGCTTCATGAGTGGATACCCAAAGTAGTTAACCCATAGGGAATAATGGGAACCCTATTAAGTTAACACATCAGGAAGGTTATGATCCCCAATACACCAAATCAAACATAGTTTTCATCTCTCCCCATTAGAGAGAAAACGAAGGTCCCAAGAGGAACTAAGGATTTGGTTGAGGAAGACCATCATACCAAAACCTCTATACGAAGGATTCCCCAATTTTTTATGAACCCTAATTTCAAATTTGAGAGATTTTTATGCTTCCTCTATGGTTATAATTTTTTTGGGGTATTTATGAATAATGAGAATAACTGTTATATACTTCCACTTATTTGAATCAAGAGTAATTTGTATTATGAACCCTTGTAACATATGTTGAAGTATATATTCAGATCTGTGCATGGACATTGCATTAACTTTTATGACTCTATCAAGCAGTATGTATATTATATGTGCATTAACGACTTATTGCTGGACATTGACTTTTGTCACTTCACAATTTTTGTAATTTGTTAAAGTATATTTCTAAGGTATATATGAGTTAAGACGTGTTTTTTCTTTATACATATACAATATGAAATTCATGGCCTTGTATACATATTGCGAATTGAAAGGTAAATATATACATATATAATTGTTTCCAGCTTGAGGTTGTTGTGATGTCTAGAATTACTGATTAAAGTTGATATATATATATGTTATATATATAATTATGATTTGATCAAATATATACTATATGTGTTTAAGATATGCATGAGCATATTTGATTTGGAATTATATTATGTTATTAGATTTGTTAATCATAAAAGATATCAAATCTGAAAGTTTTAATTCCAAGATTGTATTTTTTTTATAATGGACTAATATTATTTTGTTTTGTCTGATAATTATTTGGAATCAGTTGATACAATTTGTTGCCAAAGTAACCTATGTTATGGAAATTGATTGAAGTCACACAAATGAGTATGCGATTATTTATGCGAATTGTGTTCGGCCCAAAGGAAGACATAATTTGGCCAAATAATAACATCTGTGATGATAAATGTGTAACAATTGTAAAGTTTTTTTTCCATGTGAATAATAGTCGGTCCAAAGAAAGGTTATTGTTTGGCAGAACTAATTATTAATATTTGATCATTGCACTGAGAGTACCACTTGCAATTGATTTTCTCTGTCCAAAGACTAGAAATTGATGTTGTGCTAGGTATCTTGTGATGAGTCTATTATGTGAACATGTCTTGTTTTATATATATTACATGACTGTCTTTTTTGGATTATAAGATTGTTTGACATTTTTTTTAAGTGAACCTATAGAAATAAGACGTCACCAAAGTGACATCTTTTGTGTAAATTGTTCATAATAAATGTCAAATGCAAGTGCGTATATATATTCATGTGAGTATTAATCGGTCCAAAGGAAGATTATTATTTGGCCGGATTATACACACATGTGATGGTAAACATGTGATAATTATAAGGTTGCAAATGTGAATGATAAATCAGTCCAAAGAATGCTTTATTTTTTGACATGCATTAGGATCAATGTTTGACCATTACAACAAGAATTTTATTATGAAGGAATATGAAATATCAAACTAATTGTATGTTTGCATTTTTATGCGAATAATGATTCGCCCAACGGAAGACGACTATTTGGCCAAAATTATAAACATACATGTGGTAATAAATATGTGATAATCATATAGCTTCCCATGTTAATAGTAAGTCGGTCCAAAAAAAGGTTTATTGTTTTACATGACTGCTTATCAATATTTGATTACTACATTGAGTGTATCACTTACAAGTTAATATTTTTGTCCAAAGACTGAATATTAATGTTGTACTAGGTAACTCGTGATGTATCCCATTGGATTTTAAGGGTTAAACTTGATGTGAGTTTATTGCAAGAATGATTGCAATTTATTTTGTTCTTTGTTCTACTGGAGTCAGTGTCTTTTACCAATACTGCAAATATTTATGCTCAAATTAATGTCATCTCAATGCTAGATGGGACAAATTTTAAGGTCTGGAAGGAAGCCGTAGAGATTATTCTCGGCTGTATGGATTTAGATCTGACACTTCGTTTGGAGAAACATATTTCTACTCCGGAAAACATCGATGAGGTTAAAATTTAGAAATGAGAACACTCTAATCGAATGTGTCTAATGATCATGAAAAGCTATATTCCAAAAGTGTTTCGGGGCTCTATTTCTGAGAGTCAAAATGCAAGGAAATTCCTTGAAGAAATAGAACAGTACTTTGCCAAAAAATAAAAAGGCGGAGAGGAGTAGCCTTTTGGCTAAACTCATCTCCATAAGGTATGAAGCAAAGGGAAAATAAGGGTGTACATTATGGAGGTGTCTAATCTTGCATTGAAACTCAAGTCACAAAAGTTAGAGCTTGTGAAGACTTGCTCGTGCACTTGATTTTAATCTCGCTTCCTGCATACTTTGGAAAATTCAAAGTGAGCTATAACACTCAAGAGGGAGAGATGCTGCAGATAGATAAGACTTAAAGTGCTCATTTGGTTATGACCTATCAGAATAAGAAAAGAAAGAACAATAAGGATGCTGTGAAAAAGCTATTTGCATTTTTTCTAAAAGAAAATGGAATTGTTCTACAATACATTATGCTAGACAAACCTATCATGGATGGTGTTGCTGAGTGACTAAACTGAACTCTTAAGGATGTGGTGAGAAGTATGATTAATCATTCTTCCTTACCAGAGTCTGTTTAGGAGAAACTTTAAAGATCACAATTTACATCCTTAATAGGGTGCCAAGTAAAGTAGTTAACAAAACTCCATATGAGCTTTGGACTTGTAAAATACCAAGCACTTGCATATTTGGGGTTGTCCAGCTAAGGCGTGGCCTTATAGGCCTCATGAAATAAAATTGGACTCAAGAAAAGTTAGCTGTTACTTTGTTGACTATGCTGAATGTTCACGGGGCTATAAATTTTATGATCCTACAACAAGATTTTTCTTTGAGACGAGAAATGTGAGATTTCTTGAGAAAGTTGATTTTGGGAAGGAAGAGAACATAAGGAATATATTGTCTTTAAGGAAGAATTGCACTAATGGTGAACAAGTTCTTGTGCCTATTACCATTCAAGGAACAACTTCGGTAGTAAAACAAAATGTTCAGAATATTATTCTTGACAATATTCCAGAGCAGGACAACAATGAGGTTCTCGTTGAAGTACCTTCGGGGCAAATTCAACAACCTCAAAAAATAGAAGTGTCATTAAGGAGATCCACTAGAGAGAGTAGAAATGCAATTTTAGATGATTATATTGTATTTCTTCAAAAACATGAGGATGACATCAGATTAACAGGGGATGATCCATTGATCCTCTGTCAAGTCATGAAAGGTGCTAACTCTCAAAAGTGGATTGATGCCATAAAGGATGAGATAAAGTTTATGCATGATAATGACGTTTGGGATCTTGTCGATTTACCTGAAAGTGCGAAACCTATTGGTTGCAAATGAATATTTAAAACCAAGAGGGATTCAAAAGGTAATATTGATAGATATAAAACGCGTCTAGTTGCTAAAGGCTACACTCATAAAGAAGACATTGATTATAAATAAACATTATCTCCAGTATCTTCGAATGATTCTTTTAGAATAATATTGACATTAGTAGCTCATTTTAATTTAAAGCTACATCAGATGGATGTTAAGATTGCGTTTCTAAATGCTGACATTAAAGAACAATATATATGTTGCAACCAGAAAACTTTGAATCAATTGGCTCAAAATCTATGGTGTGCAAATTAAAGAAATTCATCTATAGCCTTAAACAAGCCTCTCGTCAGTGGAATCACAAGTTTCATTAAGTTATTACCTCATATGGTTTTGAGGCAAATAAATTTGAAGATTGTGTGTACCACAAGTTCAGTGAGAGTAAATTTATATTCCTGATATTATATGTCGATGATATACTGCTTGCGAGCAATGATATAGGACTATTGTATGAGACCAATAGATTTCTAATAAAGAATTTCGAAATGAAAGATCTTGAGGAAACTTCTTTTGTATTAGGCATTCAGATACTAAGAGATCGCTCTCAAGGTATCCTAAGGTTGTCACAAGAAAGCTATATTGATAAAGTCCTAGATAGATTTGGTATGAAAGACAGTAAACCAGAAGATACCCCTATAGCTAAGGGAGACAAGTTTAGTCTCGAAAAGTGCCCAAAAATGACCTTGAAAGATACGAGATGCAAAAGACTCCTTATGCATCGGCACTAGGAAGTCTAATGTATGTTCAAGTTTTCACACGCCCCGACATAGCATTTGTCGTGGGAGTTTTAGGAAAATATATGAGCAATCCTGTAATGCATCGCTGGAAGGCAGTCAAACGTGTTATGCGTTACTTGAAGAGAACAAAGGAATACATGCTCACTTATCGGAGGTCTGAGAATTTAGAGATCATTGGGTATACGGACTCCGATTTGCTGGATGTCAAGACATCAAACGCTCCACCTCTAGATATGTGTTGGCTGGAGGTGCTATCTCTTGTCAGTTTGCTAAACAAACACTCATAGCTCGTTCAACCAAGGCTGTGGAGTTTATGGCTTGTTTTGAGACATCAGAACATGACATATGGTTGCGGAATTTTGTCATTGGCTTATGTGTGGTCGATGGTATTGAAAGACCACTAAGGATTTATTGTGACAATAAGTCCGCAGTTCTTTACTCCAATAATAATAGGAGTTCTACAAAGTCAATATTTATTGACATCAAGTTTCTAATTGGTAAAGAAAGTATTCAAAATGGACAAATTTTCATAGAACATATAGAGACAAATTGTATGCTAGCTGATCCACTGACTAAGGGTCTGATACTTAAAGTCTTTCACGAGCATGTTACTCATATGGGTGTTGTTCCTTAAGATACCTTAGTTAAGTGGGAGTCTATATGTTTTATGATTTACTTTGGTTGTTATACACATTTTTTATGCATAATAAAGTTGATGGTTTGTTGTTCCATTTTGAATGTGTTTATTGTAACTGTTGTGTTGCAATTAAAGACTTTTGATTTGATCTCACTAAAGATTAAAGAAAGATCAGTTGGAAATAGACATGTTTGAGATCAAATTGCATGAAATTTTCCATGTCACTCATCCATATTTGATCTATGTCATTAAGTATATTGTTGTGGTGATCATTGTGGTTAAGTCACGCTTATATGCGATGAACATTGCGGTGATTCCATAATTGATATATAAGATGGACCAAATTGTATTAAGGAGAAGTCTAAATATAAATAGCATATGAAAGTGTGCCTAAAGAATATGTGATATAATTTGTTCAAGAAAATATGAAGCTCAAGTGAGAGATTGTTAGAAATTCATAATTTCTAATTAAGGTGAGCATCATATATTTATACAATTATATCGACTATTTATTTTCTGGGTTATAAAATAAGTGATCTTATTACTTACAACCATTGTGACTTCTAAAATAAACTGGGAATGGATATGTGCTTCATGAGTGGATACCCAAAGTAGTTAACCCATAGGGAATAATGAGAACCTAAGTTAACACATCAGAAAGGTTATGGTCCCCAATACACCAAATCAAACATAGTTTTCATCTCTCCCCATCAGAGAGAAAACAAAGGTCCCAAAAGGAATTAAGGATTTGGTTGAGGAAACCATCATACCAAAACCTCTTTACGAAGGCATACAGAGAAATAGACCACTGTATTTACGTTGAGCATGTTTGAGTGGAATAAGACCACTATATACCGCAAAACTCTCTATGCCAAATAATAATATACATTTACGTTGGATTTTTAGTGACTCAAACTAAAAACAGACGATTTAGTTAGAAGAAAACACAATATACACAATAACTCTTAATCCATCTAAGTTCCAATCAAACTATCCTATTAATTCTGTTACTTATTATTACCTAGAAAATATTACAAGACATTGAATTATTATTTTCTCTTCGATATTTTACTTATTGAATGTTAGAGAGTGCGTGATAAGGTGTTGTTTTTATTGAATTGGACTTGTTGGTTGGACACACTTGAGAGAAAGCACTATTTCCTATTCTTGCTCTTAGCAACTCGATAAGTGCAAAACTACAAAAAGAGATACCCCTTAAGTTCAACAACAAAATCATTTCACTTCTTTCTCTCCCAACAATTATCCTTTGTACTTTCTTTTTGTAAAGTTGTGCCAACGTACTAACTGGTCAACTAGCTAGCTAGCTAGGCCAGTATATATTATCACAGATTCTACCATTGGCATGCCCATATACAAAGGTTGAATTATATATACACCCAATCCAATCATCTATGCTCCATTATTTAAATAATTCCATTTTTCACTGACCTTGTGTATATATGGTTCAATGTATATATTGTATATCATAACACAGCTGGACAAAGTATAAGAATTGAGGGAGCTAATGTATATATTGTGATTTAAAAAGTATAAACAACATATCCAGATAGGAAAAAACAAGGAAGTAAAAGGTAAAGAGAAAGAAGGAGCAGAAATCAAAGAATGCATTAATATTGACAGAAATCAACGCTATAGAGATTATATTATGACATATTTTATCTAACTACTCTCTTAGATACAAGTATGTAACTATAGAATCTCATCCTTACTTTGAAATTTTAGCTAATGGATTCTATTTTTTTCCTTGTGTCTTTGCCTTTTAATTTGCATCTTGAATATCATTGTTCCTTGTTTTAAGGGGAAGAAACTTCTTTAATCTTTTCACCAAGTTTCTAACATGTATCAGATTTTTTTGAGAAACTCTCCGAATAAGGCATCTTTGGCCAGTGATATTTAAGCATAGGAACAAATAACTATGTAGCTCGTAAGATACAAACAAGTAATAATATGTACCATGAGTAGATATTAAACTCAGCCCTTAGGGTCAAGGATAGAGAGTTCAAAAAAGTAGTTTTATGTTATGAAAAAATGCATTTAATACTTGGAGAAATTGTGAAATTAGTTTTCAAATACATATTTATCATAATCTAATTTCTTATCATCCACTTTTATGACGGATGTTTGTTTACATCCATTTAATTGCTTATGTGAATAAAAAATGGGAATTGGATCCTTTCACATCACTTCACTTATCTCATAGTCATACATATTGTTATAGTTATTTATTTATGGTTTTAAAACAAAGAAGAAGAAGAAGAAGGAGAAGGAGGGTGCAATATGATGGTAAGTATAGGGAGTGGACTAGAAGGGAAATAATTAAGAATAATTATAGTAAAAAATATAAACGAGTCCATACACACACATTTGGGCATAGGAATGAGGCCCAAAATCAGTGGAAACAAGACAATATAGATACTTTATGTGGATATGTTGTGGTGATGAATAGTATGGAACACCACTTATTAAAACATCAAAACATGTTGTAACAAAAAATGGAACTCAAAGTTTCCCAAATGTGAAACATGTAGTTGGAGTTGCAAGTTGCTCAAATGCCACTGTTTTTTTATAAATAAGTCACCTAAATTGGTTTTAATCTATGAAGAACTAATAATATCTTGAAAAGGACAAATATTGGCCATGAGTTTTAGATTAACCTATGTTCTAGATAGATATTCAAGAAAGACAACATACTATAACAACAATGAGCAAGTTTTAAATTTGATAATGCTGTATTAGAAACCATATTATTTATTCCACAAAACATGATCTTTAATTTTCCCCCCTTAATCCTTCTACCTATAACCTCTGTTTAAGGTTTCTAACAGCCTCATTTTAGACATTTCCTTTATATAACGTATCTTGTATTGAAACTCACATTTTTGTTCATATGTACCCGTATGATAGTAAGTTGATAGGTTTTAATATTGATTGATATGTTAGAATAAGTTAGGGAAGGGTTTGAATGTTTTATTGAGGAGTTTGTTAAGAGTTGAGCAGTAAAAAGGTTTGAGTGAATGGAGTTTGGTGGTTCATCTTCAAGCTTTTGTTTGCAACAACAACAACATAGAGTTGCCCCTTTCATAAGAACAATAGGTATCAATAGCAGTGGTGAATGGAGGAGGAGGAGGAGTTCAACAAAAACTGGTTACAGTAACATTGTAAGGTGCTGCAATCCAGTTTCTTATAAAAAATTTGTGGATTTTGCTTTGGATCAAACCACAACTCACACCCACTTGCTCCCTTCTCCTTTGCAGGTATCTACCCTATCTTATCCTTTTTATTCTTCTTTCAATCTTTCTTAATTAGGGCTATTCTATTATTTCTTTTTTTACCATTTCATTATCCATTCTTTCAGTAGTTTTGTAATCTTAATTAAGAAACAATTGAGTGGATTATTTAAAAAAAAATACTCCTTTTTTAGTCCTATTGTGAAGAACAATGTGAGTTCCAGTTGCAGGAATCTCAGAACCAATATTAGAAATGTATCTCTAGATTCTCTACATGCTCACTATAGAGGGGGGAGTTGAATGAACTACTTACTCACTCCTTTCCTATTATTTTTGAGTTTCATTAAATTTACTGTATTTTTTTTCTCAACATGTCATTTATCTCTTTATAACTATTACTCTCTTTTCATTTCTTATGCAAATCAAGAGAGTATTAATTATGATGTATAATACTGATAGCTGCTTATTAGAATTGGGGGAAGTTAACTTTTGGGGTATAAACTAAAAGCTTTAAACTTCATTGAGCTGCTGTGTTGAACTTTTCGATGGCAGCATTTAGTGCACGATGGAATGCTTGATGGATTTCAAGTACTTATGATATCGAAAAAAATACTAGTTGATAATCTGACACTATGTCATGAAAATGAGCAACTACGACAATAATATTCAAACACACCTGATGAAATAATCTTATATCTAATTTGTATGGAAGATAAAAAGGGTTTTCTTTTAATTATGTGTCATATCTTCTCATATTTTACACTTTGTTGTGTCACCATGTTGAGGATGTGAATTACTTTTCCAATATTCAAGTTTCTGCTTCTGTGCATAGAAGTATATCTGTGAACAATAGCTAATTCCTCAATTAATAAACCATCAAATCTCATAGTTTATCTTTTACTTGCTATTGCATTATTCAAATTTCCATTTGATTTATATATTATTCCTGGTATTATTTTAATTTAGTTTAAGTAACACACTTGTTTTCAGATTTTAGTCATGATTTTTTGCCACTTATCATTTGCCTCTCCTCCGCTTTATTTGCTTAATTTGTTATTCCTAGTATTTGTGTGTATAGATCTTCAATCTACATTTTCTTATGTTGTCTCACTAGGAAAAGTATAATTCAATGAATTCTAAGGATGGGAAAGGAGAGCTTAGTATGCTATCATTCCAAGCTGCCAAGATCAGGCTTCTACGAAGTTTGATCATCAAGTCAGAAACAATGCAGGTGTCTTTTTAAAACATCTATCAAGCATCATATAAATGATTTCCACTACTGTCTAACAACTGCCTTTGCTGGCAATTTACTATTGCAATAGTCACTTCAAATTCTAACTTTATATGTACATGTTTCTGACAATCTTAGTATATTCTTTTTCTTTTCGATGAAGGGTCTTTCATTTAAAGCTATGCATTTTAGCAAATCCAGTAACCACCCCTCTATGTCTGTTTTCAAATGATATCTCTGATCCTCAGGAGTTGTATCACTGACACAATCTGTGATCCATCATAGTAGTAACTATTAATACATCCATGGCAGAATTATTTTCTATAAACATGTTGACTTCAATGCATCAAACATCTTGTGTAGTGCTCTACACTTCAAAATTATCATTTTCTGGCTTAGTTAATTTTCCTATAAACCATTTCCATCCTTAATTGTGTTGCTGCTATTTTGAAGTAGTTAGTATCCACTAGGAAAAGTAAGAGGTATTTTGGTTTTGGTTTCATTTTCAGCTGATATTTTTGCACACATACTTAGGAAAAAAACGGCATCTTATTTTCACTTTCTTTCATATTTTCAATATTTTGTGAAGGGAGTGATGAAAGCAAGAATTTGTTGTTATCACTATTTCCATCTTAATTTTGAACTAAAACGTGTCAACTGAAAGTGAAAATAGAAAACAAACCAAATACCACCCAAGTGTTTGAAGGTTTATTTTTTCTACTGCGCACATCTACCCTCCCAAACCCTACTAGGTGGGCACCTCATGCATTGGGCCGCTCTTTTTCTGTTATTATATTTCTTGATTCTCCTCATTTGTGTACAAGGCATATGACTCCAGCCTTTTGATGTAACTTTTTTCCATCTAAATTTATACTTGATCATGTTGTGCAGTCAATTTCAACAATAAAAAATCTTAGTCACTAATGAAGTATTCTGCAATCTTTCTTCATGTCAAAGTTCAAGATTGGTTTTACAAGATACTTACTACTTTTTGAACCTCTTATTGCAGGTTTTGGATTTTACTGTCTTTCCAAAAGCTGAATATGATACACCCATATTTTGTGCTAACTTTTTCACCACTGCTAGAACAAACATTGTTGTGTTGTAAGTAAGCATCTTCTTCATATCTATTGCAATTTGCTTCTATAATTGCATGAATGTTGTTGTTTTTAACTCTGTACTTTTAGTTATGAAAAAGTCTAGCAATGTGGCTTATCGTTGCAATTGTTACTTTATCGTATTTGGTTGACCTTGCTAAAATAAAATACCATATTTGCATGTCTGAGTTTAATCAGCAATCATTTTAAGGGAATCTTTCATTCTTTCGTGAAATAGGTTCATGTCTCTTTTCTGATATGTTCTTGATTGAAAAGACCTCGAATGTTTCTGTCAGTGAATGACCCTTCCCTTTACTACATTTCTGTTGAACCTTGATGAAGATGAAGTTTAATGCTGCTGTTAAGCAGAACTACGACCGATTATCTTTACTTGCAGTGCTTAATTTCTTCTCTTTAAAATGTGTTTTTGCAATTATGGGACCCTGAAAAGTTACTTTAATAAGATTCATTTGATCTCTCATCTCGAGATCTTTGATTGACTGTTAAAAGTTAAGATATATGTACTGAAATCATCCTTATTATCCATCCACATTGGCCTTTACTTTTCATTTTTACTATTTGCTTATGGCTTTACAGTAAAGTTTTAGAGCTGAATTTGATACATTGATTGGTATTGACTCCTCCCAATCCATATTGAAGTTCATCTTAGAACGAGTATTAAATGAAGCCACTGAGGATGAGAAAAGGATATGTTTTTCTTGTTCTTTAACTGTAAACATGAGGACCTAATGTGCAAAATATCTACTAAAGTTCATTAGGCTGCACTTTTCCCTCTCAATTTAAAAATGCGTCTAGTCTTCTTTCCAATGCATGTGCTTTGCATAACTCAGAAAAGACAATAACTCAGAAATTAAACATGAACCATATCTGTGAAGAATAATGTAATAGCATGCCAAGGTCACCTTTCCCCCTATATTTTACAGCTTAATTTATTAATAATTTTCTTTTATAGATGGCATTGGCAATTTAGTAAAGGTTTCCCTACTGTGCCATTTATAGCTGCAAACGTTAAAGACCAATAAGACTAACCTTTCAGCATTGCATTAATGATGACAGGGACCTTAACCCCTTGCACGATATCATCAACCAGGGCGATTACAAGGAAAAGTACTTTAAAAGCTTAATTCCTCTTGGTCTTAAGTATGCTGAGGTAACTGCAACTATTTTTGGGAAAATTATAATGAATGAATTAATGTAAAAGCATTTCTCAGTTTAACAATAGCTTACTCAAGTATTTAGCAATGTTTACAGTTTGGTTAATTAGTGACTACTTCTTGACCTGGCTAACTACACGGGTGACTGATTGTTCTTAAACTCGAAATGCTTTTAACCAAGAATTTTATTTTATTTTTTAAGTTTCCCCCATCATGATATGTTAATATTGGTTTATTAAAGTTGTCACATTCACGGGTGCATCTTTGTTTTTGTCTTAGAAATTATAGTAATTCTTTCTTTAAGAGACATATCTCAGTTATGTGTTTACTGACAAAAGACTTCATGCAGCATTTTCCCTGGGGAGGGAAGCTTACAAGTGAATCTATAAAATTCTTTTCACCAATTGTCATTTGGACAAAGTTTACTTCGAGCCCTCAAAATTATGATATTCTGTATTCTGCATTCAGGGATTATTACAAGGTATTAAATAACCCAACTATTCATTTTTTGCTAGGGTAGTATATTTAGTAAACTTTCAAATAGTTGACCCTATAAATTTGTAATTTCCCCCCTCTTTATGACTGTTATTCTTGCAGGTATGGTTGGAAATGGTAGGGAGTGCAGTTAAGGAGACAGATGAATCTCAAATTTTACGCAATCTTCAAGCGCAACATAGATATCTGACATGGAGAGCAGAAAAGGTAATTCGGATCTGTCTCATTTCCCCCCTATATTCAGTCATATGATTGGCGATCTGACCATAATAATGATTAATCGCTCATGCTTCTTGTAGTAATAATATGTTTAGGATTCTCTAATTCACAGAGAAACTTCACTCATTTAGCACCAATTATTATTCAGTTATACAATGTGAAATTGAATATCTTCAAAAGAGTTAGTTACTTATTGTTCCTAGATCTTATAAAAGCTGTTTTCTACAATGGAAAAGTGAGATGAAGTTTTGAACTAAATAACAGCCAAGTTAAGGACTTAAATTATAATGTAAAGCTCAATTCTAATTTTAACTTTTTTGAGGAAACATTTGGGATGTAGGACCCAGGACAAGGTGTTTTGAAGAAGCTGATTGGGGACACACTTGCAAAGGTAGCCCAAATTTGCGGTTGGTTTAATAATTCCTCTAAAATCTAGTTTTATTGATCCTCACCTTATTGTTTTATCCCATAGGATTTGTTGAGAAACTTTCTCTTCAATGGAGTTGATGAACTAGGAAGCAAAAAGTTCAGTGATTATTTTCCACAGTACTGCTGCGATGAGGACAATAAGAAACGAAGTACCATTGGGAAGTCTTTTGAAAGTCGCCCATGGGATGCAAATGGAGAATTCCTTGGTAACATTTTCAAATTGCGTTGTGCTATATCCTTCTAAAAATCCTCTCAATACTTCAAAAATAAAGCATTTAATAAAATTGTAAAAGCATTCAATATCTTGAGAATATAAAATAGTTAATACTATCTTCATTCATTTAGTAATGACCTATGGATTGTTTCACCTACCTCACCTATTTGCTCAATTTCTCCAACATTTTTCCTGAAAAGAAAAAAATAAAAATAAAAATGATACATATTTATCTCGGTGGTATTTTGCATGTACTTATGTTCATTGATTACTTATTGGTGCTGAACTGGCCGTTTAGTTTGAGGCAGGAACCCTTACCATTCATAGTTAGGGTTATTGTAGTTGTATATTTTTTCAAGCTAGTAAATTATTGTAGAAGCAAGCAGTTATCAGCATAAGATATAGACTGTGTTTGGTAACAAAATCAAGTGGCTTGTAACCTTGTAAATTAGTTTATTTGTCCAAGATTGTTGTGTTTGGTAGATGAACTTATTTCAATAAGGTTCAAGCTTATAAGCTCGTATTTGATAAGATAGGAAGTTATGTCATTTTACATCTATTACATAATTTTTCATTATTTTATAGGCTTTCAACTACCCTATAATTTGTAATGATCCTTCAACTGGATTAACCTTGATCTTTAGCAAGAAAGCTGAGAATACTAGCTTAGTGCTGACATTTGATCCCTGCATTGTTTTAGGTGAATGACTATTGATGTTTGCTTAAGTAAGATCTTTACATAGCATGCTACTGCTTAAAACTGCGGATGATTATGGTTATGGTTTTGGCAGCACACACGGCAACGGTTGTCACTGCAACTTTGTCCACAGTTAATGCCCAAAATCAATTGGCAGATTGGTTATACCAGTTGCTAAGATTTGCATTACTCCCTACTATTTTACTGCTATTTCATTTCCTCATTGTAATTTAGACATTCGTACTGTAAATATTATTATTTATCTTAAAATAAATCAAGTCTTCTCAGTTGGGTTGTTTGAGATAACAATGAGTGACAATATTCAAATCAAGTCTTCTGTTTCATTCTTCTACCCTTATCACTTGTGCTAAAGTTTATGTAAATATATGATTCCATTTCAGTGAGAAGGTTCAATATAAATTAGGTGATAGATAAATCCTACACATTCTACCCTTACCACTTGTCAATTATTTTATGCATCTTCTAGTCTCAGAAGTTTGCTAACTATAAACAACCCTTGCAACGAGAAGAGATGAAATTAGCAACCTTCAATAACGAATGGAAAGGAAAATGCACATGTGGAAGTAGACCTATTCTCCTCCAACTGAATAATATCACAGATCCATTCTAAACCACAAATTTTAGATAGTTCTGGATTCGGTTTGTAGCCAAATTGTTAGGCACATCATAGACTATAGATACGATTTTTATTATATATGACACTATTTTTTTGCATTTCTTTCACATAAAGAATATTTTATTATATCATATTTTTCTATATAAAAGTAAATTTAGTACATGAAATCCAACCATTTTTTGTATTTTAAATAGAAAAAAAATATAATAAATAAAAAAACTGAACCCAACACATTTTTAGACCAGATTGGATTTTGATATTGAATGAATGAATGAAATGACAAGTAATTTTCAAGTTCAGATTGTATGACTTATTTTGTGTGTGCCAAAATGAATCCAAAGGCAGCAGTGAATGCAGAATAAAGAGAGATTTATTTAGATTGAATAATGAACTTTACAACGTTGCTACTCAAAAGAGGACGATCCCTCTCTTCAGCTAATACTTACAAGCTATTATTAGCCAAAATAAATAGAACATGAAGCAGAAAAAGCCTATGATTGAGGTGGAAGCAGAACTCTTGTTGAACCCTTGTTCCAAAGTCACCATCAGGGTTTTCAGATGACAGTTCCACTAGGAATTAATGCATCCTTGATTATTGTCACAATCCCACTTTTTATGAAATACCCATCTGTCTCCCTTGCAGCTTCTTGAACATTCTCACTGTTAATGATCTGAACATCCAAAACCAATTAACATATTTTACATTAATGAAAACATACTCAAGTATATGCTTAAAAGTACCAAAAGCAAACATATAAAGAACTTTTATCAAGGCTTTATGTTTGATATCTAGGGAATAATCAGATGATAGGACGAACCAACAACTTGTCAATAAAAGATGAGAGAGAATATAACCTTCACATTTTCCCCGATCCGAGCATTTTTGTCAATAATTGCCCTTTTGATGTGAGAGTTCTTGCCAATACCAATAGGAACACTGCCTTTAGCAGCAAGAAACCTCTTATCAGCGTCCGTCTGGGACACAACAATCAGAAAACCAATATAGAAGTTAGAACTGCTAGTCAAGCTAAATTCAACCCATCTACCTTATTCACCTGCCGATACAAATCAATGAATTGAATCACTTCGAAATGATACAACCACTATAATATGTCAAACCTTGGCTACTAAAACTTCAAAAACAATAAGGGATACTTAATTAGTCCTATTACCTCATAATAATCTGCTCCCATTAACAATGTGTCTTCAATAATTGCACCTTCTGATATGCAAGATCGCAATCCAACCACCGAATGGTGAATTTTGCAGTTCTATGGAACAAAAATATGGCAAACAAGGTTAGTTTCATATTTAACATATTTGTCAATACAAATATATATATATATATATATATATATATATTATTGTGCTACAAAAGCTTACCTTAATTACACACCCTTCACCAATAACACTGTCGGTGACATCAGCATCAAGCATTTTAGATGGAGGCAAGTATCGTGGTTGGGTGTAGATAGGAGATGAGCGATCATAGAAACTGCAGTCATATTAAAAAATATTATCATACAAATGTCACAATGAAGATGATATCATTAGAATACATTAATAATACACTGCTTGCATCAAATAACGATATTTAGTCACCTAAAGTCTGGCACTGGTTTTTTAGTGATCCCCAGATTTGCATTGTAGAAAGCCTCGATTGTACCAATGTCTTCCCAGTAGCCATCATACAAGTAAGCTTGCACCTGTGAATATTCATTAGCATGACATCAAGCTCTGGAAATGGAAGCTCTGAAAGCTTAGCTAGCAAGGTCATATAACACCAAAATTTGAAACCTCCAACAAACCATAAGCAATGAGCCAATATCCTTTGTTATGACAAAGTTTCAGTAAACAAAATTTCATGTAGTTTCCATGAAAAAAATAGTCACTGAATATGAGGACATATAAATGTGATTAATTGGGCATACATATTTACACAGCTTCTGATAGTCGATATAGAGCAATAGAGCATTATTCAGAACTTAGAAGGTTTTGACTCAACACAAATAAATAACTAAATTCTCTCGAAGTTATAACTTACAATATTATCAGGGAATGCTTCCTAGACTTCTCTATGCACAAAAATAACAACGATGTTTTAACATCAAATTAAACAATTGCAAGAAACACATACTCTCATTCCAATGGAAGTTGCACCAGGAATAACTTCACTCCCAAAGTCATTTGCACTCGGAAACTTATCACGGAGAAGGTCTAACATCGCATTTTTGCTGACGACATAGATACCCATGCTAGCAATGTAAGGCATTTCCTTTGCTCTTTCATCATCAAGACCCAAAATAGTAGTATCAACCTAGTAGAGAAAATTGATAGTGGCATCTTTAACCAATTGAACAGGAAATATTAGCTATAAAAAGTAACATATAAGGCTATTATATGGGCTCACCTTCATAGCTTTTAACTGCTCCCCTTTCGGCTTTTCAGAAAATTCGATTATACGTCCCTCTTCATCATCTTCATGAGACCAAATCAAGGCAAGATTTTCATCCATTGGCAACGCAGCCACAGTAATATCAGCATCAGTTTCCCTATGTGCTTGGATAAATTTTTCATAATCCATTCGGTACAAATGGTCACCAGCCAGAAACTAAGTACTCCAAAACATTGTGCTCCTCAAAAAGCCATAAATATTGCCTAACAGCATCTGCGGTACCCTGCAACGATGATATCATAATTGTTGAAATACAAAAGCCATCAATAAGTCCCAAAAGTGATATATATATGATAACTGTAAGGCACTGACTTTCCAAAGAATACAAGTTCAACTTGAACATTAACATCACACAAGTAACTCCTCATATATAAGGAGGGTAGCACTAGAATACAAGATTAATGATATGTTTATGTTATTACCTGGAACCAATTAGGATTCTCAGGACTCTGCTGAGCAGCGAGAACCTCAACAAAAACCCTCATTCTTGTAGCCACCCATGTTACTTGCATATGCACGGGAAAGATGCCGATTCAAGGATGCAGAATTGAATTGTGTGAGAACATAGATCTTGGATACGTTGCTGTTCAGGCAGTTGCTAACGGGAATCGATCAGCCTATAGTTTGCTCCAAGAGGAACAGCGGGTTTCGCCCGCTTCTTGGTCAAGGGATAAAGCCGAGTCCCGGCACCACCTCCAAGTATAATTCCAAGCCACACTCTGAAAATCATCATCATCTAACCATCTTAGTTTGCATTCAGAAATGAACCATACACAAAAATCCTTTCATAAAGTTGGGCTCATTAAGGTTATCAATCATTAACTTTGTAGATTCTGGTAACTAATTACTGACTATGGGTCTAATGAATTTATAGACTCTGGAAAATTATGCATTTTTTTATGACATGTCTTTTAACTAATAACAAGCAAAATTTCACATAATCTATGATGGTTATCTATTACATGGTTGAAGATGAATGGTTCCAACCACATAACTAATGATGCATTAATGAATTATTTAAGTTTATTCGAAATGAATGACATGGATGTGATTAATGTTTATGTAAGAATTGATGTGATATAAAAATGAATCCTAAGAAATGGTAAAATAAAAAGACATGATACAGTAGAATAGAGTGAGATATGAAGATATAAGAATAGAAATGAAAAAGGGTAAAGTGCTGACTCTGCTAGCATCAGGATCAAGACAGGTTTGAGAGTTCTGAGAATCAGAAACGGCTTTTGGAGAAAGAATGAAAGGAGGAAGGGTGAGGGTGTAGTAGATCTAGATGGACCTGCACATACTGGAATTTGTCACCAGATAGGTTTGATGCAGAGAAAGAGAGGAAGGTGCATGGGTATGGGTTGGATTTCCTTCCAACAAAGAAGGAAGAAGAAGAATAAGGGACTTTAAGAGTAGCCATAGAAGCCATTGAACTGAATCAAGAGAGAGAGAGTGTGTGTGTGTGGAATATGAGAGAGCGTGTGGTTGTGGTTGTGAATCAGAGTTTGATATTATTATTATCTCATCAAAAATAGGCTAATCATAATCACCACTCCACTCTTCTCTTCATGCTATCAAATAAACACATTTCATTATTCTTCACATTCATACAAAGGATTTAATATGTATAAATTTATCCTCTATAATTAATATATTAATCATCATTAATTCTCCATCATAATAAACTTTACATTCACACTAACTCTTAATATAATAATCATTTTCAAATATCTATATTCTTTTATTTTAATTTCTCAAAACTTATTACTAACTTTACATAATCTTCCTATCCACAAATGCCAATAGACCAAGGACTCAATGGTTTTAACTCGCTATTTTTCATTATTCATAATTCATCTCCTCTCAAGATCCAACATGCAATAGGCAATTAATGTAGACATGCAACCTCGTCTACGTGATAATTAAACCTCTAACTTCATATTTAAATAACTTAATTATTTGTTAATCCAAAAAGAAATAGTAATCAAAACATGTTAATGATAAAAATTGGTCCGGACTTAATGAGCCTCGAAAGCAACAAAGCTAAACTTGTATTTTTATAAAAAATAAAATTGTTATACATTATTAATAATGTATGAAAGTATATGTGATTGAAGATTCTGTTTTTATTGGTAAAACGACAACGAAGGATGAATGAATTATTATTGGTGGGAAGAGTGAAGAGATATTTGGTTTATCCAAAAGATTTTGCAATTTGCACCGTTCATTCATTTGAAGGAAAAGACAGGGACAGAGAGGCAACTTTGGTTGAATTACCACTCTTCACAATGTCCTTTGGCAGACACTTCATATATCACTCCCATGCAAATGTTTTTATTTTATTCATTTACTATTTATCTACCTCTTCAACCTCAATGTTAATAATAATAATAATAATAATCTTCATTAGTTACAATTTCATACTACTGGTAGGTATACTATTATAAACTCATTGGTTATGTCATTCCCAATGTTGTCAAAGCAAATATGATTCATAGCGTTTAACTTTTCACACTTTGCATAGATGAACAGTCCACATGGATACTACTGTCTTGGATTAGTATTATGCACTATCTCATACACAATTAAACACTCGCTAAAGCCTAAAATCACAAAAATGAAAGAAACATTTAAGCCAACACATCACAAGTCGGTGAATATTGTATATATTAAGGATCTCCAACCTCACTATCAATTTAAATGAAGAAAAAAGCATATCTCAAAAGTCAGTCTGAGTAATTTGTTCTGTTTTATTGTTTCCAATCTTCACCAGCATAAACTGCTTCTTCACCAAGCTCCTCCTCAATTCGGAGTAGCTGCAACAACAAAAAATTCAGATTGTAACTCATTTATTCCATTCCACTTTACCAGGACAAACGAATATTATGTACAAGTACAACCGCACAAGATAAACATCAACTTCATCCCGCAAAGACTCTCAGCTATTAAGGAAAGCTCCATGTAAACTAATTCACTGTGGACTTGGTTATTGTAATATTCGATATTCGGTCCCGTTTTTGACAGGAAAAGAATTATATCTAAAGTAGATATAACTTTGCAGTAATCATCATGAGCAAAAGAATGAGAAAGAAACCTGGTTGTATTTTCTAGCCGCTCTCCTCTACAAGGAGCGCCTCTGCTTTGATCTGACCAGCAGCAAGGCCAACAGATAAATCAGCTATGAAAGAGTCTACAGTTTCCCCCACATCTATGAGAAGTTACCACGCCCAATGTGCTTCCTTTGCCTGTTTCACCACTCACTTCATAACCTCTGTAACAGTTCCAACTTGGTTGGCCTATATTACAATGAGAAATCAACACTTTTATCAATGTTTCTTTTCTTCAAGAAAAAAGATGAGTACAAATAGGAGGATTATATATAAACTAAAATGAAAAGTGACAAAACGAAACTGCGGGCAAGCTAATGTTTAATCTCTCTCTCTCTCTTTCATATAAACTAGCTTTGTAATTTATTACTGTATTTGCGTGAAAGGTATAGTCTTTACCAAAATGTATGGATATCCAACACCCTCACTTATTTATGAAACAGGATCACTTCCATGAACATCGGAGTTTAAGATAAAAAACTGTTGAAGTTAAAACAGATTACTGGACAATATTAAATCGTTATTAGGCAAAGATACCCCTTGAAAGTTCATTTAAATATTAGTCACCTACCTTAAGAAGAAGGGCGTTACACGCAGACTCGGTTATTGCTCTGTCAACACGTTTTGTATTTGACATCAAGAGATCACCCCCAACTACCTGCAAAATCATTTATTGAAGGGAAAGCATATGAACAGAAGTTCAAATAATTAGCCAGGAGAAGAACTAAACATCTCAGTGGTAACAAGTGAATAACCGTTCTAATACTCGATCTCAATAAGGTGGCAGAAAAGATTTCATATTACATTTTTTACTCCTTTATTTTTTACATGATATGCAAATGTGCCATTGATAAACTAATAATCAGTTTGTATTATTTTCATTTAAAATATCTTGTAATCCGCAAAATAGTAAAGGTATACTTCATAGTATCAGTTGTTGGCTGCACAAGTTGACTAGGACAGATATTAAATACAAATTAAGTAAACAAAATATCAATCGCTAAATAAATTACACCTGACATATTCCAAGACCTGAGAAATACTTGATATGTTCCCAATCTTCCTTGTCAAATGGATCATGTATTGATACAACAGGGTAGTCTACAAATTGAGAAAGAAGTTCCGAAATAAACATGAAGTATTGCCCGAATAATTTATAACATCATCATTGTTGTTGAATTTGAAGTTTTTAGGTAAGGGAAGAGGAAAATAGAGAATAGAAAATCAAATAATATAATGATATTAATCTGTTATTATTGAGGTAATTCAAAAGCGCATAAGATTGGTCCTATATATAGGCCAATAACAAAAGACAAATAGAATACTAACATAATTACCCATAATAACATAATTGATCCTAACATAGTTACATATAATATCATAACAAATAAGCCCTAAACAATTCAAAAGATGATAAAATATAATGAGACATTTGTAGATATTCTAACAATTATGAATTGGATAAGAAAAACTGATTTACCACTACATAGTTCCTTGTACAACTCTATCATATCCTCTGCAGACTTAAATTCTGTCCTGACTTTTGAGGTGATTTAAAGTACAAATCATATCTGGTACCTGTATCAGGGAAAAAGCATGTACACAAATAGCATAGACTGGTTAAAGGTAGTCAAAGGAAAAAGATACTCTAAAAGTGAAGAGGCAACAAAAAGCCCATCCCTTGTTTTCTCTAAATTTTAACCATATGAAAACCCAAAATAAATGTAAGGATTCCATTCCAAGGTAAGAGATATCACCATAAGCGGTAATCGTGGGTAGTTTTAGCATCATTTTAAGTACTATTAACAAACAAGATTGCTTTATATAGCTCTGAGCAAGACTTTTATTTTGCAAGGACAGCAAAGTAAAAGAAACTGCATTTTTGTTTTTTATAAATGATAGGAATAAGCAATATTAGAACAGAGTCACACATTATAATAGCAATAAGCAGTATTTGAACTGGAACATCGCATCTTCTCAAGAAATTGACAGTACATAAGGGATATAAAATTATCATTACCTATGCAAAAATTAGTAGCAGCAACATCAAGGGCTATCTTTATTTTCTCACTATGTCCGGTTCTGCTTATGGCCTCCTGTACAGATCCAGGGCTTCTCTAAAACTGAAGAGTGAAGAAACTTAAATGAAGTCAGCTAAGAACCAGAAAGAATATCTAAACACCTCAAAAGTTAATCATTTTTTAATGGAGATAATTTAGTATTACAACATCACATAAGCATGGCTCATTAAAACTAATGGATCATATATAAAAATAAATAAAAAAAGTTTGATATTAGAAATATAGTTGAATGGCGCCTTTAGGTGGTTTGGGCATCTTTGGAGGAGACGGTTAGAAGCCCAAGTGAAGAGATTATATCAACTGGAGGTTAGCCCAATTTCTAGAGGCAAAGGGAGGCCAAGAAGCTTTATTCAGGTCTGTGATTGTCATTATATTAACAGATAGTGTACAAATCAGTTTTGGAGATATTCTCATTTCTTTCCCTTTTCTGCACGGGACACTTTTCCTTTTAAACTATTCGTTTAATGGCAAAAAAGAATTTTCTAAAGCTGTAGAAGTCCAATAAATCCTTAACATAAAACGCTTGCCTGGAGACATTGGGAGCAAACCCACCATCTTCACCAACATTGCAGTCATGTGCACCATACTTCTCTGTAATAACAGCCTGCCTTTTTATCATCAACAATACAAATAGATCAGCTTAAACATGATATCTGCAAGTGGCGGCTAGGATTCTTAAATCAAACTATGTTGAAAAATACACACACACATATATAGGCAGACAAACAACAAATCGGATTGCAGATTCGCTTAAACCTCATCATCAAGGCTGTAGCCACTAGGCACCGTAAGTAGCAACAAAACTTGAAGACGATAGTAATAATAGCATATAATCTAAATCATGATAGGGCAGCTAAACAACAACACTTGATAATTGATATGTTTCTAACTTGGAATATAATAATGAGCGAGAGATTATGACAAAGAGTCTCAATATAGAAATCACCTTTAAGTGATGATAGGTCTCAGAGCCTATCTGTAGTGCTTCCTCAAATCTGCTAGCTCCAGTTGGGAGAATCATGATTTCCTGATAGGAATTATGTAAAATAGCTTGCAGGCATGGAAGAATAGAAATCACTATTAAGCACCATGGGAAAAACATAAATGTATTTGTTTAAGAGAAACTATATCATGGTCTATTGAAGTTTAACAACATAAATGTATTTGCCAAAGTTAAACAACAAATAATTGTATAGATGTTGGTTGCAACATAAAACGTACAAATTTCCACGTTCATTTCCATTTTAACTTCGTTGTTCATAAGTTTCTTTAGAGCCATGAATCATGGCCCTATTCCAAATCAAATTTAGGGGCAAGGAGATGTCCTTATATTTGCCCTGTCAATATGTTGATAAGAGAGAGAGCCAAAGAGGCACAAAAATTGCAAGTTAAATGTGAATATATTCCCTTAAAAGGCAAAAACAAACCACGATCTAAGCCTCAAAGGGAGGCAATAAACACATTCCTATCATGTAACGTAAAGTCGTAGAAATGTAATTGAAAACACGAGCCTTTTGCTCCAACCAATCAACAAAAATCTGCTCACTGAAATATGTTTTTCCTCTTCAACACTTGCCAAAGTGGGAGGAAACACTCTATTGTTTCCTCAAGAATTCCAAACAGATTTCTTCACTAAAGAGTAGTCACTCAGATGTAAAACTAAATGGTAATTTCTTTAGTAGACATTGATACTAAATGTTCTTATTATACACGCTGAATGTAATTGAAATTTAACAAGATAAATTAGTTTAAAAATAGCAAAACAAATGTTCTTTAAAATTCTATACAAACACTAAGGAGATGCACCTTTATAAATTTTGCCAGGTAAGGCATCAATTAGAGAAGAAAACATAGAGATATATCCAGTCTCTAGGATGTGATGTGAGTTTCCCTTCCTTATGAATAATGAGCATGTCTAATAAATGAAAGTGCAAGAGAAATACTACCTGAATGGCAAGATTATTGCCAGCATGTTTTCCACCGCTTATAACAGTAAAGGCGGGAACGGGAAGCATTGGTGTAGGTTTTCCAGATAGTCAGCAATGTGCTTGTAAAGAGGAACCTGATACGTTTTTTTATTATTATTTGATTTTCATGATAATTGTAAGTAAAGATGGAATTGAGAGAGAGAAAGAGGTACCACCTCCTTTTCAGCAGCACCAGCTTTAGCAGCAGCAATAGAGACAGCGAAAATAGCATTAGCACCAAGTTCACCCTTTTTCTCAGTCTTATCAAGGTCTAGTCATAGCCTGATCAATCTGAGACTGTAGTGTTGGATCCATACCAACAAGTGCCTCACATATTTTATCATTGATTATTCTAACAGCTCTAGCTACACCGTTACCTAGATATACTCCTTTGTCTCCGTCACGCAATTCTAGGGCTTCGTACATTGCGGTTGAGTTACCGGAGGGAACGGAAGCTCTGAATAAACCTTTGTTAGTGAATAGATCAACTTCCACTGTTGGGATTCCTCTGCTATCAAGGATCTGACGAGCTTTTATCTTTGTGATCACCGATTGCACTGATTTTTTCATGTGATTCGACTAATAATCATAATAATTAATAATAAGAATGAATGAAATTGAGATAAGAAGAAGAAGAAGAAGAAGAAATGAAAGGAAAAGAATTGGATTACAATGAAAAGAACGGGATCGGGGGTTTTGGCCTCTAACCGGCGGCATTGACGGCGTCTTCGAGCTTTCGAGAAAGCATGTATTTGTCAAGATACTCTTGCACTGACATTTTCGAATCCACAACTGTGCTATCTTTTTCTTTCCACTTACAAGAATAACAAGAAGACCTAATATTATTTATTCAATTTATATAGCCCTAAAACCGTAAAAATACTTGTTTAATCCATTCTTCCAATATAGATTAATTTTTAAGGTATACTTTAGTTAATATTCACACTATTATGTCACAATTCAATTTATTAATTAATTAACCATAAACTAAATCTCCTTACCTAGAAGAAAGAGTAATATATATAACAAAATAATGTTTTGGTTTACTAATGATTAGTTTACATGAAACATATATATTATTTTCTTATGTATAAGAAAATGTGTAGGAAAATATATCATTACTCATAAACAAAATCTATGTGTGTAATATTAATGGGAAGTAACCGTTCCACCTAGGAAGGAAAATAAACCTTGGTTGGATGTAAAACTTACACAACACAATTAGCATGTCTAATCTAATATACGCAGATATTCCTAGTAGAATGATACTTGAGGGAAAGGTGATGGAGAATAGTAGATAACACCTCGATGATCCTTGATTTAGTGTATTCTGCTAGAGTTCACTCCAACAAGTCATAAGTACAGTGATAATTGTAAATTGTAAACTGTAAAATATAAACTACAATGCCCCTTTATTATGTTATTACTACAAATGCACTTGATGACCCTGTAAAATGACGAATTGATCCTAACAAACTCTTTGCAGCACCAAAATGTTTTAATCTGTATACACCAGGAGTTACATCCAATGGGATTCCCATTCTAAGGTGGCTTTCTGCGTAAACTGAGTTTGAAAGGCCTTGACCATATAAATCGCAAACAGAAATCATCGTCATCATACGCAGGAACCCAAGTATCCTTTCCTCGGAGGAACTCCACAAGGGCAAATGTGCCTTCCGTCATAAGGTCATTACGAGGGCATGCGGACCAGAAAGTAACAGTGACCTTATCACCTTTCTTGAAGGTTGTGTTCTTCGGTACGTCAGCGCTGACATCTCCGAAGTTTACACCGAGAGGGGTACCGTCCACCACAACCGGTGTTAGTAAGCTTATTTGCTGGTTCAGGAGATCTGGTGGTAGTGGACCTGGTTCTACACGTTGGTCACTGATGAGAGCTTTTGCTAGCTTCTTGAACTCTTGAATGTATGCACTCAGTGTGTGTGGACCATACAGTGTGGAGGCACCCTGATAACAACACCAAAACTGTAAGTTAGATAGTTGCATAGAATGGCTACATGCAGAAACATTTTCTGTACCACTGTATATTGGCACATATGCATAACAATTAAAAAAAGGATCCTCGGCGTTTAAAGTTGTTGTTAAGTGATATGGAGGTCACAGAAGTTTGACATGTGGAATCAGCCTCTTCCTAAACTTCCATGAATGGTGCATTCACACTTTTGCCATAGCAATCCAAAAACGTTTTGCCATGTACATGCTTCGTGTCGCTTTACAAAGGAAATACAACTGACCTCATATCTTTGGACCTGGTACTCTTCGTATGTTGTCACATACTGTGAATAAGTATTAGTCAACCCTGCTAAGACAACATGAATGTTGCTGCCAAAATCTTTATTGCCTCTTAACACTGCCATCACTGCATCACGAAGACGCCTTCCAGCCATTGTTGTAAATTCTGTCAGAATGAAGAAGTTACAAAAAGCATGATGTACCGAAAGAAATACATAGGTTCAATTCGGTTGTCTCATAAAAATACAGTAACCATGAATTTCCAAAACCGTATAACACAAAGGCGAAACAACATATCATGAACAAAATTTGGACTATGTTAAATATTTATACACACATAAGAAAGTGAAACCAGAAGTAATTATAGCCCAGACATGAAATTATAACCATTACTTCAAGAAGCCATAGCAGCAAAATATCATCATATCAAAAACAGGTCAACATGTTTTTGTTCTTTTAAGCTCAAATATGTTCAACAACTTGATCCAGGCATGCTTATTTTTCGTTAATATGGACTTATATATATTACTTCCCATTCAACCAAGGTCCCTGGTAGTCAAACTTACATTTCAAAACGTGAAGGATAGAAATTCCAGCAGCAACATTGTTATTATAAGAAACAAGAGTATGAGTTCATACCTCCTGGTACACTTAGAATAACAAACTGCCCAACTCTAAGGATCTGGATTGGAAGGATTGAGGGCTGCAAATGAATATGAGTAAAAAAAATCTCCAGTTAAATAAAAGTTATCATTTTATTAGCATAAATTATATCTGTAACGAAGAAAACAGATGCAGAGAGACCACCATTTAGATACTAGGACTTCAACCCTGACATAAATAAAAAAACAAAAACAAACAAGAATGCACGTCGTAACAGTGGTTTGAATTTATCAAAGGAGCTAAAGTGGACTAGCTAAGAGCAGTGATTGAGTTATTATTATAAATAAACAGTCATCAAGTTAGCAATGCTCCAAGGGAAGTAAATAATCTGCTGAAGACAGTCTCTATGCCATCAACATTCAGCGAACATAGAGAATATAACTGAACTGAGCCTGGAGAGTATAAAGCATAATACTAAGGACAGATGAGTAACTTACTGCCCAGTCATATGGTAGCTTCATTTCACCAGTATCAAGCAAAATGGGCTTCGGCCATTGACAATCTATTTGTTCCTTGTTTGGCGTTTTAAGTAGGTCACGGACCAAATTCCAGAAAGGATTTCCCTGTCATGAATTAAAACAAACAATAACCATATAACAACCAACCTTAAAACAATAAGCATAGAGTACGAAAAATATTTAAGAATGCAAGTTTTAGGATAATGGATAAGCATTAAGTATAAAATCGGTGGTTACCTTATCATCACCCTGCTTAAAATCAAAAGCACCAGGTCCATCTGTTGTTCCAGCAGCAAATGAGAATCCCATTGCAGCAGGACATGTCTTCACTACCTCAGAAGCCCCTCCTTTGGAAAGAGTTACCTCAAGCTTGGAGAAATCTATGTAGGTATGTCGAAATTCAACCTTCCCTTTAATCTGTTCAGAAGCTCCATTGAATAGACCCACTGCTTTCCTAAATTGCCTCTCCCCTATGATACGTGTACTTTCAAATTCATCTGGGTAACTGCCACATTAGTTACAGGATGCAATTTAGTAATCACGAAGACTTTGGTAAATTTGCATGAACAAGAGAAGAAAAAAAGATGAGCATGCTAAATTACCCAGGTCCACGGCCATAGCATAATTCATTCTTCCCTCCACATGTACTATGATTGAAGTCACAAGATAGTCCAGTGTCTGTACAAAAAGCTCCAAGTACATTTGGACTAACATCACCACAATTAGTTTGACAAAATGCAGATACAAATCTGGGCTTGTCAACCTGACTAACAGCACCTCTCACCCGTCTAGCAACACTCGAAGTTCTGGTTGCTGTGCAACCAGGAGGAGATTGGAACGAGGAAGCAATTTCCAATAATTTGTGGTCTGTGCCAATGAATTTTAAGTGAGAATGGTAATTGATAAGTGCCAAAATGTACCACTTTTCTATCACTTTTATGTCACTTATCTTGATTAATCATACTTAAAGTCCAACTTATAACTCACTTTTTAGATAAGTTTCGTGTGCTTAAATAATATAATTTTTTATCACTTTTTGTCTATAGCCATTTTAATTTCAGGGAATAAAATACCTAACATCATTAGAAAAGAAGAATCAAGCCAAGTCTCAAGCAAACAAACAACAAAAACCAACATGGAACAAAACTACAACAAATCCGCTAGGCGTGTCCAAATATGCATTGAGCGGTTGTGCATGAACCAAGGTTGCTTCAGCTTGAAGAAAGAGCAAACCAATCCGTGGAGAAACCAGCAGGGCGGTCCCAAGGAAAAGCCTAGCGTGACTTATTGTCTAAGTAAGGTCAGCCAGGCGTGATGTCACGAATGATGCAAGGAAGCTAGGCGGCAGTAGGAGGTGGCACCATGCATGTGCATGTAGAGGGGTAGGCTAGGTGTGTAAGCAACTTAGCTTAGCCCACAATAGGCTGAGTCATAGACTGGATCAGAGCAGGGTAGGCTCAGTGGGTCAGCAGGTGACCAGCAGCTTGGTCAGGCGGCAAAAGCAGACCAACTTGGCAATCCCCTTCCCTCATTTGATATATATTGCAATATTATCAATTCCTTCACACTTTTCTCTGCAATCTTAGCTTAGGTATTTTTTCTTTTCCCTTAGGAAATTCAAAGGGAATGGAGTTGCCAAATGATATGCAAAAACTTGATTTTGTAACATCATTTAGAACCAAAAGCATCCAATATTTGGATGGCTAATGCTCCTAAATGGCTTAGACTATGGTGTAATTTCTTAACTCTTTTGTATCTTCTTTGATTCATTTTATACAACTTATTACTTTGGTCATATTGATTCCTTAAAAAGTTCTTAATGTGGTTTTAGCTTGATCACCTAAAACTTGATTTCAAAATCCAAAATGCTTCTTCTTAAAGTGTTGACAAGTGAACTAAAAAGTAGATCATACACCTTAGTTCATTTGCCACATTAGCATCTATTTTAAGCAACTTGTATTCAAGGCTAATCAATGTTAATGAATCTGAAGTAGGGTGTGACAACCTACTCCGACGAGTGATAATTAACTATTGATTATAGTATTATACATGGTTTGAAAATCATCTTTCCTAGACTGGGACACTGGGAGGAAAGTTAAGAACCCGGTGTGTGATTTAACCAAGGTATAACACATAACTTGCATAAAGTATCATGTTGATATTGTTCAAGAAATCACTTCATCATTCTAACCATATTCTCCTCTTGAATTTATAAATATGTAGTTACTTTAATTTTCATGTTTATCACTTTATAAAATCACAAAACCAACTATTTGTAAACTCTTGCTATTGATAAAAGATATGTAGTATGAATAAATTTCTATTAAGCAATTCTATGTGGTTCGAATCTTATACTACAATCGAATCTTGAAAGGGATTTAAGAGTAAATATAGTAAAGGAAACTTACAAATTTTGTTTGTTGAAATAGAAATCCAATTGCATAAGTACAATCCAATTCATGAATTGCAACTATGTAAGGAGTAATTTTGCATAAGTTCAACCCAATTAATGGATTGCAACTTTGTGAAGAGTAATATTGTACATATTATTAACTTCTAACATGCTAACATACTAACAATACTATTCCACTAACAATTCTTTCTTTTGTCATTCTTTTATTTTTATCATCATCACTCTCTACTCTTATAATCACCAACTAACCTTTCAACAAAATGGCGCGCCGCGGAGACTTTTTGTTGAGAGAAAAAAGTGTGATTAACCTTTCAACAGTAACATAATTCACTATTATCAGATATCCCCGGTTACTAATGAACTTCTTACATCACTTGTATAAACAAAGAAATCATTATGTATCTTGCACAATCTTGCAAGGATCCGTCAATATTAAGACTTCTATGAGGAAAACATTTGTAAAACTTACAAGTACCAGATCATAAGCCATCTAATTAGATGACACAATCCAGAACATATTACAAAAGAAAATTGGCAGTTAGCAATGTGGCACACACATCAAATGCAGCTAAGAGAAATAGATGGATTTAAGCATCAAAACCATAATAGAGCAATTATATATTCAACATTTGTCACCACATAATCTTGTCTCCTAAATCTATATTTGAAAAGAAACTAGTAATTGCATGTATGAATAAATTCAACCAAAAGCAAAATACAAACTTACGATTTTCGCCAAGGCTGGGAATTATGTTTGAAATTCTTCGGGGGATGCTATCATCTTCAAATCCAACAGAATCTGTTTTTACAGAGCCTTTTTGCTCGAACCAGTCTTCCATAAATCGAGCAGCAGCACCTTTGTTGTCCCCGCTAATTAATGAGTTTGTACGACTCATTGAAGTCCCATGAGTAGCAAACCAATTGAAGCTTCCCACGGGACCCCATTCAGCATCAACAAATTTTAAAAGAGACATTTCTTTATCAACATTATATTTATATTTGCTTCTCTCTGCAGCAGGATTATTAAGATAAGCACTAGGACTACGATTTACACCAGCATCTAAGAGCTCCCCTGCAAGTTCAAGATAAGTGCATTATAACTATGTGATATCATAAAAGGGAGGATTAAAGTTGATAACTTAACATAACAGCCAAACTATTTTCCTAACCAACTTGTGCACTTGGTAACAATCACATTGATTTTAGTAAGCAACTAAAGAGGAGGCCTAAGATGGTTTGGGCATTCGAGAAGAAGATTAATAGAAGCCTCAGTCAGAAGTGTTGATCATTTGGAAGATAGCCCAATTATTAGAGGTAGAGGAAGACCAAGAAAAACCTAAGTGAAACCATTAGAAATAATTTAAATCAAATGGCATCTCTGAAGATCTGGCTTTTGACAAGACACAGTGTTATAGTTTGGTCCATGTAGCCAATCCCACAGAGGCAATGAGTGTGAAAATGCTTTGGAGTTAGTGTATTTAATTCCAATGAACATGTGCCAGTGCCACTCATATACAATCCCTTATCTTTTCATCTCTAAAAGAAAAAATAAAGTGGTGCAAACATAAAAAACAATTGAACCAAAAATGTAAAGGAAAACTAAAACTAAGCAACTTGCTTCCTATAAATATTCATCTTTCCTAACATGCTCCAACAATATGCAAAACTACCATAATTAAAAATAAGATTGAAGGTATGCATGTGAACTTGCATGCTTGCATCTGTATATAAGTGGCTGAGGGAGAGAGGACAAAGAAAGAATGCAAATTCTTTTCCTTACCCTTATTGACAAATATTGATCCTGGTCGGAGATTTTCATGGGCTTTGACAATGCTTTTCTCAATGCCATCAACAAGGGCATCAAATGACTGGCGCACAAATCCAAGAGATGTTATAATATAAACAACATACTGAAGATAACCCCCGGGACCAGCATGAGTGTGAATTCCACTAATAGCTACATTATTTTCAGTATATAGGTCACCATATCTGTCAGACAAAATAAAGTCATGACCTTAGGCACAGAATTAATGAGATTAAATAAATTCTTAAATGGAAACATCACCCACTACAAGCAGAAATTATAGAAAAATCTCCTTTATGTCCAACCTACCATAGTTTCTGCAAGTTTGGAAAATATGTTTTAGCATTTTTACCATGTTTGATACATCCAAGAAGAAAGTTGTTTAGAGTATAATCTGACATGTTTGGGCAAAACCTGATTAAATTACAAAAAAATAGTTTTTATTAAAGAAAAAAGTGATTTTCAGAGAAGCTGGAAGTTTCAATCTTATTTTAAAAAGCTTAAGTATTTTGAAACCGATCACATTTTTTTCATTTCGCCCTGCAAAACCTATTACCAAACAAATATTATTAAACTATACAAACAAATTCATACCACTCTTTGCAATTTACAATGTGGAAGTGTTTTTTTACACAACTCAGCACAAAAAAAAGCATCTTAAAATCACTTATCAGCAAACATATTCAAACATAAAACTAGTCATGATTGGTACCTTGCTTTGAGCCTCTCAAGTACTTTGATGGTCACAAGCTGTGAAGCCATACAAGCATCAAGATTTACAAACACTACGCGGTTACTATGTGGTTCGGCAACAATGAAAGCACGAGACCGCAGCCTTAAGTGAACACCAGATGCAACTTGTTCTGTGTTAGCATATCCCATCATGTTAACATCAGCTGCAGGACCCGTTATATCATAGCTTCCAAGACCGATCAAGTAATCAAAATTGGAATATACGGCAATACCACTCTTCATTAGTAGTATAAGCAACAAAAGGGTGCAGACTCGCATCAAATAAGGAACGGTAGGGAACTCCATCATAACAAAGTTCACAGTAAAAAAAAGGCCAATTTTTTTTCAAGCTTAGCAAGTTCTTCACATTTCCCTTCCCAAATCACACCTACAAAAATTGCAATTATAGAAAATGAAAATCATAAATTGAAATTTCAGAACTTGCTATGCATGATTAACAAACAATTCCATTTACCAATCAACCACGACCACAAACATATAACAACAACCAAAATCAAGCCTTGGTCCCATTAGGTGGGTCAGCTACATGGATAGAATGACACCATAATGCTCGATCATAAATCATGTCTATTGACAAAGCATCGCTTTCTAAGTATTTTGTAATTGTTTTGCCTAAGATTTTTTTGGCCTCCTTTTGTCTCTATAAATTGAGCTGACCTCTATTTGATTACTCTCCTTACTAAGGCTTCTAACGATCTCCTCCACACATGTCCAAACCTATACAGCTCTATCATCATTTCTATAATAAGAGCTACCCAAATCTTGTATCTAATGCATTCATTATTAATCTTATCTTGTCCAGCCACTCATCCAACACAATAGTTTCGTCTACTACATTAAGTTTATTCTATTATCGTCCAACATTCAGTCCCAATCACATGGCACTCAAAGCATTCCACAATTTCACTTTCTATGTGTGTTTGATGTTAGCAGGTGGCGTTAGGGAGTCCAGAAGTAAAACTTTTAAGAATATATGACAAGCATATTAAAAAACTCCACACGAACTGTTCTTTCTAAAATAATCTAAGCTTAAAACTTGAGTTATAAAAAAATGAACCATAAATTTCAAAAACTCTCCACACAATTATTCTGATTTCTCGTCACAAATAACATAGACCTGCAAAGATTTTAATTATAAGAAAATGAACCAAAAAAATTGAAAATTGAGAACCCCCGACGCATGAACATGATTAAATAACAATGAACTTTAATTTCACAATGAATGAAGGAAAACAAAAATTGAAAGAAAGTATTGAATAAGTGGGAAAAAATAGAGTAGTAGAGAGCAATTGAGATTCTGACCAGCCAGATGTAAAGTTGCGATATTTAGAAAAACAAGAGTATTGGGTTGTGTATGTGTTTGTGTGTATATATATATATATATATATATATATATATATATATATATATATATATAGAGAGAGAGAGAGAGAGAGAGAGAAGTGAGTGAGTGAGTGAGTGAGTCCTGAAATAGAAGAAGTAGAGTGAAAGGAATGAAATAATAATAGAAGAAGTAGAGTGAGAGGTAGGTGTACGAAATTAATGACGTAGGTAAGTGTATTCCTCCATTCTCTTTACTTTACCTTACAACCAAAACAATTTCTTTATTTTCAAAACACTATTCCTCCTTCCTATTATTCTTACCATTTTATTTTACATTAAAATTATGTTTAATGTAGGTTAACGCTAAGCAGAGCTCAAAGGTTTATCAATAAAATAAAATAATAAAACTGAAAGGCTCTCCAATGTAAAATTCATAAATTTCACACATAAGATATTAATTAATATCTAAAAAGTATTCATAAAGAAAGAATTAGAATAGAAATATTTATAAAGAATTTGTTGTGTGAATATTTTTGAATTTTGAACTGTTATATTAATTACTTTCTCATTCACCTTAAACTCTCATTTTCTCATTGTTTACATTAAGTAGTGATTGACAAATATTGGTCTTATATCAACACATGAAGTTCCATTAAAAATAAAGGGTATAGCAATGAATTTACAGAATGTAATAATAGTAAGGGAAAATGAGAAAATTGAAAGAAGTATGATCAGCCCACTTTTTCTGTGTTAGTGTCATCTGAGGGCCATATTACAGTTTCCATGAGTCTTTCCCTCATCAGCTCCAAGTTTTCATCTGATATTTCTTTATATATCTCACCATGATTACATTTCTGCATACACATACATATATAGGTTATATAAATGAAATGGTAGAACCAATTTGAGAAAATGGCAAGTTGAGTTCCAATACCTTGGCCCATTTACCATAAAGGTGAAGCCTTGTTACCATCACTCTCTCCGCCAGGCCTTGTTGCTCCTATCAACAAAATGGAGAGTAGAATCAGCTTAATTATCTGCCTTACAAATGTTGAGCTTCAGTGTACCATTTTCTTTATAATTAAATATATGATTGTTTTCAAAATTCTAGTAACTAGGGGTGCTCAAGAGTGAAGACTACCTTCGCAAGGGATCGTATAAAACGTTTCCCTTCTGTAGGGTTGTTTGTTGTAACGAAACTGCAAACATGAAAAATACAACTAATGTTTAACAATCATCATTTGTCAAGTTCATGCATTTATTAGAAACATAACATGTGATTGAATAGAATCATCATTTTCAAGCAAAAATAGTTACAAGGGCATAGAAGTTTGAGTGGGTACATACTTGCTACAACATGAACTTCACTTACTTATATAATAACCTATATTGAGGTGGGTTCATCTCATACAATTGCAGAAGAACAGTCCTCACAGCCTTGTATGTGAAATAGTTGAGTATTTGCTGTATCCAAAGATATGAGTCAGTTATATTTTAAACAAAAATAGTTAGTGGAATTAAATCAAAGATCCACTGTTTCACGACATTGAAGGATTGACTAATCAGCAAGAACTTTAGCTTATATTCAAAAGGCAGAACAGCAACATTCTTGTTTAAGTATTTGTGGTGTTGCTTTCATGTTTTGGGTCAATTCATTTTGGAATTAGAATACAATTGATTAATGTTGAATTCAATTGACCAACTCTTATATAAGACCTTGTTATAAAAACATAAAAAGGTAAATTAGAAAGTAGTATGTTTACCGTTTTAACATCATCAAAAGTGTCATCATACTGGCCACCAAGCTCGTTGACAATGGGAACTCTGCGTTGTTTGTTCTTGAAGCTTCTATTAACACACAACCTGCGCCACTCCCTCACAGGTTCAACGAAGGAACTGCTTAGTTCCATGGTTCCACCACGCCTCACCAAATGCTTATTCAGGTTCACACTGATTGATGGCATAGCATCCACGCACAAACATCGATAAGTGTGACAATCCACCACAACAGATGATAACACACCCACCATCCTCAGATTTTGAAAGATACCCACTAAATAAAATCAAGCAAGGAATCGTGGGTATCCTACAAAATTGGAAATTTAAGTTTAATAAATAAATGGTGGCAATTTCAGATTTTGAAAGATTCCCACTAAGTAAAATCAAGCAAGGAATCGTGGGTATCCTTCAAAATTGGAAATTTAACAAGTGTTGTAGTGGAAGACGCATTCGGTGTTGTTGAGAAAGAAGGTGAGGTTTTGAAGGGTGTGTGTGAATGGAGAACCTTAACCAGACAATTTTTCTAAGGCTGATAATTTGAGTTGAAAAAGCGAAGGATTCTATAATTCAAATCGAGTTGGAATCTTGCTTTGTTTAAGTTGGCAAACTCACCTGGACGGTTTCTTCAGTTTGGTTAATTAATGAATGATCCGACACGTGGTTTTGAATCTTTGTCATTGTCCACACGTATGCATGCATCTAAGTCCTCAATAATTAATCTCCTTGCAGGACTTTCAATAAATAATTGTCTATACTTAATCAACCATTTATTTCTAATACTTCATTTTAATTGAATTAGTTATATCATGTACTCTTGATTTGGTAATACTGGAAAACGTTATGCTTTTTGCAACATTTTCTCTAAAAGTTACTTCCATTTTAAAAAAAATGTTTAGTATGTTCACTATAAATAATACATAATTTCAATTGACACAAACTTATTTTCATTCTGTTTGTTTTTTTCTTTGAGACCAAACAATGAAAAAATGTGGAAGGGTAAAATGCACTTTACATAGGACGAAAAGGTCATCTACATTAAGCCGTCAAGAAAGAACGAAGATGTGAAACTCCCCCATGAGGCTGCCACAGCCTAGAAGAGTCAATTTGTTGTTATAGGCTTAACTTTTCCCTTCAACTTTTTTTATTACAATTTCCCCCTTCAACTTTTAAAGAGACTAAAGGCTCACTGTTACCATAATTGCTTCTTACTCACAAAATAATCATAATATTAAATTTTGGAAATAGCTTATCTACTTATAAGAATGTGCTTTAATATATATATATATATATATATATTATACCCTATATAGATTCGATTAATTGATGAAGCCTCGTACACTTGCATTTTTTAAACTTTTTGCTGTAAAGTACTTAAATTCAACTATTATGATTTTTTGTTGTTGTTCTAATTAAACCCATCATAATTAGCAGCTTGGAACCTTTTCAGTCGTGGCATATTTACAAGCATGGGCTTATTGGCTTGTCTATTGATGTAGTTCTTTACTATTGGTAGTGTGTATATATTTCCCTTTGAGTTAGTTTTGAAAAGGGTAGGGAATGTGGGACTTTGATAGAATTGTTGTCTTGGATTCCTTATTTCACTAGTTTGGCCTATAGGAATCATTATCTCACTTCTCTACATAATCATTTCAAAGCACTCTCCAATAATCTTGTGTCCTCTTTACCTCTCAATCTTTTCATTATTTATATACCTTCTTTTCTTCTTTTCCCACTTCTTTTAAGTTTTAACTACACCCCTTCTACAATATTTTTCTCTTCATCTTAAGAAATGAAGACAAGAAGAAGAAGAAGAAGGAACTTGAAGAAAAAGGAGAGCCAAAAACAAGAAATATGCAGTGATTTATCTGAAAGCTGCATAGATTCTAAGGTGGCTGAAGTCTCTACCATGTGCACTACATGCTCCACACCAAAGGGTCAAAAGTTTAGGATACCAAAAGTTTCAACATGTCCACCAGCACCAAAGAAGAAACCAAGACTACTTTCAAGTAATTGCACATTGCGTAAATCGCCTTTACAACTTTTTGCACCACTGGAATTGGACATCTTCTTCTCCATTGTGCTACCAGAAGTTTCAGTTCCATCTCTATGCTAATGTATCTTGCTTGTTGAAAATATATCAAATTTTGGTTTTAGTTCCTATACTTTTATTTGTTTCAATCTTGATCCCTATGTATCCCAAATATTGAGGGGCTTAAATCAAAGTTTCTTATATTTTGAGGAAGTAAATTATATTTAAATCTATTTATTTTTTTTGTATCTAAGCAACATATAGTCAATAAATAATCCATTTGAGCTAAATCATACTTAAAAATCTGCTACACATCAAGCATGGTAGCATATTAGGCCTAGTTTGTATTTAAATGCTGATATATGTAATGTAATGTATAAAGAGCTTGTGACACAATTAGAAGATGGGCTTTTGAAGTGCTTTTCATTCTAGTTTTGAAAAGAGTAGCAAATGAGAGAGGCGTGGGAGGCCTCCTCCTTCATAGTTCCTCCCATCAATCAAACTGGCAATGACACAATTGGATGAATTAATTAAGATGGCAGTAACATTTATATTTTAATGCATGCTTATATACATGAATGTTGTATACTGAGGTAAATGTAACTAACATATACATTTTTTTCTGAACATGTATAAGGAGTGAGCGGTGTATTTGGGTTTTAAGAATGTAATTAAGGAACTGAAATCATTTTGTCAGCGTCTATTGGGAGTAAGTATTCTCTTAATTACTAGAGAGATAAATATTATTTTTATTCTTAATCTTACTAATAAAAATATCATAACAAATAGAGGAGAGATCTATTGACTCAAAAAATAAGTTTTTTAAACTTAATCAACATATTAGTCATTAATTATAGGAAAATATAATGATTTATATTATAGATATATCTAAATCATATCCCTAGAGTTGATACATAATATGTGGAGTAGGAGTATAAATAGAATGATAACTATTATTATTATTTCATTTTGGTTTGTTTTATACGGTATGTAGAAGAATAATCTCACTCATGGGCTTCTGGCCCACATATGTAAGAATCCAATGAAGAGAGTATCGTGCGGCTCTGACATACTACTACTATTACTTTATTATTTGTCATGCCATGCAACATTACATCACAATCTCAAGATATTTCTCATCATTTTTTCACTTACTCTTTTAAACTATAAAGTACTTAATTTAATACATAATCCTACATTATATACTTCATGATGTCTGATATTAACAATTAAGGTTTGATTTATGAAATGGAGAATATTAACAAAAAAATGGGAGAATGTTATTAATTTTAAACACGGAATTGACATCTTAGATTTGAAATAATGATTTGTTAAGAATATTAACATAAAAAATAAGATGGTTAAAGTTTGTAAAACATTAAATAGTTTAATATTTATTTCTTATATATTTTTTAAATTGCAGCACTTAATAGACAAACACATTTTAATATACTTTGATGCTTCTCTCCAAAGTCTTGTCCTTTTTCTAATGCCGGTGATGCAAATATCTGATGACACAGGAGGTTAGGGTTTATCAAATTTGATTAAATGCCAACTTTTATAGAATCCAAGGTTGCTAGCTCTTTAGCAAGAGAACAATATCTTTAACTTGTTTTAATAATGTTATAAGTCAAACAGCAACTTAATTAGTACAATTACACCTTTTCTGCTTTATGTTTCATTGCTAAATCATCACTCCAGGGCTTTTCAATTCTTAATACTGCTTTCAAATGTTTCTTTATGTTTCCATTATTACTACTAGAAAAATAAGATCAAGCTTATAAAAATTACACTTTAATTGTTGATTCATTTTCAATATAAAACTACCTTAATATATTTGGTGATAAAACAAATTAAAAAGAGGGCCATGGAAGGCATAAAGAAGAGAATGAAAGGGGAATCCAATGGTGAAGATTCATTCTTTTTGACTCATAGTTCATTACATGTGAAAGGATATCCACCACCTTTTCTAAACACACCAATACGACAAAAGATAAATGTGTTATGAGTTATATTACTTGTATCCACCTTAGTCTTTCTTAATTATTTTACCCACTGAACTTCAGAATCTATTCAAGAGTCAAGTCACACCATCCACCAACATAGGATTCCTCTTTTCCTTTATATCTTCCATTCCATCCTTCTTAAAATTTACGAACAAGACATAAAAAAGATGGCCTGTCAATAAAATGTGGCATGTGGGTTTTAAGGCTTGAAATGATCTTTTAAGAATAATGATCTTAACCTGATTTAAGGAACTGCCAACTTGTTTTTTATTGTAGTAATGTTCCTAAAATGACTGAGATCTATGTGTGCCCATTTTGTGCTAAGTTTTTATCTGACACATAACTATTAGTTTGGAACTATTGTTTCACTTGTACTGTCTTCTCTCTCTCACCAACAACAAGGACATGTGCAATCTACAAAGAAATTTAATATCAACAATATTGTGAGTGCCATGTACAAAGTGTAAGATTTTGTATATGTAAAAAGGAAATTCATCACTAAGCAGAGCTACTAGTATAGTATCCCATGTTTGAATAACAATTATAGAACTATAATATGATCTGAATTACATGAAAGATTAAGCAACTAAACAAATTCAGTACCAATGAGGGGACTGGCATAAACCTTGATTCCTTCAATGGATCCATTGGCTTATGATTCCTTCAATGGATCCAACAAGGCCCATGACTGACACAAGAAAGCAAACAAAACTAAACATCCTAAGAACAATCCATTTTGTAGACCAAGCTCCAATTTTCTTCTGCACAAAGTACATCTCTACAGGGAAATATATAGCCAATGGCCAAAAGCTTATAGCTCCTAACACTCCTAGAACTTGATTGAAGTATGGAAAAAGGATTGCAAGTCCGGTCGTCGAAATTACATAGGCTGTTCGAAAACATATCCTGAAAGGATTTAGAGGAAAAGCTGGCAACAAAGGCAGTTTCAACTTGTAGTGATTATTCACAAAGCCTCTATTAGGGTACTTTCTTGAACACCATCTGTCAGCAGCACTATATATTGGTTGGCTGTAAATCTGATAAAAATAAGTATAGAAGAATACAAACTATGAGTATTCAGGTAACATGATATTGATCATATTAGTGAAAGAAAGCAGTTATTGTTAATATCCATGATATTCTCATGAAATAGAAGATGACACGGAATTAAGTTTTTATTTTGTTTTCAATGAGGTTATTGAAACAATTAGTTCTGGAAAAGTCCTGATTGATAATTCAGGAGGAATGATCATGTCATTGAGGAATTTTAAAGTTACTATCCTTTATATTCTCATGAAATAGAAGAGAATGTTACATTTGTCCTATAGCAGTTATCCTTTTGGGATGTACCAGCATTTCTATTAATTTGACATTAAAAAAGTAGGAGGAGTTCTTAAGGGTAATAATAAGAAGGTATGATCATAACATAATGTTGTGTATAAAATGGCAACTATGATTAAGAACAGAATACCTGATATCCTCCCACCAAATGAAGAACAATGCAAGCATTAGCAAAGTCAATGAGCCAATAAGGTTCATAAAACCCAAACCCTGTCAAAAGGTTTCCTGGTGTTTGATTTCCAAAAGCAGCATATCCGAAGCATCCACAACAGAGGTAGAAGAATGTTGTAACAAAGATAGCAATCATGGAGGCCTTTTTCATGCTCTTGTTTTCGGGTGGAGGTGACTTTAAAGTATCCTTCATTCGAAAAAAGTTTTGATACTTTGCGTCAGCTTTAAATTCTGTCTTGTATATTGGAGCATGAAATTGAAAGTTACCTGTATTTCGAGGAGGATGATCGAGTAAGGATAGGCAAAGGCAATATCACCAAGTGCTTGGAAGACTAACCATAATTTGTCAGCGATATTTGCAGCTGGTACTCCTGTTACACTCCCCATAATTCTTCCATTTTCTGCAAGTGCAAGTGCAATTGTAAGTCTTATGATCCATTCTTTTTCTTCATCTCTCTTATTCCAAGTACACATCATAATATAGTTTCTTTCTTCATACATATTTTACAATTCTATTCTTTTTGGTATTTGATTTTTAATATTGTAGAAACTTGATGTGTTTCAGTACAAATTTACTTTGATTTCTTGATTCTATTGTTTTAAGGATGAGAAGGATATGAATGAAAATTAACTTTACCTATCACTGTTGCTAGGCCAAGTCCTAGTCCAATAAATGAGTATGTTAAGGACATTATGGCTGCAACAACTGAAACCCATGCCATGTTATGTAGATCTGGTATGAATGACATGATAACCTGAACTAGTCCAAACAGCATCATATACACGGTATCGCCATATTTGCATGGAGCTTTATGCCCTTCCTTGTGATAACAATTTGATTTCAGAATCGCTCTGTATATGTAAACATAGCATGTATCATCATTAGAGCATGAACAAAAATTCAAGTAAGACAATCTCTCTAATATATCATATGGTAAAGAACATGAACAGATTATAGATGCTAGTAATATTATTGAGAAGTACCTCAAACAAGTTGCTGTAGTAATTATATAAGCGATACTCGTACCATACAAGGTCAAATATTGAAGGAAAGCAGCCAACCATGTCTTTTTATTACCTAAACCAAATGAGATGATATAACTATGATGGAAATCATTTCCTGAATTTGAGGCTAGAGTGAGTGATTGTAGAAGAGCAACGGAAAGAGATAGTGTTATTAGTACAACACAAGTTGACAACTTTGTATGTTCTAATGCAAAATAGTACAAGTAGTTTGTACTATAAAACTCAAAGTTATTGAGCACTTATGGAAAACATTAGTACCAAGGTAGATTCTAACAGCATCTGTGTAAGAGTAGTTTCGTTTGCCCGTTACAGGATCCGGAGTTCTGTAACAATCTGAAAGGATGTATGAAGAAATATAGGTAACAATTGCAAAAAATATCAAGGAAAGTGGTCCTGCTATCCATCCTAATTGTGAAGTACTCCATGCTAGAGATAAAACACCAGCACCAATAACAGCAGTAATGATATGAGCCACAGCACTTGTTAATGTTCCTGGTAGATTATTAACAATTAATGGAAGGACTCATCAAGTGTATGAAAATATGGAATGGTTATGGATGATCCTAGAGTATTTTACCAGTTCTTTTGGCACGACCATCATCCTCATATGATCTACTAGTAATTTGGAGAGAGTTTTGCACTGCCATTTTTTAATCCAACTCAATGGAACTTTAGTCCATGGAAAACTGATTTCATACTTCACATCACACTTAAATAAATCTCCCACGTCTCTCTGTGTAGTAAATTATAACATAGTTGTGCTGAAAATTAAATGAAACCATATCTAATAAGATAAAAATAGTGGAAATATAAAATCATGGGTATGTAAATATTTACCTTACTTATTCTATTGTTGTCTATGGGACTATGAACATAACCAGATTCTGTATTCTTTTTTATGGGTTTCGAATCTGTTTTGTTTTTCTGAATCACTCTTTTTCTATAGCCATAATCTTATAACATTAAATTTAATTCGAAATTAATTAAAAAAAAAATCTGGTCATTCAATTTTAAAAAATGCCCATTTACTCTATGAAATCAAAACTGCCAAAAAAAATTCAATTTCGAAATAAAATAGTTGGTAAATAAATTATCGTTAATTATACCTCAAAAATAAGATCCTGTTTGGGATAAAAATATTCATTTTTACTTTAATAATTATCAATATGTACTCTTTTTTTTGACAAAAAATCATTTGTAACTTTATAAAATCCTAATATCATAATACACACAAATGGATAAAAAAAAATTTGGTTCTATAAAATCATGAAAGTGATTGGAATGCCCTTTTTATTATTTTTATTACCATTTAGAAATTTATAATTTGTATATATTTTTGTTTTTTTATTTGTGTAAACGGACAAAATTGGGTAAAAGATGTGAGAGTAGCAATTTTGTTTCCAATAATGGAGGAGTGTCATGTTCAATGTGTCTGTGGCTAGTATATGAGAACCATAGGTAAGATGGTGGAGTGATCGGGTTTGTCCCTATCATGTACATTAGTGTATAGAAAATATACTCATAATTTAATAGGAAATGAGCAACATCTTTTTCTTATTGGTGAGGGAGTGAAGACTCCTTTGTTTTATTTTCTGAATATTTGTCTTATGTTCTAGTGGCTTCCTTATTATACCTCTAGTTTCTTTCACTTCTAGGAACATGCACAAGACTTTAGATTCCATTGCCAATTATTGTGTCAAAGCAAACATCTGTGTTCACTCTTAAGTCATGTCTTATACTAACTTTAACCTCTATGATCCAACAATTGTTGGATAAGATAACGAGATGGTGAAAATATGATCACTACGAGATTGTTGGCCTTATTTGACTATTTGGACCCTGGAGAACTTCATAAAACACAACGAAACTTATAGTGTATAATAAATAGTAGTTAAGTATCTACTTCATGTGCAACTTATAAGCTAAGGACTTATGTTACTTTATATATTTTATTAGACTATTTGATTCAATCATATATGTTATTAACTTTTGAATTTGGGTTCAAAACTTTTAAGCTTCCAATTAAGTTATGAACTAGTTATGCTTTTAATAATTTGTTAATTTAGTATTTGCAGGTTGATGAAACAGTTACTAATTCCCAATTCCCTGTATTGTATCAGTAGTTGCTCATTACACAATGAACACCTCGAATTGATCTTCTATATTCTCACTTCCCTTCTTAACTTTATTATTACCATTCAATCATATAGTCTTGATTAATTTCCATATAAGGTTCACACATGTGATACTTTTTGTAATCAGACTACGTATAAATCTTGGAAAAAGGTTCACACAAACTGTGCTATGAGTTCAAACACACCCAACAAGGAGAAATTAAAATTACTAGAAAAACGAAAAACATACCCTATGCAGGTAGCAGATGTAATGATATAAGCAGTGTTACTCCCAAATAAACCCCCATGCACTAGCACTCCACACACCATTTCTCTTTTTTCACCTAATAATTTATGATAATATTTTAATATGACTATTCAGTCCATAAATAATATATACATATATACATACATACATACATACCTAGGTAGAATTTGACAGCATCCATGTAGGAGGAAATCCTAATGTTGCCATATTGAGGATGTTGGAATGTATAGCAATCAGAGAGAAGATTTGATGAAAGAAAGGTAGTGATTGCAAAGAGTATAATGAACAATATACCACAAACCCAACCAAGTTGTGCCACTGACCATGCTAGAGATAGAACCCCTGCCCCTATCACACCAGTTATTATATGTGCCACTGCACTCCACACGTTACCTGTTCTCTTAAAAGACACTCCTCTTGTCATATCACCAGATGATGAAAAGGTTTGGATTAAGGGGGATTTGTCTATTGCTTCCTCACTCATTATTTCTTCTTTTGATTACTCCTTCAAACTAGAATATGGAAGACAAACTTCGTTATATATAGAAATAGGGACTGTTATGAAAAGTTGAAACATCCCTTTTAAGCCTTCTAGATGCATACATCATACAAACCGTCCTTTTATTTCACAGATGATAAAGTCGTCATAAGATGTTACACTAGTTATCAAATTGGATTAAGATTCATATATTCGAGTTGGAGGACCAACTTTATACACAATATTAGTAATTTATTAATGAAGAAAGGAACACAATGAAGTATTTCAGGACCACAAGTTATTACTTTTCTATTCAAATCTTTTGATTTGCCTTCTAAGCAACTACTTGCTTAAAGCCCTTTACCACTTTAAACTATTATTCAATTTCCTTAAGGCTTTTGGTTTTCTTTAATATTATCAATTATTTTTTTAAATAATCATTATAATAGCTAATATATTTAAATTACTATAATATTATATAGTTAGTCTACAATTTATATTTTTTGTTATTTACTTATTTCGATCTAATCTTGACATTTAGGTTTATAAAATGGTTCAATAATTTTAAAAATTATTAATCAATTAAAGATGATATTTGATTATACGATGAATGTAAGATGAAACACTATCTTCCAACCTTCAACACAAATATCATCATTTTGCTTATCTTCATTACCATATCATTTTTTCGTTTTTTTGTTTGTTATGCATGATTCTTCAGCACATACATGAAATGTTTTTCAACCTCGTAAGTGAAGTGTACAAGTTAAAAAAAAATTAGGTGTGTAATTAACTCACAAAGTTAGTTAGCTTCTTCACGTGAGATATCATAATAAATTTTGGTATACCCTACAATAAGGTACTTTTCAACAAATTTGGTGGTTGTTGGGTGGGCTTCACTACAATTACAATGACATGCACGTATGAAATATATTCCAATAAACCACTCTTTGTTTCAAGTAAGTGTTGTAGCCTTACGATAGAGACAGATATTCCAATGGGTGGTTGTTGTACTTATATTTTTACACAAGAAGATCAACAAAGTAAATTAAGCATTACTACTACGTTAGAGGTTTTGACATTCTCATATGCTCCCATAGCTTTATTTGACCCTATTAATACCATGCATGCTTTCAATCCCATAACCTGTAGTTGCTGAAAGCTTATCAATACAATAATCCATTTCCTTTCCCCTCATTCTATAGCCTGACTCCCCAAACTTGGTTGTTTCCTTTGCAGCCCATCCAAGCATTGAAAGACCGATGAGTCCCATAGCAGCAGCAATAGCAAAGCCAGCTAGTGTTGCCACTAACACAAAGCCAACACCAAGAAGCAAGGGACTAAAGAGAAGGAAAAGGGGTGAACACACAATAACAAGAGCTGAGGATGCTAAGAAACTGAACAACATCATTCCCACCAAAGGTCCTCCTATAACTATAGCAGACAGTGATGCAGAGAGCAGTGTCATGTTGGAAAGTTCCATTTGTGAATGCTTCTTTGCTTGGTTGGGTCAAAGTAATACACTTCATAATTTGGATATTTGAAGACAAAATGCTTGTGTGTGAGTTATGAAAGGTGTCCGTTTTGGATTTAGGTGGCAACCTTTTGTGTTTACACGTATGAGGATACATTGACACGTCACTAATAGATGTAATGCCAAGTTTGGGACTTAACCTTTTAGCATTGAAATAGTGTTTTATCCTATTACAGTGTTATCCATTAAGTAACTCTAGATTCAGAAACAGGTGATACTATCATATGACCACTGACCAAGATTTTAAAGCAATAGTTGTAACAGTAAATTTTGGAACAATGATATTTACAAAATGAAGGAAAAGCCAATGAATGTCATGGATTGTTTCATATTATAAGTATCAGTTTATATAATGATTCTCTAATACTTTTTAGGATACATTCCATAGATGATTTATCATCATGAATTCTCAGGGCACAAATGTACAAACAAAATGAAGAAGATTCCAAGAATGGAAAATTGGACAAGGAACTCAATGCCAAATTAAACATGAAACAAAAACATTAGTAAATAAATACTTGTCAACTTAAAAATGGCTAATCCTTGTTGCAATGCAATGGTGGGAAAGAAGAAAGAATTAGTTTGCTTTGACAACTTGAGGCAGGGATTTGAGAAGGGACAAGGATGGCTTTCGAACGGTGTGATTAAGTAATAACATAAATGTCATTAGAGTTAATGCTCCAGCCTGATGTGCACTGCCCAGTGAAACAGGTACATATGAAAGAAGTGTTGAAACTCCTAAGGTAACCTGTAACCATGCAAAATATAACTAATCACAAGTGATACTACAAAACCATATACTACACTGTTGATAAAAACAAACACCAAAAATGTTTTGAAGGTGCAAACAGGGTTAGAGTATTCAGCTCAGACAAAAGAGACAATATATTAACAGGTTTGATGATGCAGGACCTCAATAAGCAAAAAATGGTAAATATATTACTGGTGGTATAAAACTGGAAATTAAATTAATGACCTGAAGAGCTGCCATGCCAAGTGCGCTTCCAATCACGGATCGCACTGCAGGATGTATGTCCAGCTTTCTTGCTGACCACCATAAAGCACATACTGAAACTAGAGTTGCCGTTGCGAGAATACGGTGATCAAGCTGTTAAAAGAAAAGCACATATTAGAATAGAAGCTCATGCTGCTAAATTTTCATTGCATAGGTGCTATGCTACTTCAGGAACAGCTGTGTGGTGGCTTTATTGCCTGGTAGTAATCTAGTCCAATGTCCAGCAAAATGAAAAATCAAGGTTTAATTTTGTTTGAAGAAATAGGAAAAAAACGCTGTTGCTGACATTTTAAAATGTAGATTTTGCTACCAAAACACACTAATGGGGATAAAGTTATTGCTACCCACACCAAAAATGAATGCTTCCAAAAGTATTTCGATTCTGAACACTTCATTCGGTTTAAAGTCCTTAACTTTTCAAAAGCAAATAAAAAACCAGCCAAAAAAAGAAGTGAAGAGAACAAAGGTGTAGACTACGATTTAAAAATTTCGGAGAAATTTGCATAGATAATTACCTGCACGGTCGATGTATTCTCAAAGAAATTTCGAATCAGAGGCTTCATTTCAAAAATGTCATCTGGTATCCATACATCACCCATCTTCGGAAAAGTATTAAATGCATGCCCCTGGTAATCAACAAGTAAGCATATTGGTTGTCTTTAATCCAAATCAAAGGTTCAACTGTTACTTGAAATTTAAAGTACAAATATGAAAGGCGGGAAACCATTAAATGAGGTAACATACTGCATCATTTCCCGCAACAAATGCACCAGAAATAGCAGTCAGACCGACAAGTAGGCCGACAGGCAATGCAAGTCTCTTCACTTTAGCTGCCCCACGAACCCATGTTAGTGATTCAGCAGGTGGTTCGGGCATAACAACAGAAAGGGCAGTCCAAACAAGGCCAGAGTAAATAGCAAACGCTGATGTAAGATGAGCTGCAAGACGATAAGGGCTTACCCTTGGCTGAGAATATTCGGATGGCGGTTCCTGGGAAGAAAAATGTTATTAGAATCTGGTGGTTCTAGTCAATTGAACTTTAAAAAAAAGATGGGTTTAACTTATCTATGTTCTAACCTCTAAACCACTTTTAACCATCCACCAGCCAATAAAACCTTGCCCAGCACCCAGGGCAAACAGAGCAGAGAGTCTCAATCCCAATCTCAAGGTGATGTACCCCTTATGGAGAAAATATGAGTAAGGCAAAGCAAATATAATTCCCAGCCCCCTTCCCCACATACGATGTGCATATTCCATCCAATATATGAATTTGAAATCTTCAATCTTCATCCCTTTGTTAACACTGCACAACGTGTGAAACAAATCATCATAACATTCACAAGTATTGCAGCTCTTAGAAACCATGTACCAACACAGTTGAATACACAACGAATATCAAAATTACAATTAGCACATGAAAGTAAAACACTCTTGTCTACTGGCACAGCTCCAAGAGGCTACTTTCAAAATTGGATCATTAAGCATGATGGTATGATACTAATTATCATCGGATGTCCTGAAATATGATAAAGTCTGATTACCATTGTTTAAAAATTTATTCCATTAACTTTAATCTCTAATGTTTATCTTTTGATTCTGTCTTTTATTATTTAGTCACCCATAAGTTCAGTGTGACATGCCAAATAGAAGATATCATCATAATCATGTCAAATGTGTCAGCGGGACAGGAGAAAAACGAAGCAAAATGCTTCCTGAAGACTTCATAATAGATTTACTATATTACATCCCTAGCTTCAGCTGATGCAATGAATTCTTGCATTGAGATTTGCAAGAAATGATAGAGGTGCTTGGGATTACCGCTTGTATTCAGGTGACTGCTTATATTTCTCAAACTCTTGCAACCATTCTTCATCAGACAAAGGAGGAAGACTACCAGTGAATTTCCAATCAGTCATAGAAAGACCCGATCGTGTGAGCCTGGTAATACCACCAAGTACCACCATACTAAACACCCATGCAGCTGAGCCAAATAGCCATATTCCGACTGCTTTCTGAGCATGAGCTCCCCCAGTCACAAACAGTTTCAATCCTTCCTTATGTCCAGCAGCCTCAGCAGATGCCATCCTAGAAAAGCTCCTGATGTATCCCACATGATGACCCTAAATCCGTCAACATAGTATCCTTAGAACTGCCAATTTTAGATGATAAAAAATTGTTGAAAAAAATAGTTTTCTTTTTCTTTTTCCAGAAACTCTCTCAGTAAGATTTTAAGTATAAGTCATGTTGAATACAAAATATGTTAATCCAAACACATGTTGACCTTGAAAATATCATCACAAATTCCGTAGAACTAACAAGTTTACTTTTTTTTCTCAAGATTTTGATCATGATCTATTTTGAATACAAAATAAGCTAATCTTTATACATAGTAAACAAGTGATGGGCCAAAAAGAATAACCAATATTTATTCAGAACTAACAAGTACATATTTATTTTATTCCAAACAAAAATACCACTTTTTTCCAGCTTTGTCATAAGATTTTGATAATAAGTTATTTTGAATAGAAAATAAGCAAATCCAAACACAAAATACAAAAAACATTCAGACACGGCAGATGAACAGCATTTATGGTCAAAATGGAATTAAGATTTAGGTGTGGTTGTGAGTGTGATACATGATTGGAATGAATTTACAAAGAAAGGACAAATATTGGGAAGATAAACAACAAAGGGGAATAAGGGATGAGTGAGATTTATAAAAGTTGAGGGGTGTGGGAATTGAAAAATAAAAAATAAAAAAGAACCCAGATGAGGAATGATGAAAAAGAGAGTAACTTTAACTTACCGACTTAGGAATAAGAATAGGATAATGGGATCGAAATGAATGAAAATAGTGTTTGGCAATTGGAGGAGTCAATAACTTGAACGAATGTTGAGTGGCTCTGTTATTGTGAATCTGAGATGCTTCTTTGGTGTGTTTCAAAATTGAAGATATCACTCTTCTTCTAAACATCTTTCTCTCTCTGCTATGTGAAGTGGAAGTGAAGAAGAAGAAGAAGAAGAAGAAGAAGAAGAAGAAGAAGAAGAAGAAGAAGAAGAAGAAGAAGAAGAAGAAGAAGAAGGGGTTTAACCAAGGTTTTCCGAACACGAACCAGTTACTCTTTCAATCACGTGTCTTAATGACCACCTATGAAATAATTTTCTTCATAAATATTCTTTCTTATCAACAATTATATATTTCATATAAATATTACTACGTAACAAGAAATTGAAGATATTCATATATACTTCGAGGCAAAATATTAAATAATAATTTTATTTGATTAAATATTTAAATCTGAAATCCTTCGATAAATTTTATGGTGGAGATAAAAACTCCACAAAATATAATACTATTATAAAGGGTATCCTTCACCCAAATGTGATATGAATGAAGGAAGAGAGAAAAAGAGAAAATAAAATGAAAATCTAAAAATATTTAATCTTCCCCACTTAGCAAGCTTTTACATTGGTTTGACGAAATTAAGTTCACTTTCGGAAAAAGTTATTAATGACTTATGGAACTTGTCATATTTATTTTTTATTTTTCAGTAGAGGTTTGTATTGAATTATGAACCAATGTTACTTTCATCCTTTAAAAAATTAGTATATACCAATGTCTAATATTACCTCTTGGAAATTTAAAAAACTAAAATTTGTCCATAAAGAACTCATATAAGGCTCCCAAAGTAGTTTGTTTTAAGACCAAAGTGTGAAGAAGTAAAATAACTGTTAATCATGTTTGGCTAGGTTGGTAAAATTTAATTTTGGTATTGCCATATCTAGTTATATAACATAATGAGGCGAACACTTTTAAGAATTATTTGTTTATATGCTAGACTTAAACTATATAAGACCTACACATACAATTTCAAGTTAAATTACTCTTTTATTTAAGGTAAATGATTAAATGATTTTAAGCTAATCATCACATACTTATAAAGTGTGACAAAAAAGTATCAAGTATTGTGATGCCTCTGATAGCATTGCAAAAATAAGGAGCTACAAATATTTGCTGATTGAATAGCCTCTCTTCAAATAAGATTCACTCATTGACACAAAATTGTAGTCAGAAATCAATAGAGATGCTCCATTGGTATAACTCTTTCTCTGGCACTCTCAAATCAATAGTCACCAATCCAGATTCTTCCTCATATCTAAATTCAACAACTTCTGAATCAACTTTAACCAATTTAGGCCTTCTTGATGAATAGGCTCCAAATTGGCCACAACCCCTTACTTTTATCACAACATTTTTACTTCCACAATTGAACTCTTTCACAGCTCCTCCAGAGTTGAACATCTTGACTAAACCAATAGGAGCAAATTTCACATAATTGTTCAATACCCTCACAGGAACTACTGTAAAAACTTCATATTCCCGCGATTTTAAGGTAATTGGAATAGATGCATCCTTTGGAAGGTAAATTAGTCCTCCTGCATGTTCACATCATTTAAAAGAACTATACAAAAGAAAATTTTGGTTAACTTTAGAACACTATTATGACAAGGCTAGAAAAACATACCACCAACATGTGAACATAAAATGGTGTCTCCTGTCCATTTATGATCTGCAACCTTGGATAAATAATCAACATCTTTAGCCCTAATGATACCAGTGACTGTGCCTGGATTCTCATCATGAATAAGGTTCATTTTTTCAACTTTGCACCATCCAGCTCCTTGGCAGTTAAATGCCCCAACAACACCAGAAAAATCATTCATGTTCCAAATCTTCAAAAGACTGAAAAAGTAGCATCAAATAAGTTAGTATAAAACTATAAATACACAGAATAAAATACAGAACAAACTACTCTTATATTAATTGGTTATGCTATGCATATTTTGGTGGCTAAATCATTTTAGATTCTTTCTTCACCTCTTTCCGTCTCTAGCAGGATCGGAAAATAAGCAATCCTTAGTTGGTCTTCCAGGAAGTTTAGCCCTCAATATAGAACCATCAGGGAGTGCAAGTTTCTTCAAAAGATTAAAGTCATGATGTCCAGGCTTGTCACTGCACAATGTAACATCCATAGGTTAGAAACCATTTATCCAATTCATTTGAGTCAAAGTATGGGGAAAAAATCAGCATGACTACTCATTATACCTGACATAAATAGGGCATCCTCCTACTGCTCTTGCTGCACCGTGATATTCAGCCATTGGATGTAAGCTCTATTATGAAAGAAAGATGCCTTGTTAGCTAAGCAAGTACATATTTTTAATGGAAAAGAAGAAGGATTCTGTATTTATGAACTTACATGAAACATGTCCCAATCTGGTTGCATAAATTCACCAAGGAAAACGGTATTGTAAGCAACGGATGCAATGTGAATTGTGTGTGATGCAGGGTCTCTTGGCCAGAAATCATCCGATGCTCTAATGACTGCTGAATGCTTCGCGCTACACAAGTAAAATCATAATCATTACGCAATAAAAACGTAGGAAGGTTATAATTATACACTATAGTTTTATGAGTAATCCCTACCTGTACAATCCATCTGTGTTGTGACTCATGCAACAAATGATTCCATTATCAGGGAAGTTCCTAGAGACTGATGCCTCTAATGCCTGGTGATATTTCCTTGCAAGTTTTACCCTCCCGCCATGTCCTGCTCCTAGAGTTTCAAGGATATTTTGAACATCAACTTTGACACCATCAATACCAGCTGATGCAAGATAAGAGTGAAGTTCATCATAAAAATGAAAAACTTTCTCAGGATTCACAAGGCCAAGCCCATTGATAGCAATGGTGTCTAAAGCTTCATCTGGTTGATTCGACTGGACTCCGGGAGATGAGACAGGATAGGCCATCTTTGACTCGTAGTGCTCCATGCCGGTACCACCAGGCTTAACACCACCCCAATATCCTGTTATTGCATGCCACACGTATATGTACCTGTAAAATCAAAATCCATTTAAGTTAAGTTAAAACTGAGTATGTGAGGTGAGTATCTTGGATCACAAGAAATAATATGGAAATAGCAGTATACTTTATGGCATGTTTTTCTTTGATATCTTTGGTGATATGGCGAAGTCCTAGAGCCGGGTCCTCTACCCTCTGACCTTCCTTGCCATCTTTCTGGAACTTGTGATTCTCTTTTATGTTCGTCAACCGATTCCCGAAGCTGTTGAAGAATAAATGAAGCAAGTGAATCAAATTTATTCAACATTTTTAATGGATATAGATAAAATCAGATAAAGAAACAGAACAATAAGTACTACTCACTTGGCTGCATTATCAGATTTCCATCCAATGCCATTAGGGTCCATGCCAACAGATTGCCACCCATCATCAATTATAACAAACTTAGCAGGAACTCCACCTTTCTCAAAGCTGCAAAAACATAAACATAACCATCAGAAACTACAATCTATGTGGCACATGAATCTTGTAAATTCGATCGCTGCCAATGGAAAAAAGTAACACCTTCTGACTCCTTGTTCCACACCCTCTGAAGTGACATTTGTATAGAAAGCATCCCATGTACACCAGCCAAACCAGTCCAACATATCTGGCATCTAAATACAAGTGAAAATAAATAAATTAAGATGCAGTAACTTAAATATAAGACAGTAAAAATTCCATTGCAGGGAAGGGAGATGTATGTACCTTCTTTCTCTCGCGGTGAGAAAATGTCTGCAAGTGTTTCTCAACAGTCCTTGAAAAAATTAGAAATACAATCAAATCAGTTACTTGAGTATTTATTTAAATATCTATTACAACACTGCACATCATTATGATTAAGATAATGAACAAAACTTGATCCTTATAGTAAGGAACAGAACTTGAAAACAAGTTTCTATTATAATTAAAGAATAAAAAATGGTACCAAAAGACTAAACCAGGTCCTTGTATATAAATGTTGATGTAGTATTATAAGTTTATAACTCACTTGACAGCATTTGATATGACATCAAAAGGGTCTGATCCAGCACCAATGAATACCAAATGAGTCCCATCAAATTCCTCCACAGCAGGACACCCTGCAATGAACCAAACACATATTTCATCACTAATGAAAAACATCAAAAAAAATCAGCATATATGTAAAAGTAAAATCATTAAGAACATGTGACATACCACTTTCAACACAGATCTCTAACTCATTTTGATCATTCCCTTGAAGAACTGCTCTGAAATCACCTTCTAGAAGGGGTAAGAAAACAACATACGTAGAAGCAGGAGCTTGGTTTTCTAATCCTCCGTCCATATCAGAGACATTGTGGGCTTCAATAAGCAAGAATTGAGTCTCAATGGGAACTTCCTTCCCACAGCTCCCCATTCTCTGTGTCATCCACCACATTTTGAAGCGGAAAACACACATAAATCTCAAACCCCTGAAACAAATATTATATTTCAATCAGAACTGAAATTACATTAAGTAACACTAAGCACATAACAAACATAAAAACCATGTCAACAAAAAAATGTTGCGCTAGGTGAGTTGTTAGAAAGGAAGATTTTATGTGTTTGATGTAATTTAAAAGTAGAATGGAACACGACATTGAATTGAAATGGTGAAAACCTTGGAACATTTTGATTCCACTAAAATGAATCAAAGAGTAAAGGAATAAAGCTAACAGCAAAAGAAGATGTCTATGAAAACAAAATTGGACACAAAGGTAGCATACACAACAAAACACAGAAAATTGGACATATTCAAGCTACAACAAAATTGTAGCATCCACCACAAAACACAAAGGTAGTGTTTGGAAGTTATGTCAGAATAAGAGGAAAAAGAACACATTACACATAAGTCCTATTTCAGTGTATAGTGTAGAAGTGTATTCATTTAAACTAGAAAGAAGAGTTCAAAGAAAACATTTTGGTTCCATAGAAAAACCAAAGAGATAACAACAACAATAGCAGCAGCATGTATTGTTGTATTTTGTCATGTTCTAAGCACAAGAATCAAAATGAAAGAAACAATAAAAAGAAAATATGAAAAAAGAACATACTGAAGCTTGCCAATGGGGAAGAGAGAGCGGGTAGCATTATGATGAGATGAAAGACCAAGAAAAGCCCCATTGATAAGGGCACCCCCTGAGGCAGGGGTCACCATAATATTATCATTCACTTCACTCAGAACCTTATTACCCAACACCATCAACTTCCCATCTCCAACATATATTCCTGCTCCCACAGTCATCTTTCAAAACCAAAACACTTATACCCTTATACTACTACTATATAACAATCAAAATCACAACACAACCTTACTAACACTCTTCTTCTTCTTTCTCTAAGGAAGGGTATTTATACCCAAAATGTTACACAATTATTAATTGTATTGAAGATTTGAAGGACTTTATCTAGAAAATAATTAATTTACATTTGGATTGTGTCAACTTGTCATAGTCAGTGACACAAAATTATAGAATGGTAGATTTTGCAATCTAGACATTCCTTGTATCTCGCTCGGATATTGAAACTTGTGGTTTCAAATAAATCATATGATAATTTGTTATGGTGGCACATCCACATTTGTACTTTGAATGTGGCCAATTTATTTTTTTCACTTTTGGAAGCTATGCGCTTTTATAATGTTATGGATCATCTCCACTAATGCAGATATAAATTCTTCAAAACCTAAAAAAAATCTAATATGTAATGATATATCTATCTTTTTAAGTATAACAAAATAACATATTTATCATAAAAACATAAGGAAATTGAAATTTTACAAAAGTTTCTTATGTCTCATAATTGTGTTAGATAATTATTTCTTTTTGTTGTTGTTGGAAAGTGTTTGATAGTAATTTGCTAGGTCCCATGACCCATGACGTAGATATTGTTTTAAAATGAAGATTTATTTATAGCAACTGAACAAGTCGCGACAGACTGTATTATAAGCTCTAGCAACAAAAAAACGTTTACTGTTTTTTTTGGTAATACACTTTTTGTATCATTTATTGTACTATTTTTGTTAATGAAAAAATGACCATATAAAATGAACGTCATATTTAGATGGACAAATACGCTATCTTTTTATAATATTTGTGATTCTTGGCTCTTTTTAATTATGACTACAAAAGTGGAACTCTTATACAATGAATAAGTAAAGTATTTTGGTTACAAATTGTATGTTGTCAATTTTGAAAATCATAAAAGGGGGTGTAAATGGAATGGTGCAATGGCGACGCAGAGTATCATTATGACGAGAAAAATCAAATATGTACATCAAGAATGTGACATGGAGCTACTTGGCTTTCAAGGAGAATCAATTTTTAGGAGTTCTCACCTTAAACATGCCAACTATTAAATTTATGTGGAAACCTCTCCTAAAATTAGTTAGTTTTTAAATTTCTAAGCTCAAAAATAGTTTACTTGATAGAGTATTAAAATGTAAAGTGTGAACATGTAGTGTTTTTTTTGGTAAATTGTGAATATTTTATCTATCTTTATTTTGTATTTATAAAGAAAAAAGAGAAAAATTTATTAAAGGGAATCATATTCATAAGCCCAAACAAACTTCCATTTGTAAATAAAAGGGTCAAAACGTTTTTCAATCGGTGAAAGAGACTCCAAACCTTCTTCTTCTGCTCCTTCTCCTTCTCTATCTTTTAAATTGTGCAATACCTTCAGAAAATTTCCCCCATCGATCTCTGCGCTAAAATCTCAAAGATCCGAATACCCTTTGAGGGAAAGATTAATTCTTTGCGGTGATCGTTGATTTTGAGACATGTGTTGTCCAGGGAAGGTGTGCATGTGTTGCACGTGCTTAATTCTGGTTGTGATCGTGATTGGAATGTTGTTCGGTTTCGGAGTTTTCAAGGACGGGTTTCACAAGATTAAGGACACTGTCAGTTAATGTGATTCCTGCGGCTGATGAAGGCTCTTGGGTTGTTCTAGTTATGTTCAGGGTTATATTCGTAATATTCTCTCGTTCATTCCATTATTGTTATGTATTAACTGGGGATTTGTTTCGTTTTTAGGAAGTATATATAAAATATGTTAAACTTGGTATTTGTAATTAGGATTATTATTTGTTTTGGTGGGTACAGATTATGTTGATGTTCTAATAACTTATTTAATCTCCCTATGCTGTTATTGTTTGATGTTACAATGTTTGCACATATACAAAATGTGAATGTAATGGGTTGATATGTGAGGGTGTGGATTTTTGAATCTTATGAGAAAAAAGGGAAAGGGAAGAATGGTTTCATTTAATACATAAAGGTGAGACGGAACGGAACTACGAACGTGGTTATACCAATTCTAGAGGTGGGGTCACTAAGTAAAAGTGTGTTTACTCTCATGCTTTTTTAGGTCATTACACCCAAAATACTAGCCAGCCTCTCCCATCAATTAAGTCCATTTTGTGATTTACTATGTGTTACTTTTCAACCTTAGTAAATCTACAATCATTTTATTGTATTGTGTCACACCCTTTATTCCAAATTTATCTGATTGAAGTGCTCCCGCAAAGGAAAAAGATATAGTCCATAGCTTCAACATCTCCAACTTGTTCATTGCATTGAGGTTTAGGGTATTGTAGTGCATCGGAAGAGGTGAAGAGAAGAACCTCATGGTTTGCCTCAATTTTCTCAACGTTAATGCTACCTAAATAAAATTACCTCATGATATATGATTATGTAGACTTGAAGAAGATTTAAGTTACTTCAACCAGCTTCTTAGACATCAAACCTTTATGGTTTGGCACTAATGATGCAACTAATAATGTGGTTATGTTACACAACACAGTATTTTTTTTTAACAAATCTTCTCGCATCATGTGGTTGAGAAGTGCATTTGCATAAAAAATGAGGTGAAATCTAGATATAAGAAAAATATTTAGATAATAAATTTCATGTACATCAAAATTTATCATAAATTGATAACCCCTTTGCTCTTTTTCATTTATTTTAATATATGTGTAGAAAAATAAGTAAAAGATAGAAATAAATATATACATATAAAATAGGAGGTTCAAAATTCGATAATAAGGTAATAAAAGGCATAATAAAAACTGTGAAACGTGAAGCAAAGTCAAACACAACATTATTATATGCTACATTTCTAGGCTATAGTTCATTGTTATTTGTTAATCAGGAATTTAAAGTGGGAACATTAGAGAGAAACTTGTACACACAACAAACTAAAAAACTTATATATTCATTTGTATATGGAAAGTAAATGTTTGTTTGTAAACATGTATGTATCTTGATAAACGATTATCCGGGGAAGAATAAGTTCAAATAACAAGTCTGGTATAACAAAAGATAACACCAAATTTGCATTGGAACATTCCAAGTATGCGTCTGTTGGTAAAAAATCCAAGAAGAAATAAACAAAGGATTGTGATCAAAATTGATTTTAAAAATAAAACTCAGTTCCCGGCACAATATTAATAATTCAGCAAACCTCAACCTTTTTCCTTTGAAAATCTCAATAAAAATATTGTGGAAATACTATGAAGGGATCACCACCTGCTGGTCATCATCATCATCTGTTCCGAAGTACCGATCTCCAAACTCACCCATGCCAGGTATGACACGAAAATGTTCATTCAAACCAATCTCAATCTCAGATGTCACAATTTTGATTCTAGGAAAGCTTTTGCAGACCATATGCACACCTTGAGGTGCCTGGCAAGTTAAGAACACAAATGTAAAAATCATCACCAGGATACAAGAAAGGAAATTAAAGCAGAAGAAAATACTGAAAATGACAAGAGACATATAGGAACTATAGCATCAGTGACTTACTGATATTAGATTGAGAAATATAATGTTGGACTCTGGTACACCTTTTCTTAAAAGTAAGGAAATAGCTTCAACAGCTGAGTTACCTAAAGATGAAGATATTCCAAGGTTAATCCAATTGAAAACCAAATATCAAAGAGTAAAGTCCCGCGAGTATATGCGTAAGGAACTATTTACAGCAACCGAGCATTTCTTCACCCATGAGCTAGCTTTTGGAGGTAAGTTAAGCTCAATTATTATAGTATGCAGTTTTATTCCCCGCTTATTATGCTGACTGATGTATAATTTAAAGTTGCAGTATGCTGCAGCCATATTTTACAGTAACTAAGATATTTAAATCACTAGTAACTTAAGAATAATCATATTAATGAACATCGTGAGAGTGACATACCTGTGCCTAAGATAGGATCCAACAGTAACACATGCCTATCTGAGATATCATTAGGCAACTTCTCATATATTAGCTGTGCTCAATAATCAAAGAATAAGACGTCAGTGATCATAAACTGAAACACATATATGTACTCTTGAGCACATGTGCTGATGACAAACCTGCTGACCATTGTCACCACCTTCTCTATGAATAAGAATTTTCCCAATCTTGATACCTTTGCAGCATGCTCGTAAAGCATTCTCCATACTCTCCCCACTGAAATTAGATAATAAAAATATTAAATGCAAGGACAGAAGATTCTTTTCCGAGCAATATATTTTATTAAAAAAATGTAGAGATCATGTCAAACCGAGGGGGAAACAGTAAGAACTAGTTTCTTAAGACATAGAAGGAAGTTGGATTTGGATAATAATTTCAACAAAGCAAATTAACACTACATGTAATTTAAGCAATTTAGAACTTCTAAACCTGAACCAAAAAATAGACCTTTCTCTTTATTTATTGTGTTGCTTATGGAATACAGATGATTTATGAGAAAATCTTTTAGTCAACACTCTGAAGCAAGGATAACAGTATTTAATCAAATGCCAAAGTGACTTCTAAAGCTTTGGGCCAGAGTCAGTAGACTGATACCTCCTGATGATGGAGACACCACACAACCTCTTACAAAAATCCACACCACTGTATACAGAACCTGCATTAATGGACAAAATTCAGCTGTTACCATAAAAAGTATAAAACATAAAACAAAATAATTATGTTTGTTCAAATAGCTAAACAAATCAGCCACAGAGACAGACACAAAAAAATTTAGTATGGCAGTTGCTGCAATTAACATTATGAACAATAAAACATGCTTTTTGCTCTCAAATACAATGACATGATTCATCTTTGGTTCGCAATCTACCAAGAAAAATCTTAGTCAGACAGCTGAAGTGATTTGTAGTCCTTCCAAGAGGTTCACGGGAGACTTACATTTCCAAAACACGGCTGATAACATATAGTTCATATTCTCACTTCTGTGACAACAAAGGTACATATAATACAAGCCAAGGAAATTAAAGTTGAAAAGGACAGCTTACCAGTAGGTGTGGTTACTTGCTTTTCTGTAAATGGAAGATGCCCCAGGCCATGTTCTACAACCTGGTCAAATGAGGGAATTGTTACCACTAAATGGCATGTCACCGCTAACATCAAGAAAGCAAAAAATGAACCTTATTTACATACCAATCGAATCAAACGGTCAGAATAAAATACAAAATCATGCTTCGTTGTCTGAGAATCACGTATCAGGGTATGCATACCCCGTATCTGCATAGCAGCAATTATTGTCATGATTCAACTTTTATTAAAAATATCAATTTTGGAGCTCTAGGGGGGGGGGGAGATAGAATGATTGAAAAAAACAATCAAAAAGGGGTACCTGAAAAGTAGAGTGAATGACATATAAATTAGGATATATTTTACACAGATCATGCTGACTGAGCTTTGTGTGGATATGCTGTACAATCAAATCAATAGCCACGTGATTATCTCCTCCACGGGGTATAATGATATCAGCATATTTCTTTGTAGGAAGAATGAAGTCATCAAAAGCGGGCTTCACAAATTTTGAGTACTGCATCAAATTTCAAATATGTAGTATAAAGTCTGCTACTAAAATGTATTAAATTGAAGATTTAAACATCAAAAAATGATAAAGAAGAATAGATTAGCTTGATCAGTACTACCATTGTTAAGAACAAAATAAACCTTAATGATTTAATACAACATAAACCGAATAAATGAGTAATGACAGGTTAAATAGCTAATCATTCAATAACAAGAGGGGGGGGGGGGGGGGGGGGGGGGGGGGGGGTATTTCTCGGTGTTGAAATGCACTAGATGGAAGAAACCTGAGGGTAGGGGGACCAAAAGGTAATCAAAATATGCAAGTGACAGTGCACCTGGTGTGGGTGAAGGTTGCTACCTGATCAAGAACTGCTCCAATATCCCAAGCCTTCAAAGAAGTATCACGCTTAATCCTTCTGGCTAGTCGAACATCAGCATCTGCACTGAACATTTTACAATGTAAAGTGATGGCCTAGTACAGTAGTGACAAAATGACTAATAGAATATACAGGCTTGTGAAAAAACTACAAGGTTCACATAGACAGGCACCAATTAATAAAATATAAAGAACCAACAAAAAAGTATTCAAAAAACGAAAGAAAACAAAGATGAAGATATAGCGTCATTAGCAGCTGAAAAGGAACGTGCATTTTCTTAGATAATGTGAAAAATATGCATGTTCCTATATCACGATGTGGATTTTGAGGGACAAAAAACCAAGTCCACGAGACTGAAAGGAAAATGAACATGAAAACAGATCCAATATAAAGTAACAAATACCAGGGGGAACATACAACATTTATACAAGTTAAATTGGAAGAAAAAATAATAAGGGACCTGTGTCAACAAATATCTTCATATTCATCAATGCCCGAAGACGTGGATCATGAAAGACGAGAATGCCTTCCAAAATTATAACATCTGCAGGGTTTACCTGCAAAACACATTAAACCAACATAAAAAATTGAAGTGTGGCTGACTTTTTTTGTTGGAGGGAAAAAGCTCAACATACTGCTTGATTTGGCAATCATTAGTATACCAAACCATTCAAATTCATTTAAGAAAATCATTATCATGACAATATAACTACTTTCTCTATGCACTAAAAAACTATTCATTGGCATTATAATAAAAATAAAAAATACAACACCTTTATCAATCTTAACCTGATAAGGTTTTAAGAAGGGACTTAAACTATTAATAACAAATAAAATTAAGCTGATAAGTGTTTTAAGAAAGAGCTAAAACTATTAATAGAAATCGAAAGTTCAAGATACCCTTCTTGCTGGAAACACATCATTCTTGTAACCCTTGAAATCATACTTCGGAATTTCTACTGCCTGACCACGCTTCAACTTATCCATGACCCGTAGTAATTGCTCAGTATCAAAAGCTTCTGTTAATATCAGCAACATGCATTAGAAATACTGCAAGGAACTTCAGCAGTACAACAACCAACATTCACATATGGACTAAGAAAATTAAAATCTAGTCTTTCCGTATTAAAGATGCCACTTTATCAAATTAAGGTGTGCTATATCTACTACCATGTGGCCTGAGCTACTAGTTTTGCTAGCTAAACTACTTGGGTCCCATGTCATGGAACAACAACTTTCTCATTACATTTTTCTTTGATGTATCTTTCAGTTGCAAAGCAATAAACTCCAAGTTCCCCAACATGCAAATTACCAGTTCAAACTTTGTAATGCCGATGATACATAAGATGTAATTTGAGCATCATTCGGATACATAAAATCTGCAGTAGTTTCAGCAACTATATTGGTCTCTAGTCTAAACGCAAGAACATTATAGGTTAATGTCATTAAATTAAGCCTTAATTTAAAGTCTCAAATCAGCTAATTGAGAAGTAACTTTTGCTTCAATAAATCTTTCATAGGTGATTTTTTTCTCTGATTGATCTCTGGATGTACCTATAGCTATAAAGCATTCTCAAAGTAAAAAATATTTAGTTTGGTACTCATTGAATGCTACAAAGAGCTTTTGTAAGAATTTAGAAAGATCTAAAGAGAACTATAAGATCTAAGAAACAGAGTGAAGCTAAATTCTGTATATTATTTAAGGATCTCTAACCTCATCCTCGGAAAGCATTTTAGAAAAAACAATTCAAGGTATAAGTCAGAAAATTGAAATATAAAATCAAAATAGAGGAAATAAACTAAACATCTCAATAAGGTCAGAGCATTCTTCATCCTTTATAATATCTTAATATCAAACGAAAGTCAGAAATATAGGGACTAATGAGTACAATTTAACTGACCAGGATGGTCAAAGTTGTAATCTTGTACTCTTGTAACTTCCTCCTCGGTCAAATTATGATAAAAAGAACCCTGTTGTAAAATAAGTAATTCATTTATTATGTTATATATATCATCACAAGTAGAGTAAGGAAAACTAAACTAAACTTTGGAACACGGCCCCTCAACAAGGTAAAATGTGTGTAAAAGGTTACTAACAACTAGATGGCAGAAAAGACATCTAGAGACTGTTTTTGCTTATACCGTAAAAAAAATGGTATGTTATATCTTTAATGTGTGACCTCTTTTGGTAAAAGAATATAATCTTAAAACTATTTGAATACAGAGAGGTTGAGGAAATTTGGTGTTATAAATGGTAGCAAAGGGTGACTTATGTTACAATAAAAAGCAAAATATTAAAACTATTTGAATACAGAGAGGTTGAGGAATTTTGGTGTTATAAATGGTAGCAAAAGGTGACTTATGTTACAATAAAAATCAAAAGAATACTGATAAAATCATTCAAATAAATTAATATCTTGTGGAAAATAAAACCAAACAAAACTCCTAGAGAAATCAGAAAAAAGGAGCAAACAGGGTGCCTGTGAGACCTGAAGCACTAACTGTTAGTTATTTGCCCTCAATAACATTTTGAGTTACAAGCTATAGATCCTTATAAATTCTCAATTTGACTACCAATAAGTATATAAAGAAAGGACACATTACTTGATTAACAAGTACAACTCGTTGATCATGAAGCTGCTGAATAATCATATCACAAACTGCAGTCTTGCCTGATGCTGCACCTCCAGCAACTCCTGCAATATGCACAAACATTGATAGAGAAAGAAGTAAATAAACAATGAATTACAATAATAGATACAAGATACAAATTTGTTAAAAATGAATTACAATCACAGATACTAAATAAAAATTCGCAATAAGTTAAAATAAGGCATCCAAACTTCTTAAGATCTCATGGTGCATGATTATTTTCAAAATGTATTGTGTTTCAAACAGTGAAAAAAAGAAAACTTTAATACTATGCAAGTCTGCAGGAAGCTCTGCTTTAGACATGACATGAACATATAAGTTAACGCCAGGTAAATGTAAAACAACCTAGTAAAAATAATGATTAGATGAAATGAAATTATGATGCACGAACTTGGACTAGCATATAAAGTGTGAAGTAATTTTCATTTCTATGTCCAATCAGGTAAGTTGGTTGTGATTTTTCCTCGCAGAAAATATGAATTCTAAGTAGGCCATTTTTCTTTCAGACAAACTCTTAAGAAATTTCATTGTTCCAACTAAAGCAAAATTGTGTTCAAGTTTATTGCAACCAAACTATCAGTGCAACTAAATCAAAGTAAGTGCCACCACCATTGACTACTTACTACATTGGTATGCAAAAAAACAGACCTATGATAAAAGGTTGTTTATGCATGCCAGTTTCTGAAGTCATTATTAATTGTTCTTCACCAGTACTTCTTTGTTCTAAGCCATCCATGTGAAGTCCAGAATAATGAACCTTAGATGAACTCTCCATCAAATCTACAGCTGAATTAGAACCCATTGGCAAAGACCTTAAAAAAATGGTCAAAAATCAATGATCCAGAAGAAATCAATAACAAGCAAATGTTAGTCAGTGAAAAATAGGAAGAGAATGTAGCTGATTGGATAAATCCAACCACTTCACTCTTTAGTGCATTTAGTCAAATTCTTATAAAAAGAGTAGCCACATTTTTATAGGATAGTCAATGTTATTATTGAGACATTTGTTTTGTATCCTGATCAGTTTCGAGGTGCGCGACTATCCTCCCAGATCAAACACATTGATCTTGTCTTCTTGTACACACATATGGGATCCAGCATAGCATTACATTACACTATTAGATCAAACTATCAAGCATCTTGACATTGCAAATTGAGACACATAAATTGGAGAAATGTTTAAACAATTGTTGATAACAGCGAAATAGTATCATGTTTTATTTTTTGATTGAAGAAGCAAGTATTATTATCATATGCAATAAGACTAAACAGTTAAATATATATAGAAATTGATGAAGCAACGGATGAATAATATATAATCGGTATTCCAATTATATAAACGTAACAAACCTGATGAAGTTAGAAATTGCAGAAGAGAACAAGGAAGAGAGAGAGAGAGATCGAAGGAAAGTGAAAATGATGAGAGAGAAAGAATGGAAGATAGGAGATGTGATGGTTTGGTGCGAATGCAACTGCAATACACTCTCACACTCTATACTCTCTCCTTTTCTCTATTTATACTCATTACTCATTAGTCACCCTAGATTTAACCGAGAGACAAATGATATTTTTATATTAAGTTTAAGGATAAAAATATCAGTGTAAATAAAATGATATAATTGTCTTTTCAATTTTCTTTTTATCTTATTTTACATATCATTTGTCTATCCATAAATAGGAAGACATGTTACCTTCAAGTAACATTAACTCAAATTATTTACGACACATCCCCTCTTAGTCTTTTTTATTTACATATAATCATTATATTAGGAATAAAATATATATTTTTATAAAAATAGAAAATTAAACTTAAAATTCAGATATTCTCAATAATGGAATATGAAAGTAAATAAGAAGTATGATAATTTTTTAAATTATTTTACGCAGAAACAAATTAAAATCTAAATTATTCAAATTGAACTTTTTGTTAATGGAAAATAGCGGAATACACAAGAGTTGTGTTGTGTTGAGTGACACTGAATTTTTTTAAAATCCACCTGGCACTGAATCAGAAGTGGGACCTGCTATCTTTCAATATATATGTTCTTCATTTCTCATCCAATGATCTATCTTCAATTGGGTCCCACCATGAACCTCCAACATCTACAGCTGGATTCATTTCTTGAAAATTGAAGTTCACCTGTCCATGATACATTTTTTTAATCTCCAAGGCTATCCCAATTTTATGGAAACAATCCATTCCAAATAAGTGATTCTTTTTTCCAATATACATCATTTATATGAATTGAATTGCAGCATCTGATTTTGTATCATATGATATATGAGAATGCAAGAAGGCCTCACATTACTTAAATAAGTTCTTTTTTATCCGATGAGAGATTTATGCTTGAAAAAATTTGCAAGGTACAAATTCTCTTGAATATGGTTTTTGGTTATTATTACATGTACAACTACAAAGCTTTAATCTTGTTAAGGAAAATATCATGTAGTCTAATTTTAGAGAAAAATATGAGTTATGATTTTTTAGACAAAATGATTAATAAATACTTATAATTTGACATTTTATCAATAAATATGATTTATAATAGAAAATATGATGCATGTATCGACTAATATATTGAAATTAATGTTTGTAATACCATGCATTATTTAAATTAAAAATTTGTTTAATTTTTATGAAATATAAATAACTGATTTAATTTTGTAATCAAAACCATGGGCACTAATTAAAGTCTATACTTCAATTGTCACTAAAATCAGATGAGTTTAAAACTAAGAATCTATATTATATGATTTGTTATGGTACAAGTTTCTATTTAGTTAGCACATTGGTTTCAAGGCATTTATTTAAAAAGTAGATGAGATTAAAACTTCAACCAACATGTATATGTTACTATCAACCTCATTCAACTTTACAACCAATATGCACTTTTTACAAAACTTGAAACCTTAGCTACATTCAAAGAGTAATAATAGTTCAAGGTAATGAGGTACGCTAACCCTTATGTATAGAGAGTGCAATTCTATTTTTTAATATATTTTTAAGGTTAAAAATGTAAATTTAGTTTAAATTAAAGAATACAATTGTTAATATATTTCAGTTTTTCAATGTTTTTTCTCATAAATGTCATATCCAGTAATGGAGACTAGATCTAACTCATTGAGCTGAGATTTTAAAAAATTCCTAATATTTATTATTTTAATCATTTTTCTTATATATGTTTAGTGTGATTTAATTTTTGTAACAGTGGCCCTGATCTTACGACATAAGAGATATGGGGATGTAAACTCTAGGGCCTTTGTGACTTATTTCAAATATCATATCAAAGGAAAGGGGATGCCATAAAATATGAAATCATATGTTGAAAAGGTGAGACATTTATTAGTCAGTGATGGTTCTAGTAGAATATATGTATATCTTTCAAGCCCATACTTGATGGTTGATGCCGATAAAAAAAGCCCATACTTGCTGTACATAATTTTCATACACGATTTTTGCATTGATTTCAGCAATTGCATTTATTTATTTTATCTCGTTTATTTCCTTAATAAGATATATATATATATATATATATTAGATGTCTTTTGTCGAATGGTAGAGAGTAGATATATGGTGCAGGTGGTATGCGCCTATAGCACATATTTATATTATTCAGACGATGTGATAATCCTATAGAGGCAGTATGACAGATGGAAGATATAGTGATCCCAATAGTATTTTTTGGATCTTGTCCAATTAATAGCGTACTTCTCTGAATTATCCGGTTGACCAGACATGTGATAAGGTATTAGAAGGAATTCATGTTGTCTGATACCTAGTGGACACTAGGCAGTTTTGTCCTGCTGTCACATTGCTTTTTTGGACAGGGATTGAACATTAGATATATTTCAATTGAATGCTAGTTAACAGGAATAAGGATATAATTACAGAGATTCCAGGATATAGAACTCAAATAAAATAACAACTACAATTGAGTTTGAAATGGACCAAACTATTAACAAATGTTGTAGAAATTAAGCTTTGTTGTGCAACTACCAAATCAGAAACCCCATGGTAATTACAAAATAGAGGATAGTACCATATATTACTTGAAAATGAAGGAAGGAAGCACAATCTAATTATTTAACAGTAAGTAGTTATTGCAATATGTTTCCAAAAACAACTTTCTATTATTTATTATAATTTTCTTTTTTTAAACTGTACGATACAATAATGAAATATTTTCCAAGCCATATATAGAGAAGTTGGTAAGAATATCTTTGTTAATGATTATATAACCATGTCTTGCTGGCTACCTTTTCCAAATATGACATTTACTATAACTAATTTTGCTGAAAATAATGGAAATAACTGCTCTGTAAAGGCAAAGTTAGAAATGCATTTGTTTTTCTTTTCATTTTCAAGCTAAGAGACATTGATCTATTAATAGCTAAATCCAATAAAGAGAACAAACTTTCTGGTATTGGCATCTCATTTACAAGCTCAGCATAGTTTTTATTCCTTAAAGCTGAGTCTTAATTTGAATGTATTTCAGAAAATGCTATAGCTATTGCACACCATTTCCTTCATAACAATTATTATATATCTAGAACCCTGATACAAACAACATACGTGTTGAATAAAAAATTGTCCTAGTCATTTATAGTGAATGGCTAAATCTCATGTAGAAGTTGTGCCTTCACCAACCAAGGATGATGAAGACTCAGAGAAAGGTATTATTGAACAACATTGTGTCATATATGTCTATCATACCAAAGTGGCAGAGTCAAATCGTAGTATAATAGTGAAATGGTGTAAGAGTACCATGGAACATACCCTTTCCATGTGTGTGGAAAAAAACCCATCTGAAGAAAACAACTATACTTGCAAGATTGATTTAGAATGTGGACAATCTTGGGGGAAAAAGGGTCTCAAATCTTTTGAAATAGATGGCACACGAGTAGATGTTTTTTGGGATTTTAGAGAAGCAATTTTCTCGATGGGTCCACAACCTAGTTCATGTTATTATGTTGCCTTGGTGTACAAGAAAGAGGTACTATTGTTACTAGGAGATTTAGCAAATGAAGCTTATAGGAGAACCAAATCAAAACCTTCTTTGGAAGAGGTTACCTTGTTGAGCAAGAAAGAGAATGTGTATGGAAAGAATGTATTTTGTACTAGAGCAATGTTGGAAGAGGGTAAAAATGAACATGAAATTGTTATAGAGACTTCACTTTGTGGGCCTCATGATCCAGAAATGTGGATATGTATAGATGGAATGCTAACAAGTAGAATAATGAACTTGAATTGGAGATTCAGAGGGAATGAAGTAGTGATGGTGAATAATTTGCCAGTGCAAATATTTTGGGATGTGCATGATTGGTTGTTCAATGACAATAGTTCTGGCCCTGGTTTGTTCATTTTCAAGCCAGGCTTTTTTGAACCTACTAATTATCCTAATATCAGAGAATGCCCACAAAAAAGGGAAGAAGATAACAACAACAGAGATGAGTTATTAGAGGAGTGTCCATTTACCACAGGTTTTTCTCACTTTCTGTATGCTTGGAGAGTTATTTGAAATATATATCATTTATACTCTTCTCCAAATTTGTGACTTTCATGTATTTACTTTATTAGCATTTGACATAAGTCCTACAACTTTTAACACAATTTTCTCAATCCTCCTTGCTTAAGAGAGTTCTTTGATACATTCACTAGGTAAATGTAGTAACTAAAAACAATGACCTTAAAATCTATCATATGCAATATAACAAGTTAGAATACACAATCAATCTTCTTAAGTTACTTCAAATTAGTTTACATTTCAAAAAACCAGTCTTCATACTTGTTATTTAATAAAAATATAATAATTAAGAGATATATATATATAATTGTAAAATAATATAGTTACTCAAAAACTTTGTTACATTTTATATAATCTTAAGGCATGAATACACTAATTTCACATTGGGCATATATTTAGAGAGATTTTTGGTACAAGCAGAGAGATAATAATTATGTAGATATGTTGATCAATAGTATTAACAACTTGCTTTCACAAACGTATCCTCACTACTCACTACTAAAATAAATGTGATATTACACTCATTTTAATATTGAAAATGACAGAGTGTAATATATATGCATTTTTAATGTAAAAATTTAGACACAATCAATACATTATCTAATATTAATTTGTATTACTTGAATAGTTAATAATAATATAGAAAATGAGTTAATATTGCTATATATTTTTTCATAATTTAAAAGGCAAATGATGGAAGTTGGGCCGTACGTGAGTAATTAGAAGTTCCGGCCCGACCCAAAATGAAAGACTCAATCATAGTGGAAACAAAAAATGGTGAAAAAAGAAGGAACGATGAGAAGAAGGGGCTAACAGGAATCGAGGTAGAATGAACATGGCAACTTTGGCGGGAAACATCATATGCTTCAAATTATCATCTCGCATTTTTTCAACTCCCTTGTTAGTATTGATTTCTTAACCCTTTTTATTTCATCCCTTTTGGTGGCATTAAATTGGGTTAAAGCTACTTTTTCTATTTAGTTACTCACTCTAAAAAAGACTCACCTTTTATTAACATACATATTCTAATATGATGAAACATTTTGAGCATCATTCTTAATATCCTATTAATTATTACTGTTGTTTTAATATTAAAAATAGGAGGAGCATTTGGAAATCTCAGATTGTGTGCTTGAAGAAGAGCAGAGACTTTAGTTATTCTGTTACTAACACATACTCCAACAACCTTAAAAATAAAACTCCAAGTTTGCCAGTGGAAATAAATATAAATGGTAGGAAAGATGTTCATAGAAGATTTGAAACATCTCAACCTGTAAATGAATTTCAGAATGATTTAATGTCTGATGACATTGATGAAGGTAAATTGCTTTCTACCATCATCTCTACCATGGTGTCATTCTATTTCATGACTTGAGAGTTAGTTGTTTTTCATAGGCAAAGTTTTTTTAACGGGGAGACTGGGAGAGTGTAGCTTCCGGGTTTGAACCCAACACTCAACTTAACGTTCTACAGCTTTACTAATCTAGTTGACTCTTTAAGAGTCAGTTGTGCCACCTATTCTTTGGTAGATGAATGCCAAACATTTGTGCTTTTAAGCATTGAAGACTTGTAGTTTTATGTGTGATGTGATGACACAATATTCTTATATTATCCCACATGATAATGTACAACAAATATCAGTATGCTTTTGTTGGACATGATCTTCTAATTCTATTCAGCATGTCGTAAAGTAATAATAGAGATTCTTCACACTTCAGAGGCTTTCATGTATTTGGTAAATTGAATGAAAAAACTACTCACTATAAATTTGACGATGATTAAGAATAAATGGGGAAGAAGTGAAGATTTTCTGAAGTTCTTCATTTGTGGATTGTAGATATTGAACAAATGGAAGAGGCTGCAGAGACTGTTGAAGAGGTTCCAATCGACCAGACCGGAGACTCTTCTGAAAAGGATTTAGTCCACATTGACAGATTTACCAATAATGTTGAGGAATCAGCTATTAAATTACTTGCAGCTAGGTTAGTTGTTTCTCCACTGTTCAAATGGAACTTGATCTATGCTAGACTCGTCATATACTGTATGCTCTACCAAATATAGAAGTTTCTGAAACAAAATATGGGCATGCATAATGTTTCCGCATTTCTTAAGTGCAAGTGAAGTTAATTTTTATCATACTAGTATACTACTATGAGTTCATAGTTAAACATGTCATTTCACTTCTCTAGTTTCACGGCGTGTTCTTAATTTCAACAGTCAAGTATTACCATATTTCCTGTTGAGGGCTTGAGGCAACTGTTTTTTTTACTCAGTATGTCAAGTATTTACATTCTTTCACAACCACCATTAGGATATTTGAAGAAAACTGATGGTGTGTAACCACTAACCACTGAAAGCTAAAAAAACATTTTAAAACATTATATATGTTACTCTGTCATTGCAGTCCCTATTTGCTTACAAAATCCCAATTATTATTATTTCTGAAGTTGAACATGGTCAGAGTTGTTTGTATATCAAAGAACATGGCTGTGCTGGATGACGTGTAGCTTATTTGGCATGCCTTTGGAAAATTTCAGCAAAATGTCGGTAACAATGAAATTCCTGGGTTTGTGTTTGAATGTTACTCATTAGGTGTTAACAGAGAGGATAAACTTTGCAATAGTTGAAGTCAACAAACAGCCTTTTCCTGTTCAGAGAGGGATGTGACGTATATTAATAAAAATATAGTATTTTCTTTGAAGTATGCCTGTCTCTATACTCTGCAGAGCACTCACAGCAGTCGAGTTGAGAAAGAAATTGCTTGGGAAGAGATTCTCTCCTAATGCAGTGGAGGCAGTTATAAAGAAGTTTCTCAATAGGTATGTTGTTAACTTTACATAAAAGCCATTGAGCTGGTATTTACTATATATCAGCTATTTTCAAATGCATCCTTACCTGAAGCTTTATTTGCATTCAGATGATTACTTACTTAACTCTGTCTATTACAATTCATCCACTTTTAGCGAAGTGAGAGTAGTAACTGTAGTATATATCATGTGTTTCTTGGGCATTGAAAACTAGAGGCCTGCAATTACAAATATAAATGGTCATCATGAAGAGGTGATAAAATGCATATGGGACTCAATGTTGGGTGATACAATGTCAACAAGAGAATAGACTCCATGTAGCAGAGATGAGAGTATTGCGTTGGACGAGTGGGCACACTAAACAAGATAAGGTTAGAAATGAATGCATTAAGGAGAAAGTTGGAGTAACTTTTATTGTAGAAAAGATTGTAGAATCATGCCTTATGTGGGTTGGACATGCGCGGAGGAGACCGGTAGAAGTCCCTGTAAGGCTGTAAGGAGAGTAGATCAAATGGAAGCTAGCCCAATTCCTAGAGGAAGAGGAAGACCAAGAAAAACCATAGGGGAATGATAAAGAATGACTTAGAGATCAATGCTTTGTCAATGAACATGATTTATGATAGAGCATTATGGTGTCTTTCGATCCACGTAGTCGACCCTACCTACTAGGATAAAGGCTTGGTTGTTGTTGTATCATGAAGAGGACTTGGTATGTAGCTCTAACCAGCTGTTTAGTTGGATATGGGGTCTTCACGAGGAAAATAGCTAAATGATTGGGTGTAGAGGAAGAATGAATGTCTTGAAGTTTAGAGTTACCCACCTTACATTTGTTGGAATATGCTTATTTACCATTTTAAACTTAGAAGCAGTAAATACAAAATGCTGATTAAACACAAGCACATATTTAGTTATTAACACTTAGAATAAATTAACTATGAGAAACTGATGACTATTTCCCCAGTTTTTCTCCTGAAAGAACAACGGGATATAGCATGTTTAGACTAAAGATAACTGGGATAAGGGAATGGAGCATGAATTCTTTTTGCAAGGTTGAAGTCAAATAATTATTGTTTTGTTGCTGATATTGTAAAATGAAAAGGAAATGACCCAAGTCTTTGCTATCATATTACAATTTTACTTCATCACTTGTAGTGATTTCTTGCCAACAATGAACAATCCAACCACTGTAAATACTTACTTTATATCTTTAGAAAAAGCACAAGTGAAGATGAACATTAAGATGCTAGGTTTGAAATGAAGGTTTTTATTAACACTAAAACTCATGAGGATTGTTGTGGGAATTGAAAGCCCTTTTTAAATTTCATTTGAATTTTCTTGCTATAGGAAGGATATGGAGAACCTTTTTTTGAAGGAACACATTTTATAATGTTTTCAATACTAGTTTGTACACTTTATTTATATATGAAGATAAAGTAATTTTTCTTAAGTTCCCATATACCCATTTTTATCATGTTCCTACTGATACTTGCAACCAAATTTCATACTTGACTGGTATGGTAAACTCTCTGCTATTGAACAAACAATTGCATTTGTATTATTTCTGAAAATGCACTTTTCAAGTTCATTCATTTTCTAAATATGAATTTGCATGCATCCTTTTACATCTTGTGGATTTGTGGTGATTGTTTTATCACCTGGTTTGTTTTCAGAGGGTTGATCAATGATAGGTTGTATGCTGAATCATATTCTCAATCTAGATGGTCTTCGTCAACTTGGGGGCCGAGGCGGATCAAACAAGTATGCCAATCTCTTTTGTATTTTTGTTTTCTTATACATTGTTTTACCCCTATTCCATGCTGCTTTTTTCTTTCTTGATCTATACTTCTTCACCGTGTTTTATTATTATTTCATTCATTTTCTAACCACGATATTAGGAGGACAAAGTATGGTGCATTCCAACTGCATCTCTTTAAATTCAACAGAGCAGTGTGCATCCAACTTTTTCTTTCTTTTGAGAATTAACACTTGAAAGTGAGCAATGCATAAATTTGAAAATAGATGCTAGCATAGAAGTTTGTAGTTAAAGTAATAAAAATTATAGATGAAACCATTAAAACTGGACTTAGATTTAAGTTGGCTTACTAAAGGACTTGATTTATGATAGAATGCGATGGTATTACTTGATAGAATGTAATTATCTGTATCTGAATTTTAATGTCCTTCATATTCATCATGTAGTCTAAATTTGTTCCCCCCCCCCCCCCCCCCCCCCGACATTTTAAAGTTTTCTAAGTTTATTTTTTTCTTTTCCTGCAAGGCACATGTTTCTCATTGAATTGTTCAACAAATGTAAAGCTTCAGACTCAATAATTTTCATCTGATTGTATGCTTGCCTCTTAGCTGCTTGATTAAGGGCTCAATTAATTTCATCTTAAAATTATTGGATTCAATTTTTTTTTCATTTTTCTTCTTAATATATGAAATGCCTTAATGTAAGGCTTCATTTTCTCTACTTGTCATTTTCCTTAAGTTTAGATCCACTAGGCGTTCTAGGGGTGCGCCCTGAGGCTGTGCTTCCTTGGAGGGGACCATGGCAAGGTCAAAGCACTGAGATTGCACCACACATGCCTTTCATAATCATTTACTTCCTATTTTTGTGATGGCCTGCAATTGTTGTGTCAGGCACTGTTCAAGAAAGGAGTTAGTAAAGGTGATGCTGATAATGCAGTTGATGTGGTATTCAAGGATAACGATGAGTGTGCTGAAGAACATAATTCAGTTATTGGACTGTCAAAGCATTCAATTGATCATCTTTATGCTCAGGCCACAAAGCAGTGGTTCCGCGGCCAGAATGTACCCAAGGAGACAAGAAAAGCAAGGATTGTTAGGTGGCTTCAATATCGTGGTTTTGACTGGAAAGTCACTAGCTTCATCTTGAAGAAATTAGAAAGGCAGGAGCATGAGCGTGAGCGTGAGCATGATCCACCATAGGGCATGCACAATTGTGACATCCAATACAAAATTCATATCATTCTGGAAATCCATTAGTAGGGTCCATATATGTTTCTTGAAATGTATATAAATGTGTGACATGTAGGGTTGAAGCCTCCATTGTGCTCATAATCATTTCTCACCAAAACTAGTCATTAATCTGAACACGCAAGACTGCACTTGTATGGGTACATTGAAGCTACTTTTTTGCACACTAAAGCTGAGATAAAGCAGCAAGAACCACTAATGGAGCTTTTTTGCACTTGTGGAGGTGCCACTTGTGGTGCTATTTTTATGGATATGTGGTGCTCTGATATAATCTTGAAACAATTGCCTTATGTTTATTATTTTCATTGTGTGCTTAAGGAAGAAACTTAACATCAAATTCAACATGTTATCCAATTAGCACCATCAACTAGCATTAAAGCTTCTAGAGATGAATGACTTCCATTACTGATATAATGACATGTGTTGAATTATTCCATCAAGTGATGGAAACTTCAAGTTCCAGTGCCTAGTTGGGTGCAAAAGTGCACTTTTCAGAACTCTCCACTAACAGGTCATAATTTTCCTTTTTCTTTTTCTTCTATCAAAACAATTTTTTATTTACACTAAAATGTATATACTAAATAGAAAAGGCATATTAATTTTTATTAAACTATACTACTTTGGATTCAGAGAAACGGCAATTTATTTTGTATGATAATTATTGGCACATATCTGTTTTTTCAATTCAAATTATAGCAAGTCAATGAATGAGTGTACCAAATGCAATTTTTATTATTTGACTATTTTGTATGAAAATTATGGGATCCACTTATTCAAGAGTAAGTTTTTAAAACTTACTACACATCTTAGCCATCAATTATAAGGAACTTCAATGGTTTAGATCTATCCACTAATTTAAATCATACCATTGAATTTCCCTAGAATTGATGGATAAGATGTAGAGTAATTTTAAAAAATTAATTCTTTGAGTATGAATCTCTCCTCTTATTAATATTATATCTCTTCTATTAAGCCATATAACAAATACGAAAACTATTGAGTACATATAAACAGGTCTCCTAATATAAAGGATATACACAAACTAATTAAAAATATTTACAAGAATATTCTATCACAGAAAGTGAATTTTTTACCATTTTTTCTTCATTGAAGTAGTATTTTGATGAGAATCAATTTTGAATTAATTGACAAATTGAAGAAGATGCTACCAGCTTCAATTGGTATAGTCTATTGCAGATTATTGTAAGGAAGAGTAATTAATGGGAATATAGTTTGTCATTATGGAGATGAGAGATAGATGTAAACATATTATTAGTGAGTTTAATCTAAATGACAAAAAAATGTTACATGAGAGGTCAAACATCAATATGACAAATTCATGCTCTAATTTTATTTCCTATCTCCTCTGACAAGACTTCCATATTATTCAACTTAGATATAAAATCATTATTCTACTAATCATTCTATTTGCACATTACTTGGTTTTTTCCACCGGGGACAATAATCCCGTAAAGTATTTTTATTATCAATATTGACTCAATTTGTATTTATTAACATTTGTTAACATAACCCTTTTATAAGTATGAATACAGTTTGTGTTATAAAAGTGTAATGTTGTAACTTTGACTCAAAATATAACCCTTGTTTTCAAAGTTTTACCAAAGAAACAGTAAAAATGAGAAAATGCCAATTAATCCTCTTTGTGGACAGTTAAGCTTTTACTGTTTCCAATTAATCCTTCTGTTAGCAGTTACAAATAATGTAACATCAAAGAAGTTTCAACACTTGCAGCCTAGGAATTTGTTCACATGCATGCCCCTTCATTACAATAAGTACACTTCAAAATATGATATCAAAACTTATCTTGTTATCTAAAACCATAACCAAAGATGTCTATGTGGGGAAGGAAAGCTTTTATGAACCTTGTTCTATGTATCATACATAGTCTTTACAATTTAATAGACAACTTCTTAATTTGGAAAAGAAATTAAAAGCCATGCATTCTCTTTCTTGCTTTTTCTCTTATATATTACCCCAGAAAGAAGTTACAACATAGAGGTAGAAATCTAATTGTATAATAAAAAGTTTCCATTTTTTATATAATATTGAGAAAACTATTAACCACAAAGTCTTAAAATTATTGGGTGAAAGAGCTATTGAATGCTTGCTTATATATATAATATGGATTATTGAAATATGCATTGTCTATATGAAATTACATTTCAATATGTGTAGTAACTCTAGCTAGCTCTTTCTAGCATAATGCATTAGAGTATGCACAATTGATATAGGTTCTCCATGAGTTGCATATTTGCTCAGCAGATTGAGCCATCTAAGAAACTAATGGAACAATTAGAGGATCCTTATGAAAGTACATTATTCTTAGGAAGTGATGGTTATTCAACAGGTAGAATTTCCTTGAGCATTGCAACAATGTCCTTCATTGTAGGACGGTCATCAGCTTTTGTGGTGACACATAAAAATGACAGAGCTAGAGTTTGTAGCATTTGATGCATTGTAATAGGGTCAGTCCTACCTCTCAGCTTTGGGTCAAGAATGTCTGATACATCTCCTTTGTTAGCTAAATGGTTCTTAACCCACTGAACCAAGTGTGTTTCACTAGCTAGAGTTGGGTCTAATGGGTGCCTTCCTGTTAGGATCTCAAGTAGGATCACACCAAAACTGTATACATCACACTTCACAGTTATTTGCTGCATTGATGCATGTTCTGTACAAATACCAAAACAACACAAATTAGTGTTTTTCAAGGGGTTATGTAAGTAATGAAAAGGCAGATGTTGGACTCACCACTTTTTTATCATACCACTTTTACACCTAAATCTAAAATGAGTTATAACTCTTAAATTTGTCAAAAATTATGTTAATATCACTACATTCATTACTATGAGGAAAATGAAAAGTTTATTAATATATTAAAAACATAAACTGTAAATACCAAGGAAGTATTAAATATAAAGTATAATGATATAAATTATTTAATGATACGTAGATATTATAAAGTGACTTATATTTGAGGAAAAATAATTTTTTTAGAATATCAATTACTCGAATAAGGATCACCTGTCCCAAAAAATTCATGTCCTTATGTCCCAAACCAATCATGTTACACCAAGTAATTTAAAAAAAATAATTTATTTTTTTAATTTTTATATTAACTATGTGGCATTTTTTTACTGGCTTGGGACACCATTTTTGGGACAAATGATATTCATTCCAATTACTCCACTGAAAAATACTCAACCATTGAGACTTGTAGATAAAATAAAATACCTGGCGCCATGTATCCATAGGAACCAGCAAGATGAAGTGGCTTGGAATTAGCATGATGACCATTTTGACTTGCAATTGTTGGCAAGCCAAAGTGAGCAAGGTAAGGTTGATAGCCATGACTTAATAACACATTCATGGCTTTGATATCTCCATGAACTATAGAAGGCACACAATCATGGTGCAAATATGCAAGTGCATGAGCCACTCCATATATAATACCATATCTGGTCTCCCATTCTGCTTTTCCCTTCCCTGAACCATGAACTAATGAACTCAGGCTTTCATTAGGGAGGTACTCATAAAACAGCAGCTTCATGTTCTTATTGGATGCCCAACCTATAAGCTTAATGATATTCTTATGTCTAATTGAACTCAGTGTTTGGATTTCAGAACTGAATGCTCTACATTCTGCTGAAGGACACATCTTTTTAACTGCTATTGTTTGGCCACTTGGAATTGTTACCTTGTACATAACTCCAGAACTTCCAGTGCCAATCACATTTTCTGATGTCAAATTCCTAACAATGTCATCAATTAAGAGTTCACACTTGTGATACAAAGTTATCTCCCAAGTTTCATTTTCCTTGAGAGCTTTGTTGGTAACATGAGCACGAACCGCGACATGGATTGTGAGAAGTACTAGTACTGTAGTGGTGCTTAAAAGAATGGCCATTATGATCTTAAAAACTAAGCTGGCTTGGTTTTTGTGTCTCATTCCTTCATAGGGAGTTACAATACCAGTTGCAATGTAGAGACCATCATTTCCAGTGAAATCACTGAGAGGGAGTTTATGGAAGAATGGAGTGTTAGGCAACTTGCCAGAGAAGTCATTGGATGAAACATTTAAGGAAACAAGATTCTTAAGGTCAGAAAGAACATCTAAATTCCCTGAGAACTTGTTGTGAGAGAGATCAAGAACTCCTAGTTTTCTTAGACTAGAAAACTGAGATGGAATTTCACCAGAAAACTGGTTATAACTAAGATTGAGAGAGATTTCTAGTGAAGGAATTTGACCAACTTCTTTTGGAATTTGACCAGAGAAACCATTGCTTCCCAAGTCTAGAAGTTGTAGCTTAGAGCAATATAGAATCTCAGGTGGGATTGTTCCACTTAGATGATTCTGTCCCAAGTTGAGTTTGGTCAATTCAGTTAATGAACCAATGAAATGACTCAATGAACCAGTTAGCATGTTATCTGATAAGTCAATTAACTGAAGACTTTTTGGCAAAGTATGTGGTACTAGACCAGAGAAACTATTGGAATGGAGGTCTAAATATTCAAGGTTTTGGCATCTAGACAGTGTTGGAGGAATCTTCCCTACAAGAAAGTTGTTACTCATATCCAAAAAATTCAAGTTCTTCAAGTTGGATATCTCAGATGGAATAGTACCTGCAAGTCTATTGTGATTTAACCTTAACCTGTAAAGAGTTGTGCAGTTACCAATTTCAGCTGGAATAAAGCCTGATAAATCATTGGAAAGGAGCATCAGTTTAGTGAGATTCCTCAAACCAAATAGCTCTTTTGGAATTGGACCAGTGAAATTGTTGTAAGACAAATCAAGTGCCTGAAGATCTTGGCACTGTGCAAGACTATCAGGGATTTTTCCTGATAGATTGTTCTTCCATGCAAAGAACAGATTCAAGCTTCTCAAGTTGCCAATAAGAGCAGGAATCTCACCAGAGATAGCATTGTTGTCAACTTCAAATTGGGCCAATGAAGTGCAATTTGTAATTTCAGGAGGTATGATACCTGAAAGCTGATTAACACTCAGTTGAAGCCCTTGGAGATTTTGTAACTTTCCAAAGCTCATTGGTATTCTACCTGTGAGAAGATTCTCTGAGAAGTCTATGACTATAACCTCTGTGCATCTTCCAAGCTCTTCTGGGATTGTACCTACTAATCTGTTTTGCCATAAGAGTAGATTCTGAAGCTTGTTGAGCTCTCCAATTTGACTTGGTATTGAACCAGAAATTGAGTTCTGATACAAGTACAGGTTCTGCAGCTCAGTGCAGTTACCAATATCTTCAGGAATAGAGCCAGATAACAGTGTTGTGTAAATGGCTATGGTTTGAATTTTTTTCAGGTTCCCTATTGATGAAGGAAGAATACCAGAAATGCTGGTTTCTGCAAGGCCTAACATGATCAAGTTGGTGCAGTTTCCAATGTCAAATGGAATCTCACCTTTAAGGTTTTTATTCCCTCCTGCTCTCAACACTTGTAACTTACTTAATGAGCCAACACTCTTTGGAACTTCACCACTCAATTTATTGTCATAGAGTGTCAAGTTCACAAGACTTGATAAGTTTCCTATCTTGGATGGAATGTTTCCTTCAAGAAAGTTTGTATGTAGAGCTAGAGTTTGAAGTTTTGTTAGCCTGCAAATCTCTTGTGGTATTTCACCAAAGAGAGAGTTGCCACTAAGATCAATATGAATGAGTCCCTCATAATCTCTAACTTCTTTTGGAATGTTGCCTGTGATGTTGGTTGAAGAGAGGATAAGAATCTTCAAGGACTTAAGAGATTGAAGAAAATAAAAAGGTAATAATGAGCCTTGCAAGTTCACTGATTTGAGGTTTATCTCTACCACTTCATCTTGTGTGTTGCAGTGCACCCCAAACCAGTTGCATGGGGTTTGGTTTGAAGTATTCCAAGATGCTAATGCATCTCTAGTGTTGTTTAAACTGTTTTTCCATGCTAAAAGAGCATGGCCTTGTTCATTAAGGGAGTAAGAACATTGAATGAAAAGAGAGTTTATTGAGAGAAGCAAAGTGAGGGAGAAGATTTTGGGAGAAAGTGACAACATTGCTTTCATTAAGGCTATGTGTTTTGGGATTGTGGAGGGGGAATTCCCATTATTTCTTTATAGAGGAAGACTATAACCTTCTCTATTCAAGTTATAGACTTTAGCACTTTTTCTAAATGGGTCATTAAGATGATTATCATATAGATAGTGATAGGTTGATAATCAAATAGATTAGATTAGACACTGTGATGGTGGAATGTAATAGTTGATAATCAAGTAGCACTATGTATTCAGTTAATCAACAAAATAATTTCTTCTTATTTTCAGAAGCTAGGCCCATTTTATGGCCCATGATGGTTGCATGATCCATATATGAGTCAAAAATTGGGGATACATGCATGGTGCCATAATAACTCAGATTAGTGGTTAGAAATTATATGGTTGTAAAATGGACATGTTTTAGTTAAGTTGAATAAAATGGAAGTAGTAAGGACTTATTTTTAGTTTGTTTATAACTTTATTATATATAGATATAGATGGAGGAGTGCACATGAAGCCATGAAGGTGAAGAATATGTCAAAATTTGGATCTTATAATCTGCAACATCTTATCTGATCATAATATGGGGTGATAAAGAATTAATTTCAAAACACAAAATATTAACTTGAATGGAAGTGCTCTTATAATAATTAGTGTTTTATTGACCTAGAAGTGGAGTTTACGCATCTTATGCTTGTAGTATAGCAAATGAATAATAGAAAAAAATATTCATGCTAAAGGGTAGATCAATGAGACAAAAGATCCCTAGTAAAGGGACCTAATAACATTAAAAAAGGGAGAGAGGAGGAAATAGTTATTTATAGTGTGAAATAGTGTATTATCTAACATTCTAACCGCACCATTTAATTATAAAGTTTTCTTTGTGGAAAGGCAGCTCATAAAGATTTCCCCTAGGGGCATTTTATCAACAAATTAAAGTTTACAGCACACGAGTGGCATCATGTCATAATCACGTTCTCACATGTGGTATATAGTTTTATATATGCACCCCATTATTCTTAAATTATCATTATATGATTTACTTTTTTTTTTTTTGGTGAATCTCATACATATGTTAAATTTGATGCACCATATCTAAAAAAATTAAGAAAATAATGTTACCGTGGACATGATCTATGCCCAATAGCATTAATAACAAGAAGCCCATTTTTATAATCACAAAACTTAGGTAAATATCATAAGTATTATTGGTGCATGTGACCTATTAGAGAAGGACATAAAGATCTTTTTGTATACTTTCAAGAAATAAACATTATTAGATTTACAATCAATTATTTTTTGACCTTAAAAGTATACAAAATATTCACGTGTCATGTCACTTGTAACTAGAGTTGGGCGGGCCTGTGCAGGCCGGCCCGCCACAACCCGGAGTTTTGAAGGGCTTGTGTATCATATTTGACATTTTTTAGTGAATTCGAGCTATATTAAAATCGGGCTCGGGCCGGGCTTACCCGGGCGGGCTCGTGCTACCCGTTTTTATTTATTTTAAAACTTTTTTGGGACATTGGCTTGGTAATAAGCTTAAAGTGAAAATTATTTTACAAAATAACTTATAATAAAAAAATAGATGATAGATGATAAATATTGTGTTATGAACTTTGAATAAAAAACAGAGTAATATCTATAACATAAATATTTATAAATTACAATAATGTTATCAAGTTAAACATTATATTATTTTTCTTATTTTACTTAATATCCTTTTAAGCACATTAGCAAAATAGTGTATCAAATTGAATGAGAACATTAAACCATATAGATTCCATTTTTCTTTTCCTAATTGTATATTTAATTAGATTTAACTTATACAACAAAAACATAATAAAGAAAATAATTTTTACAACGAATCACAACTTAATTGTTTACCATAGAGAATTTCACACAACCAAATTTAAGATAACAATTCACAACGAAAATGTTGGTAAAAAACATACAAAAGATATCTATAACAAAGTAAAGAATTATTATGATGGTGGTTATAATTCGACACATAGAATTCATTCTGAATTTGAGTCTATACTATCATTACTACAAATCAAAGTGATATTATTTGTTAGTGTATCCATTTATTATATTGAAGTGAAGTTACAAATTATATTGTGTTAGAGATTGAAAGTCTAATAATAATAAGATATTTAATAAATGAGTTATGTTATGAATCATATACGTAGATTTGACATCACGTCTTAACTTAAACACATTATATATATAAGTTTGGTTGCATTGTGTATAACAATTGTGTTAAAAAAGTTATGCATTAATATCAAATGTTATATATTTATTAAATATATTAAATACGTTAAATTTTAATTTTTTTAATATTATGCGGGTTGACCCGTCACAACCCGAAACCCGCTTAGGGCGGGTTTGGGCTACATTTTCATATACATAAATTGTATCCGAGCTTTTTAGCCCGACTCGGATTAGCCTGAACCCGATGCGGGCTAGCCCAAACCGCACGGGTAGCCCATTTTGACATCTCTACTTATAACACTAGCACCTATAATACTTTACGTAAGTTTTGCCGTTGGAATAACTTGGTAAATATGAGGCAAAATAACTCCATCAAATTAAATGAAAAAGGAAGATCAGACAAGAAGAAAAGATGTGGTAATGATTCCCATCCACTATAATTTTCTTCATCTCTAACCAAAAATCTTAAATGACCATAAATAATTTATTACATACCCTTAGAAGTCTTGTATTAATATTGCTCCAGAGTTAAGAAGGTATATATATTTTTGGTCCTATACCTTTAATATGAGTTAAAGGTTATGACATAATTAAAAGAGAAAAAGTTGTAATTGATTATTAATGTAATATCGACTTGAAAATAAAAAATAGAAACATGAGTGGTTTACCTTAAATCTAGCCACACAGATTAAATGGTACAAGGCAAAAACAATTTACAGAAACAAATATTATTTTCACTAGGCGTGGATTGGAAATATGAGGCAAAATGACTTCAGTAACACATCCTTGTTCCTTTTCTGCATGCTTGTTAAACTCAATAATCCCCTCTTTTTTGAAAAATCGTTACCTTTCTTTTTTTTCCTTGAAAGTATTTGAAATTCCACTATTTAAAAATAAATTAGGTTTATAGGTGGTTTTAGTTATGGCGAATATATACAATTTTGATTTATGTCCTCTAATTTTATTTTTCTCACTTTTTAGTCCATACTTTAAATTGAACATTTTGGTGGTATTTTACATTGATAATGTATCAATATTATAATTGGTTATATCATCAATTAATATGATACATGCTATTAGGGACTAAAACCAATATTTTGTAATACATATATAAGGATCCAAAAAGCTAATTATAAGGACTAAAATCAAAATTCAACATTTTCATGAATAAATACATATTTAAACTAATAACTTATGAATCACACCATCAAGGTTTTGTCCAAAATTAATGTGAATCATGAATCACTTTTGTTTGGATCTAAATGGCATAACCACTTTTGGGTTGTATGTATATCTTAAGCACATGAATGCTGCAACTTTTGAATGCCGGAACATGAGGATTAGGCATAAGCTAGTCACTAATAATAATAATATAAGGGTGTATGGCACATGACAGAAAAACAACATCGGTGGATTTTGTATGGAACCTCACACTAATTAAACTCATATACAATCAGGTGTAGTTTCGAAACCCAAATTATACAATAAAATTTACTAAAAAGGTGAAAGGAGAATATGAAGAGAGAATAAAATTTTGGAATTGTATACCTTGTATAACCCACTTAAGCACTTATACCAGATTTTTTTTAAGGCCCAATCTAACCTGCGAATGGATATTTAGTTCGCATGGATGCGAACTTGATTTTTTCTTGGTGAAGTCGGTTTGGGCCAGCAATGATTTATTTGTTCTCTTGTACATCACTTTAACTGAACAAAAAATGAAACACTCTGAAATGCGTTCACGGGTGGTGATTGTTCCAGAAAAATTGACAAGATTTTATGATGATTTGTATATAGGATGATATGGTATCACAATCGGAAATGTTGTCCTTTATGCATGGCACACGTGCATTAGAGTCGGTAATTGTTGAATCTATGCACATATCATATCAATTGGACTTTTGAATCCCAAAAGATAATTCAGATTGATATCACCAAAACAAGATTTATTGACATAATCAAATCCCATCAATAGGGTCCATTTCACATATCCAAAATCTTCTAATAATAACTTCCAAGTTGCACGTCCTAAGTTCACACCTTTATATACAAAGGATAGGTACTCGTCGTACTGGTTTTTAATCATGCGAATAAATTTTTTACACAAAATAAGTGATTATTATTATTTTTCTTGGGTCATTATGTTCATTACCAATCACATAAAAAAATTATCCACGTGACAATTTTTGATTGGAAATCAATACGACCAGTACCTATTCAACTTCATATAAGTTTTTTCCATATACAAATACTTGTTTAATAGAAACAATTGAATCTTTGTTTCTTTCTAATTATTTAGCTAGTTTCCTCCAATGATTACCTTACCAAAATCATAGAGATAAGACCTGCTACAGAACAAGCCAATTAATTAATAATATATGAAAATTATGTGGATGAATTGAAGACATTACAATCAAATAAGCATTGAAGCTTAATTTGCATTTCTCTATTATTGAGATTTACCACCTACCACATGACAATTCAATGGGACAAAATATTATATTACAGCATTGCCACCCTCTCAATGCATATGCTATGCTCATCATGGATTCAAGTCATTAATTTTAAATTTTTAAATTTTCTCCATAATTTCATTTTCCTTTTTTTCTTCTAAGTGCTCCACTGAGTTTCAGCTTTGTTTACCCTCAATCACAAAGCTAGATGCCCTGTGAGTCTCAATAATTCCATATTAAAATATTATATATGCCATCCACAAATATATTTTCTTAATACATAATCTTCTTATGTCTTATCCCATAATTGATGTCCAAATATCTCGTTAAATTCAGTGTTTCTGTTCCCAAATCACTTTCCATGATAAATAAGGTTTTGGTCTATTAGTATAAAACACTACTTAATTTCTAAAATAATTAAATGGTTAAAAGTTGAGTGATACTTTTTGATATTTATTAATAGGGGCAATCATAGAATTAAAAAGATTAATTACTTAATCGATGAGAGAAATCAATTTCCAATGGTATAAATTATTAGAGGGTTTGAGTGTGGCCGTGTGGTGAGTATAAAAAAATGATCGTTTTAGTCTAACCACGATGTCTAATCAACACCACGGGTCATGAATGATATATGCCAAGACTTTTTGCTTCTTTGTACTTTGGAAATAATAAAAGTACACTGGTTTTGGGGATTGAGTATTAGTTAATATGGTTTTGGGATGAATTATGTTTTTAATTTTAGTTTATAAATTGTGATATTATACTCTTTTTAATTTTAGTTGAGATTATAATTTTTTATGTTTGTATAGCTTAACTGAAAATTGAACATAAACTAATTTGTTTTGTTTAACCAAAGTAGAAATATTTTTTTACATATTAAATTAGAGGAAAAAAAAGTACAACGTTACTTGTTTATATTATTATTATTATTTTAGTTGTTTTTTTTTTGTTTTTTTAATATTTATAATCATATACATTTTTACTATAAAATTTTTAATTTTTAATATTACATAAAAGTTTAAAAAATATTAAAATAAAATACAATATAAAAATCATTATTAATATTGAAAAACAACATGACACACAAATAAATAAAAATTATTAAACTTGAATTACACAATTCACAAAATAAATAATACACAAATATCAAGTTTTATACAAAAGTTTTAATAATCTCACAAATGGGCAAAATGAGAAGTGGAAATTTTGAAGAAAAAAACAAACTAACCCAAAATAAATCAAACCCATGATTTTAGATATGCAACTTTTGGTTTTTTTTCTCAAAAAAAAAACAAGTTTATAATTTTATTTGGTTATCAAACATAACATGACTATAATTGTAAACTTATTTTTCAAAAAAAAAATGTATTAATCCATACCAAACCAAACATGCATTTTCTCACATTTTCCCCTTTCATTATGCCAAAAAAGTGTTATATGTATATTCAGCATTATATTGCATGCCCAAAGGGTGTAATGGCTTGTAGAGTTGTAGTCTTGCTAAAAAAAACTCAAAAGACAAACTATTTTTCATGTATGAAGGTTGCAACTAGTGGTTGAATATATGTTACTATACTATATGAACTCAACTATTTAACTATTAATTAAGCATAAATAACTACTCAATAACATCATTTCCCAATCAGCAATTACCACACTTTGAAGTTCAGTCTATTAGAGCATCCACAGTGAATGTTTTGTCCTTATTTTTTAGAACAATGAAACACCTGGTTGCAACATTAGAGTTGTGCAGAGTTTATCCTTAATTTGAACTGTTCTCCAAATAAGAACCTTTCATAAATTAAGTAACCAAGACGATTAAAAGAGAGAAGGTGCAATTAATTGTGAATGGAAACGGATGATAGGTTTAACAACTTTTAGGAATTGTACAAATGAAGTAAAATCTCTCACTATATTAGTCTCATTCAAAAACTAAGTTTTGCAGCATTAATTTTACTAATTTATATCCTTTAGAAGTTCAAGAATACATTAATTGATATTTTTCATATCTATTCTTATTTAACACTCTCTTGATCTGTGTAAGGACTAGGAAAAAATTTAATCATCACGGAAAGAGAACATGTGTAATATGAAAACACAATAAATGTCATCTAACACATTTGTTACGGTTATTAATGAGTAATGTTATATTCTTTTACTATATTATCCTATTAATCCTTTTATCTACAAAAAAATGATATATGTCACTTATAAATCAATCACTAATAAATAAAGTATCACTTTATGACATATGTCATTTTTTTTGTCAGTACGAGGATTGGTAGGAGGATTTAATAGGAAAATATATCATTTTACTTTCTTAAAAGTGTGCTTTTTACACCTAGACATGTAAACTTGGACAAATGTAGTAATCACATTTTCCAATACAAAATTCCCACCTTTGATTCCTTAAATGATGTATTAACATAACTCGTTAGATCTAATGGTAGCATGGTAATGCACACAATAAATAATACAAGAGTTTTTTTTATTAGCATTTGCATAGGTATTACTTTCATCTTGACATTTGGTTGAATCCATTAATGAAGAGTATATGTTTAAAAAAAAACAAAGAGAAATGTAACATTTAATGACATATCTATTCTTTTAATTATAATAAAATTATATTTTTACTATTAAAAACAAAGAGAAAAATATATATTTGTCTCTCAATCAATGAAGATAATTGAAAATGTAGTTCTATTCTATATTTTGACCATCATTACATAGTAATCTAATACCTCCAACAAGCCCATACAGCATTTTTAAGTATTTAGATAGGTCCATGGGCCAGTTTTGGTTGGCAAAGAAACATAACTAGCCATAATCCTTAACTTGCTCAAGTATTTGCAAATGATTCAAAATAAATAATTACAGAAATCAAGGAAGTATTATACACGATGTAACATAATAATTTACCTTATTATCGATTACGTAAAAAGTTGCAAATCAAAGGCAAATCTTACAATAAATAAGAGGCCGGGAAGTAAATTCTCATTCAAGAATAGTTATTCAACATTCATAGGGGAGAAGAGAAGGAACACATAAACCAAACAAACAATGAACAACAACCTTTATCTCAAAGGTAGGTTTTTATAAACCCAAAACAATGTTAAGTTTGAAAGTTATATGTTTGAAAGTTATGAGCGGAAAAGAAAGAGATGATGAAAGGGGAAGGAAAGGAAAAAGAAACGTAAATGTTAAATCTCTCCCTTATTTAGAGTGTAAAATTTAAATGAGGAGAATGAAGAATTAAAAATACGAAAATATTGTATTACATTCCCTTTAAAAATCTAGTAATAGAATTTTAATAAGGATGTTTAAGTACTTCCACATGTTTGTGTTGGGGGAATGAAGATAAACATGCACAAGGTCTCAAAGGATTTCAAAAAACCTCTAAAACATTTAACTCTTTACCCAACTCTCAAATAAGAAACATTCTTTCCAAAATTATCTCTTTCTTCTCTTCCATTTAAAATAAAACTCTGAAACATAGGCTGAGACGTAAACCGATTTTCTCATTGAGAGATGACAACAAAAATTGAAATATTAGGAAGTGTTAGATGACGCTACAAGTCAGCAATGTTGTTGGATCGGTTCAAAGCTCCCGAATGCACATCTTACAAAACAAATATACAAATGAACTATCCTATAGACAAATTTGGGTCAGACTCAGGAGTGTTGTTTTTCCATAGATATAAAGATAAAGTATTATTGTATATGACTTTTTCTTTGTTTTTTAAGACCACTTCGAATGAGTCTCATTAGACAAATTTATGATCCAATTTCAGGTCCCAAAACATTTCATTATTTTGGAGGTAATGGCAGAAGTTATAAATCTCATTCCAGTTGATCCACCTGGAAAATATGATATAACGTAGTATCCAAGTGAGAGGACCTGTAAGTATTACCAATATATCACTACATTTATTTAACATTTTTAGACAAACAAAATAAATAATACTTGGAGATTCTACTAAAAATGCATTATTACACATCAAATCCAAAGTAACTGATTGCAAAGAACAAATAAGCAGATACGTGAAAGTGACATATACCTGTAAGAGAGAGAATAGAACAGAGAGAATGTAGCTATGACGCACCATTGATACATATATGGTACCAACCATAGTGCATATAAAACCCACTGTGAAAGGGAGCCTCTGAAAAGTGATCATAAAAAAGATGAAAAGGAACACATAAAACAAATTCAATTAATACAAAAGAGAAAGTGATTGTAATAAGTTACCTCATTTGAGAACATGTGAGTAAGTTGAGTCTTAGGACCCTTGAGAGCAAAGAATGATCCAATAATAAATCCACAACCAAGAGTAAAGGAGATAGCAAATTTTTGAGGCAAAATGACAATAACAGGAAGGAACAATGTAAATGCAATGAAAATAAAGAAGATTCCTGTGGTTAGAAGCAAACCAAAATACACAAGTGATTTCCCTGAAGGAATGGTACTAGTGGCAGATTGGAAATTTGCAGGGATATCTCTCACACCTTTTGAAACCCTAAAACAAGTATTAGAGAAAATTGGTTAAGTAATTGAGATGATGGAAGGAATAAGAAGAGGAAACATACACGTTGAAGGTGGCAGTGACGGTGTCGTTAGCAGATCTAACGGCGGATTCGAGATCTAGTTGAGATGGAGGAGGAGGAGAAGAAGAAGAAGCGTATGAGTTCCATTCAGAGAGTAAAGAGGAAGAAGGTGGTTCACTCTTTGTCCTGGATAGGGATAGTGCCAACCACCCCTCCATTCAGATCTACTTTTCCTTTATTTTCAAACTCTAACCAACTTCAGAATTCAACTTTTACGAACACCCACATTTTAATCAACTTTATATCAAATTTCTCAAATCACCCTTATCCCCCACCATTCTTCACACACTCAATTGCGAAACCAACCACTTAACCCAACCATTTTGCATAAATTATTTTAAGTACAAACTATAATTTAGACTAAAACATAATGATCAAATACAATTTAGACTAAATTATCCGTTGAATTTTAATAAAATTATAATTTAAGTTAAAATATAATTATAAATGTTATATTAATTGTGCATAAAACTATTTAGGGTAAATATAATTTATATTTACCCTAAAACTTATTATTAATGAAAAAACATGAATACATGATAAAAAAAAAGTTGGCATGAGTAAGAATAGAAGCACTAGCTCATAAGATATTATCCACTCAAAAATCATAAATTGCAATGAGTTAAAAAAAATGTTATATCTTCATCATCAACCGTATTCTAAATAGATCAAAAGTAAAGATTTTAAGAAATATGACCCAATATCCAATAATAATATTTTTAATATAAAACAAAAAATAATCTTAATTTTTCTAAAGATGTAATCCAATGTTATTAAAATCGTACCGGTTATCAAACCGGTCAGGGTACTGGTTGGTATAGTGGTACAGTGGTTCAGTAATTAAACTGCATGCCGGTTAAACCAGACATACTTGCTTATATATATATAAACCTATAACAAAAAATTTCAAATAAGTAGGTATTCAGATTTATAATTCATATTCATAATCTAATCCAAATTCGCACAAACAAACAACATTAAATCTTTAACAAAATCAAAGTCTAAAGTGCAAAATATATATTATTCCAAAAATTATCATGTACAAACCAGCCGGTTTTGACCGGTTCCATTGTATATACGGTATAACATACGTACCGTACCGTTTAGGAGTCCGGCTCACCAGCAGTTGAACCAACCGATACAGTTTTTATAACATTGATGTAATCTACAGGTAGACCAAGTCCTCGTACCAAATGGATGAGTGAGAATGTTCTAGATATAAAGCAGGGCCCAATTAATTAATTATTATATTAACAATATATTTAGTTAGCAATAGAAGTAGAAGGATCTAGAATTATAAAATCCAACACCTAACATACTCTTCATAAAAACTCTTGTTTGTCATTTTCTAATGAACATTATATTCAGTTAGCAATAGAAGGATCTAGAATTACAAAATCACACACCTAACATTCTCTATATAACTCAATTCTCGTTCTTCATTTTCTCTCATTCTTCATTCTCTACCACCTTCAAAACCCTAATTTCTCATATTGCAATGGCGGATACCGAGACCTTCGCTTTTCAGGCTGAGATCAACCAGCTTCTCAGTCTCATCATCAACACATTCTACAGTAACAAGGAGATTTTCCTTCGTGAGCTCATTAGTAATGCCTCTGACGTAAGTTTCTCATACTTTTCTCTTTTTCTTCTTATATGTGGTGTGATTATGTATGATCAAATACGATAGGGTTCGTGTGACGTTCAATTCGTTAGAGATTTTAATGTGTTTACTTTACCTTTTTTATTGCCCCGGAATATGGTTTATGGTGTTTGGATTTTGCATTGCACTTTCAAATTTTCAATTTGCTACGGACACTATAATTTATGTGACTTTTCTCTGAAAAAATATTTTCTAACATTTGTGTTATGGCGTTCCAACTTTTTTGCTGAGACAAATTTTATAAGAGAATTTTCTTTTTGTCCTGGCATATTGTTTCGACACTTTTTCCGTTCTTTTTTTGTGTGTAATGATTTTTAATATCACGATAGGGATTAGGATCACCAACATTTAGGGAGTCTTATTTAAATGTCTTGTGATGGAAAGTTGAATTATATTTTTCATTTATATTATTATTTATTTTTATGTAAACGTGAAATTGATCGGAGTTCTGTCATATGTGAACATTTGACAACGTAGGCTTTGGACAAGATCCGATTTGAGAGCCTTACCGACAAGAGCAAGCTTGATGGTCAACCAGAGTTGTTCATCCATATTGTCCCTGACAAGACCAATAACTCATTGTCCATCATTGACAGCGGTGTTGGCATGACTAAAGCTGGTAAGATATAACACACTGTTTTTATATGATAATTGGTGTAATAGGTTATAACTAATGTTTTGTGTGCTCAATGTTTTCCAGATTTGGTGAATAACTTGGGTACCATTGCAAGGTCTGGGACCAAGGAATTCATGGAAGCTCTGGCCGCGGGTGCTGATGTGAGCATGATTGGACAGTTCGGTGTTGGGTTCTACTCAGCTTATCTAGTTGCTGACAAGGTTATTGTTACAACAAAGCACAATGATGACGAGCAGTATGTCTGGGAGTCCCAAGCTGGTGGGTCATTCACTGTCACAAGGGATAACTCTGGTGAGAATCTCGGCCGGGGAACTAAGATAACATTGTTCCTCAAGGAAGATCAGCTTGAGTATCTTGAGGAGCGCCGTTTGAAGGATTTGGTTAAGAAGCATTCTGAATTCATCAGCTACCCAATTTCTCTTTGGATTGAGAAGACTATCGAGAAGGAGATCTCTGACGATGAGGATGAGGAAGAGAAGAAGGAAGAGGAGGGTAAAGTTGAGGAGATAGATGAAGAGAAAGAGAAGGATGAGAAGAAAAAGAAGACGATCAAGGAGGTGTCACATGAGTGGTCATTGGTGAACAAGCAGAAGCCTATCTGGATGAGGAAGCCAGAGGAGATCACAAAGGAAGAATATGCTGCTTTCTACAAGAGTCTTACCAATGATTGGGAAGAACATTTGGCTGTCAAGCATTTCTCTGTTGAGGGTCAGCTCGAGTTTAAGGCGGTCCTCTTTGTACCGAAGAGGGCTCCTTTTGATCTCTTTGACACAAAGAAGAAACCTAACAACATCAAGCTCTATGTGCGCCGTGTCTTTATCATGGACAACTGTGAGGAGTTGATGCCTGAATACCTTGCATTTGTCAAGGGTATTGTTGATTCTGAGGATCTCCCACTCAACATCTCCAGAGAAATGCTGCAGCAGAACAAGATCCTGAAAGTCATCAGGAAGAACTTGGTCAAGAAGTGCATTGAGCTATTCTTTGAAATTGCTGAGAACAAGGAGGACTACACTAAGTTCTACGAGGCCTTCTCTAAGAACCTGAAACTCGGTATCCATGAGGATTCCCAAAACAAGACTAAGCTAGCTGAATTGCTCAGGTACCACTCCACCAAGAGTGGTGATGACATGACCAGCCTCAAGGACTATGTGACCAGGATGAAGGAGGGACAGAATGACATCTACTACATCACTGGTGAAAGCAAGAAAGCTGTTGAGAATTCCCCATTCCTGGAGAAGCTCAAGAAGAAGGGATATGAGGTCCTCTATATGGTTGATGCCATTGATGAATATGCTGTTGGCCAGCTTAAGGAATTTGAGGGAAAGAAGTTGGTGTCTGCTACCAAGGAAGGCCTGAAACTTGAGGAGACTGAAGATGAAAAGAAGAAACAAGAAGAACTTAAGGAAAAGTTTGAAGGTCTGTGCAAGGTGATAAAGGATGTGTTGGGTGACAAGGTTGAAAAGGTTGTGGTGTCTGACCGTGTTGTTGATTCTCCGTGCTGTCTGGTGACTGGTGAATATGGATGGACGGCAAATATGGAGAGGATAATGAAAGCACAGGCATTGAGGGATAGCAGCATGGCTGGATACATGTCAAGCAAGAAGACAATGGAGATAAACCCTGAGAACTCCATCATGGAGGAGCTGAGGAAGAGAGCAGATGCAGACAAGAATGACAAATCAGTGAAGGATCTGGTTCTCCTGCTCTTTGAGACTGCTCTCCTAACATCTGGGTTCAGCCTTGATGAACCCAACACTTTTGGAAACAGGATTCATAGAATGTTGAAGCTTGGACTGAGCATTGATGAGGATGCTGCTGAAGTTGATGCTGACATGCCCCCTCTTGAGGATGCTGATGCTGATGCAGATGCAGATGCTGAGGGAAGCAAGATGGAAGAAGTGGATTAAGTCTGCTTTTAATTAATAAACCAGTAGTGAGAAGAATCAGGAACACTCTTTTCTTTTTATTGAATTTTTAAATTAGGTGCAATTTCCTGGACTAAACTTTATTTAGTTCGGTATGCTAGATTTTGTGTCATTTTGTTTTTTTTTTTTGTTACCGAATTGTGCTTTCTTCTACTTAATGAAAGTTTCTGTTCGTGCAAAAAAAATGTGTGGATATACAACCGAAGATAAAAGAAAAAGTAAACACTGGGAAAGATGTAACCTTGTGCGATTATGGCCTGATGTATGAGAACATCTCAGCTTAGAAAGGAGTTTTGATACAAAACAAAAAACTTGTGACCTATACTTTTTTAAACAAACGTACACAAGTTGGTAAATTAGATTTTTAGTAAGAAACATTTGTATTGTTACCTTTCAGTATTAAAAAAATGAACCATCTAATTTGATTGATATTATAGTATGAAAAGGTGAGTTGACGTGGAATTGTTTTATCTGAAGTAGAGGTTTTGAATTGGAGTCTGCGTGTTTGTGATGAGCTATATTATAGTAGATGCTTGTTACTTACAATCCTTGAATTGCAGATACTTTCATGTTCCCATCTCCTTCAACAAGCTCGATATTTGAAACATGTACATCAGAAAAAGTATAAGCATATCCTTTTTCTATCCAAAAAGATGGTAAAAAATATAAAACTAATCAATATTTAGTATAGGTTTTCGGATTTCAACTGAAGAAACTAAGAAAGTGAATAGCAAAATAAATTTTCTTATTCAATTAAAAACATATTCTAGTAAAGAGAAGAAGGAGTAACCTCTTCCAAAATTATTTGAAAATGATTATTCAATTAATTTTGTTGATAGCATCAGTCAAATGGATCCATGAAATTGTAAAAATATCATTTGGTCATTGACTTTACAAAATTTTCATTGAATTTTGTCCCTTGAGAATAATTAAGGTTCTAAAAGGAACCATTTTGTATTTTAATACTACTATAGTAATGAAGATATTTTTTACACTATTAGTGTACGTTAATAATTATTAACATTATTGATTCTTAACAAAAATAAATAATACATTGGAATGATACATGATGAATGGCATAAAAATACGGATGGAAACACAAGGATGTTTGAAGCAATAAATAAGATGTGTTTGGACAAAGTTGAAGCACTGAATATGAATCCTTAACAAAACCAAATAAAAAACCACGTCAAACAAAACTTAAAAAACTCTCTGACATGTCCCTTTTTTCACATAAGATGAGGCACTGAAAATATCAAGTAAATTCTTGAACCATCAGGTATCATCTACTTGTGAATGGAATACAAAGCTTGGGAATGTTGTGGTGATGTCCCTGCTCAAACACCAAAAAAAATAGATGTTACAAAAGTGCCACAAAGAAAAAGTTCACTGCTGCCATATCAAAAGTATCAAAGTTTGATTCATGAGAATGACACGTATTGGAAATGTCCGAAAGGGGATAACCTTGGTTATACAAAAAACCATCTATTGAAGGTCAAATAAATAACAAACCAACATCAACTAAACCTCAGTTATGAGATTAAAAGGAAACTAGTTCATATACTGTTCTACGATCCACCAAGATTAGAACAAGAAGTTGATGCTGATTCTTTTCTTTAAATTATTCAAAGTTCAGCATCTTCATTTTTGTGCTACTATTTTCAAAACTTGAATTAGTAAAAACTTAAAAGCAACTTTTCATATTCCTATCCTTTTCTCTTTGTCGATTATTTTATACATATACTTAAATTCAACTTAAAGTAATAATTTGAAGTGGCAGTGTGGTGCATATAAATGCCATCATGTTTACTTCGTATTGGCTCTTGAGTGGTATTGCTAACTGGTTCTGTTCATTTGGGAGAATGAACATATACACATAAGTTGACAAGTAAATAATAATTTGAAACTTACTTGAGATATTGAAGGGTCATGTTCTTCAATAGTGAAGGGTGGCGCAAAACAAGGCTTCTCCACTCCTCCTTGTCAATCCTGCCATCATGTTTCGTATCTGCTTCCTCGAAAGTCTGAAGATATCCAAATTCTAATGTTCAAACAAGGTGACTTTTCATAGAGAAAAAAAGGACTTGAAGATTCATGACACGGGAATGAATAAAAGTGTCACAAGTAATCAGAACCACTAGCTCAGCTGGTAGATCTGGGGTGAAAATTTAACCACCAGATCGCCACTTTGAGTCCCGGGAGCGGCCATTGTGGAATTCAAATGGCGGCCATAGGCTCAATGATTAGTCTGGTTTCGGCCAGGATACCTCATCATTAAAAAAAGTAACAGAGAAGTCCTAAATCCTAATCTCAAAAGAAAAGTGCAATACCTTGTCAATTATACTCTCTATTATATCATCCGATAGGTTCATGCCAGATTCAGCAAGTGTAGCCACTACCATTTGCTTCACCTACAGAGTAAAAAGCCAATAAATATCATGTTTGTCCCAATTAAGGAGCAAAAACTTAAAAAGGATCAGATCTAAGAAAGACCAATACCTCTTGCCTTTCAATAAAACCCTGCTGCTTTAGATCATACAATTGAAAGGAAACTGAAACAAGATATTACGCAGTTTAAGTTTTTGTTTATTAATAATAAGCTCCACGCAAGTAAATTAAAGATTTACTCAAATCCCATATCCTTAATTTACAAGTTGTACAGAAAATTCCTTCTACGATAATGATTATAAAAAAAACTCTCTCAAATGACGTACATTCAATCTTATCATCGATAGGGGCATTTGGATGGAAAACGGAGAGAGCACGAGCAAACTCTTCAAAACCAAGTATCCCATTGTGCTTTGTGTCAAACAAATCAAACACCTATGAGAGTACATAGAGAAAAGCTCATATGTGATACTAAGCACATGGAGTGATATGAACCAATGTATGCACATGTAGTAAGAAACAATAGATAACATCTAAATGGGTCTTGAAAGTGAATTTTCTTGAAAATGTGTGAAGTAATAAGGGAACACGTGAGACAGACTCTAAATCAGTATGGGTAAGGTAAGCATTAAGATAAACGAATTCAATATTAAGTTTCACTGGAGTTTGTGAGCATGGGAACAAGATAAGCAAAGCAACATGGATGAAAGATTAACAATAAGATATCAGAAGTTATTTGGATTCTTTATAAACTGTGCAGGTCACTATAATTTAACAGCATACTAACCTTATTTTGTTTTCAGCTTGCAGGCCCCAAAACAAGGCATACATATATTAGCTTTGTGAGTATTAGAAAGAAAGATGAGAACCAAATTTGAGTCATCTAGTATTAAACAGGGGAAAAAATTTCTTATATGATAAACATTTGTTGTGGTTGTTTATGATGCATTTCTGTGGGTCTTTTTATCCTGATCTAATCAAGGAAACATATTCGAAGTTTAAAACATACATAAAAAAATGAGAAGAAAGCAATACCCGATCCGCAAACAAGCTCTCTTTTTTATTTGTTTTGAATAAGGCCAATTGAAACTCTTCCTGCAAATGATATAATTTTATATTATTGGAAAAGGTGAAAACTGAATATAACATCTGCTGGATTTCTGAAAGCCAGATGCAAAACAATGAGGTGAGAAGTCAAACACAAAACATGTTTGCCTTCACAAGGAAAAAGGCTCAATTTACAAAACTAATAATAGAGCACTGCTGATTTTTTTAAAGAGCTCATAAAGTGATAATAAGTTGTTCAATGACAAAACAGACAAACCTTGTTAATCAGCCCATCATCAATCACAGCACTGCTGATTTTTTTAAAGAGCTCATAAAGTGCTTCGATTTCACTTACACTGACTGCATGCAGTTGCAACACAAACGACTGTCATCAGCCCAAATGATGCGCATCTATTTCGAAATAAGTATGGCACAGAATACAGCAACAACATGATAACACACTACATAGTTTTTTTTTATTTCTTGTTCATCACGACTAGTCACATACTTTGAAAATATAAAGGGAATTGCACAAGATAAAGATTAAGTTCATAATCATAAAGTGAAGTTGATGCATACACACTGTTTCCCTTGCAAGAAGTTCAGGATCTTCAAGGCCTGTTGGCTGCTTATTTAAATCAAGGTCACAACATCGCAAAATGGGAGCAAATAGATGCAAAATTCCCTCTACGCACTGCAACATGATAATATCTCTGGCAAATCAGAACAATCCATCACTGTGTCAAAAACAGTTCAATTAGATATTCCATTTTGTTCATTCTTCATAAAGTCATCATAAATTGGTACATGGAAAATGAACCTCTTAACCATTTCCGAATTCAGCTGACCAGTCCCAAATAGCAGGATATGTCAAATTTGGAAGCACCAATGGGAACAAAATCTGATATAGAATTAAAGTAAGATATCCATCACATTTTGATATTAAAAAGTACTTAAAATGAAAACACAAAAGAACGAGTTCCATGCTTCCACAGGATCATAACTTTTTGAAATTATTTATTACACCGTACTAAAAGCCTCAACATTGAAAGCCTGCAAATTATGTATTGTCTTCTTCCTTTCTCTGTGAAGCATATAAAATCAGGAAAATGTGTCCTTTTTTCGATTCGAATGAGTTTTATTGAACTTTATTTTAATAAGAAAATATTATTAGATGAGAAGTGAAGAATACTAAGCAAGAGAATGATGGAGTTTTCTCAAATCTGTTGGTAATATATGTTCATACATATATACATACATATGTTACAGTATGAAAGTCAAGAATTATATCACAGCACGAATAATAGAAGCAAATACTAAACAATAATGAAGAGAAAGACCATAAGAGTAGAGATCAACTGATTATGTGTAGATAAAGAAAATACCTTCAAACCCTAGAGTAACTCTCATTTTCTCAGAAAAAAGTGTTTAAGGTTAGAAACTGTGTAGTTTCATAAGCAGTCTAACACCCTAATAAGCTAGTTGACAATGGAAACACTGCAAGGCCTTCAAACCTTGCAGGTAGCAAAATTTCCATGAAACTTTTTCTATATGTTTATGCAAGGCCTTCAAACTTCATATTGAAGAATCAGTTAAATTCTCATCAATAATTCATAATTGCTACCAACTAGCAACAAATACATAAGCTTATAGAGAGTGCATTTGGGCTTGTGGGGATAGTTTTTTCCCCTAAGCTTATGAGAATAGTTTTTCTTCTTCTTAAGCTTATGAAATTGCTTATGACCTTCCTATATGCTGTTTTTAGTCTATTTCAGCCAGAGAAGCTTATAAACATTTTTTAGCTTATTTAAAAAAAGACTTATTCCACAAGCACTTAATTAATATATTAATCCAATGTGCCCTTAATACAGCAAACAAAGAACCTGACACTTGATCCTTGAAGACACGTTTATTCCTTGTACAGAAGCAGTTAAACCAATTAATAATAAAAAAGGAACTCCGTATCTGATTATCCATAAAACCACACACTCATGCTGATAACAAAAATATCCTAGAAACCAAACAATTAGCTACATCACTCTCCTCCACCCAAACCACTGATCTGCAATAAAAATCAATAATCATAGACAAAAAGATTCAAAATTTACAAACTTCGGAAGCGGTGAGATTCGTAATACAAGGTAATTAAGATATTAATTATATGCATGGAAGGGTCATGAATCTACATAAAGCATCGAGAAAAGAACAAGGAGGAAACAAAAGATTTAAAATTTAAGGAAAATTGAAGAAGCCCAGTTGAGAACGAAGGTGTTACCTGAGGATGAAGGAGAGAGAGAGAGAGAGAGAGAGAGAGATTATGAAATAAGGGTTTTGTGTTTGCGTTGTAATTATAATAATAAGTGGAAGTGAATGAAGATGAAAAAAGTGATATGATTGATGACAGATATAATAAAACGTGCATCAGTGCAATTTATATCGACAGATACTGCCAACTCACCATACAAAATATATCAATATAACATTATTTTTATATTCTTTTTATTATCAATAATACATCATTTTTCTGTGCAATTAGGTGTATTATTATTATTGTGAGTCTAATTACATAAATTTTCTTATTATTATTTATGAATAATTTAATAATATATTTATATATGAACCAATTTCACTAATTCATAAAGTTTAAGATTAATTAGGAAGTAAAAATAATTTATAATTTATGCTTGCAAAAATACATCAAATTTAAAGGGGTTTTATGTAATTTTACTTATATTATTTAATATTGCTTATATATTATAAAGTGAATTATATTTTGGGAGAATGAAATACTTTTAAAAAAGATATGTTATACTAAAGTTAGCTCATTCCTTCTTTTAGTCTAGTTTTTTTAATATCTCATTTCACAAATATCACTTGTTGACTTCTATGCAAAAAGGTGGAGGAGAGTTAGTGCTATCAAAATTGTACTGTGTTGGTCAATTTAACTAATAAAATTATGAATTGATGGTATATCGATTTATATGAGCATATTAGTTAAAATTGGCTATAATAATCAATTATAATTTTTTATGAATTTGACTTAATTTTTAGCAAAAGTTATTGTGGAGGATCAAAGACACAATAACTATATCTGTTAATAATTCTAAAACATGTTTTATCATTAAGTCATACATTTTGTTTTAGTAAATAATGTAAATAAAAGTTTTTATCACATTATTTATTAATTGTTTGTATATAATATATATGAATATCATAATTCACCGGTATGAGTTCAATCCTTAAGTCATAAGGTCAATCCTTGAATTATGCTTATGTAAAAAATGTTAAAGATATAAGGAGTATCCAAATAGGTGCATAACCAGACTATTATTTTATATTCTAAATATTTAACATTAGAATTTACTAGTTAATAACAAACTAGTTGATGTTGTTAGGGAGGTTAATAAAGTGGTTGATTTCATAACTAAGTTAGACTCATATTCTGCCACAACATTCAAGATTTGCATTAGAACTCTTCTTGATTGATAATCTTATCTTGACATGAATGAGACTCTTTTGCCTTAATTTTATCTTTTCTTTTATTTCCAATATACCAAAAAACTAGTTTTAATGTATAGATTTTTAGGGGTATTATTTTGAATATTAGAATTCAGTTTTAGCCATTAGGAGAAATATGTGAATGGACTTAATTATGTGTTCTTCAGTCACCACTTACACAAACATATGTTCCTCAATGTGTTCAAACAAATATTAGTTGAACAATATGATCCCCATCCTATTAGCACTACTCACCATTGTATTGACCAATCTTAAACACAATTAATGGGCAAATTAAGTTATCGAATCAGGATTTGGTCAATTGAGTTAAAAACAAGTAAATTATATTTTAGATCTATTCTATCCCACAAAAATGCAATCTATCATATATTATAGGAGTATGTAACAACTAAATCATAAAACTGGTATGAATTATCCACCATAATGGATAATGGTATAGTTGATCTTATTTTGGATTAAAATGGTAAAATCAGGCTACACCTAATCTAACCCGAAGTTGTGTCATATTTGACAGACTGTGGTCCTTCCTCCTTGTGCTTACAGCTTACCAATCATTTCTACCTTTTACATTTTAGATTAAATACTTATTTTAGTGGATGTGTTTGGTTATTCAAAAATTGAAAAATCAAAAATGGTCTCCAAAATTTTTAAATGTGAATCAAATTAGTACTTTTTAGTATTTTGGATTAAAATGGTAAAATCAGGCTACACCTAATCTAACCCGAAGTTGTGTCATATTTGACAGACTGTGGTCCTTCCTCCTTGTGCTTACAGCTTACCAATCATTTCTACCTTTTACATTTTAGATTAAATACTTATTTTAGTGGATGTGTTTGGTTATTCAAAAATTGAAAAATCAAAAATGGTCTCCAAAATTTTTAAATGTGAATCAAATTAGTACTTTTTAGTATTTTGGATTAAAATGGTAAAATCAGGCTACACCTAATCTAACCCGAAGTTGTGTCATATTTGACAGACTGTGGTCCTTCCTCCTTGTGCTTACAGCTTACCAATCATTTCTACCTTTTACATTTTAGATTAAATACTTATTTTAGTGGATGTGTTTGGTTATTCAAAAATTGAAAAATCAAAAATGGTCTCCAAAATTTTTAAATGTGAATCAAATTAGTACTTTTTAGTATTTTGGATTAAAATGGTAAAATCAGGCTACACCTAATCTAACCCGAAGTTGTGTCATATTTGACAGACTGTGGTCCTTCCTCCTTGTGCTTACAGCTTACCAATCATTTCTACCTTTTACATTTTAGATTAAATACTTATTTTAGTGGATGTGTTTGGTTATTCAAAAATTGAAAAATCAAAAATGGTCTCCAAAATTTTTAAATGTGAATCAAATTAGTACTTTTTAGCATGTTTTACGAAGCTTGATAGAGACTAATTTGATCTTAAAAATGACTAATTTGACCCATATTTAAAAAAAAATTGAGACCATTTTGAGTTTTCATTCTTTGAAAGACCAAATTAGTAAAGTCGAAATATACAAGATACTGAAATGGATATTTACTCTCGATTTACATTTATTTTGGTATTTTTACCCGTGTTCTCACAGTGCAGAAAATATCATTGGGAGCCTCGACTTTGTATAAACTATGTATTATTTCTTAGACTTCAAGACTTGAGGCCTCAAAGTAGATCTTTAACTCATCCAATCTTCTGAACTTAGCAGAGGTTGCTAATTAATGCTTAAACAAAATAGAGCTCTTACTAAAATCTATCTCAAACATAGCAGCAATGTTTAACTGAAAACAAATAGTGTCATAGAGACATGTAGAGCACTAACTTGCCTTCTGCTTGGTCCTGTCCTTTGATTCTCCCAAAACAAATTCAGCATATAAATCTTTCAAAGCAATCATAACTGTAGTTATCAATGGTCCCATAATAGCTCCCTGTGGAACAACAAACTCTCTATAAGTCAATATAGTGATACACTGAACTAAAAATATGCAGTGTACTACATAAATTCATTGCATCTCACATAGCCAGGATTAATTTATAAAAGCAGCCAACATCGACATTTTCTAAGCTGACCCCAACACTATAAAATTTCTTGAAATCAAATTATGCAGGTAAAACCAATCTTAAATGTATAACAAAAATCTAATAACAGAAGCAAGTTGATAGGATACAAACTATCTTTAAAAAAAGACATAAAATACTTAAATTGCTAAGATTTGTTGTTATATGTTGTTGATTACAGTGTGAGTTGAATTGAAAATATCCGGGTCATTAGAAAGATTACAGTCTCGCCATGTAAGTCCTTGAAAGTCTTTTGTCACAAATTAAGTTCTTTCAAGATTTAAACCTGTTTAGGACTTAAATAATGACAAAAAACATATAAGGACCTATTTAGCCTAACCATAATCTTTGAAGGGTTAAATAAAGGTTTCGGTCTAATGTAAAAGATTAGATAATATGAAAGATGAATATGAAGTAGAAAGTGGTTTGAGAAGCATCAGAAAATGAAATAATAGAGGGTGACAATATTACCTCTAAAGCTGATGGGAACAATGCCATTCCACCAATGATGCTCATCCCAGTAAGATATGCATTATGGCCAGGCACATCTTCCAGAATTTCATTTGCTCCATAATCCATGAGGAAAAGGTGAATAACAATCAACACAATAGCCTCTATGTACTTACCTTCCAGCACAAGTTGTACTGCTGCTGGAATTGTTGCAAGCCAAGATGGAAATATTGGTAATAAAGGACTTAAGAAAGCAAGGATAGTTGATACATACAAGAAATGTATTTTGCATAGTCTAAATAAAAGCCAAGTGAGACATCCTTGGAAAATTGCAATCTCAGCAGTGGCTAAAAGCACTCCTGAAATGGCTTTATCCAACACTTCAACACATCTAACCTTAGCTGAGTCTAAAACTGGAAGCATGTGCATCACTTGTTCAGTTGCTCCACCAGACTCAGATATTATGAGATAATACAAAACAATGAAAAATACTATTGTCTGAGACACAAAATTGAAAACCTCAGCAGCTCCATTGATTATGGAGTTCAATGTGGATAACATGAACTTTGCACCACTTCCAAGCACACTTGTACTACTAGCCAAAACACTTTTAGATGCATTTGCTCCTTTAATTGCAAACCCTTTCACCTTTTCAACCAAATCCTCGCGAGTGATTATAAGTTCTCTCAAAAGGGCATCCACTTCTTCATAGATCTTGCTAAATTCGCGATTCCTAACGCGATTCTTCAAACTGAAGAGTTTCTCTGTGTAACGTGAAGGTGTCACTGAAGCTGTAGAAGGTTGAGAAGAGTTGTTTATCACAAATTGCTTAATACCAGTCACAAACTCAGTCATATTGTACTGTATTGCCAAGCCATCAATCTGATCAGAAACTGTGTTATAAAACTGAGTAGTGTAGCTATCTACCATTCCAGGAACATCATTCTCATCAATCCACTTCTTAACACCAATTCTCTCAGCATAATTGCTCTCTTCTACATGCATTTTCAATGAAATCACTGCATCTTTCCCTTCAAGCCCAATCTTATATGAGAAGAACATCACTCCACTCAAAAACCCAACAATCATACTAAAAATTAAACCCACAGCCACAATTGTCTTCAACCTTTTCAATACAAATGAACCAATTGCACTGCACCTGAAGCTGCTAGTGCTAGTGGAATCTGGAACGTTACTATTTGTGCTGAAAACAAAGCCTAAAACCAAAACTGAAAGACTAGAAAGACCACCTAAACTCTCATAAACAACAATGAAAATCCAAAAGGAAAAGAGCAAATGAAGCAAACTAGAGAAGCCACTGTGGTTCCTTCTAGTCTCAGGTTTTGGTTTCCTGAGGAGAACTCTAAGAATAACTTGGCGAATCTCGAAAAGGGTACCGAGAAAGACTCTTACAACCGCGAAGGGAACCGCAAGGAGGGTGTGGAAGAGGCCTAATTTGAGGGGTTGAGACCAAAATGAAACAATGGTTTGGTGAATGAGCCTTAGAGGGATTGAACATAGAATTGACCATTGAAGAGGTTTAAGGTATTGTTGGAAGATTTTAAAGAGAGCATAGAGGGTGAGAATGGAGAAAGCGAGACCTGCATGGGCCATGGCTATGTAGAGAGCAAGGCGTGCATTGGAAGAGTCATCGGAAAGGTCAGATTTTTTATCGGAGGTGGGAGGTAACGGTGGAGGAGGTGGTGGATTAGTGGTTGGTTTTCTGATGGATGCGGATTGGAACATGTTTTGCCATGGTGGGGTGGTGGAGTTTGGGTCAGAATATGGAACAATCTCCATATGATGAAAACAGAGGAGTAAGTAAGAAACAGAGGAGACAGAAACAGAGGAAACAGGGAAGGAAAGAACTACAACAAGTGGATATACGAGTGAATGAATGAAGGGAAACAGTTATGTGTCAGAACAGGTGTTGAGTGTTGACTGGCTATGATAAAAAGAGGATGGCATTTTTCAATGATTGCATTGGTGCTTTGCTTTGTGTGTTTGGTACTTAGATTCCACTCAAGCTGGGTTAAAGTGATGCTAAACTTATGGAAGTTATTAAGTTCATCAATATTCATATTTTTAGGACATATATTCCAATTATTGAAGATATTTTATTGTATGATAAATTGGAAGTGAAGTCAGCAAACTGTCATGGCTAGTTGGACTAATTTATTTGTGGTTTGGTCAGTTTATCTTCTCCACTTTTTTATTTTCAGGCTGGATCAATTTTAAATATTAAGCAAGTAATTTATTAAAGATTCCTCAGTTATATATAATTTTAGTCCCAAGGTACTAGTCTAGATAGTATTTCTCACAGTATATTGCTAACTGAAAGGCTCTTAAGAGAAACCAAGAACTAATCTTACCAAAATGATTAAACCAAATATGCTTCATACAGGGGAAAAGCTAGAGGTTCAAATAATCCATTATTAGAACGCAACCCTTAAAACACACAAGCCATAATTAAGAAGTACATTCTTTGATTTGGTTGGCAAAAGCTTGAATTTCAGTATTTCTTTTTCCTTGCCTGATTTCTTCAATAAAACAAGGCAAAACCAAGGAATTGATACTCTAAATTTGTGTTTGAAGAATATAATTATTATTTTTCACTTTTATCCTTATTTTACTTATCCAATCACTGTGAGATGTGTTAATAGTGGAAAGGAAGATACATGGCATATTGAAAAGAAATAAATACAATAAATTAGCATAACCCAACACACAGACAGGATCTGTGCTTTTTCTTGTAATAGGGACCAGATAAACAGGAGCCAAGGGAGTAAAATTTAGAATTTATAACATAATTTTTCAAACAAAAAGCAATCAGAGTATCAGACAATGTAAATCCATCCACATACAAAGTTAGACCCACGCATAATCAGACAAGGCCTCTGAAGAACTTGAATATTTAGCACTGCCACTGAGCCAAAGCACATAAAAATGGATGTCAAATTCCCATGCACCAAATACAAGTGTATTATTCAATGTATTCTGCTATCAAAATGTATAATATACAGGTGAGACATCAGAAGGAAAAATTGGTAAAACTCACCTACTCACTCTATTGAACTCTTAGTATAATATCACTAGGAAATAGGAATTACTAATTTCTTATAGCAATAGTTAAATGTTCATTTTTCCTGTAAGGGGCAAAAGAACAGGTAATGAATGCTAAAAAATAAAAGGAAAAAGGAAACCCACAACTAGCACCCATCAAAATCGTCAGTAGCACCGAATATCTAGCCACCAAAAAGCCCACTGTTTTTTCTCCCTCATTCTTCGGCCGCATCTCTTATTTACACTTCAGAACAGGCCATTGATCCATACTACCTAGATCTGAAACCAAGAACAAGTATTCCAGCCTAAATATTAGAATTCCAATTGATCTGTGCAGGCTGAGGCGTCTGCTGATAAGAAACTGAAGGGGGCCCTACACTTTCAACAGGCCCAGCCACAGCCTGAGACTGTTGCAAAAGGGTCGAAGGTGAAGCTATGGTCTGCCCTGGTTGATAGAGGCTGGCAAATGCCCCATGACCAGCCTGTGTTGGAGGGAAGGTGAAAGGTCCCGGGGGAATTAGGTTGTATAGAGGATTAACTTGCAAACTGGATATATCTTGGCCTGGTGTAGGTATCCACATAGCAGAGCCTTCACTCTGCCAAAAAAAACATGTTCAATAACTACAGCAAGTCCAAGAATTTGGATTCATGTGACAGTAAGTTATAACCACAATAATAGCATAACAATCTCATATTTTAAAGAAGTGAACCAACCAGCTGTCCAGTTCTATAGATCTGGTTTTCCTTTAACTGAGAGACTGCAATATCTTCATTCCCTGTGGAGCTTCCAGTATTCACTGTAGGACCAGCTGCATATTCGACTGGTGGCGTGATAAATGATCCAGAAGGAATACCGATATGCGCTGTATTTCCTGTGTCTGCTCCAGCCTTGAATTGAGGGACAGGGAATTTAATCCCGGCAGCTGCAGCAGCTGCTGCTGGTAGATACATGCTGCCAGCTGATGGCTGTTGAGGGAAGGCGTTGGGGCCTAAAAATTGGTGCATTGGAGGCACATAAATTGGGGGGTAGTAGTGACCATAAGGGAAGTAGTTAATAGGGTAAGGTGGCCTGAAAACAGAAACTGACTGTGGAGACACAGGTATAGAATTCTGCAAAGGTGGAGTTTGGCTAGGGCTAGACACGGCCTGAGAGATTGCACTCTGCAATAAGAATATAATAAAATGCACAAGGTAAAAACAAAAGGATATTAAAGGAAACAAAAAAAAAGTCAATTGCAGATCCAATAATTTGAAAGGAAAGCAAATAAATTTCTTCAAAGAAAATAAAATGCAAAACTGAACTTGAACTGAGATATCTCTTGGATAATCTCATCATTTCACTTGCACTTAATAAAGCCTTAAATTTTCAATATACATTCCTTTAACTGCTGAATTCCCAGAGAGTTTAATAGTTGTGCACCAAATGTGTATAGGTTTTTAACACTACCAGTACATCACTAATCACTCACTATTCATATGTTAAAAGATATCTACATTTGAGTAAAAGCTGTACACAAAAATGGTAGATGATGCACTGCACAACCCTTCTTTCTCATTCCGATATCCCAATCATACAATTCAGGGAAATCAACAATGAGCAAATAGCTTTTAGTATGAATAACAAAAATAATTTCCTAAAACTACAAGACAAACAAAAGCAAACATAAGAATTTGATTCTTCCCGTCAGCGAATAAATTAATTTCAGAGAAGAGTTGTTAACCTTTCTCACTTGTGATGAGTAGAAAGAAGTTCAACAAAAAAACTAAAGGTCAACATCAAAACACCGAACCAAAAAAGAGTGTTTTAAAGTATAGGAAGACATAGTTCTAATAAATATCAGGTAAACAAAGATCATAAGAATAAATAAAAGATGGAGAAACTTACAACAAAGTAAGGGAAGTGTGATGTTTCTTGCACTTGAGCCTCAGTTCCCTCAAATTGCACTAGCTGAGTCCCTAACATGGTGGGCATGAAATTCAAACCATAATTTTGGGTGCTCTGAACAGTCTGAATGGGATGGCCCCCAGGGGCCAACAATACCTCCACCTTTGGCTTATCACCATTTGAGTCACTATGAGTTATAGAATTGCCTTCTGGAGCTGGTGTATTTTCAACCAAATAAGATGAAGAATGAGGATAATCAATATGATCTCCTTGTGCAGTCAAGGACGCACTCTGGTTGCTACATCCAAAAATAAAATACTATCATTACGGACATTACAGAAGCACACCACAACTCAAGTAATATGTTTGGTAACAGGAAGAGAAATTAATTAGTTCAACCAGAAAATTTCATGAAAGAAACAATAGCCCAGCCCTAAAGAGGTATGATATTTTCTCTGAAGAGAACCTTTCCACCTTACGAAACAATTTTAAGTTAGATTCTAGTTGATTGCTTAATGAAGAAGTTTGATGTGTGAGGACAAAGTTAAGACACCCAAAAGTACATAATTACTACACCCTCTAAAAAGCATAAAGGTAAACAAAATTGAGACATCGGCATTTTAAACAGAAAGTCACACAGGATGCATACGAATCACAAACCTAGAAGTAGCAGACTCATCGTTCCCTAGAGAAGACTCAAGAGCAGAAGTGTTATTGTCTCCACCAATTCCACCGTAAGATCTTCCATTTCGGCCGGAAGTATCAAAGTTTCCAAATGTCAGACCACTTTTTAAAGCTTTTGGTACTTGAAAATGGTTTGGAAAAGTAACATGTTGCCTCAACTCAGCTGAAGATTGCACACAAGCTTCTGTAGTTGAAACCTCGGTGACATTGGCTGTTTCAGAAACGTATGCAAAGACCAGAAAAAGATCATCAGAAAATTCTAGAAAGACTTCAACCAAAAGAAGAAACAAAATATCGGGAAGCAGGATATGTAAAGCTATCTTGTTACTCATCACACATAAGAAATAACAACTCTAGAATGGAAAATTTACTTGGAGGTGGGTGGCTACTGCGACTAGAAGATAGACTCGAAGAACCATTCAGGGATGAGGAGGATGACAGTTGTGAGGATTCTGATAACCAGTTATTTTCTACTACGTTTGTCTTCTGTGAAGCATTATTTTTGCTTGTTAAACTCAAGGAATCAGATTTCTCATTCCTAGGTGCTGGTAAATCATCAGCTTTATGAAGGACTTCATTTCCTTTAACATGATTTGGTCCAACAGATATCCGGTTACTACCAACTTCCCTATTAATAGCACCACTGACACCAGGCTTTGGTGAGTTAGGTAGTCCTAGCACAGGATCAAAAGAAGAGGAATAAACACCAGATACGGAAGCTGAAGTTTGAAGTTGATCAGAACTTGACAGAAACTTTCCTTGGCCAATGCTGGTAACTGAGTTGAAAGTCATAGGGGGAGAGGCTGCCACTGTAGCAGCAGCATGAGGTTGGACATTTTTTTCATTATCAGTATCATTAGCAGCTGAACTGCTTTTAGGGACACTTGTGGCACTACCTATGAGAAATTGACCAGCAGAACCATGGCCAGGCTGCCCATTGGATTGATTTGCAGTGCCCTGGGGTGCAACAGCTGAAACTCTGCAATTGAAGAAAATTGATTTTAAAGAGGATATATGTAATTATAAAAAGAGTAAGCAATGACACCAATATTGACACTAGAGTAATACTAATCACACACCAATGAACTACTTCATATAAAAATGTGAGTTTTCCAACGGTAGAATCATGAGACATTATCAAGTTGGCATGCAAGGCCAAACAGGTTATCAGCAGATCAAAAATCAAGTGAGCAATCACTTCTTCTATTGTAGACATATCTTACTATACACTAATTAAGAAATAGACTACAATTTTTTATTGGCATGAAATTTCAGAGTTTTATCTTCACATTATGAAATTTTGATTGAATGCTTAATATTGTAAAAAGTTTACACTATAAAATTTCCTTAGCAGTACAACTTTGCTATGAGATTCGGATAGAACTTCAGGCCCAAGCAAAAAAAAAACAATGACATTGTTTTCCGCCTTTCATTCTTTTAATCTACTGTATTTGTTTTTCCTTTTATAATCAAATGAATAGGAAAGAAACAAGCCTTTTATTTCCATCATTACATTTTCCCACATAATTGGAATTAATCTGGTGGCATAAACAATTTAAAGGAAATATGAATGGAACTGCAACCTTGTGGCTTGAGATGCTGTATTAGTTTTTGTTTTCAGCAAAACTGGCTGAGGAGAGGGTGCATGAATTCTCTCTGCAATGTGATTGACTCCGTTCTCCCTGCGAATAGCAGGGTTTCTCATCCCACCACCATCTAACAAAAGACACAAGCAGGACAAGGTAAACAACTAACAAACTAGTAAAGTAGCAATAAATTTGCTGTTTCACAGGACTGGTCTGTGTTTAAATTGTTCGTAGTTTTAACTGTTGTAAAAAAAAATGCAATAGCATCAAAAGCTAATAGGTTGAAAGAGAGTGCTATTGTATCTCATCCTACTGGATCTATAAGGAACATACTGTTTTCGAGCCCATGCAGGATTTCAGGATCAAAATAAAAGAATGACTCTCAAGATTCAGATAAAATATTTTAGTGATTAGTCATTTTGGGAAGGAAGTTTCACCTAGAAATAAAATCTTCAAGAAAACCACATAAAATTGAAGACATCCTAAAAATATGTTTTTATTTTCGAGAAAGATGGATTTTCCCGGTGACCTTTTGCGGAAATTGGTCTCCACAATGACAGTAAATCAAACCAAAGCCTAACATGAAGAAAATACTAAAAAATAGCGAAACTATACCATGAAATTTGGAGGAATAGCCCCCTGAGGCACCCCTTCCTCCTCTCCCTTGTCCGCCCTGTTTTGACCTAGAATCCTCGGAAGCCCTGCTGCTCAATCCCTGCAACAATCAACTTAAACTTTAGTCAATCAGGGTCACTAAATGTTGCAAGTACATTTATTCACTCACAGACCTACAGCCAAGCATATAGTTAAAAAAGTGCACCCACATTTAATAATCTATATACAAGCAACTACAAACCAAAAGGCATGTGTCTTTTACTCTTGGCAAATGAGCAAATAATATTGCACGATTACACCCTAGTTAACAGGCAGAAATCAGATACCTAAAATGCAAACAGACATATTCAGACATTCTTCAAAAGTGGGGACCTTAATATAGCTTAAACAAATAATCCTATCTGTCACAGCTGATCTACTCACTAACATAAGTAGTGGATGTCTGCACCATAGTTACAAGGAACGAGGCATGGATAAGGATATGCAGTTCATTTGGCCATTTGGGATTTTGGGTATACTGTTTGCCACTTTTTAGATCATTATTATTGTTATTATAAAACTTCCTTTACGGTGAACCTGGTGTTTAGTAGAATGGCAAATTTGACACTACATAAGATTGACGAACAAATCTAGTAACTATTGTCTGCGCTGTGAGGTTTAGGTATGAAATCAATCTGATTCAGCAACTCAACTTTCATGAGCAGCAGTTACACATCAGATGAAATATAATATTATATATAGCAGGAAACGGGAAAAAATATAAACGGGGAGAAAAAATCTAACCTCCTTGTTTCGGTCACGTCTCCTTTTCACCTCATGAAAAGTATCTGCGGAGAACAGACAAAAAATTTAACACATTAATATAAAGAACATTAAAAATACGAGGGTTGTGTTAATACTTGGAGATATTAAATTCATCTTCTCTCAATACAACATTACTCTTTTAATCTTCTAATCCTCCGCCCTAAGGGCTGATTTAAACATTTTCCATAAAAAATGGAATCTAAGAGGTGCTATAGAAAAATTTATTTTCAAGATGAATCATAAATGGGTAAGAAACATATATTGCTTAAGGCTAAGCCATTAGTTAATAAATGGGTGTTAGGTGAGAGCCAAAGAGAAATATTAACAATGACAACAACATTAAATTAAATACTTCAGCAAATTCATCATTACACAGAATCCCTACTAAGATGAACCTCACTCTGTTAGCTTTAATGTCACAAGTATAATTTCCATGTTTTCAATGTTGTTTCCACACATCAAACATTATTAAAAAAAATCAAACTTTTGATGTCCGTTAAGTCAAACCCAGCTCCTCTCAGTATAAACCACAAAACAGTTAAGAACATTCATTTGGAAAAGACTAAAATTGATAGCAGGAACACTCAACTTCACAAAATCACAAGGTTTGTTAATACTATTGGTAAAGCTCACAACTTGCAAGCATAATGTTCAATTTCAGAATAACACAAACACAAATAAAACCTAAATAGAGAAAAATGAATGGAAAGGGTAATAAAAGAAGACACAAATTCAATGAAAAAAGGAGGATATTGTTTTGTACCTAAATAGAGAAGCTTCTGAGCGGTCTCATTGGGATCCATGGAGCAATCGCGGAGGACGGCGTAGATTTCATCGTCGGTGTGTTGTTTTCCGGTGATCTCCCTGATATTGTGAATGGTTTTCCGTACATTGTTAGGGATCGGAACCCTATAATTTGAATACCCGCCGCCGCCGCCGCCGCCGCTCATGTTTATTTCCCTTCTACGTTGTTGGGGACAGTGTGAGAGATAGAAATGAAGGTTAAGGTTAATGAGAAGAGACAATCATCAATACTATGATATTCATTAATATTATACAACAAATCATCTTCCTTTTTTATTTTTATTTTGGACCATAATAATTAACACCCTCCCATGTTAGGTTATTAATTTATACTAACTTGTTAATCAAATTACTATTTTTAAAAGAATATAACATCGATATCGAAATATTGTTAGTGTAAAAATTTATACACAGTTATCCATCGTTCATTTAATGTATACATTTTTCCCCTCCTAAAATCATTAAAAATATAGATAATATTTGAAATTATTGATGATATAGATTTTGGAGATTATGATATAGAATGATAGTACTTGTCATATTTACTAATTTTATAAAAAAAAATAGATTTGAATTTAATTTCGTTGGAGTTTAATTATTAAACACTAAGTTTTCAAGAGTGAGCTTTAAAGAAAAAAATATGAATAGTGGCAGAAACTTAATGTTATTTACAGATTGTGTCTAATGTTATTAACAGGTTGAAATTGGTTTTGTCCAATTTAATATTTGAATCTCAAAATGCTTAGTATCTGAGAAATATATTACGAATATTGTTTTAGTTATCTATGAGATTATTCACAGATGAAAAATAAGAGATCAGGAAAATAAGGTTTAACCACTTTGAAAGTTGATATGGCTTGTTATGTTAGAAAGATATTTTTTATAACTGATAATAACTAATGTTGAATAAATTGGGTTTCCTTATGAAATGGATTCAGTTTGTCATGCATTGTATAAAACTTAGGGTGTAGCACAATGTAAGAATATTGGAGGAATAAAGTCTTTCACATGTTCATAACAAAGACAGTAATAATATGCATTCATTCAACGCAATTGCATGTATATAATATCATGTGGGTCATCTCTAATTTTTGGAAGCATTAGTTCAGAAGAACGAGGTAACTCTCTCAGTGTCAATCAATATAATAACCTCATTCATGATTGTACTCATGCATACATAATTGATTTATCAAATCCTGATTATTTTAATTCAATGTAACAGACAAATCATAAATATTAGATGGTGGATATTATATAACAAAGATGTAAGCAATTGGGTCTGAAAGATCGATATTATATAACAAATCCTGATTATTTTATGTTTTCCTTTGTACATTCTTTTTTGACCAATATGTGGTGTAAAGGATGAGAGAAATAGTTAGAGGGTTTAGAATCAGTAGTCTGCAAGCTTGATTTTAAATAAAGTTATATAAGATGTGTCCTACAACATTAGTTTGGGTACCCTTAATTAGTGGTGAAGGTGGTGGAATCCTAATAAAGAAGTTAGAGAAGTGGGCATCCAGGGGCAAGTACCCCAGGAGCTGTAGGGCATCTGGCTAATGGGCAGTGATCATCTCCTTCAAGACCCCACCATTTAGGACCATAGACATTATAGTTTTGGAGTACAAAATAGAGCAAAACTCCAGTGAAAGCTATACCAGCATCTAAACCAGCTGAGAGGATATAAGTATGTCTAGCCCACCATGCCTTGAACTTTCTATACACATAGAAATTGAAGAAGATTCCAACAACTCCCCACATGATATAATTCACTGCTCTTGCTGGAGGGATGCCACCAGCACCTCCAAAGATAATTGGCATGTTGATCAATTCAATCCACTTATGGGTAGGGAATTTGCGTGCAAGTAACCATACTGGAAGTGGTGCAAGTAGGCCAATGAGGAAGAACAAATTCAACTCAGGGTAAACACCATCCTTAGTAAACATTCTTTGTGGCCCTACTACTCCCCATATAATCGAAGCATTATAAAACACCACATCACTAGGACATGTCCATGGACTCCCCTCTGGCAACAGTGTTTCGTCACAAATGTTCTCAATAGATGTTAGAAGCCACCATGCTGTGCCAAAGTACATACTTGAAGCAACTATTGTGCCCACCAACTGAGTATGACAAAACAAATTAACTATGTTAGCATTAAGTTGTATATATTTGGGTCAGGCGTGTTTGTATGAAGATTGAGTTGGTGGATTTAGAATTATTTTTATGTGAAAGATACATCCACTTCTTACCTGAGCAATGAACATAGATTTTGGAGGAATTTTCATGTAGTGGCCTAATTTAAAGTCACCAAGAAATCCAAGTGCTTGTGACATGCTGATGTAGCCGTAAGTCTTGAATGCTACATTAGCAAGGGGCCTTCCAGGATATATGTATCCAATTATCAACTCTGTTATCACATTGAGTCCTGTTTGCTGCACCAACAAGTTGCTATATATATTGAGAAATACAAACAAACTTGGAAGCAATAATAATAAGTTGCTATATATTACATGACATTATTACCATGTTTGTTGTTGCTTGAATAACCCCAACTGGCAAGGTGAAAACTAATGCAATTCCTAGAGAAAGTAAGAATCCCCACCATGGAAGTTGAAGTTGCTTGCCAAAGCCTTCACAAGCTACCAATGACATAATAATCATTAGAGCCAATATTGTTACATACCACCATTCAGGGACTTGTTCATAGTTTCTCTTCATAATTCTTGTATGCACATCTCCAAGTTGTCCTTTTACTGCACTAGTTGTCTTCTTCCACAACTGCCAAATTGTTCTTTCAAATAGATAGTCACAAGAATAATTAGTTAGATGATTTAGTATACAAAATGGAATATATATATATATAAACAGATATATTACAAAACAGGGATATCTAAAAAAAACTTACTTTCCATGGAAGAGGGCAACATGTGAAAGAGTTGCGGTTAGAGTTGCAAAGCTCAATCCATACTCTAATGCAAATATGATACTAAGATGGAGTTTGCTGTAATTGTTATAGCTATCTATATCAATGTCAAAAGTTTTTGTATTCAAAATCCTTGTAACATTATATCTTGCACCAGTAGAGTCAAATGTACGAGCACTAACGAGGGGAAACTTTTTTGCATAATATATATTGTTCCAATAGCAAAGGGGAATCACAACATAGATAAGTAGCGCAAATCCAACTAGTGTGTTGATGATAGCAAAGCCAGGTACAGCCAAAGGACTGCCTAAGAAGCCAGAAACAGTGTTCCAGTCAAGACTAAATGAGCCAATGCCAAGGCCATACATTCCTGAACCAATCTGATGTGCAGTGATTGATTTTTTCCAAATCAAACATACAAAGGAGATAGAAGTTAATGCTTGGAAGAAGTAGCCTGGAATGATGTAATAGGCAAAGCTTGATACAAAGACCAGGAAAAAGAATTGCAGCCTTGTATTTCCTCCTTTAGGCCTTCTTTCTTTTTCATGAAATGCCCTGACATTCAACCATTATATTTGTTAATCACATGTTCTGGCATGACTAGTCTGTTACTCATGCTGAAGATGGTTTTAGTTTATTAACTCAATGATCTTGCCTAAAGTTTTTTAGGAGCACTACACAGTACAGACTAAGTAAAATGATTCAGTCATATTTAAAAACTAATTAGACATAATTATATTAAATTTTAAAATAATACATAATACAAAGTAAAAATAAACTATAGAAAATATATTGTTCGGCCTTATATTATATATCCATAAGGCCATCAATTATGTGACTATAGTGGATAGACTAAAACTGCAATAGTTTATTATTTGCCTTTGGTTCTTAACATGTGTTTGTTGTCGGATTTCTTTATTATAATCTATGGTCATTCTAAAATTTATTGGATTGTCAATAGTTGTTTAACTTTAGTATGATCAAATGTTTTTTTTTTATTTTGGAAAACTCAACCAATGATATTAAGTGAGAGAATGTAGTTAACAGCTAAGAGCCACACATATAAAGGAGATGCTTATAGGAAACATTATAGGCTTATAAAAAGGGAGGAAAAAGATAATAGAAAATGTTAATAACAAACTTTTGAAATTTAAAGTTTGACGCTCATTTTATATCTTAATCAATTAAATTGACATAAGGGGTCAAATTAGTCTCAATTAATTGCATATTTTCTGTTAAAATTACTTGACCTTTTATTAATCTTGGAAATGGCTTCTTGAGAGCCAACAACCATAACACCTTTCAATAATTGGTGTGTTACATTTACTATATAATCTTAAGCAAATTTCTTACCTCCACCCAATATTATTATATCATCTGTCATGTCCTTTCACTTCATTCAACAAACTTGAACTACTTTTGCAAACAAGTGCAATTTATTAGCTCATTACACATCTATAATTTTTCAGATATAATGTCACAGTCATAAGCTAGTTTTGTTATGCAGAATATGAATCTCTTCTGCTAACATTGAATACCTGAATAGAGACACTTGCACCAGATTTGAAGGCCACCACATGTATGGAGAGTCAACAAGAAATTTCCTGAAAATCCCAGCCCATCCATACCCAAGCATCTAAAGGAACAAGAACATATAATATAATTCAGAAGGTTAATTAATTATTCATTTGGTTAACAATCTTAAATGAAAAATATAAGCTTATGATTAATTATTCATCACCTGGGTTGAGATTGCTAACATAAAAGCAGCAGCAGGATGAATGCCCCTATGATAGAAAACCTTAACAATTGTGATGATATTGATGGCATAAACACCACTAGATCCAGAACTGGCAAAGATTGTGATAAGGGCATGTTCTTTCAAAGAGAAAGGCCCTGGATTTAAGGTAAAATACCATTTGGTTAATGGGACTTGGAACCTCCTTGTTGGAAGTGTTGCAGCCATTAGTTTCCCAAGTGGGAGGGTAACAATCTGGGCTGACACTGAAGAAAGGTATAGAGGGTTGGTTCTAAAGCTAAAAAATTGGTTCACAAAGGAAAGTAGAAGACATGATGCAAGCCCAAGAAACCATGTCCTGAATGTCAGTGCTGGTTGTGTTGGGTCATCTGTGATTGGAACTGTAAGCCTCACTTGCTCAATAGGAGAATCATCAATCTCATCTGCAACAACATCATTAAACTTTAGCATAATGTAGCATATAAAACATCATACAATTATAAACATTGTTGGATAAGAATTTAAGGTTTTAAATAGTGATTCCGTTCGCGGTTTCGGAAACTCCAAAACCTTGTACGTAGTTCTAGACAAATGCGGTTGAATTGCATCCTAATAAGGTTTTGACAAAATGATTTAAAACGTTGGGAAATGTATATATATATATATATACACTAATGCTAGCATAAAATAGAGTTGTTTGAAGAATTTGTTTGGAAGTAGTTAGCACTTACCAGTTACAGGGAAATTGGAATGATGTTTGTGTTCAGGCACATCCGGGATAACCCCATCCATTAATTTCAGTAGGATATTCTTGAACACCTTCCTTACCCACTCTTTGTTATGTGGCACCTACAAAGTTTCTTATTCAACTACAACCATTTTATATATATGGACACTTGCTTACATTGATAAGAATTGAAGGGCACTCATTTGTCTCCGTTTCTGGGGTTCATTCATTGCTTTGACGTAAGCATGACCAATCTAGGACAACATTGTGCACAATCCTATCAGATACTTCTTCCTCCACTAGTTCGGAACTAACTCTCACATCGCCTAACTCATTATTTCAGAAATGTTTTAAATAGCTATTGGGCTACTGCTCACATTGTCAATTGGTTTAAGATGAAACTTTAACACGGTATTAGAACTATAGTCTAATTTCTTTTCGATTGTCATGAGCCTTAGTTATGGGTTAAAGGTAATTATTCGCCTTGTCCGATAGGCTTATGAGAAGGGACATGTTGAGCTACTTTTCTCATTGTCAATTGTTTTTCAGATAAACCTTAATATGTATTACACTACAAAATTAATGACTTATTAGTTGAATAGACTATAATATCTTGATTTGTTTCTTTAAAAATTGATGATTTAGCATCTTTCTTTTATTCCACATATTTTTTATTAATTATATGTTTCTTCTAATTATATCTTTATAATTTAAAGAGCTCGTGGTATATATTGAAGAGGTAACATGTTGAAAGGACAGGTTTTCTAATTTGCATTATAGCAATTACCAATTTTGGGTTTAATATTACTTAATAATTATGTTTTAATCTATATGCATAATTATATAATGCGAAGTTATTTAAATAACTCTAACTTAATATTTACTCCAACTATTTATATTTTATATTTTATATTTTTGAAGGTATAGGCAATAATTGTATCCATAATATTTGTAGTTATGGGACCACAAGTAATGAAAAAGCGGTGCTGAATGCAGTAGCTCTGACGCCACTCCCACGTTTATATTGTCTCAGACACTGCCACTGACCACGACTACACCCAAACTTCTCCATTTTATACCTTCAATCTTTATTTATATATATAAAGGAATCATGTCTTTTTTTATGACTAAAACCTGATTGGGACAAAAATTAACATCCCTTTTAATTTTATGTCAGGGGTAAATTTTAGCTTCATTTCAAACGTTTCACTCAATAAACAATAAGCTACAACGTTTCATGCACTTGATAGAGAGTTGGAAATAGTATCATATTAGTACTTTAATATTTATTTTGAGTATGAAACAAGACTTTGTTATTAGAAGTAAAATTTACTTTACTAATTTCAACATATTAAAGATGATTAGTCTTAGCCTGTCCTATGTGAAAACCTTTTGCGTAGAAAAAACATTCCCTACAATATACAATTACTTTTGAATAATCATAACTCCTTCTAATTCATACCATATTTTTTAGGGAATTCCACATACTAATATGAGTAGTTAATTTTCTTCATTTATTTAGAAAAATAATATAAGATTTCAACGATACCTTTTCTTCTTAAATATTACATAGAACTATTGTTTCCCATTAATAAATAAAGGGAAATAAGAGAAAGCCAATAAATCAATAAAGAATATCAAATACCGTATAAAATTAAGCGAATAAAAAAAGAATATAAAGTATCTTACAAAAGAATCATCGTTTTTAAAAAGTATGTACTATAATAAAAATTAGATGGAATATCCTAATATACTCACTTAAATTTTTTTAATTAGATGGGCAAAAAAAAGTATAAACTTATATTATTTATTTAAAATATAAAACATAACAGTTGCCTTTTGTTATCCGAAAGGTCTTTAGTTAATTTTATATTTATGAGAATATCTTATATCCGACAAATCACTGTTCTTATCCACAAATTGAAATGCATTGGATCACCCACGAATGGTTTAGAAAGTTCGCACTTCGCCAGAGACAGTGAGAATAATGGTGGATTTGCTTCAAGTGAAAATGGAAGGAATGAAAATAGATTATAGAAAATAGAGGAAAAATGATTTTTCTGTGTTTGATTCACAACTGAAAAGAAAAGGAAAAAAAATATGTGTGAGAAAAACACATGGAAAAGAGTCATTTTTTATAAAATGAATATAATACTCTCATTTTCCTCCTTTTCTCTCCTCAAATTCATTTTCTCTTCTTTTCTCTTCAAATGAGTTTATCACTACATCAACAAAAATAAATAAGACTTTAACATTTTTCTTCATTTTTTTCATTTTCTAATTCCAATTAAAGAATTTATTTTTCCACTATTTCTAATGCACGTAACCGCAATTAATTTTTTATCTTTTTATTATTTTTGATTCATTTTCTATGAAGTTATTAGTTTTTGTGGTTAAGTATAAATGGTTTGTACAATAATAAAATATATTTGTTTTTACTTTTTTTTTAGAATTTATGATTTGTTGGGTAATATATTTGCATTATTCTTTTTTTAGAATCATTTTTTCTTTAATTGTTATTTTTATTAATCAATTGATACAAATCAACACATTTAGATATTTTCTAGTTTATAAAGTATTTTTAGTATTTATACCTATTAGAGTCTCCTATGTTTTATACATCATAAAAATAAACTAGTAACAACCAAATATATTTTTCCTTTCACTTTTTGTACAACAAAACAAGATGAGAAAAAATTATAACTTTCTTTTTCTTTTTTTAAAACCAAACAACTAAGTTTTCACCTTAATTTCTACTTATCCTCAATGTCATATAAGATTAAAGGTAACTAACAAATAAAGACATACTAATCATCATATAAGGATTGATTATCATAGACTAAGACATATTCCTTTCTGACTGACAGAAGGGAAGGAGTATAGTCTCTCGGTCATTATGTCATTGGACCATTCTTTAATACAATGTAAATCTATTTCACTCAAAATATCATTTACACATAAAATATTCATCATATGAGTGACTTATTCTTAACTTACTCTCACTATAATATGTTTGTCATATATAAATATTGATTTGAATATTTGAGTCAATTTTAGGCTAAAATGCTCTAAAGTTGATCTTAAACTCGTTTCAACACTATTCTAACACTGAACAAGTTCTCGACCCAAAGAATCACTCTAGGTGACACTCCACCAAACTTCAATTGTCAATATAGTAGTAATATTGGGTTGAGCTCAATCACAATATTACAATTACATTTTAGTCTAGAGACCTTATCCATTCATATAAGTTGCTTCTTTATAAATTGTGATTCAAATTTGAACAGCACAATTGTCATGCATGATTGATTATTATTTGGAACCATTATTAGAAATATCAAGTAAAAGACAATGTTCATAACAATTGTCATCCTTGAATGTTATTTGGATTTGGATGCATTATTAGAAATATCAAGTACCAGACAATATTCATAAATTGTTATTTGAGTTACAATTTGTTTTGCTAGCAATTATTATCTGTCAGTGCAGTATTCCTTTCTTGACGTTTTGTTTTAGGCAAGTCCTATCACATGTGAGATTTAATCTTATGATTGCATGGTGATTAAAAATAGGAACCAAAGAGTGGACCGAGTTACAAGGATAAAGAGAGAAATGAAAGGTTACTTTATTTATGCACATCATACTTTTAACTTTAACGGGGTTGTCTTTACATTATAGGAAAATATTGTGACTTAATTGTGTATTGTTTATTGTTAATCATCATTCATTTATCAATGATATTATATAAATCTTTATACTTATTGTCCATATATATTACAAGCTTAATATAATTTAATTAAAATACACTCACTTTTAGTTTTTAAGAAAAAACATTATATAAATCTTCTTCATCAACTTTTCTACTATATTTAGAGAATTCATTATATCCCATTATTTTACTTTATTGTTTATATTTTCTATTACCTCAGATAAATTGGAAGAATATTACTATACTATGTTCACTATTCTCATATTTAAATGTCGCAGAAAAAATATATTGATGTATTGAGCAATAAATTTAGGTAAACTCTATGGCTTCGAAACAAAAACAGTAAAATTAATGATTGTGAGACACAAAATTTTAAAACGATATTTGTTTTTAATGATGCAATTAATTAGAGTATCATTTTATTATGGACAGATAAAATATTAATACGTTTCATCATCACTAATCGATTAATGATTTAAAAACTCTTATTAAAAATATTATTTTATGGACAGAGAACAAAATTATTAAGATATTAGAGGTAGAAGATTACAAGTGCAAAAAATCATTATCATAAACAGAGTTTTCATATTTTAATTATAAAAAAATGTTATTACAACTCCAAAAATCACATAACTGAAAATGGAGTTCTAACAACTATATTGAAAAGTGAGAAACACTGACAAATAAAAATATATATAAGTGTATTGAATTTGTAAATATTACTTTAGTCCACTCACCCATCTCTCCCCACTCAAAAGGAATTACACAGTAAGTTTAGATAGGGAAGGAAGGAAGTTGTAATAAGAAAATGAAATGTAGAATTAGTTATTCTGGATTGTTAAAGAAATCCAATATTTATGTTGGAAAATTGTCCTTTCCACGGATCAGGGAGGAAGGTCCAAAATAAAAGAGGTACTCTAACCATAGTCCTCAAAGCAACCATTCCAATAAGTGGAAAATATGTGTATATTACTCTTTTTTAATTAATGATATACTAGATTTTAGATTCAACAACGACTTTAACTAGGGTATGATAGCACAAATATATATAATATATTGAATATTTTCAATAAGAATGCTTAATAGATATTATTGATAGCACAAATTTTATAAATGTTCAAAATTTCCAACTTATTTACTATTTAGGTAGGTTAGAACGTGGCATGTTAATAAATTCCTTTTATAAAATAAAAGACAAAAATGAAACTTGATTTGTGACTCTATTACATAAATATAGCCAGAGATGAGTGGAAAACACTTTTTAGCCACATTAATCAGTTGCACATGGCTCTTGGTATGACACCAAAAGCGTAAAACTCTATCATCACAAGTGGAAAATTTCCAAGTCTTTTGAGGAAGAAACTTTAGTTTATTTTTAATAATAACTGAAGAAATCTTTTTGTTTCACATTATTTAATAATATTAATACTAGTTGTGTGATTTATTAATTTTTTAAAACATTTAATATAGTTTTAAAATAATAATTAAAATGGTATAGAATTAATAAAATAAGTTTAAAATGGTTGTGTTTTCAACCCAGCTGTAAGTAGGTGAAGCCAGCTTAGCTTATTCATGGTTCCTGGACGATAAAAAAAAGTAGAAGAAGATGGTTTAGGAATGAACATATCACGTGAAGATTTATTGTGTTCTCACCTTCCATTTTTACACAAAAAAAACTGCCAGATTGGAAAAAGTACTAAAACCTAAAGGGTCAACTATAGTTGGATTATCATACATGATATTTCCAACCACAAAAAAACTAAATCTGATGTTATTATTTAGACTTAATTTAATTAGAATTAAATTTTTAATGTATTGTTAAAATTTTATTAATTGTCTTTATATAGATATATTTTTACACAAGTGTTCCTCTAAAATCTCATTTGCCCACCTTAATTCTCATTTTAGTATAAGGCTTACAAATTAAAACAATTATTGAATGATTTATTTCCTCATATAAATAATATATTTTACTAAACTATCCATAACAGTACATATTCATAATTATCACAGAAAATAGTAGACACCACTTCATTTCCTCGAGTGAAAAAAAAATTATGACAAACTAAAAAATTATATTAAAATGACAACCATATTAATTAAGTTGGTGGGGGTTCTGAAGATTCCATGGTTAAGAAATTTGTATTGGTAAGCATCTTAATCATTAAGGGTTGAGAGCATTGAACCATGATATGACTCTAAAATTAAACGGACAGCACTTACACTCAATTTTAATGGACCAAAATGAATGGGAAAAAACTAAAACCTATAAGAAATGAATATGATTTAAAAAAATAACTTCTCTATTAGATACTACTTTTTTATGAATGTTTCAAATACTATTTGATATCATGGACGGGGTTGGGTCATTCTCTATTTAAAATGTTTTTTTATGGTTAAAATCATCTTACATTATTATAACATAAACCATGGCTAAATACAATTTTCGTATATTTTTATTGTTTAGCTATAGCTTCAATCATCTCAAAGGTTTTTCTTTTAACACTATTTGGTCATGATATAAATCATAACTAAGTTATATAAAAAGTCTCCCTTTTACACTTTCTAAATGTATTAGTTTGCTTGAATCACATAAATCTGTTACAACGTCCACCTGCTTACAACTAAATTGTTGACAATGATAACAAGTTGCCATTATCTTAAAATAGGAATCTTATTTATTTATCCCAACTTTTTTCAGTATATTTAAACATACAAATACTAACAATACATTGGTCTAGTGATATAATACATCACTAGATCTCTAGGATAACAAAGAATGTCAAGAGTTCAATTCATATGAACGATACTTATTGAGAGGGGCAATCACAAACCACAAAATAGATTAATTTTTTACCGGTAAGATAAGTAATATACTTGATAGAATAAAAAAAAACACAACTTGCCAACATAGTAAGAAAAGTAAATAATAAAGAATGGTTACATATAAAGATCCACCTATTTATTAATGAAGAGGCCCGTGAAGCATGTGGAATGGGCAATGCTGTGTACATATAAAGATCCATGTCTGGTTTTTTATAAAAAGTTTTACCCAACCATCATAACAATGTTGAAATTACATTAACTAGGTGAGAAAAAATGTACGTGTTTGAGTTTTATATATTATTATTATATTATATATTATTTATATTTAATTATTATTGACTTTAAAAAAAATATAAATGAATGATGGATAATTAATTAATTATATATAGGGATATTAACTTTAATTAGATACCTTAAACCTATGAAAGGCAAACTCTCCCACCAACTTACATCTGCCAAACTTGTGATTTTTTTACAAACCTCTTGCATGTAAACTAGTATTTTACATCTGACAGGCACGTTAACTTGAAATTAAATATCAAATTTTCTTGTTACATGTCTCTGTGAAAATTATGCAAGATAAATTAAATTTATCGGTAAACATGACCCAATTTGAATGGTCTCAAAGATGATTATTAGCCCTTGCACCTTGGCCCCCTACAGATTATATAGTTATTACTTCTTTTATTTATTTGTCTCATTATAAAAAATATTTTTTAAGAAATTATATAATGATTATATTAATTTATATAACATTATAGGTAATTTTTAAAAGTGTAATATTTATTCACTGTCAATATATATATTTATACATTGTTATTGTATCATCTAATATTCATTTGTATTATTGTTTAAAGAGTTAATAATAATTAAATATGAATGATAAATTATATATAATGATACTGTATAAAACTCTTATACCTTAACGGTATACATTTTTTTCTCAATTTTTAAACTATGAAAGGCAAATCTTCTAGTTGTGTTTTAATTTCAGTGCAGCCAGTGAATTGTTGGGCCTGATAATGTTTTATGTGGAAAAATTCAGGGTGACATAGTTTACAGGAAAGGAATCATGGTCACATAGTTTAGATAACCCAAAAAAATTAATGTAATTTTTTTTGGGTAACATAGTTAAATAACCCAAAAATTTCATAAAAGGAATTAGTGCAATTCAGTGGTTGTGCTGAAATTCAGTGTGACATAGTTTACATAACCCAAAAATTATAAAGTTAGGAGTTGAAATAATAAAAATTATAACATAACCAAATACTCCCATAGGAATGTTGATTTTACCTATTTAAAAAAATTAAATAAGAAGACATTTCAATTGTCGAGTTAGTATAAAACTCCAATAGAAGTTAGAGTTTATTAAAATATAATAAACCCATAGAACTCCAATAGAAATATAGAGTTTATTAAAAAATAATAAAACCATAAAACTCCATTGTAAGTGTAGAGTTTGATTGAAAAACTTGGATGGAGTGAAGAGTTTATTAAAAATATTTATATATAATAGAAACTACAATTTCAGAGTCTCACATTTTCCAGAAAAAAAGGAAATTAGGCAATGACATTCTGGAGTTTATAAACTACACTATTTACATAATAAATTCAAAAGTGCACAAATACTGTAATATTCAGTACAAGTAAATTAATTTAACAATAAAGAGATACAACAACTAATGAGAGAGATGTATGAATCCAAACAAAATATGTGCAAGAATGAATCTTAATAAATTTAACAGTAAAGAGACAAATGACATTGGCATGTGATGACAAATATAGCAGCACTTGTTAAGTGAAGCAAATCCTCATCTAAACAAAGGCATGAGGAAGCACTCTGCCGAAAGAAGCTGCATCAGCAAAAAAATATAAACTATATATTAATCATTCATGCCCAATTAACTAAACATACTCATATTATGTAATTATTCATTTCCCATCATACTCATATATATGAAGTTGGTGATTACCTTCCAAATAAACATATAGAAGGATTGTATGGCATCATTGTTCTTTAGATCCACAGATTTGGCACGATACCATAGGATTGATGCAAGAACAGCATGTCCCATACCCTACCAATTAAGTAACAATATTCATTGAATATGAGAATATTTAAGACATTAATTAATTGTAGAATACTATATAAATGAATGGAACATTACTATTGAAATTCTGCCCCAGAGGAAAGGGGATGATAATCCTGCCAAAATGGTTACTCCATAAGCCATTTGAAGAAGTGAAATACAAATCCAAAATACCTGCAAAATATATATTAAATACCATGAGCATAGGATAGTAGTGCAACTACTGAGATATTGTATTATTGAATGAAAGTAACGTACCCATTTCTGACCAAGACGCAACGACAGAGATTTGATGCCAAATTTTCCATCTCCTTCCATATCAGGTATATCCTATATATACACAATCCATGTCATCAATAGATTTTCATTAAGTATGCTTCTAACCAAAATTTTGATATCAAAAAACAAAGACTTACTTTAAAAAATGACAAGTATTTACCTTGAACAATGCTATAACTAAAGCGAAAAATACTCAAGATTGTGGTACAAAAAATCAGCTGTCTTGGAAAAGTGGTTGGCCTCTTCAGCACACGAGTCTGGACATTTTCACATGTATTAATTAGAAACCACAAAATATGACATACCACACTTTTATTAACTCCATATGCCAAAATATTGTCTTTAAATTTGTTGAATTTCTATTTAAATTTATTTTGTTTAGACTAATCAGAAGACTAGAGAGAGCACAAGGACTAACCTAAAGTGTGAAACAGGTGAATAAGTTAGGTGAGTGATACTCTCAAATACTATGCATGTTATCAAAACAACACTAGCATATATATATATATCATTATTTTATAATGAATAATGATAACAATGCAGATTTGAAGAGTGCAATTGAAGATGAAAAAACCTGCATGTGAAGAAAATATCCCAGTGGCATTGCTACTGCCATATCAAGTACATAGTTCATTGCTGTAAGCACGGGAGATTTCTTCCATCTCAAAAAGGGAACCTGGAAAATTTTGAGAGACAATCAAGTTGTAAAATTAACAGATATACGAATTTCAATGTTTTTTTTTCAATGTTTGACCCAGAGTCTTTAATTAATATGTTTATGTTTGTTTGGCAAACATGCTTTTGTCCTCATTTTAACAGATTATATGATGTTGAAATAAAATGGATCTAAATACAAATAATAAGTTGTTTTTATACATAGATTTAGACCATAAAGATCACTAAAGTGTTATTTTTGCCATTCCAATAAACTTACATCGAGTGAATAAGCTGCTGAAAACACATAACTACCGGAAAGAGTCCAAAACAGTGGCCATGAACCAACCATCCACGCAAACCATAAACCCTATAAAACAAAATATAACTATCTTCAAATTACCATGTTAATTAAATAAAACGAATACTATTTTCTTGAAAACATATTATCATAAAAAACATGGAACAGAAAGGGACCATCATCATACTTGGTAAAAAATACTCAGCTCTGACCATGTTGCATTAATTTATTCTCAATATACATAATTAGAAACAAAACTTATATTAATGACTAGATATGGAAATCAAGCATGAGAAAATATTTATATCAAAGCTTCCAAAAATGATAACTGTATATCTATATGTAATACCAGAATTAAGGATGATGCAACTATAATGACACCATTTCTGTAGGACAATTTCCCGGATGGCAATGGAAGATAGGGCTTGTTTATCTGCAATCGAACATTTACCCACATATCAATAATAACACAGCCCATCAAAGAAGTGTATAAGGTATATATATAGAAAGTCTCATGTTTTCATGAATTATCACAGGCAAGAATAATTGATGAGAAGGCTTCACAAAATTTATGTATTAACTAGTTTGGTGTCCGTAATTACAAAATCACTCACATCCTTATTACTCCTCTATTTGGAAGTCAAAAACACCTATGAAGGTTCTCACCTTTGCTTGGAGGCTTTTCCAAGATAGAATACCAACCATGGATGCTCTTGTCAAGAGAGGAGTCACTTTGCTCAACGATGGTGATTCACTTTGTGTTTTATGCAAATCTCATCCGGAAACTGCTACTCATCTTTTCTCTTCTTGCAATTTTTCCTATTCAGTGTGGCAACTTATCTACAATTGGTTAGGTATTACTTCGGCTTTGCCATTCTCTCCAATCAACCATTACTCATCCTTCTTAGGCTTGGCAAAGGACCGGAAGCGTTGGAAACTTTGGAGTATCATTTGGATTACTACTATTTGGGTTCTTTGGCTGGCTAGGAATGACTTCGTCTTCAACAACACAAAACCTTCTCTCCATCAAATCCTAAACTCAATTAAGGTGAAATCTTGGCTTTGGACAAATGCTCATCTTGAGAAGGAGCCTATTCATTTTGATGACTGAACCTCTAAGCCTTTAGATTGTATTCATATTGACTTGTAATTTGCTTCTCTTTTGTGTTTTGTAAGTATTTCTTTATTTAATAATATTATCTTTTGCCGACAAAAAAAAATGAAATATAAAGTGGTAAATTTCATGCCTTGTCTATTTCCACATCACTTAATTGATTCAAGCCTCCGTTAAAAATATGTTTGCATATGGTAGCTACCATTATCTGAAATAGAAAGTTAAAAGTGTTAATATAATTACATAGAATAACGCTAAACATTCTCAAGCGAAAGGGAAAAGTACATTATAAAATAGGAATTAGGCAGTTTGGATATTCTACATTAATAGAAATACAAATGCTTTAAAAAATATAGAAAAATACAATTTTTAATGATATATTTATACGTTTAAAAACAAAATAAAAAAAAAACTTAAGTTTATACATTTAATTGTTGTTTCGGGAAGTATGTCACAATATGTGTCATTTAATATAATTGATTGAAAATAATATATATAATTTAAAAGTTCAATGAACACATATTTTTTAGGACCAGAGGGTACTCTCATTTTTTTTTGTTTAATTTCTAATTAAATGTTATTCATAAATATCACCATTTTGTTAACGATACAAAACTTATTTAAGGCATAACATTAATTTGGATTTACTTTCTAAGGGTATGATGTATTGCTACACATATGTTGAATGTTTTATTGTCACAATATTTAGGGAGCTTATTATTGAATTTGCCAAATTTTGTCAGTGCAATAAAGCAATGTTGTAAAGAAAGTTTTAACAAACAAGATCCAAGCATTAAACAAAGTTATAAAATGAATATATAAACATTCATAGGCCCTAAGTGTCTTTTCAAAGAACCAACAACATACTAAAAAATTACCTGCAACCAGCCAGTGACAAATGTTAGAGACAAATCAGACAATTTTTCCACTGCCAGGAGAGACATTGAAGTTGACATCATTGCCTACAAAAACAAAGTAATCTCTTTTAAAACGTGGTTCTCGCTCGTTAATTAGTATTCTAATATCAACTCAAACACTTCAATTCACAATATGTTAAATATATCATTTCCCAATATAAAATTATTTTGTTTCCTTAACTATGTGATACTTCTAGACTTTCCCCTTAAAATATTTATCTAAAAACAGTGGCTCATGACAATGAAGTGTGTTATACCTACCAGTTGAACATTAGTTAATTATAGTATTTATTTTAACTTACTAAGCCAAATGCTGCATATGGCCTACTAAAGTGGTAGAAAATATTCAAGACATCTTTCAAAGAATCCGAGTTGCTCTTTAGATTTCGTGCTTGGGGTTCATATTCAAATGATTGTTCAGAAGCTGCATGCACAACATATTTTCTCTTATATTCTTGATATGTAAATCTTATCCTAGCAACTTTACAAAGATCATTCAAGTTAGGGTTTGAAGATATCATGACACAATTTTCTTTTTGGAATTTCCCTATTTTGTGCCTTAAAGTTGTTACATGAGAACCTGCAATACAAAAAGTTGAATGTTATAAACTCTAATTAAACATTGAAAAATAGTAAATATTCACTCGTTTGAAATAAAATATATTTATGAATAGCTAAAAACGGGGTGCTATTAGTAAAACAAATGAAGAAAATAGAATTTTGTTAATTTTGGTTAATATTGCATTGGGCTACTTTGACCAGTACTTAATAATATTTATGGAAAATATTAGACTTTGTAGCAAGGAATATGAGCCGTATAAAAATATATTTGTATTTAAAAATGAAATTTTTATAAAAACCAGTACATTTAAGTATTTAACTTTCTACTTTATACTTATTTTTATTTAACTTCTTATCCTCAATTTGTAGAGATGAGGTTAAGGTAACCTAATATATATTAATTGATTAATGTTATTTTAACAGACAACTTCTAGTTGTTATTTGTTTTTTTAATAATATTTTTTATATATGTGTAAAAATAAATGAAAATAAAATAATTTGATTTTTTTTATAATATAACTTGTGAAAATTGATAGGTCAAAATAACACTAGTAAAAGCAAACTTTTGGCTGTGTTTGAATTGGTGGATGGTAGAATAATATTGATATGAAGAGCAGAAAGAAATTGGGGAGAGTGATGCAAAAGCATATATAGAATAAATAAATACCAGTAACAATGGAAGAAGATTTAGGAATAGAGGCAGTAGCAGCAAGCACAAAACCCATCTAGCTAGATTATCAAGTTTTGAGTTTGAGTCCTATCAAATAATCACTTCTAACTTCTAACTTCTAACTTCTAACTTCTAACTTCTAACTTCTAACTCACAACCTCAACTATTATTCACTTCCTCTTTCTATATATATTTGCTTCATACACAACTACCTATTTCCCTATTTATACTCCTCCTATAGTCCTATGTCTGTGGCGTACAATATTACAATTCTGAGTTTGAGTCCTTTGTTGAAAACTAGTATAATTATAAGATACTCCATTTATAAGAAACTCCCTTTAGACTCGAATAAGCAAATTTAAACTCATGTGTGATGAGCTAAAATATAAGTATATTCTAACTATTTTCACCCTATTTAGTATTGTCATCCCTAAAATACCTTTTATTTAATTAAATATATTCTCAACTGTTTTCAAGTATTTATTCTTCACACAAGTTTTCCGGAATTTTAAATGAAAGAGATTATTGACACACTTTCCAATATAATTTTATGAAGAACAATTTTGTAAACAAATTTTATTTGAAAATAAAATTAAGAAAATGAAATGAAATAACTAACATTCTTACTTAATAAACATATATTTTGAGATAAGATCTACTTACTCAAATAGTAAGTTTAAAAAACTTACTTTACATTTTAGCCATCAATTCTAGGGAAATCTAATGGTTTAGATCTATTCACTAATTTCAACTATTGGATTTTACTAGAATTGATGACTAAAATGTGAAGTAAATTTTTTAAACTTATTCACGAAGGAAGTGAATCTCTACCTTAAATAATATTATCCTAATTTCATTTATGCAATTACTTGGCCCAAGACACTGTACTATGTTATATGCCTTTCAATAATGATTTAAAACTCTGTATGGTCATTTCCATATTATCATTTTGAATAATTTTATCTGGATTGAAAAATGTGAAAATTATTAATTTTATCAATAACTTTATTCAACTTACTAAAACTGTCATTCAGTATTGAAACTACATCATTTTCTTTATTCACTAAAATTGTTTAAGTAAATAATAAAATATCGTCGTAATAAAGTTATTTATTATATAAATAACTTTGAAAAAATCATATAATTAATAAAACCAAAACAAATGTTCCAGATGGTTTTATGAAAAAGGTGAGAGAGTATTTCAAATTTTAAGTTTTAAATCTGTTGGTTATCCAAAATTAGAAACCTGTTATTCAAACTTCCAGTTTTGACTTTAAAAAAGTATATTTTTTAATCATTGTTTGTAGGTTATCTAAATATATTAGCTTGTTACACAAAATTCAACTTTTGACTTTCAAATTAAGGGGTTAGGTATGGGGATGATATATTAAATATAGTGACGGATAATTGATTATAGTTAATAAAAATACTCCCATAAGCTATGTTGCAAGAGATTAGAATTTGATTTTTTATATATTAGTATATTATTTGTCATTTATTTGTATTAATTTTTTGAAGAACCTATGATAATTAAAAATAAATTGTGAATAATAAACTGATATTATATAAAATTCTAGTATATCATTGCATATCATTTGTTTCTAAACATACATCAAAACCAGTTGCAAAATAGGGACATATTGTTGATAATATGAACACGTCCCAGAATAGTAAATGGCATTTAGAAAGTTATAAAAAAAAAATTAATTATAGATGTTGGAAAGGGAAAATGGATTTTTTTTAACAAACATATTATTGTAATTTTTAGATAAAAATATGAATTTAATTTATACAGAAGCAAAGTTTAAATGCAGGGTGCAACATCACGTAAGATCATGTGGCATTAATGACGTGACAGTCTGTATTATCGGTTAACAGATGAGGGCTTTGATTTCACAAAAGTCAAGATTATTAAAAAAATCACGTTCTTATTCCAAATATACCCATGGGAATTAACAATATAAGATTGAAATATATACATTATATTATATCATTGTAAAGATTTATATATAGTTAATAAATTACTTATAATTTACATGTAATATTTATATTTGAAATTGAATATAATGATATTATAAAAATTTCTTACATTATTATTTAATACATTTTTTTCCTAAGTGTATCTTATTTATTATACATGATAGTTATCATTTCCCTCTCTAAAGTGTTGTGTGAATATGGTAATATAGCATTGTGAACATCTCTGTCATGAATAAAAATGGAACGGTCTAGGATTTTATAATATGTAAGTGTCATGGTATTTAGGAAAATTTTATGAGAAGATATTATTTTAACAAAAAAATCGGGGAGTGACTATTAGTTTCATTTTATTTGAGTTTATCTTTAGTTTAAGTTTATTATGTTAGTTACTATTTGAGTTTATAGTCTTATTTTATAATAATTTCTGTTTATATTATTAATTGTTTGCACTAACTCATACTTGAGTTTGAATAATATTTATCATCATAGATTTCTATATGTTACCAAATCGATTTCATCATCCATTGACCTATTCTGTCATTATGTTGAAATTTCTTCAATCCTTTAATTTAATAATTTCAACCTCACAATTCTAAATTCCATACTAGATACAACAATTTACTTTCTTCATTTGTTTATATATGGTAATCTTCACACCCATGATCATTTTGATAATGCTTTTTTTTCTCTCATTGGTAATTATATCATCATGTTTTATTCCAACCGTATTGTTTTTGGTGATGTATTTTTTCTTTCCATTGACGACTAATTATGATTATTTCAGTGATTTCTCTTCTCACCAACTATCATTCTAGTGGAGTTTCTACTTGTAAACTTTGCAATTTACAATATATTTTCAGCAATCTTTGTTGAGCTCACATAGTCATTTAATTTTTTATTTTTAAATGAATTATTTGTAACAATGTTAAAACTTACTAAGCTTTAACTTGAGGGACATGTTAGATATATTTGGATTGATAAAAAATAATCTTATCTAGGATTTAATTGTTTTCATTTTATTTAAGATTATTTTTAGTTTAAGTTTATCCTCTTAGTTGTTATTTAAGTTTATCATATTATTATTTATTTATTTTTGGTCAGCAAAAGAAGATTTTATTGAATGAAATAGAATATACAAGTAAAAACAAAGAGAAAATAAAATTACAAAGTGACTTTTAAACCGTCAAGAGGTTTAGCAAGCCAATCTGAATACGAAGTAAAATCGCTTCCAATGATGTGTTTTATCCAAAACCAAACATTCACTCTTGCAATGTCTAAGATGTATTTGATGGATGGACGAACTTTGTTGAAAATGACTTCATTCCGATGCCTCCAGATTGCCCAAACAGTTGCAAGCCAAATTATGCTCCAAGCCTTCCTACCATTTCTATCCGAGACCATGCCAAGATGATAGTCGTAATGATGAAGAGGGTTTTATGGCAAAACAACAGAAATGTTCAGCCAATTATATAACAATTGCCAAACAGAATATATGGTTTTGCAAGAAGAGAAAAGATGGGAAGAAGTTTCCAGCTCGTCATTACAAAATAAATGAAGTAGCCCACCATCGTCATGAAAAGAAATACCCCGCCGATCATCTTATTATTTATAACAAAATCTGTTTATATAATAAATTATTTGGAATAAATTAAATTTGACTGATCTTTATAATCTTAAACTTTCTATGGTTGCGTGTTATGAATCCAGCTTGAACATTTCTACTGTATGAAAGGGAAAGATAATATGAATTAAATATTAAAAAATATAAGCTTCTATATTTGAAGATATCCTCGTAAACTAAGCACCCTTTGATGGAAAAATCATACTGAAGCCGACACATAAGAAAAAGGTTTGCTCAACTTAGGATAGCCACTGATTTCCAACAAGAATACTGTACAGCTGTGACCTTTTCAGACCATTTCTCAAAGCAAAGTTAATGCACTTTCATGACTATTTTCTTTGACTTGACATTTCTACATTCACCTGATTCGTTTCATTTCAAAATCCTCAATAGTCAAAATGATGAAATCTCAAAATCAATATAATGGACAATTTATAACATTCATATATATTATTAGTATAAATGGAAAATAATTTGACTGACAGTGAACAATCAATACTAGTTAGAAATAAATGATAAATAATAGTTTGATACTGTATAACTATTAGTGAATACACTTTTCATCTTAATATTTATGTCTAATTAATATAAAAATTACACATATTTTATTATTTATCTACTCATTAAATTAGTTTTATTTAATAACTAATAACATTTTTTCTTCAATAAAATTAATAATATAAATTGACATTTATGAATAAAAACTATAAATGCTAAAAAATAACGGATTTAAAATTATATTTAATAAAAATAATTTCATTTTAAAGAGATAATATGATAATAAATATAATTTTAAAAAATAATAAAACATATACCCAACGGATAAATATAATTTATTAGAGATATTACATTGCCAGAATGATATGGAAGATATTAAATAAATACAACTTGTTGTAAAATCTAGAAAGTTTAAAGTTATAATAGTAAAATACAATTTGTATATTTAATTTTAAAAATTAAATCAAAATCAATAAAAGTGTAACTACCTACATATTATATTATGCAAGATATCCGTAATGATATAAGTGAAATAATATTTTGGTTATGTGAATGGATTAAAACTTTTAAAATAGAAAAATATATTCACCGAAAATATATAATTTTTATATATTATTATTATATTATCACCTATTTATATTTAATCATCCTTAATTCTTAAAATAAATAATTTAAATGAATGATAAGGAATATAATAAGTATGTATAAATATTTTTATTGACAATATATAAATATTGTAGTCAAATTTAAAATGTCAACAAAACAATTTTTTTAGAATACTCACCCATAATCTTGAGAATCATATTATTTAAAACGTTTTTTTTTTGCTTGAGTCTCTAACCCTAGCTCCATGGATAGATGTGACACTTTGTGATGAAGTTATTGTACTGTCATGACTATTTCTTTGATTTGACAATCGTACTGTGTACTAGTATCCATCACATTTATTTGATTTATGAGTGAAGTCAAAAGGAAACTTGATGGAGTGAAAGTTGAATAGTGGAAAGTAAAATAATTTTTAATTGTTTGTCATAGAAAAGGAAAATATATATGAAGAGAAAGAATATATAATGACATAATTTTTACTTTTATTTTAAAATTAAATATTTCTATAAATATTGTTACAAAAAATAAATTTATATTAAAGGGAACTAAAACATTATTTGATACATGTTCCAACCCCATTACTAGGCAACTCTATCTATTTCTACACCACATATCACAATACCTGTTATTCATGGGTAAGATGTAAGTTTATTTTAATGGCTACTTTTCATCATTTTCTGCATAACAAACGACTTTTTCTTTCCCCTCTGTTTTTGTTTTGCTATCCAAAGGTGGAAAAAAAAATATAAATTTATTCATTTTCTTTCCTCTTACCATAGAGGGTGTTAGGTATTTGCTCATCTTACAGTTTCATTTAAATCTCAGTAGTTGATGAAAAAAACAATAAACAATTTATATAATAAGCATTACTTACAAATTCATTTTACACTATACATGTAATAAACACCTGAATTTATATTTCCTTTTTATTTTTACCTATTGTATAAAATAATGTTTTCAGTATTCATGGAGTATGAAAATTGTAGAGAAAAATAAATGCACTGATAATATATGAATTTTATACATTGTCACTACAACATCTAATATTCATATTTAATCAATATTAATTCTTTAAGAAAAATAATATAAATTAAAGTTGGATGATACAATGAATGTGTCTAAATTTTTATACTAACAATGTATAAATATTACACTCAAAATTCTATGCTAGCTTTTTGACATCTACACTGGGCATGGTAAAGGAACATTGTCCTATGAGTACCATATCAATCTTTCTCAATTAGTATATATGATTACGTTACTTTCATATGCAAGACCATAGAGGTACATATCAGAATAATATTGTAGAAATATATAAAATTTTATGTAAGTACAGGGGTCTAACAATAACAAACATTTGCTATTATTGGTAGTTAAATATTTTGCCAATAGGTACATTTTACTTCATTAGCAAGTTAAAGATTACATCAAAATAGTGTAACCATTATGATATACTACTTAATTTCAACAAATGAAAATTTTGGAGAGGATACATGCACTAAGAGCCAATGCTATCGATTTGTGGCCATTATAATGTCCTGCTGCATACTGCACAACCTTCATTAAAAATCACCAGTTTTCTTTAACAAATTTGAATTGTTGCAAATGCCAGGTTTCATATTTCCAAGTTCACTATAAATTATGATTCAATGAATTAATTGTTATAAATTACATTTCCAAATAGAGCCTCTAGCATTAAGCATCATAATGCAAGACATATGTCATTTTCCGGCCTCCATACTCGAACAAGTTTGTCATAGAATGAGCAAGTAGCCACTACTGGTTTACTTGTCCTACCTCCCTCCTTATGTGCTTCTCCTTTCTGCCAATCTGCTCCATATGCAAGTGAATCATGCTTCTTGTAAGTTTCCAAAACTTCAGCTTTGTCGCCTTTAATGGCAACAATCGCAAAACCGTTGTGCATACAAGCAGCCAAGACTAGGCCTTGAATGAATGGATGATGCTTCACCCTCCAGACACCTCCCCCTAAGCTGATTGAAGTCTCATTGACAGGTTTTGAAATAAATCTTAAATCCCATACCCTCAAGAATTCATCATAGCTGCCAGTTAATAAGCTATTTGGGTCATGAGGACTCTTTTCAATACAACAAACTCCCATCTTGTGGACTTTGGAGCTCCGAAATACCAGATTGGAAGGGCTATCCCGCAAATCCCAACAACTGAATTTACAATCATCAGAGCCGGTATATACCAAATTTGGCTGGTGGATATCAAAGGAAGTCGTCCAAACTTCAAAATCATGCGCCTTCCACTCTTCCTGTACCTCCAGCTTGGATTCACAAAGAGAAACAATGGATACAGAGCCATCGGAAAGCCCTACTGTGATGGATGTTGCTGAAGGGTTCCAGTCAAGGTACAGGCACATAGAATCACTAATTTTTTCACTGGTCATCTGTTTTAGATAAGCCCCTAGCATAGAAACAACAATAACAAATCTTAATACAATGTAACAAAAAAAAAGAGAGAACATGTATTTAGCACCAAATAAAACCTCGGTAACAAGAGAATATATGATGTTTATGGATGAGTCCATCACCCATTGTCAGTATCCCTTGGGAGAATATGCAAGATTTCTGACAAACTTGCCATGTATTACTACTTACCTATCTACAAATAAGAAACTTCAAATATGGAGGATAATGCTTGAAGTTTAATTGTAAGTGAAGGATCTTAATAGATATTTGAACCAGTACTCCCAATGAGCTAAAAGAAAATAATAATCTTCCTAATAAAATGACCAGCTGCATGCCCAGTCAGCTGTGAACTTTTTGTCATCTCTTTTGCATGTAGAGAAACCAAAGCTCAGTGCTATAATAAAAAACAACAGCCTCTGGCATTCGGGCAAAGGTTATTATGTTAAGAACTTTACAAGTTAAATATTAGGAACATTTAGTACCAAAATATTCAATACTACTATAGGAGGAATGGAACATCCATTTAGAAAGAGGCAGCAATAGAATAGAAAAAGGCTACAGTCCTACAAATAACCACAAAATGGGAAGCAAACCTGCTATAAGGATGTCATAAATAACAGTGTCAAGATGAGTTTTAGAGGCTATGTAATATCTAATATGTTAAGACTATATAAAGACGCAAGTTTTAAGCTTGATATTTTCATAATTTCAGGGATACTGTGAACCATTTATCAGCTAATTACTGCACTTTAATTTCCAGTATCATGCTTCTACTCCTCATTCCATAGTGAAAATAGAGTTACAGAGAAGAATGCCAAACTTTTAGAGTTTTCAGAACTGGGTCAGTGGACCAGCCCAATACCCAGAAAATCACTTTAAAAAATCAGAAAAACCCTAATTGTCTCTTAAAGGAACCAGGTCAAAGATTCATCATCTGATGAAGCAACAGGAAATAGCAGAAAACAATTTTGTAATAATAGACAGGAAGGAAAGACTAAATAAATACCTCCAACTCCATTGCCCTGGAGCATTTGAATTGTTAAGTATCCATCAGCAGCTGCTTGAGCTAAACAGGGACTCACATGTCCACCACCTGGGTTCCACTTTATGTCAAATATCCCACAGGTCTCCACATTATAAACTATGTCGAGGCGGCCTGTTTCGGCATCGATATCAAAGAGTGAAATGCTTCCATGTCTACTGGGCTGACCACCTTCTTGCAAAGTATAAGTGGAAGCAGCCAAAACATTATGGTATGAATTATGTGGACAAAACTCAACAGCATCAGCATTACCCTCTAAATAACAGTGTGCTATATCCATACCAAAATGATTGATCAAAAAACTTAATAGCACCAAATAACTCAACTTAAGCGTTATTGAACTACCCTTCACCAAACACTACTCCATTGGAATATCTGGAATATTAAAAATAAGTAAGAATATCAGAAGTCTACAATACATGGCTTTACATATTTATGATTTAACTGTCCCAAATTATATCATTTATACTAAATGTCCAAGAGATAAAGTTTACTTAAATTAAATTTCTACGAAGATTATGACACAAAGAGGATAGTGGTGGAAAATAGAAGTTTAGCATACAATTCTAAAATCCATAAAGAACTTAAAAATGAGTAAATAATAATAAAAGTGGAGAGGTTAAGTTGAAATTGATAGGGTTCTAAAATCCAAACAGAAAAGGTTAAGAAAAACGATGTTACTCACTTTCCGAATTCCGACGTTTCAGCGTTTGATGCGCGATGTGAAGCTTCTTCTCTGGAGACAAAAGTAGCCAATGGCGGCGTGTTTCAATAACAACTTGTATATGAGAAGTGGGCTCAACTATATATATATATGCTGGCCTCAATTCATTCACTTTAACTGTACTTTACAAAATCCATACTCCAATAAAAGCATAAAAATGGGATTCACAAAGATCTTGTGTTTTCAGAAACATTTTTTTGTACAAAATTTAAATTTTGTAATTCCACTTACACCAAATCAAATTATCAATATACCAACAAAACATTGAACTATTAATTTAAAATTTACTAGATTTCCAAGACCAAAAGTTCAATTTTTGGAAACGACGCTTAGGAGGGACATCCACTAAACCATCCTTAGCCAAAAGGTGAGGATATAACCCAAAAAAAATTAAATTATCAATATATTTTCATATTTTAACTCCACACACTTAAAATAGTATTTAAAAAATAAAAAAAAAACAAAAATTGGCACAAATTTATTGTAAAAATAAGATATATTAGTTCCTTCAAAAAACAAGTTAAGTACGGCATCAATCTTTCTTAATTAGTATAACATAAGCAAGAACATAGAGGTATATATGAGATTAATAATGTAGAAATATATAAAATGTTATGAAAGTACAGGGGACAAACAAATACGTACTACTCTGTGTAGTTCATTAGAAAGTTATGAACATTATTACATCAAAATAATATATATATTCAATAATGAAGTACTACTTAACTCCATCATATGAAAATTTTGAAGAGGATACATGCACTAAGAGCCAATACTATTGATTTAATAACAACAGAAGTTGGCAATTTGCCCTTGTCCTTCCTTAAGAAAAGTCCTTGGTATATTGGAAAATTGATGAATACTAGAAAACCACACAACAGAATCTGCAACACCATTTCCTCATAAGCTCTAACACCATCTTCACTAAACACCAAGTCCTTTAAAGTGGAAAGTAAGCATAACAAATTGAACAATGCAAGTGTTGCTAATATAGTGAAGAATGGAGAAGATGCTCCAAACTCCATAACTTCATTCTCATAACGTTGGGAAATATCTTCATCCATTATCTTAGTTGTGATTGTAAAAGGTGAATCTGATAGCCCAAAGAATTTGAAGATGTTGTCTATGCAAGCAAATAGATAAGAGCTTGTTCCTTTATACAACCACATCCTTAGGTCATTCCACCAACCTTTGATTGTGCCTCCAAATATCAGAAACTCTAACAAACAGTAAATACTCTCCCCAACTATTACATATGCAAATGGTATGAACCAAGGGCTACTTATCTGTTACATTAATGCATATATTTATCTGTTAGTGACCATTTTGCTATAAGTTAAGTGGAATTTATATTGCCTTCTATATGTAAAAAAGTTTTGAGGCAAGGAGAATGGGATTATTACCTTTGGGAACAAGGGAATGGCTTTGAGGAGATATAGTGAAGGGATAATGGAGTAACATAGTATTGGCAAAGAGGTAGTTGCCCACATGTTACAGTGCAAATAACACATTCTTAGACCCATATTGATGATTCCAGGAGCATGCCACAAGGGACTGTAGTTAGAAAACAAAATTTGAAGATGCCCTTCAGACCACCTCTTATGTTGAACAAGTATTTGAAGCAAAGTGGTTGGAGCAACACCTAAGAAACCTTTTCTCATTGGGTTGTAGTACAAGGATTTCCATCCTTCTGATTGTACTGCAAATCCTGTTATCACATCTTCTACTAGACACCCATATCTTAAACCCATCTAAAAAAACAATTTACAGTTAAATCTCAAATTTGTACTCCAAAAATTAACTGCCCTCAACTTGAGAAGTGCAAATAACTTAGTTTAAAAATGTCATCATATTTGTTCTTGTCAGGACTTATTTGGTAATAATTTAAACTTTTTAGGTACTTCAATCTAAAATGAGTTGTGATATTTTAAGTTAAAAGAAACTTAGTTGATGACATTAGAAACAATTTAGTAGAGAACCAAATTGATGTTTTACTTGAAAAAACAATGTGAGGGAAATTACTCAAAGTATGTTTAGTCATGTTGAGGTAGTGTTAGGAGTCCTAAAATAGCAAACTCAATGTAATATTAAATCATGATGATCTTCCACCTAATATACTAGTTTTTGAGTTGGGTTCTCCTTATATGGTTAAATCCTAATGGGTGGGTTGTTGGTTTTTCTGTTTGTGATTGATTGTGAAAGAAAGAGGAGATTATTCACCTTTTTCCCCCATTGAGTGTTTTCTTCATAAGTGCAGCTTGCTAAAGCTTTAGATTTTTCTTCTAGTTCATGCAAATTTGATTCTATGGCATGGTCATTGTCACTCTTCCAATCATTCCTATATCCACCATCATACTTCTTCCCACATAGAGCATCTCTTCTATGAAAGCAGCAAGTTCCAATATACAATGGGCCACCATAACCATCTGCACCATGGAGCTCCACCTACACATAAATGTCAAATTATAAAAATAAAAACTTTTGTAATTGTGTTGCAGGTCTATGAACCTAGCTACACACAATTAGTGTAGTGCATATTGTTATTTTTGTATGTTGTATTGAAATAACAAATGAAACATGTTCACTAAAACATACCATACATTTGAAGAATGTATCCTAATATATAGTATAGTAGAAATGTACTTGTACTACTCTAATATCAAAAGTTAATATTGATTCCACCAATAATAACTCACCTCACTAGGTATTAATAGAGCATTCCCGTATAAATCATTCTTGGTGAGATTTTCAAAACTCTGTGGATACTGCACATAAGCAATTTCATGGCCTCTCTCATCATCCATGAAAAAACAAAGAATATCTCTCACTGATTGTGAATTGTTTGAGTACATGTCACAATCTACATTTAGAATCACTTTTGCGTTGCTAATATTTGAGGATACCCTTATCTGCACAAAATGGAACATAATATATAATCACTAAGTATGGAACATATATGACAAATTGATGTGCATGGGTTATTAAAAATACCAAAGCATTCATGGCACCGGCTTTGAAATTGTGGTGATATTGAGGTCTCTTCTCACGAGCCAAATACACTAGTGTTGGCATAACAAATCCATCTACATCTTTAGAATTATGCTTGTCGTTTTTATGAAGTAGTATCTGGTAATAATTAAATAAAAAGGGCAATAGAAAACATGCATTAGACATATGTGACAATCACAAAACTCATCATATATATAAACCTATTGAAAAAATAGAACTTCACTAATAGTATGGTATACATATTGTTAAGATGCATGTTTGGTGTATGAGAAAGTAATATACTTGAAGAATTGTGTCATGGTCACGTCGAGAAGAATATGAATCCCATTCAGAAAATCTGTGATTGTTTGAACGTATTTCCTTGGGCACTCCCCCCAACTTGGCTGCATCTTCAATTCTTCTTTTCATATCCTCGTATAACTTCTACATCATTAAATATACACTGTAAGAGTTTTTTATACTATTATTGCATCATTTACCATATATTTTTAATCATAATTAACTCTTAAATAGAAGTAATACAAATAAACAGGAGATAATTCGGTTACTCAATTTATTATACCTTGATGAGTTCCAAGTGTTTTGCATGATTAGGGTGTAGTGAAGAAGTTGTTGAGTGATGAAGGGTATTAAAATAAGCAGCAGGTGAAGTAGGTTCCACCTTGAATTTCTTGCAAAATGGTAACCAATGCTTAGCAAAAGTAGAAGCTTCTAAAAGAGCATAGAAAGTGATATCAGAAGCAGCATCATCAGAGAGATACACACTAATTTTGTCTGGTGGATAGTCATAAGACATAACAGATAACACTGTATTTATCACCATAATTGGTGGTTCAATATCTGGGTCTGCCGTACACACAAATATGTCCACTTTTGGCAAACTCTTCTCTTCATATCTGTTACAAAATTAAATACACACTCAAATACATGCTCAATTTAATTAATACTCCTCTATCTTATTTAATTTCTCACATATTAACATAATTATTCAATCTATTCATTCACTGAAATATTTCTAATAATTCATATTCACTATTATCATAACTTATCTAATACAATCAAAATAATAAAATAGCTAAAACACCTAAGTTTATTAAAATCATCAATGAAAAAACATTAAAAAAATGTTAAGTGATAATTAGAAGATAAAAAGATTTAATTAATAATATTGTAAGTGATAATATATTGATTATATATAAATTTTTACATAGAAAATGTATAAATATTAGAGAGTAATTAATTAGAAAATACAACAACAAAGTCCAAGAAATTTAGAAAAACATTGACCGACCATGAACACCTGCCAACATATGACGTAGTCATCTAATACTAATAGCATGTATGATTTATGAAATGTTTTCTATTTATACATTTTGTTTCCATTAATAATTATTAGTGCCTTATATTTTTTCCTCTTATAATTTTTTATAGGAAATATTGACAAGGAACAATAAATATACAAAACCTTAGTCATAGGAGAGAGATTATTTATATAATTTAGACTCATCACATATAAAGTCTTAATCATTAAGGAATAACTTTGTTGATGTGTCAAGGTTCCAAGTAAAAGGAAAGTATTTTCAACCATTCCTATTCAAACTTTTGAAATTATAAAATAAAAACAAAATTTCAAAGCTTCAAATATTGGTAATTATTATTTTTATGTTTTTCCTTCTTTCAACCAGCTTTACTCAAACAAAAGTTAAAAATAGTTTTCATAAATCTATGAGGAAGACAGGTTTTGTCCAATAGAGGAAAAGCTTATTACTTTCATCTTTATCTTTGATAGTAATAGATTAGTCCTTAATTGCGGTTAAAACATCATTCAGACTGAGAGAAAAACCAAATAGACCCTTGGTTTCTCAATGATGAAAAAAAAAAGTAAAAAAGTTTTTCATATATCTAATCTAAGAGGCAAAACATGTACTCTTTGTTACAAGGAAATCTGATATTGTTCATTTTTATGTCTTGAAAGGGATTCTGGCTTAAAAAACATCATAGATACATATAGACAAGCCAAATAGACCATTGACTTCCCAATAGGTAGATGAAGTAACATGTTTAGTTTTATGTTGGGATAGCTTCAAACTCAAATTTGTAGGGTATGGCAAGTTGAAACTAAATATGCAAGTAAAATTATATAATAATGAAAGTTGAGGGAAAGAATATACCTTTGAGAGAGCCTAGTTTTGAAGTTTTTCCTGAAGACAAGGTTCCATCTGAGGGCTTGACTGAAGAGCCAACTGAAAGTGAACCATATTTCTGCACCAAACAAAGCAAGGCATGCCCAATATGGATTTTGATATTGTTGATGACCCTTTATATGGCTCAATCTGAAAAACCATATGAAGCATATGGCCACAAACATTGAGATTGAAAATACTCTGTGGATAAACCATCCTCTGCCTCTACTTGTCTCAAACAATGAAAAATATTCACCACTCTTCTTCATTAGTCTCTCCAATTCTCTCTTCGTGCTTCTTCACCACTCTACAATTATCCAAGCTTTTGTTTTATTTTATATTATATGGACCAAACCCAGGTTGAAACAACCCTCACTACTACTATATTAATACTACATATGTAAAACAATAATATGACATGTCTTACAATAAATTTAATATTTTTTATTTTATTTTATTATTATTACGAGATAGTAGCTCAAGAAAAGGACCCAGATGTAGATGTGGATATTTTGTCAGCACTCGTGTATTGGGCTCATGAGAGAGACACCAATTGAATCCCCACAACTTGAAAGCCTTGCTTGGTATTGGATACATATTAAACTCACATTTCATACGGCATTATATGAATATGGATGTAGTATACTAGTAGTAAAGATTTATTAATATGCTATTGCTACCTCACCACAAAATAATTATATAACTTATAAATTTTGTACGACTTAATGTATTTTTGGGAGTATTCGGTTCCAGATCCATCCAAAAAGAAAATTAGAAAAAAAAATCCAAAAAACTGAATTCATTCATATGATGTTATATCAATTTTCAAAATACTAATCAATTCAATTCAAATTTTTATTCCAATTTTAAAAAGCAGACTGAACTAATTATATATATAGTGATATAGATGATTGTTTCAATTTACAAGTATAATTAGTGTTGCAATTAATACTATAAAATATATGTTTTTCATAATTTCTAATTGTTCAAGGGATGCAATATTCCCAACCAAAGCTCTACAGCTCAGAGTGCAAGACAAGGCAAAAAAAAGAAGCAACTGTGGCTTCTAATAATAAAGCAAAACATTGATAGAAATAATAGTAGTTTTCATTACTCACTTTTACACCACATAAACTATATTCCAGCAGAATTTAGTTATGGCTCTAAAGCACCTATCATTAACAAAACACTAAGAGGTAATTACACATAAACATGAACGCAGCAAAACCATTTTCTCTGAAAGTTAAGTGATCATTCATGAAAAGGAAAGGTTAATAAAGACAGAGCCTGTGATTTAAATCTTGAGCGTCCAGTACCTATTTATTACAATATCATTTTACAATCTAAATCCTACCAAAATTAAATGCAATAAGAGAAAAATAAAAATAAAAACAGATCTTTTCATGAAGTAATCTGTGCAGGGTCAACAAAGGTTCCCTTTTCCTGTATGTTAATTCAATAGTATTAGTACAAGTCAAATATACAACAACAATAACCAATAACCAAGCCTTAATAAACCACATCAAATTGTAAATCCGCAATTAAGGCTTAAAAGATTAAGGCTTCAGATGCGTCCTTCAAAGCTTTCTGTCCAAAATTATGACCCTAGGAAAATGAATAAAAAGGGCGACCTAATGCACGAGGCTCCCACCTAATGGGGTCTGTGCAGAGTAGATGTAACCAAATAAGTTGTTTCTAAGATTTGAATTTATAAATTTCAGGTTACAACACAAACAACTTTACCATTGCGCCAATGCTCATCCTAGTAAAAACCAATTTCATGAAGTATTAAATATTTCACTACACCTATACCTTTTAAGGACTAAAGTGAGGATTTAATGTTAGTTCCATAATATGCTTATGAACTTGATAATTTGCAAAATGTATAGATATATTTGAGATATTTGTGCCTCAAACAGTGTTGGGAGCAAGCTACCAAAATAAAAATGGACAAGTAGGATAATATACTGAACACAATAACCTTCACAAACAATTCCATAATCACATGAAGTTAAACATATAGAGCAGAATACGACTACAACCATTAATTTCTTCATATGTACAGCACAGTATTTAAAGGGTGCTGCAATTATATAACCAAGCACTAGAAATTATGAACAAATGCATCTAACTTGATGGGCACTCACATGCTAAGGACCAGACCAGAATCCTAAAACTAATTTGTGCTGTCACATTACATGTTAAGATCTAATCACAGTGTATCACAGGCTCTATTAAAAAACACACACATTTTCCAACCACATGGCCATATTTAACATAAACACCCTTATCACAGTGGAGCTTCTTGCATAAAATAAACAGTAAACCGTAAATTTGATGACAGAGATTGACAATATCAAGAAATTTTGCATCATTACAAAATGGTGAATTTGATCCAATATTAAAAATTGACAAATTGAATGACTGTATGCAAAGTCGTAGACCAAAAGAGTATTGCAAGGTGAATGAGACTGAATGATTAAAAAATAAAGAAATTAAAAATGGATTTCGTCTAAAGTTAGAAATTAAATATAGAAAATGAAAAAAGAGAAGATGGAAGAGAATAATAACGACGTTATGTTACGTGTTAAGCGGGAACCAATGCGAGGAGAGACTAATGTAACGGCACGGAGGAATATCAGACGGCGCAATCACAGTTCTTAATAATAAATAGTTAATGTAATAATGTTTATACAAGAAGCCTTCATGGAAGTTAAAAATGAATTTGTCCATAGTTTTCTTTAATTTTGACTAATAATAAGCCATTATGATTAAAATGTGAAGCTAATAGTAATTAAATGCATTTGCCATGCATAGGTTATGACTGAAATGAATAAGGTACCAATTCTTGTGCATGTCCACAACGTGTCATGGAAAATGTTATCTTTTTCTCACAAACAAGAACAAAAGATGCATCCTGCACAAATTACCAATTGTGGCTCAGAAGTCTTGCCATTCAAAAATAAAAAATGCAACTAGTTATCATCACATTCCTATTTTCTCAAAAAATTTGTTTTTAATTTATTGATATTTTGTTTAATCAGTCAACTTTATGTTAGTTATACTAGAAGCATCCCTTGTCATCTAACAATTTTTTAAAATTGATATTATATAGTAATACTTTTATCAATAAAAGTTATATAACCTAAATTGTGACTATTTTAGATTTATATTAATTTTCATTAATTACACTTATCACTCTTACCAAATATAATATAATAATATTGAAATATATTTTTTCAAATTAATTACACTAATGAGTGATATCTTGGAAAAGTAATAACAAGACCAAATCAAATTTCACATATGTGATATTATCCTTAGAAGGTTAGCCAAATCACTAGTTGACACCTCATATGATGATGAGTAATGACTCTTTCTATAAGAACCTATCCACTGCACTGTGATCATCATCAATAGCTTTCAGATAGAGTTTTTGTTTTATACGTTTTTCTCCCCTCCCTCTCAAACCTTCTTCTTCTTTTTCCACCCCAATAATAATAATAATATAAAAATCCTTCATCTCCTTTTCCATTTCCATTATAAATCTCCTCCTTTACATTTTTTTGTTGCCATCTATTCCCTTTGTTTTGGACCTTATTATCCTGATCCCTAACTCAGATCTTTGATATGATTCTTTCCTATAATAGAATCTCATGCATGATGTCTAGAAAGTTCAACAAATACATATAATCAGTGTGGATTATATATATACAGGTGAATTTATGCTTCAACATTAATTATTGTCTCAATATAATAAGCCATCATGCATGCATTAATCTATGTACATAACTACATATCATATTATTCTTTTTACACAAATTCATGTTAGATCTGAGATGTTTATAGTCATTATAGAAGATTGCATCATTATCCTTGAGTCCTTGAAATATAAATGTACTTAGTCCTCTAAACATAATTTCTAATGTTATGGCAGTGGGTGCGTTTACAAATATTAGGTATATATATATTTAGTATTTTAAGAAACAAGATCTGGGATCTATTGTGAAGAAATAGATGGTTGTTTAAAATGCAAGCTTTGAGGGTGAATTTTAAGATCAAGGTCTCAAGAATCAGTTTAATTGCTTAGTTGATAGAGTTATGAGACATGAAACCCAACACATTTGCTTATAAAGTAATCTTTTAGAAACTTAATACCAATGATTATGATCAAGGCCGGTGAATGTGAAGTTTGTTGGTGGCAACTTCTTACTGGAGCCACTTGTCCTTTGATAACATTAATCATTTGATACCTAATAAAATCATTATTAGAAGAGAGTAAAAAATTTCTATGATTCACAATATGTTACTTATGTCAAATACTTATCTCAGTTTGTAATTCAAAATGTTCAAATTAAACTACATATTTTTATTTCTTAATTTGGTGAAATTATGTTTTTCCCCTTAAATATATAATGTATTGACGATCTAGAAAACTTTTTAGGAGTTGTATATAGATATTAAACTCTATAAAATACATACACATATATTTATGAGATATGGGCATGTTTTGGTCCATCAAAATAAGATGCATGCCATGCATAGTATATATATTTGCCTCATCCATTTGATATAGCAGCTATAATGTTATTTTGGTAACCTTACAACTTTAAATTGTTTTTTATGAGTTTTTAAAATGGGTGTAGAGATATAGAAGATAGCAATTTGATGTTATAAGAGAAGTTAAATTTAGATGATAGAAACAAAAATACTATAGTTTATATATATGCATACACACCTCTATATATCTATATTTCTCGTTATAAGTCATACATGTATGGTGCAATATAATAATATCTGATACCGTTTTTTGTTGATAATGGAGAGAAAGTGCAGAGGAATGAATGCATGTGATGAAGGTGGGCATGTGTATTGTGATGATGAGATATGTATATAAATCTCATGTTGTTGACAGAAGAGAGAGAGCACAATCCGGGAATGGCCAAAGAAAGTTTGCCTTTGTTGGGAGTGTGCTCTCTCTTCTTCTGTCACCATCACACAGATGCATGCATTGCTAGCTACCTAGATAAGTACTATGTCCTAAGTCTTAAGGTATAGTAGATGTGATACATGCACCATTCAAGGTATGTGAGGCTTTTCTATGGTTCTAGTTTGATTGGTTATATTTTGTTTCTTTGCCTTTAAAATGGCTATCATATGTCAAGTATGTTTTTGTAGGCACCCCTATATTCAGACTACTCCTCATTAAGCAGGTAAACCAATAATTAAGGAAACACTTTGTCTTGTGCAAACTTTATATGAAGTGCAAAATTATAAATTATTTGACAAGCCCCTTACCAGACAGAAAAAAATGCTTCAATTGCATTAAATTTGGAAGTTTACAGCTTAAACTGCAGGTATATATATACACTATGTTCAAAAATAGAATTGAATTTTGATGGCCTCTTCAAGTGTTTATGTTTAAGGCAATAAGAAAAACAGTTATGTTTTATGTATTAGACACTAAAGGGACACCCTTCTTTACAAATATGGGCTGAAACATATGAGATCACATATCATAGACTAGTATTTGACTTATATAAGTCCTTAACTTATAATAGAAAACTAGTATCTAATTTATATCAGGTTAGATCAAATTTTTTCAATATACAGGTCATACTCAAACTTCTCAAAAAACTTATTTAACCTAAATAGGTTAGACACATGTTTCTTAAAATGTTTATTAAGCCTAACAACACTAACCGATATAATTTTATTATATATGTATATTAATTATTTTATATTATAGATATATAAAATAAATAAATAAATATGTAAATAATTTAGCATTGAGAATTTGGGAGGTTAGATTTGTCATTTAAGGTTGATTTCTTATTCTATTTAAAGGTAGACTAATTAACTTATTTGAAGGTGTATTGATATGTTTAAATATCTTTGATTATAGGAAGGTTTTATATAGACTAATAAGTCAAACACTTTTTTTAAATAGGTTAGACCTTTCATAGGCAGCAAGTGTCTAGTAGATAAAGGACTAATTGATTTCATAAATATATCTATAAATAAATAAAGATATCTTAAAGAAGACTAATCTGACTCAATTTATTGTAACTTTGTTTTGTTCAGTGTGTATTTCAGAAAACCATTTTAAGGCGAAAAGCTATACCCAATTACGTTCCTTAACTGATCTATCCCCTTCTATGATTAATCTTCAATTATGGGCATGAGAAAATTGATTTGTTATTATTATCTGTGAGAATTGAATGCGAATATGGGGTGATAGAGCGCAAAACCAAATGAACCCCAGCAACATCAAAACCAATTGGGCCACTATGGTCGGGAAGAAAAGAGATCTTTCTTTTTGTATCATTATTTATTTAATGGTGGTAACTATCAATTTTTGGAGGTGTCTAGGTTGAGCTTGAATCTACTGGTGGAGAGTAATTGAAAAGTTGTTCCGACGATCAAGTCAGTATAAAATCGAAGAAGAAGTAAAGAGCAAGAATGAAAATAATGAGTAGTAATAGATTATACTTTCTTACGGGATTCCCCTATTTATAGTGGTGGGATGGACGAAATAGTTCATGTAGGTACTATTGGAGTGACCGACCAATTGGGTCTTTCTGCTTTTCCCATGATAGACGAATTTGGTAGGGTGTACTACGCGTGTAGTTGACTTGTAGCTTACAACAAGTTTGGCAACCGTATTGTAGGTCTATCCCATGTGTGTTGGTAGGAGGTGAGGTGAGATTTGTAGGTAACGTGACAACAACTTGTTGGCAACGTCTCGGATGAAATGTCGGGATAGTGGTCCTAGAACTGGTCTAATATGTCCGACTATGAACTAGACGTTTGATTGAACCCACAGCTTGGGCATACCTGGTTCTTAGTTGGTTGGGAAGGAGACCAGCCCGATCTACTATATATATATATATCATGGAGGAAAAAATGTATGTAATGATCGTGTATGTCATTCATGTTTTATCATCATTGACTTTAAAAAATGTAATACAAATGAATAATAAATAATGTATTGAATATGTACAAATCTTTACATATATTACCCTCTACATAATAATGAACTTATGCACCGGTCTTAGAATGTTACATAAAATCCAGAAAACAACATAAATATCTAGCAAGAACAAAACTTCATAGATTCTATGACCCCTTATTACTTTCTTCTGTGTTGTAATGTTTTGGAATGGTTAACTGCTTGTCAAATACCTAGTTTTGCACCACTAAATTCTATTTGAATAAAGTAATTTTTGTGTGTACAGTTTCATTAGATTTTAGAGAAACAAGAAAAATAGATTAAAAAATAATTTTTAAAAAAGTTTTAAGCAAGTCTTCATTAGAAGCTTTAGGTGTTGCGGGGAAATGAACTTTTGCAGTGAATTGCAAAGAACATTTGCAGCAATTCAAAGGTTTGCTTACTGGTAATTCTGATATTAATCTTACACTGTCACTCTCATTTTAGACAACAGGCTTATGCAGTGCGGAACAAATACATGTTTTCTGAATACTTGTTCTTGTTTTTTTTTTTTTTTTTTTTTTGTATATTATCAATTTAATTGTATTTATTATGGTATGGGTTACTCTGCAGCATTTTTTAATTTGTATAAGGTTTAGGTGTTAAACTCCTATCATTTGAGTGTCTGATATCCTTTGAGGCTATTCATTCCTTATTTCTGATAACTTCTTCTACTGGGACAGTTTTAAATATAAGGAGGAACTTATTTAAGACAAAATTAAAACTATAAACACTTAATTAGAAACATTTAAACCATAAGAGCTATTTGAAAGTTGAATGGAAATTCTACGGATAAAAAATTTTAACCCAGCTATATCTTGTTCGGGTTTGTTACAAATCACTTATCAATGGAGAATTTCCTTACAAAAAATAGGAGAAAGAGTTTAATCAAAGCCTTATAAATTATAGCATAATTGCAATCTCTAAAAAAATTATCATAACTCGTGCACTTAATCCTACCTGTAGTTTAGGTCTGAAAACTGTGCTTAAATTGGAAAAAAGTGAAACCAATTTTATTCAAATGATTATTATATATATGTATACACACACACTATCTACTGCTTGTGCTTCAATTCAGTTCCAACTTCCAACAGTAACATTTTTAATCAACCCAGTCTAATTCAATTTACGTAGGAATTAATGCTTAACATTAATTCACAACCCCAACTCATTTTCTCTATACTTACCCACTAACTCTACTAGTTAAGGTCTTAGGTATAACAATGAAAATTGAACTTGTAGACACCTATCTGAACCCAATCCAAATTTAATGGGAAAAACTTGATGTATTAGGTTCAGGTTCGGATTTTGTAAGGACAACTAGAGCAGACTACAATAGAAGAAATGCTAACATGCCATCTATGCTGAGTAAGACCATCAGGCATGTTCATTTTCTCCTTACATCAGAATAAGATCTCTACTTACCTTGGCACATGCCACACAGCATTTTTACATGCAATCAGTATGATCATCAAAGTAATAATTCCAAATGTCAAATCTTTATTAAACTGGACAATTATTAAAACTGGTATTTATAAGTTACACATTCATGCACAGTAAAACACCACAAACCCTGTTCATGTTGTACACAGGAAATTGCATGCTGGGAAGCCTGCTAAAAGTCTCTCCAGGCTCTCCACTAAAACCAGTATTGGATTGATTCTAAGAATAAGTTACAGCCAAAAGTATACATAATAAGACACATCACTTGGATCAAGTATGCATTGCTAAATCTATCTCCAGGCACTCACATCTAATCCTCAGCATTCTCAGCATCCTCATCCTCTTCATCTTCTGCTTCTTCAGCTAGTTTCGTCAGCTCTTCCTGAATAATGATCTTTATAGAGGCTTTTCTTGGAGTCAGATCCGCATCAAATTGCTTAGCTGAAAAATAATAGGAAATATTGTTAGGCATCTAAATTTATTGGTAGGAATTATTAGTAAACTGCGCAACATCATGGATCAAATGCCAATACTTGAAATTAAATGTCCTAAATCATTCAAAGGAAAGCTTTAATGATTGATTGCCCACAAGTTAGCAGGACAATAATTATCTATAGATAATGATTTATTGCATACAAGTTACACAATCTATGAGCTAATAGTTGCAACTTGCAAGTAAATGGGTATCATTATTAAAATTAACACACAAAAGATGGTAAAAAGAATGGTACATACCAAGTTGCTTCAGAATGTCAGTAAATGTAGCCTGCAAAAGAGAAAAATAGTTTTAATTTTGGACAACACACAAAACCTTCAGTAGATGCAACATTGAAACTATAAAAGGTGGCCAATCTAATAACAGCTATGCAAAATGCAACATTCTCTTCTAATCTAGTTTTACAAGTTCCACTTGCACTGGTGATGGAATTGTAAAAAAATTTGAAAGGCAATGTTTTCGAGAGGGGATTATGCAGCTTCAGGGGTTTGAAGTCGGGTGCTCATATTTTATGTCCCACAGCTCTACCAACCGATCTAACTCTTGGGACCGAAGGAATTGTAAATTATCTAGCATGAAACAACTTACTGTATTAAAGTCAACATCCTTAAGAATTTTCAATGTTGCATCACGTAACTGATCATCACTAGGGTCCACCTTTTCCTTGCTCTTGCCCTTTCCTTTAGTAACCTTTTCTGCTTTAATACATTCAGTAATTCATGAAGTACGTAAGATGACAATGATGATAAACATTAAAGTCATTTAATAACATTTTTAAACAAACACATTTACATTGAAGAAAATTGAAAATGTAAACGTGGTGACTAGTACTCTACTAGGACTTCAGTGCACGGCTCAGCTAAATTTGTTGTTTTCCAGTATAATACAAAAGGTATGGGGTAATCATAACTTAGGAGGGTTCATGAAATCTACCTGTTTTCTCTTTGGAGGAAGATTTCTTTGGAGCTGAGACCTTCTGCTTTCCTCCTTTTTCAATTTTTTTCTTCCTTGAAGAGACCTTTGGACTTGCATCACTGTCATCATCTAACTCTGAGCGGGTAGCAGATGATTTTTTAGAAGTTCTCTTTGATACTGAGCGAGGCTTTGTTGTGACTGTATTTTCTGGTATTTTACTTTTTGCAGCAGATTCATTCTTCACATCTTGAGATTCATTATCAGAATCACCTTTTTCCTCACTTTTAGATTTCTCTGGTACTTCATCCTCAGACTTGTCAGGAACATCATTGTCATTTTTCTCTGGTTCTTCATCTTTCCCTTCTACCTCTGACTCATTTTCTGTGTCGGTTGTACTTTTTATCTCCTCAGCTACCGAAGAACCTTCAATTTTCTTCTGACTCTAAAAAATACACCACAGAGGTTGCAAAACCAGATAACTAAGCATAGCTGCCAATTAAAACAACTAAAATACACCTTATGTATGGTATCAAAGATATGGCATATAATCAAATTTCAGATCACTTTACTCACTCAAGGCCTCAACAACAATAATAACGAGAAGAAACACTACTAATGAACCACCAACATGCAAACAAATTAATAGCATAGGCCATAGTGTAATCATGAGGGCAAGCAAGACAAATACTCTACCCTAAGACTAGACCTTCAGAAACACATTACCGCTAGTATTCTACCCTAATAGTATAGGGCCGATGCACAATGCTCCCACCTAGTGGGGTCAGAGGAGGGTAAATGTACACAACTTTACCCTCACAAACGAAGAGGTTGTTTCCAGGATTTGAACCCATGACCTTCAGGTCACAAGGCAAGTAACCTTACCGTTGCCAAAGCTCACCCGATACTTTACCGCTAACAATATATAGCTTAATTTACATTTCAAATTTGCAGCTAAAGAAATAAAAGAGCACCTTAGCAGCACGTCCTGATGATGTTTTTCCAGACCTTGACGATCGTTTTGCTGTGCTCTTGCGCTTTTTGCCCTTAATTAACTGATAATAAGGAAGCATAATATGAATATATTGCACCAGAATGATATAACACCAAAAGAAAAGGAAAATATAGTAAACCTTCTCCTTTTCAGCAAGAAGATCAGTTCTTGTCGCTTGAGGGGCAACCAAAAACTCTACCAGCTTTGCAATAATATCTTCCTGATAAAGTCGAAGAATATTAGCACGAGAGACAAAAGAGACAATAATTGGCATCACGCAAACAGGTATTTTTTTGGGACTTAAGTTACAAAGAGGTGAATGCATTACTATTATTATTTACATGCACTAACTAGGCATGAGTACATAAACATAGTAATATAACCCCCATCAGAAGATAGAATTTATAGGGAAAAGGATCAGTTTTTGAAAAGAAATCTAGCAGAAAATTACATCCCATAAACTTATCAACATTGAACCCACAACAAATGCATCAGCAATGCTAAATCAACAAACCTTCCTAATCGTTGACCTGGCAACTTGTATGTCAAGCAAATCACAGAATTCCAATAACTTCTCTTTATTGCACCTGTCCAGTTTTTCTTTCACTTTAATCATTTGCTTTTCCTGCAGTAACAATTACAAGATTAGGTAGGCAAGAACATTATGCAGAAAGCAAGCACACATTTAAAGATGGGTACAAACAAGTTAATCAAACCCTACCAGTATCAACTTTTCATACTTCTTACAAGTACAAAATTACCTCATTTTCATGCCACACAAATCCAGAAAATCTTGATATATTACTCTTGACCTGAATTGCCTGCAAAGTGCAAAAAAGTAAAAAATGGGTAGAGAGAAGCATAACAACATCTCAGTGTTGCCTGTCAATTTCAATATTACAGGTATGTGGAATTTTAGAGTAGTCTTTGAACAGTCTAAGCAATCACTATCCTATATCTTTAAATGCAGATGTGGCTTAATATAATTCTTGGCGAAAAACAAGCCCATAGAACTCATGTAAAATGATTGTGACAGAGAAAGAAATAGTTCACGAAGTAGGATATACCTTCCCTCTCCTCCCAAAGAGAATTGTATGGAGCAATTTCAAAGTATCATCTATCTTCCTTCTAGCTAATTTAAATGCCACTGAAGCGAAAAAATGAGAAGACATAAAGTTATTAGCTGTTCTGACTTCTGAAGAAGCAGAAACACACCCACGGCATAAAATAAATAAAACCCACAAAAAAATTAATAAATCATTCATATCTCATGCAAAATTTTATATTATTTTATAAAACATAGGCATGAATTACCAAGATAGAAAATACAAGACACTGACTTAACTGAAGAACAAAATTTTATAATGAACAACACAGCATTGGCAACAACAAAAAACAACAATCAAACCTTAATCTCACCAGATGAGGTCGGCTAGAAATGTATGTATTAAAAATCACATAAGTATAGATATTATCTAAGGGGAGGGGATCGACTTACTCCAAGAGTAAGTTTTTTTAAACTTACTCCACATCTTAGCCATCAATTCTAGGAAATCTAATGATTTAGATTTACGCACTAATTCAAACCATTGGATTTCCCTATAATTGATGGCTATGATGTGGAGTAAGTGTTTTAAACTTACTCTTGGAGTAAGTGGATCCCCTCCCTTATCTAAGAATGAAAACAACAAGGAAATATGAAAATTGTAAATGAAATCATACCATCATACCAAAAAAGGGAGGCCTAGTGTACAAGGCTCCCACCTGGTGGGGTCTGGGGAAGGTAAAAGTAAGCAACCATACCCTGACAAACGAATAGGCTTTTTCTGGGATTTGAACCCGTGACCTCCAAGTCACAAGGCAAGCAACCTTACCGTTGTGTTGAGGCTCACCCTTTCACACCACCATCTCAAAAGCTAACAATTAAATCAGGAAACAAGTTGATAAAACTAAGCAGTTTACAAATCATGATTCGGGAACCACATCCCTAATGTCCAAATTGTTTGGAATCATAGGATGTGATAACATGTAGATAAATAGGTTACGAGATTTGATATAACATCTAAGTTATGTTCTTTTTTATGCCAGCATACATTCACTCATTACATAATATTTAAATTTTCCCTTTGTTGATAAAATTTCCAAATTGACCACAATTAAATCCAATTGGTAGACTACTATTTCAAGATTCTGTCATAAAAGAAAGCACCAGCCAGACTATTTCAGTATATTCATGAAGAAAGTGGAATGCTTGTGAAAGGACATTATGAATTAGGTTAACTTGTGCAGGCTATAGTAAATAGAAGGGAGTTCATAAACCATAACGGAAAGAAGAATTAAAGACAAACATCTTACCATTGGGTATATCTTTTAAAGGAGTGCCATTGCCCTGCAATATGAAGGGTAAACTGTAAATGACATAAGATTTGATATAACACACAATTAAGAATTAATATAAAACAGAAAAGTAATACCTTTGCGATGTGAAGTTCTTTGTTTGCATCTTTTTCAATTGATGCAACCAACCTCTCCACTGTTTTCCTCTCACGCATAGGGCGAACGATAGCAGGAGTCCTTGGCTCAGTCTCCTTGAGTACCTTTCTTTTTTTCTCCACCTTCTCCTCATTAATCTTCCTGTTCCCACGCTTTTTTGATCCTTTCTCCGTGTCCTCCTTCTCCTCTTCTTGAATTTTCTCCTTTTGACTGCTCTCATTTTTGTCTTCAGATACGCCCTCTTCTTCCACAGCATCCAATTCTGGTTTCTTAGCTTCTACACTTTCCTTTTCCTTTTCACTATCCACAGTTTCCTTTCCTTTCCTTTTCACCTTCTCTCCGTTGATCTTCCCTTTCCCGTGCTTTCTCGATCCTTTCTCAACCTTACTATCATCTACATTTTCTTCTTCTTTTGACTTATTAACCTTATCCTCCTCCTTCTCTTCTTGAATTTTCTTCTTTTCACTGCTCTCATCTTTGTCTTCTGGGACGGAAGCTTCTTCCATTGAACCCACATCTGGTTTCTTGGCTTCTACATTTTCCTTTTCTCCTTTACTATCCACAGTTTCATTTCCTTTACTTTTCGCCTTCCCCCTGGTGTTCTTTCCTTTCCCAAACCTTTTCAATCCTTTATCAATATTACTATCTTCTACCTTCTCTTCTTTTGGCTTATCAACCTTATCCTCGTCCTTCTCTGCCTCTTGGATTTTCTCCTTTTCACTACTTTCATCTTTACCTTTACAGACAACCATTGCTTCCATCACATCCAATTCAGGTTTCTTAGCTTCTACATTTTCTTTTTCTTCTTTACTACCCACAGTTTCCTTAACTTCAATTCCTTCGTTCAGCTTTACATTCCCAGATGCATTATCATCTTTCTTACCCTCTTCCTTTCCTTCCACAGAATAAACTTCCTTGTCCTCTTTCACTTCCTCCCCACCACCAACTTTATTATTGTCTTTTAATTCACCACCAGCTTTCTTATCCTCTTCCATTTCTTTTACGCCATCCACTTTCAAGTCTTTAACTCCATTATCCCCTAAGGCTTTTTCTTGATCAGCTTCCAAGTCCTTCTTCTCAATCATGTCATTTAAAGTTTTCCCTGGCAAGTTATTGCCATTTGAGCCAGTATTGGTAACAACATTCGCTGATTCCTCCTCACCCATAACGATGTAATCTACAGAAAATCTACACACAACTTATTCCTGCACACTTTCTACTTCACTGTCTTTGTTAAGTTGGACAACTCAATCCTATCAAGGGAAGAAAAAATACATTATTATAAGAATAACGAACAGCAAATCACAAAGAGAAGGACTAAAAAACTTGTTAATCTTCCATACCTAGAGAGCAGTATTTCTAACCCTAGAATATATAAAATCCAATTATTCATAAAGAAATAAATAAATAAAAATCATGTTTCCATTGATGGAAGATCATTTCAAAATCAGATATTATGTTTAAAAATGAACTTTGGCGGAATGAAATTTAAATTTTCAATTGTTGTCCAAGCAGAGAAAATCAACAATATTCGACGGAGTGAAACTTTTTAAATCCATTGCAATTAAATCTTGAAAATTGACCCAATCCCACAGTCCAAGCAGAAAGGCATTTTACAAACAATAATTCAACAAGATAAACAGCACTCTCCAGCAAGGGAGTTGAATTATTGAGCTGATAACTTTGAAAAGAAAAAACACAAACTATGAATTTTCAATTTACATTATTCCTGAGCAATTCAGAAACCCTAGGTCGCCCAAACGAGGGGAGTCATAGTGAGACTATCTTCAACAGCCAGCAAATTAAGCAAAGTTAAATTCCAAAAATCGAATTTTTATCAAACATGGTATCAAATTTATCACATAGAAACAAATTAAAACCAAAGGTTCCAGCTTTTATCAACATGGCGTACATTCAAAGCCCTAGAGTCTTTCAAAACATGCAAAAAAATGAGAGAAATAAAGAACTGAAACTTACAGATTCGGGGGTTGATAGAGAACTGAGCTAAACTTGGGATATCAAATTTATATCAGAATTAAAATTAAAAACAGCAAAATTCCAATTTTCATGAACAAGAAGGATTTTTAAAGCCCTGACCATAAAAAATAACTTCAAGAAAAAGATGCAAACTTTACGGTTCAAAAGAATGAGTATGGGAAAGTGAAGAACGGAGAGTACTTACAAATTCAAAGGGTTGAAAGAGGATTGAAGTAAACGTTCATGAAGTGAAATGTGTTTCTACTTCTTGTTCAGTCGTGAGTTACACGGTTGAACGCTATTTATTTTGATTCGGACTTCAAATGCGGATTTTAAAATGTCTCATAAATTCCACGTAGATTTTCATCTAACCATTCAGTTCTACTCTTTCTAGGTGACGTCACAATCAACGGTTGTGATTTCAAGTTCCCTATACAACAATTACATTTATTTTCTTTCTATACACACTTTAGGTATTTTTTAAATGTTTTTTCAATAAAAAATACATATAATATATATTATTTTATTTGCTTTGAACCCTGAAACATTAAATGAAAATTTGAATGTAGGTTATTATATTATCAGTTTAATATATATCTATATTCACTATATGGCAAAATATATTGTAACTATATCATAGATTAATTTTATATTTCTTATTTTATCATTAACATTTTTCTAGCTTCTACAAAAATATTATCTAGATAATCATTACTGACTCAATAACCATTTATGTCACTTTAAATTGGACATTAAAATAAATATAAATAATATAATATACAAAATATAATATATTTCATGAGAAATAAAATATATAAATTGAACATTATAATTTTTATATAATTTAATTTTCATGAAATATATAAAAATCAAATATTTAATAACATAAAATAAGAATGTGGAATGGTAGATGCGAAATATTTATTGAAATGCTGGTATATATTGATGGTGTATATTTTAAGTCTATTGTTTGTGATCCTTACATTGACTCTTAAATACATAAAAAATGAGTAAATACATATTTTAGTAAATATATAAAAAGTTAGATTTTATATATAGAAATATAAATTATATAGTAAGTATACATATATTATATTGGTATATAAAAATAGATGAATAATGTTGCATTCTAATTCCCATAATTGTTGAAAAGTAAATATGCCACTTTGCAACTTTTGGATGGTTAAGATAATTGTTAAGTTAATTATTTACGGCTCAAGTTATCAATATTATCAAAATGTATGATGTAAGGTCTCGCTCGATCATTAGGTTAATCAAAAAGTTAAAGTTCGATTCATAATAGCAATATTTATTGAGAGAAATAAAAACATATCTCAAAAAAAGATTAATTTCTTATCCAAACAATAAATGAGATATCATTAGTTATACAAAGAAATGTGTGGTTTATATTTTTAGACTAGAAGAACTATATTTATTCATTCCATTTCTTATTTTTGGATATTTAAGGTTACATAGTAAAATAATTAAATAATATAAAATTTGATATATTTTGATTAAAATATGAAATATGAATTTGATTACCTAGCTTGTTTTCTATTAATGGTAAATGTTTACTGCTAAAAGTGAATGATGTTTACCTATAAAGTTTATGTCATCTTTAAGTAGTTATTATGCACTATTTTTATTTATAACTATCCATTAAATTTTATCATGGTGAAATAGATTCCTATATAAATATTTTGTAATTTACTAATAAATAAATAGGAAAATTGTTACAATCAACTCACAATAGTAATAGTAGTAATGTAACATAGAGATTACACAATGTTGATATGTGGAGTTAATTAGTATCAAAATACAAAATTGATTAAGAAAAAAAGGTAAATAAAATTCAGAGTTAAAAATGATTAATGTAATAATATTAATATATATAGGGGATATTTACTTACTCTATGATTAATATTGATATATATAAAATGATTCAGATATATTAACTAATTAAAAACATGTAGACCATTAGATTTTTATAGGATAAATGATTAAAATATGAAGTATATTTTTTTAACTTACTCTAGGAGTAAGTAATTCTCATACAATATATAATAAAATAATAACTATCTAACAAGATTAAAACAAAATGCATAATTTAACATCATACTTATGTTTTACCTACTAATTATAACATTTAATATAAATTTAAAGTCCTCGTTTATTTTAACTATTAATTATTCATTTAATATAATTAGAATTCATTATTTATTTTACCTTTTAAATATTCCATATATATCATATCTTCTTGATATTTTAATATTTTCTTGATATTTAAAATCTTTTAAATATTCCACAAACTTATTTAATATTTTTTTCAACGTATATTAATCAATTCTTATATAATGTAGTTTTCAATGTAAAATTTAACAGGATTAATGTAAATTTACAGAGGATTATTGTAGTTAAATATTTCAAAGTTTGATATTATTAATTTTTTTCTTAAACACAAAGGATGAAGTTTTTTTCTGGGTATGAAATTGAGATTTGGAGTATACAACTATTGAAGTCTTTAAACTATGCATTAAATCACGAGAATTGTATTCTCTTATCATTTTTATATGTTTTTTAGGAATTGTTTTTTTGTTATTTTATATTAGTCACTAGCAATAAATTTAGTTTCCTCTCCTTTTCAATTGTATTTTTCTATATCTCCCTCGAAAATCTCTCCCTAAAATTTCATCTCATTTTTTGTCACTCCACCAATAGTTAGTGATTTTCTTTTTGGATCAGATATAAATGATGGGGAGGGATTCACTCACTCTAAGAGTAAGTGAAAAAAAACTACTTCTCATCTTAGCCGTTCAATCTTGAAAAATCCAATAGTTTAGATGTACTCACTAATTCAAACCATTGGATTTCACCAATTCAAACCATTGGATTTCACCAATTCAAACCATTGGATTTCCTAAGAATGAATGATCATGATGTGAAGTGACTTTTTTCACTTACTCTTAAAGTAAGTGGATCCCTCCACATAAATGATAGTTGACTTGGAAACACTGCAAAAGTTTGGAAAGGAAGAAAATTCATTTAATGTTTAGTAAATATATGGGCAAATATTTAAAAATATTAATATTTCATACAAAACTAACTTATGTTTTATAGATGTTGAAAAATATTTTCTTAAGATCAATTCTTAAGTTTAATATTTATATATTGATAATGTAAGAGTATTGTTACATTGTCAATAAATCATCTCTCATTTATATATTAATTATTATTAACTTTTTAATTAGAATAATATAGAAGAATGGTGAATTATGTATTAATAGTATAAAAAATCTATAATACACATATATAAAATATTAATTTTTGTGAATATTAATCTATTATACACATATATAAAATATTAATTTTTTTAACAAACCAATGACCTAACATACTACTATGCTTTTCCATTTTTATGTGTATGTTTTTATATTATGAAGGATACTCCCTTACTTTTTGGTGGAATCAACTGTATTTACATCGAGTAACATCTTATTGATTTTAAATTAGCTTCTCACATATACAAATTCCCCTTTTCACTTTCTTTATTGGTTTAAGGATAGGAAAATTGGGTAAGATTCGACATTAAAGTGTACCGTGAGTCCATGACAGGATCTTGTAACTTTTAAAACAATTTGCAGTTTTTTGATATAATTTATAAACTACAAAAGTTGTTTTTTAAATAAAAACTAGACAAAGCTTGTATCTTTAAAAATGGAAGCTTATAATGTTTAAAAGCTAATTCTTGGGAGGTCATAACTTTTCAAAAACCATAATAGTTTTTATAATTCATTAGTCAATTTAAACTTTTTAAAATCTATCAAATATAATAATTACATCACACTAAAATATCTAATAATAATTATAAATGACTAAAAATAAACATATATATATATATATCAATAATTATATTAAATAATTATTAAAAGTTGTACCAAATTATATATAAAATTAAATAGATAATTGTAGAATTAATAATAACTTTACCAAATTCCTAATATTTATTTAATTATAGAATTAATAACAATTTTATCAAATTACTATTATTTAATTATTTAAATACTTGATTTAATAAAAATATAAAGATGGAATGGCTCCATTCACATATTCATAGCTAGAAGCTTAAAACTACAACTATAAAACTTACAACTGGAACACGTAGAATCAGTGACTCAATTACTTGTCCATTACTTAACCTTAAATATTAATTTGTCTTGTACACATTATTATTTATTATTATGAGTATATAATTTAAAATATAAAAATGATAATGTATATATAACATTAATTATATATACATAATGGAAAAATTAGTGAATCAATAGTATCTTTGACCAAAACAATGTCATTACTATATAAACAATTGTAAATATATGAATAATTGATCACGAGACTCATCAAACTAGGTCATATTTATGCCTTACTTAATCTTTAATATTGATTGGGTCTAAACTTTGAATCTGATCCTAAAAATAATAATATCTGATCCCAATAATCGGGTGAACAAGTAGGTTTTGATCGTGCAACATGAGATAAGTGTGAACTACATAATAATTTAACTATTTTTGTAATATGAAATGACAAAAGCAACCCAGAATTGTGAACAAGTAATTAGTGAAAGACTAAATTACATTCACATCCATAGAGTTTTAATAAAATTACATAAATTATCCGCTCTTTCTTTGTCCTTACATCAACCACCCCTCACTCCTACACAAACCACCAATATATTTATACATATATTACACTGACTATCCATGCATGTTATAAAAGTGTAATATTTTAAAGAAAAAATGTGCGATGAATGTAATTAAGTTAAACAAAATATTGTATATTGTGTAACACTTCAAATAGTACAAAAACGAGTGTTTCTTTATTATTTTTGTGTCATTACAAAATAAATTAATAATTTCATAGAAATTAACTCTTATACTATTTTATAATGAGCGAAATAATGAAAACGCATTGACTGTTATATTATTTGAATTTGTCTACACGATATACAATATTTTATTTAACTAATTACACACATCATATATTTTTTGTTTAAAATATTACACTTTTATATCATGCAGGATATTCAGTATAATATAAGTACAAAATTAGAGATGATTAGTGTAAGGACAAAAAATAAGGAATTGTTTGTATAATTTCACTAATTTAGTGTAAGTGCAATCTTCAATCAATTTCTCCCAAACCGAACCCGATACCAACCCCTTTTCTTATTCTGAACAATTTCTACCGTAAATCACTAAATCAGCCACTATCTTCATTTCATTGATTTGCTGAATTCAACTTTATTTGGATTCATTGCTATCTCTTTTCATTTGGGCTTTAGCTCCAACACTGCGTTCAAATCCATGGTCTTCAGCTTACCATGGACCCTTCTCCACTGCACACCGCTCCTCTCATTGAACAAGACGAAGATGAGTGGGGTACTCAATTTTTTATTTCCTATTTATTTTTGCTTAGTTAAATAGAAGAAAAAAGTTTGATTTTTATGGTTGTTTTTGTTCCCCCTTTGTGTGTCTAGGTTTAGAATGGATCACTAGTTTGATTTATCAACGTGCTTTTAAATTTGTTGAAACGGGTGTTATACCCATATTGAATTTTATTGATTTAGTCCACTTCGGTGAAAATGGTTTGAACTATGAAGCAAATCTTCCCAATTTGTGGTTTGTGGGATTATTATGTTCTTTGAATTTTGTGTTCTGGGGACTTTATCTGAAGCCATGCAATAATGATACCTCAAAATGGTTGCAATGCTGGTATCCATGCTTTTTATGCAGTTTTTATCTAAACGTCTTTCATGTATTTTCTTACTTTTTTTCGACATCATTATACCCATGTGGTGTGTCCATGTCTCATCAGTACCCATGCTTTCTGGGTGAGGATACTAGAATATTATGTTGAATGCCTTATAAGCTATAAGTCCCCATGCTTCATCTTATATATGTTTGATTCAGTTTTTGGCGAAACAATGAGGAAAGATTTAGAATCAATGCTCTGCCAATGACATGATTTATGATAAAACATCATGTTTTGTTCGATCCACGTAGTCATACTCAGCTAGTGGGACTAAGGCTTTGTTGTTGTTGTGTTTTAGATTTGCAATTTAGTATGTTGATTCGTTACTATGAAAACCAACACGTTAGTGTTAGGAGTTTTTAAGTATCTGACAATGAAGTAGTTAGTGGCTTGGTTTGGCTCTTTTTTGATATGCATGCATCACAATGCTTTATAATTTGCTAAGTTGGGATGACTTTATGCTTTGAGTTGGGTCAAACATGCATTTGGATAGCTTTAACTTTTACTTTTGATATTGAGTTGCTGAACTCTTTTTTGTTGTAGACACGGATGGATTTGTGATTCCAAGCTTGGGAATTGAAGGCTTGGATCAAGGCAAACCTTATGTTGAAGACAGAGAATCCTCAAATTCCAATGTGAAGGTTATTTAGAAAAAACTGGATGATATACCAGCTTTAGATGATGGAAGTGATTGTGTTGACACTTACAATGTATATGCTAATTATATCTGACTGTGTAGGGTAAGAAGGAAGAGAACATCTATCTGGGCCCACACGGAGCGCCCCCTTCCCAATCAAAACAGCAAGAGCTGAATTCATCGTCTAACCGGAAGCAGCGATTCAAGCAAAAACTGAAAGAAGCTGACAAGAGAAGTAGTGGGACAGATAGGGAGAATAAATTAGATAACTTGAAGGAGCTTGTGGGTGGTGGGAAATTAAGTGTGGACATGTCAAAGGCATCCCCCAAGGACTGGTTAGATCCACATTGCCAAGAATCTCAATTTGAGAGGAGGTAATGACGCCACACATTGGAGATTTTTGTTTCTTGAGCTATTCTTGGTGAACTGAAATAGATTTGACGCAATATCAAATCTATTTACAGAAGGTAGGAAAGTGTAATTGTCGGGATTTGAACCGATTAATATCGCAGCTCTACTAACTGAGCCGACTGTTGTGGATGTTTGGTCTTTTGATAAGATTTAAGTTCTTGTGCTTCATAGTTCATAATATACAGTATACTATATCTCTGTCTTATGCCTTAGTTGTTATGTTGTTATCGGATCTTTGGGTTTTTGTTAGTCTTTTCTCTTTTTTTTGTAATACACAGATTCATCAAAACAAAACAAATGCGAGATCAAGTTTGTCAAAAATGCAAACACAAACTCAAAATACAACTTTAAACTAAATATTGATTCTACAATAGACGTGTTTAAAACCAATGTCCAAATTATCAAATAATAGATGGAATTAGATTAGCTTGAAGTGTAATGGTAAACTTCCTTATTAAGTATGAGTAACATAGTTATTTTTTATGTAAAACATTTTTGTAAACATTATGATTTTTTTGCTTAGATTATTTTTCAAAATTGGAATAAAAAGTAATTTAATTCAATTTATCATTGAATTTTTTAATACAATTTCCAACCTACTAGTAACCTAAAGCAAGGGAAAATAGCATGGAGCTAAGGAAATGATAGATAGGAAGCTATACACACATGATGAGAATTACAAAGAAAATGAAGAAAATAATATATAAGTTGAAAACTCTAAACCTTCTATTCAATATTTTAAGAAAGCCATATATGAATAAAGTTATGAGAAAAATACGTATGTTCTAATAATGTAAGAGTATTTTATATTATTAGTCTATCACTGTATTATTCATCATTCATTTTTAATTATTATTGACTCTTAAATAAAAGTAATACAAATAACAAGCTGGTGTTATTCATATCTTTTTAATAAATAGCAACAGCTTGACGTGAACAAATTAGAAAAAAGTTACAATCCACATTTTAACACATACATCACATTTTGTGTCGTGAATTGGTTATGAAGATGACATTTTAATTTTTTTTGTAGAGTGAAATATTTATGTATTATGAGCATAAAAATTATATATAATCGCTGACCAAATATATATATATATAGTCAATATATTATTTATGAGTTTATTTAGATTGTCTTTTTTGAGTCAATAATGATTAAAAGTGAATAATGAATGATATAATAATAGTTTTTAAAAATATTAATCTTAAGTGTAAAATATAAATGCATTTCCATAATTTATTTCTACAATCTTTGTGAATGATTAGTTGGGGTATATATATAGTTGATAAAATGAAAAAAGGAGGGAGAAGATGGAGGGAAAGATGTTGAGGTCACATATTGTGAGTAGAATCAAAGGTTAGAAGTGTGAATAACTTACTTTAATGATTCATTTCAATTTCAATTTCATGATATTTGAAGTGATTCATTTTCAGAATTCACTGGATCATTGCTTTTAGACTTAACCAACGGACGCTCACCTACAATTCTAATTCATCGCTTCACTAATTACTGCACTAACCCTATTTCCAACTGGTTCTCTTTCCCTTCATTTCTATTTTCAAACTATTATTATTATTATTTCACTCTTTTGTGCGTTGAATGTAGTTGTTGTGGCTCGGATTTTCCATCTGGTAAAGGAGTACTTCTCACATTTTCCAAGGCATCCCATCTTCACAGACTAGGCATCTTCACCCTTCCTTCTTTTATTACAATTTCAATATACACACTCACAATCTGTTTTGCTTCTTTTTTTAACCGCTTAAATATATTGTCACAAAAAGATTTATGCCTATACAATATAAGAACATTTTTACATTTGCATCATTCATTATTCCTATTTTATTATTATTGACTTAGTAATACAGATAAATGATTAATCTGACTCTATGTATAAATTTACTGTGCATAAATGTTACACTCGATATATTTTGATTCCCGTTAAATATAGGTAATTTTGAATTTATTTCCCCTATTAATTTGTAGTCCCTAGCATAGTTTATCATCTTGACTTTAGTCTGTATGTCAATACAACAATTAGTCACATTATATATTGGTGTTAGCTACATCATGACTAGGTACTAAAATAAAAAATTTGGAACATATAAGGACCAAAACCAACAAAGTTAATTATAGGGCCTAAAACCAAAATTCTAACATATTTTCACTTTTCATGCAAAAACATGCCTTTTTGAAATCTGCGGCTTCAAATTATACTCCATCAATTTTATCTATTGTTTAAGGTTATTTTATTTATAATTTAAAATGTGTTGATGATGAGTGTTTTTGTTTTTGGTGTGTTCCAGATGTCATGTTGAGAGTGCTACTGATTGTCCAGAAACTTTTGCAAGAGAACAAGCATAGTTCTAAGAGAGACATTTATTACATGCACCCATCTGTATTTTTGGGTGGGTTTTCCATCTAGTCTGCAATATGGATAATGTTCTCTACTGTACCTTAAATATATGATGAATGTGGTCCATCTATTGGAGGTATAAGCGGAGTTAGGTTGATTTTTAAAATATAGAATGAAAAATTACCACAAATTATGCAATGCACTGTGCATCACTGATAGGGTCATTGATGGGGTCATGTCCCCATTCATGTCCCATTTTGTGTATCAAGTCAATTAGGAAGCTACATTCAACTAAAAAGAAAAATAACAAAATCAGAAATTAATATTTTAATATGATTTTATGAAGTTTGATTGGTTAGGGACATGTGGATAAGAAAAATTATGGGACAGATGATCCTCTGTGTTTGGACTCATTATATTTTCAACTATCTCTATTTTGTCTTGTGTTCTTTTCGTTTTATGGATTCAGCTTCTGTGATAGCTTGATTTTGTGAGAGTTATAGGATATCAATGACTAAAGCATGAATGTTGTTTCTCCCCTGCTGCTAGGTTGAAATCAAGTTGCGTTTCTTTCTATAAATTGTCTTCACCTAAAAACTGCTCACATGTCTTCTTTATAGCAAAAGTTTATTATGATTCTTCATTATACACAGGTTTAACTTGTCCCAATCTTGTACATAAGGTTGTTTTGAAATGAGTAGCTTGACTGCTAAGTTGTTAATTTTAAAGGGGTTTATTTCTCTTGTATGCAAGGTTTAACTTCCCCATGAATACTGACTTCTTAATCATGTATTCTATTTCTTTTCATATTGCAGACCAGTCAGTTGTGGACCGTGCAATTAATGATATATGTGTCCTTATGCAGTGCAGTCGCCATAACCTTAACGTGGTAGATATTTTTTTTACTTAATCTCTTTTGCTGTTTAACTTTTGGTTTGAATCTCTTAACATTGATATAAAAGCTGTGGATTTTTATTGATGAAACTTTTATGTGAATTTCTTACCTCGGTCACGGTGGGCTCTTTATATTCAACTGTATCTCTTCTAACCTGAAATACTAGTCATCTAGCAGCAGTAGAAGGAGATATAACTAAAGTACAACTGGGTTGTAATGTTAGCAGGAATGTTCTTGTGTTCCTACAGCGAAGAATGTTAGCACATAAATTAGTGCTACTTGATTGGTGTCTTCGAGCTTTTAACATCTTGTCTTTGAGTCTACTCTATAGGAGACTCTTAAAATTACTATTTACCAACTACCAAGGGAAGGTGTACTAGCCCTGGATTTTTTAAAATTATTATATTTCTGTTGCTGCTTATTCATTTTAATTTTTGAAATAAGAGTTACCTATGGCTGGGATGCTTATATTTTAAATTTTACTTTTTCAGGTTTCTGCCGGGAATGGGTACAATATGAGATCACACTCAATCTTAGGACATGCACCTTGCTGTCTGAATTCTCTCAATATGGATGCTAATATTAATAGTTTTATTTTCACTTATGATACCATTATATGAATCTATATACATTTTTGTATACAATTCTCACCACTGGCGCATCTAAAAATTGTCATGAATTGCGAAGGATACATATTATAATTTCCTATTTTTGTGCAATTCTGAGACTTGTTGGTTTAGCAAACTCCATTGATATCAAATTTGACGAGTGAAAAAAATACGATTTAATTATAGTTCTTTTGTAGTTTATGCTTTGTAATTAGTACATTAATATGGATTGCAATGTGTTAACCTGGCATCTAAATTCCTCTCTTGATCCATTAGAAATTATTAATGTTTTCTCAAAGTTTATACTTTTTGCTTCCTGTTGAGTACTGTAATGTCATGTCCAAATTTGTTTAACTAGTAAGACTTATGGGTGAAATTTGTATCTGCTATAGGTTAATTATGGGCTGGGTAAGATTCTTTGAAGGAAAAAGGATATTTGACTGCATCGGTTCTCCCAACACTGTAAGAACTAAGAACTAACCTTAATTTAGTAATTGATTTTTACCATTTAAATTACATTCAGTCATTGAGCTTTTCTGCAGGCCCACCCTGTTCCGGTGCATGTTGAAGAGATTAAGGGTATCCTAATTTTTAGGAAAATATACTGCAATTTTTTAGTTCCTTCTGATATTTTCTACTTAATATTAAGTTGGTATACAAAGCGCTCAGTGATGGGGAGAAACATTGCTTAACTCTAGCGCATAGACATCATTACTGTTGCTCATTACATATTAGTAGTGGAGAAAGAATCAGGTAAACATTTATTTTTTGTTGGAAAAAAATGAGGAAAAAAGTAAACAAAAATAAGGATTGTTCTTTCCTGATATAATTCGTATTGAAAAGAAATTCCATGTTGAACTTCACTTGCAGTTTTCCAAAGACTAGCAAATGACCAGTTCTGTAATGCAAATCGTTGTATCATCATCACTGTAAGAACTTTTCTAAAGACATTAGTCTCTTTTACAACTTTGCAATATTTGAATTCTATCTTTTTACAGGGAAGAGGCTATCCAGATATTCCTACAAGAAGGTTTAGAAAATCTTCTTCACATGGCTAAGGTATCATGTTATCAAGCCATATGCTGGCTTGCCTATGTTTGACTTTACGGGTTGTGTCCTTACAGGTTTTTGCGGCTACTAGTGGAGACTTTGCACCTGCCTGTTTATTGCTTGGTAGACTGTGATCCGTATGGTTTTGACATATTAACCACTTACAGATTTGGTTCCATGGTTAGTGTTTGTAAGTTAATAAGCTCAGAAGTTACTTCAAAACGTATATTATTATAGGGTTGAGTATGAAATATACATGATTATTGAGTAGATTGAACCCCCATCATTACATCAATTATTGGATGAACAACATTTTCATTTTATATCCTGTCGGACTAACCTATCCCCCACTGTTGTGTTAGCAACTGGCTTATGACACGAAACATCTCGGTGTCCCAGAGATACAATGGCTTGGAGCTTTTCCTTCAGACCCTGAGAGATTTTTTGTTCCAAAGCAGTGTCTTCTTCCTTTAACTGCTGCAGGTAAGGATATATCTTGTAGTGATTCAGATTGATGTAATTACATAATTGATCTAATCATTATCGTGTCTTCGTATTCTCGGAAGACAAGAAAAAAATTGAAGCCATGTTGCTTAGATGCTACCTGCAAAAGGAGGTGCCACAATGGAGGTAGATTCATTTACATTCCCTGCCACTCTCTTTTTCTTCCTTCTATTGGGTTGAGATGTTGTGTCTTGTCTTAATGTTGGATATGAAGGTTGGAGCTAAAGCTGATGCTTAAGAAAGGAGTAAAGTTCGAGATTGAAGCTTTATCTGTGCATACACTTTCATTCTTGACAGAGTCTTACATACCATCTAAAATTCACAGTAAAGTAATCATCTAGCACATTGCACATGCATGTGTTAAGCTGTGGACAAGCAATTTGGCTTGGGCACTTTCAGTATCATACCGTTTATCAGGCTTTATGGAAGACTAAAGCTCCTTTTTGGAGACTGTATACCTTAGAAGGCTACTCATTTATCCTAGTGTTCTGTTTTGTGTTTAGAATTCATCTCCTTTTGCATTGTAAGTTGTAGAATGGGTTCATTGGCATTTTTGGGGTACCAGTGGATCTGTCTGTCTTGAATCTTTGGGACAATATTTGTCAACTAAATGCTGGGACAATATTTGTCTACTAAATTGTAGGATGCAGTCCTAAAACTATGTTGTGTAAGAGTCCCAGCACAAGAAAGATTGCATGTTACAAAGTTGTATGACTTACAAATGACCCACTTATAGAAAAGGTGTATTATAAACCGAAAAACTTAGGCTGAGACAATTAAAGTTTACCAATTAAAATCCCTATAACATAACGGTTGAAGACTTTTGGTACAAAATCTTAACGTCGTGATAATGTTGTAGTGATAGTATCAGCTTCATTACCTTAAGACTTTTTGATTCATTATTCTTGGGATCCCCTCTCTACTAGTAAATCATTTTTGAAACTCAAATCAAACTATGTATCCCTGTAATTTCTCAATTGAACGAAAAATACATGTGAATAGTTTAGGGATAACGTTGCAAATTTAGTATAAAAATTAGCCGAAATATTAATCCACAAAGGTGATAATGTGATATCTATATATACTATATACTATATATAGAGATTATATGGCAAATGACATTGTGTTAAAGAGAATAGATTTCACAGTAATGAGTGTAATAAATTCATTGAAATATCAAATCTAAAATGGCACGCAATTAAGAGTTTGATCTTGTCCTTGGCTGTTACCACTTATTTCATGCAGATCTTAAACCAAACAAAAAGATGACAGTTTGATGTTTACTTGGGACATTTTCTTCAAGATAAAAGTCTAGAGTAGTAGTTACATATGCAATGGAGTACTCTAGAGCTGAAATGGTAACATCAAAATATATTTTCACTCCTTCTCCATTTCCACTTTGTAAATAGTTTGGTTTACCTTTTCTATGATGTAGTAGTAATCATTATGAGTTCTTCTTCAGACTTGTATTCTAAAAGTAAATGCACAGTGTGAGGAATGTAGAGTAAAGGTGATGAATGTCGTAAGGAATATCCATGGTAATTTTATTTCTTTTCATATTATGACATTGTTTGATATGTTTAGTTTACTACCTAACCTGATGGTAAAAACTAAAAGGCTTGATTTTGTTGTTGTCCATGATATGATTGATTTACATGTAAATCAGATAGTGCATTTTCTGTCTCTCTCTGTAAGATAACACTCCACATTTTATTTCAGGAGTCTACAATATCACCATTGATGGAAATCAAGGAACAGTAAAAGTAAGTGGCAAAGTGAACCCAAGTACATTCTTAGGTGTACTTGAAAAGTATGGGAGACATGGACAAATCAAATTCATCAAGTTTGATGGTGAGGTTGTTGAAAGAAATCCTCATGATTATGTATATGACCCCTATGGTATGAAAGGTTCATCATATCCCCCTCCATTGGGATGCCCAACAAGTCTAAATTTCTATCCACCACCTCCTACACTGCCACCACCATATAACTGTCAGGTACCACCACCACCACCACCTCCTCGTCCTTATGGACCTAGTTTTTTGGGGCCTTACTGGCCACCACCCCCACCTAGTCATGACCCCAGAGGAGGGATGCAAAATAAAGTTGTGGTTACTGAAAAAAACCATTGTGCAATAATGTAGCAACTGTTTCAAGCCATGCTCAGATTCTATGATTAATGATTGTACAATGTAATGATACACATGATGATTGCAATTTCTATTGGTATTGGTATGATACTTTGAATCATTGTACATAATAGCAGTAGTAATTAGTTAAAGTAGTAAATCTTGCATGCACATGTAGCTATTGGGCACAACAAATCAAAATATTAATAGATTCACAATACTTCTAGTAATGGCTTTGTTACAGAAATATGTAGCCGAATATACATGATTTGAACTTACATATAAAAATAGAAAAAAACTTGTATAACTTAAGCATGTGGAACCTTGGAAGTAGGAGGTTAGAGAGGGAGTTGGAATTATTGGAATGTACTTATCAGATCATAAAAGTTTAGATCAATATGAAAATCCATACCAGGAGGGTCCATGTCTCAATTCTCTAAGATCATGCATTGTTTAATAATATTGTTTGGCCTTTCTGTATACTTGTATGTTGACATGACAAAATAGACTTAGCCATCTATAATTCTATTGACATGTATGCTTTCAAGCACATTATTGATATGAAATCTATACGATGTTAATCAATTGCATGTATACAGCTACCACTTCTCATTCTTAACATCAAACTCTACCTCTATTTTGAGGGGTCAAGTCATTGAATTAATTACCCCATTTCATTATTGAGCATAGACTGCATTATTGCTACAAAATGGACAATCATATGAAATGTCATCATCAATTTAATTGATGAATATACCTTCATGTGCTTTGTAGTTTTACACATCAGTGGTTAATTCTTGGAAGCCATGCTAATCAATAATTCATGCACCTTGATACAAGTACTCACGTGGATGCTCACCTTCCCCTTTATATGTTACAATCATAACTTTCTTTATTCTTCATCTTGGATTTGCCTTCCTTGTATTATTGCTTTACTTATCCCATGCATGAATCTGTACTTTCTAGGACACTAGGACACTCTTCATTTTTTTCCATCAAACACACAAAAACTTAGATTATAATACTATCATAAATGCAAGTTATTGTTTCTTGGGTTAATCCTACCAAATTTGGAAGGGTGTACACTTACTTGTTGGAGATCTCACCCACCTTAATATGAAGCTACAAAAAGTAAATAAATCAAAAAAATCGGTTCAATTTGGAAATTGACTACACTTTGATTGAGAATTAGATAGGATAAAAATCATGTAAGGGTTTGAAAATGAAAGACCCATAGTTTTCTGTCATATCAATGTGGAAATGCATTTATTAATTCTCGGCATTTACTATAGAATCATGCAAGTAATTGACAAACTCTATGGTTGCTTTCAGAAATAAAATCGATAGTCTATGTCTTTTTGTTGTTATAAGTCTCTAAGTGTCTAAGTTATACTATTGTATTATTAATTAATAATTTTGTGAGCATGCTATATCATACTTCAGGAAGATTCTTATAATACCCTCCTCTAGCTTTACATCAATATAAACTTGATTAAGCCATATTTAATTGTTCATAACAAGAACATTAGGAATCTATTTCAAAAGTAGTAACATGTCTTGACATAATGGGCTTGATAAGCGTTCATTAACCTATCTAACTTTTATCCTTTTTCATGATGTATTCAAAAAGCATAGGAGAGAGAATCCGAACATATACAAATAAAACATTATTCAAATGTGTCTAATTAGTGTTAAATTTTGAATAAAATTTGATTAAGATGTGGTTAAATGTTAGAGATATCTTGAGCAAACCATAATCATGGATAAGTAAATAGTTAACCAAAATTAATCTGTGATTAATTAGTTAAGAAAATTTGGAACATATTCCATATGCCAAAACCATGTTTAGGTGTCACACCAATATTAATGTTTCTTTTCGATGTTGAGTTAGGATTAATGAAGAGATAAATACTTCAAAAAAAGGAAAATATAATTTTCAATGATATATAATCATTCTAGTTATAATAAAATTACATTTTTAACAAAATATATATTTGTTTATCTAGTAAGATAGAATTGTCAATTGTTCTTCCATAATATACAGGTATGTGAGATTGTAGAAAAATAATTGGGGGTATCTCTCTGCAAAGAAAAGGAACCACGTGTAAAGTTTCATTGATTCTATTCCTTGCGGATGCATGTGAAACTCTAGGCAATGAAAATGACTTTATAACCTTGACTATAATTATTTCATTATTACCACTCTGAATTTCACAACATAGTGAATATTGTTGCTAAAAAAACTCTCTTATTATGTACAACTTTAACCAGATAAAAAGTTCTTGGAGTTTTTTTAAAGCACCACTTGGAAGTAAGGAACTGATCTGTTATTTCACAACAAATATTCTTGTTTTAAAATATATTTTATGTAAATTAGCTTGTGAAAATTAAAGTGGTAATAAGTATATGAATAAGTATATCGTATTGAGTTTGTAGTTTGCATGTTGGTGGGAATCATATATATATATATATATATATGTATTATGTTTAATAGTTATGACTAACATAAGTAGTTAATCACTAATACATGGTTGAAGTATATCAATCAAATTTGGGATCCTATATCTGAGGTGCTATCTAAGTAACTTACAAGAGTAAGACCTTATTTGACTAACCAAAAATAAATAATAATGACCTTTGAATCTAGCTATGATTGAAACCTCAATTTATCTTAACAAGCCAAATTACTTCCAAATACTGAAATATAGCATTATTTGTAGTGATGCATGGCATCATGTTATTAAACCTACCAATGAATGCATTGCATAGATCGTGTTCTCAAATAGTGTCCTTATGTATGTGATTGTGATATTTGCTTGGATGATGGCTATAATTGCAACTTTATAAATATTGTATGTAGAACTTGCTCTTTAATTTATGCTTGCAAGCATGTGGAAAAGCATAGAAATTGTTTAGCAAAATTGCATGGGAGACAACTAAATTACAAGAAAACTGGAGGAGGAACACATGTAAGGAAAAGAAAACCTAACCATTTACCTTAACTATTCCAACTAGATCATGATTAATGTTACTTAATCAAACCATGACAAATAATTGCTGTTTGGCTTCAATTCTTAGATCTTCCTTCATCCTTCTAATGAAATCATCAAATTTTTTGTTCAACTCTTCTGTGCTTATACAATTCTCTTCTTCTTCTTCTTCTATGTTTTCTTCAATCATAAAGTAATCAATTTCTGACTCCTTGTCTTCCTCATCAATTGCATCTCCTATATCTAATACATCTTTTTCTTCATCTGTCTCTTTCACTTCCAAAATTAATTGCCCACTTTCTTTTTCTTGCTCTTCTTCATCTACAAAAATCATCTTTTCAACTTTTTCTTCAGCACAATACTTGATTTCTATTGCTTCCTCAGCTACAATATTATTTTCATCATTGGCCTCAGCATCTAGGAACTGAGATTGTGAATCAACTTCAACAACATACTTAGAAGGTACATCATCTTCAACATACTTGGAAGGTACATCATGTTGAACACACTTAGAATTATTTTCATCATCACCACTGGGCCCAGAGAAAGATCTAGTTATACCAACAAAAACAAGGAGGCCATTGCATAGAAGAAACATGGAATTCTTGTCTATGTTGTGGGTAAATAGTTGGAAGGGGAATGTGGAGAAATAAAATTTGAAGTAATGAAGGAAGATAAATAAGGAAGAAGGTGAAAAGATGAAAGAACACAATGATACTGAAACTAAGAATTGTGTAAGCATAACTAGGTTGTGATGAGCTTTTATGCTATGGGTCAAGGATGCTATATTTTGGTATCTAAGTTGATCCATACTATGAAGGGTTTCAAAGTTGAGGTTGTTGTATTAAAGCCCTTAAGAGTCCTTATATATAATGGGGAATATTTTTCTGTTTCCAAAAATACCCATGCTTGGTAAATTATTAAGAGGTAGATAGCACATTAAGATGCTGTCCTGTGACTCATTGCTTTTCAGGGATTTTGTCATAAATGAAGATAGCCACTTCAAGATTAAGTAAGTACCCAATTTTCAAACTACTATCTGCCAAGGTAGGAAATTGGCTAGGGCTATGTTCATTCATAGGATCATACAAGTCACCTAGTCCCATAATAACTTCAAAAAATTAACAGCTCGATGCATATGTGTCATAGATAGTTTGGCACAATAATTACTAGGAAATGATTATATAGCTTGGACATTAATCTAAATGATTTTGCTAGTTGTGGTTGGTATTATTAACAATGATATAACTTAAACTAACCTTTGTTTCTGGTATGGCTCACTCGTTATTGTCACAGAAGTAGCATTTCTAAGTGACTTAGTGGAACCAAAATGATCTAAACTTTTGCTTCCGATATGAATGAAGATCACATGTCTCAAAAATAGTGTCTCACTGTATCTCAAATCACTAAAAAACAGCCACGTAATTAATATGTGATCCTTATTCCTCATTCCTCGTGGCATGCCTTCAACATGTTATTGTTGAAACTAAAGAAAGAAAAAGAATAGATAAGCATTGCCTTTAAAAAAAAAGCATCGTAAAGTTGGGGAACCTAGTTCCCTATCTGAACTTTTTTTGAAGTTTATCATAGGACTTCATATTTTATCAAAGAATGAAGAAAAATCATAAGCTAATAAGTTTCAACATTTCATTGGATTTTCTACAACTAAGAATAATATTTCAACTCAACTGTTTTAAAAAAGTAGTAAGATGATTTGATGATTAAAGAAAATAAGTAAACTGAAGGAGGTTGATGGTTTGAGTCTCGTCCACAACAAATACTAACAACTAACATTTATCGATAAAAAAAAGTAGTAGAACAAAAACTTCATATTATCACTTATGTATCACCATTTTAATTGTTTTTATGGTGCACTTTGGTGTTCCGGAAAATTAAATGACGAGTTTAATTCATAAGTGAAGTAATAAAAAAATATGAAGATTCATAAAATAAAGAAGAGAAGTAATGACAACATATATCAATATCCAAGAGGAATGAATATGGAAGAGATAAGAAAAAAGTGAAATCGGGCTTGGGAGTGAAACGGCCCTTTTATTTTTGAAGTAAAAAAGGAAATGAAATTGTGAAGGAGGAATCCTCTTTTGGACTTTGAATTTTCTATAACATTCAGTATTCATATGACAAGAATTGTATGTACATTTCCATCTCTCTCTCTCTCTCTTCAGTGCTCTCCTTTGACACCAAGTTTCTATTTTTTCCTTGAAACTCCACTTAGTTTCTCTCTATTCAAATACCCTTTTGGCCTTTTGGCCTTTTGGTTCATTCTCTCTTCCAGACCCTCAATAACCCAACACTACTCTCTCTCTCTCTCTCTCCAAAGACTGTGTTTCCATTATCTGGAGCTTGGCAACTGCTGTGATATTTGGAAAAATTGTGTTGTGCCGTGATTTGCTGTGTATTTCTTCAATGGTCCCCTACCCTTTCCTAGGCAAAAAGTTATATATCTCACTTTTAGCCTGTTTCTGATATCCAGATTCAGAAACAGGGTAAATAGAGAGAATCGTTACATTGCCTATTTGGAGGATATGTATGAAGACAAGAGGGGACAGAAAAAGGTTAAAGTGAGGTGGTTTCACCATAATCAATGTTAGGATGTAAATAGTTAGACGGTTATGTGTGGAATCTGATTGCTTTTGCAATCTTTAGTTAACTTCATTGATATATAGTGTCCATGGTAGTAGTCTCAGTGTGTGTGTTTTATCTTCCTGTCAATGAGTGTCTTAGAAACTTGAGTTATTTGTAAGACATTGTTGAGCAATTTACACGTCTGGAAAGTGTTGCTTCAATTACTGCTTAACATGATTAAGAACGTCTTACTATTCATTATGATTATGATAAAGATTGAGCATGGAGGACCCTGTACTAGTGTTAACTTATCACAGATGCAAAATAAAAACATAAAAAGTTCTCATCTTGTGATGTGTAATATAATAAACAAGGACCTAAATAAAGGGATAATATATATTATCCAAAGTAACTGGGGTAGCTTAATGCTACAGTCTAAGCCACTTGTCTCCATTTATGAATCTCCTGTCCAAGAAAGGTTTTGCTTGATTGTAGGTGAATGATTTTGACCAAGGCACCCTATGTCTTCTATCTGCTCCGTTTCCCTGGCATTGATACTCACCAAACACTGCAGTCCTGAATTACAAACCAGATGCTTAGAGATAATCCTCAATGTATAATAATGATGTCGAATTTTGAACAAGTAGTTACATACCTCTTTCTTTCTGGATGATTCCATTCTGACCACCCTGTAGGATTGATAATATCATCCATATAAGTATGAGAATATATTATTCTTGAGTAGTTACCCCATGCTCTACCAAGGTACACCTTGCCAGTTCCTCTAATCCTGCATCCTACAAAAGAAAATCCTGTATCTTGAAGTGGCGAATCCCTGTGATGTGCTGCGATCGCTCCATAGTTTTCAGCTATGGACTGAAGACGGCATTTCTGGCCAGTAAACATCAGAATATCTCACAGTTGCATTGCTTGCAGATTTGGCAATTGGTAACTAGCTTTACTTTAGTAAGAAAGAAAAAGGCTCATCTTACCTCATAGAGTGATTTTGCACTGCCAAAGATAAAATCAACTTTCCCTTGGATGAGACACTTGAAGAAGTAATGTGTTCCTGAGTTGTCTAAGAGAGTGTCTTGCGTTCCCTTGATCTGAACTCTATAGAACATGGCTCTATTACTGTTTACCCTCAGTGCTACTGCTTGCATTCCAATTCCACCTGGTGCTGCAACGACCGAGTTCTGAAACCACTCAAATATTCATTACATATTCCAAATTGCACTTGTTAAAGTGTTTGGGTAGCAAAAGTTGTACTTGCCTCAAAAGTGATCTGAGTTGCACAGAAATAATCTGATTCTATTCCTACAGTTGCTGAACCATATGTGCCCAATGTTTGGCCATTGGGTCCTCTATCAGATGATTTACTGTTCCAAGTAATAACAGCACCCGATGTTTCATTTCTTCTACCTATAAATGAAATATAAGGCTTGTTGTTTGGCACAAGCACCTTCTCTCTGCATATATTTCAGATAAAAAAGGTAAAAATTTAGAACTCAAAGATTTTATTGTTAAAAAATGATAATAAGGATAGAGCCTTGAAATTTGGCAAACCAAAATCAGTGCAGGATCAAAGAGCAAACTAAACATACTCCATTAACCCGTAAAAACAAGAATTTATCTTTTCAAAACCAGAATTATGCAAATAATGAAATGACTCCTCTTATAAACCAAATGCTTCTGGTTAGAACTAAACTAATAAATGACACAAAGGTGGTGAAGTGAGAGTAAAGCTGACAAAAATTAACCAGTTTCAAAAGATAAAAATCTAACTTGAAAATTATGCAATTACTACTTACTACTGACCTATAAACTCCTGGATAAATATATATTTTCACCCTTTGAGTGTTGTGATTTGGAACCATATCCACTGCTCCTTGAACAGTTTTCGAATGTCCCTTTCCATGCTGATCAACCACAATAACTTTAAACTCATCATGAGACTTCAATTCCAACCTTCGCTCATCAACTTGCAAATCTTCCCAACTAATATAGTTCCTAGCATCACCTTCTGCTAAATCCACCTGAGCCAACATCATGAAAACCAATACACTCAACACTAGTACAACTCTATAAGACAACAACCTCGTCATCATGGTTTGGCACTTACAGAATAGGAAACTCATTAGCATGAAGGTTTGTAAGGTGTTATGTTAAGTGTGTGAAACTCCAGTATTGAGAAAGAGAAAAATATCCTTGCATTCTGTTATTATTAGTATGAAGAAATATAAAGAGGGGAGGAATAGGAAACAAAAATTCCAAATGGAGTTATGTTTTCTTTTTTGAGTTTAAGTGCAGGTAAGGAACATAAAGAGACTTAGTCTAATTGAATGAAGTTTAATAACATTTAAATAAATGAAACAGAAAGTGGCAAATGAAGTAGAAAGAGTGTTGGATAACTGAAAAGTTTTATCACTTTTTATACGAATTTGATCAACTAACATACTAAGAGTATTTTGTCTTAGTTGTTTACAAATGATGAACTTAGAAGTTAGAAACAAGAACAGCAGTTGTAGTTTCATGGGGTGCAACTTCCCCCCACTATTTTAGCATAGAATTACTTTGACATGTTTGAAGTAATATAAATCTATATATCTATATAATCTATAGAGTATTAAGAAGTACAAGCAGTTGTTAATGTTGAAGTTATTCCTCAAAGTGAAGATGGGTGGATTGCTATAATAGTAGAGTATTACAGTTACAATATGTATATATTATTATTACAGTAAAGAATAATGGGAGTGGAATTGAATAACCTTTATATATTACTTCAGTTTGTAGAATACCAAATCATTTCAAACTCTCCCATCATTACAGTAAGTGGCAATTTAAGGTAAAAACAATTAATGGGCTGCACTCATAAGTCACAAGAGCCTGCTTCAAATTCTTAGGGGCCATGGTCATGACTCATGAGTACCATGATCCTCATCTCTGTATCATAATATCAACTTGTTCAATTTCCCTCCACCAAATGTGTAAGGGCAATTTCGTCATTTTTATCAAACCCACTTTCCTATTTCCTCTTTTCTTTCAAAGTTTGCTACTTTCCTAGCTTCTCATGGATTTACAACCCGAACCCGAACCTGGGTTGCCACCAATCTTCGGTTCCACCACCAACAATGCAAAATTACATGAAATGAGCATTCCAAGAGTGTTGTTATAACAATTTATTTATTGAAGGAAGTGAAGGAGAATTGGTGAGAGGATATAGATTGTATTAAATAGTCGAGGGATGAAATCTTCTTTCAACAAGACAAAATGTATCAACTCACTAGGATAAATACATCGTTATCTATGTCAAAATTAAGTACTACATTTTTGTGTGTCTCATTTTCGTTTTATTGTTAACCTAAGGATTGTTTTTTATGAGAAAAATATGTATATATAAATATAGAATAGATTTTTACTCTATTATATTCATTATTCATTTATAATTATTATTACCTCTAAAAATAATACAAATGAATAATAACAATGTTATTAAAACCGTACCGGTTATCAAACCGGTTAGGGTACTGGTATAGTGGTATAGTGGTTCAACCAGTGGTTCAGTAATTAAACCGCATGCCGGTTAAACCGGACATACTTGCTTATATATATATATATAAACCTATAACAAAAAATTTCAAATAAGTAGATATTCATATTTATAATCCATATTCATAATTTACTTCAAATTCACACAAACAAACAACATTAAGTCTTTAATAAAATCAAAGTCTAAAGTACAAAACATATATTTATCCAAAATTATCACTTAACAAACGCAAAATACAATTAAATGACCCAAGTATCAATCATTGAAGTTGAAGAATTGGTGAAGAATTGAAAATTTGAAATTTAAAAAAAAATAATAATAATGTACAAACCAACCGGTTTAAACCGGTTTACCGGTTTTGACCGGTTTTGACCGGTTCTATTGCATATGCGGTATAACATACGTACCGTACCGGTTAGGGGTCCGGTTCACCGGTTTTCCGGTTGAACCGGCCGATACGACACGGTTTTCAAAACTATGAATAATAGTTATACATTAATCATATATAAATCTTTATATTATTAGTACATAAATATTATACTTTTTTATTTTATTAGTGATTAAATTTAATTACAACCTCATATTTTTATCCATAAGTTTTATTTTCAAATATTGGTACATTTTCTCATGTTAAAACAAATTACAATGTTGATGCTCAATACATAATGTTGATGTTGTTAGTGATTGACTAAGATTTATAGTTACTCCATAAATATTGCATTATTCACTCCCCCCTCCACCCTTCGTCTAGAAAAATAATATATTTATCTATACTATATAAAAATATAATTATTATCATAAATTAATCCATAGGTCACTTTCGACATTTTTTTAACTTAAACAAAAAAAACTATATGATCTTAATAGATACAAATTAAATACTTAGTAACACTACCGACTTGCTAGTATATATAAACGTACGAAAATAAAGCAAAAAAATGTATAAAATTATCGGAAAAATACAAAGAACACTCCCCCTCTCGTCTCCATTGGTTGGTGCGCCGTACTCAGCAAAGCAAGTTGCAGTTTCCGATACACGCGCCGCCCATTCTCTTTGTCCTTTCTCTCAAACCCTAACTTCACTCTTCATTCCAATTCTCCTTTTCCCTCTTCCATTTTTTATGCCAACACACCAAAACCATTACGTTTTTCATTTTTATACACACTAAGCATAAGAAGAAGAAAAACACAATCTTTATTTATTCATTCATCAGAATTTGATTTTGACTTGTTGGGTGTTGTTATATTGTTATGATATTTACTTGGATATGGCACTTGAATCATGGGTACTCGGTCACCAACTTCTCCTAACAGATTATAGGTTACCTTACATTTCACATTCAAAGAGAATACTCCCAATCAAAGTTGCATTAGCTACAAACACTGCATACCCATTTCCCTCACTCTCCAAAAGCTTTCTCCTTTCTAGTTATAACAATACCAATGTATTTTGTGGCACTCGCTTGTTGAGGTGTTTAGGTACTAGCAGTGTTGGTGATTCTTTGAATGGAACAAATTCTGTTTCCAAAGTGAATTTGAACTTTATACAGCAATTGCTGAACAGGGGAATCATTTTGGCTGCAACTGTTTGTGGGATATTCGTTTTTGGATGTTGGCGTGCTCTTGCTGTTGAAGATGTTGCCAATGCTGGACATAGGGTTATTGATAAGAGCATTCTTTTGCTTAAGAACACTTGGCCTAGAGTGTTGCCGGTTCTTCGTATGTTTAAGGAGCATGGTTTTGTGCTGGCACTGCTTTTGAGTCTTTCGGCTTTTTTCTCAATGGCCGAGACTTCAATTACTACACTTTGGCCTTGGAAGGTATCATGTTTTTCCTCCTTTGAAGAATGACAGTACTTTGTTATAACTTATAGTTGTTATATCAATGACTTTAATTTTGGTGCATTGTTAGTCTGAAGTTTTTCACACTATCAACTAGTCATGCATCACTATATGTGTGAGTGTGTGATTTTTAAGGTAGTGTAGTTTCTTTAAAAGTAAAGTATTCTTGAATATGTGGCAAACTGGCAATACATGATTGGTTGGCAGTGTAAGCAATCATTGCATGATGTCTCACAATGTAATCCTATATATCAGAACAGGGATTATGGCTAGAAAAAAAGGAATTCCCACTAATATGCATTATCTAGTATAGACCTCCAAAATGTAGTCTAGTTGATCAAAGGAATGTTGCCAGGGTTGGGTTGGATTATGTAGGTGAACTTTTTACAGAAACAGGCTCATTATTCCTGATCATGGGGTTACATTGTTGACAATGAAAAATATATTTATGTTCAATTGCTGTTTCATTCTTACCTAAAACTCATATGCTGTCCATCGGTTTGCGACACCAAGATTTCTTTGGTTCATTTATGTGGTACTAGCTTCTGTAATTTTTGAGCTACCTGTTTAGAAGATTTGATATAAGAGCACAATATCAGACATGCATGGCTTTATCTACATATGTTTGTAGCAATGACCAAAATCTTGCTTTAGGTAAGGTTGGGACTTGGGAGGTGGCAGGAACATTAGTGACTTGGATGATATAGACACTGGAGTTAAATGCTGGTTAAATCTAACAGAACCCATAATATGAATGAATGACTAAAATAGTTTATGAATGACTAAAATTGTGCCACTTAACTGACTTAAACTAGTAATTTCATATTTGACCCATATGTTAGTAAAGAAATTAAATGTTATAAAGGGCGTCCTAGTGCCCAAGACTTCCACCTAGTGGGATAACTGTAGAGTAGATGTACAGAGCCTTGCCTTACCCTCGTGATTAGAGAGGTTGTTTCCAGATTTTGAACATTTGACCTCCTGGTCACTAAGCAGCATTTTTACCTTTGCACCGAGGCTCACCCTCTAAATATCAATTGCTATATTTGCATTTCCTTTAATAAATGTTTAGTTCCTTTATATACATGCATTTTTTGTACATCAGAATTGTGATTCTTTATGAATAATTCAGCTGCTTATAGTGTGAACTTTGAATCTAATCACTGTTGATGACAATGTGTAAGGTTCGTGAGTTGGCTGAAAAGGAATCTGAAAATGGCGTCTTCAGACTACTCCGAAGTGATGTTACTCGATTCCTTACAACTATACTTATTGGCACAACGTATTTCCCTTTTACTGATCTTAGTATTGAAAATATTGTGTTTTCGACTTAATTGTAGTTTCTCATGTTAGGCTATCTTGTTGTACTCAGTGTGGTCAATATTGGGGCAACAGCTTTGGTCACAGAAGCTGCAACTGCAATATTTGGTGAAGCTGGTATTAGTGCAGCTACAGGAGTGATGACTGTATGTTTTGATTTTCTTGTTTGAATGCTTGAGAAAGCTACTATTTCCAGAATATCAAAGCATGCTTAAACAGTTTATGTATAGATTTGATAATCCAAAGTTCAGTTTCACTATGACACTTAATTATTCAGTTTTGGATTATAGAATACTTCAGTTTACATGTTGCTCTTTTAAACTTTTGAATTCGGGATTTGGTGCTGAAAAGCATTTGACGTGTAAAATTTGCTAGCTTTATACGTGTAGTAATGGAATTTCCCCCCTTATAGTATCTGATTTCTCTCTTCTCTTTGTAATCAAACAAGGTTGCCATTTTACTTCTCACTGAAATCACTCCAAAAAGTATAGCAGTTCATAATGCAACGGAGGTAGCTCGGTTTGTGGTAAGCTGTGCACTTTTTGCCTTTTGGTTTATAATCCTTGGGAACAGAAACTATGTTGATTAAGCATTTGTATTTGTTTTCGAAACATAATTTGTGTTGAGGTGATATTTCTTCAGTTTCTATATAACAAATATTGATTTTAATGCCTCTAGGTCAGGCCAGTGGCTTGGCTTTCCGTGGTGTTGTATCCTGTTGGAAGAGTTGTTACTTATCTTTCAATGGGGATGCTTAAATTGCTTGGCTTAAAAGGAATAAGGTATGCCGAAAACAGCAGAGATTAATCTTCTTTCATCATATTGTATCTATTGCTTTTGCTTCTTTATGAATTTCCTGTGAGGTCTAATTATAATCTGTTTTGAAAAATCTTATTCCCTTAATCTGAAGGATGAGTCCTTTTTTTTGAACCCTTGCTCCATGATAACTTCGTTTGCTAAGGTTGAGTTTTTACCTGAAACTTATGACAAAGGGAATTAATATATTTAATCATGAGAAGGGTTTAGACTTAGTTGGTAAGAGTTTGTGTTTATAATCTGATCAAATCATATGGCATACGCAGTGATTGTTTTTTACTTATGTATTTTTTAGCTCTAGACCTCTGGTTTGAAAAAGCAAACTTGTTGCCAACTTCGTATGCAAATTATACTGTTCATGCACTTAAAGAGTGGATAAATATTTTGATACTATTCATATTGAAAATGGCATGCATTTGTTGAAGCACTTTTTTTAGACATTCTCATTGATTTTTTTAAACTTAAATCTTAAAATTATTATTTATTTTGCCAGCGAACCATATGTAACTGAAGACGAGCTAAAATTGATGTTAAGGGGTGCAGAATTAAGTGGGGCCATAGAGGAGGAAGAACAGGTAATGGATATTTGGTTTAATATTATAATAAACTATTATCCACTTGTACTCAAACTTTTCAGCCTTTACTCTTGTCTATAGGAAATGGAACTTTATCAATATGTAACATTACAAAAATTGTTTATCTTGAAGTGTTTTATTTAAAATAAAAAATGAGAACTTAAACTCCACCTGAGAAACATTACAATATGTGGGAATATGTATATGCCTTTTATTTTGTGTTGATGATGTATTTTATTTACATGGAGCTTTTACCTTTGAGTCATTCTTGAGAAAGCCTTACTTTTGGTGATCATTGTAGTTTGTTAAAATCCATTTCTATTTGTTTGTTTTCTAACAAGTGCCTTGAAGCTTGATTATATATATAATACAGGATATGATTGAAAACGTTTTGGAGATAAAAGACACACATGTCAGAGAGGTTATGACACCACTTGTTGATGTTGTTGCTATTGATGTGAGTTTAAGCCTTTTAGATTTTCATGACTTGTGGGTCACACATCAGTACTCAAGGTATTTAAAGATTCTCTGGCTTCAGCTCTAAGGTGACTTTTTCCTCCAATGCTCTCACTGGATCACATCATGTTTCCTAGGGTACCTGTTTTTGAGCAACGTGTTGATAACATAATGGGCATAGCATATGCAATGGAACTGCTAGATTATGTACAGAAGGTTGGGCGACTTTACCTCTTATTATATATTATGTGTTATAACTTATAAGTGTTTAAACCTATTAATTGTATCCCAAAATCTCATAGTTTGCAGAATTTTAATATGTTTGATTTTGAAGGGTGAGTTGCTAGAAAGTACTACAGTTGGAGATATGGCTCACAAGCCTGCATATTTTGTACCTGGTAACTTATTTCTATCTTGAATATATGTTTGTGTTTTTCTTTATCCGGCTATCGTTGTATTGTTAGAACAGGGACACGGTGAGTTTATCAAGGTTCCATCTCAAAAGCAGTTAACTATGAGAAGAGTAGTCCAACATGTATTTAAATCATGGCTAAGAGAATGAGGCAGACAATGCGGGACTTACTTCCCAACACCCATTATATCCTTTTATATTACATACATACCAGTTGGAAGGGGAGTGGTCAGGTATCTGGCTTTTTGTCAGGTACTTGTATTGTATAATCAAATATTCGCCAATGTATTGACAAAGAATTAAACTACAGGTGGCTCATCATGTCTTGCCTGCTAAATTTAATGATAATTGTTTTTCTCCTTATGTTGAAATTGATTTGTGTCAAATTGTTTGAGATAGGAACACATCATTATCTTTAATGCCGGGCAGATTGTTTAATGAATACTTTATTATTAATGCTTTTGCAGATTCAATGTCTGTTTGGAATCTTCTTAGAGAGTTTAGAATCAGGAAGGTTCACATGGCCATTGTTCTTAATGAATATGGTGGAACTGTGGGAGTATGTGCACACCATATCATAATCCAATCATCTGAGATTTGTTTATTCGACAAGTATACACACAAACACACACCAACTTTATGATTCATTGAAGATGTACTGTGCTAATTAAGAATCATAGACCCAAAAGAAGTATATGAAAGATAGCAATTAGAAACATGCTATCACTGTGGGTGTTTGTTTCTTTCGATTTCTTTTGCAATTATATAGCAACCTCATTTTTGTATTAGCTTGAAAAATCTAATAGAATGTGCATTGAGATAAAACCCGGCCACCATCATGAACTATGACAAGAATGTTCATAAATGATCATGTGGAAACAAGATAGGAGCTTAGATTATTGTATATAGTGTTCTATGTGTGTTATAATTGTACTGTATCTTCTGTTCTGATATAAAAAAGAGTTGTTATTGACTTCTTGACTCGCTCTACAGACCAAAAACATCATAATAAAACCAAAAATCTTTCTGGTTATACAACTATTATGATTTTCTAGATGCCTCATTTACCCAGTATTCACATCATTCCCTCACCCTTAACTTTCCTAGTTCTTAATACAATCAGTTGTGAATTTCTAAGGGCAGTTTTCGTTTGATCCTTGGAATCATTTTGTTAATGATTTTATAGTTCATTCTTTCGCATGCTTGTTGCATTTAGCTAAACTGAGAGGGAAGTTTACTTCTTACAGTGTTCAATAGATTGTAATTTGTAACTAAACTCTCCAAGTCTTCTGCAATCCATTCCATGTGAATTGTCTCTAAGTTCTAGCATTTTTTCACTTTTTGATGTTCATTTAATCTAAGATGTCTCATTTTTATTGTTGTATGACAGATTGTAACTCTTGAGGATGTTGTTGAGGAAATTGTTGGTGAAATCTTTGATGAGAATGACTCAAAGGTAAAGCTCGATGTAAATGCTGTACTCAGTCTTTACTTTCTTTCAAATTTGTTTTCCAATGGCTGAAGCGTATATTGAAGAGTTAATACACATTTCAGTTCCTTATGTTTTTCGACCTTACCAATTTGGTCACTCAAAATTTGAAAAACCCAATATTGTCCTCAAAAAATTCAAATGTAGGTCAAATTAGTCCTTTTTATGGTCAAATTAGTCCTATCGGGTGTTGTAAAATATGCTAAAAAGGATTAATTTGACACACATTTAAAATTTTTGGGAAACATTTTGGGTTTTTTAATTTTTGAGAGACCAAACTGGTAAAGTCGAAAAACAGGAGGGACTAAAATATGTATTTACTCTATATTGAATTTCTTTTTACTCTGTTTCACCCAAAAAAGAAATCTTTTTACTCTGCACGCTTTGTGTAATAGCTATAATGGTAGAAATCCTCCTTCAAGGTTTTACTCGGCAGGAAAAATGAGAGTTATACTATTCAGTCATTACTATAAATTTAACACACATGCTCTAATATTTGATTGTTAAACTGTTTAGTTCCTTGTCTCTAACAGTAGTAGGCCATGATTGCAATTTGGGTTTGGTTATTACTGGCCAATCATGTATTTCTGAATAGAAAAATATCTTATTTGTTAGGGTTATGTATAGAGCTGCTTATGATTGTTGATGACTACAACGATTTGCTGCTATAGTGATTTAAAGCTGATTTTTCATTGAAGAACTTTCTTTACATTCTTTCATGGCTACTCTATAGGAGGAGATACAGAAAAAAACTGGCTACATTGTAATGCGAGCCGATGGTGTATTTGATGTGGATGCAAACACATCTATTGATCAGCTCTCTGAAGATTTGAACATCAAGATGCCAGAGGTTCATTCCTTTTTTATATATTCAACTTATATATTGGTCTTCTGATGACAGTGCTTGCAATCATTGTTCTGAAAATCTTTTATTAGTTGCCTAGAGTTAGTGTAATTTCTTATATTGCAACGTCCAGTCAAATCTTCCTTTAAAGGAAAAAACAAAGCCGGGAATTTCATGCCTCTAAATATGTACATTATTTCAACTATTTCAGGGTCACCAATATGAGACTGTATCGGGCTTTGTATGTGAAGCATTTGGATACATCCCGAGGACAGGAGAGTGCATCAAAGTGGTTCTTGAAAGGGAAGAGGAAGAGGAAGATGATGAGTCCAATGCTGTCCACCAGGATCAGAAGGAGAAGAACCACATTTTCAAAGTTGAGGTAATCAATTTGAGCCATTTAAAAATAGTCACTTCTGGGAGTCTTAGGTAGCCTCGGTCATGTCAACAGAACAAGACCCAAAACGTGTTTGTAAAATAAACCAAACATAGAACCAAACGCGTATATTTTGATCTATTTCGTTTTGACATGTATATCGAACGCTACCTTATATTTATCTGAAGTTGGAGAAAATAGAATGAAGGGTGGCATACCTAATATTAGAAAGTGTAAATGATAGCTTAACAGAATGGTTGCAGTATAATAATATGATTAACTTCCTAAACCTCGAGCTACGCAATGGTGTCAAACTGATTTTCCACAAGAAGCTTGTTCAACAAACATGTGTGTTTATGTATGATTGGAGAAGCTGGCTTGTGGACTACCCAAAAATTTTGTGCCTCAGTAGGGTCCACTATGCTGTCCTGGGATTGGAAGTATAACTTGCTTTGTTTATAGTTAATGTGGATATGGATCAACAATTTAAAATTAAGTGTTTAAGTTTAAAGAAAGGTAAATTTAAAATCTAACAAATTCTACATTGCTATAATACCCTTTTCACTTTTCCTGTTTGACTGGCAAGAGTCCTTGCAATCTTTTAGCATGTGTTAGCCATACATTCATAAGGTTTGAAATCAACTCTAGTTTTGCCAATCTGTTTGAAGTAATGAATTGAATCTAGAGCTTCTCCTTTGTTTTTTCTGTTATTGCCCTTGGTGCAGATACTAGCAGGAAATGCTCGAAAGGTGCGTGCTGTTCGGTTTGAAAGGATAAATGGTGATGATGAGATGGTGCATTCGAAAGAAGTGACTCGCGTGTTCCCGAAAATCTCAAAAAGAAAATGTAGTGATGATGAGGATGATGCACTAGAGTACGACGGAAATGCATTTGCAAAGAGAACAAGGGATGACATGTGTAATGAATATGTAGATGATTTAGAAAATTGCAACACAGATTAAGGTGATTTCTTTCAGTTTTTCTTTTTCTTCTTCATTTATATTTATTTGGCATGCTTTTGTGCCATTTTTGCTACACCATGTAAGATGAGGAGATTGAGATACATGTAGTAAAATGAGCAATGAAAATATATAAGTATTGACTATTGATTTAAATATTTTATATATTCATATTTATTCTATTTTAGATATTGTATAATGTTATGTCCACCCTATATTTTGGATGTCATCTACGTCCAAAATGTTGGTGTCGTGTATTATTGTTCACTTCCCTCACCTTAAACCTCACAAGCCAGAACTATATATAATAAAATAGCACGCATCCAGATGAATTTTCTTTTGATGATGATAGAATATTGATAATTTAGTAGTTTGAAAAATAAAGCGTGATAAAATGATGGATGAGGTAAGTACGATTTCTCAATGTGTAGAAATTTGCTACGAATCAACCAAAGGTACAAACAAGTGACACTAGTTTATTTACTAAGTTGGGACAATATTAACAAATTAAAATGACCCCGAATAATGAGTAATAGACACACATATATATATATATATATGTATAGCATGCACGTGAATTAATTGGCCTCTTCAACCATAGTAACACGAACTAGCTTAGCATATTTGTTGACCTTCTCCCTCAAACGTTCAGTGATCCTTGCTGCATCAATTCCTTCTCCTATAATCTCCACCCTATCTTCTTCTCCTCTATGAGTAGTAAGTGACATAAAACCTACATTCACATTACAAACACTACCACGTCAATAACAAATCACTACAAAAATAATCAACTACTTGTGTTAGGGAGAGGATCAATAGGGTAATCTACATCATTGAACCAATTAAAATACACTTTTCTTCAGAATAATAAATTGTCAAATAATTTCAAGGGCTGTCCAAGTTGCTGCACAACTATAACATGTGACGAGAAAATTTTGCAGCTATTTCAACTCATGCTCAAATTTTTTATGTCCCACAACTCTATTGAAAGTTAACTTTTGAAGACTTCAGAATTACTCATTCATAACAAATTCCCCTATAGTTAATTTTGAACTAAATAAAAGTTAATGTTGTAGGTAAATTCACCACCTTTTGCCGTAGTACATATTTTCAAGATCTTCTTCTTGCACTTACCACAATGGAGTGGCACCTCAATCACGATCTTTTGCTGCACCATCAAATATTTCATAATTAACTATATACACACATATATATATATATATATATATTAACTTAACTATATATATTCATCAAAATATATAGAATTGTTTTGGAATTGTAGGAAAGTCAAGTTAATTAGCTTTCTTTAGAAAGAAAGAAAATAAGGTATAAAAGTGAAATTCAATTATAGGAAGTTGATTATACCTTCATAATCTTCTTCAAAGATACAAACTTATATAAGCCAAGATTCTTCTTTTGTATTTGTTTTGTCACTTTTAGTTGGGTATCAATTTATAGCTTCAGGAATTCAAACGCGTAAGAAAAATTGTGTTAATGATTTTAATTTTTGAGAAATAAGTTGGTGATCCACTTTTTATGGATTCAATACATTCGCCTTAAAGCATATATTATCAATTCAAATAAGTCAACTATATGTTAAAAGTCAAATATTATTGTGTTAATGACTCTTTATCCCAAAATCCTTATATCTATATTATGTATATTTTCATTCAATCAACTTTCTTCAAATAATATAAAAATATTATTTTATATGTTTAGAATATATTTTTCAATTAAGTTGTACTTTTTTTTATTGAACCTGGAAATAGAGTAATGTACTAACGTTACATCAATAATTGCTTTTTTATCCAAGTAACATCCCCAGTCCAATGTCCATTTAATAAAGGTTTGACTTATATATAATAAAATAAAAAATATATACACTTAAGTTTTTTACAATGTTAATATATAATATCCTATTCATTTTTAATTATTATTATAAAGTAACTATAATGACAATGTATATAATACATTTATTTTATAAAGTATGAGTATTAATTTGGTTAGCAGATAATATATAAGTATATATGAGTAGTGAGCCCTATGGTGGCCTGATAAGCTTCTAGAATACAATTATACAACACACTCAAACATTCATTAAAAGAAATAAAAAGCAAATACAGGCGCGTGATATGTTAATCGCATTTTTTTAGTCAGTCAAAATGATTTTGATTATTAGCATACACTCCGTATTCAAAGAAATATTCACCCAACATTTACATTTTTTTCATTGATAACTTTTTCTAATTTTTAGTATACATGATAAGTAGAAAATACATTTTGTTTCTTCCTTGTTATTAATAGTATTTGCTAAGTTAACATGTTGGCTAAACCCTTAACATACAGAACCTAAATTTATCGAAAAGGGCAGCTTTTCGAACCGTTTTCTTAGCATAGTATTGGAGGTTGATCATGGAAAAAAGTGGTATACATATTGTTGTATATAATGTTACAATTTGAATGAATATTACATATAATAATCAAAGAAGAAGAAGAAGAAGAAACTTTAAATGGACCAAAAATAGCAACTAGCAATTATAATTATTTATAATTTGATTGCCTTTTTTGTTCAAATGATGATGTTAATTAATTTATTGCTTACGTCACCCTTTTGACAATAGATGATGACATAACATATGTAGACTTACTCGCCACTTGCCAAAACTCACAAACCAAATATCCAAAAGTCAAAGCTTTTTTTGTGTTCTACTGGAGTAATATACTCATCTGTGTTCACATCTTCAAGTCCACATTTTATTCACTCTTATAGTTATTACAAATTATTTTCAGATTAATTATTTTAGGTCAAGTTATAGATACTTACTCTTCACATGAGATAATTATGTTCAAGCCGAGACTCTACGATATAGTAAGGTTAGCTTTTTTAGTATGAATTTCTCAAGCGCAAGACTCAAAAACATATATATGTTACTTAAGAATGAATAATTATGTATCGCTTTAAGCCTTGAACCAATCACTCAAATTGACAAGCTTATGAGCTTATCAATGCAATTAGGCATTTTGAAAAAGGAATTATTGTCAACAAATATTTTTATATTTACCCATAACATTAAATTTACTACATCTCAAATTAACCAAGCCCGTGTATAAAGAGGTTGACATCAATCTACATGCAAATTGAACCTCATTATCTTAAACATATTACATTCATTATATTGATATTAATAAATATTCTAATATATATTATAGGTGATGACTAAGAATACTTTAGTTCATATATCCGATGTTAATGAAATTGAAACATTCAACATATTAATTCGTGAATCTCTAAATTAACTTTTGCAACATTCAGACTTCCAAATCATAAAATCAAGCTGATAGTGGGCACTTCGATTATGTTATTAAGGAATTTAGACCAATGTTAAGGATTATGTAATGGAACAATATTGGTGGTTACTAAGATGTCAAACCATGTACTTGAGGCAAAGATCATACTTGAAAAAAAACATTATAAATATAACTTATATTCCTTGGTTATAAATGTCATCATCCTTATCTCCATGACCTTTTACACTAGTCAGAAGACAATTCCCTATAATTGTGTCATATGCAATGACAATCAATAAATCTCAAGGTCAATCATTAGAAAGTGTGAAGTTGTATTTAACTAAAACAGTATTCAGTCATGGTCATTGTACGTAACTGTTTAAGAGTTCAAAGCAAAAATGGTTAAATATATTGATACATGACAATAATGATAAACAACTAAAGACAACATCAAATATGGTCTATAAAAAAGTTTTCTAAAATTTGTATCAAATATTCTACAAATTATTTTATTTCAAACTTTTCTTCTTAACAATTTTTATTTTATTTTTAATATAACAGGTTAAATACCATTATATTATTATTCAACATCTCTACATCAACAATAAAATAATGTTGGATGTCTAACCCAAATTCAAACAAGCCACTATTATGACTTGGTTCGAACATACCTTTTAAAGATACTAGCCCATTTATATGCAGCCCGTATTTGCTCCTAAAACATGAAAATTATACATTAAACCAAGAAAATAAATTTTACATAAATCAATTAATTGGACGCAATAAAATGAATGAAATAAAAAATGGAGTAAATTACACTCACCTCCTGAATTTTAATGAAATTACACAAATCACCCCTCATTTTTTATCCTTACACGAACCACCCTTACATCCTACACTAACCACCCATAGTTTTATATATATATATATATATTACACTGACTACCCCTATATGTTATAAAAATGTAATTTTAAACAAAAAAACGTGTGGTGAATGTAATTAATTTAAACAAAATATTATATATTGTGTAACATTTCAAATAATACAAAAAGTCAATGTTTCTTTATTATCTTTGTGTCATTACAAAATACATAAATAATTCCAAAGATATTTTTAAATAAATCTTATAATATTTTGTAACGAGCCAAATAATGAAGACGCATCGACTCTCATATTATTTGATTTTGTCTACACAATATACAATATTTTATTTAACTTAATTACACACTACACATTTTTTTAAATATTACACTTTTATATTATGCAGGGGTAGTTAGTGTAACATATGCACAAAATTAAGGGTGGTTCGTGTAAGGACAAAAAGTGATGGCTGATTTGTGTAATTTCACTAAAACTCAGGGGGTGTGAGTGTAATTTACTTTATATAAATAACAAGGATCATGCACATTTTTGTGTGTATTTTTAAATTCATAAAAATATATAAATAAAAAGTTAATAAAAAATGATAAATAGTAAAAAAAAATTAAAGTAAAATAACCATATTTAAATATTAAAAAACGTAGAAAGATCCTGCAATATGCAAATTGCATTTTAGATTTAATGGTGTAGATTGATGTACATTAAGCAAAAATGTATATTAGAATACAGGCAGTGGCAGATCTTGGAAGGGAGCCGTGGATCCCCCAAAGATTTTGCTGATTCATATACCCTATATATACTATTAAGGTATATAAAATCCTAAGTAAAATGCCTTCTATAATTAACATTGTTTTCACGTAAGTATGATGAATGGTAAGCATGGACCAAGTTGAGAGAGGTTAAAATTTGTTTTTACTCGACCCTAATTGTTGGTTGGATCATTTTTTGAGTCTGAACCTGACCTTATACTCGAAGCTAACTTAACCCTAAATATCAACCGAGTCAGCCTTTAAATCTGAACTCAACCTTATACTCGATTAAATATAATGTATACTCATTTTAAGCAAAATATTTTCAATATTACTTATTATTATTATTATTATTATTATGAATATGTAATTTAACATATACGATATATATATGATGAAAAAATTAAAGAATTAATGATGTTTTTGACAAAAAATATTTCATTACTCTTTACACATTTAAATAGAGATACATACAAATTTGATGAGTAACTGAACATGAGTCGGGTCAGACCAAGTCATGTTTGGTCCCCACCCGACCTTAAATATTGATTGAGTCTATTTTTTAAACTCAAATTCAGTTTTAGATATGATGAAACCTGACCATATTCGACCACAATCATAATCTAATCATATCAGGTGCATATATAGGTCGGATCCTATTCACCCATAACTATCATCTGTTATGTGTTTACTTTCCCTTCTTCCTTCTCACATTAAATTTGAATGTGCAGTTAAGCATTATGGGTCACGGACTAGAATACTTTCCTGTTAACATGATGAGATCATGTTTGTATTGATGAGATCATCATGTTTAAAAGTCAAAAACTGGAATTCAAATAAATGTACGGATGAGATTTATTGAACAACATTCTTTCGTTTTAAAACAACATTCCGTTGTTCAAGCCTTCAAAGGCTTGGTCATACCATCACTAAAAAATAATTTAGACCAGTAAACTCGGATAGTTAGGATTTATTGTTTTCATAGTAACAAGTCTTCTTATTTATTGATATATATATATATATATTACATATTTGGTTAGAAATTTGTGCATTTTAATAAAATGAACGTTTTCTTTTCATACATAAGTGAATAACCTATTTCAAGTAAGCTTTGGTTATTATTATGCATAAGTGAATAAGTTTAATCTTTATTACCTTACTTTTTTCTTCATTGCTTGGTTTCCTCAATATTTTTTTGCCAAATCCTGCCACCGATATAAGTGAAAAAAAATTGAATCTCAAACTAGGGGTCTTGCAATTTGATAACATTATTGAAAGGGTTTTGCTTCAACACCTAATAATTATAATATTACTAAAAAATAGAAATTTAGGAACACATAAAAATAAAGAATTCGGGAATGAAGACTATTCTGAATATAGGTTAAGTTTTGTGGTGATGTGCAATTGAGTTACAACCCAATTAACTACTTCATTTGCGGATCTTCAGTTTTGTTCCACAAAATTGGGTGTAGTTGTGTCTATCACCCTAAGCTTATTGACATAATGTAATATATGGATAAATCTAAATTCTTAGATGCATGATATCTCAATAAGATTTGTTTGTTATGCATTAATAATATTCATTCAAAAGCCAAAATACACTATATGGAAATATCGTGTGAACCTTTTCTCAAAAAGAAAACCAATTAAACTAATGAAAATCCTTACAAACCTAAAATACAATACAAACTTGATTCAATATCAAAATTGAATGTGTGTTCACTCATAGTTGTTCCAAAATATTGACAAGCAAGACAGAACATGCACATGAATGGGGAAGTGGAAACACGTGGTTTTAGGACCACTAGTGAATTAACTATATTGGGTGGTTTCTCTCGTATAAAAATTGACACATATTATATGTCTCACTTTTTGTCCTAATCTCTTTCCCGGACCAATGACAATGCTGCTATATGAATAAAATATAAAATTTAAAAGTAAAAAGTAACAAAAATCAACATTATGATTGGTCCGAGACAGAGGTTATGACATGGAGTGAGACAAATGATCTTTGTCTATAAAAATTAAAATGGGGTAAGGGAAAGATTGTGTTGGACATAATGGAACCCATCTAATGTCTCTCATCTACTTATATATGGCTTATATCATTCATTACCCATGCTTTCATTATTATCCTTTCCCTTACATACACACCACATAATTTATATATCTTAAACATATATTATTGTAGCTACTATAAGCTTTTGATTAGTTCTTCTCCGTATAAAACTAGTCCTAAGTTCTAACACATCTTATGCACATAACTTCAGTTTATCCATGAAAATATCTAGCAATTATTCCTTTTCCTCTTTGTTTTTTTTGGATGTTGATGATCGCAATGGCCACTTGGGACAGGCTTTGTTGTAGTGTTAAATTGAAATATATATATATATATATATATATATATATATACTAGCGTGTCTACAAATGTTTCATGCTTATAGGTCCATATTGTATGATACTATATTTTTTTCATTTGAAATAATTAGAATATATATTTTGTGTTTATTGTACTTTATATTATAAATTTTTGTTTTTATTATAATGTTGAAATTATAAGGGAATTACATCATAAACTTCTTCAAAATGCAACATATTGTAAGTCTATCTAAAGTTATATTTTGTATCTATATACTAATAAGGACAAAATACTTCAGTTCAATTACCTAAAGACTCATTATGCATGTATGTAACACCTGATCCAAGGTTTGGGTGGTCTAATATTATCTGTCCTTGACTGATATCAGTTTGACCGAGACGTTTTTTCGGGTACAATTCATCTTTGAAAAACTTGAATGATGCTCAATAAATTAAACATTGTAGTTTTGGAGAAAATTTGTGTGCAATTATATGGAATGCATGCAATTCAAAACTGCCATAATATTATTAAGTATAAGCACTGAAGGCACTTTTTCAGGATGAAGTAATGTATTAATACTACTACGGAATTGATCTAATGGTCATGTAGGGTCGTATTAGATATACATAGAGTGTGAAAATATCCTTTGATAACACTAAAAAAATAATATCTTAATGGAAGTAGACTCCATTCCCATGATATATAGAAATTTTATGTACAAGGTTAATGATTAAAATCTGCAAGTAATTCGTTTTGCAAAGGACATTAGCCATCACCCATGTTCCAAGTTTTTGCTTTTAAAACAATTTATAAAATTATAAATGAATTGCAACTGAAAACTAAAGTGTCCTCAGTTCATATAAACAAAAAAAAGATGTTTGGAAGATGGAACAATGACACTGCATTAATCTGAATTGGAAAAATGAATCGTAGTACAAAGATTAACCGTTATAATGTTATTATCGTTTAAAAAAAGTAAACTAACGCCTAAAATAAAACTCATTAAGTTTGTAATACTGTGATTGATATGAGTGACATCTCTTAACATATGTAATGTATGGTAACTATCCAAGGTTAAGTTAATTGAAGGAGTATGCTTGGAGATTAATAATGTAAAAAAACTAACTTATATGAATTATGCTAAAAATGGACTAACATGCTTATGTCGTGTATAAACTATTGGATCATTTAAGATATCAAATTTGATGTCTTATTTATGTATATTAAGATATTAGTGTAAAATGGCACATGAGATGATAATGAAAAGTTGGAAAAGATCATCTCCATTACTAAAAAGAAAAGTTCTTTTTTTTTATGTTACATTTAAGAGTAATAACATTGCATCTTCCAATTTCTTCGACTTTTTTGGATACTTCCATCTTCATTAATGGAGATGAGTCTTATTCCACTAAATTGTGTGTTACAATTGATATGTATATTATAATCACTTATATTTCCCTCTGAAACATATTGAAACGTTCCCATAGAGCAAAAGCCTCAGCCTCTTTACAAGGTGTATATTTTCCCTCCCAATGGCATGGTCCCAGCTTTATAATATTTCAGTTTCAGAATCTCAAGTATGCTATCAAATGGACTATATTCAACTTGGGCCCATCCTCCTATTTATTTCTTTCTTATTAATCACTTTCATATCATTTTTAAATTTGAGGATCAGTTTCTTTAGGGGAACAGAGTGAAGGGTTATTATTTTATGACTAATGTTAGCTTAACAAATTAGTATATTTCAAAGTATTATAATTGGTCAAGAAAACAAGAAACTTAAATTAAAGTAAAAATGTATCAATTTATATTTTCTGAGTCAATCACAATACTCTTGAGTTGCAACATGTACGACACATAAGATTTCACCGAAGTAATGACTAAGTCCTTAAAAGTTAAAAATTAAAGTTAATAATTGGTAAAATGAATTAGAAAAATGAAAGGGTGTTTGTTGAGTAAAAGAAGGAGTTGGAAGCAGTTAAGATTGTATCGAGGATCAAGGAACATAATTTGCCTAAAAAATGTGAAGACTTAACAGCTGTTTGTGCATTTTCAATGAAGTTTTGAACTTTTTAAAGGAAACAAACCAACTCAGAATTAGTCCCATTTCACTCAACTCCCCCACTCTCCAACTTTCTTACTCTCTCTATTCTCAAATCTGAATGAACCTTTCAAAGGTTGTTTCTTTTTCTTATTATCCTCATAGATACAAAAAGTTGCTGCATTCAGCATTGAAAAATCTTGGTTGCTTCATCTTCTTATAACCCTTTCTTTAATTGCGTTTGTTATTACTCATGACTATATTTTCTGTCTCTTTTCCAAATTAAGAGTCACACCCAATTCTGTTCTGCAGTAAAAATACTTCCTTTTTTACTCTTGGCATATAGAAATGAGGAAATCCAATTACACTCTCAAACTTTTTTTTCTTTTATATGTCAATTTTCCTTCATGGCTAGGTTATTTATAGCTAGATTTAGAATACCACTCCATTTTGATTTTTTGTTGAATTTCTTGATGAGAATTTCTACTTTTCTTGTTTATTTAGTTTTATGGTACACTTGGCTTGCAAATTTTGCTTTTTTTTTTTACTTTATCTTGACAGTAGCACTACTTATTATTTTCCAAAGTTTTAATGTGCAATGTTTATTTAGTTTTTTTTTCCTTCTTTTCCAATGTTTTAATGGTGGAAGTTTTATTTCATATTGTTGGATTTTTTTTCAGTGACAAGAACAAAAGATAAGAAACTATGGATATTTCTGACTACACAAGGATTTTGTTGGACAAAATTCAGAAATTTGAGCCTGAATATGCTGGAAAGATTATAGGATATCTCCTATTACAGGACAATGGTGAGCAAGAAATGGCTAAGTTGGTTTCATACCATGACAATTTCATCCGTGAAGTAGCTTTTAAAGCGAAAATGGACCTTCAAAGTTTGGCTGCTAAACCTGTCATACTTCCAATCTCACCTCCTATCAACCCTCAACAAGGTTTGAGCCACTTTTCCGTAATCTCTCCAAGAATTCCTACTTCGCTGCCGAGCTTTCAGGTTCACTCCCCTTATTGGGATCTACATTCTGTGAACAAAACCAATCCAGAATTTATGGCAATGAATTCCTTAGATTCTATGACTAGACTTCAGAAACAGACAGAGTTGTTAAGTTTGGATAATCACTTAGACTCTGTGAATACCGAAACCGGAGGGATTGCTCATGATTATTTTGGTTTAGATGCTTCTGCTGCCAGTTTTGGTGTTAAATCTGGTAGAAGGATTTCAAGCCTGTCTGAATTTCCGGTCAAGATATGTCACTATTTCAACAAAGGTAACTGTAGGCATGGACCTAGCTGTAGATACTATCACAGTCAAGTTGTATCTGAGAGCTTCCCTCAGATATATGGAAATGATGCTACTATTGAGGATCAGATGTTTTCGCCGAGGTCACTAGCACAGTTAGAGATAGAAATTGTTGAGCTCATAAAATCAAGAAGAGGAAATCCATTGTCAATTGCAATGCTGCCAACGGCATATCAGGATAAATATAACAGGATGTTGAAATTTGATGGTTACTTAACTGAGAGCCAGAGACATGGTAAGTCTGGCTATAGTTTGACGAAGCTTCTTGTGCGACTGAAAAATAGTATTCAGCTGATAGAAAGGTGATGCAGTCTCATGAATGTTCTTCCAATGTATTGTTGTGTGTGGAATCAATGTTTCTTATACTAATTTGACTTCAAATTCGTGGTTGATTTTTTACAGGCCAAATGGGCAGCATGCAGTGGTTCTGGCAGAAGATGCTCCAAAATACATGCAGAAGGGAGATTTTGGTCAGAACATTAGTGCATCTCGGCAAATATATTTGACATTTCCAGCTGAAAGCACTTTCACAGAGGAGGATGTTTCAAACTACTTCAAGTAATTTATATTTTGGATGTAACAATGCATCTTAATATTCATTTGCTTATAATTGTTTCTGTTTTAAGATTTTTCTCTCACATGTTTTCCACTGTAGCACATTTGGGTGTGTTGAAGATGTAAGGATTCCTTGTCAGCAGAGAAGAATGTTTGGGTTTGTGACATTTGTTGATCCAGAAACTGTTAAAACAATTTTGGAAAAGGGAAATCCTCATTATGTTAGTGGCTCCCGGGTGCTTGTGAAACCTTATCGAGAGAAGACAAAGGTTGTTGACAGGTGAATTCCTTGGCCGTTACTTCCTTTTGATTTTTGTTTTCCAGTTGGAAGTTGTTTTTAGTTATATATATAGAGAGACACACAACTATATAAGGTAAGAGATTGACAGATGCTAGTATCCTGAGTCAGTATTACACATAAGATCTTACTAGTTTCTTAAACACCTTTTAGCGAGATTTTTTATATTCACTGTTAATATTTTTCTTTTAATAATTTCCAAGTGCATTTCCATTTGAATGCAGGAAGTTCCCAGTTAGAATTGATCACCCTGTTTGTTATTCACAACACTATGTAGTTATGAACTCGGAATTTCCCTTGAGTGAGTATGCTATTGTCGAGTTTGGAACCTATACTATAATTTTTCTTGTTAACAATTTTGATCAGCATGTAGCTTTTTCATTCCAGAATCATGTAATTACTTCAAATTATTTGTGATATTCATATTGTGTGATTCTTCCTGTTTTCCTTTTTGTGTGAGAACTCTGCATTCTAATACATCATTCTTGTAGTTTCAAGTTGTGGAAACCATAGTTTTCTAGCAAGACAGCAGGTGGAAGATGAGAAGGCCTTTGACTTACAAAGGAGAGGCGCTCTTGCAGAGCTGCGATTTACTAAAAATAATTTATCCGCTTCTCCCCAATTTGGCCTCTCCATGGATGGATCAAGAGCTTCAGATGGTGTGTAATAATATGGATTACATTGTTTCGTATTAAGTTTCAGTACATTCTTCCTACAACATAATATGGCTTTAATACCATGTAGGTTTAGAGAGAAAAAATATATACTTTCTTATTGATTACTGAGTAATACTTAGTAGAATTTATAGGGAGAATAGGTTAAGGAGAGATAACCAATCTCCTACAAATTAGGAAAAATAATTAAGGAACAGAGCAATGGATAAAAAACAGCCTAGCTAACAACATCTGAATCAGTCAACACAAACTTTAGAAACTAACAAATCTTCCTTATATGTTATGTAGATGCCTTCAATTTCAAGCCTTCAGAGTCTTTGAGTTATTCGCCGAATGAAAAACCTAAGCAGACAGACTCCAATTCCTCTGATGAGAACAGGTATGCATCAACTTCTTGATAGATTTCTATTCCTTCATGTTATCTACTGATTTGCAAAACTTAACTTCCTTCGGTGACTTTGGCGATATTCTAACATCATTCTCCCTGACAGGTAATTTTAGAGACTTCCTTAGTTACTTAGGCTTGTTTACACATTTGAAATGTATAATATTATTTGTTTCGAAAATTGCGGTATGGTTGCTGCTACACTTATCCTAACACAATTCAAAGCTATCAGTGGATGTCATTATTATTCTATTTATTTTTATGCAGCAGTCAAGGACTCAATCTCCCGGACAGTCCATTTGCATTTCCAAGGGCGAGTGGGATATAGACGGTCGTGTAGTTTCAGAAACAAGTACAGGAGAAGTATAGAGTTAAAATGGCCCCGGGTCGAAGGCAGCAACTTTCGCAACTAGCTTTAGCCGTTTAGTCGAAGTCTCTGGCAAGTACATACAAGCTGAAGAAGAGAATGCATTGGAAGAATTTCGCTCTTCTCAACTTCGATTGGAGGAATTAACTTAATTTCAGTGATACATATAAGAAGTTTATAGCTCTTTTAATTACAGAAAAAATGACAAAGGTTTGGGTTTTAGAAGATTATGTAGTTAGGAGCTTTATGAAGTTGTTAGTGGATAAAAAAACTAGGTATATGTTCTCATGTGCTTGGTGCTGTTCACCAATCCAAACACAATGTTTATTATTTATCAGTCACCATTTCCACCACTTTCAAACTCTCACAATTGAGGCGTGAGATATAATTTGTTTATGTTTTTGCTTGAAGAACAACATTGCAAGTATCAATGGTTATTCTTTTTTGTTCAAATCAGTATCTACATAATGTTCTTTAGTATCAATGATTATAATTTGAGTAATTTGTTATATTTAAGATTGCAGAAATCCTTGTTATTATCTGTGTCTGTGGACAGACAAACTGATTAACTTGCTATGATCAGCTTCAACAATGTTCTTTTTTGTTGTGAAAATTATGTTTTTTTCTCCTCCCAGTAAAAGCATATTTGAACTATATTGTATTCAGTTCATTACCTGCCTTTTTTATGTCTTAGTTTATGTCAGTAGTGTCTTGAGTTCTTTAGAGGGGGTAATTTGAATTTCATAGTTGAAAACTCATCAAACTTAGTGCTACCCTTAAGGCTAAATTTCTTCCCTTTTTTCTTTTAATCTTTTTGATGTCTAGGCCAAAATAGTATTTGTATTATTTATTCTTTCATTTGACTTAATTGTTCCGTCAGTTCCTTGCAATAGATCGGTGGCAGATAAATTATATGCATATAGCATGTGGTATGAAGAAGAAAAATCAGTAACTCATACCCTTGTTTTGACCTTAGGAGTTAGGATAGGATCAATGACAATTGAATGACAAGGTCATGGTTGCATATATTTATCCTCCCAAACCTCATGAGGTGAAAAATAGCATGCCTTCTAGGTGTACCATATTAGAAAGTAGCATGCGCCTAAAACCCTTATCTACATGCACAATGTACCTTAAAATTTAGACACAAATAAGCCACCTTACATAAACTTTGAAGGAAAAGTTGTACATGAGGCATGTGGAAGAGTTTACAGAGAGAGCTAATTTGAACAAAATTTATTTATAAAAAAATAGTTTATAACCAGATAAAGAAGCTCTGTTTAGCTTATTTTAACAACAAAAAAACTCCTGTCTATCCTCTTCCACTACTGTTATATTCTCATGTTGAGCAGTGAGCACAAAAAAAATTGAATAGAAATATGACTAACAATTATCATGCCCTCCCATGATAGTACAAAATATTGAACAGTCACTCATCACTAATATAAAAAAGTGGTTATTTCAACCGTTCCATGTGATACAAATGGATACAGAGTGGGTAAAAAATAATGTATATATGTATAGTGATGGTGATAAATGTAAGTATGTAACCATTAAAGTCCAATTCATGAAATAACAAGAGAAAAGTAAAAGAATATATAATAGAATAATACATCATTGAGGGTAAAAAGTAAAAGAATGTAACAATGACAAAATAGGCAAGTTGGATGTTGAAGTTGATACAGCTTCCTTCTTCGATTTATACCAGTATAAGTTCACAATATTTGTCCACAACCTGCAATAAGTTAATGGGTTAATAACAGATTATGCCAGTGTTAATCATTAACTATTAAACAAGCCCATCTTACAGTGCAGACTTCACCATGATGATCTGTTCGGAGAGACTGAGACCACATAACAGTAGTAATAAGCTTTCACAAAAATCCGCTGAGACTATGATGCTGAAATCACGTTGGGACCATTACAGCAGATATTAAAGGAGAATGTTCTTCCAAATGCATACTTGTAGACTAACATAATTTTGATTCCAATCTGTCACATTTTTCTTTCATATTTCTCAGCAAACTTTTTAAGCAATAATCTCTGACGAAATGCCAAATATGTATCCAAACTGGTTTTAGCCCAATTCTGACAAAAGGATTCATCAGTTGGAACTAGAGATCCAAGGGGAAATGGTCCTTTTGGAGCTTTCTTTAGGGAAACCAAGAACCTATGACGAGGGCGAATTCTCTGATCCAAAGACAAGCTAAGGTAAGTTGGGTATTTGGTCAATGAATGCACCTCATTGTGTAGTTCATTTACCAAGTACAAATACTTGGGCTTTAGATTCTCCTCCAGGGACAAAGATAGCACCTGCAGGCAAAGTAGTCAACAAGAGATCCAAGAAAACAGTAAGGCTAGAAAACTAATCAGCATGATGACTATGGTCCTAGATAACAGTGTAAGAAGGAAATGAATAAAATTAGAGCAGATATTTTCATATATCAATAATGAGAAAAATAAATGCTAAATGACCTGTGTAAGGCTAGTCAAGACTTTCAAAATGTCTGCATTTTTCATTCCTATGCTCCTTAAAAAATTTATCCTTGGCAATAATCCATCATCTATGCTGTAATGGAGAAGTTGAGGATGTTTTTTCACCATTTTTACTACGCTATCTTTAGGAGCTCCCAACTCTTTGGAAAGAAACATGTATCGAGTATTCCATGAAATGTCGATACGCTGGACAAGAATTTGAGGGCTCAGCTGGATGACTTTTCCCAATTCTTTTTCATTGATGCCAACTTCCTCAACTAAATATCTTACTGTTGGTTTTAACGAATTTTCAACACTGTACGAAAATAAGGACGGCACAGCAGCAATGATTTGCCCTATTCTGGAATTAGGTATACCCAAGCCCATCAAGAAAGCAACGTGGGACTTCAAATTGTTTTCCAACGTATACTCCAGAATTTGTGGCTGTCTCAGAAGGATTTTTCTTATATCTCTATGTTTGACACCAACACTCATTAAGTACTCTAATCTTTCCTGTGCAACACATACAGTCATTTGAAATGATGACATGTGCCTCTCATACATTTGGAGAAAGTGTGATTCCTTAATTCCAAAGGTGCTTAAATAATCGAGAAGTGGTAACCATCTCACATCCAAAATAATCTCTTCTGACAACCGTGGATATTTTTTATCCTTCAAATTTCCAACAAACTGCAATTAACAAAGGATATTAAGTTTCCAAAGCACCAAAACTGCATTAAGTAGCACAGTTTAACACTTTTGTAGTACTTAAGAGCTTATTGTATCACCATTTGGTACCTTTCCGCTGTTATTTGCTTGTAAGGAAGCCACTCTCTCACTTCTGGGCATTTTTGTGCTTTGTCCATTATGAAAAGATTTTACACCCCACTCTTTCTTTTGTTCTCTATCTTTTCCTGCATAAACAATATTATGCAATATTAAACTTTCCTCTAAAAACTAATAATCAGAAAAAAACAATTTCAAACATACCTTTAATTGCATGTAACTTGGATCTATTGTCATTGACATCAAATCGAGCAGGCTCAACAAATTCGTCCTATGCATACCAAATTTCAACAGATGATTAAACAGTGAGTTACATGTATGGCACAACCATGGAAAACAATGTAGGAAACAACACAATATGGTGTCCAAAGTGCAGTGCTAAGTCATTGACAATCTCAGCATGAATATCTATCAGGATTAATAAGCATAACCAAATTTTAAACTAGAAATACATTGTGAAACTTGCATAAACTAAAACAACCATGACTTGAGCTTGATGTTTTATCATAAATGGTGTCTATAAACAACTCATCTACATCTAAATCTTATGTTAATAGTTTCACCTATAGTTTTCCTTGATCTATAGTACTTGGATTAGGGGTGTACAAGTCTTTTCCCACATGCCTGAACCATTTATTACAAAAATCAACCATTAATTAATAATAATATGTGACAGCTAATCAGGAAAGTGAAGAAAGAGAAGGAAACTGACATCAGAGAAATCATCATCATCATCATCATCATCGTCGTAGGGAGAGAGGAAATCGCCATACTTAGACTTTCTGTTGGTTTTGAGAATCCTGGGATTGGAATGTGATGCAGCAACAACAACAACCACATTCTTATGTCTTCTTCTTCTTACTTCACAATTCAAAAGAGGATATAGAGAAAAGATAGTAGTAGTAACAGCCATCAACAATATACTCTAAAACCCTATAACACCTTTAAACTTTATCTTCATCTCTATCACACCCAAACATTCTTTTTTAATATTTATTATAAATGCTATTGCCAAACATTCCTTTTTATATTTTCACCTATTCATATGTACATTATATATTAATTATAATACACTAATATAAGTTTTTAGTTTATCATAAGATTTACAATTTAATATTATACATATATTATAAAACTTAAATTGATATTATAATAATATATTTAAACATAATATTACTGTTAACATTAACACTCATATATATTTGCATCAATAATTATTTGATAGGGTGGTAAATGTGCTTTGATGCCTATGTCAAAATTAGGGTGAGTATGACTCGATTCTACCTACTCCTTCGGTTTGATTTGATCATGATAAATCTGATTAATATTTAGGTTTGGGTAAGAAATAAACATGATTTGGTCCGACATTGATTTATATTTATATGTGTGATTATTCATTATGTAGAGAATAATAATTAATGTTTAGGTTCGTGTAATTAATGTTTGGTGCACGTTTTTTGTAGTGAAGTGTCGAAAATGAAAAATTTCGAAGCCATGAAGATATGTCATATAATTAAAGCTTCTAACATTTGATCGTGTGAAAACATACAGATAGAATCGTTCTAACACTATTATATATAATGTCACTAAAATTCCACAATTAAGCATGTTTGTAGAAGAGTAGTATTAAGTCCTATTAACAATTTAACAATTTCAGGAATAACATGAGTCACATATTGTTACTAGCAATATCATCGGAACGAATTAAAACTAAATTTCAAGAATATATAAGCATCAGAAACCAAAAAATAAATTGCATACTATTTATTCACTCTAGTAAAATTTTCTTCTCATTAATACCGAAAAAGAAAGAAAGCGAGAGTCATTTATCTGCTGCACATTTATCAGCATGCTTGAGACCTACAATTTGGTTATGGTTCAGGTGAATAACCAAACTTTTACTCCTATTTCAAACTAATTGTTCTCACAAAAATCAATTCATATTTAATCGTTATTTACTATTTTAAAAAGTAATTGAAAAAAATAATCGTTATTTACTGTATGTAATGAAAGTTGGTGTAGTTTGGTTAACTCATATATTCCACTTAGAATACCTTAGGATAGGGCCTAAATGTTAAAATATGATGAGGAGTAGAATGATAAAGGAAGGGAGATGTAGAATCAATAGAGTTGCAAGGACATGAAGCTTATGGAGAAGAAGCAACATGAAGATGACATAATCAAGCAAAACAAGCATAAAAGGCAGTGCAAGCATGAAACCAAGCTGGCAATACAAGAAGACACGAAACAAACATCAAAAACTAATGATGATGTGCCTCAGGTTCTCTTAAGCATTTTAACAAACACTCATTGTAAAGCTGAGTCAATTTCTTGTGCTATAAGAAATGATATTAACACGTGATTAATGTGTTAATCATTCTATTTTTAGTTGATAGTTTGTTAGGCTTATTAGTTGAGTTAGTTTGAGTCTTTTGGCACATTTTTATTTCTGATATTATGTGTATATAAGGTTGTAAAGTGTTTGGGTTGAATATGAAATGAAATACATCTTTACTTTCCTTTTTCTTCATCTTCTTTCTACTGTTACTTTTCATTTCTTCTGCTTTTACCAATTAAAGTCAGTTGCAACTTTCATTTTGATATGGAGAGTGAAATTTTAAGATGGTATCAGAGCATCAATTGATGCTCTGCTGCGCATTCTTTTTCATTGCTTCCATTTTTCATTCTTTCTTTCCTTTCCTTTTCTGTCTTTTTTCTGATGCATCTTCGAGGAGATAATCAACAAGCATAGCAATCATCAATCCTCTATCGGAACCATCAAGCACATACTATATGCATCCTAATGATGGTCCAAGTATCACTTTGGTCAAAAACCACTTAATAGGTTCTAATTACCATTTTTGGTCAAGGGATATGTTAATGGCACTCAAAACAAAGAACACCGTGCCATTCATAGATGGAACCTTACCAAGACCAAAGCTTGATGATCCCATTTTTGGAGCATGGGATAGATGCAACACCCTTGTCATGGTCTGGCTTAACCATTCTATTGACCAATCTATTGTGCATAGTGTGCTTTGGCTTGAGAATGCACATGAGATATGGAAAGACCTTAAAGAAAGATACTATCAAGGTGATATGTATCGTATATGTGACTTGCAAGAAGACTTGTACACTTCAAAGCAAGGAGACCAATCCATTGACAGGTATTTTACTCATTTGAAAGGACTATGGCAAGAACTTGATGATTTCATGCCTATACCTTCATGCATATGTCCTACTCCTTGCTCTTGCACACTTGTTCCCATCATAAGGTCCTATAGGGAAAAAAACTATGTGCTAAGATTCCTAAAAGGTCTAAATGACCAATACTCCAATGTGAGATCCCAAATCATGCTTATGGATCCCCTTCCTAGCCTAAATAAAGTCTTTTCCTTGCTCATGCAACAAGAAAGACAAATAGCTCCAATTCTTGATGAACCCAAAATATTCAATAGTGCCACTGAAAATGTGAATGCAAGAGGAAGGTTTAGAGGAAGAAACTTCAAAGGTGGCTATAGTCAAACTGGCTCAGACAGAGGCTATGTGTCCAATGGTGGTAGAGGAAGAGGATCCACTTCAAAGGTTTGCACCTTATGTGACAAAACAGGGCATACAATTGATGTATGCTATAGAAAACATGGTTTTCCACCACACAATAAGTCAAATGGGAGCAGCAACAATGTGAATAGCATCCAAAATGAAAGCTTGGTGAACCCTTCTAACAATGAAGACAAATTCATGGGATTCACTCAATACCAACATAAAGCTCTTTTGGCTATGATAAGAGAACCATCTCATCAATCCTCCAACCAAGTTAACACTGTCTCCATAGCAGAAACAGGTAATCACTACATTCCAGGTAATTTTTCCAGCTCTTCAAAACTTTTCAATGACAAAGATTGGATCATTGATACAAGAGCAACAGATCATATATGTCACTCACTATCAATGTACCAATCTTTCAAGAAAATCGATCCTATATCCATCAAAATGCCTGATGGAAATTATGTTGATACCAACATAGCAGACACCAATGTTATTAAAACCGTACCGGTTATCAAACCGGTTAGGGTACTGGTATAATGGTACAGTGGTTCAACCAGTGGTTCAGTAATTAAACCGCATGCCGGTTAAACCGGACATTCTTGCTTATATATATATATGTAAACCTATAACAAAAAATTTCAAATAAGTAGATATTCATATTTATAATCCATATTCATAATTTACTTCAAATTCACACAAACAAACAACATTAAGTCTTTAATAAAATCAAAGTCTAAAGTACAAAACATATATTTATCCAAAATTATCACTTAACAAACGCAAAATACAAATAAATGACCCAAGTATCAATCATTGAAGTTGAAGAATTGGTGAAGAATTGAAAATTTGAAATTTAAAAAAATAAAAATAAATAATGTACAAACCAACCGGTTTTCACCGGTTTTGACCGGTTTTGACCGGTTCTATTGCATATCCGGCATAACATACGTACCGTACCGGTTAGGGGTCCGGTTCACCGGTTTTCCGGTTGAACCGGCCGGTACGGCACGGTTTTCAAAACTATGGCAGGCACTGTTATATTTTCAAACCATCTATACTTGAGCAATGTATATTATGTGCCTGAATTCTCCTTCAATTTGATCTCTGTTTCTAAGCTTACCAACAACCTCAGTTGTTTCCTGAATTTCTGTAAAACCAATTGCAAAATACAGGAGGAAACCACATTGAGGATGATTAGTGCAACTGAGGAAAGATGAGGCTTATATGCTATTAATGCCACTGCTTTGTGTTCCTCTGTTTTGTGCACTTTGCCTTATTCTCATGTGAATTCCATAAGAACTGTTGACAATTGTATTTGGCATAAAAGACTTGGTCATCCTTCAGATGCCAAGATCTCTATATTGAATAAATATTTTTCCTTCATTTCACATGATTACTCAAAACAGCCTTGTGATGCTTGCCATTTCGCCAAACAAAGAAAACTGAGTTTTCAAAACAGTAATACAAAATCAGAATTTCTATTTGATATAATTCATGTTGATATATGGGGACCAGTGGCTATTTCTTCTACTTTAGGCCATAAATACTTCTTGACTATAATAGATGATAAGTCTAGACACACATGACTATTTTTCATGAAAAATAAATCTGAAACTTCTATTGTTTTGAAGTCTTTTATAAATCTTGTTGAAACACAATTTGGTATTGTTCCTAAGTGTATTAGGTCTAATAATGGTGTGAAATTTATCATGAGTGATTTCTATAAATCAAGAGGCATATTGCATCAAACTAGCTGTGTTGAAACTCCACAACAAAATGAAGTAGTGGAAAGAAAACATCAACACATTCTAGGAGTTGCAAGGGCCTTGATGTTTCAATCTTCAGCTCCTAAATTCTTCTAGAATTTTGCTATTGCACATGATGTGTATCTTATCAATATGCAGCCTTCCACTACCTTCAGCAACAAATCTCCATATCAGGTTTTATTCAATCATGATCCTTATCTTTTAAACTTGAAAGTTTTTGGTTGTTTAGGTTATGCTTATACTCTAATGAATAATAGGAAGAAATTAGACCCTAGAGCTAGGAAGTGTGTCTTACTTGGGTTTAAACATGGGACTAATGGTTACCTTGTTCATGATTATGAAATCAAAGAAACCTTTGTCTCAAAAAATGTTGTGTTTTATGATAATGTTTTTCCATTCTCTAGTCATAATGACTATAATGACTCTCACATCAATGAGTACCTACTAATCCCTTTAATGAGTATGATCAGTACCTTGATCATTCTACTGATAGTTCTAATTATGATCCTAACAATGGGCCTAATGAAAACATGGAACAAATTGAAGAGTTTGATGACTTAGCTTCCAATGAACAGCAGATTGAAAGCAATAGAACTTCTAGCATAATTAGAAAAACCCCTAAATACCTTGAGGATTATCATTGCACCATGATTAATGGAACTGTCTGTAACAAAGTCCAAAACAACAGATACCTTTTGGATTCTGTTTTGTCTTACAAGAATCTGTCCCCTAATCATAGAGCCTTCACTCTCAATATTACTACTTCTCCTGAACCTAATAACTACTATGATGCCATCCAACATCAACATTGGGTGGATGCCATAAATGAAGAGCTAAGAGCCTTAAATAAAAATGAAACTTGGGTTATCACTAATCTTCCTAAAGATAAGAAAGTCATATGTTGTAAATGGATTTTTAAAGTCAAGCATAAGGCAAATGGAACCATTTATAGATATAAGGCCAGGTTAGTGGCTAAAGGCTACACCCAAACTGCAGGATTAGATTATCTTGATACCTTTAGTCATGTCATAAAAATCACCACTATTAGGGTCATTTTAGCCTTGGCTTCCATCAAAAATTGGCATCTTCATCAACTAGATGTCAATACTGTTTTCTTACATGGTGACTTACTTGAAGAATTGTACATGAAGGTCCCTCTTGGCTTGAATAGTTGTAGAGATTCTAAGGTGTGTAAGCTGCAAAAATCCTTGTATGGATTAAGACAAGCTAGTAGGCAATGGAATGCCAAACTTAGTGCTGTCTTGATTAAGAATGGATATGTGCAATCCAAAGTTGATTACTCTCTTTTCACTAAAAGCACTCATCAATCCTTCACCACCATTCTCGTCTATGTTTATGACCTTGTGTTAGCAGAGGATGATTTGAAGGAAATTGAATCTATTAACCAGATTCTTAATGATAAATTCAGCATCAAAGATCTAGGAAAGCTGAAATACTTCCTTGGGATGGAAGTTGCTAGAACTAAGAATGGCATCAATCTTTGTCAAAGAAGATATTGCCTTGATCTTTTACAAGATGCAGGGCTGCTTGCAGCCAAGCCTGCTTCTACTCCCATGGATAGCAGTATTAAACTCCATAAGTGTTCTGACATTGCTTACAAAAATCCCACAACTTATATGAGATTGTTAGGAAGACTTATATACTTACCTCATACTCGCCCTAACATTTCTTTTTCTGTAAGTCATTTATGTCAATTCCTTTCCAATCCTACTAATGATCACTATCAAGCAGATTTAAGAATTCTTAGGTATCTCAAAAATGCTCCAGCAAAAGGATTGTTCTTTTTCAGCAACTCCAACCTCACTCTAAAGAGTTTTAGTGATTCAGATTGGGGAGTTTGCCTTGACACCAGAAGATCTATTAATGGCTTCTGTTTTTTTCTTGGTGATAGCCTTGTTTCATGGAAAAGCAAGAGACAAAAGACTGTCTCTAGATCTTCAGCTGAAGCTGAAGCTGAATATAGAGCTTTTGCTTTTACTAGCTGTGAAGCACAATGGATGTCTTACATTCTTCATGATTTGCAAATCACTCACACTAATCCTATTGTCTTATATTGTGATACCCAATCAGCTCTTCAAATTGCAGCTAATCCAGTTTTTCATGAAAGGACCAAACACATTGAGATGGATTGCCATTCTATTAGAGATAGGATAAGTAATGGGTTGATTCATTTAATGCCTATATCTACTAACTTCCAACTTGCAGATTTTTTCACTAAAGCTCTCACACCTGGAATGTTCAATTACCTTCTATCCAAGCTTGGTCCGCATGACATATACAGTCCAGTTTGTGGGGGATGTTAAAATATGATGAGGAACAGAATGATAAAGGAAGGGAGATGCAGAATCAGCAGAGTTGCAAGGACATGAAGCTTATGGAGAAGAAGCAACATGAAGATGGCATAATCAAGAAAAGCAAGCATAAAAGGCAGTGCAAGCATGAAACCAAGCTGTCAATACAAGAAGACACGAAACAAACATCAAAAACCAATGATGATGTGCCTCGGGTTCTTTCAAGCATTTTAACAAATACTCATTGTAAAGCTGAGTCAATTTCTTATACTATAAGAAATGATATTAACAGGTGATTAATGTGTTAATCATTCTATTTTCAGTTGATAGTTTGTTAGGCTTATTATTTGAGTTAGTTTGAGTCTTTTGACACGTTTTTATTTCTGATATTATGTGTATATAAGGTTGTAAAGTGTTTGGGTTGAATATGAAATGAAATACATCTTTACTTTCCTTTTTCTTCATCTTCTTTCTACTGTTACTTTTCATTTCTTCTGCTTTTACCAATTAAAGTTAGTTGCAGCTTTCATTTTGATATGGAGAGTGGAATTTTAAGACTAAAAACACTACATTAAATAATCATTTTACAGCATCATATATTTGTACACTTTTCAGCATTCGGTTATACTAACCTTATATCAGCGTCTACCTATGTCAACAGAAGTGAAAAACGTGTCTACCTATCATTTATAAAAAAAATCCAAAGGGCACGAGTTTCTTTTTTTAATTAGGCAGCTACATGATTCTGATTCTTCTCTTCACTCTCTTATATCAACGTCATTCGTGATGTCAGATACTATCAGAAAAACTAGGGCCTATTTCATAAGTGTTTTTAAAAACTGTACTTTGTTTTTTACAACAAAAAACCATAAAAAATGCTGTTTGGTTGCACTGTTTTGTACTTTTTCCCATACTGTTTTAAAAACAATAAAAGGGGACCAATTCATAGCTTGTTTTTTTTTTACTTCTTTGTTCCCAAAAAACACAGAACACACCTGTTTTCATGGCCAACCCCAGGTGAATACTAATATTTTTAAAATTGAATTGTGTGGGTAAAAATGAATCATTTATAATAATATTAAAAGTTATGTATACTCATTGATATAGTTTAATATTATCTTGTGGATTCTGGTTATCCTTATAACGGGTATATACACTCATCTTAAAAACATATAAAGAAGGATAAATGTGATAAAAAAAGATGTAGTAATTGATTTATAACTTATTACATCGACTTTGAATTTGAAGAGTGCATGACCATCTTCTGTGTGCTTACATCTTAATAATGTGTCTAACTAATATTCATAATGATGTTTATGTATAGTGATTATTTATACATTGGAGTTTGAATTTGGACACAAGCCATAATTCTAGATTTCAAAAATGTTCTATTTATATATAAATTTTGCATTGTTGTATCAGTAGAGCCTATGCTTGCCACAAACATAGTGGAAATGAGCTAAAGGAAAATCACAATAAAAATTCATATCCAATTCTAGTGATTGTGTCCCATTCACAACTCTAGCACCTTGCATTTATGTTCATAGTACAGGTAATGGGTGGTGAGAAATTAAAATTGGATACATAAAATTTAATTTGGTCCCCATTGGAGATAAGAATTCTTAGGTCCATCTTATAATTCACACTGCACATGTTTAATTCATGTATTGGTAGAGATACATAAAATTTTAACCCGTCAATGTAATTCTTTCTATGCAAAATATATCTAATGAACCAACTAGAGATACATAAAATATCAGAAATTAGATATTCTAAAAGTTTAAGTTATTGAACAGATAAAGGATTTTATTATATCTCTGCAATAGATTTTAGCTTAAAATCTTGACCATGGGGGCAAGTGAAATTTGCTTCAAAGGTTTAGAGAAGCATGATTTTTTTATTGGAACAATTAATGAGACAGCCATAGCTTAACAACTTTGTACTTTTTTTGGGTATAAATTAAAAATAAAAACAATGAGTAAGTATTGCAAATCAATGATGCATGGGTGACAATAAATTCATGTCATTCTATATCAAGAACGATGACATAAGATAACCAGGGAGGGCAACATATTGGTGTTGAAAATAACAAACCATTGTCAACCTTAATATTAATAATAATTTATTATAAGTACATTATATATTCAAAATTTAAGATTAATAATATTATATAATTTAATATGCTAGTCATGTATTTATTATGTTAATAGGTACATATTATATTGATTATAACGGAAAAGTAATATATAACACATGTTAATATGCTAGTCACTACCTAATGTTAAGATTCAGTGTTTCATCCATAACCTTTTGTTTTCCCTATTTTTTATAAAATCTTTCAAACCCAATTTGTTTAACATAACTATTATAAAATTAAAGAAAAACCATGTTAGATTTTAAGAAAATAAAATTTTGGGCTGATTTTTTAATATGTATATATTTTTTCAAAAAATCATTATTCCAATAATTTTCTCCTGAAGTGAGCATTAGTACTTTCATGTATATTACATATATGCATAAGGAAATGAAGATAGGTATGGTCGATAGCTGAAATAGTCGTTTTAAAATGACACATTGGTTATACACGTGGTTATGTCAGTTTAGACAAGTGTATAGTTGATTAATTGTCAATAAATGCACTTCTTTTTTATTTTTACTTAAAAAAAAGAGACATGTGATAAACAATACTCATATAAAGGAATGAGTTTAATAAAGAGTATAATATCTATGCATTAATAGTATAAATATTCATACATGTTCAGTACATAACTTATCATTTATTTGTATTACTTTTATTAAGAGTATTAATAATTATTAAAAATGAATGATGGATAACATAATAACAATGTAAAAACTCTTGCATTGTTAATATATACATATTTTTCTCATTAAAAAAACATGTATTCGTTTTTTTAAATGGCAAACCGCGTCTTAAAAAAAACAAATTTTGGCCAAACCGTGTGGGGCATATTGGAACAAGTAACAACAATCTTTTTGGCCTTCACCTTTACTATATTTTCCTTTTCCACACAATACCATTGACCAAACTTAATATATAATGGTTATGAGTAGGCTTATAAAGTTTAAGTTTGATTAACAATCAATGTAAACTTTTTAGGACTAATTATGGTACATAGACTAAGTTATCAGATATCTTACCTTAACAATTAAATTATGTATTAATCAAAATAATTGAGAAATGACAATATGTGTTGAATTCAACTTTAATTAAACAATATTTTTAAGCATGATTTGAATGAGGTTAAGAAATAACAAATCTTGTGGTTGCTTATGTAAGCATCTCAATAAATCATGAAATATATTAATTTAAAAGAAGAATGGAGCAAAGTACTACTCAACAACCTTTTCACTTGTATTTGGTCTCAAACCTCCAACCTTGTATAAATAAAACCAAACAACCATAAATTTTTAATAGCACTTGCATTAGTTCTTCTTCTGACTTCAAAGTTGAAATCATCTTATCCTTCATTTAAGGTGAGAATATATGAAATTATTGAATTCATCTTGTTTTTATGGTTTGCATGTGGATGTCATGATTTTACTATGAAGTGTTTGTGCTTGTTAAGTTGATGATGATCTTGAATCCTATTTAAGTTATCATAGCAGGACCCCAAAAAAAACACTTTTTTATTGTGATTATAGCAGGCCAAAGAAATCATGAAATTTTCATTAATAGCATGTTAGTCATATTTTGTGGGACATGATTTTCACCCCCTTCTGGTTTATAGCTTAATTAGTTTTTTCCTTCTTCTTTATGTTCATGTTTTCAGCTTTTTTGGGGGGACTTTAGAAACTCGCTTTAGGTGTTATTGAGTCATCGGGGTGATTGATTATAATTTCCATGTCCCAGTGTTTTCTTTTAATGTAATTGAATTAAAGTTTAGAGCATGTGCTTCAAGAATTTTGAGAGCAAGCAAATACAGCTAGTTTTTTTTGTCCTATGATAGCAAGTTTAGGTTTTTAATAAATAATCTATCTCATTTCTTGATGATTTTGACTCTCTGTTTGATAACATATTCCGTAAACTGTAACTCATGACCTCAAAGAAACACCACTTTTAGCCAACAGCCTCAACACTACTTGCTTCTTCTTACTACATCAGGAAGACTGCGTTTTTTTGTTTCTATTGATTTATCTCTGCTTACTTTGAAATCTATCATTGTTGCTCTAATTTATTGTTACCCTTTCTGCAGAAATTGGATCAAAATGTTGACAATGACCAAGGAGCTTAAAGAGTAGAGGTTGCTGACATTTGTTCTTTCACAAAGAAAGCAATCAAAAAACTTTGGGAGTATTTTTGCATCCTAAAAATCCATTGTGTTGTTGTTTGAGTATATTCAAAGGACTTGCTACTTTCCAATATGCAGATGTCTCATAAACATAAAACGTCCTATAGCTCCAGCGGCTTCTGCATTGAGCCTGTACAAAATCACGAGTCATATTGCTTCCTACCAAATGAGACCCTAGAAAACTACTCTTCCTCTTATAATAGCAGCCAAGTTACCTATCCTTCAGTTCACTCTATAAAACAATATTGCCCCCTTGAATCTTCTACAAACAATAGTTTGCTTTGCCAAAACTCTCCATCTACTGGCAGTTTCTCAACTGACAATAGCCCAGTGTCAAAACCATATGTGTTAATGCCACAACATTATCTTGAAATCATTAATAATTCGCTAGAGAATGAATCTTGCTTGACACATGAAAACAATGATGAGCTGACGCTAAAGATAAGAGAACTTGAAAGTGCTATGCTGGGAGCTGATGCAGATATTCTAGACATATATATGATTCCACAAGAGTCAGATCCTTTTTTATTAGAGGCCGAGAAGTGGAAGAAAATGATGGAGATTGTATATAGAGGGGATTTGAAAGAGATGCTTTGTGCTTGTGCAAAAGCAGTAGAAGGGAACGAGAAGGAGACTACTGAATTGTTAATGTCAGAGTTGCGTAAAATGGTGTCCATCTCAGGCAACCCGATCCAACGATTGGGAGCTTACATGTTGGAGTCTCTAGTTGCAAGGCTAGCCTCTTCAGGAAGCACAATCTATAAATCCTTGAAATGTAAAGAGCCTACAAGCAATGAACTCCTTTCATACATGCATGCACTTTATGAAATCTGTCCATACCTCAAGTTCGGTTATATGTCAGCAAATGGAGCAATTGCTGAAGCCATGAAGGATGAAACTGAAGTCCACATAATTGATTTTCAGATTAATCAGGGAATTCAGTGGGGAAGTCTAATCCGAGCTCTTTCTCGCAGACCTGGAGGACCTCCCAAGATTAGAATAACGGGTCTTGATGACTCTACTTCAGCTTATGCAAGAGGAGGGGGACTTGATATTATTGGAGAAAGGTTATCAGGACTTGCCTTGTCATATGGGGTACCTTTTGAGTTTCATGCAATAGATGCTTCTCCTTCTGAGATTCAACTTGAAGACCTTCAACTTCGATCTGGTGAAGCTATTGCTGTGAATTTTGCCATGATGTTGCACCATGTGCCAGATGGAAGTGTGGACGGTCAGGATTACCGTGACTGGTTGTTGAGATTGGCAAAGTGCTTGTCTCCTAAGGTAGTGACTCTAGTTGAGCAAGAATCAAATACCAACAATGTCCCATTCTTCCCTCGGTTTGTTGAGACATTGAACTACTACTTGGCTATTTTTGAATCAATCGACGTTGCTCTTCCAAGGGAGCACAAAGAGAGGATTAATGTGGAACAACATTGTTTGGCTCGAGAAATTGTCAACTTAATAGCGTGTGAAGGTGCAGAAAGAGTAGAACGTCACGAGCTTATGAACAAGTGGAGATTGCGTTTCAAAATGGCTGGATTCACACCATATCCATTGAGCTCCTATATTAATTCCTCAATCAAGAATCTTCAGGAAAGATATGGCAGACACTACACTGTAGAAGAGAGAGATGGTGCTTTATATCTTGGTTGGATGAATCAAGTTATTGTTGCCTCTTGTGCTTGGAGGTGAAAATCCAATGAGAACTAGATTTTTAAGGCTTTTAGTTAGTTTATGTATCATACTTATCTTCCTTCTCCGGATTCCTCATTCCATGGTCAGAATTAATGTATGACTTGTTGAGAAGCTTACAACAAGCAGGGCTATAGATTTTTCAATTTTGCTATGCTTTGTGTCTTAGATTAAGGCTCAGTTTGACACAACAAGCTACAAATCTAGCTGACTGCTGAAAGTTCAAAAGCTAGAAGTTGAAAGCTTATGACTGATAAGCTAGTTGATTGATTTGGAAGTATTTGGTGAAATTAGTTGGTCAACTAGCAAGTGTAAGCGACTTGAAAGCTGGAAGTTCATAAGTCATAAGCTATTTCTATTGACTAATCACATCAGAGTTTATAAGTGTTAAGCTATTTTTATTGACAATTCATATCAGAGCTTATAAGCTACAACTTTTCTTAAAACAAAAAATCCTACTTAACCAAACATGACTACTAGCTTATTTTAAGTCAAACAAACTCTTTGATTGGATTATAAGCCTCTCAAGGGTGTTGTCAAACACACAATAGATACTTCTTACTAAGGATAAAAAGAACAGTGACAATTTATACCTACAAAATGTCAGCTGAAAATTATTACAAAACAAGGAAGTATAGAATTAGGATTTTGTACTACAAATTTTGCTAAGCTAAATTGCATTTCTCCTAGACCAGTTGAATCAGACCATTCATATTCATTATCAACTTCATTTCCTGTAGTTCCAGCAATTACCCTGCAAACAATTGCAGCTCTTTTCAAATTCTTTACTCTTGGAGTTGCACTTAACTCCTTGCCACTTGTATTAAATTGTATCTCAGCATACTCCACATTGAAATTGAATTGAATTATTTGGCAAAGACAACATGATGGATCTTTACAGAAATCATACACTTTCTTTGCAGAATTCTTCCCTTGGAAACATCTTATCGTCGTGCCATAAAATCGCAACAACTCGTTTCCATCTACCGTGCTCCTTGGATGCCTTGGATATTGCTGGCACATGTTCGACTTCACTTTTTCTCTGTAATTTTCAAACCTTTCAAGTACTTCTGCTAAGTAATTCACCCTGAGGACTGTTCTAACCTTCTTTGGTGGCTTTGAGGTGTTCATCCAAGCTTTCTGAAAGATCATCTCAACAATTTTTCTTGAAGGGTCTTCTAAACTGAGCTCTGTCAAAGTTTTATAATAACAGGATAGTGAAAGAAAAGAATAAAATAAGTTTGAAGCATACATGAATGATATATGAGTAGTTCTCTAACTAGTTCCTTGTTACTAGGCATATAGCCTGTTACATTTTACATGAACTTCTGATAAAATTAACTACCATAAGATCTCTTAATATTTTGAAAGACATGGTGAACTTTTAAGGCTCAAGAGGAGGGGAAAAAAACAACCAATTTACCATGAAGTTGTGCCAATGTGTTGCTTGGCCTTGAAACTACTTGGTTAGTATGAGTTTCTGTTAGAGGACTATAATTGCTGTTCATTTTATCCTTTTCTGGAACATGACTACTACTTCCTTTGACACATTTTGCTGGCTTCATGATAACATCAGTGAGCTTGTTTCCACATTTAGCATTATCCTTCAAGGAGATCCACCATGAAAGCATCTCTCTCCCTCTCCTCAATGTCTAAGTGAGTGTAGACTGAAATATATGAGCACAGAAGGAATGTCTTTTTTGTGGTATAGTTTTATCCTAAGAAACATACAAAAAATTTGAGTGAGAACAAATATAGATAAATGATTTTGTTCCTGTATAATAGTTGTGAAAAGTAAGACTCTAAGGCTATTGTCTTTATTCATTTATTATTCTCTCTAAGGTTCTTTGATTTAAATTGAGTTACAATATATCACATGCCTTGAGAATCAAACTTTATAATAGCAATATTATGAACTTACATTAACATTTTATAAAGAAGAAAAAAGGAAAAAAGCCACTGCACACATTATACAGAAACATGGTCTCTTTTATGAGCTAAAGAATCAAATCACTAGCATTACCTTTTTTTTGTACACAGTGAATAAAGCAAATAAGAATTCATTTAAACTTGTACATATAATTTGTTGCTTGTTTAAAAACTAGAATCATTTGCATTGGCAAATCATAGTGTATGTAATGGCTCATTAGACACAAATAGGTGTTAAGTGGATAAATGGGACAAACAGTGACTCTTAAGTAGTTGGAGTGGGTTAAGGTGAAGACAGAATGAAAGAATTTAAGAAAGTTGTTATTTACTTGAAGTGCAATTAAAGACCAACAATGTGTCAGGATAGTTCAAAGGTAAAAGCCAAGAGAATATAGCTTACCAGGTTGTACATACTTATTATTCCATTTAGATTAGTACTCTTCATGCTACCAATTCCAACTACAACAACCAAACTATTATTCACTAGCCTTTCTAAAGGTAGGATAATCCATATTTTTTCTAAAATTTTAAAAGTAAAAAAAAAAACATTACAACTTATAGTAATAAATTTAATTTTACAGAAATAATAAGATGTAACTTGGAAAAATAAAATATCAGATATATTATCATAAGTAATGTGTCCAGTAAATTTATAAAAATATGAGAAATACTGTGATAAAATTGGAATATTGGAATATTATTCAGTACAAAATACATTTTGTTCATTTAATTTTGTAAGGAGTAAATAAAAGTTAATTCATAATCATAAGAGGCAAAAGCCTTTTGTTTGGTTACTACATGCAGAAAGTTCAGTACAAGGCTAAACGATATTTATAAATAGTTAGTAAAATTCAAGCACTTTTACAAGAAGCAACATTAATATAATATGAGGTTCATATTTGTACAGAATAATTTGCACATAATAATTATACAAACTCAACCAGGAGCTGCTACCAGTTCTACTCAACTGCAGCTCCTAAACGGTGATGTGAACATAAAAAAACTATCTGCATTTTCTGTAAGAAAATGAGATGTTTTAGCTTTGAAGCAATACCTGCCAAAAGGAATAAAGCAGAATGCTACTCAGTTTTATTTTAACTTAATGTTATGTAAACAATGTCATGGACCAGTTAGTACTCTTCCAATGTTCTGTGGGCAAGGATATGATGAGGCATGGTTTAAAGATGGATCATCACTCCTATTTCCTCTAGAACCATACGGATTTGCCCCATTATCTAGAACGCCGAAGTATACCGGACCTGCACTAGTATGAACAAACTTGAAGTTGGAATTGCTGGCTTGTTGAGTTTGGCTGTGGCCAAATTCAGAAAGCAGCATTTTCCTTTGCCCATTTGATCTACTTTCAGCAGCTGAGCTTATTCCCATCCCAAGGTCAAGGCTGATAGTATCACTTTCTTCTAACTTTATTCTTGTTCCTGCTGGTGCTGGTCCTGCCATGTCATGGCTACTACTCCTTGCAGCTGGTACATCGTGATTGTGTTTACCCTCATATGTCGTTATCACTGCTTTCGGGTCATGAGATGCTCTCTCCACATGTTTTCTAACCGGGCAACCAGCATTTGTGCACTTGTAATAACTCCTGTATTGTAGCAAGAAACAAGATTAACTAGAAATACCCAGTGAAGTACTAGTTAACTATAGCTAGGATCATTAAGAAAGATATCACAAGCCATGATATGAACACTAAAATACAATTATAGAAGAAACGCAATAAATAAAATTGAGGCTGCAGCGTCCCCATGAAACAGAAAGGTCTGAAGCTCCCACTTAGAGGGGTCTAGGATGGTAGATGTATGCAGCCTTACCATCACAAGCGATGAGACTGCGTCTAGGATTTGAACCCATGACCTCCACATCATAAGGTAAGCAGCCTTACTATTACGTGGAGGCTCATCCTCTTTGTGTAAAATTCTATTAATGGGGACAGAGCATGTCTCAGCCTTCCATCAACAAAATATATATCACAAATTCCTTCGCTTTTTCAATTAAACATATCCTGATGATGTGCATATCTAGATATGCCCCCGTGTAATCTATAGACTGTTTTATATGGACCATGTTAGTACCATAGCTGCAATAGGGGTCTCAAAAGCCTCATATCTTAGCTACCACCCAATGCTAAATCATAATAAAAGCAACAAATTATATAGCAAAATGATTGAGAAGTGATTATATAAGATCCAATAAACTATCATATAACTGATTCTTCAATTCAACTGTTGTCTAGAAAGTAATTACATGAGCATGAGTTCAACAATATACATGAAAAAGATACTTTGGAATTTATTACTTATAACTCATATTTCCTAGTTTCATCAATGTGAGGACATACCTAGGGTTAGGATTGCCTCTCACCACCTTTTGCCCATACTTGCGCCAGCGATACCCATCGTCCAATATATCAACCTCACTCAGGGTTTGTACAACAACCCGTGGTTCCCGGATAGGCTTAACTACAGGAGTTACGTCAGCAATTCCAAGTTCCATTTTTCTGCTCAACAAAAAAACACATGGTCAACAAGTAAGCACATATGCTGGAGAATGGAGAAAACCTACAGTTTTGGCCTAGATTGTCATACCTACGCTTCGAGAAGGGATCATCATCATCAATTTCCTCATTAGTCCTGTTTGACACAAGCGCAGCACCCTCTTGACAATCATTTGTTGCCACAGCCGATAGATCTGGAGTGCTGTTGGGATCAGCTGCAAAAGACACCAAACCATACATATTGGATGCTTTGTCTAAAATTCAAGAATTAGACGAAAAAGAAGAACAACATATTTTCTTTGCAATAATGGAAGCAATGGTAATAATTTGGCTGGTATTACCATCTCGGCCAGCAAAAGAAGCCTTACCAGATCTCTCTTCTTGCATAGACACAATAGTGCTAGCAGAGTATCGTCGGCTGGGTTGAGGTTTTGGATGATCATGTGTTCCTTTGTAAACAATCTCAGTGATTTGACCATCATGAGAGCGTTCAAAAAGTTTCTTCACTTCACAGTTAGGATGTGTACATTTGTAATAGCTGCGCGGAAACTCACTTCCTTTAACAAGTTTCTGCCCATATTTTCGCCAGTTGTATCCATCATCAGATGCTCTTTCAGGTGCAACTGAAAGTCCACTGCCTTTAACCTCCTCAACTTGTGATGCTTGAAGCGCAGTTGCTGTGTTGGCTTTGTGGTTCAATTCCTCTGAGTCGACTTCAACAGGAGTACTAGCCCCAGAACTAACCATTTGAACAGGTGATGAAAGGCTTAATTCACTAGAAGGAACAGCTACGTCACCTTCAACTAATGGCGATGAGGCAAATGATTGAGCTTTTCCTGGACCTTTTGCTTGAGTAGATTGTTCACTTACATGGTTGTTGAAGTCCACAGGAACCTTAAAATATAGCATTGGATAAGTTCTAAGCTACTGGAAATCCTCAAAAACAATATTAAACCATACATTAAACATGACAACAAAATCTGTAACAAAGTGATTTGTAACAAGTAACAACAAAGAATAAAGAAACATCATAATCAAATCCACATGTTATATCCATCGTGTTATTATTACAAACACCAATTAATGTTTCATTACCATGTTTGGTTTAAACTCAAAGATGTTTGGTTTTCTTTCCTCAACAGTATTGGAATTGAGGCATGCACTGGTTACAGGAAATGTAGTAGCCGCAGCAGAAGACGTATAACTATGTACTGTTTGATGAAGCTTAGAAAAGGACCCTGTAGTAGGTGAAGGCTCCACCTGTGCGGCAAGGAAAGAAGTAAAATACAATTTACAATCCTCTATGTGCAACAATTGTTGAATCAAATGAAAAATTATAAAATCAAATACACCAAAAGATACAGAAACCATTTTAATTTCTCAGAAAACAATGAAAAGAGAGTGGTAAAAGGATAAACGAGCACAAGTTTCTGAGTACCTCTGTCTCCAAACAGCAATCAATCGACCTTTGCGAAATCAGTAAGAACAATGGAAAGACAGCACAGAAATGATCATATGAGTAAACCATACAAATGGCACACTACAGTTGAGCATAAGCACAGTTCTCTATTTTCCTTATCTGATAGTATTGTGCGTTATTTATTTGGAGTCCTTATGACACAAAAGATAGCATATTACATTATAATATGCCTAAGAATATAAATAATTAACCATAAGTCCATAACTTATGAAAGTGATTCCCAAGTGAACCTTGTACCGCATTTTACACCAGATTAGGACCATCCAGACAATTAACATCTACAAGATCAAGTCCTCTCACTGAAATCATGTCCCACAATCTTTCTCACATCCGTTATGCTATTCTCATAGCACATATAACTAAATCAGATCCACTAATCCTAGTGAATGCAATTATTCTTTGTTCCAAATATACAAATTGTAAAGAAAAGATTTTCTGTGCAGTCTGCTACAATATTGAAACAAAAAACAAACAAAAAGGGCAAGCACCAACAAAGAGAAAGATTCATTATGTGAAAAAACAACAGTGACATTAAAATATTAAAAAGCAGAATGTCTAACGATCCTCAATTAAAGTCATATTCCAACAGAATACAGAATTGAAGCATAAAGCACCTAATGCAAAATTGACAATTCTATAAGAGCAAAATAAGCATCAGAATCTAACGGACCAAAACACAAGCATCCATAAACAAAAACCTACGATGTGAAATATCAAACAAGAAAAATGCCAGCTCTAAAAAAACGATTTTTTGCCACTACGTTAAACAAAAGCATTTAAGAATCTGAAATCTTTTCCAATTTCTTATCCTAGGAAGCATTTTCAGCTCAACATTATACAAATCACGTCATCAAAAATATTCCAGAACATTTGAGGCCACCCCAAATAGGAAAAGATCAAATTTTTGACATGCCACTCTTACTTTGGTTAAGTAAAAACACACCCTTTGACTAAAATGACCTAAAAAAAAGAAGCACATCTCCCTATTGAATGAACTGACACATTTGGCTTTTCTATTTCAAAGTTCCCATCTTTTCTCATCAAACAAAAAACCCATATTGAAAAATCAAAATCCAAACCACACCCTATTGAACTTTTACATAACCAAACATTTAATTTAAACAGAAACTCAAAGAGAGAGAATAGAACCTTCATGTTGGAAAGAAGAACAGGGGATTCCAAAAATGACGTGGGACTAAGCCCCGGAGGTATGGTGATGCAAGGCGACCTTGAGATCGGAAGCTTCGCCGGCGACATAAGCTTATACCTAGCTGAATTGTTCTGACCCGACCCGATTTTTTGAATCGGGTCGTTTGGGTCCGAAACTGAGTTGCTTTCGTTGGTGGTAGAAGCGTCCATTGTAGTGTTGCTAATAGAGTCAAATCAGAAGAAGTAGAGAATGGATGAAGGGCATAAAGGTCATTTAACTATCACCATTTTTTTTTCTTCTGTGTCAGAGAGAGAGAGACTCAGTTGACTTGCAACTTTGGATCTCTCTGTGTCATATTGCTTTGTCATTTTAAAGACCCCATTTTTGTTACTCCATGCTCAAAATAGTAATTAATACTTTAAATTATTTTATTTTACAAATACATTTAAGTCATATTTTAGAATAAATTATTAGCTTTTTTGGTAATAACTTTTTTATTACAAGACTTAGCTTAAATTAATAAACATTTATGACCATATTATGAAGTTGAATTAGGTCCAAACAAATTTGGATAAATTAAACATGTTAGACATGATAAAACTTTCAAAAATTAAGAGGATAGACTCCTCTTAAGTATAAGTTAGTAGATGTTAAAGTATATAAATTTAGTCCAAATCTTGATATAGATTTATGAATTACAATGTCATTATTTCAATGATTAAGTGAATCCTTGATCATATTAAATATTCAAATTATGTTAATGTGGATTTAACTGGGAGACTTTAAAAAGTTGTGAGGTGGATGGTTTTGTGGACAAAGATTTTTGTAGCAAAATGATTAGTTCACTAAGGAAATATTATTATTACTTATTTTGGTGAGTATATATATTTAGCTAGGTAAGATTTGATAGTGAAAAGTGGTTCCCCAAGTACCAACTCTATGTTACTCTTTACCATACACAATGAAATGAGTGATTGGTGCAAAACTGCATATCCCTTTCTACAACTTGAAAACCAAGCCAAACCAGAATTTGGTTCCAAAAAGGGTTAGGTTCAAATAATTTGATCCCATGGATATATTGGAGACTCAATATAAAATATATAAGATGAAAAAATTTTATCTGACTTCTAAATACCTTTTTTACAAAATTGATGCAAGTAATACCATAAATAATTTTGTGTTTGTTTATATATTTGATATGTGGTTATAACTTTTCCACACCTCCTACAATAGTACTTAGTGCAATGTACTCACTCTCATCTCAATTGTAAGCAAAACAAAAATATTTTTTGGTCTCAAATATATAAGTAAATTTAATTACCTCAAATATTACTTTTAATTATAACAATTTTTCATATAACATAGTAAATGTAACTATTTGTATATGTTTTTATAAAATTAAATCATTTAATTGTCATTTGACTAATTTTCATAATATTTGTAAAATTATTTAAATTTGTTTACAAGAGATATGAGAGAATATGTATATAAGTTAGAGTTTATTATTAAAAAGAGAATTGTTTATTTTGATACTTGCTTTTTGTGATTTCAACAAGCAAGCAAGGGGTAATTGAAGTGGAGATGGATTTAAACCAATTCTAGTTCACACAACCATATTGTCTCCAACTTTAATAACATCTAAATTTGGCAATTTTTGACTATATATTATAATTGAGTATTACTTCAACTTTCAGTAACAATAAATAATGAGAATGTTGCCAATTTACATAGTTATGAAGGAAGAAGTAAGTTAATAGGTTGGCCTCATGCCATTAAATATATTGTTTACTAATCATATCAATTAGTTAAAGCCACAAGGAGTGTATCGGTTTTGGCCCACTCCAATAGTACTGATATAAATATAGTGCCTCCAATAATAATCCTAACACTATATTTTACAAACTCTTCTTTAATAAAATAATGTAAAAAAATCATCTCTAATTTATATATACACATTAAATTAGAGATGAGTACTAAAAATTTATAAGCTAATTTTAGTTCATAAATAAGGGATATATCTTTTATTATCATAATTATTATGATATACAACAGATTAAATTGTTATTTATATTATGGAGCATAAGCTAATACATAATGTATAGACCAATTATATAGGCATTTAGCACATGGTGAAGCATATAGAGCAATTATTAACATGTGGAAGGACCACAGAATTAAAACTATAGCAGAAACTCCATTGGTTGTGTTCAGTTATTAAATATGTGAGAGTAGCACAGAATTAAAAACTATGGCAGAGAATCCATAGCATACTACCAATATTTGCCAAATAAAAACTATAAGCTTAAAGCAAAGTAAATTATTCATGTAGGACCATTTGTTTTTAGATTTTAAAGTTCTATTTCTTGTTCTAAGTGATTTTTTTTAATGCTTTTTTGAGATAAAGCTGGGCAGTCATGTATGACCTTGTTATCATGGAAACAATGAGAATAAGTCCCAACCAATAGATTTCCAAAAATATAGAAAATGAGGTCTCTTACATGTTACATTTCCAATTATCCATCAATACAAACACAGTTAACAAAGGTGAGAGTGAGTTAGAGGAACAATCATACAACAAGAAACATATAGTATTACCATACACATCTTTTCATAGGTAATAAATCACTTTATAGGTACAATAGTTTCAGATTTATCTTGTACATTTATCTTTCACGTAAAACTCAAGAGCCAGTGTATTATTAACAAAGCTAGTGGGATTAAAGATTAAAATGCTGCATTGAAACATCATCAGTGTATAGACTCCAGCAATTGTAACATATGCTTCACTGCAGGACTGAAGTAGCATTTGATAAATATGACACAATGACACATAACATGAGTTTTGTTTTTACTTTGATGTATTATATAATCAATAGAACAGAATAGAACATTTTCCTTTGGGGTAGAACCAAAGAGAACAAGCATCCTATTTTGTCTTGTTCCATCCTGTTTTCTCACTTCACCAAATGTCTAACTACATGACTAACACAAAATCAACTTGTACTGAAATTGATAATAAAATTTGCACTAGAAAATAAGCACCAAAAACTCATTTGCTTAAGCTAATCTTATTCTTACAACCAAAGGAAATTGCTTCTTTTTGGGGGGTCAAGCCTGTCTTCAAGCTTAAATGATACAAAATCAAGGGACCAGCCCAAGGTTTTAGTAATTGGACAATACCAACTGATAGGAACCAAAACATGTTACATTTTGGGCTGCTTTCTAGAAGTAATGAGTGCAAAAGTATCTGTTAGATGTAAAGTTGACAACAAACTAAATGTTAAATAGATCATTAGATATAAATCCACATATATGGTTATCATAGCACACAGCACAAACCATAATCAATAATTAGTACCCTTAATAAAAAGGCTACTACTTACTTAATACAGAATAAAAATGCAATTGTATTTAATGTCAAATGCAAAGACTGGTTTTTCATTTTGGTTCTTTTCTGCACAAAGGCTATGTGCAAAAGAAGAAAATAAAGCTAATGGATTGGTTCTGTAAGTCATACAGGACAATCTCAGATGTGCCACAACATAAAATGAAACAAGAAACCGGGGATGGGAAACTGTGCTGGAAGACCGTCCTATTTGTAAGAGTAACCCAAGAAATATGACTGAAGATGAGGAGATGCAAAGGAGGAGACTTGAGAAGAAAGGCGCATATGGATGGTGCATAGATGAAAAAAATCAACACAATTCTACTATACCTTAATCTTCACGAATGGATTACCCTAGGTTTATGAACTAAAATCATTGAACAAAAACAGAGGCAAGTTTCTGCTTGCAGTGAAAGGCATCTAAAGGCAAGTTTCTGTTTGGCATTCAGTTGAGAGAGCAGCCTTCACAACTGAGTTTTGGGGGTCTAAACACAGTTTTGATTTTTTTTCACCATGTTTGGTGCTTCCAAGAGTCAGTTATGACAACGTTTCGAACTCAAACTTTGGTTGAAGAAGTGGAATTTTTTCACTTCTCCCTTCATAAAAACTCAGTTTGGGTTTTTAGCTACTACTGCGACACTGCGACAATAATAGGCAACAGTTAGTATGATTATCATTATCCAACAACATTCATTACCAAAACCACAGTTAACAATGAAGTACCCAAATGTAAATTACTTACTACAAACACACTTTTGATAAAAACTATGTTTTATAAACAGGCTTCCAAATCCCATTTATAAACTTTGACAAATTTAAAAACAGCCTATATATGTGATGTTTTTCTTTTACTTATTTTCAACCAGGATATGAAAGGGGGATAAAAGAAAGTATGCCCACGTGAATCAATGGTTGCATTGTTTAATAAGAAGAATTCTCAAGCAAAGCTAAAACTAATATAAATATGGAAACCTTCTATTCAAAAGGGTTTCACTTTCCAAACCCTGTCTAAGTATCGTTGCTTAGCAGAAACAATAAAGGCCAGCAGATTCGAAAGCACAAGAACAGAGAAATCTGAAGAAGAAGACAATAAATAGCCTGAAAGGAATTTTTTAGATTCAAAATGATTCATGTAATTAAAATTGTGAAATTAAACGTTCACTCGGAGTTCTTAATTACGGAACCTAGGCCCTTTCCTATAACCAAGTTGCCAACAAAGCAAACTACACTTATAATAACCAAAAGCCAGCAGTGCAAAGTCATGGAGAAACTACAATACCAATCCAGTTGTTCAATATTGACAATTTCTTGATCTATCGAGGATAAGAATTCCGGTAATAGTGTTGCAAACCATAACCAGAAGGTGGCAAGTGTGGCTCTGATGGGGTTAGATGAGGATCACCTCGACCAGAGTTGCCAGTGGGACCCATCGGGACAACAGCAGGACCATAAGGCCTAGTTGAAGGACCTGGATAAGGGGAGATGGCTGGGGTTGGGGGCACCATGCCATATGGCATGGCTGGGGTTGGGGGCACCACACCGTATGGCATGGCTGGGGTTGGGGGCACCATGCCGTATGGCATGGGTGGCAAGCCCAAAAATGGATTTGGATGTTCCGGCAACAAACCTGTTGAACGAAAAATAGGTTGTCCATACTGGTGTATGGTTGAACTGGCACTACCGACATTATTCACAACAGCTGCAGGACCAACTGGAGCAGATATTCGAGGACGCTTGACCCCACTTTGTTGCTGCTCATGCTTAGGAGGATTTGCCTTCTGCTTCTTCAGTTCCTCTATACGCTGTTCAAGGCTTGCACATGGAAATTCAGATTCAAGATTATGATTCTCAATAACCTTAATTACTGATTTCAACCCATGGATCTCTCTAGCTGTGATCTCAGCCTGCAAAAATATCTCAATAAATATAACTAGTGACACCATGCAGCAGACAATCAATGAATGGGGAACATACTTACCAGTGACTTTCCTTCCTGGGAAAGTCTTGCGGAAAGTTTCCGAGTCTCGTTCACATAAGCATGCAAAAGGGGAACTGGTCTGATCTTATCAGCAAGATTAAACTGAAAAACATACTTGACAGCCAGAATATGCTTGCCCTTATCTACAAGTTTCTGCACAAGACCTGCAAACAAGACATTGTCTTACAAATTAAACCACCAAAAAGGGTGAGCTAGAAATCTAGTAACACAGCAGTGTGATAATTTCTTTTCTTTTTTATGACAAGAGGATAAGCTATCCTCGCAAACATGACAAAAATAAAAGGCATAAACTAAGTTACAGAATCATGCAACAATGCATGCCGATATCTTTACATGTCTAATAAAGACACACCTCCAAAAAACCCATGGGCAGTGTGCCTAAAGAGTAACCCTATAACAAAAACCCATATTAATTAATATATTGTTCCTTTCCAACCACGTACAACAAAACACTTAAAGGTTAAAAATATAGCACTGTGACATAGTCTTTGCTTCTTTATGATATTTAACCAAAACCTGTAAAGTTAGTCAGGAGAAAAAGAGGCAATTCCCTGGGGCAGATCCAAGACTCAGAAAAGATACAAAATAAATTACAACCTTAGACCCATTTTTTATTATAAAAAACACTAAAGAAGCTAACTCAGAAAACATAGTAACATGAGCAATAGTGTCACTTCTACTATTAAAATGCTACAGCACTAGTTTAAAACAAAGCATGAACATAATTACACAATACCATCTCTTAGAATCCAAAACAAAACAAAATTCAATGATTTGGAGACCTATGTGCATAAGTATGACCTTAAATGCAGGGCCGATTGTTTAAGATTAAAAATAAGTGATTTCATTTTTTATAGATTTTGGTGTCAAATCAAAGTTATATGTGTTTGGTTAAAATAATACTAGTAATTGTTTAATTCTGCTCTCTCTCTCTCTTCTATAACACCAAGTATGATCTAAAGCTACTCAAAGTAGATTATGGGGTTCTGATTATAGAAACAATCTGATACAAACATGTTTCATCATGTTCATGTTATAAGGGATTTTATTGAATTAAAATGCAGAGATGCATACCAGGAACTTTATCTGTCAAACCAATATTGTGGTAAAGCTCAGGAAGGTCGTAATTGGTTGCAGCCATAGCCGAAAAGGTAGCGAGCTCATCGGTGGTCAATTCAGAAAGCAAACCATATGTAGCCACAAAATGCAAGAAAGCCATAGCCTCAGCTGCATCTGCATTATCCTTTACCAAGCCTCTTTTCCACTCTAGAAACAACCTATTTGCTCTAGTCCTCACCTTATCACTCACATTGGGACACACAACCCTCAACACTTGGAACAACACACCACAAACCTTCTTCATTCTCTTCACTTCACCACTATCCTTCAATGCATTTGCACCAATAACCCCATCCAATGAATCAATAACCATATTTGGGGGATCATGAGAACACTTGAATGCAGCCACAAGTTGAGGATTGATAGAGGCCATGTTCTTGTAATTCTCCAAAAGGTAATTCCTCAACCCTTTTCCATCATTCACCTTGCATATGGCACTCATTTGTTCCGTATGATTAGATTTCGTTGTTGTTGGGTCATTAGGGAATGAAGAAAAGTTAGGAACTTTGGGGTTTTGATCGAGTGAAATGGAGTTGGAGGAAGATGGGTGATTTTGTTGGAGGAGTAAGAAGCGATGAGTGAGGGAATTGTGAATAGAAGTGAAATGGGAATCGAGTTGAGACCAAGTGTGGGGGAGAGAGAGAAGAGAAGAGTGAGATTGAAGGTCATCAAATGCTTTTTTGAGATTCTCCTTTTTGGTATCAACAAGTTTCAGAGCAGCTGATATGGTTTTCAAAGGGGTACTCATGTTTCATAACATCGCTCTTACTCTTCAACTTCTTTTAATGATGGAGAAAACAAAACACTACATGGCCCAACATGTTCATAGGCCTCCTAGGATTCTTAAGTATTCAAGCCCTATCAGATTTATTAGAATAAAAGTTTTTTATCCTAAGAAAGTCACACACAACACAATCCTACGCATAAGGAAACAATTAGTTTTAATGTTTATAAAGCATTTTCCATATAAAAACAAAACAAAGGGCTCGATATATAATAGTTATTTTTAAAATCAAGTCCTGAACTCAAAGTAATGATCAATTGATGGTGGACTTTCTTGTTCTATATAAATTGTTGGTGGCCTTGATTTATAAGTTTAATTGAATTAATGACCATGTGATACAACTCATACAAGGTTTAGTGCGTTATATTATATTAATATTTCATGTGACTCAATATGTGTCAACAAATAGTATGTCCCTATCTGTGGCACTTTTAAATGGTAAGAATCACCTTATTCATAAATTGAGAAACCATGAGTTGGGATATGCATGTAAATGAAAGATATTAATGTACTATGTCAACATGTGACCTCATATTTTGTCCATCTACAATTGCATCAAAGATAGGTAAAACTTTTCACACCAATTGTGTCTTGGATCATTTAGGTGATGTTGTAAAGCCAGCAACAAAACAAATCGATGCAATTATACAATCAAATATATAGAGAGACCCAGCAATGATTTCACATGTTTTGTAGTGTCATAATGGACTAGTATGCTTAGTAGTTGTAAAAGCCAACTTGTCCTTAATTATCACATGTTCCTTGAGTATCCATAATTCCATTGGCATCACATGACAAGGCCAGCTTTAAAGTTTAAACCAAGCTATATGTTTTGCAAATTAATATGACATTTATTTGCAAGATTCATTGAATTATATATCACGTTTATTATGAACATTTTCATTGTATATATATACACTTTATTTTTCATTATATTTTAGATACTGTCATCCATCACTGGAAAATGATTAACTTCTACCAGGGTTGCATATTGTTCATATTAGAAGTGGTTTTTTTGAATTTTTTCTGATAAAAATTATACTCCATTTAAATCTGCACCCTTATTATCAGAGAATAGGAACACGTGTAGAACAAAAAATGCCAGTAAAAAGAATTTTAAAGTTTTGTACTTTTGTATATGATGAAGAGAATCCAAATGGATATATATTACATTATGATCAAATCGTATTATTATTATCATGTTATAAATATCTATTAAATATTTGGTTATATAGAAAGATTTGATTTTGTAATATGACGGTTATCAATTTTAAGATATTCTTATCTTTTTATTTTGAAAGATCAACAACAAACTTACAAATTCATCTTTTATGTAATTTTTAATGCAAAAGTTCCAATTTTATTTTTTCACATTTATTTATCTTATACATGATATTCATAAATAAATAAAAATAAAAAATACAGGTTGACATGTAACATACTAATATAAAGCATTAAATTTATAATATTTTTTACTCCAAGGTGTTTTGTACTAGAAGATTGAATAATAATCTATTTTATTAAATGTAAATAGATATCATTAAAATGAATTTCAATGTTTTATCATATATTAAAAGATTGAAACCGTAACATAATATATGAATAATGATTTTTTTCAGGTAAAAAAATATAATTCATTATAATTAAAAGAATATTTATATGATATGAAGTTAATTCCATTTTTTTTGAAGCAATTATATCTACAATATTAATAAGATATATATGAGGATAGAGAGAAGATATGAAAAAGTCTTCAATATGATTTTGCAATCCAATTTGATGAAATAACGTAATAGGATAAAAGATCTCTTCCTCCTCCACTTTTGTTGGTATATATCAAATCTTTTGATAATCTTATTTTTGACCCAAATATACAAATTTGAAAATATCATCAACAAATAATGTATAACAAAAATATATATAAAGCAGGGAGGGGCCTATTTTACTATTAAAAAAGAGTCCACAATAAAGTAGAGTTATTATTATTGTGAATATAAATTGAGAGAAAGGGTCCAACACAGTCTATCTTTTCTAATTCATTTAGCAGCTCCTGATTTCTGCGCAACACTTGCACCCTCTTCTTTTTCCATTCTTCCATGGTATTCTTCTTTTTAATCTTTTTATTTTTATTACTATGTCTTACTCTTAACATTTGTGGATCATACCATGGTCGCAATTGTAATACATATCATCCCATAATTATGATGTGTTATTAAATCATAATGGTCAGACATTGAGATACATGCGAATCAGATCACATCAGGCTACACCAAGAAATATCGTGTCGTCATGATCACGATTCCCATAGCAATGAGTTGTGATTGGGTATCACAATAACATTTTACAACTAACATTGTTATGTGAGATCAAATGTTGTCTTTTCGCTTCCTAATATGCAATACTTTAGGAGTATTGAGAGTAAAAATTAATTTAAAAATTGTTTATTAGATTTATACAGGTGTTGGTGTACCTTTAACATGGTTATTTGTTTTTTCTCTTCTTCTTGAGTTTATTCTGATTAATTTTTCTATGATCATCAACAAGAATTTTTTTACATTAAAAATGATCAGAAATAAATAAATAGATGTTTATATTTTATAAATAGCTGATGAAATCTGAAACACATAAACAGCACTGACACAACAGAATCACAGACACAGGTTCTGGCACAAGTACAAACACAAGTTAGTTATGACACAAACAGTGTTAGAATAACTATTGGGCCACTTGATGCCATTTATTTTACTTAAATTTTGATTTAAAAAATTCAACATTCCCTTTTCATAAATGTTTATAGATTTTGTTGCTTCCTTTTCCTCCCACAAAATCTAGTGCATTTGTTAATTTGATATGATTTTGATGGTATGAACATATGTGACATGTTTATGTTTATTTGTTTGGTGATAGATGCCTAGTGTTAGCATTGACACTTGTGACAATGATTCTGAGCCATTTGTTGAAGTTGATCCAACTGGCCGCTATGGCAAATATAGTGAGCTACTTGGATGTGGTGCTGTAAAGAAAGTGTACCGTGCATTTGATCAAGAAGAAGGAATTGAAGTGGCTTGGAACCAAGTGAACCTAAGGAATTTCTGTGATGACCCTGCAATGATGGATAGGCTTTACTCTGAAGTGAGGTTGCTTAGAAGCATGACCAATAAAAACATCATTGCCCTTTACAATGTGTGGAAGGATGGGCAGAAAAACACACTCAATTTCATCACTGAGGTGTGTACTAGTGGCAATTTGAGAGAGTACAGGAAGAAGCACAAGCATGTTTCTATGAAGGCCCTTAAGAAGTGGTCTAAGCAGATTTTGAAAGGGTTGAATTATTTGCATATGCATGACCCATGTATCATTCACAGAGACCTCAATTGCAGTAATGTCTTTGTCAATGGAAATACTGGCCAGGTAATTACCCATTTTATTAAAATCTTAACTTTTCTTTCAATCACATGTTTGCTTAATTCACAAGTTGAGATCAGTCATAAAAGCTATAAAAAAAATTGAAAATTGTTTTTTAAATTCTCATACTTTTATGGATTTTGCTTTGATGTGTGATATATGTGGAAAATTTCTGTATCTAACTTCAGCAAGTCATGCTGAGGCTGTCTACAATTAGCTTGGCAAAAATAGTCAAATTATATTGCTTGTAGAATGAAAATCTATTCCTTATTTTTTTAATAGCATTGTTTATCACATTAATAATGCTACACTATCAAGAACATCGGGAAGGGAAATAAGTTATGCTATTATCATTTTGTACATTGCTTTCACCTAAAATCACATGTTTGCTTAGACTTTTAGTGTCCTATTATGACCAGGCTCAATCTAAAATATGATGTTATATAAGCAAGGAAGTGTTATTAAGTAAATATTTGTTGGATGCATTGTCAGGTTAAGATTGGTGACTTGGGTTTGGCAGCAATTGTGGGAACGAACCATATTGCACATTCAATTCTAGGCACACCAGAATTCATGGCTCCAGAATTATATGATGAAGACTACACAGAATTGGTGGACATATACTCATTTGGGCTATGTGTGTTAGAGATGGTCACATTGGAAATTCCTTATAGTGAATGTGACAGTGTTGCAAAGATATACAAAAAGGTGACTTCTGGAGTGAGACCTGAGGCCTTAAACAAGGTCCAAGATGCAGAGGTGAAGGGCTTCATTGAGAAGTGCCTTGCTCAACCAAGGGCAAGACCTTCAGCTGCTGAGCTTCTCCAAGATTCTTTCTTTGATGAGCTTGTTGAAGATGATGATGAAAATGATGATTGTTCTTGTTCATACTAAGATTGTTCTTTCTGGTGTTTTAGTTTTTTGTAATTTGATTTATCCCCCTTCTTAGTTTATATGTCGAAATTTGGGGCAGACTAGACCTTGTCATTGTTTTTTATTTGATAAGGGTTGAATTTGGGCTCTGTTTCTAGATTGTGTCATTTTGTACATATGAAGTTCTCACTTTTATGAAAGTTTTAACATATTTCATACACCATTTCATATCGTTTAAATCCATTTTGAAGTACATTGAACTGACCCCAAATGACCTAACATGTTGATGAGCCATCAAATAGTAATTAGCACATGATTTGTACCGGACAAAGATCACATATTTCATTCTATATCTCAATTTCTATCTCGGGCCAAACAAAATACTATTTTTGTTACTTTTTATTTTTAATTTTATTCATATAACAACATTCCAATTGATTTGAGACAGGAAGTGGGACATGTGATTTGTATTACCAGTTTGTCATGGCCAACAAGGTAACTTACGATGGAAGACTCCGCCTATGGACATTTAGGAGATGTCATAGCCTTGAGACATGAGTGATTGACACGACAAAAGCATGGCTTCAGGCAGACATGACATCATTGGACATTCCTTCAACATTAGAGGATAAATAGAGGAGTCAGCTAAACACATGAAGTATTAATCATCACATAAGACCACAAAACTGTCATCTAGTGAGTTTCTACTACGGGTGAGCGTGGACCGAATTAAGGCTTGTCCTTACCCAACTCTAAATGTTATTTGAGTCATTTTTCTGAATCCGGACCCGGAGTTAACACGACCCCAAATATTCACAGGGGACTCGGCCCTAGACCCGATTAAATATAACGTATACTCATTTTGGATAAAGTCTTCTAATTATTATTTATTATTGTAATATGTAATTTGACATATAAAATAATATAAGTGTATGTATATTATTAAACATGTATATATGATGAAAAATTAGAGAATCAATGATATTTTCGACCAAAAAAGTATCATTACTCTGTATATATTTGAACAGAGACACATATAAACATAATGAGAAAGTGAAAATGGGACGGGTCCTGTTTGGTCCATACTCAGTCCTAAATATTGATTGGATCTAATTTTTGAACTCGAAAATGACTATAGACCCGACCATTTTCATACCCGACCACGATCGAGCTATTTCGGGTGAGCAGGTAGGGCTGGGTCCTGCTCACCCCTAATTTGTACACCAAATGAATGATCACTTATTCATAGTAGTGGGAAATTGTTTTTCCTAGTTTTGAAGATTGTAATAATAATAATATTATTATTATTATTATCAAAGAGCAGATAGTAAAACTCAAAACTTGTTTGACATCAGAAAGGGTATTTTTTATATTGAACATTATATTACATTTCCAGTTTCAAATGACAAGCAGACATTGAAACCAGCAAAAACAATGTAAACGTGAAAAGGATTTTATTATCATTTGAATTTGAAAGTCAAAGGTTTGAATAACAGCATGATTATGTATGGAGTATTATGGAGGCCAGCCTATGCACCATAACTTCAGAATAGTAAAATTGAACAAATATTTAGTATTAAATTATTAATAATAACAATAAACCCATTATATGTACTTCTATTCATATTTGTATAACATCGATATTACTATTTTCTAAATCACAGGTATTTTCCACAACAAACAATTGTGATTGAATCTGAAACATATATAACATAGTGAGTCTTCTAACAAAGTTTTTATTTTCATGAGTAAGACAAATATTAACATCAATGGGCATTTCCTTTTTTAAACATAGCACTTAAGTGTGTGTTCTTCACTTCACAAAATCATAACTCATTATCAAGTTATTGAAATGAGCCCCGCATTAAGCAATTAAAAATAAAACAATCAAATATAAAATATAACTATATATTATCTAGAAAAGCAAAATAATATTTAGTATTTTTGTTAAGTTGTTAAAAACAAGTGATGCATAATTTTTTAATAGAATCTGATTATTTATAATCATCAACATATGCATAGTTTTTAAGGCTCATAACTTATATTCTTAAAACACGCGTCATTCTTCTTATATGGTAAAAATAACCTTTGAATAATCTTAAAACGTTATGGTAATTATAGCCTTAGAAACACATCATTTACAATTAATTTACTTTTGTTTGAAGGTTAATGATAATTAGCATATAATGTTGAATGATGTATTGACAGAATAAGAAACAATTAGCGTATATATATTAAATCCAAATATTAAATACAAAACTCCGATTATCAGTGTTGTGATAATCGGACCGGACGATCTGACCGGTTCGATCGCTGACCGGACTTGAAAACGGCTCCGTTTTGTAGTCTTAACCCGAATGAGTAATTGGACTGCTTTGAACCGGAGAAATTTCGGTTCGACCGTGCTAAACCCGGTTAAACCGGAATAACCCATGAAGAAAACTGGACGGCTCACTTAAAATTTTAAAAAAATGGAACATTACTCTAATGTTTTGTTTATTTCGGTCCAAAAATAATAGAGAGATGATAATTCAATATAGTTATATAAAATTATTAATTATATAAAATTTACATTTATATATAATTATAGATAAAAATTATTAATTATATTTAAAATCATCCGGTCCGACCGAACGGTTTAACTGGTTAAACCGATTAGACCTAATACAGAAGTTCTTCCGGCTTAACGTCCAGCTCGGATTTCACAACATTGGTTCTGAAACATATTTTTAGGGAACTTATTTTAAGCACGAAAAAATCCTCACCTTTAATCATTTCAAAATTTTACAATTCTTATCTATGCACGTGACATCTTATCCTGGAATTTTTGTCTAAATATTTAAGGGAAATAAAATAAAGATTGACATTAATAAATTGAAAACACTATTACATTTCCAAAAAAAAAATGAATTCTTAATTTTTAAAATTACTTATTTCCATGAAACTAATTATTAATTCTTAATCTTAATAATTCTTAATTCACTTATAAACTAATTATTAATAAATAAAATATCAATTTATGAAATTTGCTACTTTCTTATAAATAGGAAAATGAAAACTAATAGGAAAACGTAATAGAATGATATAATATATCTATTAACTCTCTCATACTTAAATCATCCTAATTGGGGTTAGTAAGTTAGTGAGGAATAAGGGATGGACAAAGTGTGTATTCTCCACGGTTGGATTCTATCCAGACAAACCAACCGTTTCTTATAATTCAACTGGATAGATGATAAAACTTATATACAATTCCTTATATGTAAGTGATGCTTGTAGCCTATTAAAATGTGATATGTGTTCACTCACCACTTAATTCTCGAAGAGAGATATTCTTAATTACAAAAAAAGACTTAATGACATTACTTAATGGTATGTCACTTTTTAATAAGTTACCAACAACACAACAATACTTCTACCTAACTAATTTTATGTAAGGTAATTGCAGTGTGAGATGTTATTAATATATTATTAGCCATTAAAAAAATTAAACTTTATATTAATTTTTCAGATATAATACTAATATTAATGTTTAAAATTAATAAAAATAGCATAAATATTTTTATGTACATCATTAATTAAAATAATATGTGTGAATTGGTGATATACCATATTCTAAAAGTATAAAGAAATATATTAATAATTGTGCTTCTCATCCTCCATAACAATATTTGATAAAAATTAAATTATTTTCATAAAAAATATTATTATAAATAAAATTGGTGGTATGACTGATATCTTTTAAATGAAAATCAACTGACATAATCAATTTAACTGGTATGATTACATGAATATTATAATTAATGTATTGTATTGATATAGAGATTGTTTCATTAGTTGAACCAATATAATATGATTTCCATAAGACTAGTTTGTGAGATCATTTATAGACAAAAGCTAAAGTTTATGGATGGAAAGTATTTCTAAAAGAATTTATTAACTTTTAAAAAGTATAAATAACTATAATATATTTAGGAATAACAATGAAAATTGAACCCGAGTACTCGAGTTTGGGATTGGTACCTTTGATACCCTACCCTGAACTCGACTAATATATGTAAAATTAAAAATCATACATCAATACATATATAAAACCTATATATATAAATACATTTTTCGGGCACTGGGTTCCCATTGGGTTCGATTTACATGAAACCCGACGGGTTCCCATCGGGTTCGGGTTATCTGAAACACGACGAGTTCAAGGATGATATTATTATTTTTAACTCCGCTTAATTCGGGTTTGGGTTTTGAATTTCGAGTTTGGAGTCAGAGAAACACAAACCAGATCCCAATTCACCGTTTTGTAAATCCTTGATGAGGACCACTTAAAAGACAATATTTGATATTGTTATGTTCATATCTTCAATAATAATGAAATATCAGGAAAAAATGGAATATCTTTGATTTTAAATGTGAACCATTAAAAGTTTATTTACTTAACAAAGTTGTGACAAGATGTTTTCGCTAATAATATTCTTGGTAGGGTTGTTCATATCTAGACTTATAAAAAAAAAACGAAAATCAGTCAAATCAAAAGTGCAAAAACCCTAATTTGTTTGAATAATGTTAGATTGATTTTATAAAACTTCCTATTTTGGTTTTTGGTATCAATTCCTGAAATCAGATTAATCTTGATCGGACTAATAATAATTACATATAAACAAAAAAAATGAAGATTATTTATAACTAATTTTTAGTAGTGATAATTATTAATAATGTTGAATTAAATGTTTATGTGTATGAGACTTGGTACTTGAAATAGACTTATTGTTTTATTATCTGAATTTATCACTTTAAAAAATTATTAAACTTATTAATTTGAAATATACATATTTTTTTGTTAATTTGATATTTAAAATAGTGTTATAATTATTATTTTTTACTACAAAACTAAACCAAATAGAAACTATCTAATTGGATCACAACTTTTGATACAAATAAATAAACTAAACCATATATGATTTATATCTTCAGGTTCTTCTTCATATTCTTTGGCATAAAAATTGATTTAAATTGAACATCTCTAATTTACATAGGAAATGACTTGGTCTCCATGTCTGGTATCTATTATCTAGTGTGTTTATATAATATTTATAGGGAGAATATATGTTATTCCATGCTCAGCGTATCATGAGATGTGATAGGTTTAAAAAAATATATATTTAAATTAAAATTTTAATTATTTATTATTTTTCTCATCAATTAACCTTATGATACATAAGTAACATATACAACAAAAGATCCCTTATCTCTATGCTATTTTCCTTCCTTTTAATCTCATGAGATTAATGCATATTTAGATAAGTTATTTCCAAGATATGACATTTATGCTTGGAATACTATATTTATTCTTTTATTAAAATATTACTAACATATTCACATATTATAATTTATCACCTTATATCACAAATATATTATATCATCATTGCATCTAATTAAGAAGGGTAGTGGAAAAGAAGGAGGACATAGTATAGATTAAAAAACAACACAACAAAAACAAAGAAGAGGATGAGACCACACATCCTCTGTTTCCATTCTCATTTTTGACATAACCTCCGATTTTTTTATTAATTTTGTTTCTATCACCTTTCCATTCATCCTTGAATGCTAATTCTCCATCTCTCATTCCTTACTTTTTTTCCTTGATCTCTTCACCTTCTTTCAATTTCTTCTCTGCTCTGACAAAAAAATTAAACAAAAGTTATTTTTTTATTCTGTTATGATTTTGATTGATGTTCTAAAGATCAGATGCTTTTAGATCGAATTTGACAAAACCCCACTTCGTATCTGATCTAAGCACCAACTGGGTTCTGTCTAAATTTTAAGATAAGGTGGCCCTTCTTCACAGATTTATGTTTTCGCATTAAAGATTTAATTTTTATCGGAATTGAGCTCAATTATCCATCATTCAATGGATTATGCATTTAGATTGGTCCTGTGATTTGAATTTTGGTCATCGCTGAATAATTTAGATTCTTTATATTGAATTTTTGTTTGTTTTTGTATCTGGTTTGGCATGAGAATTTTGATTCATAATGAGTGCTTGTTTGAATTTACTTAATCTCAAGTTCTCGACATTGAAATGAGTGATTGGTGGTTAATTGAACAGATGGAATCGGATCTTGGCAAGCTCTTCATTGGAGGGATTTCATGGGATACCGATGATGAAAGTCTCAGAGAATATTTTGGGAAATATGGAGAGGTGATAGAGGCTGTGATCATGAGAGATCGTGCAACAGGTCGCACTCGTGGTTTTGGTTTTGTTGTCTTTGCTGATCCTGCGGTTGCAGAAAGAGTCCTTATGGATAAGCACATAATTGATGGCCGCACAGTGAGTTGTTTCATTCTTATTAGGCAATGTGTCAATCACACATGTCCATGTCCTTGCACTAATGGCACCCATCTAAGCTTCTGTTTATAATTTCTCTTTTGACTCCTCACTGAGCTGAAGCTTAGTAATTTTGTTGCTTGAATTTTTATAATGTGCATTGTATCAAACTTGTTCTTTTTTTGCTTATAAGGTAGGAAATTGTAAATAACTAACAGATTTTGTGCTGTGCCATTGTTTTAATTTCCAGGTTGAAGCAAAGAAGGCTGTTCCTAGGGATGACCAGCATGCTATAAATAGACAGCCTGGTGGTGTTCTAGGATCTCCTGGTCCCGGGCGCACGAAAAAGATTTTTGTGGGAGGTTTACCATCAACAATCACAGAAAGTGACTTTAAGCAGTATTTCGATCAGTTTGGTACAATTACCGATGTTGTGGTAATGTATGATCACAATACTCAGAGGCCAAGAGGTTTTGGCTTCATCACTTATGATTCAGAAGAAGCTGTAGATAAAGTTCTATATAAAAAATTTCATGAACTGAATGGAAAGATGGTCGAGGTCAAGCGGGCAGTTCCTAAAGAGCTTTCCCCTGGACCGAGCCGAAACCCATTGATAGGATATGACTTCGGTTTGAATAGGGCAAGCAGCTACCTAAATAGTTATGCTCAAGGTTTAAATCTAAATCCACTAGGAGGCTATGGAGTCAGGATGGATGGTAGGTTTAGTCCACTTTCTAGTAGTAGGAGTGGTTTTAACCAATTTGGTTCCGGTGGTTATGGAATGGGAGTGAATTTGGATTCAGGATTGAGCCCAATGTATGGAGGGATATCCAACTATGGGAGCGGTTTAGGATATGGTAGGATGTTCAGTCCTTTCTACAATGGCAACAACTCGAGCCGATACACCACTCCTATTGGCTATAGTGGTAGCAACGCGAGAAGCGATTCTCTCGTGAACTCAACTTCTCGCAATGTATGGGGAAATGGAAGCCTGAATAACACTACCAATAGCCAAGTCAACCCCGGTGCTTACTTGGGATCTGGAAGTGGGACTTTTGGTATTTCCATTGGAAATAATGGCACATACTGGAGTCCGTCAGTTCCAACCCAAGGTGGAGGCGGTGCTACTGCTTCGGGCTTTACTAATTGGAGTAATGTTTATGAAGGTGGAGGAGATAGTAACATAGGATTAGGAGGGGGAGTGTATGGAAGGAACAGAAACACAAATGTGACTCAATCCACTTCCTTTGCTGCACCAGCTGGTGGTTATGAAGGATCCTATGGGAACTTGTACCACAATGGTTCGGTTTACAGTGACTCGACTTGGCGATCTGCTGCTTCTGAGGTAGATGGTTCTAGCTCGTTTGGATATGGACTTGGTGGTATAGCTTCAGAGGATCCAGTAAAGACTTCTGAGGGTTTTATTGCCAACTACAATGTAACAAGTAGACAACCTAATAGAGGTAAGATCTTTTGCTACGCTCTTGTCTCTTAAAACAATAGATTTTTGTTGTTGTTTGTTTCCAATTGTGTTTCTAACTTTTTATATTTCAGAGTATGAATTATTCTATAGGAAGTTGAGAAAGAAATCTTTTTATTTTATACTGTGCATGTTTGTAACTGGGTAAGAGCTTGGTGAAAGATACCATGGAAGCTTCTGCGCGTCTTCTTTGAATTATACCAAATACTCTGTTCCTGACTTATATTATGCGCATGTCTTCTCTTTTCTTTCCGGGATTCTTTATAGTTTTTTTATAAGCTCTTACTCTTCACCACAGTCTAAAGGAATATTAGCTTCTTGCACTTATATCTAGGTTTCTCGTTTACCTCTTCACTTTAAGATATCATTATTCAATGTTATATTAACTTGAAATATTTTGAAGATGTAGAGCAGATTAATCTCCGTCAAGCTAAATGTGTATCAATATTTCTGTTGAGAGTAGCAAACCTGTTTTGTTTATATACCTTTTCCTGTATGAAATTCTTCCATTTATGTGAAGTTCGATCCGATTCGATCATGCTACTCATTTATTTTCTCACCTTATCCATTCGTGCGTCATATTATTCTGAAATGGTTGACATTTGAGCACCTCATTTTCTTTTGTTGTCTCCACTTGTTTCAGGAATTGCTGCCTAGGTGATATGTTAATTGGATGTTATGGTAACAGTAGATCAAGACAAACTGGTTTAAAAAAAAAGAGGTATTGTGAATTCATACATCTCCATCACTTAAGAGATATCAGCTCATAAGGGAATTTCATCATATATAGCTAATGGTGTTCTTTTATTTGAAGTATACATAAGAGATAAGGGGTTTTGTGTAAGGTTTGAGATTTTTGTTTTGCCCTCTTTTCGATTTTTCAATACTTAGGTTCCTTTCTTGGAATTTGATTGAGGTGTAAAATCAGATTGGAGATATACTCAGGAAGATATAATGCCTCCCCATAGAGGTGCACCATCATTAGTATGTTTTATAGTATAGTGTAATAAATTTGGAATATATTTATTTTCTTTTCGGCAAAGCTGTTTGTTCTTGTCACCATTTTTTCAAATGGGACATGTTGATCAAATTGTAAGTGATGTTCAGATTGATTTACCAAAGTTTGAAACATGAGATGATAGGGGCATCCATCTAGGACCCCCCATCAAATAATTAAGTTGCTAGACATTATTATTATTTTGTGTTAGACTTCCTTTGTATAAGTTTACACTTGCTCTATTTTTAAGGTCAAATTTTAGCTCCTGCTGATTATCATGATTCTTTCATCACATGTTTGATTTTGGCTAATGATGTTATTGAATGTGTATGGACCAGAGCTGATTGGTTCAAAAGAGAAACATTTTTTTTTGTAGTTTATGCTTGTCAACATCAACTTGATAGTTATTTAGTTATGTGGCTGTTTCTTTCATAAGATTCCATATATCTTAAACTGAATTTGTGTGTGGTCATGCTCACTCTTTAACTAATCTTTTAGGAGCTAAAAGTACTCCTAGTCTTTGATAAGATGGTGGGAAAGCTTGCCCCTAAATGGCTAAATTGATAAGAATGGTATCCCAATCTTATGAAAAAAGACAACAAAAATTGATAGAAAGGACCCAACCCCTTTTATAGAAAAATCAAGTAACTGTATTAAGATATTTTGTTTATATTTACTTATATTTATTAAAAAACTTGGCAATGGAATTGCCACTGTAACCTAGAGTGTCCACACCGATCCAAGTGATATTTTTACAACGTGAGTAAGGTTTCGAGTTCAATAACAACAATCAAATCTTAATTTCGGAGTGTTATAAACTAGAATGGGAATGGTACAGGTGTATGTTTGAAAGTTGTGATGATCTTACCAATGCTCACATCACAGACCACAGGCTTAGGGTGGGACCTTTCCAATCAAAATTCAAAAATATTATAATTGATGCCATAAATGAATTGTAATGTACAAGTTACATCTTTTTGTATTTTTGGCCTCTAAACATTTCATCTTCACATGGTCCCCCTTCACATGCCATAATTGTTCAAGTATTTTGTTAAAATCAGACCACTATTTCTGGATTATTTGTTATTATATTTATATATTTTAATGATAGTATTATTAACATATCATTTTAATACATCTAACTTTTATTTTGATTGTTCACTTAATCAGATTTTTTTGGGTACAATTGTGGCAATGAGATCTAGACCAATAATCTCATGCAAAATAGTATGTATCTGTTAACACTATCCCAGTCTCAGTGACTTAATTTAACCAGATTTATTAAATGTCATGATGGCAAATGATCAAATAGTAATATAAAAAATCTATATAAACTAAAACAAGCAAAACCTTTTTCAATTAAGTGTAATAGTAATTTGAATCACACCACCATAACTAAAACAAGCAAAGTCTTTATACAACTGTTTCTAGGATTTGAACTTAAGATATGTTAGCCGATAAACAACAATCGTTAAAAATCATTGCTCTCACACCTAGATGGATGAATGGACTATCTGTCGGGTGTGAGTGTAAGGCGTGTTTGTTTAGGTGTTGATAGAATTGGCCAAGTAAAAGGTCAAAAGAAAGCTCTGCTCCCATAAAATACACGGGAGGAGTTACCTTTCTTTGATGCTGGTAGTTTTTGTTCAGAGGTTGAGCTTCCTGAACTATTTGGTCCACTTTCAAAGTCCAAGGGAAGTTTCATGTTTGCTAATGATTGTTGCATGCTCTTCATGTACATATCTACTATGTCCTGCTGCACCACCTTTCCCTCACTCTCAATGTTTACTCTCACAAAAGGCTTTGGAAATGACTCACTCACTACACCATTTGAGGAATTACTATCACCATCTTTGACATCCACAATTTTCTCTTTTGTGCCTGAAACTTGTTCCTGAACTGGACACTTCGAAACAGAAGCAGCATCGAATGAGTCCGAGCTTGCAGCCGCTGAAGGAGAGGAAACTCCATTTGGTGGAGAATCATTATCAACCTTAGAAGGTTGGATAGACTCAAAACTGCATGTTGAGAAGCTTTCCACAAGATTAACACCTGCTTCTTCAGAACTGTGATTCTCAGAGTCCATGTTGACAAAACTATTGTTAGTACATTGACTCTCATCACACGGAATTCCATAATATTCTGAAACCATCAAGTAATCTTCATTTACGATTTTCGGATCAGGGAACTCGATTTTATCTAAATCTCTAACCATTGAATCACATGTTTCCGATTCCAAGTCCCTGTCAATAGCAAAATCAGTAGGCATTGCGGAAATCGCCATAACATCAGGTGAAGCACCAGTGTAAGCAAGAGACAATTGAATAAACCCTGCAGGGGAATGGAATAGATCAGTTGAAGAAACTAAGAACTCTTTCTCTAATTTTGCATCTTTCTTCACAAGCACTTCAGACAAAGGAACCAAAGCAAAACCAAGCAACTGATCTTCAAGATAATTCTTCACTCTGCTCAGCATCCAAATCTCACATTTGAGAGCAGAATCGATGGTCCTAACGCTTAGGCTAAGATTCTCATTGAACACAGGGTTCCTTCCTCCTCCATTGATAATCTTAGTGGAGACAGTATTCTCAGGATCACTAGTCAAACAAATCTTAGCATAAACATCTTGCTTGTGGTATATGCAGATGTTTTGAATGTCCCTAGCCTGATGTATATAAACATCGACAACGCCAATGAATTCATCATGTTGATTACAAACCAATACTTCCTTTTCATTGACTTCAATGTCCTTAGACAAGGAACCTGAGGTCTTCAATGGTGACACAACAGATTGTGGGGAATCCATGATAGTAAGTGATTGAGAACCTGGCAAAGCAAGAGAACTGCATGAAAATTATGCTACTCAAAGTTAAAGTAAAAGCTTTGAAACTCTACAAATGATTCTTAAAACTAGAACCCATTAACCATAAACAGGTAATAGATTTTGAGGTCCAGTTTGGTTAGGGTTTAGAAAAAAGTTATTCTCCAAAAGTGTCCTTTGTTAGAAGTTAGCTTCTCATATTGATAGTTTAACTAACAAGTAACAACAACACATAGTCCATACATATTAAAACCAAAAAAATTTGATCATATAAAGATCAAAACCAAAAGAAATCAATTATTTAAACCTGAACTTTTCTTAGAGAAAAAGGCCCAAAGAAAAACTCTGAATATCTATTGAACAACCCGGGAGAAGTAGAACTCAAAGTTCAGTAAACAAAGCTTGAATAAACTGCTCTGCAAAAACTTAAGCCTATGCAGATTCAATATATATATATATATATATATATATATAGATATATAGATAGATAGATATAGAGACTTTATAATGTGTGAATTGCGTTGAAATAAAAGCAATAACACTTAATATGAAAGAGAGTAGGAAGCTTCCTGAAGTTGAGTTCCTCCTACAAGAAAGAAGACAATCTAGAAGCAACAATCTCAATTCAAAGGTCAAAGTCAAAGCTTAGGTTTTGCAACCAAAGTTAAAAGTAAAATGAATTCCCAAGAAGCAGAACCCCATCAAAGTTGAAAATGAAATGTTCCAGAAATAATATATTAATCAAATACTCAGAACTTAGACAACTAGTAGCAAGAACAATAAAAGGGTGGTTCCATATTTTTCCAGATTCCAATAAAGCTACCAAATTTTTGTTTAATTCTAATAGAAATTACTCAAAACAAGAGCACTAGAAACAAAAAAGAAAAAGAAGAAAAAGAAATTTGAGATTATGGTGCTACCTGTCGGCCAAGCTTGTAAAGTAGAAGTGGAATATTATGTTATGGCTGTAATCCACAATCAGTAGCAGCAGCAGTAGCAGTTTGGAAAGAGAGATATAGAATGTACTTGTTCCGACAAGAATAGCAAACCATGAAATTGAGATAAAGTGAATTTGATATAGTATAAGTAACATAGATGGAATGAGTAAATCATAAAAGTATGATTTAAAACCGTAGACATACATATTATCTTATAGAATAGCATCTCCAATTGTAACACACCTTCTAAAAAACTAGAGAAGAAAATAATAGATATAAATTGTATTTGATTTTCTACATGAGTCAAACTCAAATAAATAGTTACAGAGAATCATTCTTATTAAAATAGAATCGCAGCTATCAAATATTTATTAAGGCACAATCATAATTAAAGTAGAATCATAACTATCAATAAATTAGCTATTAAAACATAATCATAGCTATCATTAAAGCTTCCCATATTTCAGCTAATTTCTAACTCATACTTATTTTTCAATCAAATGTAACAGTTTTTTTTGGATAGAGGATATGTTAGGGTTGAAATTACCCTAGTAGATGTGATTAAGAGAGCTAATATCTAAAGACTAAAATTAAACTAAAATATTTGTTTATTCATGCTTTTATATGACTGAGTCACAATTTTAAATAGAAGAAGAAAACATAATCTAATGATCAGTTATTAAGATTAGATAAAAAGATAATAAAAGATAAACTAATTAAGGCATCCGAACATGATCTGTATTTATTGAGACACCGTCCCCACGAGAGAGACCAATGAGAGTGCGTTTACGTGCCTCTGTTTTCATCATGTATTGCATCAGGACTCACTACTTTTCTTTCTCTTTTTTTTTCAATTTCTGATTTATCTCCCACAACTACCTTTAAGATAACCGAAAGTGCTTATATTTGTTGGTTCTAAGATAGTGAATAGTATATAGGCTAGGAAAAAAACTATAAACTTCCTTAATTGGTAATAGAGTATGCAATGTTAGTATTAAAAATATAAAGTTCATAGGTACACTTGTAAGCCTCGTCTCAACTAACTCATTAATTAATGTAGTACATTTAAGTAGAGTTCAAGAATAGTAGATGCATCATATATAATTTCTATTGAGAGACCTTTAGAATAGTTTTGTAAGGTAACACAAAAATAGAGTGTAATATCTAGAGAAAAAAATATATACACTAATAATGTAAAATTGACTTTTGAGTAAACATAATACAAATGAATAATATATGATGCATTGACTGTTTATAAATCTTTATATGGTTACATTAAACAACAAATCACTCTCGGATAATCCTTGTATGCATAGGATTGTTTCTTATTAGCTTAATCAAACTAATATGGTGTTGTACTAATTACAAGTTAAATATCATCACAATAAGAAAAGTTTAAGTATAATGGAAAAACTTGGTGTTGTCGGGCTTTCCAATGTTAAGGTCACCACTTCCCCTTATTTTGGGGTCTTCTTCTTGTTGTTCTTCTGCATCATTGAAGCCCATATGATAAAGGAACATGATTCTCACCCCACAACATATGTAATTTCTTAAAGAGAAAAGGAAGAAGCATGATCCAGACAATGTTAATAAAATATGGGATTTTCATCATCAATTTTATAAGAGTAATGCTATATCCTCCTACTAAATCCCTATACCCACAATCACTTGCAAATCAATGGTAGGACAATTAGTAGGGGATTTAGTAAGATAATATATCATTTTCCATTTTGTAATATCATAACCTTCAAAAAAATGACAGACATGGCCCCACTTGTATACTTTTGCAACGGTCATCTGAATCAAATCCCTTAAGTCAAAAACGTTATTCTCCACAACAATTTCAATTTCAATTTCAATTTCAATTCAATCAAAACACACACACAAACACACTCTGTAATAGTATAACTCCATTTCTAGGATCCTTTTACATTCTCAGCGAAACAATGAGGCAAACTACCGAAGCTGGTTTCTTCAGAACCATTTCATCTTCTTCCATCACAAACCTTCCTCTTTCACTCTCTTCCAATTTCAACCCTAAATCATCATCATCATCATCTACTTCATCCTCAAACCCTAAAACCCCTATTTCACATCTTGAAAATACTCCCCCCAGAGACCCAAACATCCCGATCAACCATGACCATTCCTCCAACCATCAACCACACTCCAAAACCCCATTTTCAAACAATGTAGAACTCACCGATTCCAAACCCACTCTCGATTTGGATCCATCAGTGAAGGCAAGTTCAATTTTTCAAGTTATTTTCAAAGTTACTATTTTAACTCCTGAGATGGGTTTGTACAAAATTTATGTTTTTTTAAATGAAAAAATGTTCACTGATAATTATGTAGTTTTGATTGAATCAGGTTGTAGTACGAATCAGACCTAGCAACACTGATGGCAGAGAGGGGGATGGAACCGTTAAGAAGATTTCTCCTGATACCTTGTGTGTTGGGGATAGGCAATTTATATATAACTCGGTTTTCGATTCGAAATCCAATCAGGTAAAGAACCTCATTTTACTGTCTATTTATGATCTGTAGTTTAATTCAATCTTTTAATCTGTCTATTAGGGAATTACGTAGATGAATTGCTTTTTTTAGAATGAAATCGCTAGTATAGTAGTTCACTTTATTTGCATCATATTCATAAGAGAGGATAAGTGTGATTTATATAAGATTTTGTTTGTTCAGGAAGACATTTTCCAGACAGTGGGTATCCCCTTGGTTAAAAATGCTATAGCTGGTTACAATACTTCGGTTCTGTCTTATGGCCAGGTAGGTACTTGTTGATGTTTCCTTTATTTCTGAACATTTTAGTGAAAAAGTTGTATAACGCTCTTGATAGAGTATAATTTTTAACTTTTACATGTTCTTTTACTTCTTTGATAGTCTGGAAGTGGAAAGACTTATACAATGTGGGGTCCCCCAAGTGCAATGTTTGAGGAGCCCTCGCCGCAAAGTCAAAAGGGAATTGTTCCTCGGATCTTCCAAATGTTATTTTCTGAGCTTGAAAGTGAAAGGGTATGTTCTGCTTCATAATTGAACTGCTGATGCTTGATTCTAGGAACCTTTTATTGTGATTTTAAAGTTTTGACTGTTTTGAGTTTGAATTACTATATTAGGAGCAGCACATGTCTGAGGAGAAACAGTTCAACTATCAATGCCGATGTTCTTTTCTTGAGGTAATTCTTTATAAAACTTCCTGAAGTGGCAATGGGTTTGTTTCTTTACTCATATGATAATGCCATTTCCCTTATTTTCTTTGTTGATTTAAACAGATATACAATGAACAAATCGGGGATTTACTTGATTCAACACAGCGTAACCTTGAGGTAAGGACATGACATCCTTTGTGCTACATATTTTATAATAAATTATTTACCGCTACTTCTGCTTTCCATTGCTTGCATGCTTTTAATGGTTTGGTCCAAATTAGTGCAGATGAAGGATGGCTTCAAACATGCTTTCAATATAGAGAATCTCACTGAGGAATATGTCACTAGCTATGATGATGTAACACAAATTCTAATTAAGGTTGGGACTCTAGGGAAGCATCGAAGCAAATAGTGTTGAAAGTTGAAACATAGATGTCTGCATAACATTGCATACATTATCAGCTAAGACGATCTGCTCTTTCTATGCTGCAGGGCCTTTCAAGCAGAAAAGTTGGAGCAACAAGCTTAAATTCTAAGAGCTCTAGATCACATATCATTTTCACCTTTGTGATTGAGTCTTGGTGTAAGGTATTGCTATTACAATTCTCCTTAACCTGAATAACATTCTTGTCCTGAAAAAGTTTCCTTTCTTTTAAGTTTGAAGACAAGTTTATATTGGTATTTTTTCTATTGGTTAATTAGTTAGTTACTAATGGTTTTCATCAACTGCTGCTGCTGCTGCAGGGAATCTCATCAAGTGGTTTCAGTAGTTCAAAAACTAGCAGAATTAGCCTTATTGATCTTGCTGGACTGTACAGGAACAAAGTTGATGATGCTGGCAAACAACATCTAAGGGAGAACAGAAATGTAAAGAAGTCCTTATCTAAGCTTGGGTAAGATATGCCATGCTATGACTACATTACTTACAAAAAATACTTTCTATACAGCTTAAGTCGGTAACTCGTGTGGTTTTTCACCGTATGTTGAAAATAATATCCTGGTCTTATTTTCCTGTTGCAGGCACTTAGTTGATGCTCTGACTAAAAAAACTCGCTCAGGAAAAGCTGCACAAATTCCAAACAGGGATTCCTGTTTAACACATTTACTACAAGAATCACTTGGTGGAAATGCCAAACTCTCAATAATCTGTTCCATATCTCCTGATAACAAGTATTTACCTGGACCGAGGAGCATTGTTTATTCATTTTAGATGCCAAATAACAATAGCATTATAATTTTTTTTTCTTGAGTTAAAAATCCTACCTGTTTAACTGTAGGGATAATGGTGAAACACTGCACACACTCAGATTTGGACAGCGAGTAAGATCCATTAGAAATGAGCCAGTTATCAATGAAATAAATGAGGATGATGTTAATGATTTGAGCGATAAAATCCGGCAGTTGAAGGTAAAATTTATCTCCACTCTACAGGACTTGTCACTAAGTAGTTTTTTTAAGGATTAAATTAATGCATATCTAAGAATTTCAATTTGTTGTTCTCTTTGGAGCAGGAAGAACTTATTAGAGCAAAGGCAGATGGTCATAGTTCATTTGGTAGTATAAATGAACTCTTTCAAGGTCATAATGTACGAGAAAGCCTTAATCAGTTGAGAGTCAGCTTAAACCGATCTCTACTCCTACCTCACATTGATAACTCTACTGATGAAGAGGTGCATGTGGATGAAGAGGATATAAGGCAATTACGCCAACAGATTGATGAGCTGTATAATTCTTGTGAAGAGAATCCTAAAGAGATATCTGTCAGTGAAGATTGTGTCCAGTATTATTCTGTCGATGATAGTTGTGACACAGATAAAATCAGTGGTGAGAAAGAGGAAATATGTTCTGGAGAAATGTCGAGTAGGCTTTGTCATGAGGACAGTGTGGTATCAGGCAACACCTTGTATGCATCGGTAGATGACCTTGAATCCATATCTAGCGCCTCAAGGGCAATTAAATCCACATTCAGAGACAGTATTTCGGTTAGTTCATGCTATCGATCTCCAATACTTGAAGAACCACCATTGTCTGAGTCTCCAAAGATCAGGAGTACCAAGAGGAAAAGCCAAATGTCTCTTTCATCTAGTTGTCTTGGAAGTTGGAACAATGTGGCAGTGGAGAATTTGAGTTCCAATGAAGATGTGTTAGGACAACCATTTATACAAGGTGATCATTTGCGATCTTCATTGCGGTCAAGCAAGGTTTTACCAGGCCCAACAGAGTCCTTGGCAGCAAGCCTTCAAAGGGGATTACAGATAATTGATTATCACCAGCAGAACTCAGCACTAACCAAATCTTCAGTTTCCTTCTCTTTTGGGCGTTCAATCTTGACATGTTGTCCAGAAACAGACATGGGTGAGAAATCTTCAATTGATGGAAGAACTCCTAATTTGCTTTGTGAATCTTGCCGTAAAAAAATATCAGATCAGGATTCCAGTGAGGTCGAAGACAGCTTGAAGCCAAGTATTGACACAGATAAAGTTCCAAAAGTATGCCTTAACTTAATTTTCAATTTTTTTGCTAGAACAACTTTCTTGTTATAACTTATACTCATTTATCTATTAAATTTTTTTCTCAAGGATTTAGAAACTGTAATGGCACAATCCATTTTGAGAGAGAAGGAGCTCAAAAATGTCTGCAAGGAGCAAGCAGCTAGAATTGAGGAACTAAATCGATTGGTATCTGGATTCATGACCCTCGTGTATTATGTCTCTGATTTGGATTTTACATTACTAACGATGTGGATTTGTCCAGGTGGAGAAATTGAAAGGAGAAAAAGAACTAGACTCGGTCATTGTATATGAAAGCAACAAGCAAACCAAACATGAAGAGTCTAACAACTCACAGAAGGATGAAAACAAGGTATTTTGTTGGTTTTTTAATTTGTGGGTTGAAGTTCTATCCATTTGAAGGTATCTCACTATTGTTATTTTTATTATTTTGCAGCTTCTGATGGGAACTTCCTCAGACAATCATTTAGCAGCTATTATAGAGGAAAAATGTGAAATTAAAGAAGTCCAGGAAGAATTAACTCAGAGAGTCAGTTCTTTTGATGCTACTGAGAAAGAAGAACTGCTTAAGGAAATTCAAAATCTAAGATGCAAGGTGCGACTATATGGTGATGCACCCGTTAAAAAGTCCACAGACAAATTGAGATCTTCATTAATATCAAGATCCATTCAACTTCGAAGGAGTGGTCTGTTTTGTGATAATGGTGGGGATGAGCTAGAGAAAGAAAGACAGAGGTGGACCGAAATGGAAAGTGAGTGGATTTGTCTTACTGATGAACTAAGAGTTGATCTTGACTCCATTCGCCAACGAGCAGAGAGGGTGGAGCTGGAACTGAGGTTAGAGAAGAAGTGCACTGAGGAGTTGGATGATGCACTAAAAAGATCGGTCATAGGACATGCTAGAATGGTAGAACACTATGTCGACCTTCAAGAAAAATATAACGATCTGGCTGCAAAGCACAATGCTATAATGGAAGGCATATCAGAGGTGAAGAAGGCAGCAGCAAAGGCAGGGAAAAAGGGTCGTGCCCGCTTTGCCAAATCTCTTGCCGCTGAGCTCTCTGCATTGAGGGTGGAGAGAGAAAGGGAAGCAAAATTCTTGAAAAAGGAGAATACAAGTCTTAAGATTCAACTTCGAGACACTGCAGAAGCTGTTCATGCGGCTGGAGAATTACTTGTAAGACTCAGAGAAGCTGAGCATGCAGCATCTGTGGCAGAGGTAAAATTCCAATGCAAATTATAGTCAATCAATGCATTTATCTTATGTTGAAAGCAACTTTTCGGGGCATAAGAATAATATATAAGGAATAGAAGGGACTTGCATAAAATATCACGAATAAACTTAGAAAAGATAAGCACTAACAAATAAATATAATTATGCTATTTTTTCACTACAATTTGTTAGAAGGAAATAAATAGTACGGTTCTTTGTATGGAAATCATATCCTTAAAGGTTGAACTGGAATATATTCCGCCAATTTCTCTGACCTCACGTATATCTTTACATGTTTACGAGGAATATACGAAGCACATAATATAGGACTTGTGGAAAACAATCATGTGGTGATGATTTCCTTTTCAGACAAGTAATTGTGATATGAAATGTTTGTAACATATTTCTTATTCTATATAGGAGAATTTCACAAGATTGCAACAAGACAATGAAAAGCTTAGAAAGCAAATCGAGAAGGTCAAAAGAAAGCACACGATGGAGATGATTACAACAAAGCAGTATCTTGCAGAGAGCAAGTTACCAGAATCTGCACTCAAACCTCTATATAGGGAGGGGTCTGATGTGGCGATACACAACAATGCAGATGATGATCAAGAATGGAGAGCGGAATTTGGAGCAATCTATCAAGAGCATTATTAGTTGGGTTGATTCATTACAAATTGATAAGTTTGATCCGACTCGGATCTGCATCAAGTCCATATTCTTTGCAGTCTTATAAATTCATTGTGCCTGTGCAACACTTTGTTTATGTAATTTTAATTATGACAAGTGACAAAAGTTTAGAGATTGAATGAAGTGATTTTTGCTATTAAGTGCAGAAATACCATGAGAATATTGCTATTCTATAGCTGTTGCAACAAGATAAGTGTCAGATTTTTTATAAGCAAAGTTTTTATAAAGGAAAGGGGGGAAACACAAGTTCCAGGATTTAAACACAAGCTCTAGTACCACAGAAGATAATTGGATTCCCTTACATTTGTTTGATGGGAAATATTGACTCATTGTGAAATCTATAATTTAGACAAACCTCAATAAAATTTGGCACAAATTACTAATCAAATAGTATCAGTAATAAATCCAAAAAGATGATGTCCATTCTTGAGGCTATTATGCAACTAGGTTAGTTTCACGTGGGATCAGAAGGGGAACATGAGTTGCTGACATTGAAACACCTAACCTATGCCTATGCCTATGCCTATGCTCTACATAATTCTCAAAAACTCTTGATCCTCGGACCTCAACTTGTTAATCCCATGCCAATTACACAACAGTAAATATAGTTATAAATATATCTTACAACAAAAGATAAAAAATTACACATGTAAAAGAAATTTATATATATGTAATACTTGGGATTTTGTGTTCACAGAATTAAAGAAGGAAGAATGAACATACATAGGCATAACAAATAAGGGAAAGAATTTCCTCTTGTTATGTGAAAAAATCTGGATTATACAAGTAGTCTGAAGCTGAAAAACTTCAGGCCACTTAATCCAAGAAGAGAAGTGGAAAATAGAGAGGTGAAACCAGCAAAAAACATCTTTTTGTGGCACTCAAATCAGAATAAGAGAAGTTACAAGCACAGCAAGACTGGACAAGAAGAAGCAGGCAATGACCTTGGGTTGTGCATTTCCCTTTGGTTGTGTTCCTGGGTTGGTTTCAGGGGCAGGGCTAGAAGCCTGCACCCCCTTGGAAACAGGAGGCAAAGGTGCCTCTATCACCTCAGAATCTGACAAAGGTGGGAGCGGAGCCGCGGCCGGAGGCAAGTAACCTTTGCTGATGAGTCCAAAAAGACCCCCTGTTTGAACAGCTAGCATGTAAGGAGGTGTGTTCTTACCTAAGTTTAAGCATTTGTTTTCTGCAGTACAATGACAAAATTATTACATCAGTATTCGAAGGCAAAAGACTTCATGGTATATTATAATTTGCTGGCACTTACTTCTGTATCTATTAGCAGTTTTTGGGAAGTCTGTGATGACACCATCAATATCTGTTCCCTGAATATAAGAGTTGATCTCCGAGGTGGCATCTGAGAAGAAATCCCACGCCTGAGATACAAACTCATTGCTGAAAGTTTCAACGAAAACCGAGAGATTGGAAGATTTTAGTTTTGACACAGTATTTGTAGATGTGACAAGGAAGCCATCATTAAGGGGAAATACAGAGTTCTTGTTGACAACCACAGAACTAGCAAAGCTTTTTATATCATCAACAGCTGAAGTAGCAGCATCACCAACAGCCTCGTCAATCTTGTACACACGCTCGTAATTGGTTTTCTCCTTAAACTTGATTAGAACAGAGCTATCAGTGGATTGAATAAAAACTTTTTGGGTCCCTGGTTTATCATAACCTGCTTTGCTCAAAGCGTCAATGACTGAATCGGTCACACCAAATCCTTGCTTCTCTGCAAGATAGGCTGCGTTCTGATAAAGAGAAGAATACAAATATAATGATAATCAATAAAAAAAATGGAAGAAAATAATAAATAATTGCAGGAGTATGACTTTTAGTTTTGGGCAATAAGTCATTTGTTTTCTTGATTTGAAAGAATTACACAGGCCGAACCCCTAATATATCTATATTATTCCAAGATAATCTTTGATGTAGCTGCACAAAACTTTATAATGAACGCGTAGCATCCAAATATATGTGAGGAAGATGTGGTAAGTTGGTTAGAGAAACACATAGTAGTATTAATATTTCCTATTTCCCTAATTATTCTGGTTTTTTGAAGCAACAAGGTGAAATCAGTCAAATGAACTATTAAACAAATCAAGTGATGCGGAACCATTCTCAAGCAAGTTTGTACTTATTCTCACCAAGTTTATATGTTCAAACAACAGCTGATAGAATGTATCCTATACAGGAATAAAGGCAGGGACGAACATACCTCAATAATGATTACAACACCTGGTAGAGAAGTCTGATTTTTAGTAAATGACAAGAACTCAGACAACGTTAAAAGTGATCCAACATTCCTATATTTTGGATTCCTGATCAAGTTGTATTTAACAGAAGGGTTCAATATTGAGGCTGCAGGAAACACAGAACAGAAAAGAAGCTGTAAATATTTTTGTGTGACACTTCTAGCGTATTGTATTTCATCAAAAAGCACATAAATAAAAAGAGTCTGTAGCAACGTATTTGGGATGAATATTTTTACGCCGTGATAATTTATAAGTGAAACGTTGGTTATACTAAAGTGAAGTTGTTAGGTAATTTCCTCCATTATTTCTAAAATACTCATCATTTTCATGTGTATATCCCTTTTCTCTCATTCTACACGAATTTTGACTTATTTGAGGTATCAGTCAATGACGCTTTGAAAAGTTTGGATTACCACCATGAAATAAGGAAATGTTGAAGAAAACTACAAAATCATCTTTGACTTACGGGTCAAGGATTTAATATCATCCCAGTTCAAGCTGAAGGAAAATATGCCACTGCCAGTAGGTTTGATTTCAGGGATAGTTGCGGCAAGTATGCTGAAGTTTGTTTGAGTAACTACTGTACTGTCTATAAGATCGATGGAGCTTGAGCAAAATGGTGTTCCATCCTTTGAAATTTGAACAGGACAGTCAAGAATATCCACACCATCTGATACGGCCTGTTTATATGCTATGTCTGTACAAGCAGGAAAATCTCCACTTGATCCATATTTTGAGATAATCAAAGTGTTGTCTGAAACATTAGCAAAGTAAGACAAACATGTCAACCATGGCGTGCCTTAGAAATCACACAACAAAGCAAATAAGAGATTACTAAACAACAAAATGAGAACAAATTCAAAAATCATAACAAAGATGTGGTATACCGATTTGCTTGGCATTTGAACCTAGGTGAGCAAAGCAATCTGCATCATAAGAAGACAAATCAATATCTATTTAAAAAGTAAGAAAAAAATAATAGTACACACAAGCATTAAGATTAGTAGAATCCACAGCCAACTAATATGAGATAGATACTTAAGTTTTGGAAAGCTAATAAGTGAGCAGTACCTAAAGGACAAAGATCTTTAGTTGCTTTAATGCAGTGACAGTGAAGAGATCAAAAACCGTGATGAAATCATCTGAGATGGTTGCTTAATATATATATATATATATATATATATATATATCTGGATACCTAACATTCCTAACAAGGGAACCTAGTCTAACCCGGATCTAGTTTAAAAGGTGGAAGCATGACCACAAGAGCTGGTAGGTGATTCCATGATTGGCTAATAGATTTTAGTAACCTTGTGTATATGCTGCACCAGCACTTGTTCCGAATCTAGTTTAAAAGGTAGAAGCATGAACACAGGAGCTGGTAAGTGATTCCATGATTGGCAAATAGATTTTAGTAACCTTGTGTATATGCTGCACTAGGAAAACATTGATATTTTACCTACCCCTCCAAACTCCTTAGCCAAACATACCCTCAGCGAACAAGTCTTTTTTGATTCAAATCATGCGCATTTTGTATGTGGCAGGCAATTCTGAAGAAATGGAGAAAAAATATATAGAAAACATACCAACAGCCTCAGATGGAGTTACTGGGAAGTCAGATAGCAAACCATCAACAGAGAAGTTTCCATTGTCTATGAATTGGAGACACTCAGCAACAGGATCATAACTGTAATTATAGCTGAATGGAACATCATTAATAAAATCTGATGCAAATACTTCCAGCCCCAATTTATGCGCATCTGTGACCAAAGATGTATGTGGTTGTAGATAAAGACTAGCATCTACAGGCCATATGTATCCCTTGGGAACAAGAATTCCAGAGGCGAAAGTCTTGATAAATGTAAGATTTTTCAAGAGTGAACCATAAGTCTGATTGGTTGATGGTTCTGTGTCATCCTGTCCAAGAAACCTGAAGACCAACTTTGTTGTTTTTGGGTTGAAGCGTGCTGTTATGCTTCTCAGAAAACCAACCTCTGGTGATGAGATATAATTGACAATAACTCGTCTAGAAACAGAAAGTACAAAACTTCTCATACTCAAGTTGTGTTGTGAGTAGAACGCATCATGCTGCAAAATACCAGAAAAATGCAAATGTTAGTTTTAAAAACAAACAAGATGACTGAAAGAGGAGAATAGATTATGTCTTCCATTTACCTGAATGTTCAACCACAGCCCTGGTGGGGATACTGCTGTAACTAAGTCATCAACAGTAAGAATTGCAAATTGGTTGCCGTCAAAAAAACTATTTCGAGAATATACTCCCTGAGTCACTGTCCAATAACAAGAAATTCTTAGCAACTATATAAAGAAGTAAAACCTGTCAGATTGATATTATACATAGTCAATCCTAAGACCGGATAAAAGGTGAAGGTTGTATATGACAGACTATATGGATCAACAATGTGATAATGTTAATGTCAGGTTGTGGCTCAGAAGCAACGTGCTGTATACACTCACATGCAGGCTATATACTTTCTACAACGATGGATGGAGAGATATCATAGGAACCAAAAGAACTTACACATATTTTCCATTTATTTGGAGAAGACATATGTTATGTTGCCCAGAGAGGTAATGTATAAGCTTTAAAGAAGAAAGAAATTTGGATTTTATACAGTTGAACAGGTAGGGTCTGAGAAGAATTCCTTATTTCTATATGACCAAACCGAAAGTCAACATTAAGTTTCACCTGTTTACATTGGTCTTAATTATATTTACTTAGTGGACATACTCAAGAACAAAATACATGCTTTTGATGATGATATTGTCCTAGTCAGAGACTCGAGAGAGAAATTAAATGTGAAGCTAAGAATGTGGAGACTGGAGACGAACTTTATAAGTACTTAACTTACGTATAAGTCAAAGTAACATGAAGCATATGAGCGTAAGTTTAGCAAGAGTCGGATGAACCTTGCCATTGAGGTAAAATTGGAGATCATATCATAATTCACTATATTTAAATATTTTGCGTCAATCATACAACACAATAGAGGATTTGAGGGAGAAGTAAACCAATCAAGTGAGGTGGTTTGGGCATGCGGATGAGACCTAGGTGTGGTATAGTAAGGAGAGCATATTCAATAAAGGTTGGTCTAATTACTAAAGTCACTAAGAAAAACATTTTGTCAATAAGCATGATATGATATATGGTAGAACATTATAAAATCTTTTTATATAAGGAAATAACTTCAAGGCTTAAATCAACAACAAAAAATATATAGCAGTCGGTAGAAAAAGAATCAGAAAGTCTGTAGAGTACTGAAAATATAAAGCAACAAAACTACAAGTTTTTAAACTTACAGGGAACATTGGATAAATCCTTGAGGGTATAATCCTTAGAAAAATAGCCACCGGTGGGTACACCATTAACTAGGTAATTTGTACTTTTGTTTTGGAAAATGTTTGAAATGTCAGTAGCATTGTCAAGTTTTATATCTGGAAAGCAAATCCCAGCTCCATCTTTTGTTAACTGTACATCACACCATAGAATGATACCTGGTACACTTGTAATGATTGCCAGATTATAGGCATAGTCACTTGAATCAGGAAATATTCCTGAAAAACCACCGCGTGCTATGACCAATGGTGGACTTCCTGCAAAACAAGTATGAGAATTAATTTCAATAGATAGTTTCATTTGTTGGAATACAAGTCTAGATATACAAATAAGATAAGCTATATTTATGGTGCCAAATTGTCCTTATAAATCACTTTACAAGCTTACATGAATTAGTTCATCAGTTAATTTTACTAAACACTTCCAATTAGACCTCTAAACATTTCCAGAAGAATTGTATAGAGTTGAATTAGCTTAAATCAAGATTACATTGAATTTGCAAACAGCCAAACAGTATATTTCACTATTCCATTTAAACAAACCATTATTTCATTATTTTTCAGATAGTGTCTTTCTTTCCTTATTTAACTCAAGCAACATCAGACTCTCTTTCAAAACTATTTCTATCCAACCAACAATAACAGACAAATCAAATTAAGATATAACAATAAGAAGAGATTCATATACTTACCAGAGAGTGTTTTCCAAGCGCTGGTGGTGTTTGATTTCTGAGCTGAAACTGAAGCTAGAAGGAGGAAAGAGTAAAGAAGAAGGAGATAAAGAGCGCGTGAGTTCCACATTCCGGCAACCTTACTAGATTCCCGGCAGAATACGATGATTGAATACACAACTAACTAACCAAACACCACTTTTAGAAGTTACTTAGAAAGAGAGAGAGAGAGAGAGAAATATTAATTAACACCTAATCAATGTAGCCCATCTTTACTTTCTTTATATATATAGTTATATAGTTATATACACATGCTATGCATGTATACCAAACAATTATGCATCTTATTCACTCAATAATTATTATTCCATCAAAAAAGTATAGTTTCCTATTCATAATGTACCTTTTGCAGTCATAATAATTTTCAACTAATTGCTTTTAATAAATAAGTGCATCTATTTCAATTACTACCTTCTTATAATTTTTATTTAGCGTTGCACCTATATTCTCATTACAATATGTTATTTTTTTTGTCAAATACAGTATTCATCTATTAAAATTTTTTGTATATCATATTATTTAATAGTTATCATGCTTATCCCTTTCAAAATATATTGAAAGACTACCATTTTTTTACATACACATTATCATAATCTTTAACAAATTCAATTACCTAAGCGTGATTATTTAAATAAATTGTTGGACTTTTATAAACACTAAAGTACTAGTAAGCATGAGGAAAATTTTATTATTAGTATAATTTATACACTAATAATATATTTATATCTTTTATTTCTATTATTTATATTTAAGAATGTTAAATATAAGTTGAAGATAATATTGTAAATTCTATTGTACAATATCGATAAATATTTTTACCTGAATAAATAATAAAGTGGTAATAAATATATGGTGTAAGGTGTGGATTGAGGTAACGGGGTTTGACGAATGGAGAATGATATTTTTGCAATACCAAGAGTATTTGTTATGTTTTGAGTAATGAATTAATATTTTTTAGGTGTGTGATTATCTCTCTTAAACAATATCATTTATAGGAATTGAACTCTTGACATTTTATTATTTTATAAGTCGTTGCAGTATGTTTTGAAAGTAGGGTCTACAACATGGGTGTCTCCCTCTGTCAATATTTAACGTGGCGACTCATTATTGGTGTTGGATAGGTGATGTCATACAACGCGTAATAATAAGGAACAATTTGCGAGTCTCCACCCCACTCACAGAACAACAACGTGCAAAAAATATATTACATTGTCAAAGCTTAATTATTTTCTCTATTATTTAATTATTGATTTGACATTTTCAACTATTTCATATTAATTTTTTATTTCAAAGATTAATATGCATCAACTCTAACTTTTGTCTTGTTTTCCATGGTAGTGGGTGATCATGATAAGGTTTTTAATATGACACTATTAGGTTGGGGTAAGATAGAAAAGTTATATTTTTATTTTCAGTTAATATATTATAAACTATGAGATTATAATTTGTTTATGTTTAGTACCTTAGTTGAAGATTAAATATAAATTAATCTCTTTAATTTAGGTAGGATAATTTTTTTTTCCATAGTAAATTATATAAAATGATATGAGGTTATTTGTTTATGTTATGGTTACTTTAATTGTTTTTACACTATTTTTAAATATACATTTTTTTAATATTTATCATCATATATATTTTTACTATAAATTCTTAAAATTTTAATATTGCATAACAAAGGTTAAAAACATATAGTAAAATAAAATACAATATAAAAATCAATATCAATATTAAAAAACAACATGACATGCAAATAAATAAAAGTTTGTAAACTTGAAAATTATGGAGTTATGGAGAGTTACAGAGTTGTAGAATTTGGTAATGATGATACAACTCATGATTTTGGAGTTTTTACTTTTAGTTTATTTAAAAAAAACTGAGTTTATAATTTTATATTGTTGTGAAATTATGAACTAACTACTGTTATGTTGGCACGTCTTAAATTTTAGCTATTTTTTAACTGATCCAACACTACAATTTTAATATATTCTATCTTTTTTTAAGTTTGACACTCCAATATCAATCACTTTTTGTGCCTTTTATTGGCATAGCTATATGCTCCACTTACCTTATATGCTATGTGCAGTTTATCTCCTTCAAATGCTCCAATGATTATTAGTTGGTTTGATATTTTCCTAATTTTTTGGAGTCAATAATAAGTAAATATTAAATATGAATAATGGGTAATAATACTACTCATTTTTATAAGCCTAATAATACTATCCATAGTTATCTTTATGGTTTTGGTGTATCTGAAAAGGAATATATAATTATTATTCACTTTTGAAGTCGCGCATAAGTTGATGCCACAATAAAAACAGAGTGACACAAAACTATCATGAAAACGTGTTTATGTATATTAATTTGAATTATATCAATGTTCCAGCATGATCAATGTTATATTTATTTTCTACTAGGTGACTTAATTGAAAAAATCAAACAAAAATCGATTCATGACATAATGATAATGAAAATGCAAACGGAGGTAATGAATATTTCAAAGTACAGTGACGAGAAGGAACTTAGGTTTATCCCATGATGACAAAACCTTTTCGTTAATTGGCTGGAATGGGTCCCATTTCTTAAGATAAAGAAATAAATTGAGATGAACAAAGAAATCAATATTTTTATTTATTAAACAAAACATAAAGTAAACTGAATAAAACAACTTTGTGTACGTGAGAAAAGGTTTGTGTTAAACTTAAGCAAGACTAAGTCTAAGGTCTTTCTTATTTTATGTGGTGCATGTTAAATCCTTGAAGTCAATTGTGCCATTCTGAATTTTCTTTTTGGCCTATTTTTTTTAACAATATTACATTATTTATGATTTCATCCCATGATTAATAATTGTATATTTCATTTTATTTGCAGGCATAGCTACTCCATGAGAACAAGTATTGTTAGAAACTAAATTATTTGCATTTGTGAAATTGAAACACTTAATTTGCTTACTAAAATTTATAGAAAATATAAAAATTCTTAAGATAAATTTGATAATTTATTATGTGAATTTCACCATAGCCGCTGGGATGTCTCTCTCTTGATGGCAACATTTCCTTTCTCAATTCATAAACATCTACTTGGACTGGAATATTCAAATTTAGATGTACGGACAATGATGAAGATTTATTAGTAATTAGATATGAGAAGCATATATATATTTGAAGTGATTATTGTATAACTAGGTGAAATTTATTAACAACATTATTCTTAAAAGAGTTTTTGACATCACACTTGACACAATTGTAAGGTTATGGAAGTTATAGATTCAAATTTTAGGGACTTCTGAAAGAAACTGATATCATTTCTAAATTTTATTAGGTTGAAGTTTCTTGCACCGGATTACCATTATTATTCTTTAAATTCTAATTTGTTGAATAGTCTAACCTCAAACCTAAAGAAGATATATGCTTTTTGTTTTTCTAGTCCGTATTTTTGTTTTGTCAAATTATTGTATCAATAGTTGAATTGATGATGTTGTTTATTCTTCTTGTATTGGAGCAATAATGGAATAAGAAGAGCTATATATATATATATATATAGCTATGCGAATGAAGTAAATTATGAATATGGATTATAAATATGAATATCTACTTATTTGAAATTTTTTGTTATAGGTTTACATATATATATAAGCAAGTATGTCCAGTTTAACCGGCATGCGGTTTAATTACTGAACCACTGATTGAATCACTATACCAGTACCCTGACCGGTTTGATAACCGGTACGGTTTTAATAACATTGTTTAGAACTCTTCTTCTTTATTTTTTCTCAGTCCTTATTTTTTTGTGTCAAATTATTTAATCCATAGTTGAAGTGATTATCTTGTCTCTTGTTCTTGTTTATTGGTCCAAATTTAAAAGCTATCAAACCCTATTCTAATTAGAGGTGTATGTGTTTATTTGTACAATTATACTTAACAATTTTTTCTTACAAAATAACCTTATTTTATCCATGCTTGTCAAAATATATTCTAATTATATAAAATAAAATATATAAAAATAAAATATTTGTATAAAGTTGAAGTGATGTTTGTATAAGTGTTTAGAAATTAATAACAATGTTATTGTTGAATAGGTCAAACATGAAATGTAAGAAAAATCCAAGTGCAACTTTTGATTGTATCCACATATATACATAATATATATATATATATATATATATATATATATATATATATATATATATCATATCACAGATATTGCATTGGCTTGTCAATTGGCTGGTTGATGTATGTTGGACATGGAAGTGATAAAAAGTAAGCAATAATGGAATAAGAAGAAGAAATAATAATGGTGCTACATTGGTGTTATGTGTCATCCTTCAACATCAAATTATTTAGCAGTTTATGGGAATAGTGTGAGATTCTTTAAAATAAAACAAACAAACAAAATGAGAATAGTGGGATCTGCTTGTCTTCTGCTTCATAGTGCTATAACAAAGTTTTGCTCCACAACTTTTAGAGTTTCTAGTTTTTCTTTCCTACTTTTGTTTTGATCAATAATTGAAGTGATGGTCTTGTTTCTTTTTCTAGTTGTTTAGTGGTCCAAATTTAAATATGTTGTATTTTTTGTACAACTATATTTACCAGTCTTCTCTTATAACAAATAAAATCATTTCAATCTCTTACTTTTCTTATAAAAAAATTATTCAGGTCTCAATTCTTGTTGAAGCTGAATCATTCTAGACTAGCCTGCATAGTAGCTAGCTAATGGTGAGAAATGGGTGTTGCATGCTTTTGTATTAGGCTTTGGTTTCATAATCCTTGACTTCATGCATAAAAGTTTTACAAAGTATTTTCTCCATCAAAACAAGATTTCTTTTTCATAAAAAAAGTTGTTCCCATTTTCTCCTATGATATCCTAGTTGTGTTTTTATTGGCTAATTGAATACAACACCAATATCTTAATTCCACTAGGTGAAGTCGATTTCATGGATCCAACAATGTCATAATTCTATATTATAATGATGTTTGTTGGCAAAACATTGATATCTAAATTTTTCCTAATCATTTCGCTTATAATTTAACTCATTGAATATATAACAAAAGTTATAATTGCATCGATCCACTTTATAATTTAAGCTTTTTTCACTAATTATATTTTTAGTTATATCTGAAATTTAAAAGCAACTTAACCTTTTCCATATGTTAGGACTTAAGCTGAAATTAATGAGGATCTTTTGCATATGTTACTAGGATGATAATGGTAGTAATTAGTAAAGACCAAGTTCAAGCTAAGTGCAGTAAATTTTCTGGAAGCAAGGAATAATTATCTCTACAACAAATTGAACTAATAATAAAAACATGCTTTAGAATTTTTAACATTTGAATAGGATTATGATGAGAATGTTCAATTTGATAAAATACTTATGTTTGAGAAATATCTCTTTATTCCAATTCCAACAGTGTAGTAAATAAGGTAACTGCATGTAGTAATAATACACTGTTTCTTCAGTGTTTTAGTTTATGGTGTGGTGGGGGCTGGAGCAGTGGTAGGAGCAGGAACGGAAGGCAAAGGTGGCTCTGTGACATTAGTATCAGTCAATACTGGAAGTGGTGGAGAAGGTGGTGGAAAGTATGCCTTTGAAATTTGTTGTAATAGTTTTCCTGGTTCAACAGGGCTCATATAAGCTGGTTTCTTTCCCTCCTTTAAACACAAGTTTTCTGCAATCAGAGATAAATAAATTTGTATAAGGCATTTTGTTATTTAGTGTTTTTCATGTCAGCTACAACATTATAATAGAATACCAAAGCATAATTTATAAAGTCTACTGAAACAACATTGTTTCTAATTTATATATTAATTGCTTAACCAATAATCATTATGGCAATGTTTTGGGATGAATCATAGATTCAACATTAATGCATGGTCCAGCATGCACCACTACCATGCAATAATTTCTGTAGCTATAGGCATTACAAAACTACCACATAATTATCAAGTTCTACCAAACACAAACTAAGTCAATTATCTAGAAAGCTTGTTCAAGATTCAATGTTTATGATTCAGTTTCCACTTACTTCTGTATCTATCTGCGGTCTTGGGGAAGTCGGTGATAATTCCGTTAACTTTGGCTCCAACAACAAATGAATTTATCTCAACAAATGCATCTGAGTAGTAGTCCCATGCCTGAGATACAAACTCATTGCTGAAAGTTTCTACATAAACTGAGAGGTTAAATGATTGTAGCTTTGTCACAGTGTTTGTGTAGTTAACTAGAAAGCCTTCACTTTGAGGAATAACCGATGCCTTTCCAATAACCACAGAATCAGAAAATGACTTTATATCCTCAACAGCTGAATCAAGAGCATCACCAATACTCTTATCAACTTTGTATAACCTTTCATATTTGGATTTCTCCTTGAATATCTTCAGGACAGAGCTATGACTGGATTGAATCATAACTTTTTGGGACCCTGGCTTATCACAACCTACTTTCTGCAAAGCATTAAGGACTGCGTTGGTCACGCTTAGTCCTTGCTTCTCTTCAAGGTAGGCTGCATTCTGATAAGGAACAATAAAATTTGATATGTCAATATAACATTGCTAAAAAAATATACATACAAGGTGGAAATGGCTCATCTTGTTGTTGGTGTGTTTACTAATTATTATTTACATTAATGTAATATAGCAGTGTTCCATAATATCCTATAAGAATATAAAGATCACAGAAGTGAATATAGAAAAGGACACACCTCTATGCTGATCAAAACCCCAGATGTCTGACCTTTTGTCAAGGACAAGAAATCAGACAAGGTTAAAAGTTTCCCTTGGTTTCTGAATTTTGGATTCCGGTTCAATCCGTATCTTGAGTAGGGGCTCAATATTGAGGCTGCAATAAAAAACAAAGTATATCAAACCTTAAAGATGTTAACATTTGTTGTGAACATGTTTCATTTTATTTTGTTAAAAATTTCCAAACTAAACCTGAAAATTGCATGCCAAGAGCAACTTTTAAGTTATTTTAACTATGTTAATCTCTCAGTATTGTTCATCAAAGTATAGAAGCATTCCAATCAAAGTACAGAAAGAGAAGGACTAAACTATATTAGAGATTGATAACTAGCACTCAAGAACATCATTCAACTTACGAGTCAAGGTTTTTATATCATTCCATTTCAAGCTGAAGGCATATATGCCACTGCCAGATTTAATCTCCGGAATAGTTGTTCTAAGGTTTGAGAAATTTGATTCAGCCACTGTTGTGCTTTCTACAAGATCTATAGAGCTTAAGCAAAATGGTATTCCATCCTTGGACATCTGAATAGGACAGTCAACTACATCTGCTCCATCTAATATAGCTTTCTTGTAAGACAAGTCAGTACAAGCAGGATAATCTCCACTTGCTCCATATTTTGAGATAATCAAAGTGTCCACTGAAGCAAGAACAATGTGAGAGAAGCAGGAACAAGCCAACAATGATAAAAAAATATATAATATCTCAGATATCTTATAATTTACTAGTATACAGAAAAGAAATAAAGTGTACTGATTAAGAGTCAGGGAAACAGGATACCTTGTTTTCTGGCATTTCTCTCCAGACCAGAAAAGCAATCTGCAATAGAAGGGAATTCAGAATCTCAATAATGGTAATTGTTACTAGAAAGTATAAAATCAATTATATGTGTGTATGTGAGTAGTGTTTTTTTTTTGTAGAGCAAAAAACGAAACTTACTTATGGCTGCGGATGGAGTTATTGGAAAGTCGGACAGCACACCGTCAACAGAGAATTTACCATTGTCAATAAAAGCTAGACACTCAGCAAGAGGATCATAACTAAAATTGTAACTAAATGGAACATCATTAACAAGGTCTGATACAAATACTTGTAGCCCTTCTTTATGAGCATCAGAGACAATAGAGGTATATGGTTGTAGGTAAAGGTATGAGTTTACAGGCCATATATAACCCTTAGGAACAAGAATTCCAGAAGCAAATGTCCTGATATACGCGAGATTTTTCAAGAGTGAGCCATAAGTCTGATTGGTTGTAGGTTCAATCTCATTCTCCCTTAGAAACCTGAAGACCAATCCAGTTGTTCTAGGATTGAAGACTGATTTCATGCTGCTTAAGAATCCCACATCAGGTGATGAGATATAACTGACTGATACTCCTCGAGTAGAAAGAGAACTTAGAAATCGTTTGGTACTCAAGTTCTGTTGCTGGATGAATGCTTCATTCTGCATTTTATTTAATAAAAAAAAGCATAGCAAGTCAACCATATGGAAGATTCATAATCAGGTCTTACATGCTAAAAATCTCAGGAGCTAGAAATAGAGATAACTATATAGGAGTGTCAAAATAACAGAACTCCTTAAAACAAATGCAGCCATGTATTAGATAAAAAGAACAAAGATTACTCCATTTACCTGAACATTCAACCACAAGCCAGGTGAGGGAGGTTTTACCAATTTAACTACATCTTCAACGGTGAGAATGCGAAAATGATTACCATCAAAGCTACTAGTTCTAGAGTAAACTCCCTGAAGAACTGTCCATTAACAAGAAATCAACAATGATTATAAGCATATCATGATTATGAAATTGTTTAAATAAGTGTCGACCCTTGTGCATTGGGCCGTCTTTTACATATAAAAATCGGGTAAACTCACGCGAGACATCTGCTAGTTCAGTCAAGTTGTAATCAAAGGAAAACCATCCTTTAGTTGGAATTCCATTAAGTGAATAATTCTTGGCACTTGCGGGGTAAAGAAAGGAGATATCAGTGGCATTGTCCAGCTTCAAGTGTGGAAAACAAATACCAACTTCATCCTTTGTCAACTGCACATCACACCATAGGATCACATTTGGAACACTTGTTTCTAGTGCCAAATTGTAGGCACCTAAGCTTGAATCTGGAAATATCCCTGAAAACCCACCACGTGCTATCACCACTGGTGGAGATCCTGCTCAACAAATCCAATTAAATCAATTACAATAAAGCCAACATTGTCTTGATTTTCATGGCTAGTTCATACGTACAACTAAGAGGTGGGATCGACTATCTTCTATCTACATCGAATGATGTCATAATGTTTTATCATAAGTCATATTCATTGATAAAGTATAACTAATCATTTCCTATATGATTTTTTCTTGCCATCTATGTCCCTAGGAATTAGAGTGATGTGTCCTCAATCTACTCTCCTTACTTACTGAGTTTTCTAATAGTTTTCTCCACACAAGACCAACATAACTATGTCATCTTTTCTATGATAGGATATACCTCAACTTTCTTTCTAATGAATTCATTCTTAATCTTATCTTATTTAGTGTTTACATTCATCAAACTAAACATTTTCATATCTTCTATGTTGAGTTTATTCTCTTAATAACATTGTATCATCCAATATTCGGTCCATATAATTAACACCAAATGCGGTCTATCATTTCATTCAAAATGGAAGGGGAAGGGAGGCTACAATTTATCCATCACAAAGATAAAAAATGAATGACTTCATACATTGGTGTGGAAAAATGCAAATAGAATTAGTATATGTATCAAATTGAACAAGAGTTCATTAAAAGCATATAGAGTATAGCATGGAAACACACCTTGCAATGTTTTCCATCCAGAAGAAGAGATCAATGGTACCAATGAATGAAGAATAAGTAGAACATTTAGTATATTAGAGAAAGCCCTGAAGTCCCTCATAGTTTTCATCATACAATATATTTTTCTTTGGCTTTAATTTTGTGAAGAGACTTGTTAGACTTTATATATAGTTAAGTTGTTATATAAAGATGAATATCTCTAATAGTTCTATAATGACATAATACCCAATTTCAATTTTCTATTTGGCTGATTCAGAAAGAGGGATCAATAATGTTCAAGTGGCATACTTTGATTACTTGGTCTACTATTGAAGTTGAACAAGTTTTCCATATAGTCATTTTCATAGCAACAATTGAAGATTGCTTATACGTGGTGTGTGGGTTCTTATGACCACGTAAATTCAATTGAAATTCAATTGATTGAAGGAAAAAGCCAGGAAGTAGACATTAGAAAAAGTGAGTCAAGATGGTTTAGGTCAACTTGTTCTCTAGCTCACATGTTATCGTATAGAATTAAAATATGAAAGAGAAAATATTCACTAAGTAATTTACATATCTATTGCCTTCACGATATAAACATTTACTAATATGTCAATATTCTATTCTTATTATCATTGGTTGCTGCAAGAGAACTCAGTGTACTACTGAACTCCCCTGAAAATAAATCATGCATCTGTGACATCAATGTTTCTACATCATCTCTCGAGTTTCCTACGTAGCTAGAAAAGTCATTCCAAACATCAAATGAATCAGCAACTTCATTAGTAGTCATAGTATCTGTTTTGTTATTGCTAAGTTGCCAATGGTGGTTATGACCGTCATTCTCCTTATTAACCATCCATCACTAAATCAATCAATGTCTTATTTGTGACTTTAAGTTATTATTATAGTAAGAGACTGTATTAAACTCTTAAATTGATATGCATGGAAGAAAATATTATTGATTTATTGTATTGTTGTTCATCACAAACTTGTACATCATCACAGAAGACACGGATACATCATACAACTGCTTTAAGGAAAAACAGTGATAAATATAAACTCCTTTATTTGAGGGGCATAGAATTAATATATGCTGTCTTAAATGCATCAATAAGCACATGAAGGCAATTTAAGACTAAGAGGCTAAGAGCATGCTTCTAATACATGTCAGACCCTACAACTTCCTTCACTTTCACTGCAAAAAAAACAAAGAAATTTCAGTCATGATTCATGAAACAATGTCATCATCCATATATAATAAGTAGTTTATATAATGAAGTTGTATTCAGTGTTAAGATGATGAATTACCTTAACATCCCGGTGGTGTTCTTAGACCACATTTGGCAGGCAAGGCCAAAGCATTTTTGGGGTTTATTCCAATTGAAGGTAACACAGATTTGTATGAGCAAAGGCATGGCAGATTTGCTTGCCGAACTAAGGCGCAACATTTTCTGTTCGGCGGTGGCGGGTGTTGGCCCGTCACCGCTGCACGGCATACATTGATATTATTTGAGTCTATGTTACAAAATACAACACCTTGAGCATCATACAACATGGTAATAACCATTGCTATCACCAACCACTGCACCAACATATTATCACTACTATGTGCCATACTATATTTCACCAAGTGCTGAGGTTGGTTGTTACCTAGGTGCAGTGTATCATGCTTCATTGAATGAGTCAATTTATAGTGAATAATTATTTGCATTATTATGTCTGTCATGTGAATCTAGACTATACAAGTTCACGAGATTGGTTTATATTAAAGTAGTAAATATAAGTGCTTGATAGTGCGCCCGTGCCAAAGGTGCACTTATTATACTTTAATTTCCATCATTACTCAAGTTGAATATTTTTTCTCAATTAGTATTTACAACTTTTGTACCACTGAAATCAATATAAAATGGTCTAAAAACTTAGAGGGTGAATTTTCTAGTTTAACATTAATAATAAAAGAATCAATCCTCCTCCAATTCTTAATAATAAGGAAACAACTAATCATCCTTCATTTATGTAAAACTTAGTAAAGGAATAATTAATGGCCAACTTAGAGACACTAGGATTGTGCAAGTGATGAGAGGTTTGATAGACTCTCAAATAGTGAAATAAGAGGATAAATATAATTTTATTTCTTTATTTTTTATTAAAAAATAATTTAATATCATAATTGTTTGAAAACAAATTTATCATATGTGGGAATCATAATTCCATACTAGACTCTCCAATGCTAGGACTCCCATAAACTTGAATTGTTTTTTTTTTACTTAGTTGCACTATTTTGGATTGAATTGAAGAATATGTTGCCTTTAGTTTTTTGTTTGGTATCTTTAACAAAGAAAAGGAATCAATAATAAGGTTGGGTACAAAACTGTCAAAGATATCCCGTGAAAGCACAGTATACTATTCTGAACATCTTCATGATTTGTATGAAATATATTTTGATATGGGTATGATGAATACAGCACTTATAGACTGGATAATTTTTTGGTCTTTCATTAGGCACATTATAATCAAACAAATAGTAACAGAAAAAGACTGTGCACAAGTATAAAAATTGAATTATAAGTATATACGTTTACATCGTTAAAAGTAATTATTATAACAAGTTTTTGGCTTTTTTGCATCTATAACTGTGGGAAAGATTTTTTCTGATAAATGAACCTAATATCTTCTTTATATTTTTCAATAAATTATGCAACTCAATCGAAAACTCACTTGAACGTTGAAAGTCATCATTCATTCTTAAAAGAATGCATAAATATTTTATGTAGTATTATATCAAAAATTCAAAATATATAATTAAAACAAAATTTATTGGCTAATACCCTCACACTTCGCTTACTATGACACTTTCTTTTATTAATCTAAGGTATGAGATACTTATGTGTGAGTGGTTAAAGTGATGGAGATAGATAAGATATGATATGAGTATGATTAACTCTTCTTATGTCTATTATTTGGTGGACATCATTAAGGATGACAACGGGCACGGGCGAGTACGGGTAATAGTTACCCGCTACCCGTTCAGAAATATGGAAATGATACTCGTACTCACCTGTACCTGCGTGGGTACCTATGAGCGGGTATTTTGTGGGTTTTTCTAGGTGCGGATTTCTTATATACACATGCACATAAGTTAAAACCCAAATTTTAGAAAATTCCAAGCTAACTTCAAGTGTGTTACTTGAAATAAAACAATCAATAGCATCAGAAGAAAAAAAAGCACAGTAAACTCATGTTCCAAATTCAACTTCATATATTAAGAGTGAAGCCATGGGAATATTGGATGAGATGGAAGGAATATTGTAATGTAAAATCTAGGCATTGCATTTTGTTAGCCACTATGGTTATGTCACCAACGGCATCATCAAATCTCTACTATCATTAATTTCATTCAAATGGCAAGCATGAAGTACCACTACAGTAAGGATGTACAACATAAATTAAAGTGTTACCTGTTGGGGTGAGGGATTAGGGAAGGGAATGAGAAAGGGGAAAGGGAAGTGATTAGGGACTTTAAGGGGAAGGGAAGGGTTTAGGGATTTCATGGGAATGGAAATAGGAATTAAAGAGTTTAGGGGAAAATATCATTTATATATAGCGGGTACCTACGGATACCACAATACCTATACCCGCCTGTTGGTACTACGAGTATTTTTGAAAACCCATTCAAAAAACTCACGGGTACCCGTTTATGACCCATGCATGTGTGGGTTTTACCCCGGGTATGAATTTTTTTGCCATCCGTACATATCATATAATGATATCGAAATTTTAGTATTACTCCATTAATTCCATATATCTATCTATTTATGGATGTTTTAACTTTTCCATCATATTCAAAATTTCTTAACATTTTAGAGAGTCGGTTCACAATTTATTTTAACCATTATTTATTATTTTATTTTTCATTTGTCACTTTCATTTCGTTTTAATTTAATTTCCAATATATGTTAGATGAGATCATTTTAGTGAAATTATATAAATTTTTTATGTCATTTAATAATTTCTTAAATTTTATGTATAATCTTAAAAATTAAAAGACATAGAACCAATAAAGTAATAAAGATACAAGTATAATTTTTATTGTTAAATAAAATAAAAGTTAAATAATTAATATTGAATGCTAATTATTATGTAATTAATGAACATCTTTAATTCTTGTCATTGACTTAGGAATGAGACTTTTTAAATACTATCTCTTTTTTTTTTTTTGGAAAACAACGGTTTGTTATTTTTGTGTCTTTAGAAAATGAAGATAATATTAATATATACTATTAATAATAATTATTATAAGTTATATAATCTGTGAAAATCGATAAAAAAATACAGATAAAATATTATATATATTTAACAGAAATAGAAGTATTAATTATATATGAACACTAAAACTTTATCATGATTGAATAAGAATAGAAGTGGTATTCATCTCAATAATCATTAATGAATATTTAATATGTAAAAATATTATCATTTGAATTTTCTTAATTAAATTTAGTGATGAGATTCATTACTCTTGGAATAAGTCATAAAAACATATTTCACATCTTAATCATTCATTCTTGGAAAATTCAATGATTTAGATTTACTCACTAATTCAAACCATTAAAATCTTCAAGAATAGATGACTATGATGTGTAATAGGTTTTTTTCACTCACTCTTGGAGTAATTGGATCAATTCCCCAAATAAAAATATACTAAAAATATCCCTTTAAATCTTTTAGATTAATTTTTGCACTTGCCCTAACATGACCATATCATTGTATATCTTTTAGGTGAATATGTTAATATTAGATTTAAATTTACCGAAGTGTTTATCTATATAGTCTATAGATTTGAATTAGTAGTTAATATGTTTACCCGAAACGGAAAAAAAGATATATATGATTTTTTAAGGCCAATAAATGTAGTCAACGTGGTAGGGTAATATTTTGCCACTTTTGCAATGATATCTTATCTTCATATTTATGAATCAAATCACTTTACAAGTTACAATTCACATTGTTAGTGGTACAAGTAATCTATTAAAGGATAACATGTGTATATTTTTTATTACTTTCAAGTTCAAAAAATACTTTATTGTAAATATAATAAATGTTTCTTCCCTAAAAATAATAAAAAATGTAAATGTATTATCCTTTAATAACAGATTTTACGCAAACACATGTTAATGGATTCATGAATCAAATCAAAACATAAATATTAAATATAAATGAAATCACAAAAGTTATCGACTCCAACTTATAAAAATAAAACTTTTTTAATTTTTTATCATAATGATTGATTCAGATAACATTGGTTCTAGACTTCTAGTTTTACATATTGAAAAAACTTAACACATATAAGATATTTTCCAATACATTTTTCGTTAAGGACAGTAGAAAAAACTATTTATAAAATATCTTATACATGTTAAAGATGACAAGAGTTAATATTTTATATTTTGCTAAATATTAATCATAATTATTAAGACAATTTAATTTAAAATGATTAGAAGGATACTTATCTTTCTTACTTGTACAAATACTTATCAATTGCGAGTGACACGCTTCATCTTATTATAGTTAGAAAGATCTTTTTCTTTGGTACATAAAAAAAGTTGTTATTAAAAAGATCTTTATCATAATATTTATTAGAAGATATGATATTATTTTTTAAGATGATATTTAAATATATAGAAGAATATAATAAAATATTATCTTTTAGTATCTTCTCTTCTTAGTTTCTTTCTCTCTCTCTTTTTTCACCTTCAATCTCTGAACCAAGCAAGCGTTCGTGTATTCGTTTCTTCTCAAGGTTTGTTTTTCTCAATTACCCATTACATTGCGTGTTCTAATCAATCAAATTTTGTTCCTTTTTCACGTTTGAAACCCTAATTACTTACCGTTTTTCTCTTCTTCAGAATTGAGGATGAAAAAGGGTATGGCGAATTCAGATGATGATGATGATGAACCTCAATCTTTGTGTTTAACAAATTATCACCTTGATGATGATAATGACATGCCTCTATCATTGATTATGCTTCCAATTAAGTGGAGTGAATCTGATGAAGATGACTCTATTGATGATTGTAAACAGAAGAAGGTGTTCATACATGGCTATCTTCACCCCAATAGGCTAAAGAAGATGTTTCCAGTTAAAGCTTGGAGCTTTAATCTTTCATCTTTGAAACCCATATTATCATTGCAAACAAAAGATGGAAACTGGATCAAACTTAAGAGCCCAAGGAAGAGCTTTGAGGCTACTATAAGGACCATTTTGATTACTATTCATTTCCTGCATTATGCTAAGAAATATCCTAAACTATCTTCTTCTAGATCTATTTGGGATAACTTGTCCAAAGTTAAGGAGTTGAGGTATTCTCTACACTTTTCCACTTCATTTTTCGGCTACTTATTTTTTCACAATCATGACATTTTTTTTGGGTTTGATGTTATTTGTAGCTCTTATAAGTTAAAGCCTTCACTCAGTGATTTATCGAACCATATGCATTTGATTAGTGAAGCTGCCAAAAGAGACGATGTCTTAGCTAAGTCCAAGGTCTGCATTTCCTTTTTCAATACATTGTGGAGTTAAACTATGAATCTACATTTTGTCCTTTTCTCCTTTCGGAAATTAATCACTGAATATATGGTATGAATTATACTTCTATACGTTTTTCAACAACAACAAAAATGAGGCAGTATATTCAACCTTTCGGAACCGTTTGTGACCTTAAATTTACTTTACCTTTAGTTATTTTGGGTTTCCTCTTTTTTTTTTTGCCGTAAGGGTCTAGATGCCTTTTTTTATTTGTTGTTTTTCTGTAGTGTTTGCTTATACTAACAAAAATTGAATAGTACTTTTCCTTCAATTGATCCAGTGGGTTAAGGCTTTTTTGTTGTTTCCAATGTGTGTGCTTCATTTTAATGACAATTACATGATTTTAACAGCTCTTGCTCACAATTTTAGAGGAGAATCCATCGAATCAGAAAATTTCTGATGAGGTTTGTTTCATATTAAATTTTCTTCTTCGAATGTAGCTTTCTGATATATATATTCTCCTTCTTATAGTAACCTTTTAAGATTTGACATATTTATTTCAGAAAGTTCGTGATATGATGGATGAAGCTAATGAAGAGTCAGAACCAGAGGATGATGTTTGTGCGTTATGTGATAATGGTGGTAACCTTGTGTGGTATGTATACATTATGGGTTAACTTGTTAGCATACTATCTGTCTTATTGCACATAAAGTTAAGGATTAGGGAAGGAAGACAAGAGAGAAATGAGACTTTAAATAATAAGATATTATATTGATATTATGTGTAATAATGTGATACAAAACACTAAAACGAAATGATTCTGTCCATACCAATAATTAGGTCGAGTACTAGTTTAACACTGCCAGTAGTACACACCCAAACAAAGTGAATTAGGAAATTCAACTTAAGTAGGAAACATCTCCTAAGATTGCTTTCTCAGTTAGATGATTCTTAACATACTTTCCAGATTTCCTAAATATATTCTAACAATTTCTTGGAGTAAATTAGATGAATATTTCATATTGTAGAATAATAGTGTTTGAGTTTTCTTCATAACTCTGTTATTTAATGATATATGCAGTTGTGATGGAGCATGCAAGAGGTCATTTCATGCTACCGTGGAGCATGGTAGAGAATCTATGTGTGGTTCTCTTGGGCTTACCAAGAAGGAAGTTGATGTATGATAATGTTATTTTCCTTTTATAATATTTTATTCATTTGTCCTTTTCCAATTTATTTAATCATGTAGAAACTTATTTGTTTGTGAGAAATTTTTGCAGAAGAAGACCTTTTACTGCAAGAATTGTGAACACAAACAGCACCAATGCTTTGCGTGTGGAAAGTTGGGATATTCTGGTCTAGCTAAGGGTGCTGAGGTACTGCTATGGCAAACAAAATGAGTTTACCTTTATTTGTTGATAAAGATATTAACATACTAATTATTTTTGGAAACAAGAGGGTTTTTCTGTACCTTGTGTTATATGGAACTAAAGTTAATGTTGGGAATTCCTCTTTCAGGTTATTCAGTGTGATTCTGCAACTTGTTACCATTTTTATCATCCGCATTGTGTTGCGAAGTTACTTCCTCAAGTAGTTAAGCATGATGTGGAGGGACTTGAGAGAAATATTGCTGATGGGAATCATTTTACGTGTCCTGTTCATTATTGCTGTGTCTGTAAAGAAGGGGAAAATAAGAAGGATCCTGAGTTGCAATTTGCTGTTTGTAGGCGTTGTCCAAAGTCATATCATCGCAAATGTTTGCCAAGGTTATTTTACTCCTTTTGTTTCTTGTCTTTATTTTATGAATTATGACTCTAATTGGTATTGTCCAGAGGTTTGATTTTCAAATTGCTTGTATCAGAGAAATTTCTTTTGATGACGAAGATGATGAAGATATTATACCAAGGGCTTGGGAAGGTCTTTTATCAAACAACCGCATTCTTATATATTGCTTGTAAGTGTTAAAAGAATACTTTTATTCTTCAATTTTCCCTTTTCCTAACTCTGCATAATTTTATTTCTTACCATTACTTGGACAGGAATCATGAGATTGATGATGAACTTGGGACCCCTATTAGAGATCATATTAAATTCCCCAATTTTAAAGTTATTGCTCGAGAAATTAATACTGCTAAGGAAAAGATGAAGCACCCAACCATAGATAGAGTAATATCGAACAAGAACAATGTTGACTTAGATAATTCATATGACAAAAGCACTGCTAAAGGCTCTAAAGTGACTGGAAAAGTGTCTCCGGGGAAAGTTGGAAGCAAGAAGTCTGAAAATGTTACTTCTAGTTCAGATATTTCAAGAAAATCAAAACGAAAAGAAACATCAAGAAGGTGCTCATTTGAGAATAAGAGGTCAATCTCAGAGAAATATGAAACGCCTAACAGTGAGGAAGACCAGACCTTATGTGCTCCCATAAATAAGGATTTTATGGGCATTAAGCTTGACATTCAGGGACCTCTATTAGATGCTGATTCCGAGAGGAGGTAAGTCTGTTAAATTTGACTTGTAAATTGCTTAATTTCTTGCATTTGCTGTTGATTCCTTGTTTGGGGTTCAGTATTTGACAGTATGAAGTTGTGTTTGAAACTGGCAAAGTGCAGTTGAAAACTGGCATTATGTTTTATAAAGTTATTGTTAAGAACTTAATAATATGTTTACTTCCCGTGCAGATTGTTGGCTTTGGTGGAAGAAGTTAAATCAGAAATTACACTGGACAGTGTTAAGAAACAATTTGCTTTTGATTATACTCCTTACCCGTTGAGAAAAGCAGAGAAGGCCATTATAAATGGGAAGCTGGAAGGCTCAGTTAATGTATATGACTATCTGTATTTACTAGTTACTACTATGGTGCCACATTAGGGAGTTTATTTTAATACTTGTTCTGTCTTGTGTATGTAGGCTGTTCAAACAGCTCTAAGGAAGCTAGAGGGCAGGTGCAACATTCAGGATGTACAAGCTGTTTGCAACCCTGATGTTGTGAAACAGACATTTAAGTGGAAGGTATATATCTCTTTCTGATTTTTTTTTAATTATTCAAAATAGAAGCAGGTTAGCTTGCATGATAATCATTGTTAACACAATGATATAAGTTGGAATGCAATGTGTATTGTGTACCTGTGTACATGGTTGAGATTATGAACTTTTGGTTTTGGTAGAGCTCAGGCATTGTTCCGTCTATGTAATTGACCCTGCCTAGAGGGATAAGGCTTGGGAAAAAGGCATTAACAATTTTTCTTTTATTTCCCTAAGTGGAGAATTGCCTACCTGTTGTCTTCTTATTTGCTACCTCATCTTTATTTAGAGAGAAAGAAAGCTTCACATAGTTTTCTTTTTGATTTGCCATGGTGGTGGATGATTTTATCATTTGATTATTAATTATCAAGAACATATGCGGTGGTCGATACATAGATGGTAGTCAAGTTTATTTCAAGAAACAATTCAATTTAGTTATCTCATCTTCAGTAAGTGCATTTCCTGTATGACAAGCTGAAAGTACATCTTGCACATGTTCTGTATGGTAATCATTATACATCATATGGTCGCCATTATACACATGTGAAAAAGATAGAAGGGTACCTACTTATATTTCCAGTCAACTTTATCTTCTAATTTTAGTGAGTTTTATTAGATTTCTGTTTTTTGTATCTTTCTACTTCTTTTTACATCTGGGTATTGTTAGGTTGGGGATGTATGGCTTACTAAAGGTACCAGTACTCCAAGGGTACCAAGGAATATACTTAGATGTGGCCATATTTTTTTCTGTGTTCGAATTAATTTCTTCCCCGACTCTCACATACAAGTATTCATATATCATACCAATTACATTTTGTTTCCTATTACTTTGTACATTTATAATGACAACCATCAAGCATTGCTTAAAGAATAATTTTTTATGTTTGCAGATTATTGATAGACTACATTGGTATGCTCAGAACGGTGATACCGTAAGTACTCCCTTATTATTGTTAAATCTACTTCTTATACTTGATGTTGGATTCCTGATTGGGCATGATTATTTATGACCAGATTGTGGATTTTTGTTGTGGAGCTAATGATTTTTGCATCCTTATGAAGAAAAAGCTTGAAGAGAGTGGGAAGAAATGCTCATATAAAAACTATGATATACTTTCGACAAAGGTGAATATACTTGATTACTTGTACTAGTTCTTATCAAACATAGTGTTGTAGTTCTTTCTTTTTGCTTTCTATTGTTGCATCATGTGATTATTGGTTTTTTAAATTGACAGACTTATTTGTGTTCAAATGTTTGAAAGTATGGATGTGTTTCTGTTACATATATTTGTTATTTTTCTTCACCAGATTTTTTTTGGGTTAACAGAATGATTTTAATTTTGAAAAGAGAGATTGGATGACTGTCCGTCCAAATGAACTACCAACGGGATCACAATTGGTAAGAATTATTATATTGCATGGTTGAAATATGCATATTCACAAGGTCAATTCACTAATAATTTATTATTATTTTATTTTGCTTCTGGAACAGATCATGTGCCTCAGCCCCCCTTTTGGAACTAAAAAAGCTTTGGCTAACAACTTTATAGATAAGGCTATTGAGCTTGAACCAAAGCTCCTAATTTTTATAGTACCACAAGAGGCAGAGAGGTATTGTCTCTTTTCTTGTTCTTTTTTTCCATGTATGGGAGAGTCAACACAATCCCTCCCAAGACTACTCTAGATCTATCACTTCCATGGTTGTGGGAAACATTCCTTTCCTGTGTTTTCACATTAGTTTCCTCGTTTATTACAGGCTTGATAAAAAACTGTCGTCGTATGATCTTGTCTGGGAGGATGGGAATTTTCAGTCAGGCTTGGTCAGTTTGTCTCTGTCTCTCTCTCTGTCACATGTGCGCAATTTTTGTGTGTGTGTTTGGGGTTCCACACTTAGACCAGTGAATTACATTTTTAAAAATGCAAAAATTACCATTATAACCATTGAATCATAAAAGCATATCGCTCATTAAGTTAAAATGAAGTAATTCAATGAAGCAGTAGCCAAATATTTGCTGTATGAAAGTCTATGGGCTTTATCTACCTTATGGGAACTTATAATCTAATGCTTGGGTAAATAAAATTCAATTATTGTAATTTTTTAATGAAATGTATCAAGTCATAGATGAGTAGTAGGTGGGTCCCCCACCAACATATATATTTCAGTTTTATTTGTGAATTGAAGTTATGCTTTTGTGGATATAGGCTCTTTGGTGGTCTAACAGCTGTCCATTTTATGCGCAGTCTTTTGACATACCCGGATCAGTTGATGCAAATGACAAACAAGTCGAGCAGTGGAATTCGATGTCCCACGTACTCTCCTTTTGGAGCCGTCATGACTGGACTACTAAACACAAGGTGATAGCCCAGGAGCACGGTCATGTCTCCTACTCACATGAAGTATTAGAGATGGATACTAAAATGTTGCCTGCTGATTATGATAGAGATGGTAATAATGTTGACAAGCACATGCAAAGTTATGATCTTGTGCAGTCAACTGATGATAAAGAAGATGAAGCAACAACGGATGAAGGTAAGAAAAGCAGCTCACACCATGGTAATGTTGAACAAGAGAGTAAAGAGGAACCAGAATGTAGGAAAAGAAAGTCTGGGAAGACGTCACGGAAGAGGAAGCATGTTGGGGAAAATTATAGCTTAGCAGCCAAAAGGCAAGCTGTAAATGGAAAGACTAAGGAAGTAGCTAACCATAGACAACCCAATCCAAATAATGAGAAATCCTCAGCTGAGGGTTCTCAGCCGGCACCGGTTATCGCGTATCGAAATGTTGAGGTTAGTAATAAAAGTAGGATGAAAGAAGGGTCAAGTGTTGTGAGTGCCCATTCTGATTGTAGCAGCAGGGGCGAGAAAGAGAAGCAACAAAGAGAGTCAGATGAAAGGGAACCTGGTTCAGCAACCAAGCCATCTTATAAGTTAAATCATGTCAGGATGATGGGTTCAGAACCTCCTACAGTTAATAGAAATGGCACTTGTGATCGCAGTGTGCCCCAACCTGGATATGGTGTGACTAGGCAACTGACCTTTGCATCTGGTCCTAACCTTGAATATTCTCTGCGCCATTCAGTTGGTTGGCTTGATGAGTAGTACTCACAACTCTCTTCTTTTATTAGTTTTGGCCAGTGTTTCTGCATAAATGAAGCCATATTCTGTATTATATATAATGTGTTGTACTTAGAGATGGATGATTATGGTCCTCAATAAAAGATATTGCTCTTAAGCCTATTGTATTGTTTATTTTACATTATTTACAGATTAGATGATTACTTTTTTTTAATATATTAAGAGTATCCTTTAATAAAGAACTAAACTCTTTCGGAATCGAATCTTCTACCTCTTGGTCTATCTGGGGATTTAGTGAGACTTTACACTATTAGACTAACGTACATATTTAATAGAGTAAATTATATTGATACTCCTGAGTTTTAATTAAATTATACAAATTAACCCTTCATTTTTTAAACATACACAAATCACTCATGATTATATACATACATAGCAGCCGATAAAAAAAAAAATACATACATAACAGAAAATGGTATATTACGAAGATAAGTTTAAAACAGTGTAAAAGTAGATCTCAATTAGAGAATCATATCCATCCACAAAGATGTATAAGATAGAGCAGAAGAAGAGAAGGGAATAAAATTAAAAATTGAGACTATAACATTAAATAAAATCCACGAATATCAACCTTTATTTCATCCATTCAGTGCTAATCCGTTATAGTCAAAGTAAAACAAAATTGGAGAATAGGCAAAGCACTTTGAAAATTTTGAATTTGCATTTTGCTACAAAACCCTAACAAAAAGCCAAAAGGAAAAGGCTAAATGGGAATGGGAATGAGAATGGTTCCCCTCACAAACCCAAATGAGGTTATGTTTTCTTCTTCTTCTTCTTCTTCTTCTTCTTCTTCTTCTTCTATCTACCACAAAGCCCCACTCTTTCATCTCACAACCTCTGTTTCTCTCAACCCCATAACTACCTCCCCCCAACACCTCACGCGCCGCTGTTTCGGCGCCGTCAGATGCTCCTTTGCTCATGTAGACAACGCCAAGATTAAGGTTGTCGGCATAGGTGGCGGTGGCAACAATGCTGTTAATCGCATGATCGGTAGTGGTGTTCAGGTTCCCACTTTTTCTCTATCAAGTTTTCTTTTTTACTTTATCCTTCTGCCTATACCTCAATTGGGTGTCTTGTTTAGTGCCCAAAGTTGATTTTTGTTATAAAAAATTGTGTTTTGTTGTGTTGACTTTTGTGTTTTTTCTTCTTGATTGTGGAGATATTGTCTTTGTTGTGGTTGCACTTTTTTGATTCACTTATTTATTCATTTTAGTGTCAAAAACTCACAATGTTGTACCCAGTGGAATGCTAATGTTAAATTCTGGTGCACTTTCAATCAGGGTGTAGACTTCTATGCAGTAAACACTGATGCTCAAGCTTTGTTACATTCTGCTGCTCAGAACCCTATTAAGATTGGAGAACTTTTGACTCGTGGATTAGGTCAGGCACTCTCCTCGCTTGCATCTATTATTATGACTATAACGTGATTTGTTTGCATAGTTTGGCTTTCAATTTGCACTTTAATAATTTTATTGTGAAATTGAAGGGTGGCTTTGATTCAAATTACTTGATAGAGATGCAGGTACTGGTGGGAATCCACTTTTGGGGGAACAAGCTGCAGAGGAATCAAAAGAAGCTATTGCCAACGCTCTTATAGGATCAGATTTAGTTTTTATAACAGCTGGAATGGGTGGGGGAACTGGGTCTGGTGCTGCCCCAGTTGTGGCTCAAATATCGAAAGAGGCGGGTTACTTGACTGTAGGTGTCGTTACCTACCCCTTTAGTTTTGAAGGACGCAAAAGATCCTTGCAGGCAGGTGTCATCTCTTTCCTTGTTTGATGATATGATCACTAAGATATGTCTAGTTTTACTTAAAACTGCTCTCTTTTACATGTTGAAATTTTTATTTATCTTCTATTCTTTTGGCCCCATCAATGTAGATTTGCAGTTAATTTTGTCCAAATTATATAGTTTGTTATCTGTAACCGATGTATATAGGTTGCTATTCAGAAGTTTATTTTATGTACCAGATAAGACTCTACTAGTAAGTAGTAACATTGTCTGAAATTTGTAATTTTTCTTTTATTTTTCTTCAGGCGTATGAAGCCATTGAAAAGCTGCAGAAAAATGTTGATACACTTATAGTGATTCCTAATGACCGTCTGCTTGACATAGCTGATGAGCAGACACCTCTTCAGGATGCTTTTCGTCTTGCAGATGATGTTCTGCGTCAAGGAGTACAGGGAATATCTGACATTATAACAGTTAGTTAATTTGCAAACAATGTATTCATATTTTCTATCTCTCCACAAACAACTAGTTGATTACTCCAGATCCTTGCGATTTGCAAACAAGAAAGAGGGAACATAGAAGGCTTGAATCGTTCTCCGTCTCCTTTTTTCTCATGTGCTTTTCATTGGTGGTTCCTTCATAGTTGGACTTGTATTTAGGGGTGGTCAAGGGTATTCCCAAAATATTCTAGATCATATGAACTGCTGTGTGTTCTTGCAGATACCTGGACTTGTGAATGTGGATTTTGCTGATGTAAAAGCTGTGATGAAAGACTCTGGAACTGCAATGCTCGGAGTAGGTGTTTCCTCTGGTAAAAACCGAGCAGAAGCTGCAGCAGAACAAGCCACTTTGGCTCCTTTAATTGGATCATCTATTCAGTCAGCTACTGGGGTAGTGTATAATATTACTGGAGGAAAGGACCTTACCCTGCAGGAAGTGAATAAGGTTTCTCAGGTATTTCAAGAATTTATCAGCATTTGCTTAAGGGAATTATTCCTTCTACACTTTGATCTCCTGAATTTGTTGTAACCATAAATTCTTTACTTTGGTCTTGATTCACAAATAATCAATTCTTAGTTTTGAAATAATCTTGATGCCCACTTTTCTAGGTTCATTTTTTCAGCGTTTTTTAAGGAAGAAAACAATTCCAGAGATACCTTATAATTTTTTGCTAAACATGCATTCCTTGACTCTCATTAGCTTAAAAGGAAACAAAAAGTTTTTTTTCCCAACAAATAATCTGAAACAAAGAAGACTAATATTTCTCCACAGTACACTGTTTAATATGCTTGTAGTTATCACTGATTTCACCTCTACAGTTTCTGCCATGTTCTTAACATGTGTAATTTTGATAGGTGGTGACAAGCTTGGCTGATCCTTCTGCTAATATTATATTTGGGGCTGTTGTTGATGATCGCTACACCGGGGAGATTCATGTGACTATCATTGCAACAGGCTTCTCCCAATCTTTTCAGAAGAAGCTGTTAACAGATCCCAGGGCTGCAAAGTTGCTTGATAAAGTGTTAGAGGGCAAAGAAAACAAGGCAAAAATGGTGCCCCCTCCCTTCAACTCCTCAACCTCACCTTCAACAGTTGAGTCTAGAGCATCCCCACCAAAACTCTTTTTTTAGTTGCTTCTTTTTTACCCTTTTCATTTTTCTAATTATTATTTCTTATGTGTAATCATCATCTTGAAGCTTTGTTGATTTATTGAGATGATAATCTGATAATCTCTTCATGGTCTTTTCCCTTTGATATGAAATGTTATTGTCAAACTCGGATTTTACTTTTCTTCAAGAAGTTGGATATTATAATGAATCATCACTCATAAGCAAAATTTGAAGGAATTATTAATATGCATTAGATTTTTGCACCCGAATCATTGGGTTGAAGTACCTCGGATCTTCCAAGAATGTTAAGCATTACAGTACATCTCTCATTTCACATTGCCACACATGTTTGGATGACAAAAGAATGTTTAGTGGTAAAACGATGGGAAGAGGAAAAATTGTTTTTATTTTCATAGGGTACAAAAAGAAAAGAGGAGATTTAGTGAGACGGATGAAAACTGTTGGTATGAATGACCATTTCTGTCAAAAGTTAGTTACTGCAAGTCTCAAATAGCAGCTCATGAACAAAATATGCACTTTCAAACTGTTCCATGCCCTTAGACAAATACATATTCAAAGAAGCCAGCACTTTATCAGAGTCCCAAAATCAAAACAAAGGAGCATAGAATTCCCTAATCTGGAATACAGAATAAGAAAGAGTTGCTAATGGGACACCTGCATTTAATTAACATCATTATATTACATGGCATAAGGTTTCATTTCCCTCCCAACCTTCACATTTGCTTGAAAACTATTAAAATTAGCAATAAATGATTCTTGAGCACAATCTAATTAAAATTGAGCAATATCTAAAACCTCAACCAGATTAACACTCCATACAGTAATACTTTCATATATTTCAGTCAATTACGATACAAAGCATTCCAAGACCTCAACAAACTCCATGTCATTGGTTATGGTGGTTTATTTGTACACAATCACATACATACAGAAACAAAGGCAAACATATAAGGTTGATGAGATGGGGTATGTTATTATTCTTTACAAATATTTGACCAGCAGCCAAACAACAACAACCAAAACCACTATACCAACCACTGATAAAAGCATGCACAAACAGGAGCAAACACCCTTGGTCCGTTTATTTAATACTGCCAAATTCTTCTGCACCCTCTGTTTTCACAACAGAAACATAAAAGATAAGTTATTAGTAAGGTTCCACAACATCAAAATAACTTTGATATGAATAAACAAGAAATTTGGTCCTAGTCATATTCAATTTGAGTGTTACCCTCAGCCGAGAATCTGTGACATCAACATGTTGATCCAAGTGATCCTGGAAGATGAAGATAAAGTATTCATATTTAGAATGAATATAAATAAATGAACCATTGAACAGAGGAACACGTATGCATAAGAGCACATACAATGAGTGTAGTGTGGAGATCCAGTTCTTCATTCACTGCCAATGCAATATGTTTTGTACTTGTTACAGTCTCATCCAACTTCTCAAGTCCCTCATCTTGTTCTGATTGAATAGTGAATTAGATCCAACGTATAAGATAATTTCATACAATCCAAATCAAACTAACGAGATGTTGGTGGTCTGATAGTATAAGGTCATACTAGATACCGAGTATTTTTAAAGTAAAAGTTTCGATTCCCGGAAGTGACATACTATGGATAAGTTACCAAAAAAAGAAACCATAACCAACCTTTGATAATTTGGCGCTGAAGTCCAACTAGTCCATTGTTGTCAAGTCCAACGGTTCTGGTGATTGCATCAGATTTTATTTCTGGTCCAATCAAATCATCCCTATTTGCAAAGTTTGATATATTCAATGTGGAAACCATTTGGTCAACTTTTGATCTCAAATTTGCAATCAAGTCCTTGCGACGATTAATCTCACTATCAGATCTGCATAATTGAAATTAGAAACAATTGACAAAACGAGAATGAAAATTTGAATGATAGAATAAAGACTGACATAGAGTGTTTTTCGGGAAGCTTAGACAAAATGGAATCCAAGGTATCAAGTCTTGTCCCAAGTATCGTAATTTTCCTTCTTATAGCAGAAAGATGACGTTTATCTGATCGTGATCTAGATACAGAAATCATGACATTGATATCATCAGAAAGTTTCAAAGCTTCATTATATTCTTTTAACCACGAGTCTGAAGAAGATGCCATTGGTCTGAAAGAGGAGAAAATTCAATAAAACAAAGTAAGAAACCATTGATAATGGTGATTTTTGTTTAGAAACAGTGATGAATAGAAGTTGTACCTTTTCGTTGCGAAAGGGAATTATCCAATTTTAGGAAAGAGAGGTTTTTGAAGCTGGTGAATAGAAGATTCCATGTGCCACGTCAGTCGTTACGTGTCGATGTTTCATCATATCTTTCCAAACAAATATTCACTATCTAAGAATCAAGAATTAAATGTTACCTTTAAATGGATCAAGAGGTACATGAACATATAATATATTCTTTATTTTTTAGGCTTTTACCATTAAAAATAATTTTTTTAAAAATTTAAAAGTTATATAAACTGATATCAATGTTATTTATATAATAACAAAAAAACAAAAGGAAAAGTCAATAGATCTTGTTCAACTTACTTTCATATATTTTTCATGTAATTTTCTCCACGAGGGATCAACATCTACAGGATTCACATGATTGATGAATGATCTTGGTAAGAAACATAAAAATGTTATTCCAAATTAAATATAAATAATTAATTAATTTTAAAAATAATATGATTATGATTGAGTAATTGAGGAAAAATATACTAAATCATTACAAAATGGAATAAACTTTTATGTAATATACTTTTATAATAAATGAGTAATCATGCAATCTCTTAATTATCATTTTCTTTTACTTCTAAGCATTTTAGCATGGGATAAAGAGCATATTTACTTATAGCTAATTCCATTTATTTGTAGTCACACTCTAATTCTGTCATCTCATACATATATATAATAAATGTTAATGAGCATAATTATGAAAGCATTTTCCATGCTTACAATGTATTCAATTTTGCTTCAAAGTTTAGTTGAGATTCTTGAAATACACTTACACGAGTTATTCCAGAAGCCTTCAGTTTATCTTCTTTAACAAACCCTAATGAAAATAGTGTCCAACGTTTATTGTTAGCTGTTTACTAGGTTCTGGACACGTGAATCATAATATCTTCAAGTCGCGTGACCCTCGTGCTCTATTTTTCTTCATAAAATACTAATACCATTTTAATACTATAATATATTAATATGTACTACTATGTAATGAATAAAACTCCAAAACCCACCACATATGTTCCTGTTCCATAAACTCAGCTCCAATAAGATATTCAACAGAAAGCAATATTTCACCACATGTGTATCTTCAAATTTTTATCTTTCACTATACTAACATCAGAGAATGAAAATAACTAGTTCTTATCAGTTTTTGAGCATGTTCTGTTTCAAGGTTCAATAGCATAGGCTATACTGCCTATACATATATATATGTTGACTTATAATTCCACACCTGAAAAATCAATGGCACCAGCAATTTTTCTGCTTCTTTTATCTCTTGTGTTAATTCCAACAAGTGTGGTTGTTGGTGATGAAGAAGATGGTTTCATCTCTGTGGTGATATCTGATAAGGGTCTTGATTTTGCAAAGCAGTTTCTGATAGAACAAGCTATAGCCTCTATTGTTCCATCTCAACTTCCTGATATTGAGAAGAAAGTCAACGTGCCACTTGTTGGAAAAGCTCAAGTCATTCTATCTGAGATCATAATCAAAGATATCAAAATAAATACTTCATCTGTTAAGACAGGTGAGTCAGGCATTGTTCTAATTGTTTCAGGTGCCACTGCAGATTTGACTATGAATTGGAGGTATACTGCAAGAACTTCTTTTGTTCCAATTGGAATTTCAGATACTGGTACTGCCACTGTGAAGGTATAAGACTAGAATATTCCTCATCATTATACTCACTATCCCTTTTACTTTTATTTTTTTCCCTAAAGTTGCACTGTTTCTTTTATGACTTAAAATTTACATAGTTGCATTGGAGTTTGGATCCTCTAAATTGCACTTTGGAAATTTAGAGAATAGAGTGAATACATGGTTAGCCTGGCTGTCCTAGGGAAACTATAGTGATGCTAATGCTGGAATTGAGTTTGCTCTTTCCTGCAATTGGAATTAGATCAACATCATTTTGGTCAAATATAGCTAATTCAATATACTTGAAACTGGTGAGTGAGGGGTTTGATTAAGGACAAAACTAAGGTGATGTTCTTCATGTGCTTGTGGTGCTGATTTTCAATAGGAACATAATGTGTAATATATACTTTCAATCCAAGTCAAAAGGAGTGGGCTAGTCCTGAGGGGTTTGAGTATTTTGTATAGGTTAAAGGTTTGAGTATTATATATACACTTTTTATGTACATATTTCCCCCTGTTCCAATCAACAATATCCCCATGGGTTGTGTTATTCTATGTTTGGAAGGTTGAAGATCTGCAAGTGGGGCTTACCATAAATCTCAGTAATCAAGAAGGAACTCTTAAGTTGATTCTCTTAGATTATGGATGTAAAGTTGGAGATTTATCTATAAAGTTGAGTGGTGGAGCAGCCTGGCTTTACCAAGTGTAAGCAATGTTCTAAAGCCATGGTTTATAAGTAATAATTGAAGTTACTTCTCCAATAATATATTTATGTTTATTGCAGACTAGTAGATGTTTTTGAAGGGAATATAGCATCTGCAGTTGAAGAGGCCATTTCTAAGAAAATAAGAGATGGGATAACCCAACTTGATACTCTACTTCAATCTCTTCCAAAGACAGTCTCATTAGACAAAACTGCAGTCCTGAATGTTTCATTTGTGGGCAATCCTGTGCTGACTAATTCTTCTATTGAACTTGAAATCAATGGTTTATTCACAGGGACAAGTAAAGTTCTAGTACCTCAAACATACCACAGAGGACCCGGGATTTCTGTTCTACGTCCTGGCTCACCAAGGATGATAGAGATTTCATTACATGAGAATGTTTTGAAATCCGCTTCCTCGGTTTATTTTACTGTAAGTTTCCAAAATATCCACTTCAATTCTTGTTTTGAATGCCTTAGTATAATAATCAGACTTTTCCTTTTCTTTGGGCGTCTTCCCTTTTTCCATCTTAGCTATACTGATGGTATGCTAGAGCTCCTTGTTACTTATTGCATATCTTCCAAGTTCCTATCTAAGATTTCTCGTGATGCACTAGCTTGTGTTTGTTGAAGCTATGACATCATCTAGACACTTCAAATAACTATTTCTTCGTCTTTCCACACAGTTTGCATGCTCACTTACATTATTTACATATACATATTAATGAAGTGCGTGTGAAGGGTGGCCATGAAACCTTCACTTGTGTTCTTCTGTGTTGTTGAAACCTCGGTGAATTTAGAATAAAAGGATTACTTTAATTGAGCTCAGACAGACCTTGGATAGCTGAGCTGCTTCGCAATAACCGTTCCGTTATCAGAAAAGAATAGCGCTGATGCTAATTTGGTTTTATGTACTAATAGGGTGGCTACAATTAACAGTTTGCACTTCATAGTTTGTGTTAGATGCTTTTGCTTTATTGTAGACCAATATATATTTTGATAGATTATGTTGTTCTTGCATTCAGGCAGATAGTATGCAATGGATTGTTGATGAGCTACCTGATCGGGCCCTTTTGAACACTGCTGAGTGGAGATTCATTGTTCCTCAATTATACAAGCAATATCCAAATGCTGACATGAATATTAATATCTCTGTATCGTCTGCACCGGTTATACAAGTCACAAACCAAGATATTGAAGCTGCTATTATTGTAGATGTAATAATTAATGTTCTTGAAGCTGGTGAAGTCATTCCTGTTGTCTGCATCTCATTGGTATGCTTGAATGAAGTCCAGCAGTGAAAACTAGTACACTTCATGGATTGTTACAAACTCATGAATCTTACACGACTAACTATTCTCTCATAGAACTTCTTTCCTTATGACAAAATCAACTTTGTCATGTTTACAAGTGTTGAACCATGTTGAAGATACACTTATCTCTGTTAACACAACTTTACACATGTCAAAGGTTGATTTGGATGTCTAAGATAGGAAGTTCCTACCCAATAGAATTTCTTATCACTCATGATATGCTTCTTTTCTAGATTCTGATTAAGCTATATGAAATTCATGTTTTTAGAGCGCAGTCTTATTTCATAAGTTTCTCTATTAAACTTATTGACGTTAGCTTATAGGAAGATCATAAGCTCTTTCATTGATAAAGCACAAATAGTTATCTATAAGCTGTTTCAAACGTCATAATATTGTTATGTAAATATCTTGGTTTTGATATTCTGTCCTTGAATGCCTAAGATTCTTCTATCGTATCCAACTTGTCCAATTAATTTTGCTTATTGGTACAGGACATTAGTGCTTCAGTTGATGTGGAAATAGCAAAAAGCAATATTGCTGGTAGGCTTGCATTGGATAAGTTTTCTATATACTTAAAATGGAGCAAAATAGGAAAGTTGCACATTCAAGTGATTCAGGTAAATCAGACTATTTGCACTTTTATATGAAAATGGAGGAAATTGAACTTTAGCACCAAATAATTCCACCCTTTAGGGGACTATTATAGGATTAGCGATTCAAGGCAAACCATGGGTGTTTCTGTTTTAGATATTTCATTTACTATAAGCCACAACTGCATACAAAATTGGTTTGCCATAACATGAATTAAGCAGATGACACATTTTCCAATCATGTGTCAAACATACATGTTTGGCCTATGAGAAATGCTAGGAACACATTCTTTAACACACTTTCCATTACTTGTGGATTTCATATGGGCCCCACTAAATCATATAGGTCTAGTCTACTGTCTATCTAGTATGTCCATCTGAAATCTACCCAATGATATAGAGTGTCTGAGTAATTTGTTATCATTTTTTGGGTATATTTCCAAGATATCCTTTCCAAACATAATTGACCGGATGGATTAAAAAAAATGCGCCTCACTGCACAAGGCTTGCATATAAGGGTAGATGTATGCAATCTTTGTCCTGTACGGGGAGAAGCTGTTTCCAGGATTTGAACACGGGACATCATATTCTCTAAGCAACAACCTTACTGTTGCGTCAAACTTACCCTCTTAATCGACCCAATGAATTGCTTGAATAATTCTCATTGAATAGAAATAATATACAGTTTAGTTTACATAGAAGCAGAGATAACTAACAAGTTCTAACTGTTTTTATAACAAAATGCAACTAACTTCTAACTGATACATATTGGTTTATTGTAGTCATAACATCCAATGAGCTACTGTTCTTATCCTTTTATGTAATATCATCTTATATGCACAAAGAAACCATTATAATTTCTATTTTGAAACTAAATCTCAGTTATTGTCTATTATTAATCTCACCTTTAAACTTTGTAACATTTGCAGTCAGTGGTGTCAAGTGTACTAAAAACTGTGCTCATACCATTCCTGAACTCACAATTAAAGAGGGGAATACCATTGCCAATGCTGAATGGTTTTGCCCTTGAGAATGCTGGTATCTTGTATGCTCACCCATGGGTTACAGTGTCAACTGATGTTGCCTTCTTGGGACACTCCTATCTCAAACAGAAGACAGCTTATGATGTTATATAAAACTACTATCAGATATTCAGATTTGTGTGATGTGTTCCTTTATTTGCCAGCTATATTTTATATGCAAACAATATTCTTAATTTTATTTTCTCAGTGCAATTGTCACTCCACTCTTCACCCCCACATGCACATGGTCACGTCCCATGCATGTTAATGTCCATGTTCTAGCAATTCTTTTGTTGCTACTACCAAGGGTATCCCCTCACCCTATGGGTAAGGAACTAATCCCTTTCGGATTACGTGCATGTCACTCTCAACAAGTGTTGCTACCAAGAATCGAACATTTGACCTTTTAGTCATATCTAGTTGGTAGCAATTCTTTTGTTTGATGTATCGGAGTGAGTCTATTAATAAAATTATGTTGGTAGATCAAATTTTTAATAGGTTGGATTCAATCCAATAGAAGTTTTGTACAAATGTATCAACATATTAGTAAGTATTTTCATTTAAATTCTTTCCTTTTTAGGAAAGTTCAATTCTATCATTTCTCAATCTTTACCTAGAACAATAATATTGCGTTATGGGTTTGAGTAGAGATAGCTTCATTTTTCTCATCCCCACCTCTCTGAAGTAGAATGTGGATATCTCCATATCCATTTTGATATAGTATACTACCTGTTGTAGGTGCCTTCTTCACTACAAACATGAATAATCTTCCCACTCCATGCACTTATTGGTGTTGTCACCCATATTCCTGAATGACATTAAAGGGGAAGGGATTTTGGTGATGGTCCCTCAAGTAGTGACCACAACGGAGCAGGGTGGGGGTTATGTGGTTAGTGTGTTTGAACAGGATCATGGTGAAGCTATGGGTTCGATGAGACAAAGCTGAAGAAGAATCTATTCATGTTGCAATAGCGATCTGGATTCATGCAGGGCGTTAAGATTAGGTTCATGTGGGTGCAAACACGGTGTAGATGTTGTGAGTTCTGAATGGTGTAACGGCAAAAAACACAACAATTATGGCAACAACGTGGGCCATGCTCATGAAGGCATGCATCAGTCGTGGAGAAAGACAAAGATCACAGCTACCATAATGCCAGAGTTGGTGGCGCGAGGTGGGTAGGTGTGACAAAGATCCGTATAATAACACAAGCTCCCATCTCAATCCACACTCATTGCTTAAAAGCAAGAAATGAGTATAATTTGGTTAAAGCTACCTTACCTATTCCAGTCATAATAATGTGGTTGGTGTGAAAACTGTGACTAGGTACCCTCTTTTTATAAAGAAAAATTAGTAATGAAACAAAAAGGAAAAGTTTTGGCATATGGCAAAACCAATTTGTACTAATCTCTGAAATGAAACTTCTTGAGCAATCATCTTTACATGCACTAAAGGAATTTTGCTGCTGAGGTTTAAATTCTCAAAGGAAATAGATGAATGCACGAGAGCACAATCCGAGTTCAGAGACCCAAACAGAAATTCATCAAGCAGACATATTCCTATTTATATCTTACACATCCCTTGACAAACAAAGGGAACTTAATAATCTCCACACCTTAATGAATGGTGAATATACCAATATTTACAACAGGAGACATGTAAATAATAGGTAGAAACACCATGGAAATCCACGCTAGCTCATCACAAAATCTCACTGACCAGCAGATGGATTTGTTAGCAACTCAAGTGATTTCTTTAGGTAGTCAACTGCAATGGACACATCATCGAATGCCAGGGCCCCAACAGCAAATCTTGCAGCCTTGTGTGCCTCGGCTATTTTTTCAGGTGTTGGCTGGTAGTTACTGTCATACTGGTATGTCGGAGCAGTTGGGGTTGGTTCCAAGACTATTCCATTTCTGCTGCTGGAACTGTGTTGGACACTTGATGGATGGTTCGTAGTAAGTGGAGCTGACTGGGAAGAGAATGAAGGATCAGAACTTTGGTGATACATATAATTTGTTGGGACTGATGGTAGGCTGCTTTCGGTAAAACTTGGATACGACTGAAAATGGGGGTAAGAGGAAGTTTCATGAGACGGGTAGTTAGGACCTAAATGCTGTGAACTCTTTGGCGAGTACTGCTGATGGGTGTAGGGCTCAGGATAAGAAGTTTCTGATCTCATAGGCGGAGGAGGATGGTAATCTTGGGAAGATGGAGGAGAATGATAATCTTGGGAAGGTGGAGGAGGATGGTAATCTTGGGAAGGTGGAGGAGGATGGTACTCTTGGGAAGGTGGAGGAGGATGGTAGTCTTGGGAAGTTGGAGGAGGATGGTAGTCTTGGGAAGATGGAGGAGAATGGTAGTCTTGGGAAGGTGGAGGAGGATGGTAGTCTTGGGAAGATGGAGGAGGATGGTAGTCTTGGGAAGATGGAGGAGGATGGTAGTCTTGGGAAGGATAACCTGCAGATGCATAAGGGTGAGATGATGGAGAAACAATGGAAGAATGCTTATTATTATTTACTCCCTCATGAAACTGCACAGATGGTGGAATGTTTGAAGAATGGTGGTCGTTAACAGTATCATGGAATTTAGGTGCAGGATGAGTGTTTGGCAGATTCTGGTAGTTGATGGGGTTATGATAATTAGTTGAAGGATCAGATTCTGGTCCAGAGCTGTTAACAGTGGTTTCGTTAGCCCCGAGATCCTGCATGAATAAACACAGTTGAAAGCCAATTGTTTATATTTGTTAATTTGGTAATCTATTGACATATTTTGTTTAGTTATCAAACTCAGACTACTCAAGATTGAGTTTTGAATCATACATATCTATTACTAGGAGCACTCAAAGGAACTGACAGATCCTCGTCACCATTAGGTGGGCCAGCGATAGGCGTCCTTCCTTCTTTCAAAGCCTTTCTTATATCTGCTGCTTTCCAGACTGCATATTTCTGTTTCTGTTCCAGCTGCAAGAGAAACTCAAAAGAATTAAACAACAATCACATGAAGTTATATTTATGATGCAAATTTTCGCTAAGTAAGAAAGGGTTGTGAGAAGAGTCGTGCAAATGCCAAGAGACATGCATAAAAGGAATGGAAGGTTCAATGCATGATAAACCGAGTACACACATCAGGCTGAAGCGCTCCGAATTGATTAAGAATCTCAAAAAAGATGCTAGCAGCATAAAATGTTTTTGCTGTATTCCTGCAAAAGGTCAAACAGTATATGATAAGACTGATCATAGATGAAATATTAACATCCAAGAAAATTATGTAAAAGACGTCAGCAAGGAACATTAGCAAACATATGGTAAATTACAGATCCTTGGTATGTAAAGAAAGTAAGTATCTTGTGTACATAAGAAAGGAACAAGGAGATGCAAACGTTACTCCCAATCCTCCAACAAATTGAGATCGAAGGAATGAACTCGACAAAACATAAGGAAGTAAGCAACAGATAAGCCTAAAGCAGGTGTCGAGGAGAGATTAAGTCCATAGAAAACAGCTTTATTTTGGGAGAAAAAACTGTTTTGACGTTAATTGGACATGTTTGGAAAAGTGATTTCATCATAGTCGATTCTCCAAACATAAAACTGATTTTATCATAGTCGATTATACACCTACTCAATTTCTCACAAGCAATCCAAACACATCCTGGGAAAATCATGGTTATTTCCACACTCCACAGTAAGGAGAAAAGGTGAATTAACATACAAATCAGCTCTTCCAGCACGATCTTGCTTGTCTGCTTTTCCAAACACATTCAAAGCAAATCCCTCAACATATAAATTATCTTCAGGCCCTAACTGAGTGGACTTTTTATCCTGCACGGACATGAGAATATATTGAGGGTTGAATGCAAACCATATAAAAAAACTATATGCAATTATGTAAATAAAAATTGTATAAAACAGAATTAATCAAATATGGAGTGAAACTTGTGTAGACATGTAGGTACAACCAATCAAAATATCAAATATGAAGGGTTTTGTTATCTTTTACATTAAATCTCAACTATTGGATACCCCTGTAGAGGAGGCTAGTGTCATTACAGCGGCCTCCTCTAAGGGGAGAAGAGTGTAATGTTTTAAGCTGGAGGGGTGCTGAGTGTAATTTCGGTAAAACCACAATGGTTAATCAGATTATAAGTTGTAACAACATAGGTTTTTTGGCAATAGAAGTTTCAATCGAACAGATGTGAGGCAGTGACATTATTATTAAATATAAATCATGCAAAGGAAATGAAAACTGCAAGCTTTTCGTATCAACATGTCACGGTATGATTATTCAGACACTGCTCATTAATTAAATAAGTTAACAATTATAAGCACAATGACTTGTTTTCAAAAATAAATATTGAATTGGAAAAAATCAATTAAGATGAGAAATAAAAAAGGGACCTTTTCAAGTTGTTTCATAAGAGAAACAAGAAGAGCATTAGTGGTCTTGGTGCGTTCACTCTGTGGAATCTTCAATCCTCGTTCCATCGCATATAATCGACCTATTAATTATTAAATTTTAATCAAAACAAATTCAATTGAATTCAATTTCAGAGATCAAAAATGGAAAAAAGAACATACAGTAATAAGCGACGAGAGGTTCGTGCTTTTGCAATTCATCGGCGCGTTGAAGGTATGGTAACAGCAGCTTCGCGGGTTCGTTATCGTTCACCATCTCCTTCGCAACTCAACCTTCACTCTCAATTCAATTCCGAATCTATTGCAATTCGCATACACCCACACCACACGATCTCCTTTCATACAATTGGAAGAATCAAAAGTTAAATAGATATAGATCCTATAACAACTAATACCTTTTATAATAAATATATAATTTATAGATAATGATATATATCCTAATGTGATATAGTATGGGAATTGTAAAATAAAGTAATTTCTAGATGGGTGTTGCCTTAAAATTTAATATCTATGCACCATGTACTATCAATAAAAATTTATATATAGATTGTATATTATTTATCAAAAAAAATGAATAGTGGATGATGTAATAACAATATATAGAGTAATATATATTTTTTGTAAAAAAATTAATAGGTATTCACACGCTAAATTTTTACAAAATAGTTAGTGTATAAAATGTTTAAGTTTTTAAATGCAAATATATCAGTTGACTTTAATTTTTTAAAGATTGCTTATTAATACAATTTCAATCCCTTTTAAAAATAGTATTTCACATGATTAAGAAAGCTGAAGAGATATATCTAATATGTCATTTAAATTATGCCCATCAGAGTTTGATTTTGTCAAACATAATAAATATATTTTATTTAAAAAAGTAGGACTTATTTGGATGATATTCACATTTTAAATCAAAGAGATGATTTCTAATTAGAGCGACATCCTTAATCACACACCTAAAGATTATGGCATGTAATCTGAAATCAGAGAGATTTGGTAATTTGGAAAGACAAGACTACCACTGTTTTTACTTTAATCAAATGAATGAACTTTAATGGCTAAGTCAAACATGTACTGATAAAACTTCCAATAGCAACATATAACATACACAGTTCATAGCAGTTCCTCTTCAATTACTTGTCACTCACATATTTTTATACTCCTAAAGGTGTAACTAGTAAAATTAATATGACAATGCTACAAAGATGAAATTATGATGTTCAACTTGTCATTAGGGTGATGCCAGGATTGGTTCAATACCAGAAACATGAGAAGCTGCATCTTCTTTTGACATGGTCACATAATTCACAGGAGCAGCTGCTCTAACATTTTCCTTTTTTCCTTCTTTTAATGTGGACTTGCTTCCATTTTGATGAGCGTTGATCGATAGCCGTCGATTAGGAGTACCATTGGTCCCGCCATTAGTGCGAGGGCTTGCTAACTTCTTGGCACTAACTGGCCTAGCAGAACTTGGCCTTGAACCAAAGACGGGTTCCTGTTCTGTGTTTTGCAGCTCATTATACTTCTTCTGGTCCTGCACAGTCAAAAGTTTACTGATGAAGGATTCTCACTGTAAGTGTTCTAAATGTAACAAATATAATAGCCAACAGAAATAAGCCAAGCTGATAGCTTTATTAATGCACAAATTAATCTGAAAATCAATCATCTTAAACATCTCATAAGTGAAACTTACCCTCATCCTTCGCTTTTCCTCTTCCCGTTCATGTCGTAGCATAGCATATTCATCCAACATGGCAAGGAGAGGAACACCATCATATGTGAATGACATGCCATGGTCTTCTTCCCATGCACGAGTTTTAGCAACCAGAGTATCAACCAAAGCTGCATTTCCAACAAAAGAAACAAAACTATTCATTCCAATAATGTGGCACTTTTGTACATAAACTGGCAGCTGATGCAGATGAAATTAATAATAACAGTATCTGATGGTATTTCCAATCTCACTCAATAAATACCTGGAATTTTGTTCACCAGTATCCGAGCTTTCTCTGCACGCTTGAGGTTTAAGTGTGCACCTCGGCTTGCGTTATATCTGTTTTCATCCTGTTTTACAAATGTGTCGAAGTAAAATAGTAATCCAACTGAAGAAGATTATGTAACCATATATGACCATAACTTGCAACAAAGCTAAAGCGGAAATTCATGGACTAATCTACATAGAAACGGTACAAGACACATTTCAACAATCTTATCAAAAAGCGAATTACTTAAACTGAAAACGAGATTACATTATAATTTAACACCAAAGTGAGTGGATTTCTTGTTATAAAGGGTTACAACTTTGTTAATATGAATGCATATATACTTATCAAAAGAGAAATTATAAGTACCCGATTATAGTCTTCAAGCCAACTCTCTTCTTCACATGCTGACATCCATTTTTCAACCTTGTCCAATATATCTTTTCGGCTTAAGGCTTCTTCTTTTGCATTTTCTATCTGGTTGTCCATGTCAGCCAGTAATTCCGTTGGTTCAATGTTTCCAGAATCAATCAGTGCCATAATCTTCGCACGGGAAGCTTCTGTATCTACTTCTATATGAGCACGGGCAAATATCTCTTCAAGTTCTGTTTGCTTCTTGAAAGCAATTTCCTTCATCCTGCTGGCTTTCAGCTGATCAAGCCGATCAACTTCCACTTCAGCCTTCATAACAAATAACAAAAAATAATAAGACATAACAATTTTGGAGCACAAATCTGTAAAGTTCAAAGGTCTTTAGTACCTGTTCAATGAGATCCAAAGCAAGGGCACCAGTAACAGTGACATCATCTACAGAAGCTGAGATATAACAGGTAACATGGTCAAACAGTTTCCTTTCCTCTGGATGAGTATCCATTAGATTCCACAGATCGATTAACTGAGACGACAATTCTTGGAGCTGCAAGGGATACACAAGTCAATGTGAAAAAATTATTCCATAGATTAAAAGTCACCCACAAATGAATTGACCATGTTATATCACTTCTGGGTGCCTTGAAATCATACAGGTCATAATTGATAGTGATTCCTTGAAAATACACAGACATTTTGCAAGACAAAACTATGGTTTGCAAGAGTTACTAACTATTGAATGCATATACATTTAACAGCCATTGTATAAAATAAAAACTAAAGAAATAAAACATTCAGTGTTATTAATGCATTACCTTGTGCAGCCTCTGCTTTTTATCCTCTTTTAGTGTTAAGACCGTCTTAACCAACCTAGCGAGGGTTTCATTGCTTATGCTTTTGGATTGAACACCAGTAGAATCATTTAGGCTTGGATGAACCTCAGTTATGGTACTGAAAAAGTCCAAACCAAGGACAGCACATAGATCATGAACAGTACTCACAAATTCAAGAACCTTGTGCAATCTCTCACTCTGCCGAACAAAGCAATGGAACAAAACTGTTAATGTACTGTTAGGCATTACAGATAAAATGGAATTTCCAAATTTCTGCCTAACTGATACATTATTGGATAGTATAAATGATTACCTTTTCCTTTTGAAGTTGTTGGAGTTCGGATTGATATTCATTTAACTTCTTCAAGGACAGGTCGGACTCATCGACTTCAGGTAAAGCATCAATAAGGCTCAAGTTTCCGGCTATCTCTCCACAAATTTTTTGGATCTGTGACTGTACATCCGAAAACTCCTTGATTCTTTCTTCCTTTTGTTGCCATAACTGTTCAAGTATTGGTTCTATAGCTGCTAGTTGTTCCTTGATAGTTCCAGCAGTGTTTTCAGGCTGAGAGAATTATTAAACAATGCATAAAAAATTAGTTTGCCACATTCTCATTAAATACATCAACCTTTGATGCCTGAAAAAACCAGGTTGAAACTAATTTTTTTATTTTATTTAGCTCTCTTAAGTTCCTCCAACTTCCAATGGAATAAAAATGTTTAATTTCTTCATTTAATGTCCTAATAGATTTTATTTACAAAGTACACCAAAACCGAACAAACTCATACGTATGTTTCGTCCTATTATGACAGGTGCATCGAATGCTAAACAAAACTACATTTGCAATAATTATTGTGTGTTGACAATATAAGGATGTAGTTAACAAGTTACTACAATTCCAGCAAAGTTCTTCTCTCCAAGAGCTGATAGAAGACTAGAAAGCTCAACATTGGCATCAGACAAGGCTTGAAGTAGCTCTGCCCTTGACTTTGCAGCCTGCATAACCTTTCTCTTGTAAACATCCAAGCACTCTTGCTCTAATTGAAGAAGCATTTGGTCTCGCTGCTCGTCGCTCTCACCAACTTCATCCCATATTTGCTACAGAAAATAAAGATAACTTTAAACTATTCTTGTAGTCCATGCATAAGGGTTCAGTAACACAGGTCAAAATGTGTATGAAGTTAGTTACCTGGAGCTTCTTTAACAACGAGCCGCATGTATTTTCTCCAAGAAGAGGATTTTGAGCTTCTGTCACTGCCATTGAGTTTTCAACTCAACCTAGACTGCATCTCAAAAACAAAACAAAAAAATGAAATTGCTTTCGGATAAGTAATCTTAATATTAATTTTAGGAATTTCACAAGACAATCTAATATAAATACACATCAAGAGGCAAAGCTAATAATTTAAAAAATGCACAGAAAAATAAAGGAGGATTTGGCACATTTTATTTTGGGAACATAAAAATACTCAAATCGAAGAGACTGGGACTATGGAAATGAGGAATTGATTAAATTAAAGCATAGTGAATGTAAACTGAAAATCCATTGTGTAATTAATTGAATCCCTGTTCCCCAAACTAGTCATACCAATGAATTCAATGAATTGTTCAATTAAGGGAACTTTGAAAAGATCACCAAAGAGTTAGTAGTTTTTTAATTGAATTCCATGATATAATATATTCAAAGCAAAACTGCAATCAAATCAGACTTCATTCACTCATTCATGCAAGCATTATTCAAGGTACACAGATTCAACCCAGTACACAGAGTATGACAACAAATTCAAATCAATTTGAGCAAATGGCACGTACCCAATTGTAAAGCTTCAAAATTTGATCCTATTATGGCTTGTTATCTTTTAAAAAAGAAGGCTTTTAATGCATAGCATGAAGAAAGAAGTGAGGAAAATAGTAGAATCCAAATTCAGAAGCTATAAGTAGGAAGAACAAGAATGTAAGGAACGTGGGCAATCCCAAAACGAAAAAGGAAGGAAAAGAGAAAATGAGGTGAAGAGAAGTTGTTAATGAGAAAGAAAGAGAGAATGGTAATAGAGGGTTGGTTTGGTTGCTTACCCAGTACGTGAGGCTTAGGATTCTTGTTCTTGGTTTAGTTGTTTCAGATCTGAAACAGAAACTGAACAAGAAAAAGAAGAAGAGTGTTTATGTGTGTTTACGAGTGAGTGTAATTGACTGTACTGAGTTCTAGATTGGGACAGAATTTAATGCAATTGATATTCGTTAATCCCATTCTTTTATATGCATGGGTATAGAGTAGTTACAATTGAGATATCACGTCGTCTTCTTGAATGAAACATAATGATTTTATTAGACCTTTCAACTTAAAAATATTTCATTTATGCTTTTATATTCAACGTGAGACAGATACTTCAATGTGGGACGAGTACCACATAGTTACTGGTTCGCTTTCTCTTAATTCTATTATATCTCAATCGAACTATCGGCTCTGATACTACTTGAAGACTCAACCACCGGAAAGTTCCATTGTTATCGGAGTATGAGAACAGTGAAGAGTCACATTTGAGACATCATATCTTTTAGACTTGAATAAACTTAATATTATACTAAGGAACTGATATATTTTGGGTGTGTGGTTGACCCTCCACTAAAAGTTGCTCATAGGAATCGATAGTTAGAGCTTTTGGTCAGTCTAGTATCCAGTAGAGCATTACTAGAGAAACTTTTCATCCCATCTAAACATTGATTTTATTGTTTCCATTTTCTTATTCAAATTGCAATAATTAAAGTGTGATAACTATAAATATATGGAATAATTTAATTACCAAAAATGTTGATATAGTAATGTTAGGCATCAATGGATTATTATCCATAACATTAAATTAATAAACTCAATAATATATATCCTTAGTTATATTAAAAATGAAATGATTTAATAATTTAATTTTTTCTTAATTGACAACTAACAAACTCAATAATTATATTAATTTGTTAATTTATTTTAGGGGGGGGGATTAATTGCTATCAAATTCAACTAAATATTTCATGCTTCATATATTGAATATTTATGGCCATTGCATTAATAATAACGGCATTAAAAGTGAGAAAACCATCTCTGGCCATTGCATTAACAAAAAGCCAAAAACTATAGAATCCTAACATAACAACAATAACACTCAGTGACTAACAATCATTTTGCAGTAATAACAATAATTTATAAAAGTACAAGTAGCAAGTAGCATGGAGCAACTATCAATCCATATTTTTTATGCAATTACTATCAATGCATCACTCACTCATTGTTTTGTAGCAAATAAAATATGTAAATGCGACAAATCTGTGAGTATGGGTTAGCCAAAGGACAATCTGCCATAAAACCAAAGTGACGGACATTTGAACCTTACAATTCTGTCTAACAAATAGAAAATGTCTTATTTTTCAAATCATAAGAGTTGAATATGTATGAATTATTAGCCTAAAGTTTTTTAGGCAGTTTATAATGATAATTAAAATATAAGTTCATAAATAATACAGTGTAAAAAATTACTAACATAGAAAAATGGGAAACGTGGAAATAGGACAAAGGCAAAGGTCTTGGTCAGGGGTTGGGTGTCATAACGAATCAAACACGTCCTTCACCAAATGTGCCACCTATGTCTGTTTAATGCATAATAAACTTTTTCCAACGTGGAAAAAAATTGATTTAGATTGATCACTTTCCTAGGTAAGCCTTGATTACTAGGATGATTATTATGTGATTATGGATATCATAAATCTAATAGGCGGAAATTATGTTATCATTAATGTCAATAATCTAAAATGTGGATGAGTGTGTATAAAGATTTATATATAATTCATTATTCATTTATATTATTTTTTAGAATCAATGATGATAAAATATAAATAGTTAATAATCATTAACATTATATAAAACTCATACATTATTGTTGTATACAATAATGTATGACTAAGAGAAAAATGTAGATAGTGATAATGTAAAAGTTTTATATACTATTAGTGCATTAGCCATCATTTATTTTTAATCATCATTAACTCTTTAAAAACTAATACAAATCAATCGTAGATAATACACTGATTGTGTATAAATATTTATATCAATATTATAATCTATGATTAATCTAAATTGTCAATGAGGATGTTGTTATGATTAATTGCTAAATAATCACCAAGTGTATAATGGATATGATATATCCCTCTACTGCACTTATATTAATAAATTACGAATAATAGAATGATAATATATAAAGAGGAATGCAGATTATGTATAGCTAATAACTTGAAAATGAAGTGAAGAGACATAAATATGTGACCCTTTTAAGTCTAAAGCGTGTCTTATACTTGGCTTGAGGAAGGGTTTTGTAAATTCTATTAAGATCGGTGGAGGCTCCATCTAAGGCACAATCATGCTCTAACTAATCATCTTACCTAAAAATACTGTGATATTATGGCACCGTCTCACATGTACTTTTTTTGCTTCTCTTCTTGACTCATTAATTATTCATGATATCAAAAAAGGGGACACGGTTCTTGACTTTCTCATTTGTGGCATTGTTGTTACGCCAACGGAATCACTCTCTAATTAAATTCATATTGTACTACTTTACCAATATATATGAGCAAGGGTAACATTACACTCTGCATACTTGGATAAAATTCATGTGGTATACCTACATAATAGAGAGTGAGCCCATGTTTTTCAGATGGTAAAGGCCATGTTTGTCAACATCTACCATCAATGATTAGTTTACCGCCAAGAATATTCAGGTGACCTTTTCCCTAAGGCAATTTATTGGTAAAATTCCAATGATGTGGAAATTTAAGGATTATTTTTGTTTCCTCCTTCTGTTTAATTCCAATGTTGCATAGATATATAGGTTAAACAACTTTTGATGAATTATTAGCAGTTTTTTATGTTATGGTCTTGTAGATAACGAGAAACCTTGGTTTGGAGGAGCAATGATATCTTTACTTAGACATGAGAAGATTACTATGTACATTTTATCAAGCATGCTTCTGTTGGTGTGAGAGTGACATTTATTTATCATGACCCTATTGTGACAAGTGAAGATTAGTAAAGAATTTTCTTCAGACCACTCTTTCTAGCAGGTTAAGTATATTCCAGTAGGAATGTAGGATAAAACGATCCTTGTGTATTGTATTAATTAATTTTCTTAAGGGCTTAACATTGGCATTTTAAAGTGCATTTGTACTTTGTACAAAAATAAAACTGTATCTGCAATTCTGCACTGTGTATTTTTTTGGGGTTGTTCAATGCATACATAATTTTTTGATTTCTGATACTATTCTTGAATCTCTAGCCCCTTCAAGCTTATCACATTGATAGGATTTAACTATAGGCATCATTTGTCTCTTGAAAATTAAGTAATGGTAAAAGCCATGAAGTACTAGCTCCAATGCATTGAGGAGTTAAACAAGATAAAGTGTCTGCCCTTCTCAAAATAAGCATTTATTTTAAGGATTTTATAAAATGATTAAGAAAGTTACCTAAACACTATTACTGATCTGAAATTGACTTAGCAATTGGCCAAAAGACAAAAAAAGTCTACAATGGTGATTTAGCTTCTAGTGCTTTTTAACTTTGCATTCTTGAGAGCATAAAAAGAAAGTGGCTTTTAATGATTAGAAAAGTTAAGTGTCACAAAAATGTATCATAAAACTCCCAATCTGCAAACTTGTAATACCTATTTCTATTCTAATATTCCTTCTTCAAAACTCAATCAAGAATAGGTAATTATTTGATCAACTTACATAAGCCGAAACAAAATTCTTTAGAAGGACCAGCAATTTCACTTTCCTTATTTGTTTTGGCTAGTGCTTCTACCTCATTTGGTTACATACTGAATATCTGCATGTTCTCTCAACCATTCAAGCACCTTAGCTCCTTCTAGTATTTCTTGGACCTTCAACGAAACTCAAATAGATCATATCAATTAATCGTTTAAATTATCCTCCTCGTAAGAAATACTTATCTCTACTTGGATCAATTTGAAAGTGGTTTAAGATATTTGTATTTTGATATGCATACATGTAAAGATGAAGCATGCCAAAGAAACAACAATTAGGAAACTTGAAAGTAATGTGCAAACCTGATCCTTCACTCGTCCCTCATCATATTCTTGGTTTTGACGTTTAAATTCTGCAATAGAATTCTCAACCTCTTTGACGAGTTCCTCGGTAGCAACCTACAAAACATAACAAAAAATCTCTAATAAGGAAAAGAATTACTAAATACACTAGACATTTTAGTAATAAAGCAAATGTTATTTCCAAATCACATCAAACTGAGTGACCTTAACACACTTAAATTATTTCTCAAGCAAATGTTACTATTTCAACTATACACGACTTAAATCAGCTAGTTAGACAGTTATTGTGACAAATCAAGTTTGTTAGGATTCGGTTACTTTCCGTCCGTGAAGTAAACTACTTATATACTGTTCATTCTTCACAATTAATGAGAATCTCAGTTCAAATCTTCTCTCATTATTCATTCTTAATCACATCAAATTAGACATGCATACCTGCAGATTTTCACGCCTATATACATCACCAACTGCCAGATTTTGTTTTATCAAATTTGTTATATTGTCCTTCTGATGGTGAAGATATTCGCTCACAGCCTTTGGACTAGATAGAGATGCCAGCTGCTGTTCGTTTAACGTCATTTTTGCCTGCATCACGATAACGCTAAATAAGTAGTACAAATTTGTGCCTCAATGATAGAGAGCACGAAAAAGGAGAGTTCCCTTGTATTATAATCATAAACAAAAGTAAAATTGTTCGAATCCAAGTTGCACTGTTGGTCTAAAATTGTTTCAACTTGCAACCAGTACCTGTATCTCTAATAGGCTGGCTCCATAAAGTTGCCTACCTTGCTCTTCAAACAAGGATTGGGGTATATCAATTTCTACCATCTGAAAATGAGAAGATGCACAGACCAAGTGTCACACGCAATATGAGAAGCACTCAAATTAAAAACATGTAGAAAGGTACATTCTAACAAGAATACAAAACATATTCAATCTAATACTGCTACTTATTGATATAATGTTGTTACCTTAGAAAGTTGGTTTAAGATAGCATTATCAGTTGCTTGTTCTCTAGCTGTTTGCTCCACTTCAAAACATCTCTGTAACAATAGCTCTTTGACCTAGCAATTCATGCTAGAGAATTTTACTTTTCAAATTTAACTCAATGTAAGTCCTCAGTTTACACCTTAAATGACAATAGTACTTGATGGGCAAAAAAGTAACCTGATCCACTGTGGTGCATCCAGAGATAAGCTTATCGGCAATGGAATCATCCAGCTCTGGTAAATCTCTGTAAAAAAGTTCTTTGCACTCGACCTATTAGAAATGAAAGAGAAGTTTGATAAGCATGATGTGTTAAAGTTGAAAAGGCAAGTTCAAGAAAGCTACAAGCAAATAATAAGATAGCAAATATGCCCTAACCATAGGAGTTCGTAAAATTGTATGAGACATATGGTCAAAAAGAATTTGGGATGGACATGTTAGCATCCACTGGACCAAAAGAAAAAACTACTATTCCACCTCATGTCCATAATACAATCAATTTCTTGACCATGCCTTGTTTACAAGATCGGAAACTTACAGTGAACTGAGCATGAACACCGCGAAGATTTTCTTGCTTCCAATTTTCAGGAAATACAAGAGGAAAAGACTTTGTTTCTCCTCGACAAATTCCAATTATAGAATCAAGGAAGCCAGGTAAAACATTGTCGCCATCTTCTGTATCGAAATTAAATCCTGAAAATCCAGCATAAGGTTTAGAGAGAATATGTTAATGATATATATTGACCAAAAAAGGAAACTACAATAAATTATCAGTTTTTATCAGACCTTTGCTTTCAGCAGAAGGAATATTTTTAATATTTGATTCATCTTGATCAATGGTTGTTGCTGAGATGTCAATGACGGCAACATCACCAATCTGTGAGCATAAAAAAAGTTAGCTTGCAGTAGCCAACTAAATTTTGATAGACTAGTTGATATCAAAAAATTCAAATTTAATTACCAAGTTAATAGTAAGTGCATACAAAATGAAATACTACTTGCATGACAATTATTTTATGGTATATCATAGTAAAAGTATAAGAACCAGCACAAAAGTTAATCACTAATCAAGTAAATATCCTTCACTGTGTCTGCAGTGAACATTTAAAAGCAAACAAGAGGAATAACAAATTTTAGTAAACATACATATTAAAAACGCAAATGATTGTACATCAAGTTGACTGGTATAACTTAAAGTCAATCACCTGTAGGCCTCTGTCAGTAACAACTTTCAGTGCACCAAGGGACTTGTAACGCCTTCTAAATTCTTGTTCAAATGTCTTGTGAGCATCAATGTCACTATCTATTTCAACAACAACCTTCAAATTTTTGTGTGCATTATCAGAAATCCATTTGATTTCAGGTACAACATCAACAATGACATCAAACCTGGAGAAGTGAAATCAGTGAGAATAGTCAAATAAATCTTCCTGTAAAAGTCACTAGCTGAAAGTGTGAGCATTCTTAATGTCAATTTCCCTTATCTCTATGTTGTGGTAGAGGTTAGCTGTGGTTTTTACAGATGCAGCAAGGAAAGGAAAAAGACAGTGAGCATAACAGAAAATGCATTTCAAGCAGCTTAACCTATAAATGCCTACCTAAGAGACCCAAGGGAAGAATATGTCTCCTCCATCTCGGAAAACTTAGTCGCTATACGTACAGAGTCCTGCAAAGCCTTTCCAGTAACCTATAATAAAAAAATTGATTATGACTTCAGATAAAGGAATGGAAAATCATGAAGATTTTTCCTTTTTTTGTAATCTTTTGGCCATTATCAGTTCTTAGCATTTCCTCATGTCAAAGTAGTTTTAGTGGCACAGAGATCTCAGATCTTCCCATAAAAAGATAACTGCACTACAAGACTTTGAGAATGAGAAAAGGCGTGTGGGATGTGCATTGGGCGATAAGGTTATCTTTCAAAAAATGAAGTTACATTTGGATGTTGTGATGAACATGACCGTTAGATAGCAATTTCCAAACCAAGGTCAAGGAATTGTTCATGATTGAATTGCCAATACACATAATGAACCCAAAATGGTAAAAAAGAAAACGGAAAGCATATAGCAAGTTAGCAACATACCGATGCCATAGCATGTGAAAGTGTCCTCCTCAATATAGATTCAATGGTGGCCTTCTTAACATTTTTACTCCCAACATAACCAACAAGAATACTTTCCGGAACGCTCTTTCCAGGGCGAAATCCTGGGATCTGTTCATGTGAATTGGTGTTAAATTAGCTCTTAAAAGAGGCATGCTGCTTTCAAATGCCAAAACCTTAGATCCATGACCATCTCAAGAAAACTACTCAGTGATGTATTCTGAGGTAGTAAACTCATTTATAGGGCACACATCTTACAACAACAACAACAACAACCAAGTCTTAGTCCCACTAAGTGGGGTCGGCTTGGGTACATACCTTAAGATTTGAAAATATAGTAAGCTCATATTTTATAGTAAAGACAACATAGAGAGGTTAACTAGAAATCATAAACTGATAATCCTCATGATAGAAAACATAAAGAGCATTGAATATGAGGAAGACATGATAATTGATTGTATAAAGCATAAATTAATAATAACCATAGAACCTTTGCTTGCTTTGTAAACTCGACTATAACCCTCTTGTAACAATCCTGGCATACTAGTGGTGGAACCTCCACATGCAATCTAACCTGCATCTCAATGGATTAAGAAGTTATAGGTGATTCTCATGTTGGTTATTAAGAGGAAGCATTAAGCGATGATAAGAAAGAAAGAACACACAGTGGAATTGGGTCCCTCTGTTTGTGTAACTTTCAATTCCGCGGGAAGACGGTCATTTTCTGTGCCAACAGCAACTGAAGAAGGAGAAGAAGCTGAAACTATGAAGGGAGAAGAATTGTGAGTGTGATGATAATGAGATGAGAGGTTTAAGGAATAATTGGATTTGAAGGGCAAAGTGTTAGGACGAAGAAGAAGAAGAAGAGAGTTAGAAGTTGAAGAGAAGGAAGAGAGAGAAGAAGCATTGAAATGGATGAAGGTTTGAGTACACAGCTCCATGGACTTTGGAACACGACCACCAACCACACTTACCAGATAGATAGACAGCTTCATCGGATAATCATAACATATTTCTTTATATTCTTACCTGTATATCATAAATTCATAACTACTCTTTTTTTACTATCATCCTTAAATTACAATTTTATCATACTTTTCGATATCAATGTATTGTGTACTTTTTTAATGTTAATTCAAATAATTAATTCCTATTTGTGTGTACCACTTCTATTTTGTGCAAATAACATAAAAACCATTATCTAGGGTATATGTACAAACTAAAAATTAAGACATAATAAAAAGAGCAAAGTAACGTATGAATTGAATAATCATTCTATTAAATCTAAATACAAAAGATTTTATTGTTATTACATTCGGGGCACAGTTAAAAACAAACAAATAAACAGAAGCAAAAAAAACTACTTCCTAGTTCCTAAAGGTGCAAAAAGTATAGAGATCTAAAGAAAAAGTTAGGAACTGAATCTAACTAAGAGCTAAGCCATCAAGTTTTGTAAGTTGGAGATCCATCCCTTGCTTTCCCTGAAAAAGCTTCGATAATAACTTTTGATCTCTCTCAAATTCTGCTTATTCACCCAATTCACACGGTTTGGATTATTGGCCCCCTCCCCCACACAATTAATTTCTGCGTAGCTAAAATTCTCCCTGCAAATATTTGATCACAAATAAATATTTGATGTAAGAATGGAAATATTAAAAGGGTAAAGTTGAAGTTACTCATGGCCTGTGAAATCCCATGCATCCCATCCTTGAGGAATTACGACTGAAGACATGTACATTCTATGAAATATAACTCTAGAGTAAGGGCCCCATGCTCTTCCAAGATTAACTTTACCATTCCCAATAAGGTATCCTTTTAAAAATACAAAACCACCTGGGTCTGTTGATGATGTCCTCCCATGTGCTGTTACATAACCAGGTGATTTTAATTCCCCCTGTGTTGCATTTATCCAGCAATTCTACAACAACAAAATCAAACTAATGTGTCATTGTTGGATCATGTAACAAGATAAGGAATAACAAATTATAGTTGTTAGTTAATTACCTCATAAATGGATTGGGCATAACCAAAGATGAAATCAACTTCACCTTGGATGTAACAATCTTTGAAGTAATGGCGTCCCAATTGATCAAACAAAGTATCTTGATAACCCCAAAACCCACACTTGTAGAAGTAAGATTTCTCTCCATATACTCTTGCTGCTGCAGCTGGTTTAATATTATCAATTGATTCCTTTGTCATATAGCTCAATTTAGAAGATGGTGGTCCCAAATTATACGAGTTCTGCATGCAAAAATATTACAAACCCAGAATTATAAATCTACTATCTATAATGTTGCTCTAATTAATTAACCTTATTTTTTTTGTTACCTTAAAAGTTATACCAGTCACAATGACATTGGATGGAATTGATGTAAATGTAGCACTTGAGTCTGTTTGTTCATGGTCACCATATGTGACTATTGTGCTACTCATGTCATCTCCTTCTAAAAAAACACATGGCTTATCTTCAGGAATTTGAACCTTTTCCCTGCACAATAATATTAATGAATATTGTACATTAACTGAGCATATATATACTATAAACGAATAATAATGTTGGAAAAAAGAAATACAAATAATAAGTAACAAGTTACATGTATGTGCCAGCATTTATGTGAATCTTAACCCATTCATCATTAGGGCTCTTTATAGAATCAATAGCAGCTTGAATAGTTTGGAATGCTCCATTATCATGTTGATCAACTGTGATATTATATGCAATATTCATTCCTCCACAGTCATTGGCTTCACTTAGCCTCATTGAGAAGTTAATGAACAAAATTAGAGACAAAGCTATTGATTGAAGAAGCAACCCCATTGATACTTTCAAGTGAGAACTAGTCCAGTATATATATGGATGATAATCTTATCATATATTTGTATTTTATCATAATTTACTTATCTATGGTATATGTATCTATCGTTTTCTTTTGATTAGATATTATTTCATATCTATATATATACATGATACTTTCATCTTTTCTTCTTTATATTTTATAAAAAAATTCTTTTCTAAAATATATCTTTGTACCTCTCTCTTCTTCTCTATCTTTTTCCAAAAATTTATTTTTCTAATATAAAAATGTGTATATTTATATCAACTTTATTTTCAGAAATCAATTTATCTATGAGAATGATAGATAATGTATTGATTTGTGTATAAATATTTAGACTCATATATATATTACACTCTTTATCTATTCTCACTTTCATCTAATTCAATTTCGAATATATATTTATTAATTTATATTTATGAAGTAACAAACTATGTATATCTTTTAATGAGCTCCACAAATAAGCAAAGAATTGCCACCTCATAGAGACACCCCCTTCGGTTAGAACACTAATATCTAAAGTCAAAATTAGGATTTAGTCATGAATAAATAAACTAAAAAACAATTATTCATTTGAAAAGCCTTTCCTCCCAAATTAAAATTACCATTATCAGTGTAAATTAAATTATATTTACCTACGGATAATAATCCCTGAAATATTTCTCACCCCAAATTTATGTTAATTAGTATACACAGATAAACTTGGTTACGTGTCTCTTCAATTAATGCGAGTAGTTTCCAAATTTCAGTTAATAATTATATGCATGGTTTTGAGTTCCATGCAGTACTGTCACATACTCAGCTATATCATAATTCATCAAATGTAATGTTTGTTCCCAGTATCAATGAATTAAAAGTTCGTCACTCAAAGACACTCTTTAATTAAATACTATTCAAGTTTTTTCTCTTCAATTTTGCATTTGGTATTATAGTTTTGCTTACTACTGAACCTTTATATTTTTGTTTGTATCCTTTTTCAATCAGAATCGGAGAAATAACTACTATTATTGGACATATTGACCCACCAATAAGGGACATGTCTATACCAGTGCTTATGTTATGTCTCACAACCAACTATTTGACTATGATTAATCATTAGAAAAAACCAATACAACCAAAATCTGATGGAATCAAAAGATTCATCTTATGGATTATGATGTTACTCAAGATATAAAGATTAGGAGAATAGTCTGTTGCATCATGCTGAATAACAAAAAACATAGACATGGAAATTAGCAGTATTGCCGAGGAAAGCATTATATCATCATAATGCTCCCTAAGAGAGTACATATTTGAATGAAACATTGGATAATAACATCCAATAAGAACCCACTCATAATTCTCTTTCATATTCATCCCTTATCATGTGTGCAATTCTTTTCCATCATTCTGTTGCATTGTTATCCTCCACTGCTTGGGTTACACCAACTTCTGCTGGACGAATAACGCGATCATATAGCATATATCCTACCTGCAAAACATTATTAACCACAACTTAGCTTTTCATCCATGCTCTTAATCTCCTAAATGTTGAGAATTTTGAAAATAAAAGCCCTTTAATAGGCAATCACAAATGAAAATTATCAGCATTATTCAGATAATAAAGAGAAAGTTCATAACAAATTGTGTGACAGAGATCAATGTGAACTTCTCACATTACAAACTTAAAGGGAATCAACCGAAAATAATGCATTTGCGACTTTAAAGGGACAAAACAGATTTTGAATTTTGAAAAAACAAATCACAATATTTCCACAAAAAAATTATGTCAATTACCTTCAGAACGGCTGCAACAGTGCCTGGAGGCTTAGAACCATCAGGGATTTGGAAGATGGCATTATGCCTGTGTGGATCAAATGGCTCATTTATAGGATCATATTTTTCAACGCCAAATTTTTTAAGTACCTGTAAGCAGAAGCATCTATCTTTGTAAGAAAAGGACTATTTAAAGAAACAATGATGTAAAGTATAGGTGCAAAATCTTTCATCACGAGCTTGTAAATTTGAAAGTTGTTTTCTATATTTCATGATAAAGGAAGGTGCCAAAGTCCTACCCCGAATTCCCCATGGCACTCAGGAACCCATTGAGATTCATGAACTTGAAAAAAAATTAAATTAGAAATCGTTTCCCGAACATGTTTTATAGTTTTTAATAAACAAAAATGGATTTCGAAAAAAGAAGTAAAAGTAAGCCCCTAATCCCGTTGATACTGCAAATCACCCCCTTACCCTCACATTCACATGAAGACCCTTCAATCTACTACTACCAATGAAAACCATATAACTGAGAAACATAAATGCCAAATTAAAAATTAGTCCTTATTTCCTTAACTATATGAATGACTCAAACAAAAAACAGGATACGGGATTCACATTGAATAAAAACAGAAACAGGCAAACAGCATAAAATAAAACACTGTACCTCTGAAAGTTGTTTTTCAGTCATTTCAACACCTTCTAGAAGTGTTTTCAGGAGTTTTACCACTTCAGCAGAGCCATCTGGTGACTCAATTTTTGAAAAACTTTCCTTTACAACAGAGGAAGCTCTTCCCAAATTGTCCGCAACATCGAGTAAACCCTTCGCAAAATTCTACAGCACATTTAAATTAAACCACTCAATAGTCAGCAAAATGTTGAAGAGAAAATTATTTGGGACAAAAGGCTTCAAAGTTGACCTGGATAGCAAATTTTTTTGAGTTCTCTGCTTCACGTCTAGTTCTGTCCATGACATTCTCCATCTCTGCGTAAGTACGCAAAACTTTATCTTTCATTGTCTCAATCTCTTTGTGCTTCAACTTCAAAAGTTCTTCCTTCTCAGTCACAAGCTTAATTAAATCATCCCTGGAGAGATCATCTTCACTCTCTGAATCTGATTCTGAATCAGAAAAGGCAGTTCGTTTAGAACCTCTCCTTTTGACTGTTTGAGAATCAGAATTAGAACCAGATTCTTCGGTTTGATCTACAGCTTGTCCAGCCTGATCGACCTTCTTCACCTTTTCACTTGTTTTCGCTCGGTCATCATTTGTAGATTCTCCATTATGCAAGTTATTACGTTTTTCCTTTTCAGTAGTTTCAGAAGAGGCTGGCGAAGAAAATCCAAATCTTGAAGTGAAGGATGAACTTTTTAGCGGAGGTGACAAATTGACTTGAACGGGAATCAACTGGAATATTAGAGAGCATATGTAGAAGTTAATGAGAATTTTACATTGCATCATTAAATTTACTCAATAGAGAATTTGACGGAGATAACTGGACCCTACAGCTTAGAAATACTGCAAAAAATAATAACCATATAAATAATAAAATTTTGGAGGTTTTGCGCCTTCAGATCTAAAAGTATGTTAAACCCACTTGCACTTCATAAAACAAAAAATCACAGCGAGGAACTGAGGACTGACAATGAGAGAAAAATAATTAGAAGCCAGGATATATTAATGTATTCTAGACTTATAGTAAGGTAAAAGCTCAAGCAAAGTTCAAATAAAAGGCTCGAGAAAAGGGTTTTGCATTGAGAAATAAAGAAGTTATATTTATATTGCATGTAAGTGACAGATTACAGGTTTTGCATTGAGAAATATAGAAGTTATATTTACTGATGCAATATAAATATCTAGAAAAGTGAAATTTTTATAAAGAAAGCAAAAGCCCTATTCACATATTTCACCAATGACTGCATACTCAAATTTAGTCTGTCAGATTTATATTTTCTAGTTGTTCACTAATCAGGATTCAAATCAATGTTGTCCCTTTGTTTATCAAGGTGTTATGCATGAGTGTGGAACACTCAAGCTTTGTGATACGGCCCACACATTAGTGGCCTTGCTAGTTGCTATTGCTCGAGAATAAAATTCGATTACGGAGCAGCCATTTTGCACCCTGCACAACCACTACAATTATTGTCCACTCTAGGACTCACGCATAGCAGCAACCGACCGAAAGGATCCACAATGCCAGCATTGGCAGTAGACTCTAGCATAGGGCCTCACACCTTGAATCGTGTTTTGTAAATAAACAATAAATTATGATTTCTGTAATGCCTAAGTCAGACTCAAATATGACATGTTAAATTTCATCCATTTCACTACAAATTTATAGCAAGTGGAGGGACTAAATCGAGGCGAATCTTGATTATTGAAGGACTAGATTGAAAATAATAATATTGAGGACTAAATTGAGAAAATAATAAAGAAAAAAATTCATAGTTGTTTTTTCTAAATACTATGACAAAATTGGTAGAGTAGCTTATGAACTTTTGAGTTCAAAAGAGATCAAGTGGACCAAAACTAGTGTAAACAGAATAATAAGGTTTTATACTCTCTAATAAGAAGAGAAAAAAACTAAATTTCCAAAACATAACCGATCATCACAAAGTTTAACATTAAAAAAAACGAAACTAATAGGCAACATAATGAATTAGAAGCTTCAAACAGAGAATACCATTGAAGAGAAATATCATAGAAAACACAAACATAAGAATGAAACATCGTTAAAAAAACTGTTAAAGCTGTCAAGTATAAGCAAAAAAAACTAAAACCTAAAACCCTAGCAAACCCCTAACGGACAAAAAATGAAGAAAAAAAATCAAATTTATGGAGTGAATGTGGGAAATTACCTTAGTGGGTGATAGGGAAAGAAGAGAATGGAAGTGATTAGAAAAAGTAGAAGAGTAATGTTGAGATCTGTGGGAAGCAGAAAGAAGCGTGGAGGTTCGGGAAATTGTCCTAGAGACACGAAACAGAGCATTATAGAATAACATTGCTGATTAACAATAAGAAGAAGAAAAAGAGAAATTGAATGGTGTGAAGAAGAAGAAGAAGAAGAAGAAGAAGAAGAAGAAGAAGAAGAAGAAGAAAGTGCAGGCGGCAGTATCACTAGCTTATAGTTCCAGGACTTTATTCACTATATTGCCCTTTTCTTTTCTTTTTTAAATATACAAAAAAATAATGTTTACAAATAGAAAATAATCCAGGGTTCAAAGTTAATAAATATTTATTATATATTAGTTTTTTTATTACTTATGTAATTATTAAACTTAAAACATTATTGTGTATCCACAACCCACATGCGTCTAGTAGATAGATATATGTGAAGTAATATCCTACATCTATGATCTACCCTACCTTATTACGTGTATGAAAAAAAATGTGAGATTACTGTAAGTATTTTTTTTCCTATTTCAAAATTTTAAAGTAGTTTGTTTCATAAACTAATTTTATTAATTGAGACTTAGGGTGATTTTACTCAACAAACCATAAATTTCAATTCCGCAGTAGGAGACACACTTTTGTTTAGTAAAAAATTATATTGTGATCCTTTTCATGTGTTATATATATCTTTCAAATATCACATCCATTGCAATTCACCATTCACAAAAGAGTTAAGTGAAAGAGGAAAGTGAGAAGTTGGAGAGAGCGGAGAAAAAGTGATAGTAAAAATTGGGTTGTAGAAAGCGACTAGTATTATGTTTTGATTTGAGTATGTAATACATGATTATATTATATCTCATTAATAGCTACAATGGTATATGGGGAGGGATCCACTTACTCCAAGAGTAAGTGGAAAAACACTTACTCCAAGAGTAAGTGGAAATCCACATCATGACCATTCATTCTTAGGAAATCCAATGGTTTGAATTGGTGAGTACATCTAAGCCATTGAATTTTTCAAGATTGGATGACTAAGATGAAGAATAAGTGTTTTTTGGAGTAAGTGGATCCCTCCCCAATTCAAACCATTGGATTTCACTTACTTTTCATCTTAGCCATCCAATCTTAAAAAATTCAATGGCTTAGATGTACTTATCAATTCAAACCATTAGATTTCCCAAGAATGAATGGTCATGATGTGGAGTAAGTGTTTTTCCTCCACTTACTCTTGGAGTAAGTGGATCCCTCCCATTATTTTTAAGTTTCTTTCAAAATAGAATACTGACCTGTATTTAATAAAATAAAAGAGATAGAGAATAATGTATCTGTATTTTTGCAATGTGTTGGACATATTAAAAAGAATTTAAGTTTGATGTAATGTGTTGGGCATGTCAGTATAAAGCTAGTTTTTAAATAATCGTTGAGATAGTCGACAACTTAAATGCAGAATGAATAAATCCTGTATAAGTCACAAACAATCAAACACTTTCATATTAAAATATAACCGAAATAAGTATTTATTAAAAGGTTGCTATTTTATTATAGTGAAATTGTTTAATTATCTGTCCCTGCCTGTGAAATTGTTTAATTACTTAGCAGTGCAGAAGACTGTCAATTTCTCACCAAAGTGTGGCTACACATTTGATGAGAAGTTTTTCATACCAACAAGCATTACCAATAGTGTAATTTGGAATGGCACAGGATGGTACAATACATGAAGGATGACATATACAGTAGTATGCTACAAATGTCTGACTCTCTAATCAATCATAGGGATTCCTAAAATTCTTCAAGAGGTTAGGAATGTCATAACCTAGCATGTCATCAACTGTTTGTATCATTTTTGGTTTCAATTTCTCAAACTTGTCAATATTATAACCATTCAAGGTCTCTCTGAAATGTTCAACATCTGGGAAGTCACCAGGAGGTAGATGGAACTCCCTCTGTACCTGTTTTTAATTTAACAATCATATATATATATATATATATATATGCATTTTAAGTGTTATCAAAGCCACATGCATGTGTGTAGACAAAGACATTATTACATAGTTCCGAACTAATAATATCAGACACATCCAAACCTTTGATTTTGAATAAACTCACAATTTTAACTCATTAAGGTGTGATTGCTGATTTGGATGTGTCTTGAACCATGCATTAATTTCTCAACTGTATTATTCATACCTTTCCAAATTCACCCTCCAAATTATCAATGAGCTTTTGCTGAGCTTTAGCCTTGCCAATCATTGCAGGCATCTCCTTTTTAAGATGACTGATAATATAAGCATGTATCTTGGCAGCCCGGGCACGTTTTACAAATTCATTGATCTACAATGTGACCAAAATACACAACTGATATATTATTTATGCAAAGAACAAACTTTAATAAATAAAACATATTAATTGGATACTGAAGTTCAAGAAAAGAGGTAACAGCCTACAAACGGAAGCTATAAACCATATACCACAACAAAAGAAGATTCTACGGTGTCAAACTCATACGGAAAAGATGACCCTAGAAGAGCTGACCAGATTAATTTTTTATGTGCAAAAATAAAATCCACTTCAGAGTAAACTATCAATCAAAAGACAGGCTTCCTTGTAAATCATATCTATCGTGCCACTGCCAATGCTGAACATCCTTAAAACTTCATATTTTGTTTTGCTAACATGTGCATGAAAGTACCAATAATCTCATTCTGGTGATTTTTTTTAAATAAACCAAATAAAATAAACAAACAAATAAACTCACTCTTCGATCACAAGCCTTCTTAGGTATATCTTTCAGATCCGAAAGAAGGTCATCCTGTTCCTTTTCAAAGAGTTCCTTCCCAATTGGGCCACTGACCGCATCATTTATAGGCTTGTCGTTGAAGGAGCTGCCAAAATAAAGTTAATTTAAACACAAACGTGGACAGGGCATTCTCATAACCATGGAAGAGACACTTATATCATGTCTAAATTGCATAAGAACATCCAAACGAAAGAAAACTGAAACTTATTATTTTAGAATTGAAGTGGTCTGTCTCCAACTCTCCATGTCAAAGACCACACCTCAATATTGACAGTGGAGTATATACACACATAAAGTGACCTACCCAATATAAACACGCATGACTTCAGGTGTATTCAGCACCTTCCCAAGTGACCACATTAAGGCTCCATAAACCCTCATCAGCTGCAACATAAGACCAAAAATAGTTTAGGCTTACCCTGACCATTTTTGTGATAGATTCGTTAAATAAATAAATAGAAGTTTAACTACACGAACTCTTACTTGTTGAGTATCAATTTTGTCTGCCTTGTTCAAAACCACTCGAATTTTGTCATCATGTCCACGCAAGGATGATATCACACGCTTGAACTCATCACTGACGTCAAGTTTGTGAGGATCAAACAGGAGGAGTATCAAATCACACTTAGCAGCAAACCAAGATGTTACATCCGTAAAAGCATATGCTCGTTGTGTCCGTTGCTTTTCTCCGGAAAGAACTCCAGGAGTATCCACAAATGTAATATGCTCTAGTAGCTTTGAACAGTTGGAGAAGGGTTAAGTGAAAATACAAGAGGAAAAGGTAAAACTTTTTCGATGGCTCTAGAGCAACTTACAGGATGAGGCATCTGAGAACACTCAAATTTTGACAAAAAAGCTGTTCCAAATGTTGTCAAACCACTAAATGGCATGTCCGCTTGGACAGCGATAGTGTTACCAGGAATGCTTCTCTCATCAGGTCCAGACTGTACAAAAGTACAGTTTTCTAGTTAAAAGTTAAAACTAATGCAATAACTAATTTTCCATGATACTACAAGATATATTAATAGATGTGTTAAGAAGGCTCCAAGAATTCAAATCATCAAAGCTTGACACTGATATCTAGAAACTACTAAGTGTGTTCCCAAATGTTAGCACTTCCACAAAGATATTGAGTTTCTCAGGATTTAGAAGTCATATTGATTTATGATTTTAAAACTGGGAAAATCTTGAAGGTATTAGAGTAATGTGTGAGAAACTTAGGCTGGCACATACCATGACAACAACAAACCTATCAGTTGTAGGCTCGGGTCCAATATGTGCTCCTATGGACGGTTTTAGGAGGGAACAAAAAGACAAACATCAGTAACATAGAGATATAGAAGTCACGCACATGCACACACAGATATCGAGAAAGGAGAATCACTTGCCTGGATAACTAGTTTTAAGAAGATGTTTGATAAATGTTGTTTTACCAGTTGAGTACTGACCCAAAAGCATAACCATTGGTTTGGCATCAAAATCGCTATTTGTCTACAGTACGCAAAGAATTGCAATCACTAAGGTAGCTAAATGTGTATCTTTGCCCATAGTGAAAAGTTCAAACACAGTAACAAAAAATGTCACATACCAGTAACGGTGATACAAAATCATTAAAACGGTAAGTAACTTCTAACGGCTTCAACTTTTGAACATAGAGTCTCTTCAAGCCATCAATTATTGATGTCACTGAGGACAGAGGCACCTACGGATGGACATTTGAACAAAAAGTTCAAGTGAAAAACTTTTAAGAACATAGTCAACAATTTCAACAAAAAAATACAGAATTGAAGCAGCAACAGACAGATAAAAGGGCCTAGAGAACATATCTCAAGGATAGCCTGTATGGTATTGGCAACTTGATTCATGGAAATATCAGAAACCAAATTAGACTTTAAAAAATGCACTTTTTCAAAGTCCAATTTTGAAACTAGAATAACAATTCAAGACAGACACGTGAAAAGTCACATGTAGAGTGACAGGCCATTACTAGTACTGGCCAATACTAATATGAATTAGTTGCATATACACAAGCAAGTCAAATGATATGTTGATTTCAGTTGCAGGACCCTAATAACTGCCTAAACATATTTGTACTGTTACCTTATAAAAAAGTAAAGAAAAAGAGTAACACAACCAAATGTCTACAACATATACTTTTCAAGATCATGATGGCACAAAACAAAACTAAAACGCAATAAAGGTAAAGAATACAGATCAAGCATGTCACTAGCTAATAACTTACAATGAATATTCAGTGTATTTTCTAGCAGAAGTGAAGAATAATCCACTGTTCCACACACACACACAAAAATCACGTAACAGTAACAGAATCCTTACCATCTTTGTTGACTTTGCAGAAAACCAATTACTTGATGGTGATGGCTGCAACTGAGAACTACCTGCAATATTGCTAATTACTGAACTTTGATTTTAAATAGACAAGAAGGAATAAGAAATCAAAAGCTATATGAATGCCTATATTCAATAAAGTGAGAAATATATTACCATTCACATCAAGATCTTTCTGTTTATGCTTTCTCTTCTAGATAAACAAAGGCAAGCAGTAAGAAGTTTCACTAAATAAACATCAAAATATTAATAACAAAATACTTACAGCTAGTATTACATCCAAACCCTCCATCGTTGGAGGATTCAGATTCGTCAAATCAACTGAAATAGAAAAATTAAGCTTCCGTTAGGTAAGTTTATGCAGACCGCACCAAAATATGCAGACAGCACAAAGAATGCTAACTATACACGACAAACTTAAATGTACATAACTTACCATCACTAGTCAGCAGATCACTAGTCACTGGGTGCCCAGATTGTGCCAAAGAAACTAGCTACAATTCAAATGTGTAAGGTTCTGAAAATCAATCAGCATTAAACTTGAAGAAAGTGAAACAAACTTTACCTGCATAGCAATGATAAACTCAGTGAAACCAAGATATCCTTGTCGCTTCGAATCTGCAATAGCCCACACCTTATTTTGGTAATGGGAGCAAGCAAGAAAACAATTTAGTTAACAACGAAGAAAGAGCTTCATATCTTGTCCATAACTATATGGTCCACCAAAATGGACACTAAATGCTTTCACTATTACCGTTTGAAATAACTTACAACGACGAAAGGAGGTTAAACACAGTAATTGAAGCAATAAACTTGAGCAAGTAACAACAAATACATACACAATCATCTATATTCATATTCATTCTGTGTTCAAATGCAACACAACAAAATGGATATATATTAACTCACAGAGATACAGAAAAATATAAAACCTGTTTAAGATCTTGGCGAGATAAATTGGACATGGAGAAAAACTTGGTAGCATCATTCCCCGTAATGCGTCCATCGCTATCTGAAAAAACAAAATGATAAAATCTCAAGTTACGTTCATCACAAAAATTAACAGAAACAAATAGAAAATCAAATAATTATTGGTACCTGAATCAGCGTAATTGAACCATTCGTGGTAAATTTGTTGGTTGTCTTTGGAGCATGTAGCTATTGGGAACGAATCGAACTCCATTAATCGCAAAACGATGCGTTTTACGCCTTTGATATTGAAGGTTTGAGATCTCTATCGAAAATGCTTATACGACGAGGGGACTTACATTAACATTGTCGTATTGGAAATGGAAAACGGAGTTGGCGCAAATATGCGGTTTTTTAATTATTTTCCGAAAATGAAAAGTAAAGTTATGAATTTAATGCGTGTGTGCTAGATTTACATTAATTAACATTCAGATTCTAATAATGGCGCTTACTTCACGTTAATGGAGGTTATGCCGTGCCTTTAGTAATACTTTACCTAATTTTATTTTCTTCATTTTTTATGTTTTAACTTCTATATTATTATAAATATTTTGTTATAAACTATATATATTTGGGGTCAGGTGGCGGCACATAATTTGAAGTAATTATTAAATTGGAGGACTTTATCATATAACTGGAAGGAGTAATACTGTGCATAACAACATCAGTTCCAAGCCACTAAGCTAGTATTGGATAGATGAGAAGATAAATGTGCAAACATTTGCTTTTTGAGTTTTGACTGATTTCATTGCTTGTCTTAAGGGCACTAATATTTGAATGTGTCACTTCACTTCACCTTGCTGATTTAATTACTAACTCAATCGGAATTATTAAATTTAAAATTCATATACCGCTCAATCTTCATCCAACCGTTAGATTTAAAAGTTAGTGACTTAAAAATCAACTTGAAAACTACATAAATACACCTAAACTTTATATTTTTTTATGAATAGTTACTGCAAATTATAAGGAAACTATTGTAATCATATTTTCAATCATAGCAATGTAGCATTGCAGGTTAATACACGTTGATATAAGGAGGAAACTAAGACCAAAATATAAAATTTATTGAAAAATGATAACTAAATTTGGGAGTTAAAAATGTTTAATGTATTAATATTGGAGAATAAAGTGTTTTATCATATCAGATGACAACTTATCTTCTTAAATTCAATTATTGTTTGATATATGTTTTATTTTTTATTCCTATATTAATATAAAAAAAATAAGAAACGTGTATAATGAATTTAAGAAAATAAGTTAAACATTTTATTCTCTTAATATTAATATATATAATTATAATTAAATAATAATACATAAAATAATTTTCAATTACTATTAGTTTAATAGTATTTTTATATATGGCCAATATTACAAAGAAAAACAGTTGAACAAGTTGCAACAAACATAAAGTTTAGGGTTTTTTTCTTGAATTATCGTTATTATTAGTTTGAAATTGGGCTAAACGAAAGTGATAGTTGGGCAAAATAAGATGAGAAAGCCCATTACAAAAACGGAAGAGCGTGTTGAAGGAGATCGTGGAGGTTTTGATTGTAATATTGTTTCATTCGTCTCCTTGTTTTGTAATTTAGATTTAGATCTAAGCTCTCTCCTCTCCGACACGGTTGCGTCCACGTCATCTACGCCGCTTTCACAGGTACTACATCTCTTTCGATCTCTTTAATTTGTTACTGCCGATCAATTCAATTATATTATTATGAAGGAACAAACTATTTTAGTTCTTCAATTTGACAACCTTGATGGATTTAGTGAGTTTAGGTCAGCGTTTACGAAACATGTTTTTGAATTAACTTTGATTTGATTTCAGTTGAAATTGAGTTTGAAGTGAATTGATTTATGTTTAGATTTGATGTTTTTATTATGATATTAAGTTTGTAGTAAAACTCGTTATAAAAGGTTCAACCGAATACAGAAGCTACATTTTGTCATATCCCCAGACCAATGCATGGTTTTGATGCAAAATTAATGTTGCTAGAAAATTGCCAAACATGTTGGCGCAAAATTCAAACCATGTTCACGTCTTTAGAAGTTCCGAATGTTCAACCAAACACACACACACTTAGTCACTGATGTGAGACATACACCATTAGTGCGTGTCACTTAAACCTAATGTAGGTTAAGATGATTTTTATGTCATTAGAATCTAAAATTAACTGAAGCCTGAAGGTTTAGTTTAGTTTCATTTCCAAATGATTACTGGAAACTAACTATTTGAATGGATTGTGTTTGTGTTGTCTAGCAGAAATATGCCTTCTCAAAAGGTTGAAACGGGTCATCAAGACACAGTCCATGATGTTGCAATGGATTACTATGGCAAGCGACTGGCTACAGCATCATCTGACCACACCATTAAAATAATTGGGGTGAGCAACACAGCCTCTCAACATCTTGCAACCCTTATTGGTCACCAAGGACCCGTTTGGCAGGTAGCATGGGCTCACCCGAAATTTGGCTCAATACTTGCCTCATGTTCATATGACGGGCATGTTATTATATGGAAGGAGGGTAACCAAAACGAATGGACTCAAGTGCATGTCTTTGGTGAACACAAGTCATCTGTTAATTCAGTCGCTTGGGCGCCTCACGAGTTAGGCCTTTGCTTAGCTTGTGGTTCGTCAGATGGGAATATCTCTGTTTTTACTGCAAGAGCAGATGGTGGCTGGGATACTTCGAATATCGACCAAGCTCACCCTGTCGGTGTCACTTCTGTGTCATGGGCTCCCTCAACTGCACCTGGTGCTCTTGTTGGTGCTGGCTTGCTTGATCCTGTACAGAAACTGTGCTCAGGAGGTTGTGATAATACCGTGAAGGTATGGAAGCTCACCAACGGGCTCTGGAAGATGGACTGTTTCCCTGCTCTTAATATGCATACAGATTGGGTTCGAGATGTTGCTTGGGCACCCAATTTGGGACTTCCTAAATCTACTATCGCTAGTGCTTCACAGGATGGTAAAGTGATTGTATGGACTGTGGCCAAAGAGGGGGAACAGTGGGAAGGGAAGATTTTGAATGATTTCAAGACCCCTGTTTGGAGGGTTTCATGGTCATTGACCGGAAACATATTGGCTGTGGCTGATGGGAACAACAATGTTACTTTATGGAAGGAAGCGGTAGATGGGGATTGGCAACAGGTGACGACAGTGGAACCATAGAATCTGGCTTTCGAAGTCTTGCGTCTTAATTTGATATTATGGTTAGAAGTTTCTTTTATAACTACAATTCATTCTCATCTTGTTTCGTTGCATATTATACAGTTGAGAAATTGTGCTTCATATTCCCTTAGTTCCTTAAACTTTGTGATCCCTTGAACCTTCTGTGCTTAAAAGAATTAAGTTAGATAGCATGAGTCGATTTTTGCTCTTTAGATTAGAATGATGTTTTTCAAACATGTAATGTGACATTTCATTAGACAATTGGATTTTTATCATGTGTGTTGCAGAAATTTGCAGCTATTGGTTTTATTTTTTGAGTGACATAATTGTTAGTCAAAACCATTGGTGTATGTCCTGGTGCATCTGATGTTCAATTTCATCCCTCTAGACAATGGGAAGGTGACTCCCATTCTGTTTTGACAAAGCCCTTAGGAACCCAGAAGACAATGTCGGTCATGGAAGAGGTTGATCTCCCCGGATCCTGCTATCTCTGGCCATTGGAAAGTGTGTGTCGGGTTAAGGGCTTAAGAGTATAAGGGTAGAGAGAATAGAGAATAACCTTGATGCACTTGAGCCCTGACTCTCAAATAATCTATTGTTAGCGGGAACCTTGGGGGACTGGCGGTACCCTTGATATGGTGCTATGCCTTTTATATATCTTGCTACTCCATTGTTTCTAGAATACCCTAGTACCCTACAATCATCATTGTTTGGGGTATCTTCTCTTAACATAAGCTCACTAATGTATCAGCACCTGCTCCCATCTTTAAGAAAAGGCCCCTATGGGCCCAAAACTGAGATTATTTCGCCAACCACGATGTCGGTAATACTTGGGCTCCCTTCGTTTGGTCTATTATGATGAGACCCAATCTTGAGAGCACATTGCTTCCATTCCCTCCCCTTCCTTTTGTATTATGTTCCTTTACATTCTCTCCAAACATATAGCATTAGGAACCAAACCATGTTCTTTATCTTAATACAACAGTTTGGAAAAGTAACTGACCTCCAACAAGTATAGCACACTACATAACGTTTTTTCTTTCTTTTGCAATCACATGATCTTTTTCGTTCATGGATAGAGATAAATAGAAAACATCTCTGTTGCTTGGGAGATGCCAGTTTAAGGAAAAATTTAACAAAACGATTTCCACAACTCAATTCCTGTGTTATATGCCGCAGTGTAGCATTATCATTGCTAGCCCCGAGCAACACTGTTATTTTTTTATAAAATGCATGTCATAATTATATAATTATTCCATATGCAAGCAATTTTGAGTTTGATGGTCTTTGTATTTTTCTTTCTTCCCTTTAAGATCTCTACAAAGTTACCTAGTTACCAGAATAAATTGAGTTTCCAATTTGCATATATGGGGGCATATAGATAGGCTGTCTTTGGTTTTCCTTTGTCTTTTTTGTACTAGAGGTTTAGTTTGCTGTCTTGTATTCTATGAAACATTTATAAGCAGTCACAGTTGCATAAAAATGCACGTCTATTGTATGAGATTCAAATGTTTCCCAAACGTTTTGAACTTTCTTTTTATTGAACTGAGTCAAATCATGTATACATCTACAGCAATAAAATTAGGTGTAGATAAAAGATTAAAAACTCAGAAATCTTCTCTTTCACCTCTTTCCCTTTCCTCTAGAAAACGCAACTTAGTTGCTTCTTATCTTACATAAGAAGCCATTCATTTATAAATGCATATAAGGACCACAACAGGTTCATTGGCCCGCATCAAATAACCTTACCCCAAATTTAGAGGTAAGACAACAGTGGAATAAAGGAGGCACAGAGTTGTTGAAGAATAATGATAATAATAATATATAGATGTTTTATCCAAGTGGAAGCGTGCCATAACGTGCTTGATCAGTACAAAAGTCTGTGTGGACAAGCTACACCAGACCTGCTCCTCTAACCTATAAAAAGATATAGGTTCATGCTTCGAGGCTCCTCATAACATTATCTTTTCATACAAAAGTAACTTCATTTTCAAATATTAGAGAGAGAGAGAGAGAGACGTGGTCCATTATTCTTCAAATTCACCTAATGCTCATACTTCTATTTCCTAAGTCTTTTCAATACATTGGAGCCTAGTCATATTATTATTAGTTTTTAAAGAGAAATCAATTTAACAAACACCTTATTAGTGGCATACAATCACGTAGCATTAAAAAGATGAATATTATTGTTTCCTATATGGATAGAACTTAATAGAATTATTCTAAGGGGATTGGAACTTGAACAAAAAAACGTGTTGGCATCCAAATGGAGAAAGATAATTAGGTGGGAACATGCTGGAACCCACTATTTCATACTAACCCAAATTTGTAGAAATACAAAATCATCAAAATTGTATGGTGTCAGTTAAATCCATCCTTACAAAGATAATAGATATCACATAACATTGGTAGACAACGAAATAAGCGGAGCCTAACGTTTCGGTTATGGCAATCATCAAAACCATATCAACATACCTTTTACATAAGAAACAAAATATACAAAAATATATTTAATGGGAAATAAATGAGAAAAACCACATCAAACCGTAAATTCATAATTGAGATGGATTTGAACATAATGAGTTCACCAAATGGTGACTTTACTAAATCTACTCAATTGGACAATTCAATTTTGATACAATAAAACATAATCTAAAATTTTAAGCCTGAGATTTTCATATATACAGATCAGAATCCCTTATTAACAATGTGTGGAAATGTAGGATATGAAATCTAATGAAAGGGTCACACTTCTAACACAAAATGAGTTTGGTTAAGTTGGCGTTCGTTGTAGCGTTGACTTTATAAAAATCACAAACATATCCTTTCATTATTTTGCTAATGAATGATAACAAAAAACAATAACCAATAATTCCGATGGTGCAAATAATGGTAGTCACGTTCATCACAGAGTAGGATGGAAAATGCTCGGAAACCCAAATTTCTTACAGCACAGCACTTCCATTTTTGGATTTTCTGGTCAAAGTTCAATCACAAGCCACAAGATTAACAATTAACAATAGAACCGAGTGAACAAAAGTTTTCTAAATTCAAACTTGTAACAAAGTTTGAATGAATTGATTCCTTTCTTACACGGTATGAATTACATGACAAGTTATTAAAATTTGTAAGAAAAGCCAATCCAAAAACAAAACAGAAAAAAGAATCCATTACTCACTGTCTAATCATCCACTCTCAAAATTTGAATTCCCCACCATACCAAAATTACTTGAGTGTTATAGGAGGCAAAATGATAGCACTTTTTTTGTTTGACAATTGATCCCAAAATAAGAAGACATGGGAAGAATTTATCACACATAATTATATAAAACAATCAAGGCTTATAATTTGTTGAAGTAAAAAAAGATTAGAGTACTAATAATAAAAAGTAAATCTAAATATCTTATATGACAAATTAACAATGCAAACCCAGATTGGAATCCCACAACAATTCCGAATACATAGATCATCTCATTTTTTGAATATCAAATCTTTCATCATATAGATTACAATACTTGTCCACTTTTTATTTTGTTCTTTAACACTTGAAAATATTAAAAACAAAGTAAAATGAAACCATGGTCTATCATAATAGAATCGTACTCTCACAGAATTAAAGATCACATTACAAATCTTACATCTGATAATCATTTCCATGTTTTTTTCCGGGTAGTAAAAAAAGTGGAAAAAAAAAATGAATTAAAGAAAAAAACATTACATCAGAGGCAAAGAGCGGTACGGTGAAGCTCATCGTCACCGTTAGCCACCTCAACATCAACATCTAACGGCAACACATTAAGATCAAACGGTAACGGCGCTTTAAACGACGACGAAGCGATGTCGTCTCCATCATCAACAACCGACGATGATGAGTCGCAGTCGCTATGGCAATCTTCCGCCACAAGCGGCGGAGTACGAGGATATCTTCTTGTCATCTGCGGCGGAGGGACGGCAGGCGGAGGACGAGGGCCGCTGAAGGACTCAACGGTGCTGCTCATACCACTAGAGGCTGGTCTATGAGGGTTAATAACACCATGGTCATTAAAACCACCAACGCCGTTGTTGGCGGCGGTGGCGTAGTAACGGTGGTGATCGAAGTATGGGTCATTGGCGTGGTGGTGATAAAATGGTGAAGGGTTGATCGGGAAGTTTGTTTTGGCTTTGGGACCACGGAGGGATACAGCCGCCGCGTCGTACGCACGCGCTGCTTCCTCAGCGGAATCGAATGTCCCAAGCCATACCCGTGCTTTCTTTATTGGGTCTCTGATCTCAGCCGCGAATCTCCCCCACGGCCTCTTTCTGACGCCACGGTACCGTGGCTCCACCGGAGGTACCAACTCCATCGCCGCCATGGCCGCCGGTCTTTTCCTCATGATAAGTTTTGTTTAAAAGGAAGAATCTGATGAGGAAATTGGGAAAAAGAGAGACCCAGATTCAGAAACGAGGAAAAGATTCGATCTTGGAACTCAAGAGAGAAAAATGGGAGCTTGCAATTATAAAAGGCGAATAACAAAGGATGGGTTTTATGAAGAAATAGGAAGAGAGAGAGGGAGACCCAGATTAGGAAAAGAGAAAAGGTGCGGTTTTGGAACAGAAAGAAACATTATAGAGAGTGAAAGTTAAATGGGTGTTTCACAAAGAAAGAATGTTAAGGAGAAGAAGGATATAGATGAAGGGAGAAAGAGAGAATGGAGGGACAGATACACCTTCTCCTCTTCTTCGCCACAAAAATATATATTATTAATTAAAATAATAATAATGCCTACTTCAATCGTGTAACCTTTCTTCTTTGTGGGTTTTTCTGCCTCTCTCTCTCTCTCTCTCTTTCTTTTTATTTTTAATTTTCTTTTCATTCCTTCTATAACTCACCTCTTCCCTTTGCTTTATTTATTCCTACTACTTTCTCTTCCTTCTTTTTTCTCTTCAATCAAACCTATATACACATCCTTAGGATCGTTTTGATTTTTAATTTTAGTCTTCTTTTTACTATTATTCTCAATTTAATAATTCATTTTTTTAAAGATGTGAGCAACTACATATTACATAATGTGATAATATATTAATATAATGTCTATATATATATGTGGATTGGTTGTGCATGTTTCCACTAAATAAAATATTTATGTGCTAATAAGAGAAATCTATATAACAATGTTTGGATGACTGGAGGATGTGGTACTTGATCAATGCAGGGACTTATGTGAGTATAAAAATTAAATTATGTGAAATTCTCTTACTATTTTAGTTTATAAAAAAATATACAGATACCTTTTTTGTATTGAGAATATAAAAACTACAATATTTGAATCTTTCTTTATTTAGTACTCCAATCATGTATGTGGTTAGGAAAGTAGAATTATTAAATTTGTAAATATTATTTTTTGACATTTAAGAATTTTAATGTGTGGGTTAATATATGGTTGGCGAAATAAATAAATATGCGCAAGATTGTTTGGTGAGGTGCAGTATGTGTGGGTAGTTTACACGCACACGGTAAAAGGCACAGTTAATTGCAGCTGCTGTATCTTCAAACTTAATAAATATATTTTCTTATGTCAGAAGCAATGGATCTCGATTTTGGAAACATTATACGCCAATTTCACATAAACCATGTATTTAATTAATCTCACATGGAGTATGAGGTATAAGGTATTCATCTCTCACATATCAATACAATAGATGTGGTTCCAATTAGTTACAAAACATTATGTGACTGCAATTTGATTTTCTGTTTTTATTTGATTTTTCTACTTCAAATATTGATTTAATAATGTGATTTGAAGTATTAAATTTACATATAATTAAGTTGTGGTGTCTCAATATTTAATTATGCTGCTCTGTATTATTTCATGCGTAATTGTCAATGACACTCTTCTTGTTCATATGATTTAGCGTGTAGCTATATTATTAAATAAAAAATTTGATAATAATTCGTCGTGTTATATGATATATGTCGTGAATTCCACATGTTTGAAAAATGTTATCTGATGCATGATAGTTTTATAAAATATCACCAAAAAATGCTTTTTTATCCAATCCAATGTAAACATAACACATATATCATTTTTTTAAGAGATTTTTGTATTTTGCGCCTACCGATATTGATTTAGGAATTATATATGTGAAGAAACTAAGTATGATTGCTTAAATTTTGGATGAATGGCTGAGTTGCTAAAGCTTAAATAAGTAACCCATTTGGGAGGGTTGCTCATGGTTTAGTGGTCATAGAAGACAAAATAGGTAAAGTTGAAGAGACAATGTGATGAATTGCGGTGTTAAGTGAAGAAAGTTGATGGAATAATAAAAGTAATGTTAAACTTTGGTATGAGCTATAGATAAATAAAAAACTATTTTCTTGATGAAATAAGAAAGATGATAAAATATACCAAGGAAAATGAAAACTTAAAGAATGAAGAAATAAAAGTAAATGAGAATCAAATTCTTCTAGGCAGAATAATCTTCTCATTGTATTTAAGTGTTCTAGTTGTAATTACAAAGTATAGGAATGAATCTTTATATAGTACATTGCATAACTAACAATTAACTAATTGAAATTAACTAATATTTAATCAATTAACTATTATGTTAATCGATATATACAGATTTACTCAGATAAACAATTAACCATATAGTTAATCGACTATATACAAAAACATAATACACAACCATTTTAATAATTAAATATTAGTTGAATGGTGTAACATGAAAATAATGTAATATTTATAATTTTATGATGAAATGGTGGTATTTGCGGATGAAAGTGTTGATTTGATTTGTTGAAGGTAGGTTATGAGTGTGGATTATTATGTAAGAAGACGGCAAAGATGGTTGACCATAGCCCTATATATGGAGGACCCCATCACATGGTCCAACCTTCTTTGACCCTTAAATTTGAAAGTTGTGCCCATGGGTCCCTCCCACCATCTTCTCTACAAATTTGAATAATAGAATAAATAAAGTTAGTCGGTCGGTGGTGAGAGATGGTACGGACATATCTTCATATAACCAATAAAATTTTAACAACATATCAAAAATTTAATTAAACTTAAAATTTAGTCATAAAATAATAATAATAAAAAGTATAAATACATTTGTCTTTAAATATGATATATTATATACAAGTTTCTCTCACAATGAGGAGCCATTTCCTTCCTTTTATCTCACACGCCAGTAATTGGGAAACGTAATTCCATCCACCTCATATTCCTTTTTTCTTTTTTCTTTTTTTCTTAGCGCGGGAAATATAATTGTGTCTGATTTTACCCGCGCAATTATTACATTTTCCATCTCTATCTTCTTCTTTTATTATTCCCATCCATCTTATTAATCTTCTCACCACCCTATCCACTTACTCATTCCATTATTTTCTTTCCAAACTTAATAACATATTACCAACAAAAACGGGGAGTCATAAAAGTGGTAAAGGTGAAAGACTTAAGTAGTAGAGATTGATGGTTCAAATCTCATCCACCACACAATACTAAAATACTAATATTTGTTTATAAAAAAAACTCAACAAAAACAGAGATTACAGCATTATTATGAATCTGGGCCTAAGGCCCGCTGACATTTTCGAATGTTATTTAATAAGTTGGGCTTTAAACTCAACCAGTGCCTGTTACGAGTATAGTTTACAACGTCGGGCTTCTTTAAGTCTGTTAACAAATGAAAATGGTTTAAAAGAGAAATGGATTCAATTTTTAATACCCGAAACTTAAATTTCATACTTCATTATTTCAGTCAAACTTCATAAATTAAATCAGATGAATATGAGTGAGGAAGCTTATTGACTAATATAAGCTCCCTTGTATTCATAGGGAATGTTTAAAAAAAATTGGAGTGTGTAAATTGAATGTCCAAAAGATACACCGTGATTCCTAAGAGTTTTGGAAATGCATTGTAGTATACAACTGCATGTGTTCAAAATTTGGAAATTTCAACATCTGAAACAATAACAACAATAATGTTTATTTTACAAGGGTTACTATAGTTATTGAGGTTCCGAATCCTACTATAAAAAGAATATATTTTGATCAAAATATCTATAAAACTGATATTCACCATTATCACTTTATTTAATTTACATTAGTAAACATAAAACAAACAAGGACAAAATAATTAATACTTATTGATTTATTAAAGCAACAGATCATTAGTTATATAGTGAAAAATTTCAAAACAACAATTAAGAAGAAACAAAAGAGCAGTTTATTGTATCAAAATATTAAAAATATGATAGGACATTCTTATCCTAAAACTCTCAACACTCCGATACTCCTATAATATCAGTCTTAACTCTTAAGGCTTCACCCCTAAAGGTTTCCCTTAGTGTTGGGCCTATTGTTAATGTGGCCCAATGCCTAAAGAGGCATTTAGTTTTGTTCCAGGTTCTTAGGTTCCTTTCGACTTTCTTCTTTTGGCAACCTTTGTAATATCTTTTCATTCATTAATTGAAAACAATTAAGATTGATCAGGGATAATGATATCCTTAGAACAATTTATTGGAAAGATAAATACCAAAGGAATTAGTGTAGATAGTAGGTAGTAGCATATGGAGAAATAGCCCTGATGTCAATTGCTGTATTTTTTAATACATGTTTGTATATTTTCAGTATGATTAACATGCCATCATAGGTTATACTCTATATTATATGTACTGTTTCACTATATATAAAAAACCATTCAACCAAAAAACGAAGATTTATTTATTAAATGCATATGTTTCAACAAATTATATTGTTAAAATATATATAGTCGGTTGTCTGGTAGTTCTAACTAATATAGAAGCCATGACAGAGTGATTGCGATGCATCATCCAAATCAGTATGAGTCATTCTTATGTATTTTGCTACATTTTCTTGCAATGCAACAACGTACATGTATTAAAGGTTATAGAATAAGTGGGGCAATGAGTAAAACGTAAAGAAGAAACAAAAACTGTAATAATATATATTATAAAAATTAATTTGGTATATATTACAAACAAATGAGTCAAAGAAACCGACAAACCCCCAAAATATTGAATATTTATGATCAATAAAATAAACAATAACAGATGCGTAAGTCTTATAATAACGTTAAATCATTGAATCCTTCAATTTGTGCATATTATCACTTGAACATTACTATAGTGCATAAGTCATAATATAAATTGTTAGTCCATACTATATACATTCTTTTCTCTTTATCGTTTCCATAAAAAATTAGGCTTCAACGAGTGATTGATATAAATTAATAGAAGAGGATAATGTATCTCATCGTACCAGGAGATAACTTATTTCCTCCCAGCAGTAAAAGAATGATATGTGTATTTTTTTTTTGTTACATATGTCACAATTATTTTAGTGGTTGGTCTGAATAGAAATATAGAATAAGTGGGGCAATGTAAATCAGAAAGGAAAACTCTTACGAATATACTATAAAAAATGAAATTGGGATAATTACAAATGAATGAGACAAAGAAATCGATAATACCCCGAACCACTCTTTGAATATTTATGATAAAACAAAGATATAGTCGAATTAATTATGCATGTTTCTGAACACACGCTACCAAAGAATTGAAACCTAACTACCTTCACCTAATCCACTTCATTTTCGTCCTTTCAGTAACCCGTGGGGAATTCGCACTTCCCATACTCTGCAAAACACAGATTCACATACACCATTAATCACTTTTCAATCTACACAATCAAATCTAATATCGGATATAAGTAAAAATTACTTACTAGGAGGATGTGTAACTACATAGGCAGCGCCACCAAAAAGACAGGTGCCAGAAGCACGTGAGTTCTTCTGATAGTAACTGTTGAAAGCATAAGAAGCATGTGCCTCCAAAGTGTTAGGATCATAACACGTGGCACCCTCTTGTATGGGAGTGCAATCAGCTCCACCTTCACCACATGCATAATCAAGTGCACCCTGTAATTTCTCCTTCCCAACATTACCACTCGCTACACACCATGTCTCTCCATTATACGACGTCGTCGAACCATTATTCTCATTCACTGGTACCACATTCTTCCCAACACCAGACGAATTCACATTTACCTCCGTCAAAGTTAACGGAATATCATAAACCTTCTGTTCACTCGGGTAGAAAAGCCCGTAGTTCCGTTCAGATATGGGCCCGGGTTTCTGGTTCTCGTTGAATAGCGCAAACAGAAACACTGTTAGTGGGTCATTGGGCCTTAACGGAGTCCCACTCCCTGTCAAAACACGCTTTACTAAATTCCCATTATACGACGCCGCATTGTCTTCACCGGCTCCAATTTCATTGGAATCCCCTTTAGACGGCCAACCGGTTTCTGTAACGGTGATCTTAACGTCGTCGTAATTCAGTGCTGACATGGCAGCATAAACAGCGTCGATTTGAGCATCCAACAAATTCATATAACGGAAACCGTTACCCGAATCAACGACACCTGGGTTTTGTTTAAAGAGTGCGTAGTCAAGAGATATTTGATCTGAGTTGTCAGCATAAGCGAAAAAGGGGTAAGCGTTCACCATGAGATAAGACCCGGTTCGGCGAAGGAAATTAAGCATGGGTTTAATAACCGGTTCGACCAGGTTTGGTTTAAATGAACCGGCTGAAGTGGGGTAAGAGGTTTGTAACGCTGATAGAGCAATAGGTGAAGATATTTTTATGTCTTTGTCTAAGTTGAGTTTGGTTAAAGAGGCGTAGACATTGTTCATGGCTGGGACGAGATAATTGGTGGTGGTGTTTGAGTTGGCGAAAACTTCGTTACCGACGGCGATTGCTTCGATTTCGGTGGCGGGGTGGAAGGTTGAGATGTTAGCTTGGACCCACGCGTCGGTGAAGGATTGGTCGGCGGCGGCGGCGGAGAGGAGCTCGTTGGGCATTGCTACTACTACTTTGATTCCTGAGTTGGCGAAAGCCGTGAGTACATTGGCGTCGGTGTCGTAGAGTTTAACTCGGTTGAGACCCTGGCTTTTGAGAAGTTCCACCACTTTTGACGGCGGAGGTAGGTCGTTCGCTATCGTCCCGTAGTTTACTCCGATAGAACCACCTGCTTCTTTAGGAAAAAAAACCGTTGAACATCAATTAACACATAAACATTAGTGAGTATAATTATTAGAGAGAAAAATGAAAAATACTAAAGTATTATGAATACATATTTTTGAAGTGTTAGATGAAAAAGGAGATAATATAATTTTAAATAATGAATTTTTAATGTTAATACTTAATAGTCTACAACAATTGTAGCATCTGATACATGTATCAGACTATCGTTTATCTTTTATCTAATTGAATTAGAAAAGGAATGAATTAAGAATAGAGAAATTATATTATACCTGATGGAGAAGCAGAGAGTGAGATGATGATAAGGAAAGAGATGAAGGTGAGGGAAGGCATGGTGTAAGATTTGTGAAAGAAGGAGAACATGAAAGTAGAGAAATTAATATTTAGTGATGAGAAGGTGGGAAATTTATAGAGATTGTGGAAATATTAATAATATTATATTATTACGTGTAGTAAGTGGTGGGGCCAGAGTAGAGTAAAAAGGAGTCTGTATGTAGCAAAGTTGGAGACCCACCCACTGATGCACTATTATAGGAACGTTAGTTAACATACAACAACTCTCCGTTTCACCACCCTACACGTGGACCAATTTCATCTGGACTCACACGCCATTCTTCAAAATGAGTGCATATTTGTAGAAGGATAATAAATCTTCTTAATTACTATTATTCAAACACGTTCTTTTTTTATTGCATTTTCAAGATTATACGGTATAACTCACAATGACATTGGTTTAATAGTATAAGATTAGATATAAATTAAAATATCAATTATTTTGAGCAATACTTATCGTAAGGAGAAATTAACTCGAAATGATGAATAAATATCTTTATTAGTACAAAAAAAACGTTATTTTTACATTAATTATTTGAGCCTTGTTATCTTTGCCTTGAGACTAACGCTGGTAAGTTAAAGTCATAAACCACAAAAGACGTTAGAGAGGATGTGGGACGAAATTTATAAAGAATTCATTACACCCTTACCTTTCCCCTTATGGCCACACTGTAATTTACGATGCAATTGAATGTATATTTTATGAAAAAAAATCTTATAACGATATTAACATTATTTTCTTCAAAAACTCTAGATCTGATGTTTAATGGCCTCAGAATGAAACAATGATGGTTCTGAAGAGCCATGGGTGGGGCTCCAATAATTTTGCTCAAAATTGAACGTTGGACTTGTCCAGACATGCTTGATTTGATATGATTCAAATAAAATGATAAATACTAGCAGGTTCACATGCCAGTATCGTACTGTTGTTTTATCCAATAAGGTTTACTTTTTCCTTTCAAGATTTCATGTTGCTCTAGTCGGCAAGAAAACATTTTTTTCTTTCTTCACTTTTTTAAACTTGGAAATCTATTTTATTTTATTTTTCAAGTGTCAAGTTAAGATTAAAGCTAAGAACGTGTATTAAAAGTCACAAGGAAACGTGTTATTTTTAGAAACTTCAAAGAGTGAGCGACGGTTCATAAAACTAAAAATCAGAAGCTAGTTGTCCATTTCTATATAAATCCAGCTAAACTCTAATTTCTAACATTAGGTAGCCTAAGTGTGATTACCTAATGTATTTTTTCTTCTCCAACGAATATCAATATGTCTCCATAATTTTTTCTAAAATAATATTTGAACATGACAAAATATTAATCTGTGTGAAAATTTACCTAGCTTTATATATACTCAAGCTTTTATTTTATTTTCACTCTGATTTCTGATTTGACCCCACTCGAATTTTGAACTTATATGAGGTATATCAGTCCGTGACATACACATGAAGAATGATGGCTGCAGAATCCCAAAATATAATTACATTGCCTTTCCCCTTGCTACTTGCAATATCCAAAAATATATAATAACCAATTAATAAAAAGGAGAAGAAATGGAATTTAGTACGTCTCTTCGAGTATGAGATGGTGAGGAAGACATATAATGAAGTTGCATGACTTGTACAATTAAAGTGAAATTCATTAATAGAGTGGTTAGAACTTATAAGTTAGTGATGCAGACATGGGAGCTAAGATTAAAACTTAAGTGTAACTTGTGCAGTGTGGCTTGTTCTCCCCATTTTATTTTGCACTCATAAACATAGTACTTCTGTTATTTTAATAATCACAATTCAGGAAATGTTATGGTCATTACATTCACAACTGACAAGAACTTCGAAAAAACAATACCTCTATCAAACCTTCAAAGGTTTTGAAACATGTATTAATTCTTTTTTAGAGTAGCATGTGCCTGGTATTTCATGATGAGCTGTTTCATAATTGAAAAGGGGTCTAACTATAAATTGAAATTGAAATTGACCTGAATGGTTCGACTTGAATAGTAAGTATCTAAGAATAATATTTTATTTACACGATGACTTGAACATTGCATGTTTTGGTTGCTCCAGCGCTTGTAAGCATTTTTTGTTTATTTCACAGACTCATCAGCTTACATAAAAATGCACTGATCAAAACATAGGGAATATATATACATCAATGAAAGAGAGATAGAGAGCTTAGATCACCTGTTTTCACATACTATATTGCAAAATTGAGATAATTTTTTTGTCATCTGGAACCATTCATATCCTTGTCACAAAATGCCATGAAGAAGGTAAAACAGGTTCTCAAAAAGGATTTGGGTTCTTCTGTTTCATTTGCATATTGTTCCTCAAGCTTATCTTGGCATTGGTTATTTTCGTTGTTAACCTCGGTCATACTTTTATTGTGGAAGTCCTCAATCTCTCTGCTACTAACACTAGCACTAGCACTTTCATTGGGTTCTTCTGTTTCATTTGCATATTGCTCCTCATGCTTTTCTTGGCATTGGTTATTTTCACTGCTAACCTCGGTCACACTTTCATAGTGAAAGTCATCAGAAGAAATGACCTCAATCTCTCTGCTACTAGCACTAGTACTAGCAACAGCACTAGCACTACTAGTACTAGCATTGCAATCACCCATTGTTTTGTGCCAAATTTCAAAGTCTTGCTTACATAATAAACGCCAACCACAATCCCTTATTCCTACCACACCATCCTCCTCTTCAGGAGTAAGTGGAGCACCGTTCAACGTGGTTTCATTCTTACAGTACATTGTCAATTTAAGCTTTTGGTTCACTCCCCCTATTAAATGCCGCCAACAGTTGGAGTCCGTGAAAGGAAAAAACCCAATGAAAACCTTACTATTATCACTCCCATCATAAAATTTGAAATATGTTCTTCCAGTGTACCCTTCATATTCCGGAGATTTAAAATACCAATAAATGGAACGTAAACACATAGATTCAGGCAACAATTCTTCCAACACAAGGCACACAGCAATTCCTGACCAGTCATGAGAATCATCATGAGGAATCTCCATTGTTATTGATATACTTTTATTACACATCGACTGTACCGAGTCTTCACAGTGATACCTTCTATTGACAAACCACGATGGAATTTCATTCTCATTCATAAGAAAGATAAAATCTACACCAGCATTGGGTGTGTTGTAGTTCTGTAACAAACAAATTATGTTTTACATCATATATCTATCTTTGATAAGCATAAGATTTGTGAAGTGATAGGTTATTAATTGTGAAAGTTGCAGTTTTGGATTCTCATAGTTTTCTCACAGTTTCTCACAATTGTAGCAAACACAACATTATCAAGAACAGTATAAAAGTAAGGGAGTACCTGGAAGTGATGTGATGCAAAGAGATTCCACAGTTGCTGGTCTAATAAAGGTTTCATAGAATAACAATGTATTGCAAAGAGTTGATGTAGTTTTGGTGGAATATGCGGTAGCGACTGAAGCCAAAAGCAGTAACTCAAGTTTAGTTGTTCTAGCTTTAAAAGATTAGACATGCATCCAACAGGAAGGTTAACAAAATGATTTCCCATTAGATTCAACTTCCACAACGATGACAAGCAATTAAAACCACTAGTGATCGATTCGTCGTGGAGATTACAGAAAGCTAAGTCCAATTCTGTCAATAGGGAGAGACCTGAGAAAGAAGGAGGCAATGGAAGGGGTAAGGTGGATGAGATGGAACCTCTCCCTCTGCATCTTTGAAATGATAATATTTTGAGGTTATTGAATTCATTAATGTATGAGGGTATTTCTGTTATAGCAGTTGCACCAGCATGAAGCTCCTCCAAATGCACATGTTCATTCAGATTTTCTGGAAACCTTTGTATTTGTGAGCAAAGAGAAATGTTGAAAATTCGAAAAGACTTCAAATTGCACATGGTATTTGGGAAGGAAACCAAATTATTGCAACCCTTTAAGTTCAAAACAGAAAGACTAGTTAAGAAGCCAAGTGATGGAGGTAATTCTTCTATAGCAGTATTCTCTAAGTGAAGCATTGATAAGCTTCGCATATTTTCATCAAACTCGGGGAGATTTTCAAGTTTTATGCAGTCAGTTAAGATTAATGTCTCTAGAGAATTCATCCACAATTTACTTGGGAGGGCTGTTAGATTCTTGCAACCTGTGAAATCCACGTTGACAAGCTTCTTATGCTTTCCAAGAGATTCATGAACCTGATCTAAACTTACACAACCCTCCAGGATCAATGATTCTAGATTTGGAATTCTATCAAACTCTGGAGTTGTGGTCAGATCTTTGGAGTGGCGCAGATCCATGACCCTCAACTTTCCTAAAAACTGATCAAAGCAGAGGGAATTTATGTCAACAAAAGATTAGTTTTCTTATGCTTTAAATATGTTTTTATTGCTTGAAATATTATCAATATTGATTTTAGTCCCTTAAGTTATTTTGCTTAGTTTTTAGTCCTTGCTTTAATTGATGGTTTCGGTTTCAGTCATTATCAATAATGTGTAAACACCACAACTGAACATGAAACCAATTAGTATGACATATATCATATGTTGATGGTACTCATGTTATCACTAGGACTAAAACTAAAACTTTGAAACATATAAGGACTAAAACCCAAAAAAGAAAAACCAAAATCTAATATTTTTTTATGAAAAAACACATTTAAGAATTTTTCTTGTAAATCATGTGCTTATACATTAAAATGTGGAATGAGATTTACCTGTGTGTTATTCCAAAGTTGTGACAGCTTACTAGAAGGCAACATAAGACTCACAAGTTCATTTGATTTAGCAATGTGTGGCAGAGCATTCATAGCATATCCCTCCCAAACAAGAACTTTCAATGCACTAGGAAGAGATTTGAGACCATGTAACAGATACACATTTTGTAGCACAAGTAACCTAAGACCTTTCATATCAGAGAAGCAATTTTCGTCCCAATCTGCCTGATATGGTTTTGGTGATTTGAAAACTATCCCTTGAATTTCTCTTCCTCCCTAATGATTTACAACAATGAACATGTGATTAATGTTATAATACAAATTAGACATAACTTATATATATAGCAAGTGTAATTAACTTGAAGACATATAAAAACCAGGCACATACCTCATTTTCTCCCAATACTTTATCAATATCCTTCTGAGACCATAACCTACTGCGCTTGCCAGCATCATAATGAGATTCATCCAAAACCGTAGTCTTGCCCAATTGGACAAGCATATCGTGCATGTGAATACGTGTCTTATTATAAGCTACCAGTGATTTCTCAAGAAGCATATTGAGTCCAAGAATTGAATTAAGACCACAATCTTTCAAGAATGTTCTCAGCATATTCTCTTCCATATTGTTGAAAAAACATGCAATGTCTAGAAATATAGCTCTATCATCCATTCTCAATCCATCATAACTTATTTGAAGTGTCTTGAGAATAACATCACCATCTCCTACATTTTGCTCCATCCTATTTAAAGCATCTTGCCATTCAAATACACTCCTTTCACAAAGAAATGAGCCCATGACTTCAAGTGCTAAAGGAAGGCCTCCACAAAGGTTACATATAGCTTTGGACAAATCCAAATAACCAGCTTCAGGTTGATCTTCATGAAATGCATTTAGACATAAGAGCTTAAGTGATTGATCACTATTTAACATTTCAATATCATAATTTTTGAATAGTCTTTTTGGTGTTAGCAAGTGCTTATCTCTTGTGGTTATAATTACTCTGCTTCCTTTACCAAACCACTCTTGTTTTCCAACTAAATACTGTAGTTGCCTTTTGTCACTAACATCATCAAGGACAATAAGAACTTTCATATGGCTTAAAAAGTGCCTTATTTTGTCCCTCCCTTCCGTTTCATTTTTTATTTGAAAGTTTGTATGTTTGAGAGGAGAAAGAAGTTCCCTTTGTAAATGAGCTAAACCAAATTTCTCAGAAACCTCTCTAACATTTGCAACAAAGCAACTAATTTCAAATTCATTTCGGATCCCTTCATAGACAACGCTAGCAAGAGTTGTCTTACCTACTCCACCCATGCCCCATATTCCAACAAAACAAACATCATCCTCTAATCCCATCTCTAAAAGTGATTTCATCTCTGCAACTTTTGAACCAATTCCAATTAAACCATCAAAGCTAAATGACAATCTTGGAAGTAATTTCGCACTTACTGTTTCAGCAATCTTTTCAATCAGTTCTGTTTCATAACTGCATCAAAGCAATAATCAAAGGGATATATTATAAAGAGCTACGACACATTTACATATATACTTTTACTTTAAAATTATAAATACACGTAAAATAAAAACACATGCACACAATCTTTCATTGTAACTACATAATTGCAAATATAAAATTTCAGGCTTATTCTAAAAGTTTCTACAAATAGTAATCTTCAAAGAAAATATTCGAACTACCTGAGTATGCAGAATTTGCTATGAATTTCAAAGTATTTTAAGTTAAAAAAACATACTCCACATAAAGAAACATTACCAATTAATGGAACTCAGGCCCGCTAAATCTGCAACTTGAGTTAAAGCATCTCGCCAATTCTGCACTTTTTGTTTATCATCCTTAAATCTTATCTCATGTATCTTGAATGCTTCAGAAAAACTCCCCTTCTGGTCTTTTATATCAGATGGTTCAACACCATAAAATATAGGCAAAACTTGTTGACCTAACCTGTTTTTAGATTCAAGTATCTTCTCCAGTTCTTTCAAACACCATGTTGAAGAAGCATAGTTTTGAGATAGAATAACTACTGCACACAAGGATTCTTCAATTGCTTTGAACAGTTCTTTTGAAATAACATCTCCTCTTTCAAGTCCTTCGTTGTCCCTGAAAGTAACTATCCCTTTATTCTTCAAACCATTGTATAAGTGGTCTGTGAAGCCAAAACGTGTGTCTTCTCCCCGAAAACTCAAGAAAACTTCATACTTCCACTTCCTTATTGGACTTGAGTTAGTCGATGGGGAAGAAACACTAAGTGCCATTCCAAGTTATCAAGTGTTATTGCTAGTGGGGTTCTCAGTGATCATGGATTAAGCTTTTGTTGTATATGTAGGTAAGTAAATTGAAACCAGCTTTTGTCATAACATGCAGACCATATTATAAGAATAAAAGAGAAAAAAGAGTTATGATGGAAATAAACATACAATGCTTTCTCAATATAAATAAATATAAATTTATGTATTTAAGTAAAAATGTCACATATCTCAAACAGATTTTTATTCTCTAAATCAACCAGAATATTAATTTTTTATTTTTATTTTTTATTAATACAATAATGTGTAATTAACGGAGGACAGATAATAAGACACCACAGAGGAGAAAGATCCTATTGTAGACAAGTGATCCTTGTACCTCAAGGAGACCTTTGTTCAACTGCAATTGAGCATGCAATAAATAATACTAAAACGTAGATAGATATAATATTAAATATTATGATGAGAAAGGTGAAAAAAGATAGGGTACAATCATACATGCTTTGTCATCAGTCATGTTTGATGATTACTTAGGAGTGTCACCTGAGACGAAACTGGGGCATGTCAAAGTGTCGGTGGAGCGCGTAAATAGGGTCAGATTTCGATATTAGAAAAAATGGACGAATTTATATATACGGGTGTACTTTCATCTTAAAATTACAACCTTCACGTACCTTTTTTATTATTTATCAATGGTGCAATTTTTACCTAACCCAATTGGACTTTTCCTTTTTTTTATTATTTATCCTTCATAAATGGACTATCACATTATAGTTTTTCCTTTTTTTTACTCCCTCATGGCTCTAAGGTGGGAGTATTTGCATTATATTTAATTTTTTTCTAGCTTCCTTCTAAATCGATTTCAAGGTGAGAGTTTTTCATTCTCTACTAAATCGGCTGTGAGGAAGAAGTTTGGAAGTATTGGTTTAACAATGACATCATAATTAAAGTTATGGTCGAATTAACCACATCTTCCCGTAATTATTCATAATTACAATAAACATAATATAATCATAATTCCTCATTATAAGATCTGTCATTATGCATGAGATTGCCTAGTTATATAGGATGTTCAAATAATAAGCTAAACATATTTCCATACATAGGAAATGACACTAAGTAACTGAGTCTTATCCATTATTGCACTACTGATCTCCACTTGTATTATTGGTATCCCTGTTATTTAGATGTGACCTTCCAATGATAGATGTTATAGCAGCAACTAGAGCTGATGTGAAGTTAGGATCTGCAGTGATAGCAGCTGTAGCTGCATTAACTGAGTCAGTAAATGATGAAACTGACATAAACTTGTTTAGAAGACTAAGATTGTCCTTTTGTTGGTGTGATGATGAGGAATGGGTAGCACTTTCTTGAGTGAGATCTAATGTGATAGTTGGAAATGGAGCTGAGGAAGAGAGAGTAGCCATGTTGTTGTGTGAATAAGAAAGTGCAGCACTTTCTAATATGGTTGGATTAATTAGGCCATCAGCGCTTGGCATTGATCCTGAAAGAAGCATTGATGCTGCTGCAGATGTGGTTGAAGCCATTGCCTTTGCAGTTGGAGGGAGCGGATGGTTATGTTGCCCTTCATATGTAGTGATCAACACACTTCTGTCTTCACCACACCTTTGTACCTATAAAAAATTACACAAATCCATTAATAATACATAAAGAACACTACAAATATGGTAGCAAAGTCACTCTACTAGTAAATGCTGGTAAATAAGTTTCATAAAATGTTGGTAAAAATTAATTTGATCTTTTAAATAGATATTATGTTCACTTGTCTATTATTAATGTGTCAATAATTAGTACTCTTAGAAGAGTCTATCAAGAAAGGATAATATGACTTAAACTCCAAAGTGGGTAGTTAAGTTTGATAGAAAGTATACTTGTTTTCTTACTGGACAACCAGTACACATGGTGCAACGATAATAAGCTCGCGGATATGGATTCCCTTTCGCCATCTTTTGCCCATATTTTCTCCATTGGCATCCATCTGCTATCTGTTATCAAGTTAATATATGATCCAAAATTAATCTTATTAACTTAGCTGTAATTTAATTATGTATACCACATAAATTCATATTGCAAATTCATTACACAAGAAAGCTAGCAATGTCACAAACATAAATTACACTACGTTTCATTGCAAAACTAGATGCTAATACTTAAATATAATGATCGTGCAGAACTTGTGGAGTTAAAATATTACAATAAATCTTTCTGCGTAATCATCTGTTATTGAATACAGTACACCATACTGATATACTGTCTTAAGTCTTCTTCTTCTAACATATCTACCAAACATTTAGTTTCTTGCACTTCAAAAGACTGATTTGCCAATTGTATGTATATGTATTGACAACTATTCCAATATTAGTGGTTTCTATATATTTTGTCCAGTGTCTATGTTCTAGGAGCACAATGGGAAGTTCATAGTTTAGTTTACTAACCATTGAAGATTCTGATCTGGCTCGAACTGATACACGAGCTTTCTTGATGATTGACATGGTTTCAGATGGTTGATCAACATGATCCATTAAATAATTTAACCTAGGAACTTTATTAGAGAGCCACCCTAATTGGAATGCTTGGTCACTAGTGCTCTCCTCCATTATTCTTGCTTTTGAATTATTATCCTTATTTCGTTCCAAGACAATATTGTCTCTTGTGGTGCAAATCTGCTGAACATTCTTGTTCTCCATCAATTCAACCAAGTTTTTGCTTCCCTCCAAAGATTGTTGGAAAGCTTTATCCCTTCCACCAAAACCACCCATCTCTAAAAATGGCCTTGGAACCTTACCTTCTTTCTTACCCTTCTCCTCTATGGCTTGTTCACCCTACAAAAGCCAAATTAAAACCACTACATAATATTATTCACCTTTGGATAACAAATACCCTTTTTCTTAAGATAAAATAATAGTTTGTGTTGAGGAAGATGTTAAAACTTCTTTACATTTTTAGTTCATCATCCTTTATTTAAGAGTTAACCATCATTGATTATAAACTAAAGGTAATCCATTGAATGGTATACTTAAGTGTATTTTTACGCTGTCAATAATGCACACTCATTAAACTCATTTTTAATTATTTGAAACTCATAATAAGTTTGATTAAGGAAAAAATATTCTGACATTATTATAGAACAACCAAATTACATCTAACACCTTTATTGTAACAAAAGTTACACTCATTTCTTATTTTGGAGGTGAAAGCAATTTAGTAACATAAACTTAAAAGATAGAAATATAATTTTTGAAATAATAAACTCAAAATAAACTCATACCACTACATAAAATTGATGATATTTCTGTTATTCTCAGATTTAAAAAAAAAAACAATACCCCATGGCTATGCTGTGTCTGCATCATCTTGATAAGTTGCAAGTGTAGGGTATTGTAGTCATTGATGACCTGATCAACCAGCTCTCTCAGACGTAGATTTTCAGCATTCATATCCTGCAATTCAGCTAGCAATGCAGCAAGCTATATATGTATCCAGAGAAAACAAAATACGGTGTTAAATATGCTGTCTGTTAAATAAAAATTAGAGCAATGATATATGAAAAAAGAACATATATTACACAGTACAGTAGAGTTTGCACTTGCACAAATAAACCTACCTCATTTCTCTCATCATCCCCATCTCCCTTGATTGATCTCTTGCCACCAGTATTCTTTGTTAGAAGATCTAAGCTAGTCTATAAATTAACAAGGAGAAGAAAATAAGATTTACTCAATTATTGTTAAGCAATCATAAAAAATCTAAGGAATTATCCATATGAGTTAGAAATGAAGAAACAAAGAAAAGAAACTCAATATATACATATATATATATATATATATACTTATATATATTATATATATATTGTGGCTATATTTGTTATTCTCCAAAAAAAATGCATACGAGAATCGTCCTATATATTATTGGGCTAGTACAGAATTATCTAAATGATCATAACCTTAAATCAACTCTTAATATAATTACATAATCAAATCAGATGAAATTAATATACACACACACACACACTTGAATAAAAGTTTGCTTACATACATCTACATTAACCTCTATACGGTGCAGCATTTGATGATCATCACCGTGATCATCTTGGTTCGTTTTCTTATTCTCAGCGAAGAAATCCATCTCATCCAAGGCTAGTCGTTTATGACTAAACGACATGAGTTGTGAATTAGAATGTGAGGCAGTAGGCTCATCAGCCACGGCAATGGCATCATTCCATGTGGCAGCCATGTTTTTTTGATACAATTATTAAGCTTCTATTTCTGTATTGGCTTTGTATATATTACACAGTATATAACTGTGGTCGGGGAAGAAGAAAGTGATTATATATCAGTATCAAAGTGTCAAAAATGGTTTTAATGTAAAAGAAGGGAATGGAGAGAAGGAGAAAAAAGGTAAAAGTCAGAGATAGAGAGATGCAATGGACTCGGCAACAAAAAGGGTTTTGACTAAGACCAAATATTATATGACAAATTAAACAAGAAACTTAAATATTAATTGTAAGATGGTGAGTAAGTGCCCACATGGCATTTTGTCTATAGGCTACAAACATATAAATAATTACATGACAATGATAGGTACTTGAGACCATCTTGCCTAAATAACATCATCATATGTTTTTGGGTAATTATTTTTTTTTTTTTGTCCAAATTATGTCTTAAATTATATATCGTAATAATGATATTGAAATAAAAATAGAAAATTAATAAATTTTTTATTTTTCAACTGAAAAATCATATTTTTTATTAATGAAAAACATGATTTGAGATAGACAATGTATTCTTGTCCCATATGTTTATAGGTTTTAAGATGAAAAAATTGACTTAAAAAAATCACTAGTCCGGACCAAGACATAACTGTAGAAATGAAGAATTCACCATCTGCACCGTCCATGACATTGATGATTGGTCAACGACTCACTTTTCTCCTTTATGTCGTAACTTGCCACTCTTTCTAGGGTCCACCCTTACCTTTGACTTCGACGTCCTATATCTTGCAGATTATTCAATCACTGTAATATTCATTTATAAATATTTATTATATCATTAATCAGAATTAATGATAATTAAATATCAACACTAAATGATATAGTGACAGGATATAAAATTCATAATGTATCAATGAATTTATTTTTTCTCCTATTTTATTGTATCATCTTTTTTGTTACTCTTGTATCATCCTTTTATATTACTCTTTTATCATCCTTTTTGTATTTCTGTTGTATTCACACTGAGGAAATCATATAAATGTAGTGTTTTAAATTAGGAGTAGGTTGGAAGAACAACTGTAGTCAAATACATGGATATATTCAACTATTTCAACTTAATACAGTTAATTAATTACATATTCTCTCTTACTTTTCCAGCTTCCATTTTTTAATGTTGTGTTCCATTTTGTGAAATAAATAAAACGTACCGACTACTTTCCTTTATTATTTATCTTTAGTCTTATATTGTCATATATTAATGACTAAAACTACTTACAATGACATTAATAAATCCAAAAGAAATTATTACAATATTTTAGTCAAAGATGTAACATGTTACTCCACAAAAGATTATGACTATTAATAAATCCAAAAGAAATTATTACTAGTTATAATAATAGTAAAACAGTAAAATTAAGCTCACATGTTTTACTAAAAAATGTGATTAAATTTTAGGTTTTGTATTCATTTAAGATTGTTGATATCTATTTTTATACTTAAAAGAAATTTGATAGATAATTTAATTTTTAAAAAATAGGATGGGGTGAGTAATTTGATGTGGGTATCTCATTTAGATATCATATGTTGAGCCTACCTTTCTCAAATCGGCCAACAATTATATATTTCTATTTATAAGAGTAAGAGTAAACTGAGGACTACCATTTGAGAGAAGATCTCTATTTTATACTGCTCTCCATTAATGCCCTATTCATCTATCTTAGTATGTCGTTAAAATGACAAGTCTTGAGAGTCACCCTTTGGTGTCTAATACCCTCTTGCATGTGAATGAGACTCCTCTAATTAATAATGGAAAGAAAAATACTCCTAAATACCATTGACATTTGTATCATTTTTATTTAGAATGAGATTACACTTTTGTCTTTAAAACCGGAAGGAAAAAAGTATTTCCCTTTCCATTACGTTACTGGAGAGAGGATTCTCGCATCTTGCATATAGTATTCATGCTCCATATTACTTGCCACCATTACTAGTGCCATTATATTTAAGTTTCTTTCTTGTCTCTCTCAACATAAGTTGGAACTGATTAAAAATATTTAACACCTGAATTTTAATTTTCTAATAAGTATAAACCCAAACTTTTCTTGAAGAATGGTCATCAATAAAACTAAGAAAGAAAGAAGCAGTATACAATTACAAATCACACCAAATTATTTATATATGTGCAAACTCATTTCTATGATATGATCGAATAATATTATGTATTTCTACTAAAAAGCCTAAAAATTCTCTTAACAATAAAAAAGTACACAAACTCATTTTAAGTGAAAAATGTTAACGAGTAAAGAGTGACACATTTCACGTACAGAATACTCATTGCACTTAACATTAACATATGGTGTTGAGAAAGTATTTTATGTATGGAATATAGGTGACTACCTCATAAAGTAATGAATATGAATAGAACAAATAAGTGCCATCAACAGCTTCACTACTACTATTGCTCTCTGGAACTTAGAAAAAGAGCAAAAGTGAAGGATATTTTCCTACATGTCACATAAAAATGATCTTCACAGTCTTTATTTACATTCTCTTTTTCCAATGTTAGTAAACCGTGATGCTGCATGATACACGACCTCTCTTCGAAAACAGGTTCAATTCTTAGACTATATCTTTTGCTATTGGTATAGCCTAAGTCTATACATGATAATGACATGTTGTTAGTTTTATTATCTATATATACAAATCTGATGGCCGTAGTTAATTATGTGCATGTATCAGCTGAGGTTATTTATTCCCATTTCCACATATAACATTATATTCATGTTTATGGAAAGTAACTAATAAGCAGCCTTATTAAATAGACAACACGATTTCTTAAAATGTATAGCATATAGTATAAACTTTAATGTTAGCCTGAAGGTTTTGTAAATTCTTTTCCTCTTGAAGAAGTATCAGCCTATGTCTTTAGAAAAGAGAAAAAGCACTCTTATCAAGTTAAAAAGCATAAAGAACATAACTATCTAGCTGTAATAAACGTTTTAGAATATCCAAAAGTTAGAGTTCACTAATTCTTCTTCTGCTCTCTATATATATTCTATCATACATAAAAAACCAAAAGAAATAGAGAACATGGTGAAGAAAGGCCAACAAAGTATGTCATCATCTTGTAACTTCTTACTATTAACCATTTTTATATTGGCCTTTCTCTCCATTGCCTTTGGTGAACAATCCTGTAGTGAAACCTTTATTAGACTCATCCAGAAAAGGAACATCACAAATTGCAAGACATTGAGGACTCAAGGAGCTGAGTTTGCATGGAACTACCATTACAATGGCACTAACTCCACCATACTTGATATCTTGTTTGGTGCAAGACTCAATTCACCTGAAGGGTGGATAGCATGGGGTGTGAACCCAGGAAAAAGGGCTGAGATGATTGGAACCAAAGCCATCATAGGGATTAAATACTCTGATGGGTCATTGATAGTAAACACATATGATATTACTAAAGAGACCAAACATGGTTGCAAGCTTTTGCCATCACCTATTGGACTTGAAGTTTCCAACAAGTCAATGGAGAATGATGCAGTGTCTGAATTTTACACCATATCTGCTAGAATAATTCTCCCTAAAGAGTATAACATTACAAGGTTGAACCATGTGTGGCAACTTGGTTATGCAATAGCTGATGGTAACCAACCATTGAGGCATCCAACCACTCTTCACAATGTTGATAGCACAGAGACCATAAACTTGACTTCTAGCAGTGGCAACAGCACTGGTCAATACCGTAGTTACCTCAGATCGGTAAGAAGGAATTCATTTTCATAATATTATTGGGTATATTATTAACATAGGTAGAGTAATAAACATTATTATATAATTAACTCTTGGTTAGTGGTCGAACTATATATATATATATATAGGTACATGGAGTTCTAAACATGATGGGATGGGGAACAATGTTACCAATTGGAGTAATAATAGCGAGGTACTTTCGAGTGTATCCTTTTAAATTTCATCCAATGTGGTTTTACCTTCACATTAGTTGCCAAGTATGTGGTTTTCTCACTGGCACTGCTGGCTGGATTATTGGACTATATCTTGGACATGCAACAAGATACTACACCTTCCATACTCATAGAACTTTTGGCATTTTGATATTCACACTCAGCACCGTCCAAGTAATATTTCATTCTCTCTCTTACTTAATATTATGATAATCATGCATTTTAGATTTCAAATCCACTTAATATTAAGTTACCGTAATTTTTTAATGTGATGGTTGCTGTTTTTAGTGATAAAGATTAGAAAGGCAATAACATAAAATAATGACAAGTTATTAAGTATGTTACTTTATGTGTCATACAAGCTGATTAGTTGAAAAGTTATTAAGTATTTGAGGTATTTGAGGTAAATAGTATTGAATATTATCTTTTATCAATTAGATTGTGGCACATAAAATGGCAAGTTTGTAAAATCAAAGATGTTATAATATTTGATGGAAGTTTATCTTATTCATCTTAAAATATCCAAATATAGCCCCAATTCGCTTAGCATATGTCTAGAATTTTGTATATGTAAGTTCTAACACAGTGAAATGAAACAATTGATGTTCAGATGTTAGCTTTTCGCCTAAAGCCGAAGCAAACAGATGATTACCGCAAATATTGGAATATGTATCATCATTTTCTTGGTTATGGACTGATCACTATTATAGTCATAAACATATTCAAAGGAATTTCCATTATGCAAGGTGGAAAGGGTTGGAAATGGACTTACTTTGGTATTCTCATTATTTTGGGCTCAGTCACAATAACTTTAGAGATTGCCACATGGGCTCGCTTCATCTTGTCCAAATTGGAGAAGCAGAAGAACAACAAGGGAGACAATAATAAAACCCCAACATCCTAGGCATAAACAAAATGACCATTACCACTGTAGAGATCACATATCCCAATTTAGTGTCCATAACTATATCTCATCCAATAGTATATGTCACATAATATTTCATTTTTATTTTATCAAATGAAATGACACATAAGAATAAATATTTATAATGACATACATGACATTATATTATTGGATGAGAAGGGTTGATGACACCAACTTAGGACATCTTGTCTTCATCCCATTACGAGCAATGCAAGATATATGGTGGTATGAGCACACTTCTTCACTAATAATGTGTTTTTTTAGAATTAAAATGATGAATCACTTTGATGACTTAATTATTTTGTAAAACTTTCAAGACATTTGTGTGTGGACAATATTTTAATTCTTGTTTGAGACATTATTAAGATTCTTGTTTGAAGCTAGAGAAATTATCATGCAATACTATTTTTACATTACATCCATCAAAATGGTATTGTTGAAAAAGAGATGCATTGATTAGGTAATTATATGATATAGATTCTTATAGTTATTTGTATAATGGTAACATCCCAACAAGTTGGATAGTGTGACAAAAATGTTCACATTAGCATTAGGTTGGATTGTCACACGTGCTCCATGTTACTCTTTATTTACCATCTCAATATAATATTTATGTGTTAGTCAATGTTTGAAATTATTACTCTCCACAATTATGATTTTGAAACTCTTACTAATGATACCATCACCATAGTTTCTATTACATCAATCGCATTACCACCAATACTACACGACCGACTAATAACAATTATCTTAATGTTTGAAAAGTCTTCACCATACTAAACCAAAATTTTAAATTACATAGAAAAACTTGTATAATACATCTAACACATCATATTTGAAGATAAATGTGTGTATTTTTCATATATTATCTTTTAGGACTAAAATTTAATTAGAATTCTCAATATTTTACTGTATCTATATATATATATATATATACATATTTAGACAATTATTACTATAAAGTACAAAAGAAAATGTACTTAAACTCTTAATTTCCCTAGTAAGTTTCAGAAGCTTATTTCGAAAACATTTTTTGAACGTATTTTGTATTAGAAGAATTGTTAATTTGTTGGAAAATATGAACAGTTATAAAATATTTATAACTTACGAATTCATTTAAGGAAAATTATAGAGTTGGACGATATTGATGAGCTATAATGTAAAATTAGTTGTGAATGTATCCTCGGCCAATCAGTTCCGATTTTATTTGACCTGAGAATGACAACTATACATAATTTACTTTTTAATAATCTGTAGTACAACATGAGGTTAAAAATCTGCTTATTATTTTTGGTCCAATAATATGCTTGGATTTTAAATAAAAATAATTCATTAATGATGATCAAAATTTTATACATATATCATATTAAAAACATTAAAAGCAAAGTTATCAATGACTTTAAATAATATTGAATTAATTAATAAACGTATATTATTATATTATTATCTATATAAAAGTAAAAATGACTTGAAATTTAATTTATGAATGATTTTATATTATTAAACATATAATCTTTGACTATAGGTTGAAAAAGATTCATAGTGTACATAAAAAAATAATGATAAGATATTTATTTTTTTGGTAAAATAATGATGAGATATTATTCACAAGATTGTCTCAATGGACTTTTGATTTAACTTAGAAAATAAGATTAGATATTAGGTGTAATATAAAAACATTGAGAAATAAATAGTTAACATAATTTGTATACCTATACTTTCCTTTAGATTTTATAAGTGGTCAGTTATAAAATATTTGTAATACTGAAACTATAAAATTTTGATTCAAATTTAAAATATAATAAGAAAGATAGATATCTGTACATATTTTTTTAGAGTTAATTACACTCACATCCCCTAAGTTTTAGTGAAATTACACAAACTACTCTTCCCTTTTTTGTCCTTACACGAACCACCCCTCACTCTTACACAAACCACCTCTGATTTTATACATATATTACACTAACCACCCCTAATTAGATATAAGTGTAATATTTTAAATAAAAAACGTGTGATGAGTGTAATTAAGTTAAACAAAATATTATATATTGTGTAGAAAATTCCAAATAGTACAAAACTGAGTATCTTTTTATTATTTTTGTTTCATTATACAATATATCTAAAGAAATGTTTTTATAACTCTTATATTATTTTTGTAATGAACAAAATAATGAAGATGTATTGACTTTTATATTATTTGGATTTGTCTACACAATGTACAATATTTTGTTTAACTTAATTACACACATCACATGTTTTTGTTTAAAATATTGCACTTATATCTCATCGGGGGTGGTTAGTGTAATATACGTACAAAATTAGGGGTGGTTCGTGTAAGGACAAAAAATGATGAGTGATTTGTATAATTTCACCAAAACACAAAGGGTGTTAGTGTAATTAACTCTATTTTTTATGCGATATTCAACTTATAAATTAATGGAATTAAGACTTATTATTGTTGTATGAATTAATAATTATTACTAAAAAGCAATTTCACATACATAAATTTGATTATAATTTTATAAGGTTATATGAACATATGAAATTGGAATTTAAGAAAACTAATAATAATAAATTGTAATTATAATTTTGTCTTATAATCCAGTAATGGACTGTGAGGGGATTGGGCTGTAATATATTATATTTGATTGAGTGAGGATAGCGTGAGTTATAAGTTGTTAGTTACATGTGAGTTGTAGCAGTTGCAGAAGTAGAAGAAGAAGAAGAATTGAAGAAGTGTTTATTTGAAATGCAGGCAAGAAGCACGGGAACGACGTCGTATGATTCATCAGAGATTGAGAAAATAATAGGTTACAAGTTCAGGAAGAAGAAGCTTGTAGAAGATGCGATGACACATTCTTCATTCCCTGGTTCAGTATCTTATGAACGTCTTGAATTCTTAGGTGATCCTATTTTGGGTCATGCCATTAGTAATCATCTCTTTCTTGCTTACCCTAATCTTCAACCTGCTCAGCTTTCTCTCCTCCGCGCCGCCAATGTCAGCACCGAAAAACTCGCCCGCGTCGCCGTCCGCCACAATCTCCACCGCTTTCTCCGCCACAACTCCCCTCCTCTCATCATCAAGGTATTAATATTATTACCCTTTCAATCTTCTATTTACTTTTCTTTCTCTCTGCTCTGCAAATTCAAATACTTCCTATACTTAATGACAGAAATTTGAATGGATTTTGTTATCCATTGCACCCTAACATGTAAAGTTAACCTTGGAAAAAATTAGAACATTGACTCTTAATTTATGTTAAATATATTCCAACATTACCAAAAACCCAATTACATCAACTCTGTTTTTTGTTAAATTAAGTGATCATCTACTCGAAAGTTTGAGCGAAAAGCGAGACCTTTTATGTACAAATTTACTTTTTGTTAAATGATTATAACGAGGTAATGAATATTAGGTAAAAGAGTTTGTGGAGGCTGTGCTTCAAGAGGATGATCCTGTTTGCTATGGTGGAATGGTGAAAGCTCCAAAGGTTCTTGCAGACATTGTAGAGTCTCTGGCTGCTGCAATTTACGTGGATATTGATTTTGACCTTAAAAGATTATGGGTGGTGAGTACAGTAGAGTACTATGTTATCTAGCAATCTAATATTTTTTGTTCTGGTTTGTTTGGAGGGAATGGAACTTGGAAACTTCATTGTTATTAAATTTGAAATTGATTATTAGCTATTCAAGGTGATAAATTTAATCTGGGTTTGTAAGCTAAGAACTGTGCTTTGTGGTCGCTCATGCTGATGTTTGTATATTTGAGTGAGATAATTGTCAGTTTATGTGTGTGGTGTATTCAAGGATAAAATAATTGCTTTTACAGATAATTAGAGGCCTTTTGGAGCCGATAATTACGCCGGGTGATCTTGTGCAACAACCACAACCTGTTACACTGCTATTCGAGGTCTGTCAAAAGAATGGGAAACAAGTTGACATCAAACACTGGAGGAATGGTGCCAAAAGCGTTGCAAGTGTCCATGTTGATGGACAGTTTGTTGCCTCTGCTTCTGCTGATCAAAAGGACATTGCAAGACTTGATGCTGCCAAAGCTGCCTTACATAAACTATCTAATTTAGTACCTACAAGTACTAGCTTGCTTGACTTTTGCCCTGGAATTGATGGTAACTTTGAGATTGATGCAGCCAAGCAGGTGTTGCATGAGCTTTGTGGGAAGAAAAAATGGTCCAGACCAGAATATTTGTAAGCATTTCTAGCCTATTAGTATCATTTGCAATGGACATGTTGAAAGAAAAAGCATCTTTCCTTTGTGATGTCACGTTGAGAATTTTAGGAACCCATATAACTGCATCTGTTTCTTTCCTAAAGCTGTGTTGCTTGGTTGTGTTTGACAATTGTGTGCAAGGATGTGTTGTCTTGGCAAAATTTGAGTTTTTTTTATCAGTCGTTCAGTCAATGAAACTAATATCCTGAACCTAGCTATATAACACTAGAGTGAAGAAACACATTCAATTTTACTTTATAAAAAAGGTAGAAGTATGCAAGAACTGAATGAATAAGTCATGGCTGTCAAATATCAACAGTTAGTATTTGTTATTGATGCAAATTTTCAACTAGCTATCTTCCTTTCAGGTTTCAATCTGTTCTTTCTGTTTACTTACTCATGTCTAGGTTTTGATTCTCTTTGGAAGCTAACTCTTTTGCATTGGTTCACAGCATTGAGAATGATGCAGGCCCTCCACATGAAAAGAAATTTGTTTGCTCTGTTAAGATATCAACCGAAGAGGGTAGATTTGAAATGACTGGGGATGAAAAGTCTCGGGTGAAGGATGCAGAGAATTCCGCGGCGTCCTTGATGATTCGAGCCTTACAAGAATCTAATTATTTGTGATTTTAAATCTTGGATTTTCCAGGTAGAAGTATTAGCATTGTAGATTCTTTATTAAGATTATGCATGATAGTGTAGCTGTCTTATTTTCCTTTTCAAATTACTTTACTAACCAGGCAAAATTGCAACTTTATGAATGCTATGTGAAGGTTGCCATTGAGTACTTTGGTAATTTGATCATGTAATCGAGATTGCTAATCTTGCATTTAATATGATTTGAGATTAGAATTATCAAAAGAAATCCCATAGTTACTTTAAATAATTGCAGACAAATGAATCCGAGCTAGACCTCTTTAAAATATAGAGAATTGAAAGCATGACTCAATTAGGCAAAGTCAATTCACCCTATGGTTCATTGAGATGGGAGATGACAAGTCTTATAAATCCTTGGCTTTGGTTAATAAATGCATCCTGTAACCTTTTAAGAAATTTTGGATGTTTCATTTAAAAAAGGAACAAACGATTTCTTAGAAGTTTTAAAAATAAATGCTGTCAAAGTGTCAAACCTTCTGCTATATTTAGTTTATCTATTTATTTAGGGGTACCTAAGGGCTTCATCATATTTCACAAAAATTAAGCATGTATATCAAATTTGACTAGTGAAGAGTAAACTCTTACGATAAAAAAAGAAGATGCAAATCTCTTTGGATAATCAGCTATTGAAGACTGGGGAAACCAAACTAGAAAGGTTGAAACACCTAGCTCTGTGAAATTCTATCAATATCCAAGAAACCACTACTCACATCCATACAGATGGATCATCTTTTAAATAGCCATATAGATGGACTATATGTTTGGGTGTGAGCAATGATTTTTGGATGTATGTTAAATTTGCCCAAGCTTTTAGCCTTCTTTCACATCTCTTAAATTTTTACTACAATGTTGTCCTTATTATAAGGTTTGTAACAATTATATCCTTACATATATGAAATTTACAGTAATTCAGTTTACTCTAAAGATCTTTATATTACCTAGTCACCCTTGAATAGTACAAGTTGACAGTTATAACAAAAACATATGTATATTAGGATAATGTCAAATGCACTGCTTTGAAGGCATTGAGTAAATGAAAAGTAATTTGATATCAGACATGTTTAAAGGACTTTGCTTGCACACAACTCTCCTCTCATTCAACACAACTCTCTTGCTTGCACACAATTTTGAGATAGAGTAGACATGAGCTCCAACTATCCAAAGTTATATAAAACAATGTATGATGAATGGAAAACTCACCCTTTAAGAGTTCAATAATCAAGTCTATTCTTGCACTCTACCCCTCAGACAAGGGAAGGAAAAATTGCAGATATATGAATTTGTCTGCATGGAAAACATCCTAAATGGTTCAAGATATGTTATAGCTAAACTATGAAACATTTTGGTTCTTTGTTCCCTTGGATAAAAAATCTTATTGTGCTTATATCTTAAACAAGTTCAATAGAAAATGTTTCACTTAGTTACGTCTCCTTGTTTTAAAGATTTCAGTAAATTTCAGCTTCACTCATACATAGTTACACATTAGAAATTAAGTACATTTTAAGTGTACTAACACCAAAAGCTAAATAAATCAATTCGAAAGCATTCATATTTACAAGGGTATGTTTTAGATTACTTAGGATGAGTGTGCACTAAAACTTCTGGTTTTCTATACTTTTGAACCTTATTAAGATGCAGAAGGAGGGATCAATTAATCTTAGGCATTAGCTTTTATCTTCACTTATTTTTTTGGAAAAAAAGTTAATCTCATACTCTACTTTGGATATTAGTTTTCTTCTACCTTAAAATGACATAGGAGTTTATTTCTTTCAATGTTTCTGAGATAGGACCACAAAGCTATTATAAATTTTTTGGATGTCTTGGAAAATACAAGGGTTGAAGAATATTGATGGAATAAAATAATAAAAGTAAGATAAAAGGATCTTTATGAGATAAAAAGAAAAGAAAAGAAAGGGTATCTTACATTTTAATTGATGACCACATCATCACAAAGATCAAAAGCAAAGAAATGAAAATAAAAAAATATTATCAACCTTAGAAAACAACAAAATGGAGAGAACTACTATGAACAAATATATACATTCTGAATGAACATTCCAGGCAATTTACACCATAGGAAAAAATAGAATGTGTGGCAATGCTTTTCTGCTTTCTTATTACTTGTCAAAAGATGGTAACTATTATCCGCTTAAAAAAGCCAGTTAAAAAGAATACTAGCTACTATCATTGTGGTTGTCACCAACTTCATTTTTTCTCTTCATAGTCAAATTAGGATCATATTTCATTCATGTGAGCGTAACTCAGTATCTACTAGTCATGTTTTTTGAGATTTAAAAAGGCACGCAAATACATACATATATATATATATATATATATATATATATATATATATATATATATATATATATATATATATATATGTGTGATGGATTTAGATGAATTGAAATAATAGGGTGAAATAGTTATGTAGATGCAAATAAATATATGTTTATGCAAAATTTGAGTGAACAACTACTTTGCATAAATTGCAGTAAAGTGGATAAGATGTTGCAACAGATTCTTGACAGCTAAGGCCTAAGGCTAACAATTATCATCTTTCTTTTCTTAATATATGGAGCTGCTTCTACCAAACATTACCTGGCCCTTATTTTTTTGGTATGATGAAGTAACCCATATGAATAAAATTAATCCCACGAATACATTATTAGTTCACAACTCACAAAACATATAATAAATTTGGAGCCTTAACACTAATGACTCAAAATTTTCTATACTAAGCCTGCTTCTTCTGTGTAACATGATTCTTATATGAGAATGAATTATCTAAAATAACTTATTTCATTAAATGTAATCATTGTTTTACATGTATCATATTTTTCTTATTTCAACATGTTTTCATTTTTCTCTATTATTTCTTAAAAGAAAAGGATGTTCTGTAGTGAAAGTTTTTTATTTAAAAAATTATGCAATCAACTGCTTGGTTCATCTATTCTCACTAATATTGATGTATGGGTAATTGAAAAGTTATGCCATATTGATTAAGGGTATGTAATCACCAATTTTCCCATCAAACTCATGAATACTATATTAATAAAATTCAACCATTTCCATTTTCCCAACATTCCTTTTTGTAATTATGATATTGTACAAGCTGACTACCTAATCATCAATCATCACATGGCTTAGGAAAAATAGGACAGCTAGGGAGGTAGCCCTAAAAAAATAGCTGATTCAATTCATGAGTGGCCAATGAAAATAATTTTGCAAAAACTATATTTGAAACTAACCATTTATAAATGAGGTAGCCACACATACTATATGCTCATAACTTATATTAAGATATTAAATTGACTCAGTTTGATTAATTATAAATAAATTTGATTAAAAGTGCAAGGTACATGCCACATGGATATCATCAAAACAACATATATATTTCATGTTATAATTTTCCTTTATAAAATATAATAGACAAAAACCTAATCTTATATACAGATCCCAGTCAAATATTGATTGTCATGCAGTCATTTAGTTTTAAACATGCACCTGAAATCACACAACATAAGAACATCCTTTTCTAATTCTCTTGACAATAGTTTTTCTGATGATATATAATACAAATTATGAAAAACAGATCTAACCTCTAATAATCATAAATTAAAATCTGCACAAACATGGTTCAAGAAATAGATCACTAGAAGCAACTCTTGTAATTGAAGACTACAATGCAAATATCATATTTTATTCTATAGCTAAAGCTGGTGCAGTTGTAAAAGGCTTTTCTATTAAGTCCAAGACTCCTCTCCTTGCATCTTCAACTGCTTATAGAAGTTCCCAATAAAAGCCTCAGCTTTTGTAAAAAGCTCTTGCCCATTAACTCCTCCTACTATCTCATCTTCTGCTACAAGCCCCTCATCATCATCTATGACTTCTTCAATATCAGATTCTCCACCTCCTATGAAAAAAAGGCTTTGCATTGAAGGACACTTGTTCACCTTATCTACTTTAACAACACCAACATTAATTTTCTGAGATACAAATTTTTCAACAACCTTAGGCTTCTTTTCATCGTGTTCTGAGACATCACTTCCACTAGTTATAGTTATGATGGAAGCTTCCCTTTTCTCAGATATAATAACTTCTGAGGGCATTGTAGGTTTATGTTTGATATCTTCTAAAGCTGAGAGAAGACCTGCTTCAGCACCAAGTGCAATAATGAGGAGATTAAAGATGAAATAGAGATAGGTAGGCCTTAGAGAGGAAGGTAAAGAGGGTGTGATGACAAGGAGAAGAGCTAGGACAAAGAGCACTATAACTTGAGATTTCTTAACCTTGTTCATGGTTTTTATTAATGATGTGAAAAGTAACAAAGGGTAAGATAAGTAATGAGAAAGATCAAGAGGATTAGTGGTAGAAGGAAGTAGTAATAATATGAATAAGTGTGGGATTCAGGTTCTGGTTCTAGAAATATATAGAGAGAGAGAGGGAGGCAAATAGTAGAAAATAATAATGTCCCGCATGAGTGTATAATATGCTTTGTCGGTGTCACTAAAAAAGGGACAAATATATGATTTAGGTGCTGCTGAGTGCTGACAATTCTGAGAAAATTATTATACATTATGTATGTAGCTTGCAATCAAAAAAACATTATTGGCAAAATAAGTTAGGTGTGCAAATAATTAAGGCTTAATTATAATCTCATATACTTATGGCTAATGTTAATTTTAGTATTTTTTTTAAGTATTTAGCCGTTTCATTTTGAATTGGTATTGATTTTCATCCTAATCATTATCTTGGATAAAGAAATGCTAAGAGAAACTAAATACTTAAAAAGAGAAAGAAAAATCGCATCACTAAAATCAACACATTTCTTTTCCTATCCACCTATGGGTTATCATTGTTTTAGTCCATGTGTTTTTTCTTTTTTAAGTATTTAGTCTCGTCTTAGTATTTTTGATCCGAAGTTAAAAATGATAGTGAAAATCAACACAAAAGTAGATTTAAGGCATACTAAAAAAAAAATAAACACCAAAAGTACACTAAAAATCATGCTTAGAAAAAATACAATCACTAAAATGAGGAGATAAGTGTAGAACAATCATTAATATTTGTTTCTAACTTGTGAGATTGCAATTTTTGTTTTAGTGGGTAGCACAATCCATTAATATTTGTTCCGTCATCATGATTCATGACTGAAGTCAATTTTTAGGCAGCAACAAGGGTGAATTGAAAAAAGTGGCTCTACATTTTGAACATATTGATGAATAATAATATCAAGTTACATAACCAAAGAATAAAATTGAAAATATCTGTCTATCTGGTTATGTATTTGTTTGGAAGGAAGTGAAAAGCATAGTGCCTTTTTTCCACTTGCATGCAAGTTTTATTCTATTTTAATGAAGAACAATCAAAACACGTTATCAATGTCAGAAAAACAAATCAGTAGTTAACAATTTGAAGCATGATATTTTTAATTCTCTTTATTTTGTTGTGTCCCTGCTTAGGAGTTGATTAAGTAGAAAGGAAATATTAAGTTGGGCCTTGGCATAAAACCAGGAGAAGAGAAGATAATATTATAGGCTTTGCAAGTTGAAGAAACCAAACTTTTTAACACTAGTAGTGGGTGAAATAAGGGGCCAGAGAACATGCAAGAGGGAAATTAATTAAGGAAAATAAAGAGGATAGTTCAATGCTTTATGTATTTTTTATTTGTCTTCAATATAACATTTATTACAATTATCACAAGGTATGTTTTGATTTGATGGATTTTATTAGAAGGTAGTAATATGAGAAACATGTAAAAAATGTAACATTTGTTAATAATTAAAATTTGACCATAACATAACGTCCATGAAAAATATAGTTTCAAACAAGCAGAACTAAGTTGAAGTAGAGCTCAGTTTAGTTCGAAACTCGACTCGAGTTCAATAAAAAATATTTTTTAACTCGAGTCCGACTTACTTAAAGTTCATGAACTATTCGACTCAGCTTGAATTGGTTCATTTAAACAACAATGTTATATATTATAACAATAATGCATAAGTCATTTTATAATACCAATAAACATAAAAAAATAGTTTATATGTGTACTGACTTTAATATATTTTGCTTATAAAAAATAGTATTATTAGTTGCATGAGTAATTTATTATTATTATTTATGCACATAAATGAAGAGTGTTATGCTGAGAAGAAAGCTCGCTGAGCTTTTGGACACAAGTGAACCCTGATATGTGGGAAATTAGTGGGACATGGTTTTGGAGAGGAAGAAGGATTAATTAAGATGGCTAGCTCACAATAATGTATTGTAGTTGAATCAGTACTTCTATTGTTGCAGTTACTTAAATTTGTACTATAATGAGATTTGCTTCTAGGTGACTTTATATGATGCATTGTTATGTTTCATGCTCTATATGTGAAAATACCATTTAGAACCTGCTTTCCTGAGCTTCTTGTCTACAGTTCTGTGATTTTGTGTCGGAAATCAAGAATTCAGATATTTGTTTCTTCAATTTATTTCATTATTTGTACATCTAGACTTAATTGGTTTCTTTTTACATATGTGAGATATCTTCATAGTTGCAAACAAACACAATCATAGTAATTTATGGTGTCTATGTTACATATTTCAACAAAGGTTTGATTTCTCTATCTGCCAATATTTCAAGGAAAATTATAATATCAATAAAATAACTACTTTTCTTGTTTCTTTTAAAAATTATAAAATTACAATCTTTCTTTCATTTATATTGCTCATTATTTAATTGTGCTAAACACAAGAATAAAATATAGATAGTCAATTTTTTAATAAATACGTATAGCAAAAATAAAATAAATATTACATAGAAAATATGAAATATCTCATAAAAATTGGATCTATATTTCTATCTATATCTATATCTATATATTGTATAGATATAGGTATATATATATAGATGTAGGAACAATAAATATATATATATATATATATATATATATATATATATATATATATATATATATCTGTGTGGATATATGCATGTCGTTACTTGCTGTGTTTTTATGTGGCCACTTTGTAATAAGGTGCTGGAATTTTTTATTTTAAGTGAATGTTGTAGGTTAGGAATTTCATACGATTTTTTTTCCATGTATTTTTTAATTGGCTCTTGGCATGGCAGCTAGACTTAGATGTGGACTTATTCCGATCACATTGCATTTGCACACAACTTGTATAATAAAATAAAAATTGGATCTTATATATAAGCCAATTCAACAATATAACTCTACTTTTACTAGTCGTAGCTAAATCAGGTGAGGTAACTCTAGAGGAGTGAGGTAGGTTATAGGTATGGGACCATGCGTATTTTATTTCAGATATTTATTCATATTATATATTTATATTGATTTGTAGGATTTTTTCTTTTTCTGTATTTTACCGCATATTTCGCCACTAACATGTGGTTAGTGACTTGTGAAACCAGCTTAATTGGAATACACACCACTTTTGTTGTGATCAACTATTTTTAGTTCCACAATAAATATTCGTAATGAACATTTAATTATTTTTAACTTTTTATCCACTATTACGTACCCTTAACAATCAATACAGGAGTTAAAAGATATATTATCATACGGGAATATGTTATGTTTAGTACTAAGGAAAACACTAGACTTAGTTTTCCAATGAATATTGACTCATTCCTAACTTCTTATCCTCATCTTTGAGGAGGGGGTTAACAAAAACTTTCCTTTTAAGTTGTTTTTTATATACTTTAAATCGGATAAGGATCCTCTGTCCCAAAAATTTTATGTCTTCGTGTCTTAGTCAATCAAACTTCACAAAATAATATTAAAATATTAATTTCTGATTTTTTTTTAATTGAATAGAGCCTTCTGATTGGCTTGGTACACATAGTATGACATGAATTGGGACATGTGATCCCCATCCCTTTAAATCAGAATAAAGTTGGTACATAATGCATAATGAACTAATGTCAGGGCTATGTAAAATGTTCATATGGACTTTCCAGCTGTGCGGTTACTCTCTCTAAAAGGCATTGCCATTTTCATGTGAATTACTATCCCATTTAACGTGTTCATGCCTTGGAGATTCATGCATGATCAGCATGATGGCAAGTATACAGCAGGAATTCAGGACCTAAATTGCGTAATCTTTATTTGAGGCTTCATCAACACAAAAGTGTTAAGCTATTACCACTAGACTCATAATGTTAGTTAAATTATAGTAAAATCCAAAACAATGTTCACCACCCTTAGCATTAGCATGAGGTCACGTTTACCATCCATGCATGTAAGAAAAACATGTCCCTCTAACAACAAGGTTGTTACTTGTTAGAAAAGTTACATAATAAACCTATTTATATAGCCTTCAGGTCCTAGCCTTATTGACACAAGTACACAACAAATCTACAAGATGACACTAGTAGCACAATCTTTAGCATTTGTGATATTGCTTCTACTTTTGGTAATGGTCATCAAAATAGAGGGAAATATATTAGTGAATGATTATGCCATTAATATTTCAGAGGTGAATGAAGCTGCTGCTGCTGATGCTGCTGTGAACCAAGAACCACCATTGACATGCAGGAACAGACCATTTGCATGTAGCTTTGGAGAATTTCCACCAAGGTCTCTATGTTGTGGAAACCGTTGTGTGGATGTGACTTCAGACCCAACAAACTGTGGCTTATGCGGGATTCGATGCCGCTTTAATTACAAATGCTGCAACCGTTTGTGCATCAATACAAACATCAACCCTTTGAACTGTGGTAGATGTGGAAGGGTATGCCCCATTGGGAGGTTATGTTTATTTGGTTTGTGTGGTGGAGTTCAGGATCCATATCCATTTCAACCACCACTCACTGAACCACCAACTTCAATGCCAGACCAAAATGCAGCACAATCTCTCAACCACCAATACCCCAATGAGCCACATGCAATAATGGAGTAGTAAATTTAAATATGATTATATCTATATGTCTATCCTTGGTGTCAAGTACTTTGTCCTTTTGTTTTTCTATATATTTATGGTTAAGAACTTTGGAGATTGCTGTTTACATTTTGGATATTGTATGCTGTTTTATGGATTCTAATACTATAATAAAAGTATGGCTGTGTTATATGAAGTTCATGTGAGATTGAACAAGACTGTGTGTATCATTCTGGTTATTGTTGGCAAATAATGGTTGAATAGTTAATAGTATTTTTAAGATATTACCAAAGTAGTAATTAAGGTCCATCATTCACATATATCTAGCATAAAAGAAAATATATTTTACCAAAAATCTCATGATATGTAAAATCAAACATCAAATAGATTTTGGACTAAAAACACATCTTCGAATTTCAAACTTCTTTACGTTCAGTAGTTTTACTCGGAAATAATTTACAAGCACGATAACAATCATTATATAAATTTTCAATTCTGAACAATGTACATTCATAAGAGGACTTGCTAGGTCCTGTTTTCTTTTTCTCTTCAGTTTTGGAGCTGTGGCATTTGCTGTGTTAATTTTGTCTCACATTCCATTTACATAACCTGTGTTAATTTTTTCTCTTCTGTTCATTATTAATGTAGTTCATTTTCTTTGTTGTTTCGAATTTCTTCCTCAGTGAAATAATTTCTCTAATATAGGAGTGTTGCCTGTCTATCACCATTCCAAGGAATAGAGAGAATCCTGCCATTTATGAGATTTGAAATGTTTGTTATGCAATGCATATAAATAGGTCAGCGAAAATGCTAAACATAAATCTATACTCAATTTGTAGGGCATATATCATTTTTGTATGCCAACAAGCCTACAATAACAATGCATACTTTTATTATATATATATATATATATGTACACGCAGGATATTGTAGCTTGAGTAATTGCTTGAAAGGGAAGGGTATTAGGATTGGATTTTGTTTTGTGCTTTGGATGGCTGGTATTTAGTCAATTTGGAAAGCTTAGAACAATATCATCTTTAGTAATAAAATGGTATGCATGGAGGAGATTGTGGGTGATATAAAGTTCAAATCATGGGAATCAAAAGAAGACACAAATGCAATTATGTTTTGGTTTGAATGAACCTCTAATCCAATTTTGTACTTGGAGTACTATTATTAGCTTTGCATTTGTTGCTTTGGGTATTAGTTCGTCTTTTATGACTCATGTGGGGGGTTTTGTCTTCTCTTCCCTGAAAATTGTTTATTTGTTTTTTTTTCTAGTTGTAATTTTTATTCCTTTCAATAAAAATTTTACTTATAATTTTATTTCTTGATATGTATATATAATCTTAATTTAAGTTAAAGTGCAATATAATATTAACTTGTTGGCATAAGGTAAGGGTGGATTTGGTTAACTAAGTTGATATGGTTAGAAAATGGTAAATATACTTTTACTTAATGACAAGAGAGAAAATAGTAATGCATGGTATAATAGTAGAAGCAACTAAGGAACTTTTCAAAGTAATTACCCATTAGAGATGCTTCCAATAAACGCTGTGCCATTACAACCTCGTCAGTTGGATTAACCATGCCACCAACATCCTTTGAACGCTTTTGGATTTTGGTTATAGTATAAACAGTGGAGCCAAACACCACAAACATGGTTGTTGCTACAGTTTTTGTGACTAATGGACCCCTTCCTTGCTTCAAAATATCTAGCCCCTTAACCACCAATGTCCTTATTGGATTTGCAAAAGATAGGACCAAGATGAATACCATTTCCATCATCACAAGTGAAAATAAAACATGTATCATCTTTGCTGAACTTCTTGAATTTTGATTTGTGTGAAGGTAAAAATGAGAAGCCTGGGTAAAAATCTAGCTCTCTTTTTTTTTTTTTTTTCATTTTTAGTACTGTGTTTATAAACGTGTAAGCTGCTTTTGGAAACTTGAAAGATTAGTCAGAATTTATTCCATTCTTTCCATGACCATAGGAGGCATAGAATAACTTTAAACATGAGGAATCAATGGCAACACACTAGAATAAAATAAAATAATATCATAGCATATAAAAAAGGATAGTTCACGCAGGCTCCCACATAATAGAATCTAAAGAGGAAGAGGTACATTGTCTTATACTTGCAAGCGAAGTAGTTGCCAAGAAAACAATATCAGAGCATATAGTGCTATGAAAACAATCATATTATTACTTTAGGACAATCCCCACGATATGGTACACAGTAGTTTCATACAATTTATGAACCAAAAAACTGTAACCCTCTTCATATTAAATGAGAGGTGAAGAAAAAAGCAAACATGCTGAATTAACATCAGAGTGTATGATCCTAAAGAGTTTGCTCACCATTCAAAAGACCCAAACATAAGGGTATCCATTACAGTCATTTGAAATTTAAGATGTTTAATTTACTCCAATGAAGTTGAGTGAGGTGCAGTTCATATGTCCAGCAGAAGCCTGCGTGGATCCTCAACAATATCTTTGATACGTCGTAAAAAGAACACTGCCTCTCTTCCATCAATAATCCTATGATCATACGTTAGAGCAACATACATCATTGGCCTTGGCACAACATTTCCTCCCACAACCATTGGTCGGCTCACTATGGAATGCATACCCAAGATTGCCGACTGCCAAAAACAATAAAAACAGCATGACATTTCATTTAATATTTTATGGCACAAATTGCTCATAATTGTTAGGAATCATAAAAAAAAGTTATCGAAATTTGATACTGGCAAGGAGTATGTCAGAATAGTAGGGGCTTGATATTTTGAATTATACTTATCCCACTGTGAAAGCAAATTGCATTTTGGAGAGTTACTTGTGATCAAAATAGCTTCCGTCATCATATGATATGATACACAATGCATGAAAGATAGAAGTAAAGAAACCATTTTGTTCCTACTTCTGTCATCAAACATAGCCCCTTGGGGAGCGGTTGAGTAATGACTCAGGAAAGCTACAAATGTTTAACTATTGTCATATTTTATTAAAATAAAGAACTTCATAAATGCATATCCAAGAATGCTTTAAAAAGTGCATGCCCAGAGCAGAAGGCTCCTACCTAAAGCATGGGATGATTGATATGCAGAGCCTTATCCTCGCAAGTGAGAGAATATTTCCAGGATTTGAACCCATTATCTCTGGGCCACAAGGTAAATATCCTTACCATTGCGACAGTGTTTTATAAAACAAAATAGAACGGAAAATAAAAACATTGTAGGAGTGCTTCCAAACCTGAGGGGGGTTGATAATAGGGGTACTCAAAAGACTCCCATAAACGCCACCATTGGATATTGTAAGAGTACCTCCAGCCATCTCATCAATTGATAAAGTTCCATTAGTTGCCTTTTTTGCATAAGTATTGATCTGCTTTTCTATTTCCGCAAAGTTCATGGTATCGGCATTGCGGATAACTGGCACCACAAGGCCCTGTGGAAGCAAGAAAGAGTAATGTTCATCGCAGTTCCAACAAAAAGAGTTGATTATAATTTTGATAGCCAAGAACCATATATAAAAGTTGATTAGCTCTGATTATTATTATATGTAAAAAATTGCTCCATGGTCCAAACTAATAATCTACCACTTCTGCTAGCAAACCATGACAATGCAATTGACTGAGGTCAACCAGAAATGGTGGTCTAGTTTCACCGAAAGTATAATAACACATCCCAAAGATTCCTCTACATATGATAACATAAAGTAAATAAGGAAAGGTTAAGGTGACTGGTAAAGACCTTTGAAGTACCAACAGCCACACTGATATCAATGTAATCTCTGTATATAATATCATCCCCATCAATGACTGCATTTACAATCGGCTGATACTGGAGTGCATTGACAGCAGCCTAAGACAGACCAAATAAGTACATGAGGAAATTAATATAAAAAGCCCCATATACTTCAGTAGTTCAAAAACATACTTTGATAAACCCGGACATGAGCCCCAATTTGACTCCATGCTTTTCAACAAAAGCATCCTTATAATCAGCACGGAGCTTCATCAAATTAGTCCTATTATTACGAGCAGAACAATCAGGAAGAGAATGACAAATGGTAATTCACTATATAGGGCCATGACAATAAATACAGCTTGAATAATTGATATTTAAACAAATGGTGTCAAGTGTCAACCTTTTTACTATGCTAAGTATACATAAGAACTGAATTTCCTTCACTGTTTTTAAAAATGTAATGGATAGAAAATAATGGTGCTGTCATTAAGGCAAATCTCATGATAATGGTGTCACCACATAGAAACTTACAATGTGAGCAGTTAATGTAAAATACCATAAACTTAGAAATAAGTATTAATTTGAAAACCAAAGGGAAAAAGATAACCCAAACGTGCATGTGTGCGAATGTCGCCCCCTAGTCAAATCAACAAAAAATAAGAAACGCACACTTACTAACAAAACACTGAGAAAAATCAACATAAATGACGTGACTCTTTAATGCATCATAAGTATAGTAGACAGACCTTGGGTCAAGGACTACATTCAATTTAGACTTGTGTTCCAAGACCATGCTCAAATATCAAATGTGTCATAAGGAATATATTTATATGCACGTGTAAAAATCCTAAAGATGAGAAATATTCAAAGCATTTTTTGCAATTTGTCAAAACTAAAACTTACATATCAACTTCGTTGAATGTTGTCAGCATAGCAAATGTGTTTTGGGAATCTTTCAACCGTGTGGCAACCCGTTTCCGAAGCCTTGTCATAGGAACCTTTGATAATGAAGACAGACATCAAGACAACTTTCATGACTGCTAAACAGATATCAGGTAGGTAAAAGATAAGAATCACAAACACGCAATGACTCACTCGTCTTTCTCTTTCCTTAGGGGGGAGCTGTGGCTCAGAGTGAGAACTCTGTGGAGCAGGAGGTGCCTTGGGCTTCTCTGTAACAGGGGACGTTTCAGCTTTAGGTGCTTTCTTCTCTTCACTAATCTTTTGGGTTGGCTGAGGAGCAGCTTTCTCAGGTGTAGTCTCAGATGGTGCAACGTGAGTTGTAGCATCAGCAGACCTTGAAATGATTGCGATCTTGTTACCTGGCTCAACGGTATCCCCTTCATTGACTAGAAGCTGTAAATAAATAAATAGACCACACACACTAAGCTTAAAATAAAAGAAAAAATAATAATTTGTCATATTTTGGGGTTGATTTCGGGAAATAGAAACATTTAAAACCTCTTAGATAGTACCTTAAAAATCACACCTGACTCAGGGCTAGAAACATCAATTGTCACCTAAAAAAGGAATAAAAAATGTAGCATTAAATGATTAGGAATTCGATAAAATTCGATACACTTATAACCATCAATCGTTCAAAAATATATATTTTTTTCAAAAAAAACAGCACCTTATCTGTTTCAATTTGAGCTATTGGTTCATCAATATTAACCCTGTCACCTGGCCCTGCTCCCATGCATCAAAACAAAACACGTGAAAGCCAAACACAAATTATTTGAAATAATAGTGCAAGTAGATGAAAGCTAAAGCATATACAAGTAGATGACATACTCTTCAAAAATTTCGCCAGAGTTCCATCAGAAATAGACTCAGCCAATGGAGGGACCACAACATCAACCGAATCTCCTGTCACAAATATAAAAGATAAATAACACTTGGCATTTTTAAAATATTAGCAATCAAAAGCCAAAATTAGACATGTTTAACAAATAAGCCCAAAGGTAAAATGCATACAAAATAGAACAAGGTTTCTAAAATGTAATATGTAGTCATTAGTTTGTACATAGCACTATAAAACTAAGACCATACCAGTGATCCAAGGATTGCCACTCACGCTTATACCATAGTGAATCTTACAAGAGGCTATATCTTTACAAACAAACATTACAAGCAATATATTCTATTATAATAATAAATTAGTTATTCAGTAGCTGAAAATTCATAAATTACACAGATGTAATAGTTAAAATAACCATGGATTTTGTGAAATATTCTTCCTTAAAAAGTTACTACTTATACCTCTAATAATAAGCATGAAGCATGCAGTTATCCATTATCCTTCATAAATAAAGGAACCTAAGAATATAGAAGTAACTTAAATGACAGAACACTAAGAGGCACATCAATATCTGACCATTGTCTGAAGAAAATGGACGCCTCCATGTTTGCATGGTAGCCTCTTGACGAAAAACCTCCCTATATAAAAACATGGTAATCAGAACAGTACTGGTGACAATAAGAGACAGTGAAAACCTTTTCACTCTGCCACTCACTAATTAATGACTTGGAATAGCATAATCAGCATAAATCTTAATTTTAGATAACTATATTTGCACAAACAAAAAAAACAGAGGTGAAAGCAGGAAATAACCTAGTAGATATGTCAATTTAACACCCCAAACACCATGAAACAAGTTCGGCAAATGAATTTTGTTGAGGTACAAATTAAACTAAGAAACAAGTTCGCTTTTTCGTTCTTTTTTTTTTGCCTAACAATAATGTCAGTTAGACTTATGTCTCTAGGACATCCAATGCCCTTAATAACACCACTAAAATTAAATATTTGAATTTTATATGAAGATGAATGCTTAAACTAAACTAAAACCAACAAGGTAAGGCGGATAAACTAAACCTAAATTTATTGCTGGAAAAATTCAGTGTATTCAGCTTTTGAAACAATTTCATACTTTCATTTTCTTGCAATAACATTTTATGACAATTTTTCCTTTGTTTTTCTCTCCTGAAAATCCTGTTTGCTTAGGGAATAGATAAGTACAAATTATTTATTTTCATCTAACTCTTTATTTAAAACATAACAATGATGTCAAACTACAAACCTAATTCTAACATTTTAAGTGCTGGTTGGAGAGCTGGATCTTATGTGTCAAGATTTCAGCCAATTTTAAATATGTGAATAGGCCTACAAGTCCACAGAAAATACAGTTTTTCTGGTTCTGAGCCAAGTGCCAACCATTATTCAAAAACTAGAAAGAATCTTAAAGCAGTAGTTGAAGCCTACAAGTAATAAATGGTGTCACTAACCTCATAGGCTTTGACTTAATCCAGGACCCTGCAGGAATAAAATTGATGCATAAGTTACAAAAATCATTTAAGTTTGTCAGAATATTCTGTATATATGGTAGTATATCATGTATGTATGAAGAAATCAATTAGGAGAAATCTTATGATTTATTCTTCCATTTTATTAGGATTGTATTTCCTTTGTAAATCCTGACTGTCTGACCCAATTATACATAGAATCTTCTGTCATTCGTCCAGTGTCAAGGCACATAATCCAGCCCTAATTCGCTTATTCTCAAGTTAATACCATCTAACGCATATGTGTGTACCAAAAATTACCACGTGATATATGACACAAACTCCGGACATTTCCACATTCTCCTGAATGAAATGCAATCTGGTAAACATACAAAAAAGTAGTTGTAAGAACTTTCTAAGGATATGACTAATATGTAAAAAAGGAGGCCATACTCCCTCAATGTAAAAAACTGTATGAGGGATACACTTTATCAAGGAAACGTAAATGATATAATCATGTAACCTAATAGTTCCAAGAAATACTTTATTAGATCATGAAGAATTCAAGAGAGAAAAGAGAAGATAGTACGCGACTAAATAACAGTGATGCTGTGATAGTCAGTCATCCTACACACTGAATAAGGCAGTTCCAAGAAATTTACATTCTGTAATCTATAAGCTAAGTAGTCTCTGACAAATAAAAAGCAGGCAGCACAATTAATAAAGTTAGATATCAATTATCAAGTAGGAGTTGAACAATCCTCCAAGTTCCAATCACATTTTGAACAAAATTTGAACGACACGGAAGAGAACCAGTCATAAATAGAAACAATGATGGTTCACTTATTTTCAAATCATTGAAGAATCAGAAACATAAAACATAAGCGTTATTCAAACGAAAATCAGAACATAAAACATAGGCATTATCGAAACTGATTATAATTGTTTCACATAATTAGGGAGTAAATACAGTAGTAAAAAACAATGAACCAATAATTAGACATTCAAGTCTTATATATTATTTGATAAGTTGTCGGTCACACAAGGAATTTTTTTACCGCAAAGGCCCACATTGCTGTATCGGACTGAATATTAAGCAGTAAATGTGATCAAGAGAATAAATCCAATGTAGTGGAGATGAGAATTTTGCGTTAGATGAGAGGTCACACTAGACAAGACATTGGAGAGAAAATATGATATTATCTCATTTTAAGTAGTTTGGACATGTGTGGATGAGACCAGTAGAAGTCCCAATAAGAAGAGTAGGTCAATTGGAGACAAAAGGGGGTCAAGAAAACTTATATGAAACGACTAAGGATTTGGAGATAACTTTTTGTCAATAAACATAATTTATAATAGAGCATCAGGACATTGTTTGATTATGTTGCGGACCCCACCTAGTGGGATTAGTGCTACTTTGTTGTTGTATTCAAATGATACAAGTTTATGCAGATTGAGCATTAAACACATATCCCAAAATAACACTTGAGCAACCATCTATACTATACAGTAATAAAAAGAAAATAATAGGAGAGTCATATACATAAAATTTAGAAAATTACCTGTTTTTCCACAATAGAAGAAGCTCTTGCAGTAACAGACAGGCCAGACCGTAATTTCTGCACTGACTGACCTAGAAACTGAAGCAAATGCAGAAGTAACAGATTTCACTTAAACTTCAATCCATAGAATAACACAAACATTCACAAAACTGAAATCTGATGATAAAAGGATTAAATAGTAAGAGAGAGTTGTTCTCACCAAAGGAGATGGGCTGCCAGAAGCAACCCTACGCCTTATGACACCAAACATGATTGAGTTGTTATATTCTTCTTCCTAACTTGAAACCCTAATTTAACAAATAACAATAATTTCAACAACATTACTAAATGAGAAATCAATCATCACATCAGTGTGAACAAAAACTACACAAGATACACGCATAGATAACATCTTTGATCCAATTGGCTCCTAAAAAATTACTATTACCGTATTACGTAATAATAGCTAATATTATTATGATGTATATTTCCTGTTTCAGATGCTATATATGCAGATTTTATGAGTTTTGTGGTTTGAGAATTTCGGATGGAAAATAATAATATTAAGTGGATTTTGTGAGGAACGAAAGAGAGAGAAATGGAATGAAGGGTAACTCGCCTGAGCCTGAATGCGGAATACAGAGATCGTTGGTGGAAAAAGAGCAGATCGCCGCCAACAAGATTATTTATTATGAACAAGACAACAGAATGTTATGCGTTTCCTCTATCTTCTCTGTTTTATTTGCTTTATTCTTAGGATTCTTTAATCTTCTAGTATAAATGAATCATACATGATATATTATCGTGTATAAATTTTTATAGCATCAATATATATATTATTTTTATTTAATTTCTTTAATGTCCTCTTTGTTAAGGCCTTTTCGGTAAATAAGTCATGTTTAAACTTTTCGAATAGCCTATTTAACCTAAACATGTCATGATTAAGCCTTTTAAAAGACCTATTAAGCCTAACAGACGACCTATGTAATAATATTATATAAATTATTTTTTTATAATATGTACAAAAAAACTAAATAATAAATTTTTTATATAAATCCACTAGGACTTAGAGATTAAACTATTTAATAATTGAATATTTAATTGTTGAGACTTGAGTTTAAGTACATAATCTAACTCATTGTAAATATTAGAACAATATCATATCTTACTATGATATTAAAAGACATTATTTTGTATATTCTAACCTCAAAGACACCACAAATCCTTCGAATACATTACGTAACAGTGGAAGATGATGGAAATAATTGTGATAACAATGTAAAAACAAATTCACATTAATTGCTATAATTATAATAAATTTTTCTAGTTTGTACATAATTTCTTTAATATTTTTTAATTTTTTTACCTTAGGAGGCCTTTAAATCATACTAGACTTTTAAATAGGTCAAACATATGCTTTGAATTTTTTTTAAACAGACTAACAGGTCAGACCCATGCTTCTATGTGTTGTATACGCTCGACCTGTTTAAGGCAAAGTCTGGTCTGACCTGTTTCCACCCCTACTCTAAAATATCAATGTTTTTTGTTTGAAATATAAATAAATGCAACTATATTGATATTGTAAATATCATTTAAACAATTTCATATTAATATTGAATAATAATTGTAATGGCATGCTTTTTATTAAACCAAAAGGAATTAATTGACTTGTAAACAATTTCCTAAAATGTGCCAAAATGGTCAAATTTAATTATAAAAAGATTTAAATTATGTTTTAATGTGTTGGTCAATATATTATTATTTGAGTCCAATTTTCCATAATAGTGATTAGATAGTTCATCTATACTATTAATAAAGCTAAAACCCAAAATAACTAATTACCATAATGTAATTAATGATTTCCTATTTTGTCCTCGCTATATTCTAATTTCTACAAAAAAAATATATAACTAAATTCAAATTATAATATATTCAAATGTAATTATAATATATCTAACATAATTCATTTATTGCATGTAGAGCACACATTACAAACGATTGGAAAGCACGGCAGTGCCAATCAACACGCTAGTAAAACTTAAATGGAATTATTACTCATTAAACTTTATGATTTAATGAAATTAGTCTCATATAAATAAAATTTTAAATTATTAAAAGCTGACATGAAAATCACTCTAATTGGACTTACAATAATAGTAAAGCAAAAATACAAATAGTCAACAATGATATTCAGATGAAATCATCATTAATAATTTAATATTAATTTGAAAATTTCATTACAATTAATTTAATATTATAACTCATTTTAATAATAATTAAAGTTTAAGGAGTTAAAGGAATAAAAATAACTGATGTTGTAAATGACAGACAATTTAGGAGTTGAGATCCTCTGCCTTAATAAAGAGTCAAGTATAAAACGTGTTCTTCTCAAAAGTTTTCGCTCAAAAGTGTTAAATTACATATCTGTGCGCATCAGATTCTGACTACTGTACCATATAAAATTTCTAATAAGTGGGACAGTGACCCCTTTTCCTTACAAAGAAAAATATCCCAACCTAGATTCTAAAACATTATCCTAAGCAGACTTGGTGACCACATAACCAAAACTATCATTCAGAAGAAGAGGTTTCCACAGTGAACACAAGCACAAGCTAAACTTCCAACAAAGGATTTTCCAATGAAGTGCCTTCAGCTCCACTCTTCATTACTTTCCATCCATGCAAAACTCAAACAACATCATCATATAGTGCAGACCACCAAAATATTATGGCTTTCTAGCAGTGGACCAAGAATGACTATTCCACACAGCCACCACTTTCCATCATTAAGGACCAAGGCACTTCCTGATTCCGTTGTTGTTGCTGCTACTTCCCCACCCTATTCTAGTGACCTTTCGGCCTTTCTTCCAATAAGGTCTGCTTCTTCCTTATCCTTATTCATCATTTCATATTTCATGCTCATGATATTTGACAATAGGAGATATAACAAAATTAAACAAGACTGTTTTCTGCTCATCCTTGAGTCTTTGAATTTCAGAAGGTACTCACATTTTCATTTTACATTGCAGCGCTCTGCTTCTGTCAGTGTATTTCTTGGCGAACTTCATTTTTCCAGAGTTTATCATCAAGTATTTCGGATTTGATAAACAAAATGAAGAACAAAAGGTTGATGCAGAAGATAAGTAGACAGGCACAGCATAGTAATTAAGGGCTCAAAGCAAGGTGGCAAATGAAGAAACGTGATTAATTAAATGCAGAACTGAGGTCAGGTCTAACAATGCACCACTATCTATTGCATGGTTGTATGAATATCTTTGTACTTAGATGATAAAACCATATCTTCAGAATCATTTCTGTAATTGTGTTGCTAATTAACACTGTATTACTATTCTATTTTAGACTCCGAAGCAACTATAATCTCATTTCCTGCTCTAGATTTGGTGGGGTAAATAAGAATTTACTCCTGTGTTCAATTTGATGCCCAAGTCACTAATGCACATTTTTGAAGGCGAATGAGAGAACAAAAATTAGAAAGAGAAAAACACTCAAGTGCTCGACTAGAGTAGGGACAAAAGCTATATCTTCATTCCGCCTGATCAAAGAAGTATGAATTATTCATTAAAATTTGGAACAGAAATCAACAATTAAGTTCTGGAAAAATAAAGAAAATTTACAGTTATCCACTTAAAGGAGGGAGGGAGGGGGGACCCCCAAAACACTGTTCCTAATCCTATATAAATAGGGTGAAGCTGGAATTTGTCTAAACCATTGTCCAATCAGTTAAGAGAGAAGGAGGTTTCTCAGAAGGAGATGGACATCCAGACTTACGAGGATTCTTTGAAAATAGAGATGACTTGCCATCGAATAATTTAGACAACGTTTGTCTAATTGACTTGTCTTCATCATTTATCTGATCATTTGATACAGGTTTTCTCCATAGTATATTTTGCCACCAAATATAAGGCCGAGCCTCTTAAATCGGCCTTTTGGTTCTCCGCTAGTCATGGTTGCTTCTTCTGTTTGCTTTATCATCTTTAGTGATTCTTCAGGATTCAGTAAAATTGTCTCCACTGTTTCATATACCTGCAGAGGATGAGGCATTTCAATTATCTATTGATTGATATCACTATAGTATCAAATAGTAACAGACAGAAACCACCAACACCTAATATCATTATCAGTTTACATATCCAGAGGAATTATTTTTCTTTCACATGGGCTCACAAGTGGAGTTGTCTGGCAAAATGAGTCTGATGACTTCAGAAAGGTGAATTAATCAGTTGCAGAAGGTAGGCTTGGTCTAAGCACAGGAATAAGTTTCACATTTTGAATTTTTTGGAGAATTCCTTTTTTTCTCAAGATGTGGATAAAGCAGGGATTTTGAGTTCACTCCACTGGGTTACCAGTTTCGTCCCTTTTCATTAAGGTGTCCTTTTATAAGTGGGTAGCTATTATGAAACTTCATAAGTTAGTAGCTTACAGTTTAGGAGTACCCACCTGAACAAGGTCATCAACTTTCTCACACCAGTTGCTGCTTTGACATGTGGCAACTACATACTCTTTGCAGTCGTAGAACAACTTTGACAAGTCATTGTTGCCGAACAGCATAGATTCAGCAATTGTAAATCCTAAACCAAGCTGTACAATTAAGATCAAAGACTATGATTAGAAAGGCATAGCAATGGTACAATTGTTGATAAGTATAGAAACTTTTTTTACAACCAGCTATCTATGAAATCTAGTCAAGGCTGAACTTCTATCAAGCTTTACATAATTATATGTTTAGAGGATCATATATTAGTCCAATTCTTGATCCCATACCCTTTATGACATGTTTATAAAATCTGAAAAAGATTAGAAGTTAAGAACAATTATAATTATTTTTAGCAAAAAGTGATGAAATAAAAGAGCAAATGCTTCAATCTTCATAAACTTGAAGGGCCAAAGACCATTCATCTTCAATCATATTTCAATCCAAAACATGTTTCTCTACATTTGTTGATTAGGAAAAAGGGTAACTGCATTTGACATTGTATTTAATCCCCCAGTACGTTGACCCCAGTGGATAACATGTTGACCCAAAGCTATAGGGAGGTTTTGTGAATGGACATGGGGACATACTCAAATGACATGCTAGATTGCTAGTCTTACTGTTCTAAACTCAGATAAATGCCTAGATAGCAATATATTCTCGCCTATGCCTCGCGTTACCATCAAAATATTTAGCTATTAACCAGCATCTCATAAACTCAAGCCTACACTATGTACAATACACTTCAGTTCATGAGGCAGGAAACATAATTTAAAAATAAATAAAATAAAAAAGAGAGACACAAACATGAGTGCTAATATTCATACTTCAAAGATTCATTGTGGTTGTGATGAAAGATGACAACTATTATGCATTACAAAAGTAAGCAGTGTGACAGAGAAAAGTGAAGAACTTACTAAAGAAACAAACAGCTGCCCAAAAAGCTCTGAAGGATGGATGTCCTCAAATGCATTGAGAATACCCTCCCTACAAACAAATGTCAAACACCATACAAATGAAGTGGCTTTAAGAGGAAAATGTAAATTACCACAAAATGATTATTTAGACTTACACAGCCAAATCCTCATCAAATAGAGGTGCCTGTTTAACAGCAGGTACTGGTTTAGAAGCTTCCCACAATTGACGCCACAAATTACCTACCATCAACATGTAATGGAATTCAGGTAAGCTTTATGATATGACTTCATATAAGAAAATAAGTGCTCAACAGTGCCATGTTTCTTACAGAATATGTGTTATAATGGGACAAAGATAAAACTCAGGACTCAGCGATTAACTTCTCTGCATATATTTAACCAGAAATGCGACATTCGATTTAGGCGTTATGTATATATATCTTATATTCATAAAGACTGAGTTATAAGATGTCAACACTTCCAACTCAATGGTTTGCCCAAGGAAGTTAGGAATATTAAACCTGAAGATCTTATGTGAATACCACCACCTAGTGAGATTAAAAAGGCTTTGTCGTGAATACCACTTCCAACTCAATGGTTTGCCCACTTATTGTATCTTACGCTGACACCAATTGATTCACAAGGGTGGCCCAATATATGAAACGCAGCACCACCACCAATTGATTCATGATGAAAATTATCATTTCATAGTTCAAAAAGTTATAATTCTACTGTCAGACAATCTGAACCCAACACTGAGCAGTTTATCACAGAAGTTCTTGCATGAGGCATGCACTAAACAACTTCTATCATATAAAGTGTGAACTTCACATATACTGTTCACACAACTTACCTCTGACCATAATACAACCTCTTTGACAATCAAATCCATAGTATACACATAAATGATGTCGAAACTTATAAGCATATTACAAACACTTATTTCAGAAATGGCAACAAGATACAGTGAACAAAATATTTTTGTTGTAAGAAAAGAAATCACAATTTTATCACATTCTGATGGTCTGTTGGCATAGACAAAGGCCTCAAAATTTTGTTTCAGCATAACTTAAGTAATAATTTGAGACAGAGAAGACTATTAGTATACCTTCCTTTCGCATTCGCAGACTTAGCTGACCTCTTGTAGACAACTCACCACCATAAATAACATCACTATCCTCAGTAGTTGCTTCATTTTCTGACCAATCAGGAGGAGAGTGCCATCTTACAAAATCCTCCAAAATACATCCAGGATTTGCAGCCTAAAGTATGATAACAAAGTAACAAACAGAACTTTAGACACAAACAAATAGTTAGAAGCATTCAGAATATCAGCAAAAAAAATTCTCTTCAAGGGAGATCCTATTCCTGACCTTGAAAGCCTGCATATCGGAGAGGAGTTGAGAGCACCCAGCACCAACACTGACCATAAAAGGAAAGGAATGTAATCAATCAATGTCTAACTGATACTAACCACAAGCTATTACATCATAGATGCAAGTCTGCAGTAAAATGAAGCTAGCATTTGCAGGTTAGTCACATGAGAAATAGATATATGGTCACCAATTTATTACAAAATAACATAGCAAATGCTCATTTGATCAGATAGTCCATCAATTCAACTTATAGGAATTATTGCTAAAACGTATCAAAGTAGACATCTATAGGCCAGTAGGTGTACGGACCTCCCTGTCCTCAGCACAAACTCCTCGTGTTCTCTGATTAGATCTTCTGTAAGTAGAGGTCCTTCCTACATGAAGTGATAAAAAAGATTTCAATTACAGGAACAAGTTTAAGCAGTACTAATTGTATAGCACAAATATCTATCAAACCTGGGTGAAAGGAGAGTACACAGGCTCACCAGTTTCCAACAATGTCAGATCTCCAGCCGGGCAATCTGCACCAATTCGAAGAACAAGCTCCCCGGTATTTAATCTAGCATATAGAACAGGACTTGTTGGACTTCCGTCATTATACTTAGCTGAGTGTTTTATAATTGAGTTTGCTTCCTTCATCATACACTCTAGAGATTCGGTTGCAATAACGTGGAGCCTTTTCCGAGAGATGCAACAATTAATTACTTGAAACTGTTGATATAGAAGACATGACTTGAGATCTGGGATCGCATCCCGTGGGACTCCAGGTAATTCTTGTTCTTCAGACCAAAGTTTTCTTAGCTGCATAAATAAACAAAAACCAAAATACTCTTCGTCACCTGGTAATAAAGAAATAAAATAAAGGAGAGCATTATGAAATCCTACTTCAGTTCAAGTTAAAAATTATAAACTGGAAATTCATACAGGACTTCTTCCCTTCCTTTTGTGGACAAGTGGATTCAATGTTTTAAAAATAGAAAAAGGTAAACAACTTCCCAGGATTCATAGGAATGAGTTTTTTTAGAAGCATCTCAGACTTCCCAATAACATAGCATATGACTTTGCTACTTCATTTGCTATTTTTATTTATTTTCCAATTGGAAAGGGAAAATGGCTCAGTGAGAACTTTATAAGATCAGAATGGGGTATCCCCATCCCCGATATGAAAAAAAATCTGAAATATCTAAAGTAACTGCAAAAAAAATTAAAACAGAAAAAACTAATCATCTCAATATGGCATCATGTGTATCTTCTATATTTATTCAAATAAAACGCACTCTATTAGTTAGATAGTGACAGTAATTTCGGACAATAGTTCATATCTCAAGGAAATATGATCAAGAGTGTAAATTATATCTAGAGTTCTAGTTAATAATGAGCTTTTTATGTTATGTTAGATTTTTTATCAAGTTAAACATACTTCAACAATAACTCTGCTCCAGAAAAGTGCCATCTTACGAACAGTATTGAAGTTTCCAATGACTTCAGCTAGCTTAACAACAAGGCTTTCAGGAGGAGAACCATGAATATCTCTTGGCAAAAATGCTATGGAAGGTTCTTCAGGATTGGAGTTGATCTTCCTTTTGAGAAAATCTCCCTCTGCGAATATCTTGCAAATATTACAATGAAAGTGAAACATCATCTGAGGATAATGAGTAATAAAAGAAAATAATACTCATAAAAAGGTTAATTGATGTAGTTACATAATCAGCAAGCCACCTATAATTCATATACCTGGATCAAATAGAGAACTAATCAGATGCAAAACTCTCTCATTATTACTAAAGTCAGAGGTTAGTTTGTCCTCCTTTTCACACAACACTTTTACTGCAGAAAGAATTGAGGCAGCCCTCTCCATGGCAGGAGAAGAACTTCCTGGTGAAGCTATAAAATCTTTCATGGACTTTGTTTTACTTCCAGCCCTATTCAAAAGGTCCAAAAAAATTAAGAAAGGGGCTAATGGATTAAATGACAGAAACAAGAGTATTATGTCTTTGTATTAAAAAAATTGCATCCAACATTTGACAGTGCCAAAATAACTTTATGAGTGCAACAACAGAGAACTTTACATTGGTTCATAAAAGTGGCAGGAAAAGGGGGAAACAAAGGGAAAAAGAACGTCAAACTAAGTGCAACTTACTGAACAGCAGTAGCCAATTGCTTCAGTACCGATGACGGAGGAATGGGATCTTTAGTTGCAGCAGCTAAGCTTTCAACCGAGGGAATTGCCTCTGAAGCCTAAATCAAAATTTATACTTACACATCATTAAAGCGACCGTCTTTATAAATGAATTGCCAAATCAATGAGAAAATCTAAATAGTATTTTCAATGAGTTAATAAGCATACATTGCTAAAGTCGTCACAAGCATGTCATGCAGTCATATGATCCTATCTTATAAAATTAGCTTACTAGTGTAAGTTGATTACACAGTGACAGATACTATTTTGAAAACAAAATGTTCAGTATCATAATACATTATAAGATTTTTGTAAGGCCCTGGTATAACTGCCTGGTTTAGAAACTTCAATTTTCTACACATAATTGGAAGATAAATCCTGGATTTAAATGTTTCGGATATGCTTACCTTGGCCTCAAGATCATTTTTCATATTCAGCATGAACAAGTTTTCATCATAAAATGGAATTGCCATGTTTGTCTCCCCAACTATATCTATATCTTTGACTTCTTTTTTTCCTATCTGGATGTTCTTAATTCTATCTTGCCAATCCTGTTTTATTCCTGTATGTGGAGGCCTCCACTTTATGTACTTCAGTTCACTGGGAAGCTGCACCATCCCATAACAAAAATCAATTGTTGAGTAATTAGTAATTACCACCAATTACATGAGTACATAACAAATCTTTTCAAACCAGTACCAGAAGATGACAAACAAATAAATAAAAACGAACTAATCAGCTTTAATTTAAATGCATTGGATTTTGGATAGTTGCAACTTGCAAATGAGGAAATCAGAGAACTACAGCAAATTTTGTAACAACTGTTCTTTTGGAAAAATTGAGACATACTTCATGCTTTGTGGAAGCCAAATTAATTTTAAGGAAAGACAGTGAGGGAATGGATTAAATGGGAAACAGAGTTCATTAGCTTCACCAAATAATGAAGTTTGACACATCCAATCTCAGTAACCTAATCTAAATTTCCCTTCCCTTATTGAACTTCAATAAGAATCTAAGAAATACACTTTCATATTCAAATTGCAATTCATTGAATTTGCATGCCACACCTCCACGCAAAAAATTGGGGGAAAGTAATTTCTTTTCTCCTTTGTTAAATTCACCATTATTTTTTCTTCTGTATACCAGTCACCAAAATTTTCCTACCTTTCCTATACCCTGCACATATTTGGAGCTTTTACAAGGTTGTCCTTTTCCTATACTAATTAATGCAAGCTTTATAGGCAACAATTCTCTCATTTACCCTAAGTATTGAGTACTGAATCCGTTTACCACGTATCATGTAATTATGGGTTAAACTAGGGGTTCATCCATATTTCAATCTTAACGAATGTATTTCAATCCATCCATGATGAATATCCAATTCCTTTAAGAAAAATTTCTTTTGTAAAAAATTGAATCCAAAATCACCTTTCAAAACAAAAAAACACTTTTTCAAAAAAGTATTTTTTAAAAACACTTTTTTACCATAAATTTCTCCTTCTTGGTTGCTCCAATCCTTTTATCATTTTTAGCAGATTTTTTACTTTTTGGATGGATATTTTTTGTACTACCAAGGGTATCTTTTCACCATATGGGTAAAGAACTAATCTCTTTCGGGTTGCATGGTTGCCCCTCCCAAAAACTGCCACTCCTAGGAATCGAAGCCTTACTTTTTGGTCTTTATGGGAATCTAGTTAGGCCTTGTACTACTAGACCAACGCCTTATTGGTGGATGGAATGGATATGCATGCGAATGAATATACATGCAAATGAATATCCATTATATATACTAGCGTGTTGACAGATACTCACGTGTCTGTCAACCCAATTTTCATATTAAGTGAATTGTAATTGATTTATATATTTTTATTATATTTTTATTATATTTTTCATAACTATAACAAAATCAACAAAATATGATTTGCAATTTTGCATGTTAAAAAATAAAAAGGATAAATTGTGGTGTTCAAATATTGCCTTGATCCATGTGGAAAAACTGTCGTGTTCAAATGGAAAAACCGTAAAACTTACATAAACAAACATGGAACATAAAATGAGGAAATATGTTAGGTTTTTTGGTAGAAAATATAGATTAGTAAGAGCAAAATAGGAAAACACAAATTACACCATCATGAGTAGTTATTTTGTGTTTTCTCTTTATATATTAGTATATATATATATATTAGTATATATATAGATAATAGATAAATTGAAATCTAGGCATTATTAAAATTATTATTTTTATATACTTTGACTAAAATGGAAGGATTATATGAATTTAATTAATCTTGAATTTAGACCATTTTAGACCATCCTTGTTACAGGTTCAAATTAAAAAACAATCATAGAGCATTGAACAAATAACAATCACTACAAACCAGTATCATAGTTCATAGCCATTCCATTACCTTGAAAAAGTTGTGGTTGTGAGAAGAATCAAGATGTTCCGGTTGCGCGATCACGTTGTTTTTGAATTCCTTATTGTTCTCACGATCTTCACAAATGAACAAACAAATTGAGTCACAAATAGTCAATGCTCATTCTCAAATGAACACAATAAAATCCAAAACGAGTGAAAAAAACACATGAATTTATATTTAAAAATGGAAATGGAAAAATTAAAAATAGAAAGGAAAAGATTGTATAAGAACCTGGATTAGATTTGAAGACACGTTCCGCTTTTGAAGCTGCGGAATGGAAGGCGCTCTTCGCTTTCCACATAATAGAATTTGTGGGCGCTTCCTCCATTTTCTACGCCTATGGTGCACACGTTAAGCCTTATAACCACTCACACAAAATCTATAATCGGTGATGAAGAGAATTCAAAGGAACACAAAATACGGAATCAGAAAATGAAAAACAAGTTGATGCTGATGAAGGTTCTTTATGAACTAATCCGATTTTGTTTATTAAAAATTAAAATATTGATTCTAATCAGTGGGTTCGGGACAAATGCATTAAATAATAATCGCCGGCTTTAATTACGTTCCTGCAAAGGAAATCCGTTGCGGTCACAGTCTTCTTGTCCAAAACTAACATACTCTTTTTTTATACTAATATATATTATATATGAGCATTACACTTAATTTAATTTGGAAATAGGTTTTTTGTATTAGTTATTTTTGTAGTATCCCCAATCCCTCTTTTGGATAAAGAGTAATCAATTCCGGGTGTTAACTATTGTGGGATGTATGATTGTCCCATCAATAAATGTTAATTCTCAAAAATTAAACTTTTAACATTTTGGTCATCCTAAAAAGTCTCACACCAATAATTTATAAATTGTTTTTTTTATATTTTGTTGTGAATAAACTTAAACAACCTTTTATATTTTAAATACTTTAAGAATTAAATAAGTTTAGTGTATTTTAGTATTCAAAACTAAATGAAACCATTCAAATTTAATTTTTGTGGTAAAGAAAAGGTGCAAGAGCATTTGAGTAAACTTATTATGTTCCACGTTATTATCTTTCATATATACAAATATCAAGAATCAAATATAACATATATTTATTTTTCAAGAAATATCAAATATATTTGAATAATTTTATTCTGTCTTAAACTTCTCATCAAATATATTTGAATAATTCTATTTTAAATAGGTAGTACCATAAAAACATTCTAATGCCAACCAAAAATAATAAAATATATAAATCTTTATATCGATAATATTTAGATATTTCATTCTAATAAAATTAGTATGAGTATTTGCCCACACGGTAGTATGTTATAATATATACACATTGATTAAATTATGGTTTTATATACGTTGGTCCAGTTGTGTATGATATGTTAGATTCTTAGGATGACCAAAAAATTAAGAGTTTGATTCTTTAGAACAACACTTATTAGAAAAGACAGTCATACATTTCGAAAAATATTAATTCTTTACCACAAGGAAGATATATCCTTTATAGTACCAACAAAATAGGTTATAATTTATAGAAAATATAAATTATAAATATCTTTCTAAAGACAAAATATAATTTTAATTTTAGACCTCATCACATGACACCATATATAAAGGAAACCGCTCGTTTAGTTTAGTTCCCGCTCAATTTAGCTCTATCGCTTTTGATTTGAATTTCAATTCAGTCGCTCGCTTCATCGATAGCGCAGATTCAAAATCGCCGATAATGAAGGAGGACATGGACGAGATCGATTCCGTTCCTCAGGTCCATCTTTCTCGCACCTCGCTTCAAAATTCTCCTCTCAATTACTCATCACTTAGAAAATGAAAGTAGATTTCACATAATACACTTGATTTTTTCTTCTTTTTGCTGCTTATTATTCTAATTTTTCTTAAAGATCCGGCAATGCAACAAGTACTACTGTGTTTTAGATCTACGATGCGAAAAATTATTATCTACGCTTAGCGAGGTTATTGAGATTTGAAGGAATTAAACTGGACAATTTTACCGTTCACTTGTAGATTAGGACATTTGTTCGTTTAATTTGATGAACTGAAGTTGAAACTCGAATCAAACGCTCTATTATAAACATTTTGATGATGATTAATTGCTATATTTCGGGATCCAAAAAAAATCTAACACTTAGATTTTCTATTCTTTAATGATTATTCGAGTTTCTTGTTAATTACTAAAACTTGATTTGTTGTAACTGTAGAATACAAGACTAGTGTAGACTGAAAGGTGAAAATTAAATTAGGTTGATATTGAATATTTACTAGAGTGAAATCACCTTGAGCCTGTTACTTTTACGATGCAAAATTCTTGATTACTTCTGAAAAAGTAGCCACTGCATAATAGGAATTAAGTATAAAATGTTACTTAGCAGATTGATTTTCCATTTAAAAGAAAAAGCACACTGCAAAATCATGATACCTAATGAGTTGTGATTGTCGTTTTAGCAAGCTACAGTTCAGTTTTATTTTTGTCATTTTCTTGCACATTATAACGTTGCAATGTATGAACCATGTTTGTTATGGAAGCTACGAAGTGCAAAGTTAACACTTAGACACGTGGCATCATATCCAAAGATTTATTTCCTGTCTTCTCTAATCTTTGCTTATGGGAAAAGCTTCCTTCCGTGACATCCAAATATGACATGCATAGTGTTATTTTATGCTGAGGGAATAAAAATGTGAAAGAGAAGATAGTGTACTGGTACCGTCAAATCTTCTTGATGCCTTTGGTCTTTGTTCTATATGTCATATTAAAACATGAAAAAGGTAAAATGGTTGAGTAGGTCAGTAAACCCTGTTGAAATTTGCAAGCTTTGTATGTATCATCACTCATAAAGTCTCTAACATCTTTAAGTCCAAAATACTTGCAACAATAGATCAATATGGTACTAGAATACATGTTTAGGGAATGTGGTTCCTTTGTTTGTTTTATGCTAATGCTCAATTGCTCATAATCAAAATAATATTTAACCACGTGTTCACATTTAATTTCTTTGGCATTATGCATCAAGAACTCCTAAGGTTCAGTAATTTGTTCTTATATCCTTTTTACTTATATTGGGAGATTTGGTTCACTGCAACCTTCAGTCCTTAATTGAACTTTTCATACTTCAATGCAGGTTTACATGGCTTGCATCCTACATGGTCATAGGTAAGATTTTTGTAATTATCAAATATATTTTGTCATCCAACCTTGCATAATAAAAAGGAGAGTTTTACTAACAAAGTGTTGGTCTAGTGGTGTAAAACTCCGCTAGATCTCCAGGATGACCAAATGTTAAATGTTCGATTTATGAGAACGACACTTGTTGGGATGGACAGCCACGCACCCCAAAAGGATTAGTTCTTTACCCAAAAGGTGTAGAAATACCCTTGATAGTACCAAAAAATGAGAGATTCCTTTTATTACAAGCGAATTTGTGTAACATATGGTGTTTCTTGAAGGATAATTGAAATGACGTGGCCATTTGCAAAATGTTTCAGAAACATTATCAATAAATTACACTCACACCACCTGAGTTTTAGTGAAATTACACAAATCATCCTCCATTTTTTGTCCTTACACGAACCACCCTAATTTTGTACATATGTTACACTGACTACCCATGCGTAATATAAAATTGTAATATTTTAAACAAAAGACGTGTGGCGTGTGTAATTAAGTTAAATAAAATATTGTATATTGTGTAGACAAATTTAAATAATACGAGAGTTGATGTGTCTTCATTATTTGACTGTTACAAAATATTATAAGAGTTATTTAAACATATCTGTATTTTGTAATAAGACAAAAATAATAAAGAAACATTGATTTTTGTACTATTTGAAATGTTACACAATATATAATATATTTTTTAAAATTAATTACACTCACCACACGTTTTTTTGTTTAAAATATTACACTTTTATAACATGGACGTAGTTCGTGTAGGAGGTATGGGTGGTTCGTGTAAGGACAAAAAAAAAGGGGTGATTTGTGTAATTTGAGTAGTGAAATTTACTCTTATAAATAATGTGTAATCGGGCAATTGAAAAGGAAAATTGTTACATAATTATAAAAGGTATATGTAGCTGAATGTGTTTGCTCTTGTTACATGTTTCCCACTTTTTTGTTTACTTCTCTTTTATAGAACAAAAGTGAATCCTTGGTCCTGGCAACTTCTCTGCTTTAATTTGAATCGTGCACTGTTTGATGAGTTCTTAAACATTCTTTACAGGATAGGAGTGTCTTATTATGATTCCAGCATTCGCCAACTTTATGTGCTTGAAGTTTGGGATGATGATGACAAGAGTTTTCCAGTTGTTGATCTGGGTATGGTTTCTTTTCTAATCATTGTTTGGTTTAATTTTAGTGTTGTTTCTATGTGCAACATGGTGCCATTTTGCCTGATAGTTTAAACTTGAACCTAAGAGCATTGATGTGTTCTATGTTCATACCAGTTTCATCATTGTGCTTCTTATACCCCCAGGTTGAGAATTTGTATTGTTAGTAATGAATTGCAGTATATGAATATTTTGTGGCTTCAATAATTGGTGCAGTGAAATATCAAGCAAACCCTTCGGTCATCTACACAAACACTAAATGTGAAGAATCATTCTTGTCTGCTCTGCAACGAAGTGGTATGGTGCACATCATATGGTTGAGTTAAGAATGACTATTTTTTTCCCTTTTACCTATTGAAGTGATGCAGATGAAGTATCTGAGGCTCCTACGGTGAAGTTTGTAAAAAGTTCAGTATTCAGCTATGAGCAAGCATGGCATAGGTATTGATGCTACTATGATCTTGAAGAGAATCTTTCAGTCAAGTATTTGCAGTGCACTTGTCCATGATCCATGATGTATTGAATTCTTTATGGACATTTTTTGTGTAGATCTTTTAGATGTTTGAATGTTTCAAATATTAAAATATGAATTTTTTTAACAAGACTTTTAAGTTGCATGTTGATATGTTTAACCTATGCAACATTTTGAAATATGAGTTATTAAAACTTACCATGCTCAAAGACACATCGACACAAAATGTAACACGAGAAAGGACATAGAGTTAGGTTAATCTTTGCAGCATATGATTGACATCATTGCCTCTCTTTCTCAACCTAGAAAAGTTTTTTTTTGTTTTTCTACTGTCTATTTTCATTGAAAGGGTGGCGTAAGTCTTCATAATTTTCATCTTCATTTTTAGTTCTTTTAATCAGGTCGTGATGATTTGAAATCGGGCTATTGTTTGACATTTTTTATTTTATTAACTGTCAACTCCTCTCGCTCTAATGAAAAACAAAAAGTGTGCTGCAATTTCAGTATTCTATTTGATTCTACTTCTCGATTTTCAGATTAATTTACCTCCGGGTGGCGGGGATGGATGATGGATTAAACGTCAAGGAGAGGATTTACTATGTGAGTCTGAAATTACCCACCATTGTAACTTGTCATATTTGTCTCCAGATATCATATTAATGGATTGTCCAGTTATGTTAAGATTGTTACCTTACAAATGTGTGTAACTAAATCATTAATCGATGTTTTGAACGATTTGTTCTTAGGCTATTTGTTGCTTGTATTAAGTCCGGTATGGGAATCGTTCTGTCCTTCCAATTATTAGTGCCACAATCCAACAATTGTGTATGTATTTCCACCTTTTACATCCCTGTTACAACTGCAGTTGAGTTCCATGATGGACATGGAAAGTGAAGTACAAGTTCGTGTTAGTGGTGGCCTTCTTGCTATATTAGAGAATGAAAGGATTGTAGATACCCTTGAGCAAGCAGAATTTGGAAATACATCGATTACAATAGATTCGGTAGCAGAAATTTCACTGTATCCTTATATTCATTTTACCCAATCCTTAAAGGCTTTCCATTTTTACTTCATTTCAACTGAGATTATGTTGAGTTCAAATTTTGTACTTCTTTAACTTGGAGATGCAGAAATAAGTTTCTCAAACTTGATGCAGCAGCTCATGAAGCATTACAAATATTCCAAATAGACAAGCACCCAAGCCACATGGGCATTGGTAGAGCAAAAGAAGGGTAATATTGACTTATTTTTTGATATTTTACTTTGAAAAATATTAAAATATCTGAGATAATGCCTTAATTGCAGGTTTTCTGTATTTGGAATGATAAATAAGGTTTGTAGTAGTTGTTTAAATTCAATTTAGCATGTGCCAGTTTCTTACCACATATGCCTAATGGTCTGTCTTGTATGCAGTGTGTGACTCCAATGGGTAGACGTCTCTTGAGGTAACAAGTATTAAAAGAGTAGATAATTATCGTATACACCCCCCTGACTTCAGAACTTGTAATAGTGTTTTTTCTCCTTTCCCCATTTCAGAAACTGGTTCTTGATGCCTATACTGGACCTTGAAGTTCTAAACTACCGTTTAAATTCTGTATCCATTTACATGGCCTAATTATTCATGGTAATCTCAGGATCATAGGTTCAGGTTGGAAGAAATTTTCACTATATTTTAATGTTCTTTTGTAAAATAGCTATTTACCTCATTTCTTGAATTAATCAATCATTTAATCATGAGAAATGCTGAGTTTTCTTAAATGGGAAATAGATATCTTTCTTTGTATGCTCAGAGGAACTAGTTTCCTCTTTGCGTGAAACCCTGAAATCTGTAAAGGACATCCCCCACTTGTTGAAGGTATGAAATTTCTCTCCCTGACTCTCTTAAATTTTGTTTCCTTTTAGTTCTTCTACTTATGTGGCTATTCTTTCCGTTGTCTATTCCTTGAGCTCTCTTTTATAGATTTTGTCATGTTAGGAGTCAACAAAAATTTGAAAAGCCGAATGATTTGTGCTCATTCATTTTTTTTAAGAGCCATAGGATATTTTTCTTTTAAAGTCTTGATTACAAACATTGGACATTATTAATTGTTGAATCATATTGTTTTCCTCTCTTACATGCTTGGTTGGGTAATGTGTGTCAAACTATGATCATATAGTATTGTTATGTTAAGATAGAGTGCGTTCTGTTTTTGACACTGTTATAAATCATGATATGCTGATTATTTATCCATTTTATATTTTGAAGCATAAGCCTGTGTTCTTTGTATATACTAATCATTTTAAATATTTAATATCAATTACTAAAGAAATTTGACTCTCCAAGCTCCTTATGCACCAGTTCTGATTGGACAGCTCTTCTGAAGGTAAATTTATCTTTTATGCCTTCCCATTCTGAGTTTGAAATGACGAGTGAAGAGCGCTTTCTATTTTCTATTATTGTCTAGTTCCCATGTGCTGTTTTAATGCATGTTTGTTTTTACGTGTTGAAAGGAATCTACGTTGTTCTGTTCTTTGAATTTATATTTACATTGACCTGCCAATGTCCTTGACAAAATGCATATATTTATAAACACTTTTTTACATTAGAATTTACTGGAATCAAAGGTTCATACTTCATAGAGACTTCCCTCTCTCTAGCTGTTCCTATTTTACTTTTTGTCTTGTAAGTAAGACAAATGAAGAAACCTTGCTGTTGGAAAATGACATCGTTTTACAAAGTTGTTGCAAAGGTGAGGAGGTAATGTTGAGCTCAGGCTTAGTTATGTCATTGAAGAGGTGGGCAAGTTTGAACCAGCTAAATGATAAGAATATTCTTACATTGTTTTCACTGGTTAGTGATGCATTAATGTGTAAGATGAGCATTGTCTTTAACTGTCACTGGCTTCTATTTCCAGTTTATGAGATTTGCTCTCAGTTCAGAAATCTGCATATGTTAATGTACGATTTATATAAACAATGATATAAATATGGGAGTTATTCATTGTGATCGTTTACTTTTAAAAAAATGGATAGAAACTTTTGTAAAAAAATAAATTTGGATTATCCATCATTTTAGTCGTGATATGAGTATATGCATTGGTATTGTTCCTGTTCATAACAATCTCTAGTTTTTTTTATAAAAAAAGAAGACATCCATATGTGGCAGTGATTACTTTAATGGAAGTGTAACCAGCACTGTTTTTATATTTTTTATCTTTTAGAGTATTTGTGCGCTGTTGCATATAAACAAGATATTTGAAGTCGGAATTTCTGAGGGTCTACGAGAAGAACTGATGCACTTGAACTTGGATATTGTTGAGAAGGTACATATCTATTCTATTCAAGTGCAATTGTATAGGTCTAATTTAAATGGTTTCCGTGTGTGACATTATCGCAGGCAAGTTCATGCATAACAACAGAGCTTGCTTATATATATGAGCTGGTAAGTTTTATTTGTAATTATCAGATCGAAAGGGATTGTTTTGAACAAAGGATCTACCACTTTGGGACAGAGGAAATCACATGTAGTTGTTTTCAGCAGGATATCCTGTGTGTATCTGTGCTGCTTTTCTTTATATATACTCGTTGTCTTAAATAGGCGTGTATTTAAGGCATCCGATCTCACAGAAAAAAGAAAGACAATACAGTTATTTAATTTTGTTGGGTATGGGCGATGGTCTTTTTTGCTTCAAGTAGATTTTTTTGACCGAGTGTCTTTTGCAGATAATAGGTATTATTGATGTAAATAGAACTAAAGAGAAGGGATATATGACAGTGGTGAAAGAAGGTTTCTGTGATGAGGTTAAAATTGTTTTCTGCTTCTTCTGTTCACCTTAGTACGTCAAAATAATGAATTTATGGAGTGGGCTTTTGCATTTCGTGTTGAAAGGCATGTCGTCATCTAATTGTTTCATCATGCATGCATGTGTATAGCTGGATAAGATTTTAACTGATGAACTAATCAATGTATGTTAAAGTTTAATCTAATGCATATAATTTTATTCCTTCACAAGATAAAGTTTATCTTTCCTTCCACTAACATTTAGTTTTTGGATTATGGATAAATTTGTTATTATGCAGCTGGATGAGCTGAGGCAAATATATGAGGAGCTGCCAGAATTCTTAGAAGAGGTGGCTTCAGTGCAAATTTTAATAGAGTAAAACAAGTATAATTCTTGCTTTCATCATGTTATACTTTTTGCAGGTTTCATCATTGGAACTTGCACAACTTCCTTTTCTATGCAAGAACAAGCTTATTCCTTGTATTGTTTATATACAGCAAATAGGTAGTTTTGATTCTCATTTATATTTATATCCAGAAAATGTGGTAATGTTCCATTTCATTGCCTTCGTTTTTGAAGTATGTTTGCTAATAAGTTACTGTCATTTTTTAATGAACTAATTCGTAGAAGGTGATTGCTATATCATCTTGCCTTCCTTTCACTGATATTTATTGGATTATCATGCCAACTACTATAGCATGTACACGCTGAAGCAGTGAAGCCCTTGGTCCAATAATGATTGAATTTTAATTTAGACTTGTCAAGGATGGCATGATCAACTTATTTGTCTAATCTTAAGTGTTATCAAACATATTGCTGACTTAGTTGTTAGATGTGACCTCTATATTTCTTCATCAGCTTTAATTTCATTTTATCATCACATATTGTTTTTGTTCACTGTAGGATATTTAATGTGCATCTTTGAAGAAAAACTTGAAGAAACCACTCTAGAGAGTCTTGTAGACTGGGAATATACTGTATGTTGATGGATTGATGCTGGCACTTGATTAACTACATAATTACTACGTTATATTTTGATGGTAGTCACTTCAAATATAGTTTTGGGATGCAGATGGAGAAACAAAAAGATACTTTTATCGTACTCCTAAGACAGGAGAGTTGGACAATCTTCTAGGAGATATTTATCATAAAATTCTAGGTATTTAAGTGCCTATATAATTGTCTTTAAGTAATAAACTTCAACTTTTATTTATATATTTCTATATTCAAATATATTCCCAGCTGAGCAAGGTAAAAATAAGAGTTTAATTAAGTAATACTAAAGCAAAAGAGGGTTGATTCAACTTGTATGCCTCCCCCCGGGGGAGTTTTGCAATTAAAAAAGAGTAAAACTATACTACAAGGAGCACAAGATTTAATATTACACATGTGAGCTCGCCTTCACAGTTGTAACATTTGGTATCTAGTGCCAACCTTACTTATTTTTTAATTGTATCATTCAAGATATGGAGAGGGCGATCACCAGAGACTTGTTTTCACATATACTATTGTTCTCAAGCCATTTGATAAAGGTGGCTACTTTTGCAGCTGAACTGGACTGGTAAGTAGAGAAAAATTGTCATTGTAACTATTTGTGCTTGTCCTGACTTCTTTATATTTTTTTAGGGATACAAAATGGGGATTTAATGTTGATAGTTTTATTTCAGCTTTTTATCAATGGCATTGGTTGCTCATCAAAACAATTATGCCAGGCCTTGGTTAACTGAAGAAAATGTGCTTGATATAAAAAATGGGAGGTACAAAACATCTAGTTTCTAGAACTCTTGAAGATGGAAACCACTAAAATGATTAGTGATAGATGTTTGTGTTCTGTTTGTAGGCATGTTTTGCAGGAAATGACTGTAGACACTTTTATTCCCAATCACACTAAGATTCTTCAAGATGGTAAGCAGATGTTGAGTTACATAATTGATATCAGCTAAATTATGTCCTAAAATCCCGATTTCATCAAATTTGAGATTTAATCCCTAATCAGTTGTTCTTGACATCAGGAAGAATTAATGTGATCACTGGTCCTAATTTTTCCGGCAAGAGTATCTACTTAAAGCAGGTCAGTTTTTATTTCTTTATCTTTGTGAGATAGTATTCTCTAGGACATTCGGTTTTGTTTTTTTATTTAGCAATAGCATGGAAATGGTCATCTTATTTACAATTTGTACTTCTTGTCTCCAAAGTCTAAATTAATTGTATGTCTCAGGAATATTCCTTAATATACTTGCTTCAAACTCTGATTGCTATTATTCATCTAGTTTGACTACTCTACAATTGTTAACAGAGTTTATGAATCTTTAAACAGAAGATTCCATTGGAGCACAGTTACAGATTCTAAACTAAATACATACAACAATAACCAAACCTTAATCCCTCTATGTGAGGTCGGCTACATGGATCGAATGACATCATAATGCTCTATCAAAAATCATATTCATTGACAAATCGTTGATATTTAAATCTCCTAACTAAATACATACCATGAGATAAAATCCCATTAGAACTACCGGTTCCTATTTAACAATTTAATAAGTGATAAATGCAAATGAAATGATTTGTTACAGGTTTTCAGGCCAGATACTTATAGTGTAGCTCTTTGGTATTTTTGGTGAATGTTGAATTTGGATGTGTCCGTTTAGTAAGAAACATTTTTATGAGGGTACGTCTTTAAAGATAAAATGACCTTGGGCTTCTACCAGACAACTTTTCATATGGTGATTTCTTGACGTACTGCTAGTGTCTGATATATGGCTGCTACTTGATAATACAGTCCTTGCTCCTAGCTTTTCTATAATCACAGAGTAACAAAAAGTTTTTTGCAGGTGGCTTTAATTGTTTTCCTATCTCACATTGGTAGTTTTGTGCCAGCTGATGCAGCAACTGTGGGTCTGACCGATAGGTGTGATTTTCTTATCAGTAATATCCATGTATTTTGTGAAAACGACTGTTATATCGTGTTGTATACTTGTATGTTGGTCTTACTAGTTACAATCTTAACGTCATAATTTATAGTTGTACTTATGGGTACAATGTTGCAGAATATTTTGTGCAATGGGAAGCAGGCTTATGACAGCAGAACAATCAACATTTATGATTGATCTACATCAAATAGGGATGATGCTCAGGTACACCAACAAAATAGCTAATTAGGGTAGCTCCACTAAATTGAACTAAAAGCAAACATGAGCAGAATATGTGTAATCGCCTAGTATTTGGAATGTTGTGCATGATCCTTTATCTCATATTATTCACTTATTGTATAATTTTAGAGGTTCCTCTAAATGGTTTTATCTGAATAGTGAAATAGATGGAGGTTTCCAAGAGAATTTATACTAAGTGAATAGCGTATAAATACAATTATACATATAAATATATATTTGATATTCAGAAAACCTGCAGGCATGCAACTTCCCGATCTTTGTGTCTGGTGGATGAATTTGGCAAAGGCACTCTTACAGAAGGTCAGTTTCTCCAATATTAATGAAACATCTAATTCATGAATATATGGAGTATGTATGTATGTACATATGTGTGAGTGTGTATGTATATTGCATATGCTTGTTGCATAAATGTTTTCCATCGCCTTTCAGATGGTGTTGGTCTTCTTGCTGGAACGATAAATCATTTTGTCACGTGTGATGAACCCCCAAAGGTTTAAACTTTTACTCCTGAAATTATGAAAGACATATCTGTTTAATTTCTTCCAAATTTGAAAATTGATCTTTTTCAATAATGCCATTCTTTTGGTAATGGGCCATGTTCAATCAGTCACTCAATATTTTTTATGGTCTACCTATGCCTCTTTCTTGGAAATTAGTTTTTAACTAAAGGAAACTCTTGTTAGTCGGATCAATCAAATTAACTGTATCACTTGATCACTCCTGTAATAGCTCTTTACATTTATACCTATCAACCGATATATGAGCCTGTCATATATTGTGATTGGTCCATTTAAGTTTTTTAGGACATTCTCATCAAAGAATTGTTTTCTCTAGAAATATTTTATGCAGTGGAAGTGCTACCTCAAACTCAAGTCTAACTGTAACTGAAATTTATAATTACAAAACTGGTGAAATGAGTGTATGCAGCTATTCATTTGTTAAGCACTTTCTCATGGGAGATCTTAATTGGTTATTTGTTGTTTGAACTTTGTAGGTTTTTGTGAGCACTCATCTCATGGATTTAATGCAAGGGCATTCCTTAACCAAGGTTATGCTTGTGCTTCAATGTGAAGTTGAAGTTTTAAAACTCAGTTGATTCATCATGACCATAATTTCTTTGTACAATTTCAGTCTGAGCAGATTAAGTTTCACACGATGAGCATACTGAGGCCTGATGACAATTTGGCACATATAGAAGACATTGTATTTTTATACAGGTATCCTTTTTGTAGATTCTGCCATGCTGTGTGCTAAGAATTGTATTTACCATCATATGGCCATTTTGATGTCAGTCAAGTTGATAGGAAGCTATTGTACTTTACTTACTCAGCTATTTTCAAAACATATATGTTTACTAACAACCTAATAATGCTTAGTTTTTTCTTCTTCAAAGAATCTGGAGATTAAAACTAAATGCCAAAACATATGTATTTGAGCATGCATTTGTTTCCATTAGCTCGTACTGATACATAATAATCTGGACATAAATGATAGTGACTGCTTGTACTTTGTCTTGAGAATTGAAATTAATATTAAATTAAAGTGGCTCTGCTATCTGAGGAGATTTCAGGTTTCTTATTATCATATTCCATGCAGGCTTATTCCTGGGCATGCACATCATAGCTATGGTATGTTTTTTTAATATTTTGTATCTTTTGAAATATTGATGAAAATGACAACCGTTGTTTATGGCATCCTGCAGGGCTGCACTGTGCACTGCTTGCAGGTAATTTACGAGACTAGTTTAAAAATGATATCACCTGATAAAACATTTATATAAATCACATTTCTCTCTTTATCTTTTTTTTCAATTCTTGTTTGTGTCTGTTACAGTTACATTATAAAAAATGAATGTTTGGGTTTAAATCATAGAAATGGTGGAGATGAGATGCTGACAGGTAGGGAGAACATGTGATACTTGGAGGCCATTGGCAAGGTCACTGCTTATTTGGGTTGGACCTATTACCTTTATGAGGCGGCGGTAAATTTCATGTGAAATCTATTGCTAAAGAATGCTGTTATGGGATTGAATTTGTGATTTTCAAAGTCATTTAAATCTCAAGAGTTATAAGCATTTGAATATGACAATACTATCCTATTGTCTTTATGCTAAAAACACTAAAATATTGTCTTATGCCTGATTTTAGTCCTGGATCAGCCTCAAGAGGCTGTCATTAAAAGCAAGGCAATGGATAGCGAGGCATTATTTGATTTGACACCTAGTGTAATGAAATCAGCATCTGTTATGTTCATTGTCTTATGGATGCATTATCTGATAGTTGTAGAACACATGTAGAACAATCTAAAGTGTTTTTTACTTTTTGCTCTAATATGATGAAAAATTGTCTGAGATTGATTTTTCCACTTTGCTTTTCTGACAAAAACAGTGCATGGCTCATGCAGGTGTGCCAGACAGAATTATAGAAAGAGCAGCATTTGTGCTGGATGCAGTTGTGAATAACCAGTATGTCGAGCGTTTAAGCAATGAGAACATCTCAGCTCAAGATCAACAATACAAGGTGCTGTTTCAATTTCAAGAGTGAAACTAAAGATATTACATTAAGATACTGTTTGCTCCTCAACATTTTTATTTATACTTCTCAATTGAATGCAGGATGCCACTGAGAAGTTGTTGAAATTCGACATTGACAAAGGCGACCTAAACCTTTTTTTTGAGGATATATTTTCTCTAGTTCCTAATTGCTAACTTCAGGCAGCTACCAGCTGTTTCAATGTAATAGGAGATGTGTAAGTTGAAGGACCATTAAAAATTCTGTCAGCAAAGATCCGAGAAGCAGCCTCCGTCGGATGGAATTGATCCCAGAAGATGTGGTCTTGTCTATTGGAACAAAGTCTAGACACTGGCAGGCAAGGAGCCTTGGCTTTCAGCTCACCAAGTCCACAACAAGCGGCTTTCACCTCTGCAAATCCTGAAAGGTATATATAAACTCCTTATTAGAATCCAATCTGATAAAACCTCAACTTAGATTCACTCTTATTCAAACAATGAAAAAATAACCTCGGCATGATTACACCAACAATTTACAATTTCACAGAAATTGGTAAAAAAATTATATGGAACAAATGGAAGGTGTAATAAATAAATTACAAAACTCTGCTCACCATAGGAAGTTGGATTCTGAGTAAGGTCACTGACAGCAACGTAAGTGTCGAAGTATGAGAATCTTATGTCTTTATTCTCAATTTGCCATTTCTTCAGCATGGATTTAAGACCTTCATTGTATTTAATTGACCAATAATTGGCTTCTTCAAAACATTCTGTTTGATTCTTGAGCCTAAATTTTGGGCAGCATCCAAGTGCACCAACTCCAGCAACCTCAAATTTACGAGCACCATGGTCGTATAACCGCTGCCAAAAAATAGTTACCAAAAAGAGAGAAAAAAAAAGACTACGTAAATAACATAAGAGATGATGATGAACATATTAGTATCATTGTTATGTCACGTGGTACCTGTAGTTGAACTTTTAGTGAGATAAGCATGGAATCCACATACTGTGTTGGAGTGCTTTTCTTACGAAGATTTGATGAGTCAAAGTAGCCAAAAATATCATTGCTGCCAATTACTACTCCGAAAATCGATTTTGAGAGATGCTTCAGTAGAGCCGATGCTCCTACTTGGTGAGTCATTTCTTCATTCACCAATGCAAAGTAATCCACTTGTTTTGTCAGTGGAATTGATTGTCTCTGAAATTAAATAATAAAAAAATTCAATCAAATATCAAAGGATAGCTCACGTGTTTGGGCATGCATGTGAAGTGCCCAATTACAGAACCACGTTAATCTCACTATTACATACCCACATCCTTTAAAAGCTTATCCAAAACAGCAATTGCTTTCTCTTGTGGGATCAGATTCTCGTAAAAAATTTAAGTAGAAAAAGGAAGAGAAAAAAGCTAAAAATAACGAAATGCTACAAAAGGAAACTTTGATGACTTACATAACGTTGATCTGTACCATCAAATATTCCAGCACCTGCGGAGGCAAAGCTAACACCATCCATGAAGGACACATTGTTTTTGTTGTCCTTTGATATCAGGAACAGGTAAGGTGGCGAAGTTGGTAAACCCAATTTGTCAGCTGGTTAATCATCCAGTTTAGACAAATATTAGAAAAACGTTAATTTTATTTATCAATATTTGATCCTCTACTGAGTGTGGCCCTCTCTTTTTGGTTTAATGCCATTTGTTCAACCTTGAGAGTTGCCACATAGAAAAGAGAAAAATATGAATAAATTGATAATGAAGGAGTTTTTTACATTGTCATATTCACTCTTCACTTTCAATAATAATTTATTCTTAGATATTGAGATCTTTTATAAAATGTTTACACGCAAGAACATATTCCGTATTAATTAATGAGATTTTTTATATCTATGGTGAGATTTCAACATACACATCCTTGTAAAATGAGTTAAATTATTTTAATATATTAAATTTTGTTACAAGATATTTATAACTAAATTACTCATATCAAATCAAATTGTTGAATTTAATTATTATTTTAAATAAATATTCCATTTATATATAATGTTATCCTCACAGCATGTACAAAATGCTAATAATAATAATATTGAAAGAAGAGATAATAAAATTATTTAATGGGAAAAGGGGAAAAGAAAATAATCACTCTATGAATATTAGCAAATATCTTGTATAAAAACGTGGTAAAAACTTAAAAATCGTGTCCTGTTAAATAAAAAGCAATATTGATTTTGATCATGGTCATTAGAATATATTTTGTTTTAAAATGTATTACAACATATTACATGTGCTAAAATTACCTATAATTCATCGTAGGTCTTGATGACTACACTTGTAATGTTTGTCAAGGATCTACATAGGTAGTGAAATTAATAATAGAATATGTGGATACACTTAATATAAAAAGTTTATTCCTTTAGCATAAAGTAGTACCCTATGGTTGAATAGGACCCCTCTCAATTAATGGAGAGACAAGTGAATTTTTTATATGTATTATAAGAGTAAAAGTGTAATCATCTTTTAAATAAATATGACAAAAGTGACATTGCATCTTTCACTTTCTTTAATTTTTTTGGGTACTTGTCTCTCCATTGATAAAGATGAGTCTTACTTTACGGTGATGTATAAGATTTCTTTCCATAGAGTAGAGTACTCTAAAGACTAAAGAAAATTGAAGATGTAATATTATTTTTATCATTTTTATTTTTAATGAGATTACATTTCTATACTTAAACAAATATGAATTTGTAATGGAGATAAACTATGAACTTGTAACGGAGATAAACTTTTTCTTTATTATGGTGATGCAGCTCTCATGACCCTATAGCGGGAGGTTACTTTAATTATGGAGTAGGTTATAAAGTCATTATTTTTGTGAAAAGAAACTTTATACTTTGTTGAAGTTTGTGAACCAAAGCATCTTCTATATCTGAATCCGACATTGGTGTTACTTTTATGCTTTTCTGGTGTCAAACACTGAAAACGATGCATCTTGCATACACTCTTTTCCCACGATTATTTATCATGCATAATTTCCAATTTTCCACCATTATGTTTATATTTAGTCATCAATATAATATTTGAGATTATAATTTACAAAAAAGAACTCATCCCAATTGAAATTTTGTAATAAAAAATCTAAAATAAAAGTTTTTTATAATCTAAGTTAAGTACGTCAACAATCACAAATTATAAAAGAAGTTCATAATAAATAAAAAAGAAGTTCTACCAAACATGGAGTATATGTGTAAACCAACCAAATATTATGCATAACATACACATGACATGGAAATAAATTGGGCTATAGTGGAAAAAAAATAGTTATTTAAGAGCAGATTTATAATGAAGAAATGATATTAACAATATTGAAAGAGGAAATAGATGTGAAAATGAATGAATGAGTTTACCAATAAAATCAGCAGCATTCTTGCCATTGCTAAATCTACCAGTTGGTGTGTGATTTGCAAAGTCAATACCATAGTGACGATGGTTAGCCTTTGCTATTGAAAGAGGTAAGTAATTGTTATTTCCAACGTCTACAAGTGAATCTCCAAACATATAAAGAGCTGGAACAACTTGAGCCTCTGAGAAACAAAAGCTGATGAAGATGGAAAAAAACACATGTATATAGATAAATGGGCATCTCAGGAAAACCATGTAACCCATATTTGTATGCTTCAAATTGTTTTTGGTTTTGGTTTTTGAGTTTTAAAGATATGATGTAAATGGATTAACGCTACTCGTTTTTTGTGTGAAAAGAATCAATAGATTGAAGGCTAAAGAGAGAGATAGTGGAGAAAAGACACACACTCTCCACTCCATCATATTCATATACTCGACCCACTTATATATTTATATTGTCATGAAATGGTGAGGGGACAAGTATTTCATTTTCAAAGATATTTATTTATCATTGAATGCATCACCTTAGAGGCTTAGACACATGGGGTGGTGAAATTAGACTACAAATGTGTAAAAAATAAATATTAGTACTATTGCAGCTCTTAAAAGTATTATTTAGATCATTCTGCTTTTTTCCTTTCAAAGAAAGATAGATCTTTGTACTTTTTACTTAGGTTTAGAAGCAAGCTTGATCAAGCCTGCTTTTAATTTAATGGGACTACAAATTTAGGGTGTATATTTGATTTGGTTATTTTATATTTAATTTTCAATGAAATTAGAAAATGAGAGTGAAAATATGTTTATATTGTTGTTTTCATTTCATTCTTCATAGTTCATAAAACGTAAGTTTCATTTCTGGAAATTCTGAATATGAGAAAATGTCATTTTTTGAAATTTTTAACAATTTTATTACTCTACCCCTTTCATATATTTTGATGTTTTATCTTTCTTCATAGCGTGTTGACCGACACTCGCGTGTCTGTCAACCCGCTTTCCTATTGAGTGAATTGTAATTGATTTGTATATTTTTATTACATTTTTCATAGCTATAATAAATTCAACAAAACATAATTTGCAATTTTGTATGTTAAAAAAATGAAAAAGATAAACTGTTGTGTCCAAATATTGCATTGATACATGTGAAAAACTGTCGTGATCAAATGAAAAAATTGTAAAAGTTACATAAATAAACATTGATCATAAAATGAGGAAATATGTTATATGGCTTTTGGTAGAAAATATATATTAGTAATGGCAAAATAGGAAAACATAAATTACATTATTAAGGATAGTTATTTATGTTTTTCCTTTATACAAATTAATCCATTCCATCTTATGAAATAGGTAGTCTAATTACTTTAATAATTAAAATTCATGAAGACAACTCTACCCTCGGCCAATTATTTATCTAGCGTAGGCCCCCCTTGAATATATTTTAAAATTCTATTTACTTTTTTAGCCACAAGTTAATTCCTTAGAAATTATTATATTCGTTATGAATAACGATGTCAGATTTCCTTTATTAAATTAGAATGAATTTATTTAATTTGAAGTCATTAATAATAATAAGGATCTGATTAATCATTAGTCTTCAAAAATATAATATAACTCTTGTATTTAAATAATTGATGTCATTGTCAATTCCTATTAAAATGTAGAGGAAAAAATGAATATATCAATAGTGTATAAGTATTATACACTTGTAACATTCAAACTTCATATTTAAATTATTATTGACTCTTTAAAAAATACAAATGAATGATAGATGATATATTGAATGTATACAAATTTTTATACTGACAATATATATATATTAACTGTAAAATGTATTTTTTTCAATTAACAGTTGGTTCACTAGAAATTAAACAACTACTGAATTATTGGATATTTTGCACGTTTTAAGAATTGATTTTCAATCTTTGGGACATTTGATAGAAAATACACCTACACATTTCTAAAAAGATTATTTCTTTGGTTATATGAGGGATACCATGGTTAACATACAAAAACTCTACTAGTTTCCACAGCCGTGCATCTTAAAAAACCTTGAAGAATATCTTAAAATATCTTAAAAAGTCTACTAGTTTCTCATTTTTTTTGTACTAATGGTGTCTCAATCCAATTAAAAATGAATATCTTATTGAAAAGAAAAATCTTAATAATATAAAATATTTTTTTATATTACTTAGTGCAATATAATTGGTTTGAGACGTGTAAACAATAAATTTTTGGAACAAATAATCTTTATTCCTTTGATTGACTATTATAAATCACAAGTCTGTAACCTTTGCCTCACCAGAGTAATATAAGTTAGAAGAAATGAACATGAACTAATGAATGACAAGATTTAATTGAAAATTGATTTTTAAAGCAAATTTAGACACAATTTAAAATTAAAACGTGTACTATTGTTATTTAGGCTTTATGGACACAATGAATATGACAATGTTATATATGGTAAACTTCTAAGTTTACAAACTTTTTATATTTATTTGAGACACATCCTACATTTACAAATAAGGAAATTAGAGGCATTTATTTACTTGTCTTCTATTCTATTAGGAATAATAGCCTTTATCCTCATTTCTACTTTCAAAAAATGATTACCCTTGATCCATGCATATAGTCTTCTTCCTTTCCCCTTATTTGCAAAACTTTCCTAATGAAAAAGTAGCCGTTTGGTATCTAACATACAAATACTATTCTCCATCAAATTTTATGTAAGATTTCCTATATTCTCACCCAGAGCTAAAATATAGAAAGGGAAACATCTTTCAAAGGGGCCATATATTCTCTTTGGATTTATTCTCATTATTTAGAGAATTTGATATCATGATTTATGGTAGGTGTGCAGCTTGCAAAAGTCAAAGAAGGAGGTGCCCTTCAGATTGCATTTTTTCTCCATATTTCCCACCCAATGATCCTCAAAAATTTTATTGTGTTCACAAAATATATGGTGGTAGCAATGTTGGAAAAATACTTCAGGTAACTTATTTGTTAACATAATATAAGAATGTATAATATCATAAGTATTCCACTACACTATATGTTAAAGAGTATGCATATATTTATGTGAAATTTTGATGTTACAGCAAATCCCATCCTATGCACGAGAACAAGCTGCAGATACTTTATACTTAGAAGCAAAATGTAGGATTCAAGATCCTATTTATGGGTGTGTTGGAATTATATCTAGGTTGTATCAACAAATTCATGATACAGAAAATGAGCTATCCAAAATTCAAACTCAAATTGTCTTTCACAAGCTTCAAAACACACATGTTGAAGTTGAATCAAACTTTAATATTTTGTCAACAATTGAAGCTGAAACAAACTTGGATTTCTTGTCACCACAAGGCACCATGGGGCAGTTTCAATATTATCATTTAAATCAAGTGCCTAGGTTCTATTAGAACTTAACTTTTTCTAAAATGTTAGGTACTCAAAGCAATTGCTTGATTTTATTTGCTCATGCCACTACAACTATGTTAAAAAAAATTGCTTTTTTAAGGGAATTAATATTTATATCCAACAATAAGAATGTTTAGAAGAGTTGAATGAATAATATATGTTATTAATGAATAATATAGTGATTGATTTACATCATATGATTGATTTCCATCATGTTTTATACCTGTTTCACAATAATACGTGTTAACTTTTGCAAGAATGTGTCACTTCAGCTAAAAACGAAATATATATTCAAAACTCAAAGTTACAGAGAGCACATGTGAATGGTAAATATAATAAGTCCAAATCTTAAAATTAAAGGGTTATTATTGTAACTTGAACTTTGCATTGATCCCCAATTAACTAATTACAAATGGTTAAATCAAAATTGTTTACACAGAAATATAATGCATGCATGCGTCACAGCCTTAAATCTTAAAATATTTAGTAATTCACATATGTACCCATCCTATGTAAAGATAAACTATTGATGATAAATTCGTTGAAGATATATGTAACTGAATGAAATAGGCTTATTCCACATTCTCCTTTTGGCTAAGAATTTGTTTAGTGGATTTCAACTGAAAATGTTAAGTTTAGAGATCATCAAATTCTTGAAAGGAGAATAAACTAACTTTTGCCAAAACTCGTAAAATTTGAAAGATGACAATGATTTACTAAATTAATAGTTTAGAGTTATGCACTTTTTTGTTGCCTTTGAAGGGGATATATATTCCTACAACTCAAGTGATGATGATGATTGATGGGTAGATAAAAGCTTCACCAAAATGTAGTTGTATGTGTGTTGGAACCCAAACATAAGTAACTCAATTGGGGACTTTTAAAAGAATATTTAAATAAAAGATAATAAAAATTCAACAACTTATGCTTTTGAATTCATAACTTGAATCTCCAAAATACATGCATTCTCAGAGGATTATTAAGCACTTGTAGCAGGCTTCTTTCCGTCAATGAACAAACCTGTTGTTTTGAACCAACGCAATAGATTTCTATGTTCCTTCACATATAGCCAGGCTTGAAGAAATTTGAAGAGGCTCTCGTTTACGCCTCGCTCCTCTATGTAACTGTGAAATGCATCTCTCATGTTTTCATCTAGTTCTCTGTCAATTTACAGATATAAGTCAATCAAAAAAGTGTTTGTACCATTCCCAGTTTCTCACAAGCAAACATTATAATTTAGAATAGAAATTAGAAGGTATATATCAATATATGGTATATAAGGCAAAAGGACCATTCTAAAACAGCCTTTGGAAAAATATCAACCACTTAGTATCATTTTGTCATGCACCTTTGTCCTGGTTGTGTTGTTTTAACAGGAAACTACTAGAATTAACATAAGCCCCTCTTAGAAGAGAGGAAGCGTGCTCTTATTATAGAGGGCAATTCTACTTCAACTCCATTTTTCTAATCCTGAAATCCTAACAGCTAAGTAAAATGCAAACTGTTCCTGCCAATGAAAAGAGAAGGCAAAAGCTTTTGGCTCGCTGTTTGATTCTCTTCTTTCATAGATTACACTTTTACAATCTCCAATTGTTGCATTGAGTCAATGAGGCCTGCCCAACATTAATTCTCAATTTCCAAAACTACATGTACACAAGAAAAACATAATTTCCTTTCCCCAGGAGTCATCCCAATAGAAGAATGGACCTACAACCTACAAGGATATGCACAGCCATCAACAAATATACTAGGCAGAGCATATTTACTCCATAACCCTAAATATACACTTTTGACACCAACGAACGAGGACACGAGTACTTCATGGTCCCGCAACTTTGTCATTGTCTTCATGTACCCCTTTAATTTAATTTTGAATCCCTAAAACTGAATTTTCGTCATATTATGTATGTTTGGTTTGATCTAGCCCTCCACACACTAAATATCTGACTCCACACATGCCTTTGATGCATGAAAGATATGTTACCTCCTACCCACAAGCTTGTAAGTAGATTAACTAAGGACTAGGAGGGATCTGTAAGAGCTCATAGGGAGCTTATTTGAGATTATAAGAATAATCTACGAAAATAAACTAATGGAAAGATAGCATATGAAAATATCATGTGACTTCGCTATTAGTTCTGTTCGGCTTATTTCAATAAGCTTGTCGGAGAAAATGTTTAATCAAGGGTGTGTTTAGTTCAGATTATGAAATAATAATCTAAATGCACAAAATGGAAGCTTAAAAAATTATGCTTATTTTCACCCAAAAACAGTTGTACGATGATGCTTATTTCTTAGTGGTGGAAGACCTCACTAGATCTGTAGGAATTGTACTAGGTAAAAGGTCAAAGGTTCCTAAAAACGATACTTGTTAGGAGGTGAAGTCACACAACACGAAAGGACTAGTTCAGTAACCATAGTTTGGGTAAATGCACCCTAACTCATCATTCAACATTCAACAGAGTAATTAGTGAAAACAAGAGAGATAGAGAAACAGTGACATACTCAAAAAGAGGGCCAGTGTATTGAGAAGGAATAATGAGGTAAGCATTGTCTTGAAGCTTAGGTCTCATTGAAACAGAGTGAATTCCCAAAGCATCCTCATACAAACCACATAGAAAATTCAAAGACTCCTTCTGCCCAGGTTTGGAAACATCAACGTGAACGAACAATTGGTGAATCGCACCGTCTTCGTCTTCGTCGCTCGCCAAACGCGTGACGTATACACTCACTTCTTCATCGTTGTAGCTGCGCTTTAAAACGGGACCGTTTGAATCGAGAGCACCCTTGACGATTGTGAATGGAGATGGGGGACCCACTTTCTGCAATGCAAAGTGAAAATTGTAATATACGTTAATAGAGAATCTAAAACCCTAAACCCTAAACGTAGTAGTAGTGACATACAGGGGGCAAGTTCATTTTGGAGACTTCGAGATAGTGATCTTTGAGGGAACGGAGAAGAATGGAATCCACGGCTGAAGAGATCGTGCTGGCGGAGCGGACTGCAGAGACACATGGTCGGCGGAGACTAACGGCGGCGGCGGCGGCGGCGCCGAATAAGGCTCTTTTCCACATTTCTACTTACTACTTGATTCAAGACCCACCTCCTCTCTCTGAGATTATGTTATTAATGAGATATTCAGATTACGAACTCAAACTAGGGGAAATAATTTTATTTTTTATTTATTTTTTGCTTCGTAAAAAATAAAACCTTTGAATATATGTCCAAAGGATTATCAAACTTATAGTCCTAATTCAAGAAATTTGTCTTTTAACTTCATTGATAAACTAGTCAACAAAGAGGGAACATAACACTGACTAAAAAAATTAGGGAACTTAGCTTATCAATTTTAATTTAATATGTCAATATAAACCTCTTTTGATTTTAGGATAAAACATTTAAGACATTTAAATTTTAGTGTAATATATAAATATTTATATACAGTCATTATATCATTCATTTGTATTATTTCTTTTAAAGAGTCGAGTCAATGATTAATAAAACATTAATGAGGGATAATGCTTAGTTACATAGATATTATAATCTCTGATAGACTTGTTTACAGTTACCTGAGTTTAGCATGTTCTTTAACATTAAATATTTTTAACTCCATATTCTTGTTCTATCCATTTCCTTGAAGAACCATTTCACTGCCTTTATGTAACCAGGAAGATGGACAAGGCGACAAAGCAAGGAAAATAAAAATAAGTTATGCATCCCAAAAACTTTAATTTCTCATCAAATAAAGTCTACTTTGATCTCAAATATATTTCAAACTAGAAGATTTTTCTGCTAGTGTTCTGAAACCAATTCAAAGCTGTGTCACCTTTCCAACTTGTTGAAAAGAAACATCTTACATATGTACAAAACAAGTTACAAGTAAATTTTAGGATAACAGAAAAGATACATGCAATTTCCAAAATCTAGGATCATCTGCTGTTTAGAGACTTGCTTATTTGTGAGGCTAATACCATTGACTTAGCTCTAGTGCTCATCAACATCAACTCTCTCACTGCACGACGCTGGTGTTGCCGAGCATTTTTCGCTCGCTTTGGAGCTAACCGGTTGTCCCTTTCCTCAAATGCAAGTTTGAATTTCTCAGCCAATGATAACTCTGAGGAACTTGAAGAAGGTGGAAGGATTGGCTTCACTGCAAACCCATGCACTGTCCATGTTTTGGGATCAATATCCTTGACAACTGCATCATCCAATACAATATTTTGTAATGCTTCCCAAGGAACTTGAGTTCCCATAAACCCAAAGGGAGATGACTTAGGATTTACCACAACCCGTGGGCACTCCATGGAAAAGTCCTTTAAAGAGTTCTTATCAATGTTAGGCTGCAAAAACAAAGCAAAATAGAATTAGATGTAACATAAACCACCAGGGAATGAATGCTTCAGTACCCATCTTTTGCATAAGGTACCAACCAGGGTGAGTTGTCAAAAATTACTTTGGCTATTGAATATTATTAATATTAAACACTTATTATGAAAACATCATGCAATGAATAGTTGACAACATTAGGGTACCATAGAAAGTCCATAAATGATGTAGCAGGTCCTATTCCAATTTTATACATGTCATTGCCATAAGAATTAACAAAAAGATTTTCCGTTCGTACGTTTGCTATCAATCTCAAGTGTGAAATGTGACCCGCATGTTTCTTGATGAACTTGTATGAGAAGTAGCATTAATTGGCATTATTCCAGACAGTCACTGACCATACTAGTGTCAAGTAATCAGTGGTGTTGAACTATTGCTAATCCAAAGCTGGTAGTAGCACTATACTTAACTATCTTTTTATGCATTCTTTTTTTTCTGACTACTCACCGATCCCCCTCGGGCCAGAGGAGGTGCAGTGCATGTGTCTCTGCGTCAACCAAATCCTATCTTAAAACAAAGCAATCCAAATATGCAAGAGAACATTTTTTTGCATTTCAGGAAGGACAAAAATCTGCATTCGATTACAAATTATCGTTATCCAGTTAACAAGCTCTTAAGTTCTTACCCAGACAAGCCATCTGAGTGAATGTGCACCAGTTGTGATTTCTTCCGTATCAAGCTCCTCCCAAGAATCCCCCTCCACATATTCTAACCTCGGTATAAATATATTCAAGCATCTCCGAGCAGTACTGTCACTCCTTGGACACCCTCTGCAACATTAATTATGGTTCATAGCCTGCTATGAGGTCTGTAATCCTAATTAAAACACAATCTTCTAGCCAGTGCATTGCAATGTATGAAAAGAGAAATATTATGTCACATACTAAGGAAAGAAATCATGTGGGAATTTTAAAATTTCAACCAAGTACTCGATTATCATCCTTGACAATTTATTATAAAATAATAAAAATAGCATAACATACCCATTAAATATGACTTCAGTTTTCAGGTAATGTTTACATTTGAGACAACAACAACAACAACCAAGCCTTTATCCCACTAGGTGGAGTAAGCTACATGGGTCGAACGACGCCATAATGCTCTATCATAAATCATGTTCATTGAGAAAGCATTGAGCTCAAATGTAAACAATCAATGTTTATATTTGAGAGAATAAACTAAATACTAAAGACAAAGGCATGATAAATAGATAAGTAAATATGTTTTGATCATTTTTACCACTGCACTCAATTTACATATTCTAAGTTCCTAATTATAAAAGTATGACAAATGCAACAATAATCTGAACATGGTACTAAAATGGTCCATCCATGTGAAATTTTAAGTTTTCAAATTTGAAGCAATAAATAACAAATGAAATACAAACTAAAGCAGCACAAAGGGGAAGACGGTATCTGTATTAACAAAGAAGTATAACTTCAAAGGTATTATAATGCAAGATATGTACCCGCATCTTAATGTCTCCAAAAAATGGCAATGCTTCACAAGTTCAGATATACCAGTAGCAGTAATTTTGGTGCACCGACTGCAAATAATCTCAATACATCAATTGAATCTGAAAGAGAAAGTATGATATAAAACACACACAGTAAACTGCAAATATGTTTGCTAGCATGCTGGATATAGAATCAAAATGAAGACAATTAATTCATCATCACAATCTGGTGGAATTAAAACCAATGAAATACAGGCACATTCATAGCGGAAGGCCTAAGCAAAAACTTAACTCTATTGGTAACCAACTTTCAATAAACTCATGATATAGATCAAACAGTGAATTATTTCCTGAAATTTTGTCCCCGGCTATCTAATCGTATGGGGCACATATCAGATGTCAATATGGAACCACATAAGCTTAGGACCACAAGCTAGACCATTATGCATGAAATGTATTATGAAACTTGAAAATATGACCTTTTCAATGGCTTCACCTACAGTTTTTCACGGTTTCTATCAACCTCGAACTACTGAGATATCCTCCGCCTGACTAATTCTCCTTACTATTATTTCTAATGGTTTTCTTCATACATGGCACAACGACCTAAGACGAAATTCAACCATTTTTTTGTCAAAATATGTACTCCCTCTATTTCTCCATCATTTTGCATGAAAGGTCCAACATAACTGAACTATGCTTTGTTAATCATATATATGTACTTTTTCACCTTATATCCAGAGCTTTGATGAATCTGCATACTTCAGCTGTTTTTATCAAGCCAGAATCGGAAACATCTGAGCCAGAGACATCAAGAATTTCCCAGGATGTATCAGCTAAAGCAACCAGGACGTCATCATTCAGCAACCTTCTTCTTCTAGCAATAGCTGCCAATGCCATCTGTCGTCAAGTGTTAAATACTTTAACATAGTAACATACAAAATGAATATTTCCTTTTTTGTGGGTTACAAAACATAACACATGATTCTTAACAATGGATATATAGGAAGGTAAGCAAAACAACAGTTTCAAGTTCAACCACTTAAAAACATCCTTGTTCACCAAGTCAGTGCCTCAGCAGAATTCATATGACAAATAAAACAGGCTCTCCTGTAGAAACATTTCCCTGATATTTGCATTGCATATAATATAACCTTAAAAAAATCAAATTTAGACAAGTAATTTCATTGGTATAAATGACCTATTAAGAGATTTGAATAGACATGATCCTTCTCTACCAAGCTACCTTTATATCGGCTGGCAAGTTCGTAGCAATCTCATTCAAATCTGCAATGATATCCTCCAAATGTCTGCCAATAACTCCAACACACAAGCTGACTAAACTTGGAGGCTTTATCTTCTTAGGAAGCAACCCTATAGAAAAATTATTTAATGCATTGTTTGTGCCATAAACTTCAGGAAAAAAAGAGAGCCAAAAATAACAAATGTTGCCACTACCACTAAGATTATTAAAAAAATGAACTTGTGTGAACTTCTTTTAGCAGCAAACATATGAACTTGTGTAAACTACCCAAAGTTAGGGTAAGTCACATGCATAAGCCGGTGATACAAACAAAGGCTAATAACAATAAGTGACATCATGAAGCAAAAAATACAGACATGAAATCAACAACGGTAAAAGCCCCAAATGAGGGTTTTTCATTTATTTATTTTCTCTCTCTCAAAGTTTCCAACTTGGAAAAGAAACACTGCATTCGAAGATGTTTTGTCAAGGCTATTTCAAAATCCAATGAGCCCCCATATAAAAAAGGAGCAAGTGAAATTAATCACAGAGCTTATAAAGTTTAAAACTTTAGCAATAAAATAGCACCCCAGTTGAAAAAAAGGGATAAAAAAATGTAAGATTGAAAAATTACCGGGAAATTGAAGGTGGGTGATTGGAACAGAGTTATTGAGGGTAGAAGGGGGATTCAAATGGAGGTTATGCAAAGAATTAACCAATGCCTTTGCGCCTTTTTTACCTTTATCCATCAAAATAAGAAGAAAAAAACGATGAGAATTGAGGTAGAAAGACACAAGACTCAGATCAAAGGAACCAGAATGGACGAGGTCGATATCAATGTGTTTTCTATATTTATTAATGCATAAAATAAATGATAATTTGATACCTTCATTTATCTTAATATTTCGTTTCTTTCCTTAATTTTTTAATCTTATTTGGTTTCTCATTTTACTCCTATTTGCTTGTTAATTTTAATTTTAGTTTTTAAGTAATAATTTTAAAATATTTATTAATTAATTAACTTCATCAATCATTTACTTGTCACTGTGGATGGTATGATACTAAAATGACAATATGAATAGACCTGTTGTACAAAATTTTCTCATTTGTCTATTTTGTTAGGCTTATTTGTTGGTCATGTCCGTGAACATTTCTATTAAGTAATGTAGGCTATCTGTGGGTATTAGAGGTTTCAAAATGGGCGGGCCCAATCGGCCCGACCCGCCACAACCCGTGACATACTTAGGTTGGGTTTGGACTACAATTTGCAATTCATAATTTATATCTGGGCTTTATAACCCAACCCGAATTAGCCCGAACCTAATATGGGCTAACCCAAACTCGTTTAGGTACTCTGTTTTAACACCTCTAGCAGGTATAATGTAAAAAAGATAAAACGTTCAAATAAATTATAATCTAATATGACTTAAATCCTCCAAATTTTTGTGATATAATGTGTTTTGTTAACTTCATATAATGTGTTTTGTCAGCCATGTTAACCACATTAAAATGGGTAGAGTATACAATTTTATTCCTTAATAAAATAATGACAAATCTCTTTAACTTTTGTGGACTTTTTCACCCAAGTTTTTAAGTCGAATAATAATAATATTTTCATTGATATAGATGATGTATCAACAAATAAAATTTAAAACATCAAATAAAATAAATAAATGTTGAACGACTAAAATGAGACAAAATGATAATGTACCAAAATAAAACAAACAATTAAATTAAGAAAGTAAAATATCAATTTTGCCTATTTATTATGAGTTATGTTAGATTTTTGAGGATAAAATAATGAGACATTTATTGAAAAAACATCAATATAAAATTTGAGAAATGAAACAGAGAGAAATCAGAGTGTAACATCGTTTTTCCAATTTCTTCTATCTCTGTGTGTAATACTCCATAAGATGCCCTCAGCTCAAGATCCATTCTACGTTGTCAAGGAAGAGATTCAAGATTCTGTAAGTTGTTTTCCCCCTTTTATGCTCAAAATTTGGGAAAACCTAATTTTTCAATTTTTATTCAACAATCATGTATTATTATCAAAACTGCTTCCCAATTTCTCCACTTTTTGTATCACTGGATCTGTGACTACATGATTCACCATCTCAAATCTGATTGCTGAAATGGGAAACTACTATCTGACTGAATTATTCACTTTTTCTTTTTAAGGTTTTTTTCGCAAATAGGATTTTTCATTTTCCTCTGATTTCATAACTAATTTATGTGGTTATGCTATTTTTTAACCTAAATTTGAGATTTTGAAGAAAACCCAGTTGTGATCTGTGTCTGTGGACGTGATTTCTTAAGGGTATATGTGTAGTTGAAACGCAACATGCTGAAAAGAAATTAGATGTTTGAGTTTGTTAGTAGATGTATGATTTTTTATTTTATTTTTGTTGGAATATGATGAGCACAGGTTGTTTATGCCACTTCTATGTGCCATCAATTACAAACTCACATTTATATTTTGTTAACTTTTGGTTAGTTATTATGGTGCAACTTTAATTGACGTGTCAATTTGTAATCGGTGGCACATAGAAGTGGCATAGACAACTTGTGCTCGAATATGATGACATATATTTTCTGGGTTTGGCTCTGGGGTGCAGTTGAGAGTATAAAGTGCAAATGTAATTATTGATTGGAAAATACGGTTGAGATTATGGAAAAGATAAGTGCTTATGATAAATTTTGGACTTGTTTAAATCAATGGTTAGAATTTTACACTTTATACACTAAAGGGCACCCCAGTGACCCCCACACTTTAGAGGATCTAAATCCATATTTTGTTGTTGGATTTTTAATTTTTTTCCTTTTCTGTTAAGATCGATAAGTTGCAATCTACTTTTCAACAATGGGAAAACACTCCTGATGCTGGGGAGCGATCACATCTTTCAAAGGAAGTTCTTACCGGTTGTGAAAGTATTGAATGGCAGGTATATCCATTGCATATGCAAAAACTATTGATAACTTAGCTTAAAAAGTTTGTTTTCGATGCTTATTTTCATTCTTCAAATATGGCATTGCCATCATTGCATCACCTAAGTTATGCTCGGTAGAGTATAATCGAGAAGAGAAGGACGGAGTAACCTTCCCTTTGTAAGGGTATTTTTTAGGAAGGAAAATGAGGGGTTTGCGCTTAACTGTCCAAAGTCCTCCAATATGCCAAACAGCAATAGAACAATTCATGCTATGAGCACTGTGTGTGAAAAATATTTGTAATGTGATCTAAATATCATTGTTGAAATATACTGTTAACATAACAGTGTATTATAGTTGGAAATTTGTCAAAATGTATTATAATAATTTATTTTTGTTGATCACTAGTTCACTACATATCCTTCTCCTTCTTTATTTTAAACATCCAACCCTCCAGTTCCTTCCATTCTCTTTTATTTGATTTCTTCCCTTCTCTTTCCGTGTCCGAGAAAAGGCGAAAAATAAGGAGGTGATGAAAAATGGAGTCGGATGGAAATGTCTCAATTTTCACTCTTTGTTGGTTGTTATAGATCGAAAAACAGATACAAAATCACTTTCAACTCCACAAGCACACCTTTAGATTATTAAGACTCTGTACCATCTCTTCATCATGTATCTTAATGTTTGGACTCGATCCTCTCTTTGTAGCATGCCCCCCGCCCTGCAATATAATCTATTCAAGTGGCTGAAATATATCTTTTTGATAGGAAGGTGGATGAATTGGACAAAGCAATTGCTGTAGCATCTAGAGATCCTTCTTGGTATGGCATTGATGAAGTGGAGATTGAAAACCGTAAGAGGTGGACCAGCAGTGCTCGTGCCCAGGTATCTATAACATATGCCAAACTTCAGTAAGAGTGAGGAGAATACATAAAACTTTTTTTCTTCATAAAGTAATATATAGTTGTTAATTCAGTGTTATTCTCTTATTAGTACCACAGATTAGATTCCCTTGTTTTTTAATTAGTATCACACATATTACATTCTCTTGGCTTTTTATATCTGCATGGTACTCCTGAATGATTTTAGTATATTATTAGGTGCGGACAGTGAAGAAAGCTGCTGAAGCTGAAAAGGGCTCAAATAAAACAAACCATGCTAGTGTCAATGGGATGCACAGGGAATTAATGAGGCATCCTAATTCTCATCAATCTGATATAACCAACAAATATGTTACCCAGGATAATGATGACTTCATAGAATCAGAATCAGATAGACAGATGCTTCTTATAAAGTACGTATTTCCTCTCTTTATATCTCTTGTGTGTGACATTGAATGAAGCATTTGTCTTTTTGCCTGGCATAGCCTCGCTCATTTTAATTGACTGTGTGCACATGAGGTAGAAAAAGTTGTATTGGTTGATTGTTTGACCTCTTGAGTTGATTGAATTACATTGTCCACTTCTCTCCTTTGCTTTCCTAGAAAGAAGTGATCTCCTTTATACTACTTGGTGGAAACTGTGATGAGTGAAGACATTCACACTTTTGTGCTGTTCGACTACTTAAAAATTTCTGTCCGTGGAAGGATTTGTTTCTCATTATCATCACTGCCAATTATATTTTAGTGTTGTTTTGATATGCTATTACTATTAAATAAGAATCAAACTAAAACCTTGGATTTCCATTTCTTTCCCGTGGAAGAAAAAAAAATGGGAAAAATTATAAGACATCGTAGCAGGTAACCTTAACATGAGTAAAATCATGAAATACAGTGGTTAAAAATTTAGAGAGATTTCTGGTAGTACATATTCTTTTCGTGAAAACTATCTTCCTCTGGTTGCTATTTTATTTACTATATATTATATCAATTGGTGCTCATAGGAAGCAGGATGAGGAGTTGGATGAGCTTACTTTGAGTGTACAAAGAATTGGAGGTGTTGGACTTACAATACACGAAGAGCTCCTAGCACAGGTAGATTTGAGAGGTTTTATGTTCTATGTTTCTAGCTATTTTTTCTACAAAAAGTACGAGACTAGATAACATTTGTTTATTTATGTGTTTCCTTCAAGTGTCTTTAGAAGTTGTGTTCTTATGCCTGATTCAATTTTTGCGAGAAATTTATCGTTCTAAAAATGTGAAAGTCTTGATGCTTCAGGAAAAGATTGTAGATGAGCTTGGTTCTGAGATGGACAGTACATCTAATCGTCTAGATTTTGTCCAAGTAAGTTCTGCTATAGTTTCCATTATCTTATTAAAGTGATTATGACCCATTCAACGTGAAGGTTGAAATGTTTCTTTTCGATTATGATCTCAGAAAAAAGTGGGAATGATCATGAAGAAGGCTAGTACAAAGGGCCAGATCATGATGATATTGGGTTTGCTGGCTTTGTTCATTTTCCTCTTTATATTGGTATTCTTCACTTAGTCATTGAGAGGACCCTGACACTGCACTCTTCCTATATGAAAAGATATCTCATTTTTTGTGTGAAGAAGATACAAGATTAATGGGCCATGAGATATGCCTATTAACTAAATTGAAGCCTTTTTGGTCTTGAAGGTTGTTGAGAATTCTGATCCTGATGAAAAAATGGAAGCAAAATATACTTTAAGAGGATTTTGATTCTGAACAAATTGGATTATAAATATGATCTGAACAAGTAGCATATTTTTGAAATTGTGGTATTCGTTTTATAATGATTTCTGACATTATTTAATAATAAGGTAAACTGGTTTACACTAGATTCTTCAACCTTAACATGTGTGAATTTTTATGGTATCCTTATAAGTACTGAATGTTATGGCAATGGGTTTTAATTGGGATAGTTGACGAACTCTAAACACCCCGCATACACAAAAGCTCCTATAACTGTGTAGTGATGAATTTGTGATGAGATGCTTAAAGAGCCTAGCACCATTACTATGGGTGCATCATGGTTTTACACTATTAACGTTCAACTATCTCAATAGAAAGCACTGTCATTATAACTATTACAACTCCTTTAGAATTTTACATTTTAAGCGGTCATGTTGGTCTAGTGGTGTTAAGACTTTACTAGATTCCAAGATGACCAAAATGTAAAAGTTCCGATTCTTGTGAACAACACTTGTTGGGAGGGACAGTTATATTATTCATTTATTTATCACTACCACCCCACAAATTATCAATCCATCAAGAATAAGATACTCTAGCACCTCATTTTATGCACCTAATTAACAATCACTTAACCAAGGTTCAAAACCTGTGGACATGAGTCATTGCATTTTTCTCGGACAGTCACATGTATAAATCTTTAGTCTAACAATATATAAATATGAAACTCAATTTACATCCGCATAAGCAATTATTGATATTTCTAATCGGTACACACTATAACAAATAATTTGAGTCAAATATATATATAATATATGTTTCTCTTTCCTAGTAATAAATAATGTGAAACTTGTACCATACATAATATATATTAAAATTTATTCGTAAGTTGACAAGCTAAAAAAAACTCATAAACAGGCTGAAACTATTTTCTCATCCTCATTCTCATTTCTGTGTGCCAACATTCGAATAAACGGTCTTAGGTTTCGTTTCGTTATTAAAAAAATTGGTTTCTAGCCCACAGTAATAGTCCTCCAACCCAAGGGCACTAACCCTACAAAATTTCTTCCATATTCACTGTTCTTCAATATATATAATAAACCCAACGAGAAAACGAAAATAAATATACAAAAACAAAACCTCAAAAACTTGTTATCTACTCACTCGCTGCAAAACGATGTCGTCTTCCGAAACCCAAGAACAAGCGCCGCCGCAACCAGATAACTCCGCCGCCATAAGCAAAAAAGCCGCAAAAAAGGAAGCCGCCAAGCAAGAAAAACTCCGCCGCAAACAAGAACTCGCCGCCCTCTCTGCCACCACTTCCAATCTCTCAGTCGATGACGATCCCCTCGCCTCCAATTACGGCGACATCCCACTCGTCGAACTCCAATCCAAAACACCGGTCGATGTGAACAACTGGAGCCGAATTGAAACCCTAGAGCCTTCATTGAAGGGACATCAGGTTCTGATTCGAGGGAGAGTGCAAACAATTAGGCCTGTTGGGAAGAAAATGGCGTTTCTGGTTATAAGGGAAAATGGTTACACTGTGCAGTGTTTGGTTCAGGTTCAGCCTGATATTGTGAGTATTCAGATGGTGAAATTCGCCGCTTCACTTAGCCGTGAGTCCATAATTGATGTCGAAGGCGAAATATCTGTTCCGGATTCTGCCATCAAAGCTGCCACACAACAACATGTTTGTTTATCCTTTTCTCATTTTAATGCAATTCATTATTATATATTTTAATTATTAATTCTATTACTTCCTCAATTTGTAACCATAATTTCACTTCAATCAGTTCCTGAATTTGCAAGCATCAATTTATGTGATAATTGTTAGTTTATGTATTGTGGAGACCTATTTGACTGAGTGACTGACTTCAATTTTAGGGCTGACGTGATCTGTATTTTTAATATTTCAAGGACTGAAATGAAAATTTTCTGAAGTAAGATACTAATGTTACAAGTGTGTGGTGGTTTACTCTAAATTAATTTTTTTCACAGACTATTTGCTGAGTGTTTAATGGAGCACTGTAGTTCTTGCTAGTTACACATGTTTTCAACTTACAAATTAGCTGATTAAATAATAAGACATCTATTTAATTGATGTAATTAGTTTTGTATGAACTAACATCCGAACCACCATTAAATTTATGTTAGCTAAATGGTATAAACTTTAAGCTTTAAACTAACTAAACCATTTGTAGAATGGACGAAGATGTGATTATAAAATGGGATAACACTATTAACTCTTGTGACTACTCTTTAAAGGGCTTGCCTCTAAAATGTTTAGGATAATTTCTAATTGAAGCTCGCTCTTATATAATCATTGATTAGTGATACTTTTCATACAATTGAACGTTTTATTGAGGATCTGTATTTATTATTATACTCATGGGGTTGCTTTCTTTTAGGTTGAAGTTCAAGTGAGGAAATTGTACTGTGTTAGTAGGGCTGTCCCAAATCTACCAATTAATATTGAGGATGCTGCTCGAAGTGAAGTTGAAATTGAGAAGGCCCTTCAGGTATGTTGATTAGAGTTATGTGTGTATAGTTTCTTGTCCTTGTGTCTCACTTTTTGTTTGAGCAATTTATTTTACAAGTGTTGTTCTGCATATTATTTCAATCTCCCTGCATGTCCTTTGAGTGATGGTTTCACCAAAAGAAGTGTTCATCTTTTCTCCCATCTACATGAATGTTGATGGTTTTTTAATGGGTGCAGGAAGGTGAACAATTTGTTCGTGTCAATCAGGATACACGTTTGAACTTTAGAGTACTTGACTTGCGGACACCAGCTAATCAAGGGATTTTCCGCATTCAATCTCAAGTTGGAAATGTAAGGCCACACATTCTTTTAGTGTTTATTGAAATAAATGCATAATGAGACACTCCCATTTGCAGTGTGATGCATTGCTGATTGATCTGATTTACTTTTAATGGCACTGTTGGGCAGGCATTCAGACAATTCTTATTATCTGAAGGGTTTGTTGAAATCCACACTCCAAAGTTGATTGCTGGATCTAGTGAGGGTGGAGCTGCTGTTTTTAGACTGGACTACAAAGGGCAACCTGCTTGCCTAGCTCAATCACCTCAGCTTCACAAGCAAATGTCACTATGTGGTGATCTTGGACGTGTTTTTGAGATTGGTCCTGTGTTTAGAGCAGAGGATTCGTACACTCACAGACATCTGTGTGAGTTTACAGGTCTTGATATTGAAATGGAGATTAAGAAGCATTATTTTGAGGTATATTAGGCTTATAGACATATATTATGTTGTTTCTTTTGAAATTATTGATGGGAATAACCTGATTTATTGATGATTTTTATTTTTGGGCAGGTTATGGATATAGTTGATAGATTATTTGTCACATTGTTTGACAGTTTGAACCAGAATTGTCAGAAAGAACTGGAAGCTGTGAGGAAGCAATACCCATTTGAACCCTTAAAGGTATTTAGTTTCTATTTTCTTATGTAGTGGAATTGTCACGCTAACAATTGCGAAGAGTTTAGTATATAAGTAAATTTATTACGAAGTGTGTATATGATGCTTTATTGTGTAATATTTGATATGAATGAATACATACTATTTATTTTTTGGTTCTGATCTGACAATTGCCTTTCAATGTGTGTAGTATTTGCGCCAGACTTTGCGGCTTACATATGAAGAAGGAGTTCAGATGCTCAAGGTAAGCTTAAAAGTTTACTTACTAAATATTGATATGAACTGGTTCAGAATTGGGAAAAAAATAAATGAATTTTATTATGCAACAACAAGCAAGCCTTAGTCCTACTAGGTGAACTCACTTTTATTAGTACCATCATGGTAAGAACCAGAGATCAAATTATACAATGGAAAAAACTATAAAAAAACTATGATGGCATTGATAAAAAAAACTATTCACTTAAAACAACCAGTTTGTGCACTATTTCTGTGTCACCACCTTCATCTAATGATTCCTCCTCCATATTATCGGCCTCGACATCTCCACCACTGGATCCTTATCTGTTTCTGTCTCTATATGTGGTTCTAATTCTGTTTTCAATTCTTCATACCAAACCCAAACTGGACAGTCCAAGTTGTACTCGCCTACTCAGGCTGGAAATGTTTGACCAGTATCTTCAACAATCCCCACCACATCATGGTTGGTTATCCACACCCTTGCTGTGTACCAAGTGTGAACAATACCTCTTTCTGATAGCTTCACTGCATTAGGTCCTTGCATCAAAATACTCAATTAGGTTTATCACCCACCAATAAGAGTTCTCTACTTTGAAGATTGAGCTCTCCATTTATGTACCTACCGTAAGTCCCAGCTAGAGAACGATGATACTAGTTCGTATGAACTGGTTCAGAATTAGGAAGAACAATTGAATTTTATTATTGACTTCTGATCAGTACCAGTGCGGTACAGAACTAGAGATCATGATGATAAGTTGAAATTCTTTCACTCAACCTCCTATTAGAGGTGACAAAATCATCCACAATCCAGAAGTCATCTAAATCCAAAAAATTAAATCCATTCAAATCCATCCACTAGAGCTAATGGATTCTAATTGATAACTTTAGTAATAGATGAATTTAAATCCATCCATTATATCCAATGGATATCCATTTGGATGGATATCCAATCCATCCAAAAAATAAAGAACTTAAAAATAACGTTCTTTGATTTTCAATTTCATTTAATATTCAAGAAAATTAAATACAAGCAAATTCTTCCATGATTTTCACTCACTTTTAATATTGTATTAAATTGATATCAATTATAGGATATGTGAATATAGTTAATTTTAAAAGTTTATTTTCAAGTGCATAACTATGATAAAACAATATATGCACCGACAGTGTAAAAGTTTTATACACTGTCACTACATCATCCACCATTTATATTTAATCATTAGTCTTCAAAAAGATAATTCAACTGAATGATGAATGATATAGTGATTATGTACAAACCTTTATATTAATCGTACATATATATTACATTTTATAAGTATTTGTTAAAAAATTTACACGTAGAACCTTAAACGTCGCATGCTTGTAGAATATTGCAAAAAAATATTTTTTTTTTTTTAAAGTTCAATAATCACGTTTTTTAAAACGAATTTTAAAAGTGTTTTTTAAATGATTCTAAAAGTGTTTTTTAAAGGCGATTTTGAAAATGTTCTATTGAGATTGTAGTTTTTAAAATAATGATTTTCATCAATAATGTTTTTAGTTCCAATAAAAATTCAAATGAATTGGATGTTCATCCATACAAATCCATGAAATGGATTCATGGATGGATTGAAATTCATCCATAAAGTTTGGATATGGATGGATTGGTTAAATTCAAATTTTGTTTAAATGGATTTATATGGATTGATGGAAAGCTTTCCATCCATCCATTAGCATCTAAATCCAAATCCAATCCATTTGCCACCCTTACCTCATATGTATTTTAGAGACCTGCAACTCTTAATCTCCACACAAAATGATAATTGCATAGCTACTTTTCCCCTCCACTTTAATTCAAGTTTTACCATGCTAGAGCCGACGCTCTGAGGTCTTCGTGTCTATTTATTCTCTTGTAGATTATTCTTTTTTGGGATGTCCTTACCGGGTTACCCCTGTTAAATCATTGATCTCTAGACTTGAAAAAGGACCTAAATCTACTATAACTACAGAATAGCAGGAATTTACCATATGCATATCTTGCAGCTAGTAATGATATCCTTTGCAGGAAGTTGGAATAGAAATTGAACCTTTTGGTGACCTGAATACTGAAGCAGAAAGGAAACTGGGCCAGCTAGTTGCAGAGAAGTAATTACTTCTCAAATTCTTACCCACTAAATATTTTGTTTTTGTTGGTTTTATCTGATATTTTTAATAATATAATTGGGCTGAAATTCTATTTATAGGTATGGGACAGAGTTCTATATCCTTTACCGGTACCCTTTGGCTATTAGGCCATTTTATACAATGCCTTGCTATGACAATCCAGAAGAGTACAGTAACTCATTTGATGTTTTTATTCGAGGTAAGCAATAAACTATAACTTGTCATATGATGCCTTCTGTCACTGTTGTTTGATATGAACTTGTGTGTATTCTTCCCTTAGGCGAGGAGATAATTTCAGGAGCTCAGCGTGTCCATAAGCCAGATCTTCTGGAAAAACGTGCAGAGGCTTGGGGCATTGATGTGAAGACAATATCTACATATATTGATTCTTTCAGGTATTATATTATTTATCATCTGTTCTCCAATGTTTTTACTTATGGTTGCTTTGATTTGGCAATGTAAATAATTTATTAGAAACTAATTTCTTGATTGATGAACTTGCAGATATGGTGCCCCATTACATGGTGGTTTTGGAGTAGGTTTGGAGCGCGTGGTTATGCTCTTCTGCGGACTGAATAACATTCGCAAAACATCACTTTTTCCGCGCGACCCATTAAGGCTTGCTCCATGATCATCATATTTAATCCAAACAGTGGTTCAGTTAGTGAATCTTAACTTTTACGATTGCAGCATGTTTCTTCCCGTACAATTCACTCAAGTTATCTTTTGAATTAACAGTGTCTCCATGCAATATTTTGAATGTTTACACCCATTTTTCAAGAATAAAAAACATCAATTTAGTTTGATGGAGATGGCTGGTTCTGGTTGTTGCTTGTACCCTATTTCGCATTGGATTTTATAGGCACATATTCTTGGTCTCATTTAAATATGTTTTGGATTGAATCTGGATTTGGCAATTGGGAACAATACAACATTGTCGGTAAATAGAAAGGGAAAAGCTACAAATATAGGCAACAAATGTGGAGCCACTACCTTATATTGATTGAGTCATGCAATGGGGTGTGCATTATTGATGATGCGATATTTGTCTGGAAGTCGCTGTGGTGTTTTTTCTTTTCAAAAGGACCAACACACACATAAACAGTGCTATATTATTCATTTCAAAAAGACAAACACACAATAAACATTGGTATACATTACAAATTAAAATAATCATCATATATATTAGTCGATTTTTTTAACACTTGGATTAGGCATGACAATGGGCCAGGGTTGTTTTGCTAATCGCATCCCAACAAGAGAAAAATGAGAATGAAAATATAACATAAATTGTCTTAACATTAGGATTTCGGAAGCCCTTCTCTCAGCTATAAATTATACACCTTTACGCTAGGGGTATTAACTTCAAAACACTAAATTAGTGACATCTACTGAAATATGTTATTATATTAATCTTATACTACTAATAACTAATGTTGTTTATTGAATTCATGTCCCTTATCATGATCTACCGCACAAAATATAAACATCGCCCCAAATACTAAGACACCAACACTTTATGATCATTTGGGCTAATGAATATTTTGTTAATCGCTTAGTGCTCTTGGGAATATATGCACAATCGGTTGAATTCCGTTAACAATTGTTTTTATTTTCTTCTCTTCTATTTACTCTTATGTATTTTATTTGATTGTTTGTATTATATGTTGTGCAATAATCGTTTTCGCTGCCTTAACACTTAGAATAATCGAAGTCATAGTTTCACTAGTTGAGACACATTAACACTATAATATATCATGTCTATTTCACAAAGTATTAAACTTTAAATATTTCATAATTATTTCGCCTATTTTTCTTCTCTCTTATTACCTCTAGAAATTAGAGTAACTCCATATAATTTATTTTCATTGTTGTGCCTTTCAATTGTCTCTGCTATGCACAAACCAGTTAAGACATATTTCTACCAAATTTTGTCTATGATGCATTTATTATGTCATGTCTAATCCAACACAGCATACTCTGCTATATTGGTTTTATCATTTTCTTCATATTTTACTGCTTGATATCTTACATTGCCTGCTTCTTGCTAAAGTATACTCTCTCACTTAAGCTATAAGAAACCCACATTCTTCTAAGCCACATTTCTATTGATTACTCAGACCTTTCTTTTTTTACAACATTCCACAATACTCTGGGTGATGACTAATTGTAAATGTTTGTTAAATTCCCATTTTATGAAGCATGAGAATAAAAATGCAAAAAGAGGATTTGATGTAAAGTTAGATGTGAGCAATTCTATTTTCTAAGCTTTGATGAAAGTTAAGTGTAATATCTGCTTATGAAATAGTGATGCTAAAATGTTCTAAGGCTAGGTGCGTGACCTGAAGAGATTATGTTCCATACTTTAAATAAATAATAAAATAACAAGTACCTCATGGGATAGCATGGGTATCTTACTAGTATGAGACTACATATCATAGCCATATCTACCAATGAGTTAATGCAATGAAGTTCCTGTGGTCACTTATTTATGAACTACTAACTCTAACTCAGCCCACAGAAACAATATATAACCAGGAACCACTTTTCTAGCACCTTGTTTTAGTTTCCTGATTTCTCTGCCTAGTAGCTGTAGAAACACACTCAATATCTAAACTTTCATTTATTGCAAGGATGGACAACAAATACTATAATATTTTGTATATATCAAAGATCCATCCAATGAGTGGTTTCAGGAGAAGCACCATTTGGTTTTAATTGGCACGTTTGGCTCTGATTTTGGATTCTACATCATGATTCATCTAGTGGTTTCAATAAAGTGCCCCATGCAGCCAAATTGGAAAAATTGGTGCTAATTAAATAACCACATGGAGTCATATGTTTGTACCTTTATCCTTATTTTTTTCCCTTTCTGTGTAACACCATTCTTTGGTTTTACTTAAAATGTCCCTATAGGTCTAAGTAAGCATGTTCACAATTTTATCTTTCATGTCATTTGCACCCAAAAAAATAGTTTCATTTTCATTTCCAATATAGTGGAGCTAGGGGGTAAATTGTTTATCTTACAAATTTTCAGTGCTCTCAACCACAGTATGAGATTTCAATAAACATTATTTTATTCTTTTAAGAACCACCTGCACTTTATATCCACTTCATAAGGGTATTCCAATTTATAATGAGATTATATTTTTATCCTTAAAAATAAAACGAAAATAAATCTCTTCTATGAGGAAGTATCTAATAGGATCCTTGATCTTAAATACTATATCTGACAGTGAGATTCCATACTTGTAAAGATATGTTTTTTAGATACTTGTGAGCATGGCTTTGCTCAGACTATAAATGCTAGTGTATGTCTGCATCCTTTACAAGCAATACATTTAGAGTATTTTCTTATCCCTTCAAATTGAAATGCCTATTACCAACACTTCTCCAACTATGACTAACTGGTTTTCTAGAATTGTAGAAGCAGTAACAAGGTGTAAGGAAAAAATTTCTTCATCAGTTTTTGCTGGCCTTTATGGTTCTGCAGTTGGAGTATTCATGATAGTTCTGGAGAGAGTTCTTTTTGCTGCATTTACTTGTACTCTAGCACTTGGTATGATGCATTTCTTTCTCCCTCTTTATCTATTAGTAGCATTGCTATATTATCTTATACATTTCATAATTTAGTCATTTATATGTTAAGGTTTATGTCAAACATTTTGGTTTTATGGCTCAAAGTTACTATGACTAATGGGAGTTAGATTAAGCTGCATATAGTAGACAATGAAAGGAGAAATAAGGGGAGAGAATAAGATATAATAGTTCTTAGCATTAGCCCTTTACACTTTGAAGTTACTGAAAATAATGTGTTATGTAACTTATGGTGTTATGTTTGATCTTGGCACAGGAGGGTCAATCATAGGAACAATTGCAGGAGCAATCAGAGGTCAAACAACAGAAGCTGGTTTTCTTGATGGTGCTGGCAAAGGAACAGTCATAGGAGCCATTGCGGCTATAGAATTGGTTAATTATGCTGCTGTTGGTGAGCCATTATCAGAGGTAACATTTATAGTTCTATAATTTGGCATAGGATGCTTAATATAACTAGTAGCATTAGCTAGACTTATGGTACATTTTTACAAGTAGTACAATGGCAATGCATGGTGCTTTTCTAATATCTAAGTTTTGGTGTGGAATTTCAGGTCACTATGTTAAGCAGTTTCTTGAATGGAAAAGTGTTTATAGAATGGATATGTCCAGCTGCTGCACATGCCTATGAGTTGCATCATGTAAGTATATAAATATAAAAATGCTATAAAAAATGATTAAGTAAATGTTACATTATTAGTAGCATGGAGACTATGTAGAGTTAATGGAATCAGAATTTGAGTAACATTTCGTGAAACTCATTAATTTCAGATAAACAGACCAGAAACAAGTTACAGAGAAGTATCAAATATTTATGATAATTTTGAAGTTGGAGTCAAAGGGATGCACCAAAATTATATTCTAAAGCTTCCTTTTGAGCAATACAACACAAGCAAAATGTTGAAATTGTACAATAAGATAAGCTGCTCAATTTGCTTACAGGTCAGAAATATATCAATGTCCTTTCATATTTTCTTTGTTCACCGGATAGAAGTTGTTTTTAAGTAACCAATAAATCACTCTCCACTTTTGCCATTCAATTATTTATGATCGATTATTATTTACTTTTACTATAAATAATACAAACGAATGATATATAATATATTAAGTGTGTCGATAAGAATATGATATGTTAATCAATTTCCTTTTAATCTGTTATTATTCCACTCCATAGTCATTTTAACGTACATTGTGACTGTTTTATAAAAAAAACATTCTTACTTTGTAGCATGTGATAAATTATAAAATATCCTAATAAACAGTGTAAATATATTAATTCTCTTAACACAAATGACAGTACATTTATTTAACTCAGATTCATATAAACTAATAAACTCTAATGTGTTTTAATTTGATTTGCAGGATTTTGAGGATGGAGAATTGGTGAACATACTTCCAAAATGTGGCCACCTTTTTCATTTAGAATGCATAGAGAAATGGCTAATTCAACAAGGATCATGCCCAATGTGTAGAACTTATGTTCATCACCACATTCATGAATAGTACTCTTCTTATTGTTTTGTACCAATAGGTTGAACAATGTTTATACATTAACTTACTATACAGTTATTAATGTCTTTGCCACAAGTTAGTCTCTCTAAATAAATTAATCAACTCATTATCTTCCAATTAAAAAAATTAGAAAATGATATATTCTCTTATAAATCTTCATACAAACAAACAATGTCTCACAAAATAATATTTAATTTAACCTATAAAATATGAGATGCTCCACTCAACCCAACATGCATTATGAAATCAAGGTAATGGTTACTCCAAGTATTCAATTACATGTCTCACTTAGGATAAACAATAAAAATGTTTGGTAAGTTTTTGAATATTAACTTCTGTCTTACTTATCAAAAAAAAAAAGTGTTAGGGTAAATACTTAAAAAAATAAAGGGAAATATTATCTTCAATAACATATATATTTCTTTTTTTATTTCAATGAAATTACACTTTTTGTTATTAAAAACAAAAGAAAAATATACATTTGTTTCTCCATATTACACTGAAATTACACTATGTCTCTTAATAGTGTTAAAGCCTTTAACACAATCCATATTTTTTTTAGAATAATAATATATATTACTTATAAATCAATGGTTAATAAAAATATTATTAACACATATTAATTACTCTTATGTAGGGAAAAAAACTTGTTGTAGAATATATCATTTTCAGAATTTTTTAGATTACAGTTGGCAGAATGGAAGACATCCATGAATGTGTGGTTGGAGGAGAATCATGTGCAATGAAGTCATTGATAATGCCAATCCACAAAGCTCACATTAATCCAATAATTTGATACAGTTGCCACATATATTTTGGGTTTTTTTTTTAATATTTATAAAAAGAGTAATGTTGTATCTCCTATTAAATTCTTATACCTACAAAAAAAGTTACATATGTCACTAATTGATATTTTATTTATTAGTAATTAATTTATAAGTGACATATGTCACTTTTTGTGTGAATATGAGGATTTAATATGAAGATATATGATTTTTGTTATAAAAATAATAGAATAAGAAATTATGTAATGCTGAATAGGCCCTTCATCTATTCGTACACAAATGGGTTGTGATGTTTAATTTGAACCCATGCCCTTATTATATATGGCCCCTACTTTCTTTCCTTTGGAATTGAGATTACAACCAAATTTCCAAACTAAGCTTTTTCCAACATGTTGACTGAATAACTTAATTGATTTTGAAATTGTCAATGCATGCACTGTTGCTCTTCATCCAATCAATTCTACCATGTTTTCTCCCCCAAATTATTGCTCTATATATTGTATATACACTAATTCAAAGTATTGTTAGAATCTTTTGCTATTTCAAAGGATATGATGAACCATATGCTATGAAATGTATCTTTTATACTCTTTAAGAAATTAAGAAAATCTTCTTAATAAAGCTTATGTGATAAGAGGTGATTAAACCTCCAAATGCTATTGTTTCCATCAATTTCTCATCTCCTCTATCCACATCCTTCAGATCCACATCAGTGAAGAAGGCAAATAAGTTGGGATGGCAACTAAGTCGGACGGACACAGTTAGTACTTTCCTGATCTCACACCTACATTATTTATGGGTACTCGTACAGGTAGTGGTTATCCATGGGTACCTAACATATTTTTAATTTTTATTATATATTTATATATTGTAATAATCAATATATAAAGTTACTTATTACATAAACAATATGATATTTATAGGATAAATTTATGATTATAATAAAATCAGTGCAATTTATTATGCAATAATAATAAATTAGATAATATATAATCTTAAAATAATAATAAAAGAATATAATATATATAAAAATTTAATTTATAAATATGCGGATATCTACAAGGCGAGTATCATAAAACATGTTCTCACCTATATGTTATTATTGTGGTACTCATTACATATATTTTACCAGGTTTTTACCATTCCTAAAAAATGTCACTTTTTTTACCATTCCTAAAAAAAATGTCACAATATTTATTAGATGTGAATATTAAGATTCAATGACGGAAGTATTTAACCTGCTATGGTGTACTTCTCAGACACTGTTTGTGAAGTAAAAAAACAACCAAATTAAATTAGTCCGTGAGATTTATCAATCTGTTATTCTGTATTGACATTGTTAATCCAGCATATCATCTTCAAATTGTAGTATAAGTCAAACTAAGATAAGTATCATCTCTTAATTATATTAGATGAGATTCCTCAGTTTTTTTTATAATATCAACGATATTCCCCATCTATTAGATAAAGAATTAATCACTTTTGGATATATTCATTATCAACAAGTGTTGCTTTCAGGAATCGAACATTTGATCTTTTGATTATCCCGAGGATCTAGCAGAACTTACACTACTAGACCAATGCTGATTTCCAAATTTTTCTTAATAGTTTTTTATTTCGCATTGTGTATAGATTTAACTAATCTTTATTTGATTTACTATTTTTACTATGACTTATGTATTCTTCATATTCAAACCATTTAACATAAGATTCTATCATCTTTTCTATTAGATGAGTTATATTTAACTTCGAGTGAATTCATTTCTAATTGTATATTGTTTAATGTATTCATTCATCTGTGACAACATTATCATCCATGCTATGTTTGATTTATTTTTTTGTTGATATTTTATCAACCAACATTCAATTCCAAACAACATTGTAGGCTAGCTATACAGTAAAAAATTTCCTTAACCTCGAATGACACTTTCCTATCATAATCAGTTTTAAGCACAGGTAAAAAATGAAAATTATATTAAAGAGTTAGGAGAGAGAAGTTAGGTTAGATTATAGAGAAATAACATAATTATTTTTTCCAAATATTAGAAAAACTAATAAACTAAAAATGATTGGCAAATTGATGGGTTGATACAAGTGGGAGTAGATGATAGAATCAAAAGTAAGAAATAAAGATGAAGTATGGGCATTTAATTAATGTACAAAGTTGATAAGCACAATAAATAAGAAAGGAAGAAGCATGATTGACCCATTAGACCAATACAGTGCAATTCCACGAAATGTACCTATGAATAATAATCTATGACAGCTAATTAATTAACCTCTGGAATGCTTTGAAGTGCAGGCTTCCATGGTTGGTGAAGTGAGTTATATCCACTTTTATGTGTCATCTCCATCAACTCACCCAATACTTGCTCTACCCTTAACTCCTTCATCTCCATTTTAACAAGTAACTCCTCTAACTGCTTCTTTGTTATCTTTATCTTCACCTCACTTGTTGCTCTTCTTCTTCTTCTTCTCTTATCATTGGTTGGTGATGAAGAACCACCATCTTCTGCAGTTGAGGATTGGTGCCTTATGCAATTTCCCATTTGTGTGGGTTTTAAGAAATGGCTTTGACATGAGTAATAATATATAGGAGCAAAAAGCAGACAAATAAGGACACAACTACTTTATGCCACGTTTCATTTTGCAAGGTAGGCTCTCATCACTCACCATTTCCCAAAAAAGGACGTCAAAATTCATGTGATTATAAATAAAAATCAATAAGTTATTGTTAAATTTAGTAGATTCTCAAAATTGAAAGTTATACACGTTGTTGAAAGGAATAGATATACATCTTAAAAATATTAGTTCTTTCCTCACAGGTTTGAAAGATATTATTTGTTATACCACAAAAACAAAGTTAAATGTATATTTGCTCTTACATATATAGTTGCATACATAATATGTAAATGACAATTTGAGTTAATGATATTTACTTTATTAAACTTAAGTGATAAAGTTATAATATATAATAAAATGAAGCCTAAATGTTTTTAAAAGTACTGCATTTATTTATTAAGTACTAATAGTTTTTTTAATACTTTTAATTACTTAGAATAAAAAGGTATTAATCAACAAACCTAACTCCTTTTTTTTTACATACAATTGAGTTAACTATGACGTTAGAAATTGGATTGTTATTCTGTATGGAAAAAATTATAATTTAGGGAAAAGCATAGAGATCAGGACACAGCTCCTTTATTGATTTGTCTGAAAATTTATTCTGAAAAGTATAGTCTAGACTCTAGGTGAATGTGATAATTGATTTCCGGCGAGTTAAATGAATATTTGGGTAAGCAAGAGAAGTACATAAAACCAACTATTAATGGATAAATTATGGGAGGACATCTATTATCCACAAAAATGTATTACTTCATTTGTTATTGTTTGTAATTAAATCGGAGAAATATATTTAACTTAAAATTTTAATAATTAAATATTTTTATGATCAATCAATAATAATAATAACGTATGACCACTGAAATGTTCATCCATAAATTATAAGGTAGTAGTGGGCTAGTACCTTATAGAAGGATTGGAAGGCATGAACACTAGCCAAAAGTAAAGCCAAATCCATCCATAATAAGGTCAGTGTTGAATGAAGCTACTGTGAAAGGTTTTAGGTGTGAACAGAGATGTAGTCGGCATCCACTCTAGAAGTGCGTTAAATTTTGGGAATTGTCATTTTCAAGTGAAGTATGATTTAAAAAATTCATAAGATCATATTTTTATATGATGTAGTAGTATACTTCCTTTCATATTTTTGTATAAGATCATTTTTTAATGTTTTATTTTTTAAAGTTTTATGTTGATTTTCTTAAAAAATAATCTTAAAGGAGAGATCATTAATCAATTAATGGAAAAGAGAAAATAAATAATCCCATTTTTGAATATTTCAAATAATTATTGAAAGAAATGTCTTATAAAAGGATGAATATAGTATTGATTGGCATCATTAATAGGTGAGCTCACCAAAACCGTAATTACTAGAATTAGTTAGTTTGGGGGTTTCAGCTTTTTAGTCAGTGTGAAAAGCATTAACCACGGAATCCTAGGACATATTTCAAAACATGTGTGAACACAAATTACAGAAAGGAATCTTTAAGTGAAGGTGCTCTTTGGTTGACCCAATCACACTTATCATCATAACCCTTATTATGCATTCACCTTATTTACTCAAAATATTAATATCATTTCTTCCTCACTCATCAAACTTTTAAATTATGATGTGTTATCTCAAATTTTATTTTACATCAATAAAAATATATCAAATCAATTAAAATTTTAAATATATTTTGTTTATTTTTATTAGTGTGAAATATAATTTAAAACGTTTAGTACATCAGATATTTATTCCTAACTTAGCTTTTACCTGTCCCAAGTAGAAAAATTGAAATAAAAGTAATTCACATTTGAAGTACGCGTTTGGAATAAATAAATTAAGAAACTCAATTTGTAATTGTGGTTTGCATTAACTTTGACTATAACCAAAAAGTTTATACGTGAATCCCTATCATATTAACACTTTTATTTTATCCATTTGACTATTTTTATAATGTAAATAGTAGCACATTGAAATGAATACGAAAGGAATCTTTTAACGCAATAAGCTAAACCTAATTTCAGATCAATTTTCAAATTAAAGGAAAAGCTTATTTTGGGTAGTGCGTAGCTATGGCATGAGACATTTATCAAATCAATTAACCATGTATAGAGAGAAATACATAAAGGAAGCATCTTATATTCAGACACTTTACCATTTCTGCATTATACAACTGATAAGACGCATTATTCGTTCTTGCTCAAGTAACTTAGCTTCAATATTTCTCACTTAAATCAACACACATTGGTATGCACCATCTGTTGTTGAATTGTGGTGTAAATTAATAAACATATTAGTGCCTATGACCCATATGTATATTGAGAAAACTAATTAGATACACTTTTCTAACAAATTGGCCTAAAATCCTTCAAATCATATGAAAGTGATATATATAGGTTTTTACCCTAAGAAATAAAATGACACACAGACTAAACTATTAGAATATTTTAACTTCTGTAATGAAATGGGAACCAAATAATTCCATCCTTACAAAATATAAAAATAAATTAAAAATCCTTACTTAGATTCTATCATATAAAGTAAGATTTTTATTTAGAATGAAGAAAAATTGAAAGTTTAAGAGTAACAAAATATACTAATGAGATGATTCTAAAATGTTCATTTTCTTTTTCTTCCCCTTAAAAACTCAATAATCAAACAGAAGGGGGCATTAAATATCTAAGTCCTAATTAATTCACATACTTTTTCCCAATTGTTGACCACTTATGAAAAGTAGAAGTGGCTCATTGAGCCTTTATTGTGAAGTGTAACTTTTTTTGTACAGATCCAAGTGTGAATGTTTGGGTCACGTGCTACGACCATGACATACGTGCAGCCTTTTATGGCTTTAAATTTTTTTATTTCAGTTTATGGATCGCTCTTCATTTTCAATGTGAATCAGTTATCAAAATCTGATTAGGTGAGACATAGTTAAAGACACAATGTGAGTCAATTAATCTCCATCTCATGTTTTCTGGTGTATTTTTATTTCTTTATCACTTGGTTTTTTAGTTGGTAAGAATCACTTGGGTTTTAAACTTGCTGTACGGTATCCATTATCTTACCCTTGAGTCTAAGTCTTAATTAAGCAGCGGTTTTAAGCTAAGATATTCTTTTCACTTGCCTTGATATCTTAATGGTTGACTCAATTGTAGGATTAAATGAATGCCATATCATTTTGCTCAAGACTTGTGTCTCTTAATAAGTAAAAAAATGTAACATTTATTACTTCCAATGTAAAGTTTTATAAATAATGTATTACACATTATCTGTTATTCATATATCTTGCATTTATTTAAAAATCAATGCTAATTAAATATAAATGATATTTATACTATATATAAAGCCAAAATATGAAATAATTACAATCATGATGTAATTTATATTTTCCTATTTTGCTCTTAAATTTTTAAATTTACAAAAAAAATCATATAATCATAAGTAACTACCATTAGCTCATTAACCATCTACCTAAAATTGAATTATTTACATTTTTTTAACATAAAGTACTCTTAATACAAAAACATTCTAATTGTATAAAATAAAATATAAAAAAAATTGAATACTTAACATAATAAAATAAGAACGCGAGTCGACAAACACGAAGTGTCTATCGACATGCTAGTTATTATAGAATAAATAGAAACTCTTAAATGGTAAATATTTTGTTTGACTCATTTTCACATTATGTCTAAGAAAATAAATCATTTAATACAACCCAGTTTTTATATTAAAAAGAGATATATATATTAGAGTTTTTTCTATCATTTTCTTATTTATATTGAATAATGATTGAAGATGTAGTGCATATATATTAAGCTGAAAAAGGAGAGAAATAGAATTATAAATGAAATTGACATTCTTATCCTTAGCTCTGTTGTTTGGATAAGGTAGATTGTGTTAGGAGTTTTGGGTTGAAGAAGGCTCATCCATCATTCTATTTCTTTCTCACACATTCATTCATTCATTCATCGCTTTAAACTCATCATTTCTCACTTTCCTTTTGGTAACTTTCTTTCCATTCCATTCTTCTATCAATTTCATTTCTCTCCACTATCTTTTTTTCTTCTATCGTTTATTGGTATGGATATTGATTCAAATTATTTGCTCAGGGATTGAAGAATATGACAATTTGTGGCGCAGGTATCACTTTATTTTCTATTTCCTTTCACTTCTATTAACATTTCTACTTTATCTACCTTAACATTAACAAAACCCTAAATTTATATACATTTACCACAATTTCTGATTCACTGCTTCTGTTTTAGATCAATTAGTTTAGGTCAGTTAATTAAGTTTATCTTTCACTATATAAACTCTTGTCTTCTCTCCCTTTCATCATTAAATGATAAATATTATTCAGTGTAACAAAACTTTGATTCTCATTCTTTATCCTTTTCCCTTCTTCTTTCTTTAAGTTTTCTTTCTTATCTTTCTTGTTCATCAAGAAGATTTCTTTCATGGCTCATACCAATTTTAACACTACTTAGGTATATCCATTTGTTGTCCACCTGGCTAGACAGGAAAATCCATGAAACTATATATATATATATATATATATATATATATATATATATATATTATGTATCTGTCTTTTCTTCCCTATGTCAGACCTAATAGTTTAATTATAACTCATTTTTATATTCATGCACAACCCTTCATTTCCCTATTTATTAATGTACAAGAGAAAACATCATATTAAAAAATTGTAGCATCACAACCTTTAAATTAATGTTTCAACAATGGAATCATAGTTGTACGTGATTATGCAGTATAGTCTATGTGAAAGTATGCTGTTTGAGTTGAGAAGAATGGACATGTGTGATTAGGATTAGAGCATAAAGTGTGTTGAGCATGAAGTTATTTTTAATCTGAATTATCTTAGTAAGATTTACTGGTCAGGAATCAGAACTCATGATTTGCTCTTTCCACCCATCCTCATATTGAATTATTGGTAGCTGCTTACACTATTAACTCATAACTTCATATTTACTTGTGTGTCCCATCATTCATCGTAGCTGCTTTTACACTGTTAAGTATATTCTTGCATTTTTCAAAAGAATTAATCTTTTTAAAGAGTTTTAAGTGGTTCTTGATCCGGGTATAACTTTTTACTTTGCCAGTAAACAATTCCTATATCCGTTTGGTAACTAACAACTAAGCCTCTTCTAGTTATTAACAGTTTTTTGAACATCGCATGGGAACCATATGGGTCAAATTTCAATCAATAGTGTAAAAATCTTTATACTGGTGATGGGTCAAATTTCAATCCATGTAGCTGGCTCTGCCTAGTTAGATGAAGATTTGGTAGTGGTGGTGATGGGTAATTTTTTTTTAAGCTGTCAGTTAGTTGTTCAAGCTTGTCACTCAGTTTTTTGGAATCTCAATTTGGTGGCTGTTTTGTTTGCTTTGTTATATAGAAGGTCATCATTTTTTTAATTAGTTATTTCTTCTCGAAAATGACTCTCATTTTACTAAACTCTTAACAGCAACCAGCAACTGTTACAACACCACATCCAATGTTCTTGTGTTCATTTCTTCTTCCCTCTCCAGTCCTGCTAAAACCAAGTTCTTGCCCTCGCTTTCTAGATTCTCTGTCAGTCGTTCTTGTTTCTTTGCCCAAACTCGCCCCCGTGTTTGCTTCAACAAGCCCTCCATGAACCTGTTGAGTAGGCTTGGGTTTGGTGGTGCAAGGGCACAAGAAAACACAGATTCATCCATTCCTCAGGGACCAGATGAAGACATACCAGCACCAGGCCAGCAGTTTGCTCAGTTTGGCGCTGGTTGCTTTTGGGGTGTTGAGTTGGCCTTCCAGAGGATCCCTGGGGTTAGCAAGACAGAGGTTGGTTACACCCAGGGGTTTGTGAATAACCCAACCTATGAGGATGTGTGTTCAGGGACCACAAACCACTCAGAGGTTGTAAGGATTCACTATGATCCTAAAGCATGTAACTTTGAGAATCTGCTTGATTTGTTCTGGGCTAGACATGATCCTACCACATTGAACAGACAGGTATGCAGGGTATTTTGTTTGCGTTATAGACTTTATCGTTTTATATTTAGTTTCTCTGGTTTATAAGTTATACTAGGCTCTTTTATTTTCTAAAGTGGGATGTCCAGACAGTTATGGTCCTTTAGAATGACTAATGAGCATGTATAAAACCATTTTGATATGGAATAATGAATAATCTATTTCTTCCAATTATATTGTATTTATAATCTGTGCTTCCTTTTTTTTACCCTTTCACTGTTGCCCCCTTTTGTTTCTACAATTCTACCTTTCATTCAAATCCATGCATGTAAATAGTGACAGTTTGTTTGGTCTGTGACAGGGTGGTGATGTGGGAACGCAGTATAGATCTGGAATATACTACTACACACCTGAACAAGAGAAGGCAGCTAGAGAATCTTTGGAACAACAACAGAAACAGTCAAACAGGAAGATTGTTACTGAGATCCTTCCTGCCAAGAAGTTCTACCGGGCAGAAGAATACCATCAACAATACCTTGAGAAAGGTGGCCGATTTGGTTTCAGGCAATCTGCTGCTAAAGGTTGCAATGATCCTATTCGATGCTATGGTTAATTTTCATGTGAATTACCATCAAGGGTGATAATGACAGGTTCTTTAGATGTTGAAAATCTATATTTTTGTTTGTATTTGTTAATAACCTCATAGGTGGGAACTCTGCCCCACTTAGTGGTTTTGTTGCCGCTATTGTTGCTGTAAGTATTTGTTAATATACCAACAAAGGTTTTGCACAATATATTCAGGGTTGAAGATAGGCATAGCCATAAATTCAGTTGTAGAGTCTTTATATAGACAACTTCTCAACCTACTCTTTATACTTGTATTCTGATTTGAATGCCGGTACAGAGTTTTCAAACCCATCAAATGGATCATATCTTTATCTATTATATCTGCTATTAGAATTAGATGGACTTTCATTTTTCTGCTTCTGTAGCTACTACTAGTTTTTATTTAAATGGGTCTGTAAAGTAGCCAGTGGGGTAATCCATTAGGGCTGAGGGTGACAGTAAGACGTAGCTAGACTCTTTCATACTATTAACCTGGATGCATTAACATCTTTAATTATATGAATTTAATGACTGTGCATTAACAAGTAACAATGTTAGTATTTTATGGGTTATGATTCTCTCCATTAATAGAGAGACAGATACCTACAACCTTCTACAATATGCAGTAGCGACCCTATCAAACAAAAGCTAGACCCAGCAGAAACTAGGTAAAACATCAAAAGTTCTACCCTGTTTGATATAAACAAAATTGGATATATCTTTTGTGGAGAGAAGGTTTCTAAGTTTGATATAAATAAAATTGGATGATGTATTATTTTCCCCTCAAAAACGTTGTAGCCGACACACCCCATGAGTGGCAGTGAAAGCTAAAATATTGTTCCTGTCACAGTATGATGCTGCTACCACCACTATTGTTGGCAGAACACCACTATTATACAACCCTCCACCCCACAAATACCACATTGTTATTGTTGTCATACATCATTAGCACCTCATCACAACCATCTACCACACTCATATCATTAAGACACAAATATATATTACAAATTATATGTAATTTTATCATTTCTTTATAACTAATATAACATTTTGTCACCATTTTATGTTTCTAGTTTCAGTTTATAAAATATGATATTATAATCTGTAATATGAATTAAGATTATTTTTTAAAATAATAAGTAAAAACTCAAAATTTTAGTCAAATACCAAATATGGGATAAGTATTAATATTGGTAGATTCGACTATGGATAAAATATATTAAAAATGAATCCAATGATCCATCAATGAAAAAATTTGTTTATAGAAATAATTGTATAGTTGGTGTGAAACGTACCTGAATTATTGGTTTATAAAATCAAATAACTAAAAATCATAAATATATAATCAGTAATTGCATATGCATAGGAATCATGTAATAATTTGTTTAGATTGTTTTTCATTGAAAGTATATCAATCTTTAAAATGAATTCCATATTACTGCATGTGTTAATGATTGAGGAGAGAGGAATAATTAATCTGCATGTAACTGAATCATATGATATGCATTATTTGAGTTTGAATAGCATGATCTCATCTCACCATATTAAATTATAATATGTATTTGTATTAATTTTTTAAGAAAGGAGGAGGTTGAAATTGAAACTATGGTGTTGCCCTTTCTTCAACAAAATACTCAAATACCTGAAACTCAACATAATGGCTCATACTCACTCTAGATAATGAAGATTCCACACCACGCGCTTTCTCACTCAGATCTTCACCACGCTCCCAACAACACAAAACCCAAAACCCTATCCCGAACCCGTTTCAAGGGATTCGGGGCTCCGAAACTTAAACGGAGCACCCCCGAAACCCCTCTCTTGAAGTGGAAGATCAATGACCAAGACAGAACAAACTCTTCTTCGCTCACAGAGTCTGGTCGGAGCTCCACGAAGAAGCATAATGAAGTTGATGTGTCTGCACGGAGGCTTGTCGCCGGGCTGTGGCGGTTGCATATGCCGGATATGGAAATGAATGGTTACCGGAGGAATAAAGATCGGTTGGGACTTCAGGTACATTTTCATTTGAGATCCTTACCTAGTTTTACTTTATCTGAAGTTTTGCATCATGCATTTACTGTTTCTGATTTTATATTTTAACTTTGAAGTTTATGTAGTTCATTATTAATTATTATTAGGTTTTATATTTTTTGTTGATTTTATTGTTGCTTGATTTTGAAGTGTCTATGATTGAGTTGAACTGTTGAAGTGTGAGATAATGAGATTTGATCACCTTATCATCATTGTATTACTTTTAGTTTGGGTGTTGAGATTCATGGATTAGACTTTCTGTGTAAACTTAAAAAAGAAACTATCATGATTGATGTGGTCAACTGGTTATACTGGAAACCTAATTGAATCGTTCTTTGTAATGATCGAAGAAATGAGTTGACTATGGAGATGATTTTTATTGATTTTATGTTATACATATTCTTGGTTATCTGTAGTGTTAATATTGGCTTTGCGATCTTGTATTCTTTGATGCTCTTTTGTGAGTAACTTGTGATTTTCTTTGGATCTGCTAATTTGTATTACTGAATCCTGATGCATTAGATTCTATTACTGGATTCTATCCTTTCCTGTTGAATAAGTGAATTGGTTTTCATCCGTATTTGTTATTGTCATGGCATTCCTGTTCACATGGTTTGCATCATTGTCAGATCTTGTCAGTTTTCTTTGCATTATCACCCATTTGGTAGGTTTCTATTTTAGCTTAATATCGGTGTGACTCATCTGCAGCATGGAATTGGCCATGTAGGCCTCCCATTCCATGGTCTTCCAAATGGCATTACTCATGGTTCTGCTCAGAAGAATATATGTCAAAGTCCGCGTTCCATCTCTGGGACAAAGAGCGGTCATTTCTGTGAGGTACGATGTCTCTTATCACATCAATATAATCATTAGTAATAGCCATTCCTAATTGAGGTTATTTAGTAAAGGTCGTACATGTAACTCAAGTTGAATTGTACCCTTGGCTTTTAAAATGTCTGTTTTAATCATTTTTTGTATGTGTTTTATGTGAAAGGATGCTATTTTTCCTTAAGACATGACAACAAACTGTAATCATAGCAACTTAGCAAGGATGTCATGCATGGATATAGAGATTTTTTAGAATGGCGTGGATAAAACAGTTTCACATGTTTCATGTAAACCCACTTGATTAAAACTAACATTTAAAATGTCAGCTATAGGATGAATTGTTTATGACCGAGGAAAGCGTTTAAATTTCTCCTGCTTTTACTTGCCAAAGCTGAAATAGTAATCAATTAAAGTGCTAATCTAGACCTGCTTTGTGTTTTTCAGCCTGAGCCTTATTTCCAGTTTTCCAACACTGAAATGGAGGGTGCAACAAAGTGGGACCCTTCATGTTTAAAAACATTAGACGAGGCTCAACATATCTACAGCCACATGAAACTTGTTGACCACAAGGTAAGTGCCATTTCTGTTGTACCTGCTCTTGAAGCTGAACTGGAGCAGGCTCGTTCGCGAGTTCAGGAACTTGAGAACGAACGCCGCTCCTCCAAGAAGAAACTTGAACATTTCTTGAAGAAGGTAAGTGAGGAAAAGACCCAATGGCGAAGCAGAGAGCATGAGAAAATTCGTGAATACATTCATGACATGAAATCAGAGTTAAACCGAGAAAGGAAAAGCCGCCAAAGGATTGAAATTGTCAATTCAAGATTAGTTAATGAGTTGGCAAATGTCAAACTATCAGCAAAGCGCTACATGCAGGATTACGAGAAGGAAAAGAAGGCTAGAGAATTGATTGAGGAAGTGTGTGATGAACTTGCCAAGGAAATCGGAGAAGACAAAGCTGAAGTTGAAGCATTGAAGAGAGAATCTTTTAAATTTAGGGAAGAGGTGGAAGAGGAGAGAAGGATGTTACAGATGGCTGAAGTTTGGCGCGAAGAACGTGTTCAAATGAAGTTGATAGATGCAAAAATTGCTCTTGAAGAGAAATATTCATATATGAATAAACTTGTAGCAGATTTGGAAACTTTTCTTAAGTCAAGAGGCCTGAATCCGAACTCGAAGGAGATGAGAGAAGCACAGTCACTTCAACAAGCTGCCGCTGCAATGAACATTCAAGACATCAAGGGATTTTCATATGAGCCCCCTAATTCAGAAGATATGTTTGCCATTTTTGATGAAAATTTTGGTGAGCACATTGAGAGGGATATTGAGCCTTGTGTTTCTCACAGTTCTACTAGTCATGCCTCGAAGATTCTCAGGGTGAGCCCTGAAGCCAATTTAGGAAGTAAGGATGGCATTCAGAGTCGTTCTGGCGTATTTATGGGTGACAATGGTGATATAGATGGAGAGGAAAGTGGATGGGAAACTGTGAGCCATGCTGAGGATCAGGGCTCAAGCTATTCACCAGAAGGGAGTGCCCAATCTTTGAGCAAGAATCACCGGGAGAGTAATGTCTCGAGGAGGAGTGTGCTGGAATGGGAACAAAATGCAGGTGAGGAAACACCAATAACTGAAATTAGTGAAGTCTGCTCTATACCAACTAAGCAATCAAAGAAAGTGTCATCCATAGCGAGGCTTTGGAGGTCAGGCGTAAACAATGGGGATAATTATAGGATAATCTCTGTGGACGGGATAAACGGAAGGCTTTCAAATGGAAGGTTATCTAACGTGGGAATCATGTCTCCTGACTATGGATCAGGTAAAGGTGGACCAAGTCCCCAAGACCTGCTATATCAATTGAGCTCTCCTGAATCAGGAAATCCACATTCACATGGAGGTATGAAAGGATGCATTCCTCGTAGTACACAAAAGAATAGTTTGAAATCCAAACTTTTGGAGGCTAGGGTGGAGAGCCAGAAGTTTCAGTTGCGGCACGTGCTCAAACAGAAGTATTAGATGTGAGTATATTCTTCATACCTTAAAGAATGAATGACAGACGGATGGGGAAGCAGTTAAATTTAGACTTTCTGTGCAAATATACTGCTTTTGGCTTAACTACTGCTCAGAAGGGATGAGGTTCCTTGAATAAATGCACATTTTCTGCCTCATACTAGTTCGTGCTTCAATTCTTCATTATGATTCATATTTTATGCATTGAGCAGATAATCTTGTGGTTCCCTTTGTGACAAACAATCATCTGGGAAATAGGTTGTTTTGTAATCTGTATTGACAGCCCTTGCTTGCTTCATTATGTAAGAGTCTTAAAAGAAATTTCAAGTAAGCACGTGGCTTCTGTTACATCAATGTTACTCTGAAAAACAGATAGTCATAAATTATAAATTATTTATCTTTTCCTGATTTTGGTTTTTTATCATTGCATCTATTGAATAGTTTGAGATGTCAAATTCAACATTTTATTTTTGATGTCGTCGGTCATTCGATTTGAAAAGTGTCTCAATCATCTCTGAGACATAATACTTGTTTGATCAAGTTATTTGTCTTATCTTAATTATTCTGATTTCTACAACTAGTACAAAAAGATCATTTTCAGCAATGAAGAAATCAAAACAATATTACGTAATCAAAAAGATAATTTCTTACACACAACATGGTGATTTATATTTAAAAAAATGTCATGATTTTTTACCTCTAATTAAATGAGTGGTGAACATAAGTCTTTAAAAGAACAAAGAACAACACACTTTAAATGAATGTACATTTTTTTTCTAACATATTTAGTTGTTAATTAACATTATTTAAAATTAATATATCATTTTAAAACTTTGAAACAATTATATATATTATTGTTACACAATTAATTTTAATTATAAATGGTAAGTTAATATTGTTGTTCTTTCTAAACTTTAGATTAAGATCTGCCATTGAGTTCTCTAAGAATCTATACAAGGGATGCAATAGTTTACAATTCATTGGAAAGATTCATAGAATATGTTTTAAATTGGATGAATATGCATGAATCACAATAAATATCCTTCATTTTTATTATATAGTTTTTGTTTAACAGTCAATAATAATAATAAATCATTTTTTAATAATACTGTAGATATTCTTTTGAAAAAATAGTTGGACCAGTGAGATTGAAATTGGTCGAGCCCAATTTAGTTTGGGCCACAATTGGCAGCAAGTTGGTCCATTAGATACATCATCCTCGTTAACCAAAGCTGAAATCGCCGCTCATGCTCCACGGCAACTTCCATAAACCTAAACGACAGCGTTTCCCTTCATCTCCAAACCTGAACCTTCACCCACCTTCACCGTCACCAATTTTCAACCTTTAGCAGCAATGAGAAGACCCAAATCAAAAGATTTCAAGAAGCAACAACGAATTTCAGAAGAAACTGAGATAGAGTTATTGACGTCATGGATCGAAACACAACAAGTAGACTCTGGTTCAAACCCAATGTCACTCCCTCCACTTCCAAAAAACGCACCCATTGGGCGCTTAAACGACACCGCATTTTCCCGGTACGGTGGTGTGTCGAATTTCAATCAGCTTCCACTATCAAAGAAAACGAAGGATGGTTTGAAAGATGGAAAGTTCGTGAACATGACAGATATACAGAGGGCGTCTCTTCCTCACGCGCTCTGTGGACGTGACATTCTCGGTGCTGCAAAAACTGGTTCTGGAAAAACCCTTGCTTTCATCATTCCTGTGAGTGGTTTCTTGATTTTCAACTAAATTACCAATTTATCCTCTGAAGTTTTATGAGTACTACTAATTCCTCTTTTTTATAAAGTTCATATCAATTTAGTCATTTTTGTATCTCAGTAGTGCTTAGCAAGGACTAACTTGATTATTGGGGATTAATGGAGTGTTTCATTAAACAACTTAGTTAAGCGTTTATTGGATAATATTTTTTCATATAAGTTCGAAAAACGTATAGGAATATCATAAGCTCCTTTACATAATTACATGATTCACTTATTTACTTACTACTGCCAACTGAATTCAGTATAACATAAAAAGTTAGAACGGACGTCCCACGTAACATGTACCATGTAACTTAGCTTCTTTATAATAAGCTTATTGAATTGAAACGTTCTCATAAGCCCGCACAAGCTATTTCAGATGCCATCTAACTATGATAATTAAATTCAGATGTTAAACAGTGAATGAAGAATAATTTTAGGGACTAAGTTGCTTATTTGTCTGTTCAGATAAGGCCGTCTTGTTTGGTGTATTATATGATTTTTGTTGGTTATGGTTGCTTATATATAGTGAAATCATTTATCTAGTGTGATTATCCTACTTATACTGAACTCCTGTTTTTATATTTTTGTTGTTCATAAAAAATCACATCAGATATTTGTATGCTACTTAGGTCCGATTTTTACTGAATTTTGTAGTCTGAAATTACCCTTAATTTTTCGTAATACCAATGGAAAAGTTTTTTTGGGGTTGGTTTTTGTTGATAATTTGATGGTGGATTGACTGATAGGTGTTAGAGAAGCTATACAGAGAGAGATGGGGACCTGAAGATGGGGTTGGCAGCATCATCATATCTCCTACAAGGGAATTAGCTGGTCAGCTGTTTGATGTACTGAAGTCTGTCGGGAAGCACCATAATTTTAGTGCTGGACTCCTCATTGGTGGTCGCAAGGATGTTGACATGGAGAAGGAACGTGTCAATGAACTTAACATATTGATCTGCACGCCCGGTCGCCTTCTGCAGCACATGGATGAAACTCCCAATTTTGATTGTTCTCAGATGCAGGTCGATATAATCCTCCTCCATTTATTCTCTATGTGGATTGTAGAATAGATTAACTTGATCTGACTCTGAAGTGAGAAGTGCAATCTGTATAGATCGTTTTATCATCTTGAAGCTGTGTTCTTATTTGTTTCTTAATACTCTAGTATCCCAAAATGCCTGCCTTGATAACCATTTGGAAATATTGCTTCCTTTGAGAGTCTACGTAGCCACGTAGGTGACTCAGTAATGGTGGTTGAAAATGCAGTTATTTTTTTATGTTATAGCCTTTGTTGAAGTATCAGATATTAGTTTTATTTTCCAAAGCATATAGGGTTTCTTTTGGAAGTCATACTTGCTTAGTTATTCATTAGATATTATAAACATAGCTGATTGTTAGGTGAACTTTTTGGTTGCCATACAGGTTTTGGTGCTAGATGAGGCTGATCGTATTCTTGACAGTGGATTCAAGAGGGAACTAAATGCAATCATCTCACAACTACCAAAGCGTAGGCAAACCTTGCTTTTCTCAGCAACTCAAACTAAATCAGTTCAAGATCTTGCAAGGCTTAGTTTGAAGGACCCAGAGTATCTGAGTGTTCACGAAGAGTCTGCGACTGCTACTCCTACTCTCTTGAAGCAAATTGTGATGGTTGTTCCCCTGGATCAAAAGTTAGATATGCTGTGGAGTTTCATAAAGACACATCTTCAGTCAAAAATACTTGTCTTTCTTTCAAGCTGCAAGCAGGTTACTCCGCTCTCTCCTATTCCGTGTTAAGAAACTCTTTTGGAGGAATCTTATGTTATTGGCTTGTATTACAGTTTTATTGTCATGCTAGCTAGCTAGCATGTTTTTCCTATGCTGTTAACCAATAAGTGCATGTTCATGTCTAGTCATAAGAAATGGAATTTGATTTGGTCATTGAAACTTACAGAGTTCTCACATTAATTTCATATTGAATGTCTTCATAATTAGTTAGCTTTGCTGCAACTCCACTTGGATTAGTCTGCATTTGTAGACCTCTGTTATAGTTTTCAATTGGAATGCAAGGTTTTTTAGTATGCTTTGCACACAACACTTGTATTAAGATTATATGTTTATTGGATGCACTTTACATTCTAATATTTAAATGTCGGAAACATTTCCAATTTAAATATGTTCATTTTGATTTTATGTTCATGTGTGTTTATAATTCATTTTTTCTCCTTTGAGATTGACTATCTTCTATGACATTCACATCCCTGCTTAATAGGTGAAGTTTGTCTATGAAGCATTTAAGAAACTTCACCCCGGTATACCATTGAAGTGTCTTCATGGGAGGATGAAACAGGAAAGAAGGATGGCCATATATTCTGAGTTTTGTGAGAAGCGCTCAGTTCTCTTCTGCACCGATGTGGCTGCAAGAGGACTTGACTTCAATAAGGCAGTTGATTGGGTTGTTCAGGTGAGTATCTTGCTCCTTATTTCATGTTTCTGCTCAAGTCTCGGGATTTCGGGAGGATGTGGTAAGGAAAGTTGTTTTCATGATTAGACCAGTAGATGCTCACTTTTCGATTACATGTGTAGGTGGATTGTCCAGAAAATGTGGCATCTTACATACACAGAGTTGGTCGTACTGCTCGTTATAAATCTGGTGGGAAGTCAGTTTTATTTCTATTGCCCTCTGAAATTCAGATGCTTGAAAAGTTTAATGCAGCAAAAGTTCCAGTACATTTTAATAAGGTACACCTGCTCTTCAAGTCAATAATTTACATATGTTTCCAAATTGTGTTTGAATCATCAAGGTGCCTGTTGTAAAGCTGTCATTTTCTTGATGCACTGTGTTGTTTACGGTCAACTCTTAGTTATACATTTTGTCTGATGCACTTGCTTACCATGCTTTGTTTATTTTCAGCCAAGGAAAGAACTTCTGCAACCAGTTTCTGCTTTGTTGGCATCTTTGCTGGCCAAGTACCCAGACTTGCAGCCTCGCGCTCAAAGGGCATTCATCACATATTTGAGATCCATACATCTCCAAAAGGACAAAGAGATATTTGATGTTATGAAACTACCTATTGATGAATATTCAGCATCATTAGGTTTGCCAATGACTCCCAAAGTCCGTTTTCTTAACCAGAAAATTAAATCTAAGGCTGTTTCAAAAGAACAAATATTAGCTGAACCTGAGAGCCCAAAGAAAGAAAATGCATTGATGGTCTCAAAAAAGAGGATAGCCACAGATGATTCTGAGGATGAGGAAGAAGAAAATGATCTTCTTTTGGCAGCAGATACCTTAAATGAAGATGGTGAAGTGAAGGCATCTGAAATTGGAGAAGTCATGTGCGTTCCTTTCTATGTTTTCAGTAACACCTACCAAATTTTATTTGACAATGCCATTTTAGTTGCTTTATATACTGAAAGGGGGTAGACATGGCTTCTTGATTCCAGTGGCTGAGATAAGTGGAAATTGCATAAAAAAAATCTCATGATGAGCTGTCAAAACCAGAACTGGGTAGATAATAGGATGAATGCTATTTTCTTGGTGATTATATTGGTGTGAAGCCTTCAGTTCCTTCTGCGTTTCATTTTCTTACTGAAACTTTATTTTGAGTTGGTTCTTTCCTGTGCAGACCTGCAACTCGCGTGTCGAAGAAAAAGAAGCTCAAGATTAATGTACATAGACCACTGGGGACTAGGGTTGTATTTGATGATGAAGGCAATACTCTTCCTCCATTAGCTAGGATTGCTGACACGCAAAGCGGCAAGGAATCAATGCTTCTTGACCCAGGTATGTCCTTACTTTCCTATTGGAAGTAGAAGCTAAAATAGTAGGATAAATGTTTTATGGCAAAGCTTGCTCATGTATGTTTAACATCTTCAATCAATTGCAATAGCTAGAATTTTGAGTTATGAATGTATGTCAAGTCTTTCTCCATTTTCTTGTGTTTTCTCGTTAAAAAACTATTGGAGATTGTAATGTAAAACCTTACGGTTTCGTCGCATTTATTGCAATTGTGGCCGATGCATATGCAACTGTGAAGACTCACAAAACTGCAATTATGAATTGAACTTGTATTGTTAAGCATGGACTATCTTGTTTATTTTGCCATCTCAATGTCTTATGTTTTTTGTAGAACAAAAAGCTGAATACTATAGAAGGATGCGAGAGGATTTGAAGAAGGCAGACAAGGAAGATAAGCTTGTCGATCGTCAGCGTCGTAGAGAAAAAAGAATCAAGCAGAAGATGAAGTTGAAGGAAGTGGATGAAGAAGATGATACTTCTGGGTCAGAAGGAGAAGAAATTGTTGATAGACGGAATAAAAGGAAGAAAGTATACTTTGATAGTGATAGTGAAGATGGTGGCCGAAATGAAGGGAAAGTAGGTGTTACTTTGGAGGAACAGGAAGCGCTGGCTTTGAAATTGTTAGATTCCATGCAATCATAGGGTATGTAAGCATATTTAAGCTGACATTTTTTGTGATAGAAAAAACATGTAAAATTGAGCAAGTTTGTGGAACTTAATTGAGAGAAGTTTTACGAACAATGAATTTTGCTGTGGCCACTATATTCCCAAGTTCAATATTATCAAACTCTTATTTCTAGAAACAAAGGAATAGAGTCATCATTTCTGCTTCTTAATTTGAAAATTTGAATATATTTAATACAAAGTGACAGATTCAATTTCTAAAAACTCCTTTAACTTAATTATATTTCTATCAGTCAGGGTGGCTGCCTTCTTCCTCAAGTCTCAATCCACACTCACATGGCACTTTGGTTGGGAGGAGAGAAAGAGAGAAGAGAAGAAAAAGTATGTAAATGCTTTCTCTCCTCCTTTGGAGAGAAAGTGAAGAGAGGAGAATTTTTTGGATAAAAAATGACATAATTGCCCATCCATTTTTATTTTATCTACTTATTGATTTTAAATACTACTAATATACATAAGTCTATTTTGAATATAAAAAAATATTAATTAAAAAAATTAATTGATATTAGAATAAAATATATATATAATAAAATCTATATTTTAAAATTATAAAATAAAATTTTCAATTAATAATAAAACAATATTGTTTCATCTCTTTTTATTATTGTAGGGACATTTTTGTCATTTTAATCATAACATCATATCTCTTCTCATTTTCTATCCAACGTTTCTATCCAACCAAACAAAAGAGTAAAAGAAGAAAATATCTCTTTCTATTCATTTTCTCTCCTTATTCTCTTATACCAAACATCACATAAATATGAACCTACTCAATAATATTTAAAAGAATAAATACTACTATATAATAAGATCCTGTCCTTCAATTTTAGACTTGGAGCACTTGGCTTTTGTTGTTATAAGAAAGCCAATACTAAACATTTATTACTGAAATAGCAATGCCTATATCAACTTCTGTTATAAATGCCTACAACTCTAATTTCATCATTAATTAATCACTTCAAAGGCAACCATGCTATTCTACTTTTCATTTCAACTCTAATTTCATCATTAGTTTTCTGTATGATCAAATTTTATTATTTTAAAGTAATGTGAAGTCTCAGCTCAATCTATATATAAATTGAAGTCTCGGTTTACAAATAAGAAAAATAAATCTATATGAATGCTACTATTCCTTAAAGAACATAAGCATAGATAGTATACATTAGATGACAAAATAGAATTAGTAGTAAGTACTAGATTCCTAATACACATATCATAGATATTGGCGAAGGCTTTCCCCACTCATGGACTCCATTTCCTGCAGAATTTCCTGAGCAAGAGTTTTAACTGAAAGTTCCACATCCTCAAGCAGTTCACCAAGGAAGGGTATTGTTTCTGCCAATAATACCAGATACTCCTCTTTCAAGTTCTCCACTAGATATTTCACTATTCTCAGTCCCAATATTCTAGGTCTCAACTTTTCACTCCTTGTATGCATCAGCACCTAAATAACCAACCAAAATAATTAGCTGCTTAATAATTTTAAGATACAAATCTTAACATAAGATATGAGTCATATTCACCTCATGATTTAAGGGTTTCCACAAAAGATCAGATCCTGCTGTCACAGCCATTTGACCAATGCACACAACCAGTAGGTCATCAACTTCCTTCACGTTAGGTATATTCATGCTGTCTTCCAGCGAAGCTGGTGGATCTATGATAAGTTGTGAAACAATAGGTTTCAAAAGCATCTGCAACAAACAAGGAACATTACTGAAGGAGGCTGATGTGTTTAAAGAAACGAAGATAATAAGAAGAGTGATTTTAATTAGAATAGAAAAATTCTTGATCAATCAACAATTCTCTAACCTGGAAATTTGATGAGTCAAGAAACTTCAAATTCCCAGTGTCGTAGAGGAAACACTTGTGTAAGGATGACAGAACTAATGTCCTGAGATGCCACCCCTTTATAGACACACTGTCCCCTTCTTGAGTCTTGGCCTTCTTTTTCTTCCTATTCAATCCAGACGCTTTCACATCTCCACCATCATCAAGATGATGAACACAGTTACCAAGCAAGTGTTTGAAGTATGGAACAAATAATGACCTACAAAAAATAATATAGCAGCATTACATAAATGGTTGTCATTTGATCATATTATCATAGGGTAGTTTAATATCATGATTATGAATAAACATGCTAGTCTTACATACATCTATTGTCTAACTTTCACGAGTACTGGAAATATAATTACTGTAGTTTCATTTACAAAAACTTTCACACTATGTATAAGACAAATCTAAAACCCTTCTTCCTGATCTTTTGCTGTTCAAGGTTAATGCACATAGATTAAGAAATCAATAAAGAATATTTTTTAATTTAACTAAAATATAACTATATTTCCTGAGAGAAGAAAAGTATAATTAATTAATAACAAAAGATGATAGGTAAATTAATAAACAAGGATAGAATTGTTAAAAAGTTTGACCAAGTCTTGAAATTATAAAAAAAACAATAATTTTGAAACAAAAACTAAAAATAATAGTTATTAAACTCCGCCCGGACCAGCTAGTCTGATCGGAACCGGACACCTGACCCATCTGAGCTGCTCTTCCAACTGATTATGCATCAAAACTGATATGAACCAGTACGCCTCAATCAGTTGAGCATAAAATCGGTGACTCGGCCGGTTGGACAAGTTTGACTCGACCAGTTCAATAAGTTTTAAAATAAAGTCAAAGTAATATCATTTTGGGAGAATAAAAGTCTGGTTCTTTCAAATTATTTTTAATAATTATTATCTATAAAAGAATAATAACTACACAGTTAATGGTACATAAAAAAAGTGACTTACCTGTGGCTCTCGGCAAGTTTATTTACCATAGCATAGAATGATATGGCCCTATCAATGCTTCCTGCAGATGCAGTTTCATCCACTTCGGATTCTGCCCACTCAATACTCTTAACAAAAAGAGGCTTGAACATGCTCTCAGTAAGTTTTAGGGTAAGAGCAACCATTGCATTTATCACATTCTTCTCTACTACATCAATGTTTTTAACTGAAGGTGGACTTTGATAGCGAAGGTCAAGAGCAACCAAACAAAACTCAAAAACCTTAGGATGGAATGCCACAATAGACGATCTGTCCATTGTACCAACCAAGGTTGCCAACATATCAAACACAATTGTCAAGCTATTATCCCCAGCCTCCATGGCAGCAGGGTATAATTTTAACAATGGTGGCAGCACAAGTCGAACCTGTAACAAAATAAAATTGTGTTCGGTAAAGAAAACACAGGAGCATTGATTTCACAGTACTTTACCATAACAAGCCTTACAGGAATTTTTTCGGCAAGAAGCTTTCGTACTCCATGAGCTCTGGACTCCAATTTTGTATCTATCCCAGAGACATAATCAGGATGAAGCACCAGAAGCTCCATGATATCTGTCAGATATGGATTTAGAAATCCACCAAGTTTGTCCACAATTGCTTCCAAAGTGATGAGAACTGAAAACAAATGGGACTCATTCGAGGCTGGTAAAACATCATTAGTTTTGGGTTTTGTATCAGATTTAGACAACACTTGACGAGACGACTTCATCACATTGTCCATAATCTGAGGAAGTTCTGCCAGTGCTTTAGGACCTAGCACATTGATCAAGGCAGCAGTTGCTCGAAGGCAGCTAGAAGTGACAACCGGAATGTTAGATGTGATACATCTGGTCACAGGTCCAAGGCATACACTAAAGATGGAATTATTTGAAGAAAATCTGTCAGCCAAAATTTCTAATGCTGAAACAGCAGCCACTTTCAAAGAGACATCAGATGAATCATCAAGTACTCGAACAATTTCTGAACACAATTTATTAAGTGATTCTTGAGAACTTTCATCCATATGAAGCCAACTAAAACTTGGATTTGACCTTGACCCTTTCTTGTCTTTAAGCTTTAAACTGACATTTTTATAACTTCTTGCAGTCTCACATAACAACCCAAGAGCCTGCAGCACAAAAGAAGCAGTCTAAAAAAAAATCTTGTGTCTCACTGTCATACTTTCATTATAAAATTTATAAGATAGGCATGTCAAGAACCAACTAACCAAAAAAATCAGTTTAAAATAGGTGTGTTTGTCTACTAATCGTGATATGAGAAAGCTCAACCAATAATGTATATCCGCCTACAACTAACCAACAAATAAAGGGAATATTGCCAGAGCCCTGATGTCTAATAATATAATGAAAATTAAGACATATACAAATTTGTTTTTCGTACATTAAAATTATGCAACATCCTATCCTAATAAAAGGGCATTTTTTCATATATTAAAAACATACCTTTTTCCCAACATTTTTATCAGCATGCTGGAGCAAATTAATTATGCTTTTAAAGTATGATGAAGGTGTCTTGACCAAGGTTATATTCCTCACAACAGCACGCATAATTTCCTTTAACTCTTTCCTCACAATGACAGGCAAATTGAGTTGCTTTTTTCTTGAATCTACAACATGCAAGAGGAAAACAATCTGCTCCATCAGTTGTCCCAATGCCCTCTGTAACATAGAAGAAGCCATCACAAATATTATCAATAATAATCTTTCAGGGTAGAAGAAACAACAATGTTTATGTACTACTCAGATTTTAACATCTGCCAAATTCAAGTATACAACACAATTGCTATTACACACAGAAACCAGCCAGAGCATTGAGCAACAAAAGTTAAAAGGGAGACTCAGTGCATGAGAATTACACCTAGTTAGGACTACAGAGGGTAGATGTACGTAGCCTTCCCCCCAAGCGAAGAGGACGTATCCACGCTAATCATTTTTTATTATTTTAAGTTTCAGCTAATAATGACCGACCATGTTTAAGCTTTTAAAGTCACACTAAGATCTGTCTCACCATGAACTCAACTTCTGGTTAATGGAAAAATAACAATTTCATTCAGATAATACATATACAATACATAGATTAAGATATGTTGGTCACTAACTAATGCACTTGAGATAAGATACTGTATTTATTACTAATTTCGGAGCATTGGTCATGCAAGAATTTCAGCTCTTTGGAAGATTAATAACAGGTTATCAGCCAGAAGGTCCTAAATACAGCTGAATAAAGCCGTCAAAAAGGAACCAAAAGTTTCTCGCATAAATCAAATCTGTATTTTATACCTGGATGACATCTGTGTCCTCTCCTGATTCCAACTTCAACACAAATTCTGGTTCTTGGAATTTTTGCATTATAAATTGCATTGCAAGAAACAACTCCAGAAACTGTCCCTGGCCAATGTTACTAATCCCCCTCTGCTCAAAAACCACAACCAAAGAAGGAAGCCAAGTAATGCTTGTATATTGTTCGCAAATTTGCACTGCAAATTTAAATTCCCACTCTCTGGTATAAAATGCTAAAGCGTCTGGAGTCTCGCTATTAAGGAGACAGGTAGCTTTCCTTGAAACTAACGAAGAGAGAAGCAGGCTAAGCAAAGAGGCAAAGCTTTTACCCTCACCCAAAGTTCTGTAAAACACCGACTATTATAAAATGCAGAGCATAAACTAATGATTGAAGTTAAGATAATATGATCAAGAAGAAGAACAAGCATACCTTAACAAATATAAAACAATTGACAATCTTCTGTGCTCAACAATTTCAGGCAATATATGAACGAAAATCTGAAGAGAAATCACATTAGAAAGTCGATCTGCAAATAGTTAATTCCAATCATGTAGAAGAAACATGAAAGCCCAAAAGCATTATCGTGAAAACCAACCTTCAGTAGCTTCTCCACGTCGTCTGTCTTAGACAACCAACAAGGAACAATCGCAGATATAAGATCCTCAAAAACATGCTTTGAATGGGTGTCAATCTACATATACATAAACACAGATGGTGAAACTGGAACTTACACACTGAAATAGTGCATAAAAATCATACTCACAAACACTTGATACATAAACACAGATGGTGACAGAATGAGTATATAAGCAAACAAACCTGTATGACAGCTGATTGTCCAATAATTTCAATAATATCAAGTATATGCCCCAAAACTTCTTCTGGTAAGACTCTGGTAACAGTAGCAAGAAGACAAAATACATGGTTGCGGGTGGCCACATCGTTTGAAGTACGTGCACACTCTATCAGTAGCTTAATGTCAATTACATTTGTCATTTTCCCCTGTCAGCAGTGGAACTGAATGTAAGGAAGCGACCACAATAGCAAATAGATATGCAAAGTATATTAGTACTTCCCAGTTAAGAAACATACTTTTAGTGGAGCCATGCTCTTTAAAGACCTAACTATATCCTCGAGGATAATCAACAATGTCTGTTGAATATGACAAACTATGGCAGTGTTGGCTTCAGATGAACTTGACAAAGGTTGGCTTAACCTTGTCTCTAGGGAAAGAGCATTGTTTACCCATTTTTCTGAAAATACTGTGCTAAGCAGCTTAAATAAGGGGCCTAAAAGCAAATCCCTGTCACAAAGAAAATGAGAAATTAGAATAATGAAATGCTTTGATTTGGGCATGAAGTGGATATCTTCTTGCCTGTAAGTACCCACAATATAATTATTCATATTCAGAAACACCAAATCACCTGGATGTTATGCCTTTCTTTAGCAGCAAAACATCAAGAAGAGAACTAATGACGAAGACTGGATCTACTCCTCTACATATGTCACTTGGGGGAAGGTCTGCCTCTTGGTTTACAGTCAATTTCTGTTTCTTCGCCGTCTTTTCATATATTGAACTAACCGTGTATTTTTCATGTTTAAGTATGAGATCAAGCATGTGACCAACAGTCGAGAAACCAATCTGCAATTTCATGAGAACCAACAGTTATTTCCATTTTGAATTCATTAGTTGATATAAGGATAGGTGTGTTCTCATTTTTTATATATTATGATAAAATGATAAACAGATCAGACAGATTATCAACATGTGTATCACCAGAAGCCGAGCTAGATATTTTTTTACTGAGGAAACCAAAGAAGAATAATACCTTATTCACATGAAGGAGGTTAAAGAATTTATAATTTTCTAAAACTAAATTAAGTGTAAAAATTAATAATTTTGTGATAGCCATAGCTAATCCCTGGGTAAGACATCATAGATATCACATTATCTAACTAAAAAAGAGTGGGACAAATACTCTTTGGTGCTCTTAAAATGTTTTTCCGATACCTCAGACACCCAAACCACCATACAGTAACATTTTATGAGAGAAAAACATAACACGATCAATTAAGAATAAGAACAAACATAATATTCAATCTACTAAGTGGACTTGTAGGAAAAGAAAAACGACAAAACATTTGTATTGCATAGAGAATGAAAAGAAAATGTAGATGCATAATGTTGATCAATGATTAAACAATATTGATAGTGTTCCTCTTTGTCGGCACTAAGCAATGACTTCTTATGACATTATGAATTTCATTTTTTATTTAGCGGTGTCTAAGAAATATGTTCCTTATTTGAAAATTCATAACAATTATATGTTTATTATGTTTTATTTTTATGTGTAGCCTAAACATATTGTGTCCTGCATTTTCAAGAAAATGTGTATCAACATATCGGTTATGTATCGTATCCGATACTCGTATCCGTGTCGGTGCTTCATAGGAGAACATTACCCTTGCGAGTGAAGAGTTTGTTTCTAGGATTTGAACTCATGACATTCAGGTCAATATCAAGCAATTTCAACGTTGCACCCAGGTTCATTCTCTATCATGTAAAAGGACGACTCAGTGCATGAGTCTCCCAGTTTGTTAGGTCTGTGAAGGGTAGATGTACGCAACCTTACCCCACAAGTGGAGACATTGTTTCATGTGGTTTGAACCTATGACCTCGGGGTCACTAAGCAACAACTTTACCATTGCGCCAAGCTCACCCTTATCACGTAATCTAACTAAATTGAATAGTACAAAAGGAACGTGTTCTTCAAAAACAACAACTAAAGAAATCCATAGTCACATCAAAAAGAAAAACAAAGGAACGTGGTTAAATAATTTATAACCAGAGCAAGAAACTTACGTCTATACGCATTATGGCCTCTCTGGTTGCACTTTGTACAGCACCATTAGCATTGCGGCACAAAAATACAAGCTCACAAAATAAAAGCTCCTGATAGATACAAGGAAAAAACAAATAGTTTAGCTAATGCGAAATTGATATAACTTTTTATTAGTAATGAAGCAAATTATCACAATTTTTTAATTCATATAAAAATAGTTTTCATGAAAGACAACAGCAAACTGAAAAGAAATATGCAAGTTGATAAAGACCTTCACTTCATTCTTCAATCCCTTGTAGAATTCATTGTTAAGTTTGTTTAAGACAGTGATACAAGGCTCTACATAGGCAGGGTCATCTGAAGTCGTAGCATCCAACTGAAAAGGGCAGCGGTCCAAAGCATGAAGTCAGTGAATTCAATACAACAAGATCGGACATAGGAAATGCATATCTTGGTATCTCACCTGCAAAGCCTTCAGTAAATGTCCTTGCAGATCATTTCCACCAGAGGAATATGACATAACACAGCTCTACACAACAAGAGGAATATGTTACATAAATCCATGCGATGAAGCTTCCGTAAGTTAAACAGAATAGAATAGACATACCTCCAGCAAAAGGCACTTAATCTGAATTTCAGTTTTTGACAATTTCTGACAAGATGTATCTAGCACATCACAGTATTCTTTGATGTGCATAATAACACTCCCAATTCCTTTGAGCAAGGATAAAATCATTAGCTGCCAAGAATATCAATTTCCAAAAATAAGTTACAACTCACAGTCTTAGCTTTGCATAAAAACCAAATGCAATGTTAAATCTGGAAATGAACACAGGAAACCTTGATCTATACCAATATTTCCACAATTAATATAATACACAGAGTAACATAAGAGTTAGAAAGTGTTGAAGAGATCAAACCTTCCCGTAATTAGAGAACTTCGGAACAGAACGCAAAATGAATCCAAGAATTTTTTCCTTTGCAGGCTGATCAAACCTGAAAAAAATGTGTATGGAAACAAAGCACGATAAGGAACCTCAGAAATTGGTACATATGAATATTCTCAATTAGTTTTGAACAGAGATAAGGAAGACTCCGGAGAAGGTAAAAAAAAACTGAAAACAAAATGTGAAGTAAAAGACGAGGGCAGCTTCTAGAACTACCTTATGAGCCTATGCCTACAGACCATCTTAATAATTACGAAACAACAGCTTAAACTCACCCCAGATGCTAGGCCAAGCAATGCATCTCAACATTATGTACATTATAAAGGAGAATGAGTAATCATTCTAGAAAATCACCATACAATAACAACCAAGCCTCAGTCCCACTATGTGGTTTTTGCTACATGGATCGAACAACATCATAATGCCCTATATCATAAGTCAATCCTAGAAAAACCACAATTAGGAAATTTTGTAAGCAACAATGAAGATTGATGGCACGTCCTGTTTTTAATATTCTATTAAAACAGCATTTTCCTTAATCTCCCTCCATTCCATTTTAATCTGAATTTCTCCCTTATCTCCCCCAACCTCCATATTTATTTTTCCATTCTCCATATGCTATCTCTACTTGTGTCATACATCACCATATAGGCCAAGTTTCTCAAATCCTGCTGAATTTCTGATTTGAGAAAGGTCATATCCTTGAAAAGCCGTGGACTTCCTTCCATGATGAAAACAAAGAAAATAGGTATTTCCCATAGTAATGGAAAAGAAAAACATAAATTTCTCTTAAATTATGACCCATCCTGAGTGCTGCTATTCTCCACGTGAAAATCGGGTAAAATCCAACAAAGTAATGCAGCATGGAAATAAATTTGAGAAGCAGCAGCTAACTCATTATATATATCACATGATAATAAATACTGAAATGACATTTGCAAAAATAACACGACAGATACCTGTTTTCTATATTTTGAGGTACTAAGATGTTATGACATGATAAGCTCAGCATGGATGCAAACAGTGAAGGAAGAAATTTCCTGTCAGACAATATAAGTGTTTTTTGCTCATCCATCAACCGTAGAAGTTCACCGAGAAAATTGCACTCACCAAGAAAATTGCTACCTGTTGTTACCACTTACCAGGTTAGAAATTTATGAAGTACCAAGGTATGATTGGGCATTAAGGGCAAAAAGCAATTATTCTGAGAATAAAGTACCATTTTTCTTGCCAGGAGGTTCGATACGACACCACAAAGCACGTAGCCCATCGATACAGTTCATGGCAGAAATCCTTATAGCCTGAAAAGAAATTCAAAAGATACAATCAATCATTTGGTTTGGCCTAATGATTTTGCTTATCATTTAAGAAGAAGAAAACAAAATACATAATTAAAGAAGCATAGGCAGATATAAACAAGAAAACCATTTGTCTGACAATCATAATACTGAAATGTGAAGAAAAGGAGAGAAATATTTACACAAAAGAGATCAGGAGCAAAAGCTAGAAAGAAAGAAAAAATAAATACCTGGTTATCACCAGCCAATGGAACAAGCACAGAAGGAAATTCGGCTAAAAGTTCAATTTGCCATCTATCTTGTGACAAACTACAGAGAAAAGCATAGCACTGCAGACTTTCAACCTGGACTGCAACAGGAACACCTGCATGTTCAAAGACCCAATAAAAAATCAAGCCAATGGAAACTTGTGAAACACACTTTGTTGACCAAGAATTACCATCATGTCTTGAAATATCACTTCAAATACCTAGGATCTCAAATTGTTTTAAGAACACGAAATAAACAATCAAACCACGGCAAATGGCATGGATCATACAAAGTTATCAGGCCAAGTTGTTTCTGTTTAAGCCGTTTTATAGCAAAAATGAAAGAGATTGCCAGCCACAGAAACATGTTACTACTTATAGTACTTTTATTACTAGCAGCAAAAGGCACTTCACTTATTCCATGAAATTAAACAGAAATTCTTAAGCAATGACTGGAAGAACGAAGAATGATGAAAATATAAATTCTCCAAACAAAAACAATCACTAAATTTTCAAGTGAAATTTAAAAGATGAAACAGAAACAACAAGCTTCTACAAACAAATTTGCAACAATGTCATGTCATGGATGGGCCAGGCGAATAGGACACCTTAGGTGGAAAACTTTATCAGGATTATATATAGTAGAAAAAAGACAAAAGACAAAAGAGAAAAGGGAAACAGAGACAAAAGGGGAAAGAAAGATAACAAACATAAAATGGGTCCTCTCTATTGAATGAAAAAGTAATCTGCAGGGATTGGTTGTGCAAAGATGTGAGATCATGACGATTACAAAGTAGCCATTTGAAGTCCAAGCAATATTATGTAAATCAAACAAAGATGAAACAAATGGCATGTACCTTCCTCTGTGAAGAACTTAGACAAGAGGCGGGCAGGTGATATTTTGCAATGTGCTGCTAAGTAATGGAGGTGTTCATGGAAAGAATTCTTGAATTGTGAGGTTGCAAAAAATACAAACAGGTCCTTTATCCTACTGATCCACTTATTATCATCATCCTGCAATTTGTACAAGGTTCATTCATCCATACAGCGGAGAACAGAGACTCAAACAAAAATAACAGTCTAAAAAGCCAAGAAGAATTGCAGGAGTAAATTGAATAAACACTTATAGATACTGAAGGAATTACTTACCAGTAAAATATCTGAAGGAACTACTGATATTAGTGCTGATAGCAGCCTCCAAAATATGCAAACCAATAGTTTTGTATTTAAAGGTCTGAGACTAGCAACTGAAAGATGATCAAAGAATGCACTGCAATCCCAGTCTAACATTTCTGAATTGAACTGTGGTACAATCCCACGACAAAAAAGAAGATAAAAGTTCAGTTTCTTATCACGGAAAAGAAGAAAGATACAAGCACCCATATGCTATTAACCTCTAGTACCTCTTCCAAGAGAACATCACCAGCAGTCACTAAGGATTTCCACTCAGCCTTCAGAATAGGAAATACGCTTTCAAAAAGTGCAGAGAAGTCATCGCCTTAGAGCAACAACAAAAAAGAAGTCAACATTCAGCAGTCCATAATCCACTTTTTGAGTTTTTTTAGCAAAGAAAGCTCATTCAAGAAGGGGAGGACAAGGCCCTCCAAATTATTGAATCCAATATGATGTATTTTAGTCAAGAAATAAAATAAGATACCTAAGAACTATTGAGAAAATTGGAATTAAAATAGAAATAGAAGTGAGATACAAACCTTTTGGTTTGATCAAAAGAGACTGCAATACAACAAAAAAGAACAATGTCTTTGACAATTCCAAATCACTGCAGTTGTCAACAAACCAAACAATATGATCTTCAGGTTGGACCATGAAATTCTCAGCCATGTTATTGATGGTTCTCAAGTTAATTGAAGATAAACTTCCGGGTATCGATGTCTGCAATTGCATTTTAAGAATCAGTGAGAAAAAAGGTGATTAATAACTTCATTTGACTTAATCGTATTACTAGTGATCATGATTGACAATTTAAAAGTTTATGAAATAAAAAAATCAATCAAATATGAGGAGGACAGCTTCAAGAACTATCAGTAAAATATTAGCATATTCATGTAACATAAAAGGATCTATTGGGTTATTCACATTTCTAAGTACGATCGATGATAAATGTTAATTTTCAAGATTTTGCTTTCGAATGGAGATAGGACCTGATGATCAATTCCATATAAATCAATGCAGGATCTCGGAACTGAACTTTCTATAGATTATTTCTACAGATTATAAGCATACCCTAAGTAAATAACAACAGACAAAACCAATTCCGACATAGATATTTACCACTTCTCCAGGGGAAGAAACAGCAATGTTCTGATACAGTGGCCAATTTATTTTTTCAACTAAACCAAGAGCCTTCAAATTCAAGTGCTGTGTCTGCACAGGCAAGGTAGGTGGTTATGTATAAATTACCCACACAAGGGAAAATAAAAATGTTGCGAAGTAGGGCAACAGCAGTTCAAAATTTAAAATCTATTTCTTCAAAACAAAACACTTAAAGCTGAAATCAGGCAGAGGTGCATACTAACCTGTTGTAAAACAAGGAGTAAAGGAAAAATCATGGCAGCAACTTTCTTCGAGTAATCACTATGATTATGAAAGTATGAAATAGCATTCTTTAGACAAATGACACATACATTGACGGTTAAACTAATGTTATCAGTTGAACCTGCAAGAGGTTAAGAGAAAGATACATGTGAATGATGAATCATATGCACAATAAACAAAGAACAAGCCCATTTATATTATTCAACTATTGTGAACCTTAAGAAAAGCATGAAGGATGCATAGAATCTTATTTAAAGCTTTAAAGACCACATTTATATTTTCTCACAAATAGTTCCAACACCCAACAGTCACCAATCAACAATAATACATCCAACGAAATAAACTACATTTCACAAAATCTGATTTGAATTGAATACTCAGTATGTATTCTACATTTCACAAAATCTGATTTTATTGATATACATGAAAAATTCTAGTGCTTTAGCAGAATATATAAAGATGTATTTCTACCAAGTTTTTTATATGATATACTCACCTAACACCAGCATGCCAAAACATTTTCTTAGCACCTTCTGCAGTGCATCAAGAAGCTTAGAAGAATCTATTGCATTTTGCAAGCCATCAATAGATAATGCTGCTTGAACAACTGTTAGATCTTTATCTTCAAGCTGTCTCAATATGGCCTCTTCGATGTCTATAAGACTCTGGTCAACAGAAACATTTGGGAGTGGGGTGGTTAAAATGTTGTGGATTTTGAATGTGAAATAGGAATCATTTAACTATTTCCGTACTGTAAAATTTGACAAATCATTCATAATAGATTGGGTTCCTCACATGTGCATGCACAAACAATGACAAGCAGCATTAGCACACTTTCACTACTACTTTGAACTAATTACGAAGATTTCCGCTATGTCGTTAATAAATCATTTATTTTATAAGAAACACAACTTAGCTCAAACCAAGAACGATATGGAAATTGAAGAGATTAAAAAAAACGTGAGAATATATACCAAAAGAAGAGAAGTCAAGAATGTTCCTTCAAAAGGTGTCCGAAATGCTGATAAAAAACATACAGGTTGGGGAGAACGGGGGAGATTAACAGAGCATATATACCTCTGAAGCAACTGCTTTGGTCTTCAGCATGCCAGATGAATTTAATTCAAGCAATGTAGCTCGTCTAACATCAGCCTATACCACATTAAAAAAAATTATGTACTGAGAGGAAATTGATGGGTCATCAAACTAAAGAAAACATACTTTTAGGATTACAGAAACGTAATATTAAAGATGAAGTTAATATGTGATACCTTTGGATGATGCAAGGCAAACCAAATTTTTGAATCTGATATATCATGTGATGAGTCCAAATTGCCATCCAACATCTTACATAAAACCTTATATAATTTGTCATCTTTCATAGAATGCGCTTTATTATCCTGTTGAAAGTACAAAGTTCAAGCCATTGAAGACTTCCACACACAAACATAGATGCATATGTAGAAAGAAAACCATGAATTTGATCAAAATACCTGAAGGAAATGCTGAACTGCTCCACGTAGTTCAGAAGGATACTTCGTATTAACAATGATCATAATTTTTTTTGCCCACCCAGCTAATTGAAATTTGAAAAAACAAGAACGTGCAAAACAATCATAAAATAATAGTTGCAAAATTTCTATTAAATATATGAAAATCAAATGGAGCTGATGAAAATAGAAGCACAAGAACCATAGTAAGGAAAGCAGAGAAAATGATTGAACCGCACAACCTTGACAACAATAAATCATCAAACCAAAACGTCTAAGCAGATACAGTAAGAAGACAAATGTACTTTGAGCATAGACAATATGTGCTTGTATGTGTGACCCATTATTGGGTATGAAATTAGTAAATAGCAGGTCCTCACTAGTGACTTTGAGTAAAATTCAACTACTTAAAGCATTTAACATTCATACTTTGGAAAAACAGAGTTAGTTTCAACAAGGACTATTGATGGCAATGATGTATTATAGCCAGCTATAATGTGCAATTTCCTCTCTTCCTATGCTGGGTAGTCAGTCACGCTGGGATAGTGGAGGAGCACTGGTTTCCGGCTCCTCCGTGCGACAGGGCAGCGAATCACAGCGCAGATGGCCATCGGGGCCTTTTAGTATCTGTGGAGGTATTAGTGTAGTACAAATGTTCTATTATGTAAATAAGTATCTGTTATACATAAAGCAAACTAATACCAATTAAACCCTCCCATCCATTACCTAATCAGCCAGTATTGATTCTTTAAATTAACTTTCTATCCAGATTTTTTATTTTTCCCCAACTTACTTTGCATGATTTGAGATACTCATGAGTAAGTATGATACAACAGATTTTTATTTTATATATCATGTAGATCTTGTAGTGCATTTTATGGGGTGACTGAATGCACAAGATTCACACCTGGTGGGTTTTTGGGGAGAGCAAATGTACACAGCTTTAACCCCACAAACAGAGTGGTTGTTTCCAACTTGTAGTGTAATCTCTATAAAATGGATTTTCACAAATTATTTTTTCTAAATTTAATCATTCCCTGTCAGTATAAATTATCAGTGAATAAACCGTATGAAATACATCCAGAAAGATTAGACAAATATAATGAGGGGCACGAGTCACACAATATGATCTAACTGACCAACTTTTTGTGATTCAGAATACAGACCTGACAAGGAAGATGTTGAGTCACCAGCTTTTTGTGATAATTTCACACAAGTTGATAGGATCTTAGTGACCAAATGATAAACAGATCCACTAATGGGTACTTTTTCTATTATAGATAGCAAAGCCCGTTGACAGTATTCATCAGAAGAACTGCAAACGTGTTTTAATAACTACATAACTCAAAATGTTACAAAATAAACTTAAAGGATAAATGTCAATGAACAAATTATAAAATCCTCACCTGCAGTTAATCAGGGAGTCCAAAAGCACCAGAAGAAACTTTTCAATATTGAACTCCTTAGACAATTCAAACAAAACCTCTGCCAAGTCCCTGTAGATGAAAAAAGATTAAAAAGCATAAATCATAAATGCTACAAATAACAACAGCCAAAACACACTGGTTATGGATAAGTTGAGTAGTTTGGTGAACTACCTAATTTCTTTTAAAATCTCCAATGCCTTGGTAGGGAGTATGTCAACATTTTGTGACTACAGAAATTCCAGAAGAACAAAGTATGCATAAAACATGTATTAAGAAATCATTGAATGAGTTATAAAAGTAAAACCTAATGATAAAATCAATATAGCTGAATAAAATAATGTCCAATGCCCCCACTTAAATTCAACGCATGTAACTCAACACTAATGCACACAATGTCACAATCATACCTGAACAAGATTTATCAAGGCAATAAGGGATAGCCGAAACCACTGAAGATCGGTTAACTCTTTTGCCTCCTCACGAGCAACTTCAGCAAGTGAACGTATCAAACTGTTCAGAAGTTTGGGAGCTAATGCAGTTCTATTTCCAAGTAAACCAACAATCATTAAAGAGCCAGCCTGCATAAAGGATAACTCAACAAGAAACATTGCATTAGAGGGTGCCAATAAACATAATTCAAGCAATCATGGTACCAAGTACCAACCGGAGATAAAAGGAACAAGGTGCTAAAAGAAATGTGACACAGACATAGAATCACAATTTCATGGTAACATGATATGTGATAGGGGTCAGGGATGTTAGCGGTTTGGTTTGGATCGATATTAAACAAAAATGCCATATGATCACACCATGAATATAAATAGTGGTGCCATTTTGATTTGAATGATACCAATATCAAATCCGATCTGATAAATTTAAAAGTGATTTGGATTGGACGATTCTGTATTTTACTAAAAATACTAATGTAAAACCTCATGAGGGCTGTTCAAATCCAATCCATTCCGAGATGCTCAAAATGAACTGAACAACTGTTAACTGAACACATCAAGATTTCAAAACACGGAAAATCCAAAAAACATTGGATTGTTATGGTTATTGCAGCCGATCTAATCAAACCACTTTGGATTGACAAGATGCTCAAAACGAACCGAATACTTTGGATTGATGATTTTCCTTTTATTCCTTACTTTCCTGAATTTACTATTTCTACTTTTCTGGTAACTTATGTACTGACGAATGTGACTACTGTATCCATGCTGTGACATACAGATAATATACTAGCGAGAAACATTTGAAGGGGTTAGCGAGAAATCATTGGATAGCATAGTACATGGAAAATAGAGAAATGAAGAAAATAATGCTCCATTATTTCGGAGTGACTAGGTAATGGAATTGAATGGAAATTTCCCCACCAAACCCCCAAAATCCTTTCCCGTCCAATTTGGGGTGGAACGAATGGAACACCATTACAATATATTCCATTCCATCCACTCAAAAACTCCCTAATATACCCTTAGACTTGTGTGTCTGGGAAAGAATTGGTTTATAGACTCTACTCTGGTCACGATCCATTTTTTTCGGGGAAGTCTCCTTCACAATTACAAATATGGAAAGAAATCTGACCGCTCTTTCTATTGGTGAATTATTTTTTTTTTTGGATGACAAAATTTAAGGTGCTATAAAACTTGTTAGAAACAAAATCTGTATTACAGCCATAAAACTTGTTAGAACAAAATGTAGTAGGTTTAAATGGAAAGATCAGCAATAAATAGTTTAAAAATACAAATTTATTTCACATGGTCTACCATTTAAAAGCAATTTCGTTGCTTAATGCCTACTTGCCTAGTAAACAAGAGGTAACCATAAGAATATTACCACATGATGGTGTCCAGCCCAGTTACAAGTGTTTTTAACGCATAAAAATAATATCCTTGGAATCTAACCTTGTGGTCTGAAATGCCCTTAATGCCAGACTGAAGACCAGAGACCACGAAAGGAAGTATTCTCTTGACTACATCATCATTAACCGTTACAGAAGTACCCAAAACTTCAACAAAAACAGCAGTACAGAAACCTATTACATGCCTTGAAGGTTGAAACTTTTTTGACGGGGACGCCTGTAACCAAATACTTATCTCGCTATTTGATTCTGACAGAAGGCAAACAAATCCATAATTAAAATGGGATGATTACTCACATAGTTACATAGAACTTCTAAGACACCCTTATCACGTATACACTGCTGCACTATGACAGTTCTAGGTGGTGGTGCACCAGAGACTTTCACACCATCAAGAAACCCCCATTTGGTATTATTCCTATGCATAAGTTAAGTAAAACATCAGAAAGGATTACAATCAGTATATAGCAATCTACATCACAATCAAACAAAACAACGAATAATATTATATTTCTAACCTTGTATCAAGTATCTGTACTATTCGAACAAATTCATGTGTGTCATGGAAAGGCAGAGCGCACAGAATTAACTCCTCGGTGTTGTATACATGAACCCTGAAACTCAGAATAAATCACATCACATACCATATTGTTATTTGATAGTCTACACAAACACTTCAAGGTAATTGTGGTAAACACAAAACATAACCGCAGGCACAATTTAAAACCATGATAGGAAGAGTCAAATAACATTAGCCACAGAAACATAAATAATCAAGTAGAGAACATACTTGTATCTACGTATCAAGTACTCAATAGTTTTAAGAGCTGACGGAAGATGAAAATATCCTGAAAGTAACTTTAAATATGAAGCAATAGATACATTGAGTTGATTGTTCAGCTCTATGCCGTCCATCAACTCTCTATCCAACTCTTTACTTCGGTGACTGAACAAATCGTTCTTATAGTTCCTGAACCGCTCATCTGTGCTTATAAGAACCTCTAAACCTGAATCACATGGACAAACATAATAATTAAGCACTTTTCAATAAAGTTTTTGCATAGGTTATTGAGAGATAATTAGGAAGAATGAAAATGAAATGAGGAGAAGACCTTGAAGGGCGATGGTGAAAATAGAATGGAGATCGATATCAGCAGCTTCTTTGGGATCGAACAAGATGGAAGGACGAGAGAAAGGTCTCTTCAGAGAGTTAGATTCGGATTGGACGACTGACCTTAGAGCTTGGAGCTGAGAGGCAAAGGAGGTAGCCATTGTTAGGGTTTCACAAACAAGATCACCTTTCAATCCAGTTATCTTCTCTCTGCAATAACAACACTGTCAAGATAGTTTAGGGTTTAGGGTTTTCTACATACTAAACCACCTTAAATAACCTCGTTTTTTTTTTAATATTTTGTCACCGTTTATAATTGTTTTTTTATTAAAATAGTTTTGATATTTAATTCTCAATTCACAAGTTTTTTTAGTGAGTTTTTGATCATAAGAGGAAGATATCATGACTTCAATATCTTCCTTTTAGAAAGAATTAAGTAAAAACAAAAAATAGAGAGGGACAAAATGGTAAATACATATGAGAGACGATAGAAATTAGAAAGTTGAAGAGAAGTAGAATATTGTTGTGTTCCTAGAGAGAGAGAGAAGCTTCCATATCCATATATATGAATGAATGATATGGAAGTGAAGTTGGTTCTGATTCACACGCTTGGTTTGTTACTACTCTGTGCAACTGTAACAGCAAATTATGTTCGCCCTTTGCCTCGAAAACCCTTACACATCTCATCATCCCACTCCAATCACCCTCATCAGGTTATATTCTTATTATTTAGATCTGTTTCACACCAACGGTTATGCAAATATTACTCTTTTCTAATCTATATTTCCATCAATCCATCTATTTACTCTTTTATTCCATATAATATCTCTCTCAATTATTTCGATATAGGTTTTATATATATATTCACACTCATTTTATTGCTTTCAACTTACATCCTTTCATACAAAGACTAGAGTTTACAGTTTACAGTTCAGAGTTCACCTCTTTAGTACTTTCATAAAGACAGCTACTCTCAGATTCTTAGATGCAGAGTTTTATTTCCATTCCAGGTACATATTTCTCTGGCAGGAATCAACCACATGAGAGTTACCTGGATAACCAATGATAAAAACTCACCTTCATATGTAGAATATGGCATATCACCTGCTAGATATGACACGGTGGCTGAAGGAGAGTACACCTCTTATAGTTATATGTTATATAGTTCGGGAAAGATACACCACACTGTCATTGGTCCCCTGGAACACAATACTACGTACTTTTACCGATGTGGCGGTTATGGTCCTGAGTTCCAACTTAAAACCCCTCCAGCTCAATTTCCGGTTACTTTTGCTGTGGCTGGGGATCTTGGTCAAACTGGTTGGACTAAATCGACATTAGACCACATTGATCAATGTAACTATGATGTCTACCTGCTTCCAGGAGATCTTTCATATGCCGATCGAATGCAACATCTATGGGACACATTTGGTGAGCTAGTGGAGCCACTTGCTAGTACAAGGCCATGGATGGTAACACAGGGGAACCATGAAAAGGAGAACATACTTTTGTTAGAGGATGGGTTTGTGTCCTATAATTCCAGATGGAAAATGCCATTTGAGGAAAGTGGATCAACTTCAAATCTCTATTATTCTTTTGAAACTGCAGGCGTTCACATCATAATGCTTGGTTCCTATGCTGATTATGATGAGTATTCAGAACAATACAGATGGCTAAATGTTAGTTTTTTGTTCCAATTGGTCAAGAGTTACTACACTTTTTTCCTCTTAAATATTTTACGTGCACAGGATTAATGTCATCATCTTTCATCTAACAGGCAGATTTGTCAAAGGTGGACAGGGAAAGGACACCTTGGCTGCTTGTGTTATTTCATGCACCATGGTATAATAGTAACAGGGCTCATCAAGGTGAAGGGGATGATATGATGGCTGCTATGGAGCCATTGCTTTATGCTGCCGGTGTTGATATAGTTCTAGCTGGTCATGTTCATGCTTATGAACGTTCGGTATGCCAATATATTTTCACATTTATTTTCTTTGTAAGCACTCTTATGTGGCTCCTTGTCTGATCACAGAAACGTGTTTATAATGGAGGATTGGATCCCTGTGGTGCTGTTCATATAACTATTGGCGATGGAGGAAACAGAGAAGGTTTAGCCCATAGGTAAGTTATCACTGCCACCAGAGACTATCAAAAGGAATCTGGTCTCAAAATCATTTGTTATGTAGAAAAAACTACATTGAGGTTGTTTGTCAGCATGCATGCAACCTGAAATTTGTTTACTTTTTTCATTGTTGCCAGATGTATCCTTACATCATTGTTTGTGGACAGGTATATAAACCCACAGCCAAAGTGGTCTGAATTCCGTGAAGACAGTTTTGGACATGGCGAGTTGAAGATTGTAAACTCCACTCACGCCTTCTGGAGTTGGCACAGGAACGATGATGATGAGGCAGTAAAAGTTGATGATATATGGATAACCTCTTTGGTCAGCTCAGGATGTCTTGATAAAAAGAGACTTAAACTGATGAACATACTTACAAACCAAGCCACCGAGACTGATGCTTTCATTTATCAACTGGTGGAATAGCAAGCGTTTGACATATGTAGACAATAAGACAATTCCTCATATTCGCATATGATACTAGTAGCAGTTTGAGTTGGTTGGGCTTCTTATAGCAGTGCAAGTAAAGTTGTGAAATTCAGTACTACATTGCTGCTGATTGTGCTTGTTTTAGATACTATAATAAGGGCATGAAATTTTATGTAACTGTAGTGCATGCCTCTTGTATCTATTTTGGCAATTGATGATATTTGCTTGGGGCGTACATCTTCTGTCCACAATGTGTGACACTTCATGTGACATGAGTTGTGATTGGTTGAGAAAAATGTATTTAAGTTAAAAGTTTAATTATTAAGTATTTTTATGACTAATCGCAACTCATGATACATGGAATGACATGCATTGTGTGACACAAGATGTCCTTCCATTTGCTTGTATTGTCTAAACTTCAAGACTTTTTTTCGGTAAATAAACTTGTAAGATTGGTTTGTATATATGAAACCTAATGTTGCTTACTAAGTAGTGGAGAATGTCTTATTTCATATTGTTGACTGGAATTTAGATTTCTTTACTTCTTTATTGTGATGGGTTCTACTGGAGTGCAATACTAGGGTAAAGGGGATAGGGTAGAATATAAACCAGCAATATATAAAGAGAACTGTAAAAAATTTCAAAGTTGATCATCAAACATCAAGTAAAAACTTTCTGGATCGGCCTATTCTGTCTCAAAGTACTAAAACTGATTTTTTGTTAATGTCAATAACAGGTCTAAGCCCCAAAGAAAAATCACACCAACAAATAGGGGGAATAAAAACTCTTATTGTCATAGAATATAACTAGAGACAAAAAAACAACTAACAAACTGATTTTATTTGGTGTACATCAAGACATGAAATCAGGTTTTGACAATCATGTTTCTTCCATGTGGTTGTCAACAATTAACTTCTCTTTACATCATGAAGTGGTTGAATATCTTCAACACTGTCTCTTTCTGGTGAGATTTCTATCTTCTTCAAAGTATTAGTTTGAGTATCATAAAGGGTCTCAAGTGACTTTGCTCAGTCTCTCATCTTTACAGCGCCTTTGATCTCCAACCATTGACTCAAAAGTATCCAAGAGATTATCCAAGCCCTCATGATTCTTATCCCCCAATGCCTTCAAGGCATATACAATGCTTTCAATGGTGGACAAATAACCAGCTTTAGGCTGTTGCCTAACATCACTATACAAGCTCATTTCAGTCACTTCCAACTTCAAATGGGGCAAAATGTTCAACCAGGGGTTTTCACTATAAACTCTTTTAGCCTTAGCCCATGTTCCATCCAGAACAATCAAATTCTTCACCTCATAACCAATAGCCTCTAGGTCATTAACATTAACAGCCTTCTCGGAAGGAAATAATAGTACTGATCCAGAAGGAACCTCAAGCTCAAATTCTTCATATTCTTCCAAGTTAATTCCCTTATCCAATTGCCTCATTTGCAACTTCTTCACCAAAAACCCTTTTGAAAGTGCTTCACAAGCTTCATGATAAGTCAAAATCTTATCAAAACTTAACTTCTGGGATTGAGATTGAGATTGTGGCATCCAAATATGAGACAAATAGCTAATGGCACCATATTTGCCAATGCTAACAGTAATAGCACACCCTTCATGCTCTTCACAAACACCTCCATCTGAATCAAGTTTTGAATAAATTAATTTTTTCTCAACTTGATTATTCACCACTAAACCATCACTGATACTAGAACCTGGAATATCCCCATTACCATCACCATTTTTCAAACCACTATCTTTTCCGACACAATCAATCAAGTTAGAATCTTTATCAGGAAACAACTTCTGGGTCTCTCCAATTTCGCAAGATTTATGTGAAAACAAACCACTTTCAACCCGACCCGAATTTTCAAATAACCGAATAATGAACCGGGCTTGGAAATTAACATCAGAAATAGTTGCCAAGGTGAGATTTTTGAAGCCAAGCCTAGCGATTCTAGTAGAATTAAGCGGGTGGTTAGACTCAAGCGCGTGTTGTAGAATGGTTACATTGACGGAATTGTCGATAGCCGGTGTTAGGATCCGAGAGCAGAGACAAGTTCGGGTAGGTTTAGAACAAGATGGGCAAATGGGTCTTTTTGATTTTCCTTGAGTCATCGACATGTTCAGGATTCGGAGGTTGTTGGGTAAGTGTGAATGGTTGAAGAGTAAGTTGAAACTGGTTTTGGGTTGGATCAACCGGGTCCTAACATAAGCCATTGTTTGTGTTTAGGATTGGGGGCTGGTAGAGAAACCTAGAACGGTTTGAAAAACAAGAGTGCTACGACGTCGTTTAAGGTTTGTGGAAGTTAAGGAAATGTCAGAAATTATTATAATCCGAAGGTGACTGTGGAACCCTAAGTAAATCATTGTACGACATAATGGTGGTACCTAGTAGTTTGAGACTCACTCCATCTCAAAAGTAAAATGTTCAATTCCTGAAAGCAACAATTATTGTACAATCCCCTATAGAGATTAGTTATTTAACTATAAGACGACATTGATACCCAAAAAAAAACTATAAGTTACTAGTGTTTGTTCATCATACATTGATGTGGAGTACTTCACCATACACACATATATATCTATATGTGTGTGTATATATATTCACCACAGACAGTTGTATCCAGTTATTAAGAATACTTACTAGTACAAACAAATTAAAATAATTAAGACAACATGATATGTAGAGACCTAACAATTTATGTTGCTTCTGAAATTGGAGAGAATTTGGGGCATTCATTTGCCATGACTTCCACTGCTTTCATTGTCTGCAACTTAAGTCCTTGGCAAATATCCACAAAATTTGGCAATTTTGTTACTTTTATTTCTCTCAAGTTTGGAAGCACAATTTTCTCATCATATACAATATCATCCTCACTGCTATGCTTGAAAAACTCTACTAGTGAAGCAGCCTCTGCTATGTGTAGTGTACTTATTTGAGGAAGCATTCCAACCATAGCGACAGAGAAAAGGCTTTTCAATTTGTTACAGTTCTTCACAGCCAAATGTCTCAATTTTGGAAAGCACACTTTATTATTGGCTTGGTTTTGAGACTTTTCATTCTCTGCAATGATTTCTTCCAATTCCTCACAATGCTGTATAACAAGGGATGTCAACTCTGGTAAGCTTCTCAGGACCACCATGGAGAAAACATGCTTCAGTTTTGAACAATCACCAACCTTTAAGTATTGAAGATATTGCAGACTCAACATATGTGTAGGAGTAGAATCAGACCATATGAACTTCAAGTCAGAGAAACCCCGTATCTCAATTCGTTCCAATGTTGAGGTCACATGATTTTTCTGCTCCTCCTCAAGGGATACTCCCTGAAACAGCAGTGTTAATCAAGAGATAGTTGTTTCAAAAGTATCAAAATTGATGTCTAATGATTTATGTGAAGGACACTCCATTGCAAGGTAGAACCTGATGGAGTGTCCCAGAATAAATGGTATAGAAGAATGGAAACATTGTCACGCGTGTGTCATAGAAAATTATATCGTAAAATAAAAAACATTTTGCAGTTCAATGAGTTATATTTAGCTGAAATGTACCGTATCCAGACGCTGCTGTCTCATATCCGAACCAACCATCAGATGAATAGAAGATAAACTCAATTTTGGGCAACTTACGCAACTTAACTCCCTCAAAGATGGGCACCAAGGCTGATAGTTTCCAACACATATCCTGAGGAAATTTGAAAGGTACTGGAGTTTGAGTACTTTTAAAGCAGGAAGGTTGCTTAGGATCTCATTTTGCAGTGATGAGTGATGTTCGTGGTCGTAATTGCCAAAAATATATTTCAGCTCAGAAGCTTTAGAAATTTCTAGCTCTTGCAGTCGCACAAGGCCAGCAGCACAAGAGCTTGGCAATGCAAATTCTAACTTTGGACAATAATGGATGGAGAGTTTCTTCAAATTGGGGAGCATGAAATGAGATTTGTTAAAAGCTGTAGATATTTCCTCCTCTTCATTTGATATTATATGCCTTAGTTCCTTGCAATCTGCTATAGATATCTCTTCTAACTGTTGTAGGCTTTGGGCAACAGACGTTGAGAAAAGTGCAACTGCTGTGCAACTGATGGCAACAGTTGAGTAGGAAAATCCTCTACCATCAATTTTTAAAACTTTTAGATTGCAAAGTTTACAGTTCCTTGGAAATATGCTTTGTAACTGTTGGCATTTCCTTATATGGACTTCTTCTAATTTCTCAAAGAAGCTAAGCGCATGCGGAGTTGACCCGTGGCAAAGTTCTATTAGATTTTCCATTTCCTCCAGCTCTAATATTTCCAGTCCTGGCAATAAGGCATCCATGTGAAAATCATCATCATTGTGAGATGTTGTATCTATGAGGCATTCTATCTCTGAACAAGAGCGAAGCCGTAACTTAGTCAAGTCATCCATGCCTCCCACAGCTTGAACCATCTTTGGGACGATATTCTTACATCCTCCACGAAGGCGGTTCAAATAAATATCTTCTGCTCTTTGTATAAGATTCATTTTGGATGCAGTGAATGTGGAGACATCAAACTCTTTCAAGCTCAGGGATCTCATGCTAGAATTCTCATTGATCCCATAGCCAAAAGTTTGTAAGTGTCCGAGTTCTAATGTATACCTCCACAAATTCGGGAGAGTGACATCATTTACAAATTGTTGAGAAGGATATATGCCCGTGTCATCCCTATGGAAGAGAGGTCCAGAAACATATAACTCTTCTAGTTGTGTACATCTCCCTATTGCTTTAGAATTATAACTCTCTAGAATTGTACACCCTGACATATCCAGCAACTTCAATTTACTCAGTTTCTCAATTTCATTCGGAAGTTCTTTGAAGCTGCAAGCTTGCACATCAAGAACCTCAAGTTTTCTTAGGCTTAAAATGAAAGAGATATCACCTAATTCCCATCTTCTCAAGCGCAGAGTTCGAAGATTAGTCAACGAGTGAATTGAAGGGGGCAATGATAATGATGTCCTGTAACCCTCACTGATTATAGCCATAACCTTGATTCCTTTTATACCTTCAAATGATGCAGTCCGCAAATCCAAAGATGTTCTAGTATTTAGCAATAGAATCTCAAGCTTTGGAGCATCCACTTGAGCATCAATCCGGTCTGTTCTGTTATGCCACGAAGATACTGCAAAATAATTATTTATATCTCCATTCTCAGCCAAGGTATTTAGATCTTTAGCGAGATTCACCAGAATATTGTGATCAATGGATCTCGATGCTATCCACAAAGCAACATCGCGTACCATGTCATGCATCTTTACATGGTCTGTTCTATGCGCAACAGCAAAGTGGTCTTTATTTTTCTCAGAGTGCATCAATAGAGAAGAGTCTACAAGTTTGTTTATGCTAGCTCTCAACTGGCTCCTTGCTGAATCAAATGATTCGACTTCACCACACACACCTAGCCCCACTCCATAGCTGATCAAATCTTCAATGAAGATCTCATGATCTTCTGGAAACATACTGCACAACAAGAACATCAACTTATCTCCTTTGCTTTTCAAATGATTATAGCTTAATTCGATGCAGGAGAAAGCATCTCTCACTCCTTCTTCGACATCAATTGGTTTTGAATGTCTCAGACTGTCTAATGCTGCCTTCCACTCCTCAATGGGTTTTCTTTTCAAGGATGAACCAAGTGCTTCAATTGCAATCGGTAACCCTTTACATTCAATAGCCACTTGGCGTGCCACATTGGATAGGTTGGATAAAGACTTATCATCTATGCCTGAATGTTTTTTTAACAACATCCAAGCTTCCTCTTCAGATAAAAGAAGCAAAGGAATTTCCATTTGACAGTCCATCAAGGTACATACTCGTCGGAGACGTGTGGTCAAAAGAATCTTGCACTCCCAATGATTACCATTACAAGGGATCCCTATATCCTCTAGCTCAAGCTTTGACCAAACATCATCCAAGATCACGAGAATCCGTTCCTTACTTTGTAATCTCAAAGATATCCTTCTTGCTCTTCCAGCTTCACTATTTTCATTCAATTTCAGTCCCATCAAGTCAGCGATTTCATCTTGAATCTTCTTAACATTTGGAGTCTGGGACACAGTGGCAAATACAACTTGATCAAAAAGGTTCAAAGCCTTGGCTTTGTTACCTACTGCTTTCACCAATGTTGTTTTACCAGAACCTCCCATCCCATACAATCCAATTATAAAGCTACTATCGTCTTGCAGTGCTTCCAAAAGCTGATCTGAAGCATTTTCTGTAGACTCAAAGTACACAATATTTCCAGAAGAAAAATACTCAATATCTGGAATTGGTGCAGGAAGGGAAATTGTGTCAAATTGACCTTTCTTATGAAGCTGCACCATAGTTTCTATCTTGTTATGCATTTGTTTGTAAAGACAGTATCTCTTCCTAATAGAACATTGCCCTTGGAAACAGCTGCTATTAGTTTCTATTCCTGTCTCCAGCTTCTCCACCTCTTGTATGAGTTTCTTCACTTCATTCAGCCACTCCAAAACAGCATCATTGACCTTTTCTGTTTTATTAGTTGCTTCAACTCTTTTCTGCACATCATCTCTGGTTGAAATCAGCTCCTCCTTTTTCCTCTCAAGATTTTTAATGATTTTGCTGACATGAAATAGATACTGTCCTTGTCTTATCACTAAATCCACCACATATTCTGACAGTTTTCCAGCAATGGAGACAATGATCTCTGCCATTTAAACAAACCTGCCAAAGTAATCAAATTTATCACTTAACCAAGAAGCATCATAATTCCATATTTTTTATGCAACAAGGGAAACAAACACAAGTGACAAACAAAGAATGAATTGCCACAGAAGTCAATTGCAATGATCCCTTCAATTGGAGAAAATATATAACACTTAAATTCAAGTTAACACTTAATCTATGTCAACTAAATTTTTAAATATCATCATCAAAATCATTTATCTAAGTTTTTATGAAGTATAAATAAAAGGCAATTTGGTACAAGAGAAGAGAAGTGGATGGAATTTGGTTTAACTCACTGTAAGTACAAGATGTTGGATGCTCAAAAGATGGTGATCCTTGTACTCTTTCAGAAGCTCCTTAAACTGAAGATTAGTGTGATTGAGTTTCACTAATAAATGCTTAGAACATAGTTCTTATGGAAACAAAGTTATTGATATTGGTTGGAACAGAGATCTGGTATGTAGCTAGTACTCAAGTAAGTATTCTTTCAATTATTCATAGGAAGCATCCTCTTGGATTAACAATAGGATAGGATGACTTGACTTTATAAAATATTTATCACATATTTTTATTTCATCATATAGAGAAAAATAATGGAATTCATGTCTAAGTCTCTTTAGACATAGGTGTGATATATTTATACTTTAGGAAAATATAAATAAATATAATCGTAACAAGAGGATTCAAAAGATATAAATTATATACCTTATTGGAAAAAATATTAATATTGTATGAATTTTATAGTACCATATGTTTATGGGGAGGGATCCACTTGCTCCACATCATGATCATTCATTTTAAGAGTGAGGTAAGTCTTTTTTCCAGTTCTCTTCATTCCCTATATTTATTATATGTGTATAAAAATTACATGAAATTCTCATCCAACAATTAAAAAAGTAGAGATAATAATATGAGGGCAATTATGAAAATATAGGGTAGTCAAAGGGCAAAAGTAGATGATAATTGATATTGACTTGTGGAATCCACGCGCCACTAACAAAGAGAGAGAGAGAGAGATTTTGAGATCTGAAGGAATTGGTGTGTGATAGAAGTATCAGGGAAAATGCACGATTTCTGTTTCACGATACCGTACGGATTGGTGTTAGTATGTGGAGGAGTTTTGGGTTATATTAACAAAGGGAGCATTGCTTCTCTTGCTGGTGGCGTTGTTTCTGGTTTCATTCTCATCTTTGCTTCTTATCTCAGTCTCAATGCTTTTCGCAATCGTAAAAATTCTTACTTTGCCATCACCCTTGAGACTAGTACGTTCCCCCTTTCATTATTCACTTTTTATAACATTTATTTTAATTATGAATCAATAGCAAATGGATAAGCTTTATTGAATGGACCAATCATCGGTACTGCTTCTATCAAATAATACAAGTACATACACAAACTTTAACATGGTACAAATATATCGTTATCAATCCCAAAATTAAGCATCAACAATATGTATGTCTGTTACTCTGTATTCACTTGACAAGCTATGTTTGCTGCATTAACTATGGATCATACTTTAAGCTTTGTACGGATAATAGATAAAATTGGAGGTTAGTCCAATTCCTAGAGGAACAGGGAGATCAAGAAAAACCATAGGCGGAATGACTAAGAAAGACTTATAAATCAATGTTTTGTTGATGAACATTATTTATGATAGAATATTATGACGTTGTTCGATACATGTAGCAGATCCTACCTAGTGGGATAAAGGCTTGGATGATGTTGTTTTACTAATTTGTATCCTTCAAAACAGTTTGTGCAGCAGCACTAACTTGGGTCATGGGGCAGCGTTACATCGAAACATCCAAGGTTATGCCTGCTGGTCTTGTTGCAGGAATCAGGTAATCTAAGGATTGATTACAACTACTCTAGCTCATATTCTGAAATTGTTCTATTCCCATGCAGACTTGTAGGAATTAAATTCAATCCTTTTAATTTAAGATTAAATTTTTGGATAAGTTGGTAGCTCTTATGTCAAATATTATTAATCCATGAACATATCTTTTATGAAAAGTAAATGCATGTGTCAAAAAAATGTGTTCTTTAAAATGTTTTAAACAATGAAATCTCCATTTTTTATTTTAAAGGAAACTTTTTGTGTGATATTATTATCTTAAATTTGTTTTGTGCAAGTTCCTCTAAATTTGTTCTAGCATCTCATTGTCATTTGAAGATCTATCTATATATTATTTTTCAAACAAAAAGTCAGGAACAAAGCACTAGCAAGTAGCAAACGTTACTTAGTTTAGATTGTGTCCAATTGTTTCACACTTGTCACCAAGAACTGTGTAGAAAACAGGTTGGTGACAACCTTCATAGTGTTTTCACTTAATGTATCCATTTGTGCTGGATATGTATTATTTTATTCTCATGATCAAATCCTGAAAGGTTAATTTTGATTTGTTGTATAAATATATAAGTTACTGTTTGCATCATATGTAAAGATGTTTAACTTTCATTTCCTTGCAGTGCTCTCATGACTGTGTTTTATCTCTTCAAACTAGCAACTGGTGGCAATCATCTTCCTACGAAGGCTGAATAATATAAAATGGTTTATCATAAATCTTTTCTTACAATAATAACAGGAGTATGTAAGGTGATCTTCATGCCTTTCTTAGATGGTTGACATATATCATTGTACTTGTATGTTTAGTGATTTTAGAGTATGGAACTAAAGTTATTATACATGTAGCAAAACTATGTCCACTTCATCCACCACATGAGATAGGTGTGGTGCTTATTCAGACTTATTATTTGACTACTCTGCAACTTTTCATTTGTCCATACACTATAGAGTAAAATTCTCTTGGCTTGTTTCTGTTATACCTGATATCTTAAATCTTAAATGAATTATGTGAGAATGAGATCTAATCATGCATTGACAAGAAAGCTAATCTAATAGTACATATTTCTATCTGCCAATATCTATTGTCTGTAAATAACTAAAAGTTACAGTGCAGAACAATTTTCAAGTATTCAACATTAATGTTACTAGACTCAATATAAAAAATTGGAGATGCAAACTTGGAAATTGGAATATATTTTATGTATGATATAAATAATTAAATATTCAATTAAAACTTGCGTGGTATACAGAAAATCAAATCCCATCTATTTACATAACATGAATGATACATTTGATGTGTCCTAGATAATACAAAATATAGAGCACACAAAGAATGTGGTGAAGAAGTCATCCCAAGGATAACTGAAGACTGTTAGCAATTCTGGGTTCTTTGGTAGTTGGGAGGAAGAGATGGGCACCTTTCATTCATATGAGGATATGGTTGCATGGTGTTGTATCCAGGTAACTCCATTCGATACTTGCCTTTAATCTGACAATAAGGAAGCTTCACTGCATCTCCATCATTGCACCATTTCGGCAAGCGACTGGAATTGTTCTCGAAAATATTGAGAATGTAAGCATCTTTTATCTGCATAAAAATAAGATCATATACACCTTGGTCAAAAAACTAGAGCACAAAAGTTCTTAAAAGTCCAAAGTCATTGAAGTCATATACATTGTAAATTCGTATCTGGCATACAAACAACTTGGTCTCATTCTTAAATTTATTGAAGGATGAGATAGGGAATCTAGTGCATTGGGCTACCTACTGATCAATATAGTAGTCATGTTTGCAGTAGTACAAAAATTTGACTACAGTTCAGCTAAACTTTGTTATAAGAGCACAGAAAATATATGCACAACCAAGATGAACATTTGATATCTCAATCGTTCATATGAACTTTGTGTAGGATTAAAAAAACACTAATATAGCAAACCAAAAGACAGAGCAAGTTTTGCCAGATAAACTGACAGAACTAGCAATTGGATCAAATAATCCTGCCTCCTTGTACATTTCAAGTATAAAAGCAATGCAAGAAGTTGACTTCCCATCACTGTAGTTCCAATCATCCTGTTCTGGAATTGTCAGTAGCTCATCAAAAGATGATCCACGTTTTTCAACTTCTACTAAAACTTCTGGAAGTCCAAGTCCCTGTAGAAACACAAACTCACTAGTTTTCAGGTGATAGTGAAATTCCAGATTATCACAGAGCACTATATGATAAAATGATGCCTAATATGTCAGACGTGATGACATTTGGTACAACAACAATTTTTTGAATATATAAAGAAATGAATTACAATTGCTAATTGCTTATTAGTCTATATTAGAATAAAGTAGAGATTAGATATTTTGTTTGTGTTTAAGTCTATTGTAAAGTGAGGGAAGATTGTGACTTGCTTCACTATATAAACCTCACTTTCCCTCCTTTTGTAACCAACAATTTTATAATATCAAAATTCAAATTCCATTTCTTCTTTTTTCTCTGTTTTCTCTGTTCTCTTATAGTCTATACAATAGATCACATCAAAAGAATCTTATGCTAAAAAAATGAAAACATCGGTTCAATTTACTGTCATAAACTAAAAATGTTTAGTTTCAAAACGAGACAAGTATAACAATAACCAAACCTTAATCCCACTAGTTGGGGTGTCATAATGAAACAATTTTTTTAGCAAGGGACATGCAAAAATTCTAGCAGTCGTTTGTTCAAGGCTTCATTCCACATATTTGCAGCATATTCAGGTTGGAGTTGACTCCAAATTGTCATAACACAAGCAACCTGCAAGAGCAACAAAGTAAATGCACAAGAGACTCAATCATGAACTGAGAGAAGACAGAGACTACACATGGAAAATAGCTGATAGCACATTTTGTGAACTTATTCTTCACTCTTTTAAAAGAAAGTGAATGAATTAAATAGCAATAGTATTTTTAGGTGTAACCGTGTCAGATCAAGATTATGGTTACTTCGATTCTTGTTTGAAAATAATTCATATTAGAGGTAGGAGTCTAGAGGGCAACAACACAATCAAACAGACTTAAACCGAAAATTTAAGCAGAAAGCTAATCAAATTAATACCACATTAGCATCCAAGGGGGGCAGATAGTTGCTAGTTAAAGTGTCTTTCCAACTGAAGATCATGTTATGGTAACCATATAGGTTTCCGGCCATGCTCCATGCATATTCCCATGCAGCAGTCTCATTAAACTTGGCACGTATGTCTGGGTGCAAAGGAAGCAGTGCAATATGGGGATTAGAATCGTCTTTAGTCAGTTCAAAGTCCCACCACTCGTCCAAAGGTATCAAAGCAATTATATCTTCTCCCTGCAAACAAAAAAGAAAGGAAGGAACTAAACCATTCGCAACTTCAAACACTGGTTCGGAGATGACAAACAACTATTGCTTCAATTGTTCAAACAGTCAAACTACCAAGTAGAATCATTTATCATTAAAAATCTATATATGTAGACATGATAAATATGATGTGTAAATTTTGGTATAAATGTTAGGCAAATATTTTACATCTTTATCTTCATGTCCTGACTCCCCAACCCAAAGCAAATGTTAGGCAAATATTTATCATTAAAAATATGATAGTTATTTTGTAATTATTTAATACATTACTTAGAGGGTAAGGGTAGAAGCGTATTTATATAAAATGTTTAGGGACTAAATCGGAAAGTTACGTTCCGTTCTTTACCTTAAATACCACCCAAACCCTACAACCTTCACTGTCTGCCGCTTCTGAACTGAGGCGTTGTTCTGTTTTTCGATTTCATTGCTCCAACCCATGTTTCAAAGAACAAAAAAGTTTATTTTTTTTAACCTATCATTTTTATGCATATCTTTGGTTATGTTTCTACGGTTGATGGGTCTTATTCAGATCCACAATTCTACTTTTTTTTTTTGTGAATGATTGTTATGTTGTTGCATCCCTATGATGATTTTTTGTTAATATTAAAGTAGTGGACTGAATCTTGTTGAGGAGAAACAAAATCTGAGGGATGCTCAAATATTTAATTTATTGTGTTTTACCATTCATTGTTATGATTCATAATGTGTAAGTGTTTTAAGCACGGCCCTTAAGATCGCCTTCCTCATAAACAATGGAAGCGTTTTGAGTCATAGCTGTGTAATATCAACTTTCAAAATATGAAGCTTTTCTCTTTAGGGTTTTCCTTTTGAGACCTTCTTTTTCTCACTTAATTCTTTATTATTAATGAGGCATGTATGTTTTTTACCTATTGGATCTGTTATTTGTATCCCATTTGTTGTTTTTATTGGGAGATGGCTAACTTGTTACTTTGCCCTCTATTTTCAACAATCTGGGTGCATTTCAGCTTCTTTGGTTTATGTCAATGTCTCATTTACAAGTGGGAAACATTCCACCAACTTCTTATTCTTTTTGTTTTGGTGATTTGATCTATGTGATTTTGTTAATAGATTGAGGAGTAAATAACATGCAAGGTTAATGAATCAATTAGATGTGTGAAAGGGGAAGTCCTTTTTGAACTCAACCATTTGAGGCATATTTTGATATCTGACTTGCTGCTGCATATCCAAGAGTTAAGATGGCAAATTTACGTATATGATATGGCACACTTTGACCGTAAAATTAAAGTGTTGGTGCACCTTTTGCATTATTTACCATTTTGGTGTAACTTTTACACATTTGGGTTCTTTTGTTTCTCCCTCATAAATCGATCGGCTCCCACATGGGAGTTTTCTCAATATTTTTTCCTTCATGCCTCCCTCCTAATTCGGGTATAGGGGGGAGTTTTTCCTTAATGTTAAAGCTTTCTTAAATATTTAAGAGATGATATAATTATATGTAATTTAAAATTTTGACCATTAAAAATTATGTTGTCAATGTATCATAAGGAGAGGATCCAAAAAATTGTATCCCACATGGAGTTATTTCTACTATTTATTTCATCAAAATATAATTAAACTATGCTCAACTAGTATAGTCTATATGATAGACATTAATTATGGAATTTGAAGATGAGTTAAAAGGAATGAAGATTAGTATATATACCCATTAGTTTGGAGATGCCATCAGCTGAAGTTGGAGACATCATAGAAAGCTGATTTCCATTGTTTGACCTTGTCAGAGTGAACTCCAAAGTTATGGTCATATTGAGTCATGGCTTCACCAAAACTATTTGTCAAAGATTGGGCAAACTAGTTGGTTCTTAAACTTGAAGCAGTTAAGAATATGAACTAGACACGAAGTGGAATATGCATGCCATCTAGAGATTAAAACAATTAAAATCCTTGACTGTACTGGCCCATAATTCTAAGAAAGAAAGTGGATTATCATCTTCTTGATTCCATGTATTGTGGAAGACTTGAAATCCCTTGTCCCTCAAAAGTTGTGAGAAAAAAGATGGAAAGTTAAGCAAAGTCAATAGGCCATAATGGAAAACTTCTGTAATATTGTTTGTTCTCCTGGGGGCAATACCCATGCATATTCCATGCTCAATAAACTATTTTTTTTACTTTGTCATTTTGACAGATATTGTTTAAGTATGAAATGATCAAGTTACAAGAACCTTTATATAGGAAAGTAATAGACAAGTTGGTGCTACTATATACATGCAATGAACTTAATTTAAGATTATGAGTGTTAAGTACTAAGTGTGAGGGAGAGATTGTTAGAGCATGAGAAGAGAGGAAAGTTCTAATTAATATACTAACATAACATGTAACAAAATCCATTATTAGTTGAAGTGAATAATTTTCCATGAGGAGGAGATGAGGTTTCATTGTAATGGTCAATGGAGATATAAAAGTTCATACAAAACAAAATGACACTATAAAAAACCATTATGCTTGGTTAAGTTACTATCACAGTGGGCTTTAAATTAGGTGTTGAACTCATGACATGTTGGTTCAGTTACTAGCTCCCAACCAACCAAAATAATCATGGTTAATTTTGTGTCTGCAACTGTTAGAGGAGGGTGAAGATACTATCTAAGTTGATGTCCTGCCTAATAATATAATGTTACGTATATTATTAAAAATATTTATTCTTATGTAACGTTTCATTCCCTTTAGCGAAACAAAAATAGAACGACATTATATTATTTGGGGAGACATGATTAGAAACACCAATTTGTGACAGAGATCTTCATCCCTTAGAAGATAGATACCATTACTCTTAGTCATAATTGCTTAGTGTTTGAATTAGGTGAAGGTTGCCCACAAAAGAGTTCCATTGCATTGTTAATGAATGACAACAAATTATATGATGATGATTTTTCCTTTTTCTGCAGGTTTCAAGTTATATCTACAAACTTAAATTTTGTGCATAACAGTGTAACACTTCCACTTATTCTATGAAAAAACTGCTCAACCTATCCTTTTATTGTTTCTGATTTAAGACCTTCTCTTTAATTGGTGCTAGCTAATTCGGATAGCCCTTCATTTCATTAATACACATCAAAGTAAAAGGCTAAGAACATCATCACTTATAATAAAGATCAAAGGGATAATTTAAGTTTTTGATAATTGTAAATAGGGCATCCTTTAAAAACACTCTAAATTTTTATGTTTTGTATTATTGATTTTACTTTACATGACTTTTGTGTCTAGTCCTTCAATCAATGAAAAAACCTCCATAAACATATTGCTAAGTAGCACCATGTGTTTTTTTTAATTTAAAAACTTTTTAATTAAAAAAAGGAAAATATAGAAAACCCATGACTTTCAAATTCCTATGCTACCTTCTTTTTCTGTTAAGTAAATGGCTTTGATTGGCCTAATGATTTTCATCATAAAACTAGTTATGATTAGCCTCCCATCTCATATTATTGGATTTTATGGGTATTTTAATTATCCTTTTCTAAGAAACTTGTTAAGTCATCTTAGGGATTATATATTCTGATATGATAATAATAATTTTTGTATCATTCAGATCAATAGAAAAATTATTTTATAATAATAGGTAATGTAATGGACTAATGGGTATGTTAATATATTCATTTTTAGGCCATATATTCAATCAATATCTCGCCTAAGCATTACTCAAGTGGTTGGTATACTAACAAGAGTTTTGACACAAATGATAAAAACATATTTTTGATAGGTTGATTTATGTCATTTAATTGAGTTTATTATCATTGAAAACTTTATAGCAGTGATACATTAGACTATAGGCTAAATTAGGTGCACCAGTTATTTCATAAGATATAATTGAGGTAGATGTATGCAAATATAATATATAGTTGGCATTATTTATGCTTGATGAGATTCATAAAGTAGTGATCTCTCTTTTTGGTTGCCATAATGAAGTGGAACCTACGACAGAGAGAAACCACTGCATAAGAAATCCTATATTAGGGACTTTGGATAGTGATATTAAGCATAAGTTGTTATTTTTGGATTAGCAAATTTGACTTAGTCTTCATTGCCTTTTCTAACCAAGGCCTAGAAGGAACATGAAGCTAGAAAAATTATCATGTGTAGGAAAGATTCTGTGAAACCAGAAAATCAATCTGGTTTTTGCAGGGTCTGAATTAACAACATCTGAAATTTGATTTTAAGCTACTTTTGCAGTGTCTAAAGTTACCAGCTTTTGGATTATATGTATGCTAATGAACATTTGCATGATGAGAGACACATTTGAAAAGGTGATGCATTGCAATTCTGTAAATGTTGTTTTGGTGAGATCAAATATATAGGAGTGGAAAATGAGCTTCTTTTCATGCTGTGCTTCACAAGAGAAGCTTGACAAAAAGTCATTGAAGAAGAGCATTCAGGACTACCATGATGCAAAAACCCTACCATCATTTGCCAACATATCTTTTAAAACTGGTAATTTTCTCAGCTCTTTGCAAATCCTTTTCATCATTCTACAAACTTTTTTCCTTCTGTTCTGAGTTTCTGCTTTCCATCATTGTATTGTTTGATTTTAGAACCTAAGTTGAGCAAATTAATGTCTCATGTCTATAGCTCAATGTTGTTTTTATTATGAATAGAATAACTTACCTCAAATACAAAATTTTTTTGTAAACATGAAATCCTAAATTAGTTATCTATGAAATGTTAGTGCATAAGGTTCTCTTACTTTCTACTTCATTAACTGTGATGAACCTTTAGAATTTAGAATGTGTAGTTGATTTGATCCAGTTCTAAAATCTGTAGTACAAACTTATCTTTCTTATAGATATATAGCAATGCTGAAGAGTTGAACAAAATTTTATATTGTAGACAGTGGCAAGAGAAAGTATATAGAAGATGAAATAGCAAAAATGGGAAAAGGAAATATGACCTCTCATATATTTTCTTATCGCGAGCTATCGGTCGCAACTCAGAACTTTCACCCTAACAAAATGATTGGGGAAGGAGGCTTTGGAAGAGTATACAAAGGACGCATGAAAAGCACAAATCAAGTATTACTTCTTGAAGTACTCCTATAGCTTCTAATGTTAGTCCATTGAGGTTGTAAGTGACCTTGTAAATTTTGTGTTATATGAATGCAGGTTGTTGCTGTGAAGCAACTTAACAGGAATGGATTTCAAGGAAACAGGGAATTCTTGGTTGAGGTTTTGATTTTGAGTCTCTTGCATCACCCTAACCTTGTCAATTTAGTAGGGTATTGTGCTGATGGTGAACAAAGGATTTTGGTATATGAGTATATGGTAAATGGTTCTTTAGAAGATCACCTTCTTGGTAAGTAAATGCACTTCTTTCACAATGTCCTTCTAAAAATGTTGCAGATTTGTAGAAAATGTTTGACCAATCACAATACCATGAGTCTTCACACATGGAGTGGTATAAAGCAAACTTACTTGCTGCTTGAATATATAAGTAGACTGTGTTATAGAAACTGTACTTATAAATGATGTACTTAGTTAGCATTATTTGTAAATTGGCAGAGCTGGGTCCAGAGAGAAAGGCTTTGGAGTGGCATACTAGAATGAAAATAGCACAAGGTGCAGCAAAAGGGCTTGAATATTTACATGATGTAGCAAACCCTCCAGTGATATATCGTGATTTCAAAGCATCAAACATACTATTAGATGAAAACTTCAATCCAAAGCTATCTGATTTTGGACTAGCAAAGCTTGGTCCAACAGGTGATAAAACACATGTATCCACAAGGGTGATGGGAACTTATGGCTATTGTTCTCCTGAGTATGCCTCAACAGGTCAGTTAACTACTAAATCAGATGTATATAGCTTTGGAGTAGTCTTTTTGGAGATGATCACAGGAAGAAGAGTAATTGATCATTCAAGACCTTATGAAGAACAAAACTTAGTCACTTGGGTATGTCCTCAATCCTTATTTGGACATGGATCGATAGAACAATATCTTATCTACAATTTAGTTAGTTTTGTTTATCTTATTAGTTATGTTATTATATAGATCGTTATTATCTTATCGTTTGTAACGATTTTTGCCTATATAATAAATTACTTGGACTAACTCAATCTTTTAGCATCATAAACTTGTACAGTATGCACAAATGTTAAGGCATTGAAATTGATATGTTTTGTTAATTTTCAGGCACAGCCACTATTCAAAGACAGGAGGAAATTTACATCAATGGCTGATCCATTGCTAGAAGGGAAGTACCCTATAAAGGGTCTATATCAAGCACTAGCAGTTGCAGCAATGTGTCTTCAGGAGGAAGCAGATACAAGACCTTTGATTAGTGATGTAGTTACAGCTCTTGATGTTTTAGCAACTAAGCATGCAGAAGTGGCAAAAGATATTTACTCTGAAGTTTGAGATTTCAGTTTACACAATAAAGTTGATAGATTAGAGGCTTAAGCAAATGAAGATTGTGATGAAACCATTTTATTATAATTTGAGTTTTGTATGATTGTGAGATAGTAGGTTAAGTGGAAAGTTGTCATGTTTAGGTTTTGGATAACAATGCCAACCACATAAACTGGATTTCTTGCTGTTCAAGCTTTTCAACTCAACATTAAATGTCTTGTATTGTTGTATAAACATCATTAAACTAAAACAATGGGACAACTAAGGAATTGTATTTTGAATATTTTTTAAGATAGAATTCTTATTGAAATTAACCCGAATAACCAAGGAAATATTATTAATCAGTGAAGGAATTCTTATTGAAAAACACTACCAATCAGCATTTTCTCCTATAAGCATTTTATATAACATATAAGATCAATATGAAGAAAAAAGGACTTTTGGTATTTAGAATTACTGAAAAAAATGAATTTACTAAATTTTATCAGAGTGTTGCAGTTTTTTAAAATCAAAAGATAAAAACCACACATATTGATAATGCCAAAAATGCTCCTAAAATCGGTATAACTGTACTTCTATACTCATTATTGTTAATTAATAATAGTTAGTTGCTATGTTATAAAATGGGGTGTATTTACTTTTTTTAACCCATTATTTTTTTTAAAATTTGTAAGGTGTAGAATGTAAGTATAATTGAAAATTATGCCGTTGTACTATTTAATTTTTAAGGAGTAAATAAAAGTTAAAAAATCAATCATAAAAATAAAAAGACTTTTGAGGTAATGTTAATTTTTTTATAAATATATACATCAATCCTCATGTATTATATTGGAGAAAAAAAAGTATCGAAAATGTAAGTCTTTTATATAATGCCAATTCATTATCTATCATTGATTTTTAATTATTATTGAATTTTCTAAAAAAATAATACAAATAAATTGTGAATAATATATTGACTCTATCTAAATATTTATAGTATCAATGTTATATTTTCCATTCCTATTATCATGTTCTCAAAGTGAATTTTTTCTAACATGTTTTTTCCTTCATAACCTATGATTTGTTTATCCACCTCTATTTATCTAAAAGTTATATTTATCATCCAAAAGTTGTAACATCTCACAACATATGAGTATGAGTAGGACTCTTCTCCATTAATGGAGAGACAAATAAGTTTTTTATGTGTATTATAAAGGTAAAAGTGACATTGCATCTTTCACTTTCTTTGATATTTTTTGGGTACTTGTCTCTCCATTAATGAAGATGAGTCTTACTTAGAACATATATCATTATGGTTGATGAGAAAAAATAAAAAATAAAAATAGGTATTTAAATAATTATGGAATAAAAAAACATGATGAAAAGAATGGCCAAGATTTGACACATAGATATATATATTGTATATTATATATTATGTCTATGTTGAGAGAAAGAGGGTTTTAGGCTGTTTTGGTTGAGCAGCAGCAGCCATGGTGGTATCAACACAAACCACTCCATTAAGACCATATTGCCCTTCATGTTTCTCCCTTTCACATTCTTCCCGCCCTTTCCGTCTTGCAATTTCTTCATGGTGTTTCTTAGCTTCTTCTGAACCTCCACATAGGTTCCTTTCTCTATCTTTTTATATCCTTAGTTTTGTTTTTTCATCAAATGTTTATAGCATATATGCTGATTAGGTTTCACTATTGAGTATTTTGTTTTTTGGGTACTTATGTGTGACTGTTGAAATTTATCTGTATCTACTGAGACAAAACAATTGTAGTTCAAGGAGGTTTTTTCTTGGTTGGTGCATGGCTACATAGGGTTCATTTGTCTAGGATTTGTAAAAACAATAATCATACAAAAACGTTTTTGGCAGAAACCTTTATGTGAACTATACAAAAGCTACTACATTTTTTCAGAAATTTTAGTGAAGTCGGACCAAGTAAACATATAAATGTCAACAAGTGTTTTTTTAAAAGGGAAAGCCTAAACAAACAGGTAATAATCTTGTTTGATCTAGGCTACTTTTACTATGTTGCATCCTCTATATGCTAAAGGGGAAAATTTAATATGCTAACATATTTCATTGATCGGCAACTTTATATTTTTTGGTGAAGTCCACTCAACCAGCATATAAATGTCACATGTGCTTTTATTTTATATAAAAAACCTTATTTTTTTATAAAGAAAAAGCCTAAACAAACCGGCCGCAATCTTCTTTGATCCAGACTATTGGTACTGTGTTGCATCTTCTATATGCTAAAGTGAAAAAGTAAATATGCTATTAAACTTCATTGAGTGACACCTTTATTTTATTTGCGTGATGTGAACAGCAAAAGAAAAGTCCAGGCAATCCACATTGCCAGCAATAGCCTCCCATATAGCACCGTGCCTAGTAGTTCTCCACAATCTAGAGAAGTTTCAAGCTCTCTAAAGAGCACATCTGTTGGGTTAAATGGGCACAATGTCATGAGGTATAAACGTAATTTTCCATACAAAATTCCGCCGTGCTTGTCACTTATGAAGTTTTCAAATGCATCAACCAGCATGTTGGAAGAAATGACAGAGAAACAAGAGCACAGCTCCTTGCACTCCTACGAAGGACAAGTTAAGATGGCTAGTGTGTCTCCCTGCAACCATGGATTCTCCGTGGCTGCTGCAGAAAGAAAATTGTTTGGTGATAATAAAGGCTGGGCTATGGCAACATTTAAGTTGACTGAAAGCAAAAAGGGAATGAGCTGTATGAAAAAGTTTGTGAGGGAAAATGATAGTTACACAGCAAATAGATTTCCTTCTGATGGTCAGAAACTGGCCGTTTCTATGAATTTTGGCAAAAGTCTTGTGCTGGAAGATCACAGTGAACATGTCTTGTCCTCTATTAAATATCCCGACTTAAACAATTCAAATGTGTTTACTGATTCCAAAAGGCTGGTACCTCAGTTTGATGATTCTGAATCTTTGTTGGAGATCCAAAAAGATCGGCCCAGTCCACGAGGCTCTCACCTAGTGGGATCTGGGGAGATATGTAAAGAGAAAATTGCTGGAGTTAATGGTGATCATGGTTTGGATACAACTATGAAGGATTCAACTCATGCAACATTTGCTAGACAGGCACGTGTTACTGACCAATCAAAACTTCGGGATAGGCTCTGTAGTATCTATGAAGATGTTCTGGTTGTTGATAATATTTCTCTCGCAGAGGAAGTTGCTAAGATGCTCACAGTAAAGTACCGGCATCTTATTCATGCATGTGATACTGAGGTATAATTTATTTTATGTATGTTATTCACTTATATCATGGTTGCTGACCGATTACAAGAGTGTACATAGCTACAGTATCTTCTCTCTATTGTGTGTGTATCTACTCTAGAGATGAATTCAACAAATTTGTCATTCATGAATGTTGAACACATATTATCTGCTTACTTTATTGTCTTCAAAGGTAGCCAAGATAGAAGTCAAAGAAGAAACACCTGTAGATCATGGAGAGATAATATGCTTCAGCATTTATTCTGGTCCCAAAGCTGATTTTGGAGGTGGAAAGTCCTGTATATGGGTAGATGTTCTTGATGGTGGAGGCAAAGAAATTTTATATAAATTTGCGGAATTTTTTAGTGACTCTTCCATAAAAAAGGTAAACTTTTCTTTATTCCCCCTCCCATTTATGTTCTTAACCCTATTACTCATCATATTGTCTAGCACCTCTTAAGTCTTATTTCCACACTTGTTGCTGTATGAATGATACTATACCAGACAACATGATGCTTCTACTTTTCTATAATATTTTAGCTCTTTCTCTATGGTTTGCTTCGCCTATAAAATTTAGTTTATTTTTTGGGTTTACATTCCTAGGTTTGCCTGTGCAGCCTTGGTAGGATCACAAATAATATTGTGGAATAACCTAGTCACTGGTGCATTCTGTAGGTCTGGCATAACTACAGCTTTGACTGCCATATTATAGAGAACTATGGATTTAAAGTTTCTGGTTTTCATGGTGATACAATGCACATGGCGCGATTATGGGATTCATCAAGGCGTTTGAATGGAGGTTACTCTCTTGAAGGCCTTACAGGTGACAGAAAGGTCATGTCTAAGGCTCAGATGAACCATGACAAAGATTTGCTTGGAAAGGTGTCAATGAAAACTATATTTGGCCAGAAGAATGTGAAAAAAGATGGATCTGAGGGTAAAATGATTACCATTGCTCCTGTTGAAAAACTACAAAGAGATGAGCGCATACCTTGGATATGTTATTCTGCCTTAGATGCCAGAAGCACTCTGAAGCTTTACGAGAGCCTACAGAGCCACCTTTCAGACATGCCCTGGAAACTTGATGGTGTACCAGTTTCTGGGAAAACAATGTACAATTTCTACACTGAATATTGGCGGCCATTTGGCGAACTTCTTGTCATAATGGAATCTGAGGGAATGCTAGTTGATCGGCCATATCTTCAAAACATAGAGAAGGTGGCCAAAGCAGAGCAAGACATAGCTGCTACTAGATTCCGGAAATGGGCATGTAAGTATTGTCCCGACGCCAAGTATATGAATGTGGGAAGCGATTTACAGCTGCGCCAGCTGCTTTTTGGTGGCACTGTGAACAGGTGCACATTATTTAGATCTTATGTGGACCATCTATTTCAATCTTAATATATCGACGATTTGTTAGTTCAGCCAGAAATGTTTGTCATGCAAATTGTATGACAACCATAAGTTGTTCATGAATGTTAGGACCTACTTTGATATTTTTGTACATGTGTCAATTGAGATTATGGAGGAAAATTGTTACATTGTTTTGTATGTACTCTGATGTTTATGCCAAAGTAGCTGACGTTTTCAGATGGAATTAAGGCTTTCATTTTCACCTGTGACATTCTTCATTACAGAAAAGACCCCAATTTGGCACTTCCAACTGAGAGGATATTCAAAATTCCCAACGTTGATAAAGTGATTGAAGAAGGCAAGAAGGTTCCCAAAAAATTCCGGGATATAAATCTGAAGAGCATTGGTTATAACCTGGAAACTGAGATTTACGCAGAATCTGGTTGGCCTTCAGTTAGTGGTGATGCTCTTAAGACCCTGGCTGGAAATATTTCTGCTGAGTATGACTTTATTGATGAAGCTTGTAACTCGGACCTTGAAGATCAAGATGGACAATCTTCACAATGTCAAATTGCACCTGCAGAGATAGATAATTCTGCTTATGGAACAGCCTTTGCAGCTTTTCCAACAGAGGAAGAAGGAAGAGAAGCTTGCCATGCAATTGCTGCTTTATGCGAAATATGTTCAATCAACTCTTTGATTTCTAACTTTATCCTCCCCCTGCAGGTAATTTCTACTTTTTAAATTTTTTAGTCTTATTCAGTTTGATTGGCATTTGTAGAGCTTGTGGGTAGTGCATCGGAAGTATATATTTTTTGCATTTTTAGACAGATGGGGGAGTTCAAAGCACATGTTTAATCTAGTGGCTGCTGAAAATATACCCTTTCGACTTTGTATGTAATGATATTTTGTAATTTTTTTACATCTTTTATATATTAACCCGTTTGGTTGTGACTCTAATCTTGTTCATGATCCTTTCCCCGAACTGCTATAACTCTAAAAACTCTCATGAAATTGATCCAAGCCATTATAGCGAAAATAAAAAAGTTGATAAAGTATTTAAGCAGTAAGCACATGCATCTATAATATGTGGTGGTGTTTGCAACTTAAACCATGTTATCGTTTATTGACTATAGTCTGTCTGTATTTTACCACTGCAGTTCTTTAATCTGCCTATCTTAGCATAAGAGTTTTTCTTTGACAGGGACATAATATATCAGGAAAGGATAACCGTGTTCATTGTTCCTTAAATATCAACACAGAGACTGGACGCTTGTCAGCAAGAAGGCCAAATTTACAGGTTATTCTAATTTTCAAGGCATATTAGAGTTCTCTTTATAAAATTTGACAAGGATGGTTCATTGTATCGGTAGTTGTTGTGTTCTTGAACTTTTTAAGTACTATACATTTGACCATTGAGATCTTAATCTGTGTTCCTGCCTGTTTACTAATTATAGTATCATACAATTTTCCATTTGTACCCAAAAAGGAAATTTGGTGGAAGGACCCAAAGGGTTCTTGCATGAGTGGACATGTCAAAGATATAAAACCATTTTAAGCCTCCATCTAAGAGTTTATGCTTTTAGGACAGTTGGTCCATAACACCTCACCTCAAATGTACATTTATCAAACTTAAGTTTGTTTTTTATCAAAAATATCTCCTATCTCAAATATACATTACTGAAAAACTAATTCCATTACAACAACAAGCAAACCTTTATAAAAGAATATACTAGTTGAAAGAATGGAAATAGCTCTATCAACTATTTCCATTCTTTCTATTAATATATTCTTTTATAAAAAAACACCTCTTATCTCAAATGTACATTGGTCAAACTTAAGTCTGTTTTTTTACTAATTAAAAGTCACAACCACACTATACACAACTACACACTCTTAGTTTTGGCTGGGAGGCTAAATTTTACATTATCGGTTAACTATTGAAGTTTCAATTATAAGCTTCACCGCGATATACCTTTTGTTTTACTTTATTAAGATTAGTTGAAACTTAAAGTTGGAATATGATATGAATCTTAGTGATTTTTAGTTTGTATTGTGATACTCACATCTGGATATTAATGTACTTGATTAATCACTGGCTTTCAAACGGTTTGAGATGTAATCTAACACATAATTCATGAATTAGAACCAACCTGCTTTGGAAAAAGACCGGTATAAAATTCGTCAAGCATTCGTAGCTGCACCCGGGAATTCTCTTATAGTTGCTGATTATGGACAGGTTAGCAGTTTATATTGACTACTTGCAAGAAATTTCATTCTATTAATTGAGATATCTGTTGTTACAGCTGGAACTTAGGATTCTGGCACATCTTGCCAACTGTGAGAGCATGTTGGAAGCTTTTAAAGCTGGTGGAGACTTCCATTCAAGGACTGCAATGAATATGTACCCATATATTCGTGAAGCAGTTGAGAAAAGGCAAGTGCTTCTTGAGTGGCATCCTCAGCCTGGTGAAGATAAACCCCCAGTCCCTCTACTGAAGGTATTCTGTTTTCTGATCTACATATGATAGTAACCTTTGCATCAAGATCCGCAAGTGACGGCCTTATTAGTTTGGTGTGTCATGTTACTGACAGTGTTTCAAATGGAATGAACACCGGTGTGTAGGCAGTGCATGAAGAAGGACGACCCTTTGTTCACATTGAGCATAGTTATTCCGAATTAGAAATAACTGTAACTAAGACCCACAACTTATTATGCAATTACAATTAATGGACAGCTATTGCACACTAGAGTACTCTGTTAAGAGGGAACTCATCGTGCTTTGCAGTGGTAAAGGGCTTGCATTTTGTGTAGGTATATGAAAATGCATAGTTTTGAATATGTGATATATTTACTATTTAATAATGTCCGTGTACTGTACATGATTAAAAGAAAATCAGAATACCTTTAGATATAGTAAGCTTGTTTTAGCAGTTTAGCATTTTATGATACCCTTCCATGAGAAATGAATAACCCACTTTAACAGTTTAGCAATATGATCATCTGTTCCACAATCACTCAGTTGACCATGTATCATGGTTCTTCTTTGTTTCCTTGCAGGATGCCTTTGGTTCTGAAAGAAGAAAAGCTAAAATGCTTAACTTCTCAATTGCATACGGAAAAACTCCAGTTGGGCTTTCAAAGGATTGGAAGGTACCCTGAATTCTATTGCTTACCATGGTGAACTTTTATAGGTGAATATCTCCCATTATATATTATTTGTTTGTCCACACATCAACACATGTATTTTCCTCTTAGGTTTCTGTCAAAGAAGCTAAGAAAACAGTTGACCTTTGGTACAATGATAGAAAAGAAGTTTTGGAATGGCAGTATGAGCGTAAAAAAGAAGCTCGCCAGTTTCACTGTGTTTACACATTACTAGGGCGTGCCCGGCGGTTCCCCATGATGGACCAAGCTAGCACCTATCAGAAAGGTCATATTGAGCGAGCTGCTATTAATACGCCAGTGCAGGTGCTTATTTCTTTCCATTATACTAATGTAATAATATGCCCCTTTACTTCTATGTCTACCACTAACCTTTATATTAGTCATGTCAATTGTTGAATAGTTTGTTACCGTATTAGGTACCTCCTTCCACAAAATCTGTTTGATTATTATCTTTTGTTATAGCATATATCATGACCATAAAATTTCATACCATTTAGAACTTGACTCCCTAAACATAAAAATAACATGCACTTACTATTTAAGTGAATACTTGTCAGTGTCTAGTTCATCCAAAATTGACTTCTTTTTTGATAGACAAACTGATTAGTTTCTTTTCAAGTGTGTGTGGTTGGAGGCGACGGGTTCAAATCCTAGGAACAGCCTCCACTTGCGGGGGTGAGGCTGCGTATGTCTACTCTCCCCAGACCCCACTAAGTGGGAGCTTCATGCACTGGGTTGCCCTTGATTTAAACCCAGTAATGCTTGCAAAATCTAATTGTTCAGATTTCACTCCAGTTACTCTCATAATAACCTAGTGCTTCATGTGAGGTGCCATTAGTTTATTCCCCTTATGCAGACCTTTCTGATTTGTAGCATGCAACAGGGTAGTGCAGCCGATGTAGCCATGTGTGCCATGTTGCAAATTTCCAAAAATAAACAGTTGAAGGAGCTTGGATGGAAGTTACTTCTACAGGTAAATTTTATGTCCTATAATTTTTCCTTTTTTATTTTATTTTTGTGCTCTTGTTTAGAGCATATATTACTTGGTATTCTTCTTTATTAATTGGGGGAATGGGGTGATAAGTAATAGACATTATTTGAGTCCTCTATTAAGTCTTAGGAATTATAAAATATTAGTAACAAAGTTGTTGCAATTTTCTACAAACTGTTAATTTCTATCGCCATGTTCTGTTAGAGGTTATTTCGAATCTGGACTGCTTTTGAATATTTTGTTTGAAACTTCATTTGCTATTTTATAGCTAATACTTTTGGATATGACAAACTAGGTTCATGATGAAGTCATATTGGAAGGACCGACCGAGTCGGCTGAGGTGGCGAAGGCCATAGTCGTTGATTGCATGTCCAAACCCTTTAATGGCAAGAATATTCTTAATGTTGATCTCTCTGTTGATTCCAAGTGTGCTCAAAACTGGTACTCTGCGAAATAGGTACTTCCACTATACAGCATGAAAGGGCCATGACTGTATTTTCTCATGCAGATAGCATTGGCTGAATGTTTTCATCAGTGGCTGCAATCAAAATTAATGCCTTAAATATAATTATCACCTTGATTTCTGTAGAGGTCTACCTAGGAATAGTTAGGAGTAGTTCCAGTGTGATGTTAAGCAAAAGGCCACAAGATGTGGGTTTTGGATTTTGTTTTGGCCCCTTAATTTGAATGCTTAACTATATCAGTCATATTTTGCATCATGTACCAGTATAGCCATTTTGCTTGATGCAAACTGTACCTATTGACTATTGTATTGTATATAAATTATAAAATGAGTTTTTCTGCATTTGTGTTGATTTCATTACCCATATTGATTTCATTAAGTTAACAAATTATGTTCATTTGCAGAGATGAGAAAATTATATTCATATTTGACACCACTTAATAAAGGTTTCAATTTCAACAATAGAACCAACCGGCCAATGAAAAGTAAACATGTCTAAACAAAAAATACAAGTATCAAAGATACATTACTTGGAGGATAGAACATACTGTTTGAATAATAGTAAGGATATTCACTAGAATTGCAAATAAGAACATATTGAGTATTTAAACCTAACCAGTTAACAAAGATTTTCAAGTAAACTGCAAATCATTAAAATAATGTTAAGGTTCAAAATCAATTAGCTCTAAAAGTTTATTCATATAGACAAATTAAGTTATTGGATAAAATATCTAAGGAGTGAGAATATAGAAGAACGACAAATAATCATATATAAAAAGATACAATATTATATCAAAAATCATATTTATTGTAAAAATAGTATATATTTCCTAATCTTTTGTTAATGATTTTTCTTTTAAGATTTTTCTCTACATTTGGATATTAAATTAACCTTCATTTTATTCATGTTTCTATCGGTCTCCTCCAATTACGCATAAACCACATAATGTGTAATTCTATCAACTTTTGTCAATGATTTTTTTTGTTGTACAAAAAATAAAAGTTATTCCAATTTTCTCTCTAATACATTTATTGAACCAAAACCTTAAAGCATTAGGTGCATAAACATTTTGTATTTATAAAGAAACTAATATGTTATTCATTAAATAAAATAAAATATATTAAAGAGAGATAAAATATTTGGTGGAAATAACTCTTCCACGCCTACCACAATAATAATAGGAGTAAAATCAAACAGCGTTGGATCCAAAATCCAAAATAAGAAACAAAAAGTGTGTTCAAAAGTTGGTTTGACATTATCTCCTTTTTGAAGAGCATTTTGTCAAACACTTTGCCTCCATTTCCTATCCAATCCTAATCATACTTTCACTTTCCTTCCATTTCTGCACTTTCCGTGAGCTTCTTCTGGGTACGATTCCTATCTTTATTCTGCAGTGTAGTGGTTAGTGGACGTGAGTCAATTTGATTGAACTTAGTTTAATTTTCTTTTATTTTTTCAAATTAAATAAAAAATTTCTTCTTGCTTTTATGTGCACCTTCAGATTGTTAGATTTGGTGATTCTTGCATTTGATTTTTTTTAGAAGCTCCAAGAAGCTGGATTTATAGAATTCACCCTTTTCTAGGTTTTGCTAATGTGGATAGTGTTTTCAATTTAGGTTTGATTCATCCCATTTTTAATCAATTATCTATGGACACAGTGCCATATAATCACAATAGATTATTATAGTAGAGTTGGCATTCTCATCCTTATAAGGTTATTATGGTTCAAGTTGAGATCATATTCCTCAGTCTATATATAATGGTTCAAATTGGTGACCTGCATTTTCATTAATTAAGTAACTAACATGAATCACTGTTGCTCTTTCCTGGGAAATGGCTTTCCTTAGTTAGAAATTTAATTACATTATGATTTGAATAAGCCATTTACATCTCAAATCATTGAGTAACGGTAACATTAATATGTAACAGATCGTTGAATAAATCTACTGGAATATTTCAATCTTTAATTGGAGATAATAGGAAGCATGGCTCAGACTCTTGAAGGTATTAAGGGTGGAGGAGGATCCGTTAAGCTTGGGACCACTGGAACAATTGGTTCCTTGGTGACAAGGGAATTGGATCAGATCCCTTCTGCACCACACAAGCAGGTATCTTCTAGAATTAAACCTCGAACGCTTCCTGTTTCGGTTGCTTGTGGTACTACAACTCCGAAAAGACTACAACCGAGAAAATCATCATCACACGAAGCCAGTAGCAGTGGAAGCAGTAGTAACAATACAAAACTTAGAAACCCTGGAGTGTCCCAGAAAACAAAAGCTAATGGCAGGAATAACCATAAAATACCCATGCTAGGTTCCGATAACTTTCCAGTGGACAGAACTCCAGCCAGGCAGAAAAATGATAAAAATATACCTAACATTGTTGAAGTTGTGGACGTAAAATGCGGGAATGCAGATAGGGCTTGGGCTACCCCTTTAACAAATCGTCTTAAGAAACTTGGTTTCTCAAAGCTCTCTGAGAGCTTTATCTAAAGCTGAAATTTTTGTGTCCCAGACTTCAGGTTCCTGTATCTGAAAGCTGAAGCCCCATTTGGTCTGCAGTTGTCTGATACATCCACCATTGAACACATGCTTGGTAGGAGCTTGCTACTTCCTCTTTTTTTCTTTGTACTTTCTAATGTAGATACAATTGTAGTAGCTCTAGAACTTGTGCTAACTGATGATCCCATGGTGTCCATCTGGGACTTGTTTCTCTGCGACCTGCCTTGGGAGTTCAATTCAATCTGCCTAAAGTGCTGAATTTCTTGCATTAAGAGGGATGCAACTGTGCCTCGGGTGCCAATTTCTACTGGCGGAAATTCAGCCATCTCGTTTGTATCACTTGTGGCAAGGCTAGTGGACTTATGCATGTTTTCTTTGGCTGGTGTCGAGGAGACTGATAAATCTTCTGATTTAAGATGGGTTGTTTGCGGCTCTGTTCTAGCGGGGAAATTACAGAGACTCTGGGGCATTTTATTTGGTTTCAAGTGAAATTCTTCACCTTATGTTCAATATCTGATGTGCATGTTATATAATAGGTCTGTGTTGTTAGGAGATTGGTTGATGACATGATCACTACATTCATGTGCTTGCAGTTAAAACAATACAAGTTCCTAACTACTGTACCACTCTTTTAACTTCTTTAGGTTGCATCAACATGTTCCTAGTACATGCTAGGTCATTATTTGAGACTCTTGTCAGTATGGAATGTATCTTAATATGTGATGGGGTTCATGTGAAAGGTAAAAGTAGGACGATCCCTTTCATTGACTTTTTAAGCAAGATTACCTTGTATTTTTGTGTTTTAATTGGAAAGGAAGAGTAGTAGGGTAACTGGCTCAAAAAGGCATCTATTTAGTTGGGTGCTTTTCAGGTATGGGGAATTGTGGATGATTTTGTTATTGTTAGTTATCTCTACTCTATAACTTAGTTGAGTTATTTCTATATGGAGTTCTGTAGTGGTATGAGGAAGACATTTAACATTATTTAAGGAATCTATATACTGTATTTATCAATGAGGTGTATTTTTTTTTATATTTTGAAATAAGCCAAGAACCCTATAGTTTGGAAAACCAAGATGCAGGATTCCTGTCTTTTCTTACAATCATTCTTTTGTTCTTTTCTAAATCATGATTTGATATATTTTACTTTCTCTCAGTAATTGCATTATGAAAACCCATTTCATAATATAAAAACTTATAATTATGCTACATATAGAAATAATGTGTATCTGAAATTGATTGGATCTAGCATATATTTTTTCCACAAAATTAATATCAGACTACTACCTAAAAGAGGTAGAGGAGGTTTATTGTAGTGCCACACAACTCACGGGTGCTTTATTCCACTTGGACTTGACTTCTTGGCATGGCAATAGATTCCGTTTCACATTCCAAAAGCTAATTAGTACCCTTTCCCATTCACCAATGAAACCAGATCCTTACTATTTTATCCATATTGTGCATTTTAAGAATATGTGGCTATCATTCTTTTTAAGATCCTTTCTAGTCCCAAAGGGGGCAATAGGTGAGGATAGATGGGGACATCTTGGAACGAGTTAGTGGATAAATTACCCAAATAACTTGACGATGCATAATTTTACTAAGAAAATTGATCCACATACTCCAAGAATACAAATTGCGTCAAGTATAACCAATTTTTATGATTTGCTTTGCATTTTATTCAGTCCATTAACAAATCTATCTGAAAACCCAATAACACTGCTCACCTTGGCATCCCACATTTCCAATGTTGATTTACTTATTTTGTATTCTTTAAACAACATCATTAGGGTCCTACTAACACATAACTATAGGTTGCATCATAGAACATGATATAGGGTATTTTTTTATCTTAGTTATACATAAACTGCTATCATAGAACATGATATAGATTGCATACAAGAATGTATAAAGATAAGATGACATATACTCAAGAATGTTTAAATTACTAAACTGAACTACAGTATTAGTAATAATCACTTAAAATAAAGCTGAACAAGCTTCTTCAAAGTGTCAAATAGACTTGTGAGGGGATTAAATTGAACAGCACGCTTGAGTTCCAGGTCAGGAAACTGGTTTGTTAGTGCCTGCTGCATTCCAGGCATGGACATCATAGCTGCAAGTTTAGTATTGGACATTACTTCACAATCTTGGGGTGTGTCTTTTATTTTGTTTGGATCATATCCAAAGTTTCCCAAATAAGCTTTGTACTTCTCTATAAATTCAGGTCCAGGGTTAGGTGTCCTTGAGTATATCTGTAAACATTCATCACATGAAAATTGAATCCTAAATGTGTATAATAAATGTTATCAATTACACAATTCAACACTAACAGCAAAAACAGAATCATATAGTAATAAATCAACAAGATCAATAGTACTTGAGCATAGCTATATATTTCATGTGAGTAAATACCTGAATAAAACTTCTGTCCTTTGCACCAGAAACAAGAGCAAAATTGTCATAATCAGTATCAATGACATCATAAGGTTCCTTTGGAATGAATGGAAGTGTAGGAAAGCGGAGATAACACTTTTCTTTGATCATTTCCTGCTTCTCTAAATCATTCTCATTTTTCTCTAAATCTTCTTCTGAAAGACATTGAACCTTTCCCCTTATTCCTGTTATATATCCATCAGGGCTTCCATGAACACAAAATGTATCAACTTCTATAGATGCTGCTTCCCTATCAAATGTATATACACCCTGAAACATCATTATTATAACCAAATTAATATCAATATGCTTATTCATGCCAAACAAAGTAGAACAAATAACTAGTTAAATCTACAATATAAAACATGTCTGCTAAACAATGAAGAAACTAACATTTCTGTCAATTTGTTAGCAAAACCACCACAACACAATCCACTCTTTTCATAAAACATGTCTTCCTTAATATTCTCTATCACCACTCACCTGAGTGCAATGACAGTCTTCTTGGCCTTGTCCAGCAAATCCGCGTTTGAGTGAAGCAACCTCAAACCATCTTCCCGAATATCGAATCGGGTCAAAATTCTTGGCCGTCATACCTCTCATCATCATTAGATTTCCATTTTTTTCTTCAGATTCATTGCCAAAAGGTAGATTAACATCAGCAAGGGCAAGCTGGTGGTATATATTTTGCTGATGAGATAGATCTGCTGCTAAAGACTGCTAAACAGATAAGAATGCAAAACTATAAAACAGCTCACACTAATCATAACAAAAGATATAAATTTACTACATTTCGAATCAATATATAATATTATTCATTATCATCTATTTGCTGCATTGCATTTCCATATCAACATCCAGGTTTTGAAAGAACTTCAACATGGAGAAATAAATTAAAGAGCAAATACAAAAATATCTATATATCTACACAATTAAAGAGAGCCACAGAAAAATATAAGATGATCTAATAAAGTTGAGTTATAAAAAAAGATTGAACAGCTATATAGATAAAATCAGTATAAAATGTGAAACCTGATTTGTTGAAGAAAGAAGTATGAAGGAAGCAGCAAGGGCAGAAAACACATGGTTGGTCACAAGCTTAGTTGATAGAGGAAGTTCCAATGAACAGTTGAACAATATTGTTCCTGACACTTCCCTAGGAATGGGAGGATAAGAAGAAGAGTAAAGTAGAGGTGGAGATGATACTAGAACAACCTTTACCATTATCAACTTTCTATTATTCTTCTGCTTTCTACCAAAACATCCACTTCAAACATCATCAATGAACCTGGCCCTTCCTCACTCTCTTGCTATTTGGATTTGTTGCTAAAGGACAATAATGAAATATATATATATATATATATATATATATATATATATGTATGTATGTATATATATATATATTTCATTATTCAAACCCCATGAACTCTGTAACTGCATATAATAAAACAGCATTAAAAAACAAACAAACGAGTATTATAGTTGGGTTTTGAAGATAATGATATTATAGTTCAGTTAATAGTTTTTTTTGTTATTGGTGTTAGGTTGTTTGTTTAAATTAAGTGTAAAACTATAGATACCTTACTCTATCTAGATGGACCTCCTTGAAAGGGTAGCACCAAATAAATATTGGTCAATAAAAATAACATTGGTTTAAGAGATCTGATATGGTATTTTGAAAAGTAGGAGGAAAAAGTGAAATTGGTTTCCACTAGTTTCATAATAACTTTAGACTTTAGAGAAGAAAATAGGAAGAGAGAAGATAAAAAGAAAGAGTATGAGTAGAAAGAAAGAAATGAGAAAATGAGTTGATTGTAATAGTTTGGTAGAAAAGAGATATAAAAGAATTAGAATGAGGAGAAAATATGTTTGTATTAAAAATACAATTTTACCCTTATAAATAATACTAAACATTTAATAAGACTAAGGGTCCTACCACTTTTATTTTCTTTCTCCCCAAACTCTCTCCTACCAAATGAGAGAAAAAGTTTAACTCTCCTTCAACTCTTTTTTCCCTTTCTTTTTCTTTCCTTACTCTTTCCAACCAAAGGCACCTTAGTTTTGCATTGGTCAGATATATGACATTGTTATTTAATTTCTAATTCATATTATCATACATACTATTAACTACGAGTATCAAAGATAAAAACTTAAAAGATATAAATATATTTTAACAATTTAATACTTTGTGGTATTTTAATAGCACGCTTATGGTGGATAATGATAAAGGGGTTGCAGGCTTTTCCTTTATCTAATAGACTCTACTAATTTGATTTAGATCCACAACATGTTTTTGATGATATTGTTCACTTTCATGACAACAAATTGATGGTCTACTTAACCCACATACAGAGTACTATAATGGTAATGACACCTCAATTATGATTATTCATTACTGCCTGTAATTCCTATCAAATTTAGAATAAAAAAGTTCAAATCTGGGATTGGTCTATATAATGGGGTGTCTCTCATAAATGGGTCTTTTGCAAGATGCACAAGTTATCAGAATAAATTTTACATTTTTAATGACAAGAATTATACCCCTATTAACACACATATTCTAAAACTCAGCTACTTATGTTAAGCCTAGTTCATATTGAAGTGGAATTTAATTTAACATTCTTACACCTTACAAATGATAGAATCTTTTTTTTTTGTATAATTAATGACATAATATTTCCTCCCACAACAGTACAATGGAGAGTTACTATATATCTTGTATTTTCAATACTAGTCTAAAAAGGTAAATTTTGAATAGTATAATTAAAGTAATAAGTGCTAATGAAGAAGCACTAAAATAATCTCTTATGAGAAATTAGGTCACGTGGTTACATCATGCACCAGATTATTCCTTACATCCTTTTCCTTATTTTGTTATTATCATCTTTTGAACACACTCACCCCATTTCATAAGATGCTCTGTGCATATAGACAAAGATATATTCATAATATAATATATATCATGCCTCCTTAAGTGTTATTCTTTTCTTATATTCATAAATATAATATATATCATGAATCATGTAGATACTAAAAATGTCAAAAGTTTGATTCTTAACTGTGACACTTGTTAAATGAATAATCATATACCCGAAAGAGATTAGTTCTAAAAACAACTAACCTTACTAATTGTTATTTACCAAACTACCCATGATTGATGTTGTAACGAAGAAGGTTGCAATTTGGATCATTTTGGAAAAAGAAATAGAAAAATACCGGTCAACTGTCCCTTATATGTAACAACAAGAGTGGGATCAAAAAACCAAACACAACAAGAATAATAACAGATAACAATGTCTATCTTCATCACAAAAGCAGAACCAAACCATGGCAAAAAACAAGATCATTCACCAAACAACTAGGAAGATGTCACAACTCTGCAGGAAAGTGGTTGATGTTAATGTTCGTTGGGGTGTCCTACAAAGGGTATCTTTTGTTGGACACTTTTTTAGATTCATTTGGGGTAGGCTTGTGGTTTGTTCTGTTGGAAAACCTTCTAAGTACAGAAGATTGTCCTTCCGTGATTCTTCGCCTTTTCCGGTGGAAGAAAGGTTCATGCAAGAACACAACACGGTCATGGATAGTGATTATGACACAGATTCAGATTTGGTGAACTTGAAGATTAGTTTATTGGGTGATTGTGATATTGGAAAAACTACTTTTGTGGTGAGCATGTTTCTAACTTCAACTTATCTATGCACCCTGAACTTTTTTTATAGAATTCATTTAGATTTTGTTAAGATTTAGGAGCTGTCAATTAGAACCAGTTATGAAAATATACTTACAAAAAAGTGTTTATAAAACTGCTTATGATTTTCCTTAATGTGTTTTCATTCTTTTGAAATTGGTAAAGTAAATATACCAAAAAAATTTGGAGTATTTGGTGTTAACTGTTGAAGTCCTTTTGTAAGATAAAGTATGTAGGGAATGAACAAGAAAAGAAGAGTCTGCAAATGGAAGGGCTAAATTTAATGGACAAAACATTGTTTGTTGAAGGAGCTCGAATTTCATGTTGTATATGGGATGTTGCAGGTGCTTTGGTTCAACTTTTTCACTGTCTCTTGCATTTTTATTTTCTGCTTTCTTGTTTTTATAGTTAAATTTTTTATGGCAAATTATGTATGTAGGTGACAAAAGGTCCTTGGATCAAATTCCCATGGCATGTAAAGATGCACTTGCAGTTTTGATTATGTTTGATCTCACAAGCCGTTCTACACTAAATAAGTAGGTTCAGAATCATTATTTATCTGCTAAGTTTTATGGTAGCTTTTTCAGAAACATAATGGTAGAAATATTGATTTTCCTATCTTATGGCAGTGTTGTTGGATGGTATAGTGAAGCAAGAAAGTGGAATAAGGTAATGAATTTTATTTTTTGTAAAGTTAAAGTCATTGATTAAAGGGTAATTAATAGTACCAAATGCTTTTCCATGGAAACTCAAGAGAAAAAAAAGAGAGGCTTTAAAGTTGTACAGAAGGGTATAGTAACTGCATTATTACATTGATTGATAATGAGGCTTTAATGCCCATTATTGACATAAGGTGACATAAATTTTTCATCAACACTAGACAGAGTGAGGAACTGATTATTGATAAGATTATAGCTACTAGATATCAAAATGTCTTATTAAAATAACTATCCTAAGTTTGGCATAAAATTGGTGAAATTTCTGATGATCATATTTTCCACTTTCAGACTGCAATTCCCATTCTAATAGGCACCAAATTTGATGATTTTGTTAGGCTCCCCCCAGATTTGCAATGGACAATTGTAACACAGGTAAATAAATAGTAACATTTACTGCTTCAACTTAGTTTTTTTTATACCTTATATTAAAAGTATGTTCAGGTACTCCAAAAAAGCATCATTAGTAAATAGTAATATTCTCTTAAACATGCATGTGGCTGCTTTATTTGGCTTGGTCATTTCCCTCATTCTAATGCATATATGAACCCTTAATAGACTTTGTGAACATAAAGAACTTTTCTAATAAAAGTACTTGTCTTCCTTTTGCAACCTCAGAACTTGAAATTTACCAAATTCAATCTGTTTCCACATTTTAGCATAAATATTGGGGCCTACATGTTTATTAAAGTTAGAATAGTAATGGTCACAGTTGATTAGTTTGAATGAAGTGTTACTTTGTATCATATTATTACTTTGCTTTTCAAATTTTGATTAACTTACTATGACACATGCATGCAGGCAAGGGCATATGCAAGGGCAATGAATGCAACCCTTTTCTTTTCAAGTGCAACACACAATATAAATGTGAACAAAATTTTCAAGTTTATAATGGCCAAGCTCTTTAACTTGCCATGGACGGTAGAAAGAAATTTAAGAGTTGGAGAGCCCATAATTGACTTCTGAGATGTTCTTCAAACTGATTTTTCATGTACATATAGAAGGACTAAAGGGAAAAGAAGAAAAATAACTTGACATATTCATATTGAGTGCACTTTATCACCACCTACCTAGCTACATAATTTACAAGTTCTCTATACAACATTTTCACTATGCATCTTTAGAGGTTGAAATAGGGTGATTATTCAGTTTTATTATTGCTGCTATTTACCCTCACTTTCCTCTGTTGTTAAATAAATGTTTTTGCTTCTATTCTATGCTTGTAGCTGCATCCTAAAGCAAAAAAAGAGAGGGAGAAATACAAATATCAATATCAGAATCATTGCTCATTTATGTAGTCTGGTTTATTTACTTTTTATTCAACTTTAGCCTCTCCATCAAGTTTTCAACCAAAAAACTAATACAATGTATCGACATCGTTATCGCTAAATCTTGATAAATGTTTATGTAATGAATTAATTTCACTAGGAATTTCAATGCAACAAAAGCAATAATCAAATTTTAGAACTCAAGATGTATAAAAATGAACTCTTAACATATTATCCACAGAATTGAAGGTTCCATAGAATTATTATTGGTACAGCTTCAACATCAGACAGAAAAAGTATCAGCAAAGTACAATATAACAATAAGCATAAATATAGTACTCTCAAGTATGCATTAACAAATAGTTATCTCCAAATCAGTAGAAGCCCTTGGAACTTTCAATAAGAACTCTGCAAATTTACGTGGATTAAGATCCAAATTCCTATTGCAGCTTAGAATAATATCCTTTTCCATATTGATAGTCATTTTTTTTAGTACTTTTCCACTTTGGATGAAATAGGCCAACATGCGAATCTCACTCTTATCAAAGCCTTGGAACCCCTTTACCTCCAAAACCTCTAGGCTTGATTTCAAGCATTCATAGATTCTTACATTCTCTGTCCAGAAATTCTTAGGTGCAGAAGCAAATGGTTGCGCGTAATTCTACAATATATACAACAAAAAAGTTATGAGGGTTCCATTTATATCAATGTAAAGGAATTTAGTTTTACACTTGTACTTATAAAGAGTGCTTAGTTAAGATTATTTTTTACAACAACATTTGTAGGTGAAAAACACTGAATTTTGACAAGATTATTATCTAATAATTCCAAAGTTATATTGTTTTCAACCATTCAAATCTTATTGAACAAAAATAAGATTAACAAGTGAGAGTGAATATAAGTAAAGAATTAATACTTACAGGCCAAATTCTAGCACAGCCTAGTTGAATGGTGAGGCATTGTAACATAGGGCAGCTTCTGAGCATGAATACAATTCCCCTATAGTCACTCTTGTTCAATTGTGTCTTTATTGTCAAATGTCTTATGTTGAAGTTACGTTCCATACGTAACATATCGCTTCCATGTGGAATAACCTTAGCATATCAAACATAAAATGTTAGAACAAACAAGATTTCATTATATGTTATGTGTTTTCAGATCTGGTTTCATTCTTGTTTTAAAAATGTACACTTTTTATAATTTGGTATCAGAAATTAACGAGCTTTTTGACACCAACAAATTAAACCACGTAGGATAAAATATAAAATTATTGAAGATGTGAAAAATATTATATACCTGGAGGAAGTAGCTACATACAGTTAAAACTTTGAGTGAATAGAAATCTTCCATGAAATTGTAAAGACGATAACCTTTTCCACCAAATCCAAATTCAGTGGAGAAATCAAGGTCTGCTACTTCCACTTGTGGACACCCTTTTATGTCAAAATAGCTCATCATTCCACTATATTTGAAAAACTTAAGATTTGGTGCTACCACTCTGAAAAGTTCATATTGAAAAGAACAATTATCAACCACCAACTTCTTTAGCTTTTGATTTCTATCCCTTAAATAAAACTCACTGAAATTCCAGCACCTCTTCAGACTCAAACTTTCAAGCATTTTGCAATTTGAAATCAAAGAATTAATAAGAAAGATTGACACTTCCATCCACCCAAAAGAAACTTCTTTCAGTGCATGAAAGTTTAGCAAATCTTTCTCAACAAAACGACATGAATACAGCTTCAATATTTGAATACCTTTAAGCTCATCATAAACATGCTTAGGCAATGCAAACATTGGCTCATGAAATTTATGATATGGTGCAACGTTATTGTATTCAACCCATTTTGGATCAGAAAAATCAAGCTCTAGATGTTTTACCCCACCCTTATGTGTGGCAAAAGCAATGCATTTTTCTGTGAGCTCACTAACATTGTTAGGCATTGATAACTTCAAAGAAAACTTCTCAATGATAGATTCTTTGTTATTATCAATCCAAAACGTTATGAAATCAAGAAAAGCCTTTCTTTGAAGATGTTTAATAGAGGGCTGATAAGATTTAACAAAAAAGAGTTCATTGAACTCTATATTGGTTGTTAATTTGAACAACTTGTTGTTGCACCAACTTTTAGAAAATACAGAAGTTCTAATAGCTTCCTTGAAGGGAAGCAAGGAAATGATGATAATTAGCAATGGATCTGGCAGAAGACTAAGCATATCAAGGCTCACTGCCATGGCTATAAGAGAAAATGAAGAAGGGTTATTTGAGAAAATGGGATTTAACAAAATATTTTATGGGTTTCTCATGATATATATATGCTTATGACTCAATACTAGAGAATGAAGGGACAAGTATGTGGGTTCCTATCTCCAAGCTCGTTCAGCACCAATCAAAATAGAGAAAAGAAAAAAATCATTATTGTTTAATTTTTTAATTAATATGTTATTTTTAATTTGTGCGAGACGGGTTTAGGGACAACATATTCTTATTCAAGGGAAGGGGTGCAACCGTAAAAAGGTCAATAAATTATTAATTAATAACTTTCTGCATAAAAATTTAAGAAACATATTTACTAAAATAATATTCATTTTGCCTGATTAAGTGAATTATCAATTTCTGGCTAACAAGATAAATTAGAAATAAATATATTACTAAAAAGCTAAGTAGGTAGAAAAATTGTATAATGGTGGAGCCTATCCTGACTAGACTAATAGAAATCTCTTAGATTAGTTTAATTCGTAGAAGAAGATTAATACTAAAAAAAATCATAAGTGAAATGATTAAGAAATATTTAATAATCGATATTTGTTCAATTTATATTGTTGATGTCACCTAGTATAGGATTAACTTTCCATTGTTTATATATATTATTGTCTAGTACAAATACTTTTCTTGTACATGAATGTGAAAGTAAATTATTGTTTCCTTAAAAAATAAATCTTTTTAAAATAGGATTTTAATTGTTATTTTATATTCTCAGTATATAAACCATTTTTTCTACAAATATTAGATACGAGTGTATGTTAGGTAAAATAGGAGTTGATATTTACCGATATAAATGTGCTGTTGAAATAATTATCCATATAAAATATCTTACCCTATCAATGTTTACATAATTTAATGTTATTAAGTTATTTTTAAAAAGATAATATTATAATTAAATTCATTAATTGATAGTACCAAATATGTGTTTGGTAATGATAGTAATGTCATTAAGTTATTTTTAAAAAGATAATAATATAATTAAATTCATTAATTTACATCATTTTTACTAATATTATAATTAACTAATAATATAATTCAATTCAAGGAAATAAAAAATTAATAAAAATTATCCACCAAAAATATCATCATAAAGATTAATTAATAGTAACTACTCTTATGAATAATATCACTAAATTCATAGCACAAAACTATGAATAAAAATGTTAAATTGATATATACAATGAAAATAAATTTTCTAAAATGTATTATGTTTATCCAAAAAATAAAAATGTAATTGAATCTCTTTTATTAATAATAATATATTAATATTATTTATTTATAAGAAACTAATAATATAATTAAATTAATATAAAGAAGGTGTTAATAACATTTTTGTGTAAATAAAAGTGATAATATATTACAAATTAAACTTTAACAATTTTTTCTAGCAAACTGGGATTACTTTTCTTCCTATGCAAGATTGGATCGAAATTAATATATAACGATTAATATCTTGACCAATAAGCACACGGAAGTGAACCCAATTTAGTGGTAAATTTAACATGGTATTATGGATAGAATATATTGTATATAACTCATACAAAGTACATTCATTTTTCTCTTATTAATATCATTAAATTATATTTAAAATAAGATAATATTATTATTAAATGCATTAATAATAATATCATTATTATTACTACAACTATAATTGTGTTGAAACAACTATCCATATGATTGAATTATTTAAAAAGAAATTATACTAATATCATCAAATACATCAATTACTAATCTATTATGTATGCACTATTATTTTAAAAATTTATACACGATTATTATAATATCTAACATTTATTTGATTTAGTTTTTTTATGAGACAACCATAATTAAATATAAAAAATAGATCGCTACAAACATTTTTTCTCTTAATTATTTACACTATAGTACATTAATTGATGGCAATACGTTATATCTACATCATTATTAATAATATTATAATTAATTAATGATATAATTAAACTCATAGAATAAAAGTTTAAAAAAAAAAATTCACTAAGTTAATATATAAATATAATTATATCAACATTAAATTATTCACTAAGAAAAAAAGTTGGCATTCATTACTCTTTAGTAAAGAATTAAAGTATCCCTCAACAAAAATCAAATCCTTAATATATTTTTTCTTTCTGCAATTTAATAAGCTTTTATATCACTAGACCAATATCGTATTTATAGAGAAAAAATTATTTCATATAATTAAATTCCATGCTAATATAATAAGATGATATATAAATATAATATTATCATAATATATCATCATTAAATCATTTACATCATTACAATTAGTACTATAATTATGAATAAATTACATTGACTACCCCGTAAGAGATAAGTCTAATTTCTTAAATAAAAAATATGACGAGTATAATTAAGTTAAATATAATTAATTTCACGGAATATATTTTTTTAATATAGTCACCTAAAATTATTAGCATCATCATTTAATTTCAAAAATAAGAATATCATTAAATGTGTTTTTAATTAACAATAGTTTATATTATAATAATTATTACTAATAGTAATTTCATTAAATTCATTGGAAAAAGTTTTAATAAAAAAATATAAAATATAAGTGAATCAAGGTGATATGCATATTTAAATTAATTTTTATAAAAAAAATTATTCATTTTTATCCAAAAATTAAAAATATCATGAAATGTATTCTGACTAATGTACATTTACATTAGTATCACTAGCATTTTAACACACACTATTGTTGTCCCATTTTTTATTCAACATAATTTTATTATTATAGATTAGTTGTGACATGAGTATAAAATACATTAATATAGACTAATGTTTTTAAAATAATAAATTTATTATTAATGATAATGATAGAATTATTTTTAGATAGATAATATGAATATAATGTAATATGAAATTATCAATTCTTAAATTAGACAAAACTATGTCATCTACCCATTCTCTTTATAGTAGTAAATATGTAGAATAATTTTATAAGTATTGAATAATATAAATAATTTCACCTATCAAAAGTTTTAATAAATGTTATGTTAAATAAGAGTGATGATATGCATTAAAATTAACACTTTACATTTTATTTTCATAGTGGAATAACTATTTAGTGTTTGTGTAAAAATTATACATAATTAATATGTCATCTCTTATTTATTTGTATTACTTTTATTTAAAAGTCAATTATGATAAAATATGAATAATGGATAATGTGTGTGAGTGTAAAAAATCTTTATACTATCAGTGCATACATTATTTTCTCTTTGTTTTATTTTATTGTTGATTTGAATGAGCGAACAAACTAAATAATATTAGAAATGATTATATTAAAGATAAAGTTGGAGTAGTGTAAAAAATGGAATCTTGCTTCAGGTGATTTAGATATATGTGGAGGAGAGCATTAGAAACTCAAGTAAAGAGAGTAGATCAAATTGAGGTATTCCAATTTCTAAAAAAAAAATATAGAAGTTGGTGTAACACTTCTACCAAAACATGTTGGTTTTTTGTTTATCAACTTTTAATATTTCAGTGAGTCTTATCTGAAAAAAATTAATTTATAAAAATATACTTCATTAAACTTACTTATCTAAAATAATAATTTAATATAATAAATTCTTTAAAACAATAACAATCAAATTATCTTATAAAAAATATACTTATATTTATATTAGTATTTTTCTACGCTAATTGAATTAATCATCTTATAAGAAATTATTTGCTTAGTAGTAAAGAAAGATCCAACAATACTCCATCAACTTTGCACTATGTATGATTTAGTCCTTAGATTTCAAAATAATAAAAATGAATCCAGAACTTTAAAAATATTATGTGTAAAGTATAGTTTCAACACAAATAATAGTTAATGCAACATGAACTCTTATGTGACTAAAGATCACATAAGAAAATGTTATACCTTCCTTCTATTCCATCTTTGAATCCTTCTATAACTCACAACAAAATGGCGTGTATCATCCTACTATTGCATGTTACATGTCCTTTCTGCATGAATTTACTTTTTAATAACTAAAGTATTGATTTTTATTTTCTTTCTCTTAATGTAATCTTAAATATGCTGCATTAATTGAATTCATCTCACAATATTGGTTAGTGTGTGTATGTAACTAGACCCAATTAGCCTGTCCTTAAAAACCCTATGTGAAGGTAAAGTCAATGAACCAACATTTTCTTACACATAATATACATTTTGGTTTTGAATGTGTATACTGGTAAAGTCTTATTGGAGTGCTGCCAAATATGAATATCCATTTAATATTGAAAATTTGGTAGGAAACTATAGTTTTACATTTACTAGTGGCTTCTATATTTTAGAAGACCTTATCCATAAAATTCTTATAGAGACTCAATAACCTCTAAAATATTATCCACAACCACATCAGCTACTATAAACAACAGAGTCTATGCAATTTAGCTCAGCTTCTATTATATCTTAGAATAGATTCTAGGCACATCTAGTTTTCCATTTTTGCTTTCACCCTTTGCTTTTCTGCAACCTTGAGTATTTGCCAACACAGTTAGCACTTAATTCTCCAAGAAACAGGTTTGGCTATTTTCCCTCTTGAACATTTTCATTTTCCTTCTTTTAACTTTAAGAGAGTTCTAATCAAAGTGCATGTTTCACACACTGAAATCCTACTGAAATATATGAATCATGAACAATTGCAAGGAGAAAAAGAAAATGTATGCAATGACACTAAGATATTTTTTACACTGTTACTATATCATTCCCGTATAATTAATTGACTGAATATAAATATTTGTTAGACTTATTGCACATAGCTTGTGTATTACCAACAACAATGTATGCACAAAAAGGGGCCACATCCTTTTGAAAAGTCTCCTCACTTTTCTATTGAACTAACCTACATTTTAGGAAAGAGCAGCCAATGACCACAAGGAATATTGTATAGTCAAAGTAATCATAACAAGAGAATCAAATAAATCAGCAAACTAAGATTATTAAAAGAAATATTTGTACTAAACAGAAAGCAGTGCCTTGAGATTATCCTCAAAATACATAAATACAAACGTTTATTCCACCAACTTATTAACAATTCAGAAATCAAAAACAAAGCATATATATCATGATAATGTTTCTCAGCAGTGTCAGTATTATTAAGTATCATATACAATTAGACAAACAGCCGAATCATTTGGTCTTTATTATAAAATGCAGCCTTCACATACTTCAAACTGAAATTCATTGATTGTGGCTTTGAATGGCCAAAATTGAAAACACAAGTCATTGATGGATTCTTAACTCCTTAACCCTACTGTTTTGCCTGCAAAAATGATAATTAAGAGTAAGTACACCTTGCCATTCAAATTGTTATTTCTAAAAGAAAATCATATACATTGTCTTGTACTCTTGTTCTTAAGAATCCACATAAATTTTCAATTCTTTCTTACCTTCAATAATGTTTTTTCTCAATTTCACAAGGCCCCACACAGCAACTACATTTAAAGAAACCAAAAACAGATATGGGAATATCACAAGCCTCTCACTGTTAAGGTGTCAACCAACGCATGTTCTCAAGTCATTTGGTAAGATAGAGCTTTGAAGCTATAGAAGGAACAGAGTTGGTAAAAGAATAAACAATGGTGGGTTGAAACTAATTGAACATTGAATCACATAATGAAGAACATTAATACCCAACTCTACCATACGACCCTCAAACTTTCCCTTTCTGTAGACTTACTAAACCAAAATCGTTTTATCGAACCCCCTTTTAAAGAGAAGGCTATGCAGTTTGCACTATTGACAAAACAACAACGGCTTCATCAAACAATGAACTGTGGTCAGTAGGTTCCTTCACATATATGATATTACAATCTATGATGCCCAATAGGATCCGCCGACCAATAATATGCTAGAGTAAGCTTATGAGCATGCTTATGTTTGGTTTCTATTTTATTAGGGCATGACATAATAAAAGGTCATAATAGATGTATTCAAAACAAATATCAATAATATCACTAATAAAAAAAATGCTCATCTAGAAAGTACCTGAGAATACAAGAAGGTTCCGAAGACGGCAATAGCAGCTCCAAGAGCATTCACGGGTTGAATAGGTGTGTGGAAGATAATGATGGAAGAAACTATGACAGATATACGTTTCATGGTGTTTCCAATGCTAAATGTCAAGGGAGAGATCTCATCCAGAGACATGTAAGACACCTGATTGTATAGATGATAAAATACGCTCTGAGCTACCACCCACCTGTTTTGCACAATTACCAGCCATAAATTTAATCATAATATGGAGATGTGCAGAAGTTTTCAGAACCAAAAGAAAGGATACGAACAATGTATAACTCAAAAACAAAAGTCGGGTTTATGTTCTATCACACAACTCAAACACATTAATCAGGTTTTATCAACTTCACAGTTAGCCGCATAGAACGTTTATTCTATGATTCTAATGTCATAATATACTTACATACTATATACACAAGATCAAGTGATCACATGCCCATTGATCCTCCATATAATTTTGAAAGTTAGTTCATACTAACTCTTTTTTAAAGGAGAAATAAATTTAGAGAGACTCGACTAAATGACTCATATAAATAGACCAGGTTAGCCAGATAAAGTATAGTGGTACGACATCTCAAAAGAATCACAGAGATGGTAACAAGTCTGTCACTTCATTATAAGAATTCCAAATCCATCAAGATCATCCAAACATATCTACAGAACATTTGAAAAGAATGATGAAAACATAATTAAGGGGATTACTATGGTGCCTATCTAGCTAAATTGTCAAACATTTAATAGTCACCGGTTATATTTAATAGCTTTAAAAAATTTACTACCAATCTAACAATCTGTTAATATTTAACAACTCCCATTGGGTAGAGTACTGATATGAGTAACACATTTACTCTCCAAAACCAGATATGTTTAATAAATACTAACAATTTATAGGCTATCTTTGGCCTGTGGTGGTCAGGAACACAAAGTTGTGAGTTGTATCAGGAAAACACTACTTGCCCACCATAGCTTTGTATGCGTATTTCGAGAACAACTGAACCAATAATTTCGGATTTCCTAAAAATGAATAATAAGAGATATAGACAATAGTTCTGTAACCTAATCAAAAACTACGAAAGTTTCAAGATACCACCCTATGTCTAGTATGGAAACAGGCGCATAGAAAAAAAAAATATTACAACCGCGATAACAAACACAACAGGGATAAATCAGATTGAACAATCATCATGTAATTACCATAAAAATTGCGGTCCGATTTGAGAGAGGGCTGTTTGATATCCAGCTGCCCACATCTGTGGTCCTTCCACAGCAATTGCAAATGGTGTGAGAATTACCAGAGACAAAATAGATAAACAAGCATAGTAATTCATTCCGCTGACTGACTTTCCCTTCATGCCCTTTTTTGAAAAGATATTACGGAATACAAATGCCAAATTTGATATCATAGCCCCCATAAAGCCTGGAAAAAAGAAAGAGAAACATTACAGAAAAATCAAGAGGGTGTATAGGAATCCCTGCAGAAATTTGTACGAAAAAAAATCCATCGCTATCTCTTCGAATGACATCAACATGAATGCAACAACAACAACCAAGCTTTAGCCCCACTATCCGTTCAGATAGCATAAACATATACACAACGGAAAAATAAATTGCACAAATTTCAGTTTGCCAAAAAAAGAAAGGGGCTGGGGGTTGTTATATTGCTTCAACCCAATAACTTCAAAACAAATTCACTTTTACAGGTCAAATTCAAAGTTCATGTCAGTTTATCATCCTATCTTTAACTTCTCACTGTGCTTAGCAACAAAATAAAGAAACAGGGTGACATAGCTAAACATTCATCGATAGAGAAGTTAACTTCTTTACCAATCATATTGAAATTGAGCTCAGTCACAGCAGCAAGTGCACATCCACCAATGATTGGAACTAAAGACAGATAGACTGGCACTGGGAAAGTTTCACCCAAAATAAATCTGGAAACCAGAACACTGAAAGCAGGCTCTCCACTCTTGATAATATGGGTGAATGATACTGCAACTTTTGACATACTAACAGTTGCAGCTACATGCCCTATTGTATGTGCAACAGCAACCTGAAGGAAAAACAGCAAAAACTAAGGGCCCTATAAGGATAAATAAATAAAGGGAAAATCCAAACTATTTAAGATCTCTTTTGAATCCCCTGACAAAGTGAATTATTACAATTCCCAAACTTGAAAAGTTTCCATCAATGGAAAAAACTATATATTGGATAAATCTCCAGATTAATTCATCTACACGGTTTAAATGGATCAGATTTCCCGTCATCAAACTTCTCTTAACTCAAACCACAAGGGTATCTAGAAATAGGACCAAAATTGTTTTAGCATTATTTTTCACGTAATATATAACATATGAAGTTAAGAACTAACAAAAACATTGCTTTTATTTACTCCCATCATCTATACATGTTTTTTTTTTTAATGATCTATACATGGTTTAAATGGATTGAATTTTCTCCTCTTCATTTTTTTATGAAAACATCAAACTTCTATTAAGTCAAACCACATAGATATCCAGAAATAGGACCAAAACTGGTTTAAAGAGATTATATTATATATATATATATATACATGTATGTAACATATGAACTAACAAAAACATTGCTTTCACTATCATTTTTCCCCTCAGGAAGCAAACAAAAAAGTGATTAACTTACAGGGAACAAAGACTTCCAAAACTCAAGATCAGTCTTAGGTGTCTCAGCTATCCTTGTGGCCCATGAGATCAACATCATAAGAGAACCACATGCAAGTGAGAGAGTTGAAGTAAGCCAAGGATAAGGGTAAGCATTCAACACCTTCTTATTATAAATATTGAAGACCACATTCAAAGCCCACCATGTTGCAAAATATATCCCAATTTTGACCTTCTTAGCAGCCTCTGATGGGCCCTGGATTCCTTCAACCTCTGATCTATCTGCCTCATAAGCTCCACACACAAAATCACTTTTTTCACATCTCACAGGCTTAATAACATTCCTAACACCAATAACAGAAGAAAGGTGTAGTGGCTTTTGCACTGAAACCATAGATCTCTGAGGGTTTTTTCCTCTTGAAAAAAGGGAACATGATTGAAGTGAGGGATTTGTTGTACCCTTTTCCCGGAAAAAAAGACCAGAACCTCGGATCGCTGTACTAGGTTGTTTCAGAGTGCAAATCATGATTATGTGATAAAGGGTTGAAGAAAAAATAATAAAAACCTAAACTTTCCGACCAAAACCTGAATGGGTTGCTAAACAAATAAAAAAAGAGGGATTCAAGATGTGTTATGTGTCAGTGTCAGAACCGTGAAGTTAAATCTCACGGACCTGAACAGAACAGAACAGAACACTATGATGTGATTATGATATCAGAATGTCTCAATGGTCTCGCTTTTCTTAACACTATGATGCCTCTCTCTCTCTCTCTCTCAGATCTCGAAAGTTTTATGCAAAATCTAAATAACTACAAAACCAGAAAGTTATGGATTTCTGATTATTTTTTTTACTATTATGGGTAAATTAAAATAATAATTTTTTTCATCTCGGGTTAAACTTAAGGATGGAGAAAAAATATGTATTATTTTAATCACTTTAACTGAATATTCTAACAGTGTTCAGTAAAATTATGATTAACAGCCTAAACTAAATTTAAACTGAGAACCCAAAATAAGCTAAAGAAAAGTTAAGAAACTAAAGTTAGATAAGAAATTAACTCATGTTCCTATCATGTTTATTTTTTTAGAGAAAAGGAAAATAAGAGAGTTTTGTGAATGAAATTGAAGGTTAGGAACGCAATTCTTATTTATATTTGGATCTTATGAATTATTTTATAATTGATAATATTTCACCATAAATTAAAGATATCTATTGTTTTCATTACTTTTTATATGTGAAAAGTAATGTTTTATTGTTTGGCTATCACAATCTATCTCCTATCATTCTAATAACATCCTTCTTTGTGTTGTTATTGGTGGTTAGGGATTCTCATAGTTTCCCAACTTGTTAAAGTTGTAAGGTTTGGTGTGGGAATGGTGATGGTAAAGAATGTAATGAATTCACTTACATTATCAACATATTTCGTATCATAGTTATTAATTCTTGAAAAATCTAATAGTTTGAATTGATGAGTACGTTTAATCATTGAATTTTCCAATGATATGTGACTAAGTTTAAGTATATTTTTTCACTTACTATTAGAATAACTGGATCATCTCTCTGTTAAAGAAAGGGGTTGGTGGCTAAAGAAAGGGGTTGGTGGCTTCGTTCAAATCTCCATTAATACCATAATGCCATGTGCATCAAAAAGTAGGACATGGATTTTCATAATTAAAGATAAAACCTCTTTTTTGGCACATTCTCTCAAAAAGTTGAATAAAGGTAGAAAATTGGTTCAAGGTTTAAAAAGTGACATGATGAACAACATATTCAATTATTCATATAAACAACACTTAATGATTATAGTAATTAATTGATGCATTGTAGTAAAATATTTCACAAATAACTCAATGATTTTTCATTCAATATAATTCATCACACATTAGCCTTCATCATGGTAAACAATATAAAAAAATTTAAATCATGTATTTCATTTTCCATTTAAATAAAGACCAATGAGGTTTTCAATATCCCTCATGTCCTCATATTATCATTGAAATAGATCTAAACTATTAGATTTCCTAGAATTGATAGTCAAGATATAAAGACTTACTTTTGGAGTAAGTGAATCTCTTCCCATTTATTATTGTGAAACTACGCAAAATGGTCCATAAACAAAAAGCAAGAAATAATTTTTGTGATAGTAAAAATAAAGTAACAAGCGATAAATCACTACAAAATATTTAAAATTTAAACATTCATACAATTTTCTCATATTAATTGATAAGTTGTAGATCAGATTTCTAATGGTAAATAAATGGGAGATCCACTAAATTATAAAACCAAATTAAAAATATATAATTTAATAATTCATTACATTAGTTTCTTCATCATAAACGATAAAGAAAAAAGATAAATTATGATATTTCATATCCATTTACATAACGACAAAACATTAATGTCGTATGGTGGGATGAGACAAAGACTTACACCCAATGAGTTTCTCAAAATCTCTCATAGCCTCCATATTATCGTTGAAACCTGCAGTATTTTTAATCGAATCAAGATTGAGTCGAGCATCTTTTCTTTGTTTTACAATCCTCATTTGCCTCCATTTTGCCAAAATATTCTTTTTTGCATCAACAACTAAAGGAGAATTAGGGGAATGATATGAGGTTTGCAAAAGTGGGGGTTTGGAACTAATCTTCTCTATTGGGGTGCTCTCTTTTGCCACTAAAGAAGCCATTAATGGTTTCTTGGCTATTTTTCCTAGAGGGACAAATGTTTTATTTAGGATTTGAAACAATAGAAATCTTATGAATAATTTCACCAATGTGGTTTGCTCAACTTTGAAAGAAAGAAAAAGCTAGAGGTTACATAGATTAGGGTAAAGTAAGTATCAATGAAATGGAATGCATGTGAACAACAAAAAGAGAGGCTTAACAATGTGACTATATTGCTTTCTTCCTTTGCATTCTTGTTTTACACGTTTACAAACATTAACTTAATTATAATATATAGGATAATATTTTAATATTATAATTAACTATTTAAAAATTAAAATTCCAATTATAAATACAATATTATCATCATTGTTTAATTTCGCAAAAATATATACAAATAAGTATAAATATGAAATCATCATTCATTTATTATACTATTACGTCATTGCCTCTAAAAGAGATGGTCCACTACAAAAAAATTCCAATTATACAAACTTGCTTTTACTTTATTAATAAAATTGTATATTGTAATTTATCATTTGGATTTTAGAAATAATATAATATATTCATCATTATCTTATAATTCAAGTAATTTTAATTATTATTCATTAAATCATTCAACTTTTATTCCAACAAAACCTTAAAAAAAATATTTGCACACTATGGGTTTCTTGACCAATATGTGAAGATTGAATTCTTTGAAAGTGTAGAATTTTATCACTACTAACAAAATCTATTCCTTGCACATAGTTATCACTAGAATGAGCTGGAGAAATTTCTTAACCATATACTCTATAATTTTGAAATTTGGTAAAAATAGATGATATTATTATTTTTCCTTGCGTCTGGAGAAATTACTTAATTAGACAACCTATAATTTAATATTAATATTAATGAAATATAAGGAAGAAAAAAACTTGTCTAGTTGATGAAAAATTTAATGCTACTAACTATTTTACTAAATTTTCTTTATTCATTTCATGCTACTAAAAAATGGTTTTATAAAATTAGACAAACAAATAATTTGAAGAAATGAAAAGGAAAGTTTAGAAGGAAGTATAATAATGAATTAGAAAGGTCAAATAATAAAAGGGAGGGGTTCACTTACTCCAATAGTAAGTGGAAAAAACCTACTTCAAATCTTATTCATTCATCATGGGAAAATCCAATGGTTCAGGTGTCTAACCGATGAGAAATTTAATGCTATTAACTATTTTACTAAACGTTCTTTATTCATTTTAGGCACCTAACAAATGATTTTATAAAATTAGACAAACAAATAATTTGAATAAATGAGAATGATAGTTTAGAAGGAGATATAATAATGAATTAGAAATGACATATAATAGAAGGGAATAGACTCATTTACTACAAGTAGAAAAAATATATTTCACGTCTTATTCATTCATTATTAAAAATTCAATGATTCAGATGTATAATTGATAAGAAATTTAATCATATTAACTATTTTAATAAACTTTCTTTATTCATTTGATGCTACTAAAAAATGGTTTTATAAAATTAAACAAACAAATAATCTAAAGAAATGAGAATGAAAGTTTAGAATGAGCTATAATAATGAATTAGAAATGACATATAACGTAACGGAATGAATTCAGTTACTCTTTGGAAAAAACCTATTCCACATCTTATTCATTCATTATTAGAAAATTCAATAGTTCAGATGTCTAATTAATGAGAAATTTAATGTAATTAATTATTTTACTAAACTTTCTTTATTCATTTCATGCGACTAAAAAATGGTTTTATAAAATTAGACAAACAAATAATTTGAAGAAATGAGAATGAAAGTTTAGAAGGATGTATAATAATGAATTAGAAAGGGCATATAATAGAAGGGAAGAGATCCATCTACTCCAATATAAGTAGAAAAAACATATTTCACATCTTATCAATTCATTATTGGAAAATTCAATAATTTAGATGTCTAATTGATGCAAAATTTAATGATATTAACTATTTTACGAAACTTTCTTTATTCATTTCATGCTACTAAAAAATGGTTTTATAAGATTAGACAAACAGATAATTTAAAGAAATGAGAATAGAAGTTTAGAATGAGGTATAATAATGAATTACAAATGACATATAATAGATGGGAATGAATTTACTTCCTCTTTGGGAAAAACCTACTCCACATCTTATTCATTAATTATTAGAAAATTCAATAGTTCAAATGTCTAATTGATGAGAAGTTTAATGTTATTAACTATTTTACTAAATTTTATTTATTCATTCATATTACTAAAAAATGGTTTTATAAAATTAGACAAACAAATAATTTGAAGAAATAAGAAGGAAAGTTTAGAAGGATGTATAATAATGAATTAGAAAGGTCATATAATCGAAGGGAAGAGATCAATTTACTCCAACATAAGTAGAAAAAACATATTTAACATCTTATTCATTTATTATTAGAAAATTTAACGCTTCAAATCTCTAATTGAAGAGAAATTTAATGTTATTAACTATTTTACTAAACTTTCTTTATTCATTTCATGCTACTAAAAAATAGTTTTATAAAATTATACAAACAAATAATCTAAAGAAATGAGAATGAAAGTTTAGAATGATGTATAATAATGAATTAGAAAGAGCATATAATAGAATGGAAGATATCCATCTTCTTCAAGTAGAAAAAATATATTTCACATCTTATCCATTCATTATTAGAAAATTCAATAGTTTAGATGTCTTATTGATGAGAAATTTAATGCTATTAATTATTTTACTAAACTTTCTTTATTCATTTTATGCTACTAGAAAATAGTTTTATAAAATTATACAAACAAATAATCTAAAGAAAAGAGAATGAAAGTTTAGAATGATGTATAATAATGAAATAGAAATAGCATATAATAGAATGGAAGATATCCATTTACTCTAAGTAGAAAAAATCTACTCAACATCTTATTCATTCATTATTAGAAAATTCAATGATTCAGATGTCTAATTGATGAGAAATTTAATGCTATTAACTATTTTACTAAACATTCTTTATTCATTTTATGCTACTAAAAAGTGGTTTTATAAAATTAGACAAACAAATAATTTGAAGAAATGAGAAGGAAAGTTTAGAAGGACGTATAATAATGAATTAGAAGAGGCATATAATTGAAGGGAAGAAATCCATTTATTCTAAGATAAGTAGAAAAAACCTACTCCACATCTTATCCATTCATTATTGGAAAATTCAATGATTCAGATGTCTAATTGATGAGAAATTTAATGCTATTAACTATTTTACTAAACATTCTTTATTCATTTTATGCTACTAAAAAGTGGTTTTATAAAATTAGACAAACAAATAATTTGAAGAAATGAGAAGGAAAGTTTAGAAGGACGTATAATAATGAATTAGAAGGGGCATATAATTGAAGGGAAGAAATCCATTTATTCCAAGATAAGTAGAAAAAACCCACTCCACATCTTATTCATTCATTATTGGAAAATTCAATGATTCAGATGTCTAATTGATGAGAAATTTAATGCTATTAACAATTTTACTAAACTTTCTTTATTCATTTCATGCTACTAAAAAATGGTTTTATAAAATTAGACAAACAAATAATTTGAAGAAATGAGAATGAAAGTTTAGAAGGAGGTATAATAATGAATTAGAAAGGGCATATAATAGAAGGGAAGAGATTCATCTACTCCAATATAAGTAAAAAAAACATATTTCACATCTTATCCATTCATTATTGGAAAATTAAATGATTCAGATGTCTAATTGATGAGAAATTTAATGCTATTAAATATTTTACTAAACTTTCTATATTCATTTCATGCTACTAAAAATAGTTTTATAAAATTAGACAAACAAATAATCTAAAGAAATGAGAATGAAAGTTTAGAATGATGTATAATAATGAATTAGAAATGACATATAACATAAGGGAATGAATTCATTTACTCTTTGGAAAAAACATACTTCATATCTTATCTATTCATTATTAAAAAATTCAATAGTTGAGATGTCTAATTAATGAGAAATTTAATGCTATTAACTATTTTACTAAACTTTCTTTATTCATTTCATGCTACTAAAAAATGGTTTTATAAAATTAGACAAACAAATAATTTGAAGAAATGAGAATGAAAGTTTAGAAGGAGGTATAATAATGAATTAGAAAGGGCATACAATAGAAGGGAAGAAAAAACTTACTCTAAATCTTATCAATTCATTATTAAAAAATCTAATGGTTGATATGTCTAATTGATGATAAATTTAATGCTATTAACTATTTACTAAGCTTTCTTTATTCATTTCATGCTACTAAAAAATGGTTTTATATAATTAGACAAACAAATATGAAAATTAAAGTTTAGAATGAGGTATAATAATGAATTAGAAAGGGCATATAATAGAAGTGAGGAGATTCACTTACTCCAATGGAAAAAACATATTCCACATCTTATCCATTTATTATTTGAATATCCAATGGTTCAGATATCTAATTGATGAGAAATTTAATACTATTAACTATTTTTACTAAATTTTCTTTATTCATTTCACGCTACTAGAAAATGGTTTTATAAAACTACACAAACAAATAATGAGGTATAATAATGAATTAGAAAGGGAAAATAATTAAAGGGAGAATATCCACTTACTCCAAGAGTAAGAGGAAAAAATATATTCTACAACTTATTTATTTATTATTGGAAAATCCAATGGTTGAGATGTCTAATTGATGAAAAATTTAATGCTATTAACTATTTTACTAAACTTTCTTTATTCATTTCATGCTACTAAATAATGGTTTTATAAAATTAGATAAACAAATAATTTGAAAAAAATGAAAAGGAAAGTTTAGAATGAGGTATAATAATGAATTAGAATGAGCAAATAGTATAAGAGAAGAAATTCACTTACTCTTAAAAAAACTTATTGACATCTTAACTATTCATTTTTGAAAAATCCAATGGTTCAGATATACTCACCAATTCAAACAATTGAATTTTCTAAGATTAAATTACTATAATGTGGATTTTTTCTTACTATCGGATAAATGAATCTTTTTATCTAAAAAAAATTATAATAAGCAAATATGAATTAGATAAGAGGAGTGAATTAAATTGGGGTAATGACGTAGGAAGCCCATTTATGAATTAAAATTGGGCCTTCGAGTGGGATTTGAAAAAAGTCCCGAATTGGTGTAAAACCCTAAAGCTCTGTTTGTTTTGAAATTCAGAAGTGTTGTTCTGTTGAGTGAACGCAACAATGTCGATGTCGAAGAGTTCGAAGATGCTTCAATTCATCAATTACCGCATGCGTGTGACGATTCAGGATGGTCGTCAACTCGTCGGAAAGTTTATGGCCTTCGACCGCCACATGAATCTCGTTATCGGCGACTGCGAGGAGTTCCGCAAGCTTCCACCGGCGAAGGGAAAGAAACCCGGTGAGGAGCGTGAGGACCGTCGTACTCTTGGACTTGTTCTACTCCGCGGCGAAGAGGTTATATCAATGACAGTTGAAGGACCACCTCCTCCTGAAGAGTCACGTGCCAAGTCTGTTAATTCCGCTGCGTTAGGAGGCCCTGGTATAGGACGTGCTGCTGGAAGAGGAATTCCTGTTGCTCCTGTTGTTCAGGCCCAGCCTGGGCTTTCTGGGCCCGTTAGAGGAGTTGGTGGGCCACCTCCTGGTATGATGCAGCCGCAGATCTCTCGTCCACCGCAGCTTTCGGCGCCACCGATTTCGTATCCACCTGGGGCTCCTGTCATGAGGCCGCCTGGTCAGATGCAGGGGTATCCTGGTGGGCCACTGCCGCAGATGAGGGGACCAATGCCGCCTGGGCAATATGGGCCAAGACCTGGTGGACCGCCTCAGCCTTATCCTGGTCCGCCGCCTCAGTTTGGGCAGAGGCCAATGGGGCCTCCACCGCCTGGTCAGATGATGAGGGGACCTCCTGGTCCTCCTCGTCCTGGGATGGGTGGTCCACCGCCTCCTCGCCCTGGGATGCCGCCACCGCCTGGTGGTATTCCTGTTTATGGACCACCCAGACCTGGCATGCCTCCTCCACCAAACCCTCAGAATCAGCAACAACAGTAATGGTAGTTTTTCTCACTCTTCTCTTTTACTTGCTCTCTGTGTTTTATGGCTATTTAGTATGAAACACGAATCATTAAATGTGTGTAATATATGTACATCTGTTATGTAATGAAGTTGTTTGATAGAGTGCCAATCACTAATTGATATGCATATTTTAAATATGTTCTGTCATTTTTTACCTGTCATTGTGTTGAGAAAATCAGAAGCTAGAATCTGAACTCCTTGAAATGTAAAGCTTGATTCAGCTGTACGATGGATGTTAAGCGTTTATGAAGATTTGAGCTATATTATGCATGCCGTATTGCCATATTGCCATATTTTAGACAAGGGTTAAGAAAAGTGTTTTATGGAGTTTTTTTTGTTATAAACTCCTGTAGGTGGTGATTTCTGGCTTTGAAAGCCTTATTGATTATGCTACAACGTACAGCCGAAGTCAGTTTGTGTAACCATTGGTCAGGTTATTGTGATTGGGTGTTGTTTTGTTTGTATGTTAGGTTATTCAGAAGGTTTGACTGTTTGGTGCAGTTATGGGATATGCAAATTGTGAGCTCAATCTTCAATTTCTGTTTGTTTTTGTTTTTGTTTTTACTGTATCTATTGTCCACATTAGATTCTTTAACTATCTCTTCATATGCTTGTCACATATATTAACTTGTGGTAGAACCTCTAATGTCACCTACCATGTCTAACCTCAAAGACTTTTAATACTAATTTTAAATGCTTTCTCCATTCAGTCCTAAATTATATCTGGTACTGGATTTTAGTTTCTTGTGCACTCTCTGGTAAAACTATTATAACTTTGCATGGTGATTCATGCTCTGCTAAGATATTACCTTTTTCGTCTTATCTGCTTCACTTTGTCTTATTCTCCTCAGTTTGGGCTCGTTCCTTCCATCTACCGGTCCTTATTTAGCCATTGTACGGATTTGTCTAACAGTTTGTATCTTCTATATTAGCCAGCAGCCAACACATTTTTCTTGTTGATTCTTCAGTTATTTTCATATAAAACAGTGACAAGTGCTCAAACCATTTTAGTCCCCAAGTTTGGACATATTATGTGGTTTTGGATAAGAATTATTGTCAAACTCAGGTGCTGAACTTTAGTATGAGCATCTAAATGCTTGTGAAAAGTCATCTGTAACATAATACCTATCCGTGCCAATAGAAGACTAACAAATTTTACTTTATTAATTTCTTTTCTATCACAGTATGACAAATAGGAGTTAAAATAAAGAAATGAGAAAAAAGTAAAATAACTTGGTACTATTGTAGTGACTTAACTTATTATTTCCCCTGTAGTCTATACCTTTAGAGGTTAAGTCACATAATCTTCCTGTTTCTATAAAATTTGAATGTCATGTATGATACATTCAGCGATAAAATAATAGTATTGATATGTAGCTGATTCACATTTTAGATTCCTTCTCTATGTTAAGAATTAGGAATAAGTGAGGGAATGTGTTACATACTCTGTCTATTTTCAGTTTTTGTTAAGCATATATGAGGTCTTTGTACTGGACTGGGTACTTTTCATGGTACCCACTCAATATTTGTTCGTGATATTAAATTCATTCTACTTGGTCTGTAAATTTATCACTGTTAGAAGTGGGAATACTCTTCAATTTGTGGTCTCTATTTGTTGTTTTTTGCAACTTAAGTCCGTCCTTAACTGACTGCCTCAATATTTTACACTTTTCAGCTTTTTATTATTGCAGTGAACATTGAGTATGACATAGTAAAATTTAGAAAATTCTTAACAGAAGAGTGATGTGGCCTTCCCCTTTTTTATTTCTGCATATTCATTATGCACTTGTGAAATCTTAGACATATGCACTTGTGAAAATTATTTTTATCTAGAGTTTACTGATTACTAGAAAACTATTGTGGACTACAAATTTCGATGAAGGAGATCCATTTTTTACTATCAGGTATGAACAAGTAAAGCATTTCATTAAGTATAAATAGAATTCCACATGGCTGTGGTACTGCTGTATTTGTACCTATGGTCTTGAATCTTTTTGTTCTATGCCTTGTACTTGTTTGTTTGCCTTGCTTCATGTGTAGTAGATTTATCTTTTCTTGTGATATGTGGTTAATATCATCCCTCATTTTTGGTCCGTTCTAAATAGATAACTTCAAATTATTGTTGCAGATTTGGTATTGCTGGTGCTATGAAGATTCATAGCTTGGTTATCTTGCGCACACTTCAATATTCAGCGTGTAGCCAGGAAGTGATTATTGCTTGTACAACCTTGAATCATTCTCTTGTTAGGGATTTTTGTATTTCTTGATGAGAATGTGTTATGTTAGAATATGTTTTGGAGGAGGTTATGCTATTGCAATCTGAGCATTATTTAGACATATGATTCGGCTATGTACATTGTCAAGGATAGAAATGCCGGATTGCAAATCAGGATTGTTGTTTATTGATTTCTGAATGTAGGACTGATATTTGACCTCTTCTATTTTCTGGCTATATAATATGACTATGACTTGGTTAATGTTTTGTGATAATATTATTTTATCAAAACTTATATACGGTTCCTCACAGAGCCATTAAAGTGTGAAGCTCTTATCTTAAATATCACTCTCATTCTAACATTTGGTGCTCCAATTGGAAATGTATTGAAAACACAGCAACAATACATAGGATGGAACCAACTGGAACATAACAGAATCATAGTTCTATTTCTAGAAGTACCCTCATTTTCCTCCTCTCTCACTGTCGGTCATATCCTGTACTAGAGAGGGAACTTTTATTTTTTGTTTTTACTAAAAATATTATCTCTCATTCTAAATAAAGATATAAGTATCATCGTAACCTATCTTTTTTAGAGTACTTTTCTCTCTTGGAGAGGATACTAACTCCTCTCTAGTAGATGATACTAACTCGTGTTGTTAGTATATAAATTTATCTTTATTATAAATCCATCATTACATTAAATATAATTACTTAAACAAGTTTGTGACCAGAGTAAAAAACATTTTATCTCTCAGAAACTGCACGTGCCGAGGTGTAATTGAATGTTGTAGAAATATTGGAAAAATATGACTAGAACATATATCAGCAGTATGAGTGTACCACATATTATCTAATGTGATTAACTTTTATTTATTTATTAATTAAGCCCATTAGCAAAATTAGGCCCAATTTTAGAAGCGTTAATAAATTAGTGGGTGAGACTAATTTCACATTTTTCATTCATTCATTCATTCGCTGATTGATTCCCAAATCAAATTGAGATCTTCTCCTTTGTCGTCTCCACTTTCGCTTTCCGTTCTGATTTTCTCACTCTCTTTCTCCTCTTCCATCGCCACGCGCATGCACGAAGGGCTTCTCATTATTAGGTTTTCCTCAATTTCACTATAAATTCTGCATTTTTTCTTCAATTTACTATGGATCACGATATGCAGTGTTTCTTAGCTTCCCCTTTGATGTTTATTGTTATTTTTTAACGGAGTTTCATGATTTAGTTTTCCTTCATTGCTGGGATTTTACTCTGGATATCATCCAAAGTAGTATTCTTTTATCTCTCTGTTTTACTATCAAAATATGAACAAGTGGTGTTTGCATTGCAATGATTGGATACTTATTTCAACCTTAAAAACCATTTATTCTCAGTATGCTTTTCATATTATTTTCTGATTTTCCATATTTATCCTCAATCTGGACTACATTACTTTGGTGTAATTGGAGGATCTTGAGATACTATGTAACTCTTATCATGTTTCCTTAGTGTGTACCAACTTAATCTGATGCGAAGGGACCATTTTCCTCCACAAATCACTTGTGAATCCACCGACCATTGATTGATAGATTTCCACTTTTTAAACAGATTGGATGATGATTCTTTGATAGATTTTTTCATTATAGTAACCAGGCAAAATCTTTTCTTTGGTTTCATTCACTAATTTGGATATCAGTTAGTATTATCATATTGCCTCCTCAGTTTTATTTCCTCCTAGCCCCATCCCGATTTTTTTTTTTTAAATTTTTGATAGTTAGTTTAAATCATAGTTTTGAACAACTGAACCACCCTTTAAACCAGAAAACTGTTATGTGCCTTGGACTGGTCTTGAACGAGGCTTCCAATCGGCGCATTTGCCATGTGCCTTATGAAATGCCAAAGTGGAGATTTGAACCCCACAACAGGGCTTGGTAGGCTAGCTAAGAAGCACAGACACTCCTAACTTTACTTCACAACTCTTATATTTACATTTTTAAAATTTTATTCCCATTTAGGTGGAAATATTGCCATAATCAAATAAATGTTAGCATTTTATTATGCTTAGTCCGGGTCATATAATTTTGATACTCTCTGTAACTATTATGGATGATCTAGGACAACCTTAATTTTAGCTTTCAAATTTTACTTTAGAGGTTAATAACTTAATATGCATCATGGCAATCATGTTTAGTGATTGTAACTCATCATTTTTATGATTATCTGTCGCACATAATACAGTAGCTGAAACCAATTCATGTTAGCTTTATTTTTTTAATATACTTTATGTTCTTTTTTCCTATGTAGCAACCAGTCTATATGAAATATTGAATATTTATGTTCTGACTATAGAGAATTTCTATGAAGATGTAGGTAATGGTGATAACCTATGAAGCATAGATACAGATATGTGTGTCGGATACGATATGTATCTAATACACCGATACGCATTTTTTCTAAAATATAGGATACGATATGTTCAATGATACATGTATAAAATTGTAAAAAATATATAAAATATGATAAAATTATAAGTGCAAATCAAAATATCCAAAGTAGAAAGCATAATGGAAATTGCAAATCATTGTTCTCCATTAGTGTTTGCGTTCATTAGTGTTTGTCTTTAAATAAGTTGGTATTTATCTTGATTATTGGGTTGCTTTGATTAAAACGTATCATATCTATTCTAGTTTTTTGTTGAAAATGTTTTAGATACGTATCCTATCTATTCTAGTTTTTTGTTCAAAACGTTTCAGACACGTATCTTCATATTTTTTTATTTTTGGATATTCTATGGATACGTATCCATGACGAATCGGAGCATATCCGTGTCGGATACGTGTCCGACACCGACACGTGAAGGAGTTTCACGTGTCGGTGCTTCAGAGGTGATAACCACATGGGCTGTCAGCTTGACCTTATATCTTAGGGCATAATAGTATATTATCTAGCTTTCTGAGGGATACATGCTTTGCTATCTTGGTAGTTACTTTGCCACCTTTCCTTAGCTGCACTGTTTTCTTTGCTTTAGGTTGTTTAGATTTATAAAGTCCTTCTAATTCTACAATTTGAAATATATGTTAATGTTGCTCTAATACTATTTTTTTACATGATTTCAGCAGCACAGGAGGAAGGAAGCACTTGGCAGATTACTATTAGCACCTTCTTTGATCTGAAATAATTTGCCCTGATTTAAAATGGGGAAAAATGAGTTCCTCACACCAAAAGCCATTGCCAACCGTATTAAAGCAAAAGGACTGCAGAAACTTCGGTGGTATTGCCAGATGTGCCAGAAACAATGCAGAGACGAGAATGGGTTTAAATGTCACTGCATGAGTGAAGGGCATCAACGTCAAATGCAAATTTTTGGGCAAAACCCACATCGGATAGTGGAAGGATATTCTGAAGAGTTTGAGAGTACTTTCCTTGAGCACATGAAGCGCAGCCACCGATTCAGCCGTGTGGCAGCGACTGTGGTTTATAATGAATATATAAATGATAGACACCATGTTCATATGAACTCCACTCAGTGGGCTACACTAACTGAGTTTGTTAAGTACTTGGGTCGAACTGGAAAGTGTAAGGTTGAAGAAACGCCCAAGGGTTGGTTCATTACATACATAGATAGAGATTCAGAAACCCTTTTCAAGGAGAGGATGAAGAATAAGAGAATCAAGGCAGATATGGTTGATGAAGAAAAGCAAGAGAAGGATATCATGAAACAGATTGAAAAAGTTGAGCAATTGATGCAGCTACCTACTACTGAATCTGGTCAGCCTTCACAAGTTGAGCCCCCAAGGGAACTCAATTTGGAAGATGGAGTTAAGATTGGATTTTCTCTTGGGTCATCAGCTAAACCTGTGACCAAAGAAAAACATGAGGCATCGGCAAAGGTGGTGTTTGATGAGGTTGAGGAAGAGAAGCCCGAGGAAAAGAATCCTGGAAGAAATTTGAAGAGGAAAGAGAGTGGTGGTGGAAAATCAACCTTGGAAGAATTGATGAGGGATGAAGAGAAGAAAAAGGAAAAAATTAACAGGAAAGATTATTGGTTGCATGAGGGAATTGTGGTCAAGATCATGAGCAAAGCTTTAGCAGAGAAGGGATATTACAAGCAAAAGGGTGTGGTGAGAAAGGTGATTGACAAGTATGTTGGGGAAATAGAAATGCTTGAAAACAAGCATGTACTCAGAGTTGATCAGGCAGAGCTTGAAACTGTCATTCCACAAGTTGGGGGTCGTGTAAAAATAGTCAATGGGGCATATCGTGGATCAATTGCTAGGCTTATAGGGGTGGATACAGATCATTTTTGTGCTAAGGTGCAGGTAGAGAAAGGTCCCTATGATGGTAGGGTGCTTAAAGCTGTGGAATATGAGGACATTTGTAAAATTGCCTAATTTGACTGTTCCTGTGAATTTTTTTGTTATGTATCTCACTATAACAGAAATCATGACTTTTTCTCTTGGCTAGATAGAGTACATGTTTGATAACATAGATTTTGGCCCTTCACGGAGACTACATTAGATAGAATATTTCTAAGTAGTGCTGTGCTGATGGGTCCAAATTATTGTTAATTTTAAATAATGAGTTCGCCGAAAAGGTTTATAAAAAATATATTATGTTGCACAAATTACCCTCTTATTTTGAGTAGTCAATGTGAATAATAATAATAATATACAAGCTACTCTAAGTGATGCAGTTCTTAACTATACCAACTCAGTATCAGGACTCAGGAGATTAGAATTTTGGAGTATCAGGACTCAGGAGATTACATTAAATTGTAGAGTAATTACCAATTTGGTCACTCAATTTTTACATGTATCTATTTGGCTTTTCTGAATTTTTACATGTATCTATTATATATATATATTAACCAATATTGAAGAAGCTACCTTATGATTTTGTTTATTGCTATGGGCTCGTTTGGGTGATTGCCAATTTCTTTTTTCATCAGAAATTAAACTTTGAAAAGAAAACTGGTCTGTTTGCCACACAAAAATTCGGCTGAAATTGTTTTTTCCTCATCCCTAGTTCAATTTGGCAATATCCAATTTCTACTAGATCTACCACACTTTTAAAGATTATGGTATATATATATTTTTGTTTTAATAAATCCATTTCAGGACAAAAACTCCGGGATGCCTATCTTTTTTATATCCAAGAAAAACATGTCTTGTATTATATATTCTTTATTAGCTTTTTATGTCACATAACAAATTATTGGTAAAAATTATGAGCAGGCTTCATATATTCCAAGCACCCAACATGCATGCTTCAGAAATTTATTTGCCAAAAAATGATACATATGATTGTCCATGATATCTTTAAAGTTTAAGCTAAGCTATTTATTATTCATCCCCTTAATGCTTTCAAGGAAATAGAATTTAATAGTAGAACTACTGAAACGTATACTACTTGCATATAAATGCTGGAACAAAACCTATCAGCATCACTCATCTATAGTTGCATTATTTATTCATGACATGGTACCCTGCATATTCCTGTTTATAGCAAAGAATTAGTTACGTAAAATACAAATGCTATGAACTATGAATTATTTATTTTCTACAAGTACTCTCCTGAGAATTATATATCACCTTTTTGGTCATGTCACTCTGCAAATCCATATTGAGCATAGAGGCTATATCCCGGATCCAGCAAGGCGACGCCTAGAGGCATTTGATATGGCGATTTGGCCAAGCTTGTCAGCATCATTTGATACGGCCCTTTCACTGGTTTGTGTATAATGCCGCAACCATTCTCCAACATAAGCCTGAAACATTAAAATAGGTTTGACAATGTCGGGAAGAAAATTGTTGGCAGAAAGGCACTATATGTAACAATATATTCTGGTAGAACTGAAAAGGGTAGTTATATGTGGATCTAGTACAGGTCTATCATATGATATGATTTTGTTGCATCATGCAAATATTTCCAAGCACTTCTGTTAAGAAGGATATATTGTAGTCTTAAAGCAATACAACTAGAAAACCCATTTTCCAGTAAGCATACACAACATGAACAACATATTGGGACAAAATAGTTAACTATAGTTATAATTATGATACATTTTTAATGTGCAAGAAAATTATAGCCACGTAATTAATTTTAAGACAGGAAGTAACCTGTTGAGGTCTCATAATCTTCGTATCAGGATCATCCAAGGATTCTCTCCAATGTGCCAAGTACCCAGCCATTCGAGGGATAGCAAATAAAACTGTGAAAAATTCCGGAGGAAATCCCATGGCCCTGATCGTATAAAACCATCAGCTCAAGACTTCAACCCTTGTATCATATTCTGGGAGGGGGACATATATTATCCTCCCTAGTTACAATAATTGGCAGTAAGAATAGATTACCTATAAATTAATCCAGAGTAGAAGTCAACATTTGGATATAACTTTCTCTTGATAAAATATTCATCCGATAGTGCAACCTTCTCCAATGCAACTGCAACCTAAATGATCAAATAATTCCAGAGAAGTTAGAACTTGTAAAGTTTAAACTAAATATACTTAACCAAATCGACATTAAATTAAGCAGAAGTTTCCTTGATCAGGCAATAACTGTAGTGTGTGAAACCTTAAGTAATGCTTTATATTTGAAAATGTAAAAAGTTGGTAAAGATTTTAAATGACTTCAAATCATCTGAATTGATCTGCTATCTTTATTTTCACAGAAAAAAAATGGCATCTAACCTAATGAATATGCATTACATGCCAAACCTACATAGAGAATATTTTAAGCAAGTGCCTTTAAACACCCCCTTTTTCCTAACTTGCTTCCTCAACATTTAAATTTTAAAATATGTGTGAGCCTCCTTGGGAGTGCATTATATGCACAAACACATATAGATGTACTACTTTCTGCATTGGAGTTCATAGCAAAAATTAAAAATACAAAAAGAATATTAAATAAAAAATCAGCAGAAAAACTCAATATAGTTTTTCTAGTTTGTCATTATATTCACAACCCCTGATTGGTTGATCATAAGCCTCATGACCAGCATAAGGAATATATAACTGACAGGCAGCACAAAAGAGCACAGACGGGTAGAATAAAATGGACAAGCACCTCGATAAGAGGATCCCGGCCAACAATTGAAAACACTTCCTCTGCCAAGCTTCTTAAGACCTTTGCTCTGGGATCATAGTTTTTGTACACTCTGTGTCCAAAACCAGACATCTTCCGTTTCCTGAAGGAAAAACACAGGACAGGAATATCAATTAAATAGGAATGCTATATGTTAGAAAATCAAGAAAGTATCTCTTAAGATGATCTCTTAGGAGTTACTTTCTATTCAATAATTAGTTTCCTTATTTAATTAGGATTAGGAGTCTTGTTATTAGTATAAATAGGATTGCTGGTTTTTTTTTTCATAGAGGGTGTGCCTCAGCGCAACAGTAACGTTGTTTGTCTCGTGACATGGAGATTATAGGTTCAAATCCTTGAAACAGCCTCTTCACTTGCAAGAGTAAAGATGTGTACATCTAGATGTGAAACTTGTGTACTAGGCCCCGTTTTTGTAACATTATTATCATTACCATTGCACACCATATCAATTTATTTATTTTTATTCTATTATTCAGGGTCTCTATTCTCTCTTTTCCACCTTCTCTATCTAACCATATAAATTCAACATCATCCTTTCAGGGGATGAGCTAAAGCTAACTACTAAGAAAAAAGGTAAAACATAAAAAACAAAAAAGAAAGTAGTAGCTACCTGGCTTTGACACCTTCAATGAACTCTGGAATCTTATCAATAGTTCCAATTTCACTCAGCATTTTCAGTACAGCCTACAGAATCAAAGGCCAATCAGCATGATTACATATCAAATAAAAGTGTTGTGCTTGAGTTAACTCACACAACATTAACACGTGCAATATACAGAAAACCGTGACAGAATTAACTATTTATAGTCACCTCATTAGCTCCACCATGCAGAGGTCCATACAGAGCTCCTACACCTCCAGCAATAGCAGTATATACATCAACGCCGCTGAAATAAGATAATGGTTATGCAATATTAAAATGACTGCTTCATGTTGCTTGAGTAGTTCTGTAGGAAGATGTACCTTGATGAAAGGTGTCGGACAGCGGATGTAGAGCAATTCATTTCATGTTCTGCATGCAGGATGAAGATGATGTCCAGTGCACGAGTTAGTTTTGGATTGGGTTTATATGACCGATTGCCTCTGAAAACATACAGTGTAGATTTATTTGTTATACACTCTAATTCCACAGACACACAAAAGAAGGTATATCTGGCTACCATTCTATAATCAAACATTAAATTATAGTTCTTTTGAGCACAAAAGTATGAAGAATAAATAAATTAAAAAAAACAAGTTAGGCTTATTCCAAATTATAAATCTGAGCTAAAAATATCATACGACATACAGAGAATCTAGCATGTATAGGAAGTTCTCTGTGTAAGAAAGGTGGTTGGATGGAAGCACAGGTGGCCTTCCTGCCATTCTGAGAAGCACTGCAGCAGCAATTGTTGTTATCTGCAATTAAAAAAAATTTGATATTGCAATAAAACAGTGTATTACTTTCACATAAGCAGAGTTACGTGTGTACTGCACAAAATCCCACAACATACAAGCTGTAACACCAGTGCAAGAAGCCTTCAAAAGTCACTGAAAAACCTATATATATCAGATATAAAACGGTGCAAGGAGTAAAGAACTCAATAAGCACACCTTTCCAATAACCCGTGCTATTTGTTTGTCTCTCGCTTGCTTTGAGTTGTAAACATCAAGGCCCTGCATTAAATTATGATAAAATTTATACTTATAAAATTCAAAGCCAAAACAGATAATATAACACGGCATTAACAATATAACACAAGGAACTAGATAAGAAAAGAGTAGCAGCGAATGCACATTGAACTCACCCACAGGAAAGAGTAATATCCCAAAGGAATTCCTTGACAAAATATAAAAAAAGCAACAAGTCTAAATGGAAGGCACATAGGTAGAATCAATAAATATAAGTGTATCTGTTGTGTGCAAACACTAACTGTCCCATTGGGCATATTCTAATACTAAGTGGAGGACAAAGATAAGTTGTTTTTATCTCTCTAACATGTCCTCTCATGCAAAATATGGAAATTTGAAAAAATAAAATTAAATCCAATACATGAAAAGGTAATAATGTATTGCCTATAAAATTCAGATATACAAAGTGTCATGTTATGGTGTCACCATGCACTTGAATCAATGGATAATAGTTCAAAGAGTGAGTAACTTCCAGCAGTTTTGGTTACGTACTCTGAGAGCAGGATTCGCATCAGGATGAAAAACAGATAGAGCACTAAGGGCATTAACAAGCACACCCATAGGATGAGCATCATGAGGCATTGAATGTATGATATCCTACAAAACAAATGTAAGATGATACCACAACTCAATCAGATAGTTACCTCATACTTCATTAAAGAAATGAACAAAGTAATCTCACTCGTTTAAACAATCAGTATTACAATTGTAAACCTGCTATTCAAGTCATAGTCAGATTTTCTTTCAACATTGAATATAGAAAAAACAGCACATGCTCCTGAAAACCCAGTTAGAAAATTATTCCACCAGTTCTCAAAAAAATACTGTGATGAAAGATCAAGTAGATTCATTTAAAAATATAAAATATCACTGGCATGTTAAAATTCAATTTTCCAACCGTAATACAATTAGTGGAAATCTTTTAAAAATCTAAAAGCTACGACTGGCTGAAAGAAAGAAGTAGCGGATATGATTTTGAGACCATAAACCCATGGCAATAGTTACTAGATATAGCTCAAAAGCTCACCAAAACTCCTTGTGGAACAGCTGAATGCTGAGATATAGCGAAACTCCATTCCGCTAACTGACTTTTAGAAGGCAAGTTTCCATACACTAAAATACATAGAAAGATGGAGTCAATAAACTTCAGAAACATTCATGCTATGCACAAAAGCATGTAATTAGAAGCAACATGTGTCTTGCAGTGTAATAGAAAAAGAGGGGGGGGGGGGGGGGGGGGGGGGGGGGGGGACTCACTTATGAGATATGACACTTCCATATAAGTGCTTTTCTCTGCCAACTCCTCAATTGGGTATCCTCTATATCTAAGAATCCCCTCATCGCCATCAATATAACTAATTGCTGATCGAACAGGAGCTGTGTTTAAATAACCCGGGTCATAAAGCTTGAGCCCCTTATCATTCTTCCCAGTCGATATCTGCAAATCAAATATTAGATAATCTCACAATCTAGCATTAAAAAAATCAACAATAAACATAAATAATCATGCTATATAATAACAAAGGAAACTGATTTTTGTACATCAAATTTTTTTCACAAATTTGATGTCTCCAGTTAACAACTCACACTATATGGTTAACAAGACCATTACTGTAATCATTATTAGCCTCGTTAATCACATAATACGCATTGATAACGTTAAGTCTGTGGATCCGGCTCCTCTAAAGTGGAGGATGCATTTTAGAGGGTAAAGTATGCATTTATGACTATTGATTTAGAAATCAATGGCTGTGATAATAATATATTTTCACATATATAACAAATCATGGAGTTGTTATAATCAATTAATATATATGTGCACTTACCCACGAGATAAATCCAATTTTGTGCATGAAAAAAAATATGGATAACCAATATATTATAATAGAATAAAAAATGTCTTTATTAAGAAAATAACTGCATCACTTCTCAATGTATGAACATCACATTTTCACCAAAAAAAATTATTTATCTATAATTTTTAACTTGTGTGAGTCCAAACTGGTTAGAATTTTCCTAGCAATTTCATAACGAAAGACAGTTTTTTGTTAACTACATACAATATTATCGACAAATTTTAATGATGTTTTTACTTCTTAAATCCGCATGAAACTATAAAAAAAAGTGAATCATATAAAATGTCTTATAAATGTAAAAAAGTCTTGTGAAAAATGACGAGGCAGAACTAATTATGAATAAATTATTTTATTTTATTTTATAAATAAAAACTCGATAAACATCAAACAACGACAAAGAGAAACTACAATTCGAAACAATTGAACAGAGCATAAAGGAACGAAATTGATGGAGACCCATTTCACGAAATAGGGAATTCCTTGGAAAACAATATAAAAATGAAAAATTGATGGGACATATATTGGTACCTTTTTGAAATCAGAAGCTTTGACGGTGCCGTCACGTGAGACCAGAAGCTGATACTTTTTCCCCGTTCTGTCGTCGACGACGGTTAACGTACCGTCGAGGTTGACGGGCTGTGACGGAGGAGGAGCGGAGAGGAGAGGGTGAGGGTGGAGGTGAGAGAGATTGTGATCGGTGGAAGAAGGAATGAGATGAGCAGAGAGCATGGCCAAACGGCCACGCGCTTGAAGCATCGGTGATTCAGAATCGTCGTTTGACATTTTCAGTGAAGAGTTGGAATTCGATTAGAAAGATATGCAAACAATTGTGGACGGAGAAGAACAAAGTGATGAGAGAGATTCACTGTTAATGAATCAATCAACTTAAATACACACTCATTAATGACATCTAAGTTACTCTACATCTTAACTATCAATTTTAATACACACGTTTTTATAGTTGATAATAAGAATTATCTTTTAACACAATGTGTTTAACATGTATTAATATTTGATTCATTGGTTAAGGAATTACATCTTATGTCTATGATCTGCTATCAGTTATGGTTAGTTATTAAAATAATCAAAATTTTAATTTAAATATATTTTTTCAATTAATCATAATTTATAATATAATGTGATAATATATTGATTTATGATGAGGGATTCATTGACTTCAAGAGGAAAAATTTATTAAATAAGTAATCTTAGTCATCAATTCTTGGGAAATATAATAGTTGAAATTAGTGAGTAGATCTAAATCATTGGATTTTCCTAAAATTGATGGCTAATATGTGAAATAAGTTTTTTAAACTTACTATTGGAGTAAGTGAATCTCCACCATTGATTTATAATATATGATAGTTCATTAGTAAAAACATGTATTTTTTTTATAAGCGTAAAAACATGTATTTAACAAAAGTGAAAAAGTAACTGTATTAAATTTTTTTAAATTAATCTCACTTTTACTTTAGTATTTAAATTTTAGTCTTATTTCTTACTTTAGTCTTCCTATAAGAATGTTATTAAAAAATATTTTTAATATTCTATTAAAAATATAAGGGAGTATTTAGAAAAAAGTTATCTCTAATTACTTTTACTTTAAAAGGGACGGAATATAGTAATAGTCACACGTGGAAAGCACCAGGCATTTTTTGCTTGGTAAATGTACCCCGTGTAGTTTTATATATATGGGAAAACCTATAAGAATTTCTTAAATTTTATGCATTTAATAAATATTTTTTTATTTCAATTATTCATTAAACTTTAATCGATGGTGAAATTGGACTTCGATAAATATAATATTAATTACTAACAATTAAAAAACTCACTTGAACAATTTTTTAATTTCAACTACTATATCATTGTTATATAATTTTATATATTAATATTACTGCTTCATTTTAACTCTTAAATTTAGTTATCATCTTATTCTAAATAAAAAGAGTCTATGATAGTGACTTGTAAAATGGTTCATGATATATTATGTAACTAAATCAAAAATTATTGATTTAAAGATAATAGTCACATGTGGAAAGTGTACAAATAAGATTTTCAAATTATTTTTTTGGACAAAATTTCTCTAAAATGAGTTTATCTTTAAAGTAATAAGTTGAAGTATATGACGAAGCATTAGCAGCGTCAAACTCTATGACACATCTTAGTTCTTATCAACTCAGCTACCAATCTGGGATAAACTCATTTTTAAATTAATAAAAGTAAATCTTAAAGAAAATCAATATATTTTCCCTTTAAAACAAGCATTTCTATAACATGTTAAAAATCTTAGAAGAAGATATTTTATTAGATTTCTTAAATCCTTTAAACCAAATTTCATTAATTCTACTCAAAACACTTCATATAAAAAAACATATTGAAGAAATATATTACGTAATTAGTTTTCAACAATTTCATTACCAATTTCACCCTTTATTTTTTTTAAATTATATTAGTTACTCCAACTAAAAAATCATATTATTTTTGCAATGTATAAATATTTTCACATCAAATTTTTGTGATGTGTAAATTATTCCTATAATATACCCTTTTAATAATATACAGTATTAACAATTGAAGAATACTATAAATATATTACCTTAATTGCATTTTAAGAAAAAATGTTGAAAACAAAAAATAAAATATTAAAATAAAACAAATAAATAAAATATTGCATGTCTAATTATAATAAAATATTAAATAAATATTGTATTTATTTAAGACACTTTTTTAATTTCATATAATTATAAAACTACTTTTAGTGAACAATTCTAGTTTAGTAATCTATTCACCTCAAATTCACAAGTATAAACTAATAGTAACAATTTAGTTTTGCCAAGCAAACTTATTATAGTGTTAGAAGATGACAATTAAAGCATACCCGTAATGTTTACAATAAGGGTATACACCCCAACATGGAAAAAACTTTGCTGGAAAGAATTAAGGGATTAGTCTTTGCTATGCAATTTCATAAATAAATCAAACATTATTTGAATCTTTCATCCTAGATCACAGACCAATTAAACATCCATGCCAAATTCAATATTTCTATTTGGAACTAAGATCCAAGTATTAATGCTATGTGTTTGTGAATGGTTTTTAGCTCTTGTAAGCTTCTTTCATTTTTTTAATTCGTTTTGTTAGTTTAATTTGGAAGTGTTGATCATTCATCATATAATATCTGCATGCTCATAGTCATAAATAATTATTTGGTAATTGTCAATTTTTTTGTATTCTTTTTTATTCTGATTTGTGTTTGTTAATCAAAAATCATAATAATTCGTCATCTTATCCGCATAATATGCCTTAATATTTTTTATTTACTTCTTTGGTAATATTTTCATTTCAAGAATTTAAGGATTTCAAAGATTTCAAATGCACCATTCCTTGTCCCGAACTATTCAAATTTTAATAAATAATATAAAAACTTTCTTTTTTGTTTTTAAAAGTTTTCTTTTTATTTATGTGGCAATATCTTATTAGCCCGAATGAGACAATCTCTATAACAAGTGATGTATTTGAGTATTTCCTATGGTAGGCTGTATGTGTAAGCTTGAATTCACAATGGCCTAGGAAGCTTTTGATTTTGGATGATGTTTCACCAATCATCAAAGGTAGTTATATATATATATATATGTTCTATTATCTCCTACTTACTTGGCCTATACGTAGAATGATATAAAATAAAATAGTTTGGAATGAAAATAATAGTATAGGCACATACATGGGGAGTTTCGGATTATGATTCAAGAATGAGTGTAGAGTGTAGAGTGTAGAGTGAGAGAGATGATGATGGTGAGGACTTTAGAAGTGAAAAGTGAATGTGGTGGAAGGGAACTTCGGACGGATCTGCTGTCCCGAACCATGTCTCAAACCCCGTTCCACATCAATCAAAATGAAGTAAAAATAGAAAAAATTATGAATGTTTAATTTTTTTAATTGATGCGAAACGGGGTTGGGAAGATGGTTCAGGACAACAGATCTTTGTCCTGGAAACAATATTCATCACTCATCATTTTTCATCTCTATGTCCTTGTATATGTTTCACACCAATTAAATTTGATTAAATAGAAAAATCATAAAAATAAAATTATATTACGTAATGAAAGTTTGTTGGTTATATACAATTTTTGGGATAGATTATGTGTGTCCATGGATCCCACCTTTTTGTCGTTTCCTTTGACAGCATGCACTTGTGTTATTTTGAGTCATTGCTTTTTGTGATTTTCAATATTACAAACTTATGTCTTGTCGTATTATTAACTAATTTTGCTGTACTGATAATTACGTGAGACAGAGAGTATATATATATATATATATTTTACACTGTAATTTATTTATACGTTATTCCATATTAATTGATAACTTCAAAAATACTTGCGTTTTTAGGGGAAGGGTGAGTGAAAGTGTTCATATTTCATATAATGATATACCTGACTCTTGGGACAAATTTTTTATATAATAGTGTATTATACATTAAATTTATATTTAAATATTTATCCGATGTTCTCACCAATTGTAAGTTATTAAACAGATAAATATACATAATTTTACTCTCTTTAAGTGAATATGTTATTTATAAGATTTGCGGTCATACATTTATGTCACAACTCAATCAATTTTATCATTAAATTTGATCATGCTAAAAATCAAAAGTATAATATCTATAATTCTATCAATATTTATACATATATTATTAACTATTTATTTACATTACTTTATTATTATTCAATAATGATTAAATATGAATATTGTGTGTTCTTTCACCGTCCATATATATATATATGTATATTTTTTCATTCTAAAAATCAATATTTCACATGAAATCTTCATTTTAAAAAGCAATATTCCTGCAACTCCTTATCTTCACGCGATTGATGAGATTTCCATCTCAATCCCCATTCCAAGCTTGGGCATAAAAACAAAGATAGTGGAAAAGACAATAACAAAAGAAAATTGGAAAATGTTAAATTTGATTCCATTGCAACTTTCACAGGAGCATTATTTGTGGGAATCTATGTGTATGTCAAATATGAAAAAAGTTCCATTTTCAACAGGGTAGTGGAGAACATTTTACGTTTAAAAAACAGTATTAAAAAGTGTTACTTAATTTTAACTATAAATACTTAATTGTTTAAGACTATTGAGCTATTTCATGATAAATTTAAAGTTATGACCTAACTAGCCACCTATTGTATTATTAGTTAACGATTGCAGCAATGAGATATCAGGGTTTTATTAGCTCAGTTATATAATTAGAAGATGAGAACCATATCCCACTTAAACAGTAATTTTTCTGAGTTACAAAACAACCGTGTAAACAACAAATAATAATACAATGACGAATGAAAGTAGTGATATAAAGTCTTATTGAATTTTTAGAAATCATTCTGATTAAAGGTGAAAAGTTCGTTTTATATGAACAACATTTATTGATAAATGATAGATTATAATTATAGATCATAATTTAGTTAATTGTGAGACACACTTATGATTATAAATAACAAAATATATATTAATAGGGCTGGCAAGGGTCATAGGAAGGAATGGTGACAGCCTCACAGTGGTACTTAATAATACTTACTTTTTGACTAAATTTTCAAATAAATTAAAAATAATCCAATAAAATTTTAATTTATTTTTAGAGAAAAGAAAGGTGCATCCAAGCGGGACGCGTGGGCATATGGTGTGTTTGTGCAACAATGATTTTTAATTTCAGAATTTTTCTGTCTTCATCTTTTTATCAAATCAAACTTTATAAAATAATATTAAAATATTTATTTTTGATTTTATTATTTTCTTTTTATTTGAATGAAGTTTTCCAATTAACTTAATATATAAAGTGAGATATGAATAATGACTTATGACTTTACATCACAAATTCATTTTATTACAATTATTACATGTAAAGGAAAGAGAATAAAGAGAAACTAATTAAATAAACAAAGACGAATAAAAAATTGACAGTAAGAATTTTATATAATATCAATTTATTATCCATTAATTATTATTGATTATTCAAAAAATATAATACAAAGAATGATAAATATATTGAATGATATATGAAATATGTGTTTTGCAATAAGTGAATATTTGATGATTTTGTTTGGGTGTGTTTGAGAAAGAGAGAGAGAGTCTCATACTCACTCACTTATTCATTGATACATCCTTTTCAGTCATTAATTAGGGAAAAGCAATGCAAGCAGACACACCACAACAACACTCTTCTTCTTTCTCTTCTTTCTTCAATCTCTCTCTCTCTCTCTTCTTTTTCATCTTCATAGTCTCTCCTCTCTAACTACTCTATTCTACTCATCTTGATCATGTCTGCTACGTCCAATGGATTCTCCATAAGGTACTATTCTACTCTCTCTCTCTCTCTATATATATATATATATTCTCACTTGTTTGTTGTGTGTTAATCTCTTATTTGCAGAGACTATACTTACAAGATGAGATCCATCAACGTCTTCAACTCTTGGCCCTTTCTCACTTCTTCTACTTCCTCTAACCTCACCACCAACGATCTTCACTCTTCTCTTCCTCCATTCACCAAATCTAACCTAATTCAACACAAATCGGATAAATCTCCTTCAACTTCTTTCAAAGACGATGATAAATTCGAGATGTTGTGTCCCGTTTGTCGTCAATTTAACGCTGCTACTCTTACCGCTGTTAACGCACACATCGATTCTTGCCTCGCTCTAACCAATTCCAAATCCAAGTCTAAACCGCTTAAGAAGCGTTCCATCGCTGAGATCTTCCGAGTTCATGAGGAAAATCAAGAGAATAGTGATACTAACGATGTGTCCGTTACAGTTACTAAGTTTAACTCTCTTTCTCGCCGACTCGAAGCGCTTAGATCTAACCGCGGAGGAGGTGGAGGTGCTGATGAAGATGATGATGATGACAAATTAGAGATGGTTTGTCCCGTTTGCCGTGATTTTAACGCCGCTACCGTAACGGCGGTGAACGCACATATCGATAGTTGTCTCGCCCGCGCCGTTAGAGATGAACGACGTCAGATGATGAAGAGAACGTCTAAACCCAAGGCACCTAAGAAACGCTCCATCGCTGAGATTCTCACGGTTGCGCCGCCGATCCAAGCCACCAAAATTAAAGGGATTGAGGTGAGGGAAGATAATAGTGGGGATTCAAGTGGAGAACCTTCTGATTTTGCTGCTTCTGACGCTGTCGTTTCGGCAATTAAAAGCAAGAAAAGCACGAGCAAGAGTATGAAGAAGAAAAAGACAAAGAAGAAAAGCAAGGTGGGGAAGCACTGTGATAGTGGTTCTGGTGCGTACCTCAACAACCGGAATAAGAAGAAAAGGAAGAAGATGAAGAAAAGCAAGAGTTTCTTCAACGACGAGCTTAGTCATAAGAACAAGGTATGTGATTCAAGTCTCATAAAATATAAGTTATTCTCTCTTATGTCAAGCTTGTTTTCATGTTTTCAAGCTAATTCATGGCAATTGAGGTTATATTTCATTGATTTTTAGCATAAAATATTAAATAGTACTGTAGATTTTGTGCTGATGTTGTTGCTTATGCCATGGGATTATAACTTTCCTAACTATCTATAGGTGTTGCCTTTTCTGCATAAGATTATTGCTGAAAAATGCTGATTAGATAAGCAACTGAGTCACACACATAGATTTGTGGACGAAAGTGATGGTTGCTTTGTTTAGTGTTCGAGAGAAATACGGGGCAAGTAAAAGTTGGGAAAAAGAGTAAAAAAATATTGAGACAATATTGTTGATATAATACAAGAAGTATAATCAGGAGAAGTACCATAGCTTTAGAAGGGGCCACTCATGGGATTACGAGGTAGAGCTAGAAGAGTTGAGGCTAATGATTAGGGGTTTTTGCTGCCCCGTCACTATTGACTAATAGTTTTGGGGGAATTATTATATGGGGGGCCATGGGTAGATCAACATATTCTCACCTCCTCTCGGGCTAGATTTTCGGACTTTGTGGATGTTTTTGGCTAGTGGGGGATTTGTAAGTGGAGGTTCAGATTTTGATCATTTATTGGGCATGCCAGAAGGTGATATGGCTTGGTGATTCCTATTCAAAATGATGTTGGTATATATAAGATGCAAATTCCAGATGGAAGAATTCTCTGACTTGGGTTGATATAGATCATTATCGCATGGGCGTAGTGAAGAGGGAAGTTGGGGTGGTGGTATATATCGTATAAAGGTTTTGGACTTTCCGTTTTTGTGTGAGAGGCTTCTGATCTTATTCTGTGGTGAGATCTACTTCTAAGTATCCGTCAAAAGCCAAGTGACCCCATATTTTTTACTTGTGTGTGAGCAGATATTTTATATATCTCAAGTTCTCAACCTAGCCCAAGAGAGTGTGTAGTGTCACAGGAAAGAGAAGACCCAAAAAATAATATAAATTCTTTTTTTTGATAGCACTACTTTCGTTACTTGAAGAGTTGAAGTATAAAGGTAATTCAACCCAATACATGGTTGTGAAGTTGTGCTGGCTGAAATTTGACAATGAATGTTGTCAAATATAACTTTAATTTAATGAGTATGTTATTTTGAGATGCGCGTAGAGAGATAAAAGATGGAGAGTAAGTGACAAGAGATAGAGATGGTTCGATTTGGGATGATATTGCTGCTAATAGCATCCCAGATATGTAATTAAGGTAAAAACATTACTGAGGTTACATTTAAAACTTGACTCTGCTTATTTCTTAAAGTAACCGCACCTGCAGACTGTAGTATTTTCTTAATTGTTTTAAATTTTAACGTTTCTAGACCAATCTTAGGGAATACATTATTTTCCAACAATGTTATATATCTAACTGGTGATTTTATAATCATAATAGTTTTATTCTCTGCCCTCAATGTTTTTTGTCGATGAAATTAGATGAATGTTACGGCGCTGAGATTCTAAAGTTGCCACATCATTTTGGAACGGATACATGAAACACATTATACAATTTCATGAGAGTTGTATTTTATGTGAATGTCAATATTAAATGTGCTGTAGATATGCATCATGAAAGCCTCAAATTTATTAAGAAAATGTTTAAGCATCATGATTCATTAGTTTTCCATTGTCTATCCCTTTTCTTGTAGTAAAATTTACTGATAGAAAAGTATTACTTACTGTCTCACTAGCTTTTTTTAAACGGTTTGCTCTAAATTTTCTCATTTAAATAAATGCCTTCAGGATTTTCGGCACCTAAAGGATTGACTCATATGTTCTTGAACTAGGATATATATTTTATAGTTATTATTTTAACAGCCATAATAATTGTTTATCATGGCAGTATTTGCTTCATATATCCATTATTATTTTGGCAAATATTCCGTATAAACATTTGATAAAAATCTACATATTATTATAAAAGTACATTTTCTACTGTTGTATTAAATTTACAAAGAACACCATCTAACTTCTTCAAACAAAAGATTCCCTATATATATTTGTGGCTAAAGATATAGGGTTGTCATTACAATTTTTGGTTATTTTACCAAGTACAAAATTAGCTGTTAGAACATAGAAGACACTAATCTGGATATGTTTTTCTCCTCCTAAAAGTGTACCTGTTTATAACTTCTTTAATATCTTTATAATTATTTTCGTTTAATCTGTATAATTTTTTTAAGCACAGACCTTCAGGTACAAATACTAGATATTTGCAAAATAATAGTTTTTCCAAATTGTGTAAGCTCATCTGACTTTCTACTTATTAAGTAAAATGAATTTTAGGAATATATAATTTCCCTTAATTATTTTAAAGATTTGTTAGCTTTTAAAATGTGTTAATAAGATTTTGAATCTCTCATGCTACGTGTTGGCTGTTCTATACAGTTCCATTCATAATTATTTCTCCTCATCAAGTTGGATATATAATTATTTTGAGTGTAAGCTTTCATCTAGATGTTGAAGTTTTAACAGTAATATTTATACAAAATTATATAAGTATATATAATGCTCTTGTTTATTAATTAACAACTTTTTATACTACTAATAATAAAGTTTTATTCTAAGTGTATTTTTTGGTTAAGTTAGTATATAATATAAGCTATGCATTTTTTGATATATACATATATAGATTTCTATGTTTTCCTCTTCTCTGGTAATTGTTAAATTCAAGAATGCTGTTTTAATATTTTTAAGGAATATATTTTGGTTTTACTGTCTGAGAGTGATATTGTAATGTAATATACTTTCTAGGGATATATTTTTTTATCAGTTAGAGGGTGAGCCTCGGCGCAACGGTAATGTTGTTTGCCTTGTGACCTGGAGTTTATTGGTTCAAATCCTGGAAACTACATCTACTCTCTCCCATACTCCACTAGTTGGACATCTCATGCACTTGGCCCCTTATATTTTGTTATAAGTTTCTTAGCCATTCATATCATGCTTTTGATTTATTGGGGTTATTACATTTATGTTTTCATAACTAACAAATTGGAGATACAATGAATTGCTTTTTCTCCCAAAGCTTGAGTTATTGCATAACCTAAAACTTAGTCAACTCATTGAGATTGTGTGCTAATAGAACATTCATAATTTTGTGTCAGTCTTGTCTATCTCAGGAAGATGCTTATAAGTCCAAGGTGCAATCTCCAGTATATAGTTTCAGAAAACTGAAAGGTATTGTTGGCAACAAAGTGGTTGCACTTCACGATATTGATTCTTCCATCCATAAAAAGAAATTGGGTTCAAAGATCTTATTAGAAGAACAGAAGCAAAAAGATGAAGACTGTGAGTCAGTTGGAAAGCAACTAAAAGAAGTATCTCCTGCTCATGGCATTCTTAAGAATCACTTAAAACAAGTTTCTGGAAATACATCAAGTGGCTGTTGTAGTGAAGATGGTGCTGAAGAAAGTGATTGGGATGATCTGGTGCCAACATCAGACAGACATGTGAGATTTGCTGGTAAAGAGGATCCACTTGGTCCAAAAAAGAGAGTTTCATTTGAAACCATGTTCAATAAATCTTCAGATTTGCTGGCTGCTTCATTTGTAAAGGAGCAGTGGTCTGGAAGTGATGAAGAAACTGCAAGTTTGGAGGGAAACATAAATTATGACCAGATTGCCATTGATATAAAAAAGAGAAAGGAGGTTTGCCCTATAGTTGAACTTAAGCAGTTTTATCATACTCTGGAACAAGTTACTATTCAAGATTCGTTGAAGCCATGTATCAATCAAGAGGAATCAAGGCACTCCGAAGATAATTCGGAATCATTAACCAAGGTGGCTTTTTGTGACAATGATAATTTACATCTGTTTGATGAAAGCAACACATCTACACCAAATTGTTCTCCATATGCTGACATTTCTAGACCTTCTACAGTAGAAGATGTGCAGGTGTCTGGTGTAAATACAGATGAGTGTGAATCTGGATCTTTCAGTTCCATTGGAAAGTTCATTGATAGTTTGGAGAACACAACTTTTCAGGTTGCTGCAAATACAAGGTCATTTTTGGAGTCCTCATCTTATTCTGCTTCATATGATCAAGCAAATGAGAGACCAGAATTTCCATTGCGAACTTATGGAGATATTGGTAATCGTGGTCAGGCATTGGGTGAAAGACAGTTATCCCATATGTTTACTGCAGATGTGATTGATAACTCGTTCCCCTTTACAGGCTGGGGGAAGGGAAGTGTAAGATCTAACTGTTTGGATCCGAACTTTTTTGGTTTGCCACTCAATTCTCAAGGTGAGCTAATCAACTTCAGCTCAAGTGGAAAATTAGGGATGAACCAGCCAGAGACATCAAGTACTTCACTAGGTTCTTCAAGTGGCTTACCCGTTAATGACATTTTCCACCTAAGAAGCCTGGAAAATTTAAGCATTAAGGAGAGGGATGTTGTTCAGAAGACATTTCCAAAAGAGAGTGGAAATCAATTTCCACATTATCCAGCTAGGTTAGCTGTTACTGCCTTACAAAGCAAGGAGAGAGAAGATATCCACCTGCCTAATTCTGATATGTGTTCTATTCACTATGTCCACCCACTCAATTCGGAGTTGAACCTAATGAGAAACACACACATTGAACAGATTCAAAGTGATCAGATTCAGAATCCCAAGGGAATCGGGACCATCTCTCTGAAAAAAAGTTCAGATCATATCTCACCAAGTTCCAGCCAACCAACAGTAAGGTTGATGGGTAAGGATGTTCCAATTGGTAGGAGCAGCGAAGAGATCCAAGAATATGTGGGATATGTTAGGGCTGATGAGGAATCCAGAAGAAGGCATCACTCTAAATATGCTGCTATAGAAAATTCTTCACTTGGAAGGTGTTCTAAGCAGGATTCGGTATCTGGTTCGCCATCACGAGTCTCAACTGAAAATGTATTGTTGTCAGGAAATAGTGAAAACAATCAGGCATCACAAAGAATCTTACCGGTGAATGGTCCAAACTCTGAATTTCCTTATCATATATCTCAAAATGGAAGTCTTGCAGTTAGTAGAAATGCCTGTTCTTATTCCCACTCTAATACTCAAGAACCTACTTCATGTGCAGTATTTAAGAGGGCACCTGATTACTTTGAAGAGCAGTCTATACCTGGAGCTAAAACTCTAGGATTCAGCTCTAGGTCACAAGTACTAACTACTGATGCCAATTTTAGTCAGCTGACATGTTTAAGCATTGACGAGCTGAATGACAGGAACAGAAACCCTCATGTTACGAAATCAGCCTTCGAATTTCCTTTCTCGCAGCCTGCTGTTCACGATCAAGCCAAAACATCTTGGTTTCAGAGGCCCTATAGAAGTTCTTCATCATGGTTGTCAAGCTCAACCGATGAAAGGAGGGTGCCAGTTACCTTTACTCAGCAAGCTTCTGGTGCAAGTAGTCAAAGTTTTCCTCCAAATTTTTGGGGAAATAATTTTACTGCGCCACCTGAGAATCGTTCAAGAGAAGTTATCCAGCCTTATACTCCTCTGAGTTCTCTGGGTCCCATGAAGACCCCTCTTTGTCCAACACCAATTGCTCAACCTCGACATGTTCCATTTATGCCCTCTACTATAAATAATGGTTGTAGGAACACAACTAAGTTAATTGACAGAATGAAGTTGGATAATATGACCACCAAAGACCATCATCATCCATGCACAAATACCAGGAAGAGGCCAGCTATCAATTTTGATGATTCCAGAAAACCTATGAAGTTACCTAATATAGAAATGCAAGAAATCTTGAGTCGTAAGACTAGAGTGAGTGGGGAAAGCTCAGGTGGAGAATTGCAGCAAAACACAAGAGAGGTTGAACTTGATCCACAAGTGGATAGTGCAAGAAGTAGACGATGCCAGAATGAGGCGCAAAATCTACATCCAACAAGTTATCCTGCTGCTGGTTCTTTTAAACTGCATGGAGCAGTAAAATCAGGTCTTGGAGATAGACACATCCTAAGATTCTCTTAAATTATGGATCAGGATAATAAAAGAATTATCCATTCTGCTATATTACCATTTGCAACTACTGAGTAGTGACTGTGATAGGGATCTAAAAATTTGGAGAAAAATGACAAAAATATACAGACTTTAGGTGTGAGTCATATCATTTTATCACATCTGACTTCCCCCCTTTATAGTATATCCTTTTGTGAAAATAACAGAATTGCCCATGTATCAATATTGCCAGGTATCTGGTGCAAAAAGTGATCATCCAGCTCTCAGTTTTACCATTCATGATGATGCTTGAGATATCTGTTTTATAGTCAAGCAGGTATTCTCCACATACAATGACTATGGAAATATAAGGTTTATAATATGGGACAGTTCATAACTATCTCATAAATATTGCTTAACCTAAATTTGATCCCACAAGTACCTACATAAATATGGCTTTATTATATTATTTTTTATTTCTCTACATTAATCTGAAAATCACTAAAAAGTTTAAAGAGTCATTTTTGGTTTGCTTTATCCTCTTAAGTGGTGAGATAATCTAAACTGAGCTACTTTTTGTAAAAAAAAAATCAAATACAAATGAACTCAATTTTCAGTAATTCATTATAATTTCTATTTCAAACAAGACATTATATTTGGAAATGAATTTTATTTTATTTAAATTAAAACGGATTTCGTTGGATTCTAATCAACAAATTGTAAACGGATTTTATCAAACAGCTATACTTTTTGTGCATCTTTGATGGACGTGAGGATATCCTATATGACCGGAACAAAGATATGTTATCTCATAAGTTATCTGAGTGAATGAAAACATGTTACGTTAAATGAAAATTTTAAATTATTATTATTATTATTATTTTTATTTCATTATAATTGACATAAGACAAGACATAAATATTAGATCTTTGTTGATATGACTGTTGGTGTCCTTTCCATGGGAAAATGAAACAAATAGTACAGAATGGTGTGATGTATAAAACTACAGTGTCTTTATCAAAATCCAATAAAAATCTGGTAGACAAAGTGTCGCAGTCGGGCCTCTTTGTCTGATTTTTTTGTCTGGGTGTGTATATTATATATTACTGAATAATCTCACAACTTACATGTTTCTAGTTATATATTAAAAATACAATTATTTATACAGCTAACATTATTTCATGATTCATATTACAAAGGTGTAGATTATGTCAGCATATGATCACGTGTTAGAACGATCTTTATTATTGAATTATGTCAGCATATGATCACCCTAGTAGACCATTATTTTATGTTTTGATTCCTATTTTCTGCCTGATATTATCTGTTATAAACGCTCTCTTTGGATGTGGATTGGTATCATTCTATTTTTTAATTTAGTGTAAAGTGGGAGTAAAAAGGTTGAGCTAGTTTTGTTTTGCTACATGATCCGGTTATTTATTATATATTTTATGCATAATAATCAGCAGGAGAGTTATTTAAGCATATCAAAGCAATGAATAAGGTTTATCAGAGTTTAACCTAATATGCTTGTTACAGTTGCATATCAAACAAGAGTTTAAAGAAGAAGAAAGAGGATATTATTTAATGATTGAATACATAAAAAATGTAAAAATATGAAACTCAGAGATTGTCTCAAACTGAAGTTTTGAAACTTAAATGATGCTACATGATATATGCAGAAAGAAGTACTGATTACAACATGTTCAAATATCAACTTCTTCAAATTGGTACTCAATGCTTCTTTGCTTCTTTCTCAGCCTACACATATAAAGTGAAAGTAAATGGTAAATATACATAAGAAGCTTATAGTGAATATATGTATGGTTAATAGTTGTATATAACATACCACTCTGATTACTCTCTCAAAGGCATCAGGGCCATATCTATCGATATAACGTTCAACTGCTTTCCTTGCATCGAATGTCATCATTTGAAGGACCTTCTTATACTCCTCAGGATAATAATTGGAAGAAACTCCATAACTTGCAATACTCTTAATGTATTGCCTCACATAATTCTCATATATGTAAGCAGCTCCATTGAACATTGGTAGCACTAGCCATAGGCAAAACACAAGCTTCATGTATGGCCAAATAGGAAACCTACATATATTCTTATTTTATTATTACTAATCCACAGATTTAAGTAAACAAATAATGCTATAGGAGCATCTACATGTATATATATATATATACGTACCAAGGTAGGATTTTATAACATGAAAGCTCGAAGAGGGTCGTGAAGGAATATAGAACCCAATACGTTAGCCATTGTTGATCATCTAAGGTTGAAGGACTCTCAATTGCCCTCATTGATGCATACCTATGATATTTAATCAGAAATATTCAAACATTTTAAACAGTCATATCATATAGTAGATAGTATAATAATATGCATGCCTTTGCATGTGTATAGATAATATAACATTTACTTACAGAGGGTAGAGAAGCATAACTCCAGGCCTGGTACACAGAAAATTAAAGTATTATTACGTACAAAACATGAAATTACAGACCTATAGTTTGTCCACTATATACATTGTAGGATACATATTTTCACAAATATATTTTTATGAGGGAACTTTCTGAAGCTATATATTGTATGAAAAGTGTTATGTTAAGCAGATAATTATTGCTATGCATGTGTAGGAGTAGGATGAAAATAATAACTTAGGAGGGTAATTTTAAGAGTAAATGGGGAGAGGAGATTTACTTACCCAACTATTGTATCCAAATGCCTTGCCATTGCTCCAAGGACACCCATGATGCAGAAGCTGTGTTATGCAGATATTTTCTTGCTTGAAGATTGAAATTTTAGGAAGATTTGGAGCAAGAGTTGTTAAGCAATCTGAGTTCTATTGTGGATATATATAGAGATTATGTAATGAATTGTTGTTGTGGGTTAATGAAGCAAGAAAGGAATTTTTGTGGGATGACCCAAAAGTTTTCGTTTCTCTAAGGAGAGGAAACAACCATAAAGACTAAGGTATATGTAAGATAAAGGGAGGGTATAAAGTTTGGGGTTTGCACGTGTTTTTGTAATATTAGTCCATATGTACGTAATTAATACTAGTCTCCAAAGAACCTTACATTTTCTAAGATTATTCTCCTGCTCAATATGTAGAAGAGATATACGATAAAGCACTAAGGGATTCTTTCAAGATGGAGTCAAGTAATACAACAAACAAGAAACAAACAATAATATGGTGAGACATGTTTATATTTTTATATATAATGAAGTAATATTTTTTCTATTGAAAATATAAGTAAAATCAAGTATCTCTCCATTAATAGAGAGAATTTCGTTGATACTAATTAAGTGAAACTTGATTGTTGTACATGAATTTAATTAATGTGATCAAATGGAAGAAACTTATATTCATTATTTTGATTAAAAGAGTCTGACTTATAATGACCATTCCAAGCTTATTGGCAAATGATCCCCCCACCCAAAAAAGCTTATGCAAGTGGTTTACTTTTTATTTTCTGAGGATAATTGCATAATTTATACTTTCATATGAATATTTTTTAAGTAAAAAACCTTCATTTGAGTCAAAAAAATATATTTGAGTTTAAAACATTAAATTCATGGAGTTTGCACCATCTCTTCCCATTCCTTTCGTTTGAATTCCCTGTGAAGAAGAAAAAAATTCATTTATGATATAATGTTCAATTAAATTTAAAATAGTAGTTTAATTTTAATGCATCATTCATTATTGATGTAAATCTTTTTAAATCACAAATCAAGTAATTTGTGAGGAGTTAATTCTTGGTTTCATCATGTCATTAATAACTTATTGTTTTTAAATAATAATAGATAGAAACAATGCTCCTGATAAGTTTTATTGAAACTAATTGCCATCCATACAAGAATAAATTTAATTTTCCAAAAAAACCATCCTATATTGTTAGTTAAAAAATTTCTATTTCACATCCTTAGTATATTATTTTGACAAGCATTTAGAATTAGATATCACTTAGATGAGTTGATTTTTATCATAAGTATTTTTTCAATAAAAATAAAAAAAAGCCTAAAATATCACAATCATCTATCACTATTGTCCTTGTTGGGATTGTGGATTTTTTATTAAGTTGATAAAGATAAAAAAAATTAAAAGTTGAAAATAAATTGAGTAGTAAAATTTGTAGGATAAAAATGTTGTGCAAATAAAAATAAAAAGTAGTGAGTGAAAGTTCTTTCTCCATCTCTATCATTACGTTGGTATTTATTAGGGTTTACACTTTCGCCTTTCTTTCTTTCTTTCTTTCTTTCACTTTCACTTAGAAATTGAAACTCTCGCTACCCAAATAACGCTTTCCAATTCAATATTTACGTTTTCCAATCAATACTTAATTACAGGTACTTCATTCTTTTCACTATTTTATTCCATTCTTGTTTCACTAAATTATGTATCATAGCTATTTCATTATTAGGTTTTCCTCAATTTCACTATAAATTCTGCATTTTTTCTTCAATTTACTATGGATCACGATGTGCAGTGTTTCTTAGCTTCCCTTTTTATGTTTATTGTTATTTTTTAACGGACTTTAATGATTTAGTTTTGCTTCATTGCTGGGATTTTACTCTGGATATCATGCAAAGTAGTATTCTTTTATCTCGCTGTTTTACAATCAAAATATGAACAAGTGGTGTTTGCATTGCAATGATTGGATACTTATTTCAACCTTAAAACCCATTTATTCTCAGTATGCTTTTCATATTATTTTCTGATTTTCCATATTTATCCTCAATCTGGACTACATTACTTTGGTGTAATTGGAGGATCTTGAGAAACTATGTAACTCTTATTTACTTTTTAACTTTTTGCGGATTTATTTTTATTTTTATAGTATTTGAGTGATTCATCCCAAATCATGTTTCCTTAGTGTGTACCAACAAAATCTGATGTGAAGGGACCATTTTCCTCCACAAATCACTTGTGAATCTAGCGGTCTTTGATTGATAGATTTCGAATTTTTAAACAGATTGGATCATGATTCATTGATAGATTTCGAATTTTTAAACAGATTGGATCATGATTCATTGATAGATTTTGTCATTAATAGTTTGATAGTAACCATGCAAAATCTTTTCTCTGGTTTCATTCACTAGTTTGGATATCAGTTAGTATTATCATATTGGCTTAATTTGTGAGCTTCTGCAAAAGGAGCCTAGTCCCTGTGCGTCTGCCTCCTCAGTTTTATTTCCTCCTAGCCCCATCTCGATTTTTTTTAAATTTTCGATATTTAGTTTAAATCATAGTTTTGAACAACTGAACCACCCTATAAACCAGAAAACTGTTCTGTGCCTTGGACTGGTCTTGAATGGGGCTGCCAATCGGTGGATTTGCCATGTTCCTTATGAAATGCCAAAGTGGAGATTTGAAGCCCACAACAGGGCTTGGTAGGCTAGCTAAGAAGCACAGGCACACCTAACTTTACTTCACAACTCTAATATTTACATTTTTAAAATTTTATACCCATTTAGGTGGAAATATTGCCATAATCAAATAAATGTTAGCATTTTATTATGCTTACAGTGACTCATGCTAACTTCTAAAACATTATTTCTCTTTTTAATTTAGGGTTTTTGCTTATATATTAAATTTTCCTATACTTTTAAGATTTTTTGTATCCCTGTGTTTGTGCCTTGTATTCATGTCTCGTGTTTAGTTCATGCTTCCTTGGAGGAAATTGCCTGTTCGCTAGTTTTGGAATGTTTTTCGTATTGCATGAGTATCTTCTTGGTTAAAGGCAGGTTTATATTGGAGGATTAAGTTAAAGTACTATTGCAGGTTGGACAGGGCTTGATATTCTGGTCAAACTTTTCTGTTTTGCATTTCCTCTCTTACGTAGACCTTCCTAAGCGGACCTTTTCTTTTCTATGACAACAGTTTTGTTCTCATTTGTTTTTATTATTTGCATTCTCTTTACATGGCTTGTTCGGCCTGGGTTATTAGCAGGGGATAGTGCATTATGACTGTAGGATTTTTGTTTTTATGTACCTCTTGTAATTAATTGTGTTCAAAGTATTACTTATACTTCAGCTTTCAATAAAATTTAATTATAAAAAAAATAAACTTACATTCTCTTTACATAGCTGACCCGACCTAGTGGGAAAAAGGCTTGATTGTTGTATTTGCATTCTCTTCACAGTTTTCCATCTATATTCATTCAGACATGTTTCTATGTACAGAGTAGACTGTGCAGAGGTGCTATGCTTTTCATTGTATTTGTAACCCTTTAAATATGATGTCTTTGAATTGAATTTGACGGGAATGCTTGTTTGCCAGGTTCGTGCGATGGACATGTCAGATGCTATAATTGTCAAATCCAGTAGGTTGAAATCTGTTGTATGGAATGATTTTGACAGGATTAAAAAAGGTGATACCTGTGTGGCTGTTTGTAGGCATTGTAAAAAGAAATTGAGTGGATCAAGTACAAGTGGAACATCCCATCTGAGGAACCACTTAATCAGGTGTCAGAGAAGGTCTAACCATGGCATAGCACAATACGTTACAGCAAGAGAAAAACTAAAGGAAGGGACTGTCACAATTGCTAATTTCAATTTAGATATAGACCAGAAAAAAGATGATTCCCTTAGTCTTGTGAATATTAAATTTGAGCAGGAGCAGATGAAAGAAGAAACTGTCGACACTGGAAATTGTAACTTTGATCAGAGGCGGAGTCGATTTGATCTTGCTCGCATGATTATTCTACATGGATATCCGTTGGCTATGGTTGAGCATGTGGGTTTCAGAGTATTTGTAAAAAATCTGCAACCGTTGTTGGAGCTTGTGACATTGAACAGGGTTGAGGCCGACTGCATCGAGATTTATGAGAAAGAGAAACAAAAGATGAATGACACGTTGGATAAATTGCCTGGGAAAATCAGCCTTGGTGCTGATGTGTGGACTGCTATGTGTGGCTCTGAGTATTTATGTTTGACAGCAAATTACATAGATGAATCATGGTTGTTAAGGAGGAGGATTCTAAATTTTATCATAATTGATCCTTTGCATACTGAAGACTTGCTTTTGGAAAATATCATGAGCTGTCTGATGGATTGGGACATTGACTGCAAGTTGTTCTCCATAGTATTGGATAGTTCTACCAGTGATAGCATCAACGAAAGAATCATCGATCGGCTTTCACAAAACAGATTTCTTTATTGTAATGGTCAATTATTTGATATGCGCTGTGCTTCGAATATTCTTAGTGTCATTGTTCAGCATGCTTTGGAAGCTGTGAGTGAAATAGTCAACAGGGTTCGAGAAAGTATTCTTTATATTAAAAGTTCACAAACAGTACATGAAAAGTTCAATGTGATGTCTAAAGAGGTTGGGATTACAAGTCAAAAGTGCTTATCTATAGATAATCCACTGCAATGGAATTCCACATATTCAATGCTCGAAGCTGCCTTAGAATTCAGGGATGTTTTTATGCTTCTGCAAGAAAATGACAGTGGCTATACAATTAATTTATCTGATTTAGAGTGGGAGAGAGTCACTGCCATTACTAGCTACTTGAAACTTTTTGTTGAGGTTACGAATGTTTTCACTAGGAGCAAGTATCCAACCGCAAACATATATTTCCCCGAGCTCTGTGATCTTAAGTTGCATTTGATTGAATGGTGCAAAAATTCAGATGAATATATTAGTTCTTTGGCATTAAGAATGCGAAGCAAGTTTGATGAATATTGGGAAAAATGTAGCTTAGGATTGGCAGTTGCAGCCATGTTAGATCCTAGATTCAAGATGAAATTGGTAGAATATTACTATCCACAAATCTATGGTAGCACTTCTGCTGGTCGCATTAATGAGGTTCTTGAGGGTGTGAAGGCTCTATACAATGAACATTCAATCTGCTCCCCGTTAGCTTTTGATGATCAGGGTTTGGCCTGGCAAGTTGGCAATGGTCTACTTTGCTTACCCAGTTCTGAAAAGAACTCAAGGGACAGACTTATGGGATTTGACAAATTCCTCAATGAAACTTCTCAGGGTGAAGGTGGTAAATCTGATCTAGACAAGTACTTAGAAGAGCCCCTTTTTCCGCGCAATGTTGACTTCAGCATATTAAATTGGTGGAAAGTCCACACTCCCAGGTATCCTGTCTTATCCATGATGGCACGGAATGTATTAGGAATTCCAATGTCAAAGGTTCCTCCGGAGTTGGCATTTAATAATAGTGGCAGAATCCTTGATCGTGATTGGAGCTCACTTAATCCTGCTACTGTCCAAGCTTTGATGTGTTCACAAGATTGGATACGGAGTGAATTAGAGAATTAAGAGTTGCTTTCCACCTGCAGTATAACCCTCCTGCATGCCAATTTTGTTAGAAGTATCACCCTTGTAAGTTGGATCTTCTACATGACAACTTTCCTGACCTTTTTGTATTTCACATTCTGTTTGCCTTATAGCCTTATGCAACTTAATTAGTTGATTTTGACTTTCTTTGACAGATCTATTATGTTTTTATTAGTTGTTACTTGTTTTAGTAATCTGTGGCTTGTGAGGCATGGCAAGAGACAGTCATCTTTGTATATTTGTCTGCTTAAAGCCCATTCTTAATCTCTAGTATACACTTTCTTCAATATCTGTCTAACTCTCTCAATATATTGAGCAGCATTGCTTAGCCTTAAAAGGAATAATTTGAATACAAGCATCACATGATTACTTTTGTTTTCAAAAAATAAAATAAAAATAGCAACAGTTGGTATCTTCCAATGTCTCTAGGTTGTGCAATCTCTAATTTGCAGTCCTAATAACTGTAGGTAATATATTTGATTCTGGTGTTTTGTCTAATTAGGATCACAAGTCAATAGGGTGCTGAACAATTTTGAAAGTCAATAAGAATCCTTTTACATTATAAGAATTTGTAAATAATATTTTTGTGTGAAGAAGAACAATATTCTCACATCACTTTTCCCTATATATTCACTTAATTTATAATATTAATAAAAATGGTTTTGCTTTAAAAAATAAATAAAGATATAGATTATAGATGAGCTGTGATTTTCTTTTGTGCCAATAATAATAAATAAACTTATAAAGATTTCCTTTCCTTTCCCTTTATAAACTTGTAAACTATTGTACAAAAAAAATGAGAAACTAGAAAGAAGCTACTTCCCTTTCCTTTTAGGACCTGAACAAGTAAACAGAACTAAAAAACAAGGTAGCAATGTTACAAGTATACCAATTAATTCCTTAGACCAATCTCTCTCATGTGTGGGTGATGATACTCACATTTATAGTGTTACTTGTTTCCTTTAAAATCATGTCAATAGTAAGTGTTCATAAGCTTCTTATCCATAAATCTTGACTCTCAGATCAGATTAATTACCCTTCCATTTATGGAACAAGTGTTGTATTAGTGGTTGGCATCTAAGCCTTCATCTTTTAGGTTCAAGCATAAATATTGGGTTCTAGTTATGGTCCTTACCTAATCAATCCTTTACCTACTTGCTTTCATCATTTTCAATTGTGGTTCCCAACTGTTAACCATTATCACAATATTGCCATTATGTCCTACACTTCTACATTGTGTCTTCATATCATAGATTATGGTCCACATCAACTATTAATTGCTATGATTATGATTTATGAATCACAAGACCAGAAGAGCCATGTCAATGTCCAAACCAAAATATTAAAACAATTAGCTTTTATGAGAAAAGTATCTTACATTGAATATCAGTATATCATTTATATTTCGTGTATTAAAATTTAAGGACATAAATGATGAATGATATATTAATACTTAATAGTATATAATATTTTATTACTTAGTTAGTAAGTTCCTATTATATTTGATTTTATTAGGCAGAAAAATATATCTACACCGATAATGTAATAGTTTTTTATATTATTAATGAATTATCTACTATCCATATTTAATTATTATTAAAAAAGTAATACAAATGAATATTGAATAATATTTTGATTGTGTATAAATATTTATATTGAGAGTGCATGGATATTACAATCTTAGTAGTTTACCATCAGAAGTTTGTTTTCTGCCTTGGGGACCTCTCTTTTTTCTTTGGCTTCATTTTTCTCCAACAAAGAAATTATTGGTTTCCCCTTATACATTCAATTTGGTCACACTTACGTAAAAACAGGTCAGAGCGCCTATCAGATACCTATTACCTGACCTATAACAGGTCAGAGCAGACCAGACCTTTTTAGTAAATGTTTAACAACCATGCACGGGTAAATGCTTAGAACATCACGTGTAGTTAAGTTTTGAAAGTTGCTCCTATCTATAAGTCAGGTTTGAGTTATGTGAAATATGTTAACATTTTCTCATTAGAGTTATTTTTCAATAACTTTGTCTTTAAATATCTTGTCATAGTTTATTCATATTGAGGAACTATGTTGGTTATACAAGTATAGAACCAATATACAAATTTACAAGATTTTTTTTACAATTAAGAAACCATATCCAATATATGTATCATTAGTTTCTATATGTATATGATGGTATGTCTTGTCCTGAAAATGATCAAATTTGAAGTCTTGGGTCCCTGAACACACTATCTTCCAACCACAACCATATGTGTGTGCCTTTCAATGATGCTTCAATTCTTTTCTATCACTAAGTATGCGAATTCGAATTAACTATATAGTTTATGAGCAATGCCTTTGTTATCTAATATCCTATTTAGTTTATAAGCTGTTGTATGGTTTATATACGATGGATGAGAAATTTTGAAGGAAAATGTTTTTGGCCATATAAATCCCAGACACCATGATTACAAGGTAGGTATGAAGGAATAATTGCACTTATGAATATATGGGTTATTGTCAAACCCCTTTCCAAGTTTGAACAATATGTGGTCCTCAAAATAATAGATTTTTGGGATTACAATTTCCTTTTATAATGTCAGGTCACCTACAACATAGAATGTAGCCTTAATAATGACTAATGGATATTAAACTGCTAAATGGGCAAGATTTGAATCAAAATTGTAGCAGAAATTAATGTATATGTATTATCAAAGAGATTAGGAAATGTGTATAATGAAAAGGGACCATTCACAAAGCTACTTGACCTATGAATATGGCTATTAAATTGATGGCACTAAGTGTAACAAGTAGCTAGGCTTTCTCAAAATATCTATAAACATTATTGCTGATAAAAAATCTATAAACATTGTGCCTAAAAGAATGATTTAATTGCTCTTAGTGAAGTAAAAGCGTAATTGGGAATTCAAGAGATTGTTACTTATTCTAGGAGATTGTCACTTATCCTATTTACTTCATCAAACTACTAACTAATTGGCAATAATAGTCAAGTGAAATACCATTACATGGAGTTTCGGAGCATTTTGTTTATGTTGGGTATTCCAATTTGAAGAAGAATATAAAATGTTTACTTTTTAGTGAAGCATGTAAAGAATATACATGTCTCCAAATTTACTAGGTTGTGTATTTGAGTTGAAGTACCCTTATAAGATACAAAGTTGATACTTCAGAATTATCAAATGGTTTACCGAGTCTTTGAAAACTTGGAGGTCTCAACTAGGATAAAGATTAAGCATATATTTCATACAGAATGTATTATTAAGATAATGAGTGGAGGAAACAAATATAGATTCTGTAAGGTAAAAGTCCAGAACTCAAAATCCAAGAACCCTGCAGCTATACTATATATGCCTCTCACTCTCATGCTATTATAATTTAGTGCTTTCTGAACCAAACCACACATCACCAAAGTCACTTTCATAAAGACCCTTTTATATATGGAACCATCGCCTTTTCCCTATGAAGAAATGAATGGTTTATATTAGAGCTACTTCAAAGTTGAAAGATGAATCCCAAGTAAGGAGAAGTTGGGATTAATAAGTAAGGAGACAATTGGAAGGGCGTAACACCCACTCCACAAAAGAGAAGTTGAAATTATAAAAATGGGTATTGAGGAGATTCCAAGAATACAAGAAAATAAGTTCCATCAGCTCATCTAGATGGAACCGCATATTCTCCAATATAATCTTGTTTATGACGTATCAAATAGTCCAAATAGTGGCGAACCAAAGGGACATCTCCATCCTAGTCATGCTTGCATGGGAGAAAAAGTTTATCTTAACGTCATTGTGAAAAGTTGAGTTAAGACCAAACATGATGTAAAGATTTTGCCAAACATAATAAAATTTTGAACTAAGAGATGAACAAATGGTTTATTGATTCTCCATTATAGTTGGGTGTGTGTTTTGTTCTTGTTTTAGGATCCTTTATTTTTGTACTTTGTCTTCTTTTTTATCAATGAAAGTTGGTATAATTTTGAACCCACATCTATTAAAATAAAGTATGTTGAAATGTGTTTTTGCAAATTAAAATTCTGGTAAAAGTAAATTTGATGAATAGAATTTACAATTGATAAAATGAACATCGTTTGAATTTTGTCATTTAAACTCACGTATAGATATGGCAAGTTGAGTTTTGCACTCAATTCTATTATAAGTTACCTTTCTGTTTGTTATAGAAATTGAATAGAATGTCACTATATCATTTTTAAGAAATTAGTAAAATTATTAACTTAAAAAATATAGCTCTCACAAAAAAATCTCAATCTACATTAAATAACCAAATACAACATATTAAGTTATCACTATTACTATATATTAAACATCCAATTATGTATCATTTTTTTAAATTTTTATATTACAAATATATAATTATACCTTGTTAATGATAATAAATCGGATGAGTGATAGTAGATATAAGAACTGATACTTTTTCAGATGGGAAAAGTAGTATCTCAAAACTTAAAGTGATTTTGTTAAAGAGAAGATGAACAAACTTCCAATTTTTTCTTCTTAAAAAATTGTAGTTTTGAGTCCAAAATCAGTTAGAACTTAGAAGCATACTTTTGAAAATGTGGAAGTATGATACTTGAAAGGCTAAAAATACATTGGAATTTGGATGGTTTAGAAGTACTTTCAACCTTCACCAAATACACACTTAAATGAGTAAGACTCTTCTCCATTAATGTATACAAGTTTATTTAGAGTCAAACTCCTCTTAACTACAGGATAGGGCAGCATATGTAAGATTTTCACATATATCAATAATAATAAAATTTAAATGGTCCAGATTTTTTACTTTTTATAAATTAATTTTTTTTTTAAAATCACTCATTCAAACTTCAAAATTAATATAAACAATATATGGATGGTTGGAGGGTCTATTATGATTCCATAAATACATGTCTGCTAGGCCATCCTCCCACTTCCATATTTTGCATCCATTATTAATTCAGCTGAGTTGCAACATAAAACATTAAAGGGCTACAAATAATAGTGCTCATTGGAAGAGGTACAACTTATAAGCTAAGATAGTGAGACCCTTTTTCCTTCTTCTTTCTCTTATTCAATTCCCCTTACTCCATCTTTCATCATCATCTATATATATTTATAGTTAGTTAATCCAGACTTACTAACTTGGTTACATCAAAAACAAGATTACATAAAATCCTCCTTTTGCTTCATGTCATTTTAAGAAAGATCACAAATTATTTTGTGCTTATTTGGTTAATGGTTTTTTTGCTTATTTAATTTCATCATTGAAGTGACAAATAATATCAACCATATATTTTTGTTTTGGTGCATGATTACTCTCAGCTTTCAGCCATGGAGTTTGATACGAATATGGAAGCAGGAACAGAAGGGTGTTCTTCTAATAATCAGAAAAAAACTGGAAGAGGGAAAATAGAAATCAAAAGGATTGAGAACACAACAAATAGGCAAGTTACTTTCTGCAAGCGCCGAAATGGGTTGCTGAAGAAAGCATATGAACTATCAGTATTGTGTGATGCAGAAGTTGCTCTTGTTGTTTTCTCTAACCGTGGTCGTCTCTATGAATATGCCAACAACAGGTTCTTCCCTCTCTTTTTACCTCATTTATTACATTACTTCAACAACATATAATTAATTTCTCTGATCTATGGATTTAATAACATGTTAATGCTTGGTGTTTTGTTATTGAAGTTGTTTCTGTTGGTCTGTCTATATTATATCAGGGTATAAGACTACTATCTTATATAAGAATGATTATTTATTAATTTTTTCGGAAATTCACTCAAGCTTTTGGTTTTACATGAAGTGCTTTGAATATCAAATAAGTTTATTCTTCACATTTGAATACTACTTATCATTCTTTTTCCTTTTGTTTGTTTGTTTTCCCTCTGAAGAATATTATATTGAATACTTGTTGCACTTTTTTGTGTCTTCCCAGTGGGTTTTCTTTAAAAGGGTTGCAGATCTGAGTAAGCAATAGAAATAGATGTTAAGGTGCAAGAATATAAAGTATATAGAAGGAGGTGAAGAAGAGTAAGAGGTTTTATTAATTAGGGTTACTAAGATTTCAGGTCAGGGATCTTAGCTTCAATTCCCTTGTCAACTCTCTCTCTCTCTCTTTCTAATTTCTCTATTCATGTTAACAATCAAATCTTAAAAGGTCTGCAACATAAAGCTGTCATGCACTCAATAAACACAATTTCTCATCACTTTCTCTTCATCTCTTTTGACTTTTCCTTAATACCACTTAGTACTTACTTGTCAGCAAAACAGTGACATAACACAAGCAAGCTCATCCAATAGGAGTTAGGGTTTCAAGTTTTCACTGATTACACCTCAATCATTTCAATTTTGAGACTGTAAAGCAGTGCAAAACTGCTAATCTGGATTATCTTCAAAAGAAATAATAAAATAATTTTAAATATTTTTGTTTAGGTTTTTCACAATGGATCTAATTAAGAACCAATTAATCAAGTATTAGGGTTTCTGGGCTCAAATGGGTACATATCTCTTTAAAATTGAAACATTTCTTAATTAAAGTTGTATCTAGAAGTTCATGGCTGTCAAAATTTCGTTCCCCACTTTCATAAACTTTGTCCTTTACATAGTGGAGAATTAATCATGCAGCAGTTAGGGTTTCCATGCCCATAACCCATTGTCTCAAATAATTTTTTCTGTTGGAGGGATACTGAAATATTCTCCACGTCTCTCTATTTACCTTTCAATACCTTGGATATATTGGCGAGAACAAAAAAACAAAAATAAAAATTTGGATTAATTTCTTTACATTTATTTCTTATAATAACATTAAAAGACATGTGACAATTTTCTATAGTAAGTTGCAAGATATGATTTTTGGGGCACTTGAGATGTGATAACTTAGTTTTTCACTAAGGACATGAGATTATTGTCTTAATTTCCTAAAATTTGAAAGAAGTTATATATGATAATGCATGTTTAGATATTATTCTTTCTTTGTTCTCTGATTTCTGGTTTCTGGTTTTGATATCTGGAATAGCTAAAGGTAACATCAACATGAAGTCACATATATTCTGAGAATAGAAAAAATCAAATGACTTCACTCTTTTCATCAAATTTAATTGCTTTCATGTTTGTGGAATAAAGCTTCTCATTCCTGACGTCAATTCCCCTACCTACTCTCAATTACGTGTTTTGGACATTTCAATCAAATGGGAAAGTTACAATTACACCTTCTGAATAATAATACTTACTACCAATATCTCATTTTAACTATGATATATAATTATATATTATATTCTTCAGAATTCAAAGAATGAAACTTCATCTAACAATGAAGGGTAATAGGCGAGGGAAAGAAAGAAAGAGATGGCATGGCATGGCATGCGCATTTCTCAGTTTCACAGATTCAGTAGTTTTCACTCCTCTGTTGAATTCTGACACAAACAAACTCTTTTATTTCTTCAGAAACGAAAATACAATAAGAGCAGTATAGTGTAAGGGTTTTTGTTATAATCGAGAAATAAGAAAATAGGGAAAGAGTATTTGCATAATAACTTTTACATGCAAATATCATTTTCATTTGAAAAAAAAGGATTCTGATTTATTACACCATGTGTAAGGACGTGATGGGTAAAAGACACACGTTGTCTGAACCTAGGAATACTTATATTTTAGCCAATCACATTGTTGGATCTTGTGTCAACTTCGCAGGGACAAAGCCAATCAGTGCCTTCACAATTTATAATATAAACTATTCTAATGTTAATGTTACTTATAAAAAAAAGTAATAATTTGTTTAGGTAAAATGTTTTATGGGAAATTATATAAGTATCCTAGGTTTGAACCATGTATTTATTTATGTTTCATATCCTATAATTCTACTAAGTGATCTAATTCCTAGGACTAAAAAACACTACTGATTAGAGATCATTGGTTCCTGTGTTAGATTACATATTTATAGTTTCAATAATGAGTTTATATAGTGTAAAGAAAAATGAATGAGTAACTTGTTTATGTTTTTTGTTTAACCATAATAAAATTGTATTGAGCGGATCCCATGTGTTTTTTGTTTAATCATAACACCTTAGCTTGTATTGTTTGCAGTGTTAGAGGAACTATTGAAAGATACAAAAAAGCATCTGCTACTTCCACAAACGCAGAATCTGTATCTGAAGCTAATACACAGGTAATTTTATTTAATTCAGATAATCAAATAACAGTTCAAAACTAATGTACTTTTTTATATTTTTTCCTGAGGACAATAAAGAGAAATGAAAGACTTTTTTTTATTAGCAATCAAGATTTTATTAACAAAGAGAAAAAGATTTTAGGAGAACAAGTGGTACTTATCCACTTAAATCCTATAGTTAATAAATGAGAGACAAATTTTTGGATGCCTCACTCATCCTATATAAAAGTAAGAAAAGAATGGAAAGTGAGCATTTAGAATACTCCAAGAATGCAGAAAAATAAGCTTCATCATCTCCTCAAGATTGAACTTCACACTCTCAAATATGACTTTGTTCCTAATGTTCCAAATTGTCCATAATGTGACGAACCAAAGAGCCATCCACAATCGTTTTTTCTTGTTCTCCATCCAAACCAAGTTTTCGTGAATTGGAAAATGAGTCTTAATATCATTATGAATAATAGATGTAAGACCAAAACAAAAATAAAGCTTTTGTCAAACACTATAAGATATTGAGCAAGAGAAGAATAAGTGACTAGTAGATTCGTGTAACTCACCACAAAGTGCACAAAGAAGGGAGGTCTTGTGCGCCTAAACCACCTCTATGAGCAAGGTTTACTTTAGTTGGAACTCCATCCAAAGCAATTTTCCACACTAACCACTTAATCTTTGTCGTAGAGTTACAAGCCTAAAGTCTCTTGAAGAAAGGTTGTTCATGCAATCCTTCCAACTTTTGCAAAGTTTGATAAGCATTCCTAAGCGTGTATTGCCCACATTTATCATGAATTCAAGTCCAATAATCAACAATGTGTTGTTTAGGCGTACACACGTGAATGTGTCTTAAGAGTTCTTCATATTCCTCCTTCTCCCAAGTGAACAGGTTCGTTCTTCATTGAATTCCAAGACCACATCCCATTGCTCTATGAACCCATGGACTCACTAGTTGCATCTTTCTCCAACCTCACGTGAAACAATCTTGTAAAGGAAGTTGTGAGGGTATCATCCCCACCCATAAATCAGTCCAGAACTTAATTGAACCACATCCTAAAGATCTACAAAAGCCCTCACTTATCCAACCACGACCTAGGGGTGAGCAGGACCCGACTCTATCCGCTCACTCGGTTTGGCCCGATCACGATCGGACCCAAATAGGGTTAGTCTCAACGGTTCTAAGGCCGAGTTCGGTGTAAAAATTAGATTCGGTCAATATTTAGGGTTGGGTAGAGGACAAACATGACCCAGCCCGGACCCATCCCATTGTTACATACTCTTCATGTCTGTACGTATTTCTATTTAATTATGTATAGAATAATGACATCTCTTTGGTTGAAAGTATCATTGATTATCTATGTTTTTCAGCATATATACATGATTAACAATATATATATACATATTTTACTTCATATGTCAAATTATATATCTATGATAATAAATAATATTAAGAAAACTTTATCTAAAAATGATATGCATTATATTTAATATGGTCTGGGGTCGAGTTCGGGTTTAAAAGTTGTTCTGATCGAAATTTATGGTCAGGTTAACTATAGGTTTAGGGATGGATCCGAGTTCAAAAAATGATCTGATCAACATTTAGGGTCGGATCCGGGTTCAAAAAATGACCCTATCAATAGAGTTGGCCCCACCTATCCCACACTCACCCCTACCATTACCTATTCCTTCTTTGGATTGACTAAAAGTGCCTAGTTCTCTCCACCCAAAAGAATCCCTCGTCAAGCACTCAAAGTCACTATTCCCTTCACTCCTTAAAAACTCATCCCCATATGTACATTTTAAGACTTTTACCCAAAGAGAAATGAAAAACTTATTTATAAGTTATTTGACAAGTGTATTTCATAACTCTCAAATTTTCCATTCCCTCCCTCTAATTCATTTATACAAATCATAAGTTGCTTAATTTACATTCCTTTCATAGCCAAGCAAGCATTTTTTTTCTCTGAAGAATGAAGTGTCATATACAAGTTTCTATTCCTATGATTTATAAGCAAAATTTATTATAAAAAAAAGAACAAGTGGTGTATTAACCCTTTAATTTAATGACTGTGGTGGATTAGGATCAATCCATGTACTGAATTTGAAAGTTTATGAATATTAAACTGAGATGGTAGATTTTTTATGAGAAAAGTAGTTCATATTTCAAGTATGACAGATGTAGTGAAAAACTCTTACATTGTTAAGATGAATTAAAAATGATATAAGTGAATGAAGCTATATACATAATATTTTAAGATAATTTTGAGTTCAATTATGATGTCAACTCCATATATATGATTTTTTTCACTTCACCCATTTATTGAAAATCACTGATAGCTTTAGTCTCCATCCTCCTACCAAAAAGAAATAATGTTATTCAATTGTAGATTAGAGATTATAGATTAGGATGGATAAGCCAATTATGAGGGATTGTATGCTTAACTTGTCACCATGAATAATTAACAATTGTATCTGTTATATTCAGTGTTCCAGTTAAATTTAATTCTCCCTGTGACCAATTTACTACATTATATTTATCCTACACGAGGTTCATTCTATGTACATAATTAACACTATAACAATTTATCAATCCCAGTTTTATCAGCAAGAGTCATCCAAATTAAAAAGACAGATCCGAGACATTCAGAATTTAAACAGGTAAAATATTTTCTTGTCTTATATATGAATGATTTTCATCAAGGCTTAGCTTTCTCTATTAAATTATGAAACAAATAGTGAATTTTCCTTTGCAGACACATCCTTGGTGAATCACTTAGCTCTCTGAGTCTAAAGGAACTAAAGAACCTTGAGAGTAGATTGGAGAAAGGTTTAAGCAGAGTTAGATCTAGAAAGGTATTGTATAAACTTAATTAGCATAACTATATATATATATTAATTTGGCATGTGGGTATGGGATCAATCATTTATGAAAAAGTAGCTACAAACATATATAATTTTCCTATGTATTGTAACAATATGCATTAACTTCCATGCAAGTTAGAATCTCTCTATTCCTTTGGACTTATGTGTCCACTCAATTTCTTGCAGCATGAAACATTGTTTGCTGACGTCGAGTTCATGCAAAAGCGGGTAATTTCCCTTTCTTTATATATTATTACATATCAGCACATAGTATGGCTTCCAAAATCATTTTAAGTTGCATCTCTAGTTACTGGATCAAACATTTCCTAGATCAAAAGTTAAGAAATGACTTTCTTTCATTATGCAGTAAATTAGTAGTAATCATAGCATTAGGTAATATAAGGGTTGAGATCCTCTTTAGTACTGGAATATGACGCCTAAATTTGTTCCATGATTTTAAAGAAACTTAACTTAAAAATAATTTAAAATTTGCACCGTTAATTATTTTTACTGCCACATGTCATCATTTCCTCTAGTACTGGATACCGGGAGAGTCCAATTTCCTAATGATGGTTGTTGACATTTCTGTGCAAATATGTTCTATACTCTATCTTACATGCAAATGGAAAATATCAATTCTAAACTCTTGAAAAATTTGTGGAAATAATTATATGGGTAGTTAAACCTTTTGTAATAGATGCATACTTACTGCAATGTGCAGGAAGTTGAGCTACAAAACCATAATAATTTTCTGCGAGCTAAGGTATCTGTGAATAATTACCTCCATAAAATTTGCATGACATTAATTAGTAGATTAAGATGTGAATGACAAGAGAGGTTGGTGGATGATGTAGATAGCTGAATATGAGAGAGCACAACAACAGCAACAAAATATGGTGCAGCAGGGAAATGTATGCGACACCATAGCATCACAACCATATGACAGGAATTTCTTCCCAGTAAATCTCTTAGATTCCAATCATCAATATTCGCCTCAGGACCACACTGCTCTCCAACTTGTGTAAATATCCCTCTACTATTATTATTACACTTTGTTCTTATTAAAATAAGTAGGTCCAGTTAATGACAATGTTAAAACTCTTGTTAGAGATCGATGTTTTGTGAATAGACATGATCCTAGGATGATTAAGGTTGAGTTGTTGTTGTTAGGTTTAATATATCTCTAGATGTTATGGAAGCTCTAGATATATAATATATGTATTTCTTTGGTACCTTTTCTGATGCCTCATTTACTATATATTTCTTTGGTTAGATTAAGTTTAGAGCCCTTTCAAACATAGTTGATGATTTTGCTTGATGGGAATACTAACCAGTTTTATATAATTTGGATGCAGTTGATAAGATAGAGAACTGTTGGAAATTGTGGCACAGCCTTTGGATGCAGTTGATAGAATTTCTTTTACTGAAGTTCTTCCAACTGAAAACTAGAAAAAGCATGCACCATCATTTTACACATATACTTCATAAATATTGTTTAATCTTTCAATAATTAAGACTTAGTTTTTATTCCCTCCTAACTAGTATTATTTTTATGTGTTTGGTTGAGCCTACTGACTACTATACTGTAAAATGCATGCATAATTAAATATGTTCTCAGATTAGTATAAATGAAAAGGTTGGGTTTTCTGCATACATCTTGTTGCACAATATTGCAAAGGAACTTCAATATTGTAAATTACAAATTACAATTAAAGGCATCAATAATTGCAAAGCCACTTCAATATTGTACTTTATTCTTGGCCATGACACATTATATTGGTACTTTCTTTAAGCATGAGTTATAGCTTTTACTGCATAATAAAGTTCATTCATTGGTTGCATTTTTTATCTCAACATACATCATCTCATATGAGAAAGAATATTACATATCAGGCATGTCTGTTCCCTCCAACATAGAGAAATTGCATTGTTTGTCTGATTGCTTTGGAAAGTCCTCAGCTTCATGCAACCACAATGATTGGCTTCATTTGTTCTTTGTTTTTTTAGAATTCAACGGGCTTAACATTCCAACCAACAATTTTTCCAAAATATTTCTGTAGATAGAGCTGCAGCCTGTGAAATATTTCTGAGACTTAAACTTGTAATGAAGGAACTTGTTCCTTTCTGCTAATCAATTTCAATTTTCATTTACCTACAACATGTATGCTACTTTTTTTACATAACATTGTTATAGTTTTTACACAATTTTCCAATTCACTCACTTTCCACCACCATCACTCTCTTCTGAGTATAGCTAATTAGAAAACATAAAACACAAATCATTGAGATCATAAATGCTGTTGGGGCCTTAAGATATGAACTACTCAACTCTTCATCACACATGATAATATTGCATAGGCTTTTCATTCAATGTCATGGTCCACTGCCCAAGGTAGATGCCATGGACCACACAAATGGCAGGTCATGTGTCAAACCCTCTATTAACAACTTTTTTTTAATTCAAGTCAATCATGGAGGTAATACAAATTTATCAGAATAGAGATGCAATACAAACTATACAACTAAAACAACATATAGAAAAGCAATTAATTTGCTGTAGGAAATTATAATTGATTAAAGAAGAGTATGAATTAATATTTGAGAGAGTCAATAACCTCACCCTTTACAATATTGTTACATAACACAACTGAGTATATCTTTCTTAATACTGTAGCTACTGCTTCTTCTAACATGGTATTGTAAAGTAACATCATCTATTTGCTATTTATATGGACATGGAACAATGTTTTGATACCATACTGTGCAGAGCGAATGAATCAGAGACTAAAGGCTAAACCTTCTTCCCTCTGATCCAACACAGTATCACTTGTTCAATTTCAAAATGAATATTGGAATTAATTTGGGATAAGTTTATCTCTTCACGCTATAACCCTACATCTCCTAATAAACTTATCAGAGAAATTTACATATCTAATCCATAAATTTCGAACCTTTGGTAAACCAATCTCAAGCCATGGCTTCGCAGGGCCATTGAAATGAACAACAGCAGCAGCTTCCAATCTCTCTATGCTAATTTCTTCACACTGATGGCGATAACCTAAATCGGTTACAAGCCATGATGAATCTATTGGATGGACTTGACCCTCAAAAGCAATCAAGGCAGGTGGAAGCACTCCAGGATACCATAATGCCAACCCAGACTTGACGTTCTGTATGAAATTAAATAATATATACAGTTAATAGCATCGCGCAGTACCATTCAAGATAAAGAATTAAATCAGTGCAATAATTTTTCTCTCAACATAAAAGCTCATAAGATTTGAAACAATTTTCATTTCTATTTTGTATGGTTTAGAAAACATAAAGCAGTTCTAAGTGATAGTATACAGTTAAGGAAAAATAATTCAGTGCTTGAGACTACTTAGTTCTTCCTTCATGCTTCTCATAGTCCAAAATGATACGTTATGAACATTTTAAATCATTGATGTTCTTCTTCATCAAGAATATGAGACGCCCTTTCGAAAGGAAAATGTGAAGCTAAACATTGTCTTGCTAGTGCCAACTTGATGCATATGAAAATTTGTCAAAACATATTTTATGAGAGAATGAAGCTAATTTCATTAAGCACATCAACATATACTTACAAGTCTCAACCAGTGATGGTAGGTCTCAGTAATATTTGCTCTCCGCCAAGCTTCAAGATCAAATATATTCATACCATAGGTCCATGCACATAGATCACTGACAAAGTTGGATGATATAAAAGGATGTGAAAAGTTCAAGAAGTTGACATATTTATTTCCATGGCAGCAGCCGTCCTCACACCAAGACTTGAACACTGAACCAATGACTTTGCCATTAAGATCTAGTTCCCACAATGAAGATATGTCATGCTGTACTACAACATCATCATCCAGAAATACCACCTTGTTGAGATCTGGAAACAGCTGTGGCGGTACCAAAATCAGATTATGATACAACCATCATCAAGCATGTGAGTAACAAAATGAACGGTCCGTGTACACCTGTTTAAGCAATCTTTTACTTACATCTATTTTTAGCCGTTGGTTTTATATTATGATTTCTGCAAGCTATTTAAACAGTTGGATGAAAATAAGATCAACAGCTAAGACAGAGTGTAGTAAGAAATTACCTACACTAGTGTAAATTCATCCCTTCTTGAGTAATAATATTTTCACACTCTTTTTTCTTACACTACTTGTTTTAACCTATAACTACTTTGTAAACCTTTGTCATCACTCGTTATTTTTTGCAAAGCCATAGTTTTTAATCGATTGTAACAATGAATGGGGTGGGGAAAAGGAGTGTGAAATTCATTTTCCCTAAGCATGTCTATAAGCTTGTTTAGTAGGTCTGCTGACCAATCAAATTTATACAGTAAACAAGTAAATATTACCTCAGGGAGATAGATACGGAGATGATTCAACAAGGAAAGGGTGCTGGGCCCTAAAGCTTCCAAATATCTGTCAAGCTCTTGACCATAGTGGAGGTCATTTTCTATATAATTGTTGTAATAGTGCTTCCAAATTAAATGATTAGTTTCCTGCATCTCTTTAACACCAGCATTTGCTTCTTCAGACCAATCATAGTGGTGTAATCCCCTAACTTCAACAACTGTTGATTTAATTATGTTGATAGAAAACCAAGCATGCATTGCAGTATAAGTTTTCTTGTCTGTAACAATATGAAAAACTAATTTTTCAGGGTTGGCTGAATTTTCAACAGTTGAGGCTACAACAACAGAGGCAGCAAGGACATTGTCAGTAAAAAGAACTAGGTGGTGAAAGGTAGGGTCAACAAGGCGAGAGGCATATTCAGGAGGAGGTAGACGGGAACGGGCCATGGCATTTACAGTATATTCTTCAGCCAACTTCAGCGAAAGACAATGTAGACCTTTGGGAAAACCATGTGAAGCTAGATGCCAAGATACTGACTCCTGCTTCCTGGCTGATTGCACCTTGCGTTCCATCTGCAAAAACTGCATATGAACGTGTAAGAAATAGCATGTTTGGTGAGAGAACTAAAATTTCCCGAACCCTTGCCGAGAGATTTTGATTATGATATTCTCATAAATGAAAGATAAATGATATTCTCATGATTTGAAGTCGAATGTTATGTTCCAGACCCATGATTGTTGAAACTTAATTCCAAAAAAGGAGTACAAGCCGAGACGATAAGTTGAAGGTAGAGTCAAGTCTGAAACACATTCTAACATGAAACCAGTTTAATCTCTCATCTTATAAGACTTTGACGGACCCACTCTAAATTTTAAAAACATATGTTGACATATGTAAGGGTGAAGGATCAGAATAGATTTGACCCTAACACAACATGGTTGCCCAAGTAAACAAATTAATCCTACTTCGGGTACCCACAACATTGCATTATCTAAGAATCTTTGAAACGAAAATTCAAAACTCTTGAACCAAACTCCGGTACTGATACAGATCAACACACATGTATGTATGTAAGTATAAGCAGTACTCAAACCCATCATTACATAGTAATTACATCCTTGAACCAGCCAACCGTTTAGTGCATTCTGAGGACACATACATAATTCTGCAAACAAAACATTTTTTAGACTCAAACTTACAAATCAATGCCAAGCCCTCACTTTTATAACATCTAAAAAGCTGATGACACACAGACTATCATTTTGAAAAATAACTATCATATGGATCGTGCTATTATTACTTGTTAAAGACACTCTAGAGAGCACAAGCTGCCAATCCAGATTTTTGGAAGAATTTCATGTAATAACTAACTAATATGTAACAATTGCTAGTGCGGTAGTGCAATACACATGGGGAAGATCAAATCATTTTTTAGACGCTGAATATTTTTGTTGCTTGCCTGTTTTATCCTTTTTTCACAAAGAGTTTAGAGAAGCACTTGAATTTGATTTATTCCAAAACAATGCAACCAACTTCTGGAATGATTAATGGGACAAAGGTTTTAGGTTCAAGGATGAAAGCTGCTAGGACAAAATGGTGTTGACTTGGATTCAAAGTCCATGGCCTCCTAAGCAGAAGAGATAGAAGGAGAATTGGGAAAACTTCTTTCTTGTTTTCATTCTATTCATCCCATCTTGGTATTTAACAACCTAAAGAGACAATGACAAAAGTTTAAGGTTCAATGATGAAAGCTCACATCTAGTGTAAGGTGTGATTGTTACCTAACAAAAATAGAATCACAGGGGAAACGAACTAACAAAACATCATTATCATTACTACATATACGAGTAACTGGCAAAGAAAACAGGATAAATATTGCTAAAAAAGGTTATGTACCATGGCTTTGGTGTTGAAAGCAAATGCCTTAAGGTCTTGTTTTGATGCCATTACATTCACAAGCTCATTGAATGTATCTGCTCCTCTTTCATTAGCATTACCATCATTTGCTTCCATTAGCGCTCTGATCAGCTCAGCTCTGAGTTTCTTCAGCATGCACACGCATTACCACCGTAAGAAAACAGAACGAATATACCGGAACATAAAACATGATAAAAATTAGATTAATTTTCTATATTTTTTTTATATATATATTTGTATTTATTATTATTTTAAAAAGGCCAAATAATGTATCTTACTATAAGTATTACAACTTCATTTAAAACAATGTATTGTCCTGTGTTTAAAATAGACTATTTACTAAGGTGTGTCGATGAATCTCCTTTGTTTGGAAAGGTGATATGTTCATATTTGATAGAAGATTTGAAGAAAAAAAATTAGAAAATTAACATTAATAGGAATCCTAAAATATGAGGAAATGTGAGTGTTAGTTTTAGAAAGAATGCTAATTTTTAATGTAAAATAACTTTTGTACTACTCCCCATATCCTCTTATTCTTTCATTAATGGTATTTTTGAAAACTTTATCATGTTCTTGCAAATGTTTTATTTTAATCAAACCATCAAATCTGAAAAATGTAAGTTATGTCCATATCAGATTCTAAAAATCATGTGTTATCCGTTTATTGTCGAGCGTATTTACGTTTTATATATTAAAATTTAATGTTAATTTTTATTATATTTACTTGGTAAAATTTTATTTGCTTGCTTACTATTTAAATTTTGACAAAAACTTGATAGTATACAATCATATTATTCGGTATAAGATAACAAATATTTTTCCTTTTGTCAAACCATTCTCTACAAATAATCCTCCTTACTCCTTAGGATGTCACATGTTCAAATATTATTGCTTATGTTTTTAAAATGTTATATATTCTTTGTAAATTTATGTAGAAATCTCCTTACTTACTTTGATGGTAACATGTTACTCGAAAAACAATAAATCAACTATTAATGAGAAAAATGTCATCTTATCTTAAGAAGCATGTTAAATCCATCACTCCAAGTGTAAGTGACAGAGTTTATAGACTAATATGTTAGGAATATTTATTTATTTTTCATTTTTTTCATTTATTTGTTTTATTTCCATGATAAATATTTCCAGATTAATTTGTTTTTTTCTCTAATTTTCAAGACATTTATAGACTAATTTGTTTTTTTCTTTCTAATTTTCAAGACATTTATTTTTTCATTATTATCTTAATATTTCTAATTATTGTACTTTTTAAATTAATTTCCAGATTTTAACGACAACTATAAAGGGAATCAAAACTTATTTTATTTGAACCATATCTTTCATATGCACAAAAAGAGTCATACTTTATTTATTTATTTTGCAGAATATTATATACAATAGTGATCATTTATTAATACATAATTTATTATAATTTTAAATAGTTTTTGCATAATTATTATTTATTTCTAATAATTTTACATTTCGTTTTCTAATTTCAAAAAAATAATAGTGAGATATTAGACACAACAAAGGATTCAAAGAAAATAATTAACTAGAAAAATAAGTAAGCAGATTTGAGTATTCTTTAATTGATGAAGTTATAGTAAATATTACAATTATAGTATTTAGATTTATTTGTATGAATATTAAATATTTAAATGAAAAATATATATTTTTGTGCTCCAAGAATGTCTTCCTACTAATAATCAGGATTAATCACTTCAGAGGTGGACAGATGGTAGAATATTTTCTTTCAAATTATAGCAATTGAAGACTCTTACATGAAACAAATTTAACTGACAACAAAATTATTAATCGGATTTGCGTTTAGATTTTAAAAAGGATATAGTGTGGAGAATGGTGGTCATCTATAGGAGAAGGGAGCTCAAATTTAGAGTGTATTTATTTGACATAAATTTTGCTAAAAAAGGTCATGAGGGGCTAAATATGCATAATTCTATTGTTGATGATGTTTGATAAAGTTTTACTCATAATCCTAAAAAAAATTAGTAAATATACACATAGTTCTTTAACTTTATTTTTAATCATTCAGACTATCTAATTATTAATAATTTGAACCAAACACATTTTGAAGGATTATAAAGTTTCTGGTGGTTACAAGTTGAAAGTTGAGAGCTAATAAATTAATTGATTAAATCAAGCATCTTAATTAGGTGATTAAATCAAGCATAATTAATATTAGTTGATTAGCTTCTTTGTATGTGTAAAATATAATTAGTATATAAGTTATAAATTTGGCTTATATGACTGTAACCTATTAACTCCATTTATCAAATACTAGCATATAACTTATTTATTTTTGCCAAATAAATTAATTGAATAATTTATAAGCTCCTTTGTAACAAACCAAAAATCATGTTATATGATAAGCTACCGAGGAGTATTGTCAAGTTAACTTTGTGGTTGTTTTTTTTTCAATGTCATGTTTTCTACTTGTCTATCTGAAATTAACTATCAAACAAATATTAAGTAATTTGTATAATAACTTTATAAACATTTTTATAATCTATTCTTTTTTCTCAAATTCAATTTTCAACAGACATACTGTTCAACTTATAATACAGAAATATATGAATTACACCAACCATACTAAAGAGGCACTCAATATGCAAGTAGAGAAAGTAAATGAAAATAGCATGAATCATTGCAAAATAGCATAAATGAAGAAGATTAGTTTTGTAGTTGGAGTTGGAAGACTAACCATTGTTGTGTCACCACTGCTGAAAAACCTCCATCCCACGCAATCTGCAATAAATAATAAATAAACAAAGTTATAAAATACTGTCAAATTTTCATCATGAAATTTTCATTCCATATGTTAAATGATAATCTGGTCTCTATAAAGATTTATAGACATTTAGTACATCGTCTTCTATTCATTTGTTTACTTTTAAAAAATCGATAATAATTAAAAATGAATGGTAGATAGTAGACTAAGAATATATAAAACTCTTATATTATATCTACATTTTTCTCTTAAATGATTTCTTTTAAAATCACACACAATTATTATTTTCTATGTAATATTTATACAATATAAAGAGTATTGATAAATTGATAATATATAAAATTATATATCTACGGCATCCTTTTTCTCTTTCTCGGGAACAACCACATTTGCATTTGCCTATCAGAAGACAAGTATTGAAAAACAAAGTTGAAATCCCACTTGTCAGTATGTGGACCCGAGAAGAAAACAAAATGAACCAAAAACGTGTTTTTATTTTGTTATTCAGAAATTAAAAAATAATCTGAAAAGTGAAAAATAAGCTATGATTTCAATTCGCACGTCTTTACATTTGGTACTTCAGCTGTACACTGAAATTCATATACCTTGTTCTTCCAATCAAAGAAAATAAAATTGACTGAATACCAAAAAGAACTTACCAGTAATTTCTATATCCGATTATTATCGATTTACACATAATAATAATTTCTATAAAAATAGAAAGCGAAATCAAAAACTATGAGAAACGTTATTTACCGAAAGAGGATGAAATGAAAGAAGAATCCAGCGCCAAAATCGCAACCCTAAAAAACGCGAACAGCGACAGGATCCCGAGCACCACCGCCGCCGGAATCACTGTCCGGTTAGAAATACGGCGTCCAGTAGCAGCAGCCGCCGTAGTAGCAGTAATCTTCGGCGATCCATTTCCAACTCTCTTTATTCCCTTTGTAGATACATAAAACTTCATCTTCTGAATTCCATTCGTCTCTTTCTCCTTTCTCTAATCGAATCAACACAAGAGATCTGAACTCTGAAGCTTCACCGATACTTTATATACTTTACTGCCCCACTCACACTACTCATATATAAAATATAGATAGAGAGAAAAAAGTGCTTATTGAGTTTCGAATTTTACTTTGGAATAGATTTTGTTGAAGAAAACAAATACCACGAGAATTTGATTTGATTTTATTATTATTTATATTATTGTCTAGTTATAAATGTTTATTTTATTTGGGAAATAGAAAGGTGTATACACTTTATAGATAGAAAAAAAATGCGAAAAAGAAAGCCCCGGGAAATGGTTAGAAATTAGATTGAGACGATGCAGTGGGAATGATTCTATATGCTACGCGTTTTGTGGGGATTAAAGTGCTTCATACACGCCACTGCTTCTTAACCTTATTTACACTTTTGACACTGTCTCGCCGACACCTCCTTCTACTTATTATTATACATTATTTATCTAAGAGGAGTTATCTATTGACTCTAATAGTAAGTTTTTTTAAACTTACTTCATATCTTAGTCATGAATTCTAGGGAAATCCAATAATTTAAATTAATGGTATATCTAAACCATTGGATTTCCCTAGAGTTGATAGTTAAGATGTGAAGTAAGTTTCTGTACTAAGTGGATCATTACCATTTATCTAATATATAAGTGTATTATGTATGCAATATCAATCTAAAAATATTTAGATATTAAATTACATCTATTTTTTATAGTCAAATGTTAATATGTTAGTATTTTGTGGTATATGGAATTTAAATCATCAATCTTCTAATCATTTCACTTCTTAAGTGTTACGCTTATTTGTATTATTTATTTTGTGAATGATTATTATATATGACTAACAAGTGATATAATGACTGTGATTGTGTAAAAATTGTTACATACATAAATATTATTCTCATCTTACATACTAATTGTAACTTTTATTATTATTTTTAATTAGTTATATTCCATTAACTAATCAATAAAAGATGTTGGGATGTGAAGAAAACATAATTGCAGTAGCGGGGTTTATTTATTTGTTGAAAAAAAAAAGAGATTATTATAAGTGACTTTTTACCTAAAATGGTTCAGTGATTGTTTACCAAAAAATTGAATTGAGATGTGAAAGAAGAGAGGACAGATCAGGTAAGAACTATAATATAAAAAATATAGTTATTTTTTATAAGGCAAAAGATTTTGGAGAGAGTGAATTAGGAAATTGTACAAATATATTGACTTTATATTTATATGAAATCTAAACATCATAACAAATTAATTTGAGTCAATATTTTCATGCGATAATACTTTACACAAAAAATATTAAAAACAATACTTTACAATGTGAATATTTTGTTACTTCACAAAATACATATTAACTATCTTTCATTTTTAATACGTCTAACTCTCCTTGATAGTCATTATTCAACTACTAAATTACATTGACACATCATGAGTTTTATTGAAATTATACAAATCATCCATCCATTTTTAACACCTACAGAAATCTTCTTAATTTATGAACCTGCATTATACTCATCACCCTTGTATGAGAAACAAATGTGATCTTTTAACCAAAAAGAATGATAAATGTAACTAAGTTAAACAAAATATGTATATTACGGAAACAAGTTTAAATAGCATACGAGTCAATATATTTTCATTATTTTTGTTCGTTATAATATAATATAAAAGTGATTTAAATAATATATCCTTAGAATTATTGGTGCATTTTGTAATGAACCAAAAATAATGAAAATGTATTGACTTATATACTACTTTAATTTGTCCATACAATATATCATATTTTGTTTAACTTCGTTACACTTATATTATTTTTGATGTAAAAAATCACATTTATTTTACATGTAGAGATTCAATATAATATATGTATATAAATCATAGTTTTTTTTAGGGAGAAAAAATATAATTTATTAAGATGATGGAGGTGATTAGTGTAATTAACTATTATTCAAAAGATAGCATATAGCTCAGACACATTTCTAAAAATACAGCTCTTTATCTATTTTCCTTTTCCTTGGTCTCTACTCTCACACATCACTACAATCACTCCACCACATTGTCATGTCACCATGGAAATATAAGAGTTGGAAGAATCAAAATAGTGAGAAATGATGTGCAAGTGTGAACATAATTGTGCATGTAGGACTAATATATATATATATATATATTATGGTCAAATATGAAGACAAAAATAATTAAGATGATAAAGAGTAAGTTGCATTAGAAATGTTATCCACCATTGCTACTATAAATAGAGAGAGACAATTGAAGGGGACAATAGAGTTAATGGTTGTTGTTATATGCTCTACCTGTAAATAACATCACAACAAATTCAACATGGGTTTTATCTTATACATAGACCAAATTAAATATATATATATATCGTTTTTCAATTCAATCCACTTCCCCCCTCCATCTTTTCTCACTTCCAAACTCTCAAATCTCTTCCTAACTTTTGTCTTGTGCCCCGTCTACCAAGTATGACATACATGTTGGATAATTCTACATTCTATTATCATGTATCAATTGTGTATAAATTATATTTTTATATATATTAATAGTTCATAGATATTACACTATTCTTCTATGTGACATCATTATAAATCATTTATTCTTCTAATTAATCCCTTCAACTACTCCATTTATAATTATCATTTCATAGATATTTCAGTTTTTCCCCACTTTTATTTGTCACATTTTGAAACAAATGTTTTCTAAGTTTATTCTTAATTATTACTCTCTTAAATTGTGTAAGTAATAGAAAAATGAAGTTTATAAATTCAGTTTTTTCTGAAAAAATAAGCCAAAAGTATAAGCTCCAAAATCATGGGTTAATTTTTTTTTTTAGCTTATTTTTTCCCAAATTTTTTATTTCCCATTTTACCCCATCTTAACTTTATCTTTCTCCTCATTTTCACTCTTTCATCAAACATCATAATTCTTCACATCATTACCACCAAACTTCATAATTCTCATTTTTTTTCTCTCTTTATCACTACTCAACCTCGTAATTCTCCATAACAATTTCATTTATCTATACACGAACAAAGAATTACGTATAAAACTTTTGTTATATAATATTAAAATTTTGTGAATTATGTATAAACCCTAAAACTTTTGTATAAAACTCAACATTTATGTATTACTTATTTTGTGAATTATGTAATTTAAGTTTAGTAACTTCCATTTATTTATGTGCTATATTGTTTTAATATTGATATTGGTTTTTATATTGTATTTTATTTTAATATTTTTTAGCCTTTGATATTATGCAATATAAAAAATCATGGGTTGATTTAGTTTTTTAGTTTATGTTTAACTATGTATGAGGTAATTTGTTTATGTTGATCTTATGTTCTTTATTAATATTAATATTAGTTTTTATATTGTATTTTATTTTAATATATTTTTTAGCATTTGTTATGCAATATTACAAAATTAAATTAAAAATATATATGATGATAAATATTAAAAAATGTATATTTAAAAATTAGTATAAAAACAATCAAAATAATTATAACATAAACAAATAAAGTCATACCCTTTTATGTAATTTACTATGTAAAAACAAATTTTATACTATACCCAAACAAAACAAATTAGTTTATATTCAATTTTCAGCTAAAGTACTCAAACACAAACAGATTATAATCTTAAAAGTTTATAATCTTACAGTTTATAAACTGAAAATAAAAACTTAATCAATACCAAACACACGCTAAGTATCTTCTAAATTACTCGAAAATATGGGTGAATATGGGTCGAGTTGGGCTGGGTTAGGCTTGTCTTCTATTTGACCATAAATGTTAATTAGTAGAGTCATTTTTTGAACCTATACCTAGACCTGAAGCTAACACCCTAAATATTGATTTGGCCAGCCTTTGAACCGAAACCTAATCCTAGACTCAATTACATATAATGCGTGCATATCTCTTTTAGATAAAGTATTCTCAATATTTTACTTATTATTATTCATATATGTAAATTGACATATGAATGATATATGCATATATTTTGTTAATCATGTATGTATGATGAAAAATTAGAGAATCAATGATACTTTTGATTAAAGAGTTGTCATTACTATGTACACAATTGAATAAAAAGAACGCATAGAAACATGATGAATGAGTGACCATGAGACAGATCGGATTATACTTGTTTCTTACCCAAACCTAAACATTGTATAGATCTAATTTCTGAAACTAAACGCAACCCTGGACGTGATGAGACCCGACCCTATTTGGATCTGATCGCGGTCGGGCTAAACCAAGTGAGTGAGTATAGTCATGTCCTGCTCACCCCTAATGGTGAGACAATTGACACACAATAACAAACAAAATACTACATATAATGACATTTTTAGTCTTTTATTTATTATGAAATTACATTTATGTTATTGAAAACATAAAGAGAAACAAACACTTGTATCTCGATTACTTCATATGATTTTTTTTACCCTAATAGAGATAGGACCTTTTGAGTGTTTTATATTCTCATCATTGTAAAATATATGATTTTCATTTTAATATTTATGCATTGTAATTATACAGATTTATATTTAATCAGTATATTATCCGTTATTTATTTGTACTTACATTTTTTTTTACGAAGAATGATGTAGAATGATGAATGATAAAATAATAAGATATAAAACTATTATAAAATGAATTAATATACATTTATTGTTAACGTTGAAGTTCAGCTGTATCTTTGCCACTGTTTTCAGTGCTTTGACGTATTGTCTCTCACCACAAATAACATTGCTTGACTTTTGAGTTATAATAAGTAATTATGCTTTAGACTGTATCATGTCACCATTTACCTTAGTTATTACAGTTAGTACTTTACAATGTATTCTGTCACCCTTTCCATTTATTATTTAATTATGAAATAATATGTGTAATAATAATATAAGAGTTTTATACATTATTAGTGTATTACCAAATATTCATCTTTAATTATTATTTAGTTTTCAAAAATCCATATATTATATTACAATTTTTCACACAGTTGAGGACATGAGATAACATACATAACTTTAACTTATTAAGAGGGATAGTAGTAGATTTTGGAAGGAAATTAATCTCTCTTCCAAAAAACAAGAAATATCTTGGTAAAGACATAAAAGAAAAAGACCAAGCAAGCAAAAAGTGAAATTCATTTGATGCATTTTTTAAAAATGAAAAATTATTTAATGGTAAACAATAGCCATGGATGAAAAGGGGAATATAATGGAGGGGATAAAGTCAAAAGCAAAATTTATGAAGGAAAGGTGAATGAAGAAAACACATGGTTGAGGATTGGTGTTGTTGTGTTTAAAGAGAGAACATGGCATGTCCAAGTGGACCTAATATTTCTACTCCCCACTTTGTTGCCCTAAAATAGGTCAAGAGGACATGTTGCATACATGACCCTATTGGTCCCAAAATCATTTGAGACCTACATTTTCCACCACATTTTTTTCATTTCGAAACAACTAAATTATGTTTAAAATTATCCAATTTTGTTTTTTTAAATCTTCTCTATGTTATCTGAATAATATTCATATGGGTCCTTTTCATAACAAGATATTGGTTAGTTGCCAAAAGTTACTTTGTTGTTTTAAAAAAAAAAACATTTTTCAATGAGACTCATCCATCTTAGTTTTTCAATGAGATACTGGTTGGTTGCATCTTTTATCTCATGCATTATTTTGTTAGCAAGAATGTATACAATTGAAATATTGGTGATAAGAAATATTTGTAAGCAAATGTAATATTACTTCTAACACAATTATCGATTTTTTAATTCTATTGTATCATTGTTTAGTTTAGGTTTTTATGAATGAAATATTTAATCTTATTTGTAAATTATCTTAAATCCTATTTATTGTAAAAGAACATGTGACATGTCTCTCATATAAGAATCATGAGAGCTTAGATAGTGCCAATATTTTATAATTTTCCTCTCAAAATTTTTTTTATAGAAAAAAACATGAAAGCATAAAAATACTCATAATTATATAATAGAGTGATTGATAGTAAATGCAATAAAAATACAACGGTGGAGAGGATTTGAAATTCATTTGTGAAGACTAAGGTATACCATTATGAGTTACTCTTAAATATGTTACATTTTATTTGAATGTTAAAAATTATAAATAAATATAAATAAATATGAGTGGAAAGTTTTAGGCAGAGCCCAAACTGAATTTGACAATGTGAGGCCCAACAGGCACCAAAGCCCAACCCAATTTTTTTGTGATAATTTTTATTGAAACTTCCATTTTCCAAACTGATAGTTGAATCCACAAAATTGGTTGATGAAGATTCAAGCCACTGAATTGTACTTTGAGATTCAACACTCAAAAGGGTTAAAGTTGGAATTTTTTATTTCCTCCACATGATCCCAACAGAGTATGTTTTCAATTCTGATTTGAATGCTGCAATGATGTTCCACAACATCAACCCTTTTTGTTTTTCCCAAGATTTTTTTGCTAAAAATTTGATCTTTTATGCAATCATAAAAAAAAGGTTGTGGCATGTTGAAAAAACAAATTAACTCATTTACTTCTATTTTCCATTGCTCTGTTTTATAGCTTAAATGTCTGAAGCACTGTATATATATATATATATATATCCTTTTTTACAGCATGTTGAAGCGTGGACACAAATCAAATCCAAGGAATGGTGTTCAGAATTGCAGGATTTCGGTACTTGTCATGTCTTTTACATTGATGCTAATGCTAGTGCTTGTTTATTTATTACTTCACACTGATGGTGAAGAAAGTTACACAAAAACAGACAATGATAGTGAAAAACTTAGTTTAGATCATGAATTTCCTAATCCCAAACAAAAATGGAATAGTTTTGACTCTTTGGTGAAATTTCATCCAACAAAAGAATTCCGGAACGGAACAGATTTGATATGGCAAGTACCCGAATTATCACCTAAGGGTGTTCTTTTTGTAGCTCATGGATGCAATGGTAGGGCCATCAATTTTTGGGACCAGACCCTTGAATGCCCTGATTGCATTGGTTTGCCTGAAGAAAGATTACTTGTTCTTCATGCTCTTGCACGAGGTTTTGCTGTTATTACTATTTCAAGTGCAAGAACATGTTGGACATATGGTAAGGAAGTGTTAGTTGTTAAAGACGTTATAGAGTGGTGGATTAGTAAAAGGAAGCTCGAGAAACTTCCTCTTGTGGCTTTAGGTGCATCTTCTGGTGGATATTTTGTATCTGTGCTTGCCACTACTATGAAGTTCAATAGTATTGTGATCATGATTGCAGAGGGGATGTTTGAGGAAATGGATATTAAAAGGGACTACCCGCCTACTCTCTTTGTTCACATGCCTAAGGATTTTGGAAGGCAGCGGAAAATAGATGAGTATGTGGAGATTTTGAAAGACACGGGGATTGACGTTGGTGTTGTTGAATGCATGGAGTTCCCGTTGTCAGCAAACACTTTATCTGATAGAATTCCAGGTCTTGATCAGAATCTTTCTGGAAAATTATTTGAATTCTTGAAGGAAAAAGGCTTTGTTGATAAAAATGGATATATGAGGAGAGACGGGCGTGCAATAAAATGGAAAGAGGCTCTTCAGGAGAAGAAAACTGTTTCACTAGATAAGCATCTAGTTCCTCATATCCAGGAGGAGCTAAACCTAGCATATGCTTATCATGAGATGACTAGTGTGCATTCTGACCAAATTTTTAAGTGGTTTGAATCCCATATTAGTTTATTAGACCTTACTTGTGATGCTCTTGGTATTTAAATTCCCATCTGATGTAAAATAATCGTAACCAACAGGACATGTATGACATTCAAACCATTTGTATTCAAAGAGATTCAAGACACTTTCTTCCTCTTATTTTCCTAACAACGATTTAGCATCCAGTGAGCACATGTAAAATTGGCTATAGTGGTTACTTCAACATACATAGGTCCACTCTCAAGGGCTGGATTTTCTTGATTGAGCATTTCTGTTGGAAGATATCAAATTAAAAATAAAAGGTAAACCTCTGAACTTTTGCACCAATACCTTATGTGGGTTAGCAATCAGTCTGATGTATCATATCCTAAATTTTCTTAATATGTTTTTATCTTTCTATTATTTTTATTTTGCTTTTGAGAGTTGTATCACAAAATTAAACATTGAAATTTGAATACCATGTTTTTTCTCTCTTTCATCCCAATGACCAACACTCTAAAAATAACTGGTCCAACGTTCTAGGGCAAACCCGGCACTCTCCAAAAATACAAAACAAAGTATTCCTTAAAGAAACATGTTGGAATTTATGAATGAACCCCATCCAAATCTTGCAGCGCAGGAGAGTGAGCTGATTTTCTTCGTAAGTGAACTTGCCACTTCTTGACCCAAAACCTTAAGGATTTAAGTTTATATGTTCATCCATTTATATACTCCTTATTTTGCTCATTTCTTCTTGATGTGAAACATCTTTCTTTTTCAACAAAACATCTATAGAACAATGCAAGAACAAATAGGAATATAACTGCAGTTAAACATTTCTTTTCTCTTGAATTCTTCCTTTACGGCACTCTCCTAAATATCACTGCAGTTAATGTCTTGTTCATATTTTGAAAGTTTGGTAAGCTGAGGGTGAGTTGTTGTGTTTCTTTTCAAGCTTTAATGCATGTTCTGACTTTCCACATGAAGTTCTACTCTGGAGTCTTGATTTATTGGGTTTCTTTTTAGCTTTAATGAAACTTCTGTCTTTCCACGTGAAGACTACTCTTGATTTATATTTTTTGGCCATTGATATAATTGTTCTGAACCAAAGGACAGCCTTGTATACTTCCTGTTAAGGGAACTTGAATATGCAGTGACTGGACCATCTATGCTAATGCTCTTCAATCCCTACTCTTCCACTAATTGCTTGAACACTTCCCATTTCATATAGGGACACACACTCCACCACCTTGGACCATTTGTTGTCTTTGTTTATATTTACATCGACAACAAATCCTTTCCCTGGTGCTTTACTAGGAAAGAATACTACAATAGTAGACAGCTTTTAAATCTTACTGAAAAGATTGAAAGAATTCTACTATAATAGACAACTATTTAACATTTGATAGTGTGGACCTTGCTCATGTTTGCAATGCTCATCCAATCATCTTAAATGCAGTTCATGTAGTAGGGTTCATTGGGCGTTTAATGAGAAAACGTACCATAATTCAATTTTCATGTACTGATCGTTATCAATAGTCAATACTCAGATAACCCCATAATCTCCCTCTTGTTTTAACTTTTTTATTTTGGCAATTCATGTGGTGTACCTAGAACCATTGTCCGTTTTTTTTGACGAATAATATCATAGATTCTGGTTTTGCTTACCATTGTAATGGAGTGGGAAGGGTTGTTCTATAATTATAATAAGAAGGATTTCTGAATGAGAATTTACATTGCAACAGTTATAGAGCTTTATGCTGAAGATCTTATGTTAACTTTATTCTAAAATAAGAAGCCATTAAGGCTCACATTAACTTGTAAAGTAACAGGATATCCAACTTAAGGTAAACTAATATATAATAAGAAGCTAAATAGCACACTCATAACATAAGTCTTTTAGATATAATAATGATCTTAAATCTTAACTAAACAATAAACTGACACAAATGGAATTAATCATATCACACTCATGGCTTCAATTTCCCCTCATTGGCCATCCTGAAGAGGCGGGCTTGTGCTGCTGCAGCCTTGTTTGAGGTAAGTGATGCCGCAAACCTGTCTCTTACTTGCTGAGTTGTGTAAGGAAACTTGTTGTTTACCAAGGAGTTGAGAAAAGAAGCAGTTCCTTCTCTGTAGAGTGCTCCAAGTCCATCAGTTCTTGTGTTAGAAAGTGCTTGTGGCAAAGTGAGACTGGAACCAAACCCTGGCATACCAGGGACAGAAAATGCATTCCCTAAGGTTCCCCACCACCCCAGCAGTCCCCAGATGATTCCTGGGTGATTCCTCCAGTAGCTGCAGTTCAGAGGAAAATGTCACAAGGTTAGTTAATAGTGTGGAAAACATATCATTATATGGTAGTTTAGTTTACATTGTAATGTAATGAAAGGAACTTACTTGCATGTACCCGTGAATGGAGATGGTGAAGGAAGGAAAGGTGGTGTGGAGGGGGTTCCTGGGTCAATTGGAGTACTTGGTGGGCTCACAGTGATTGGTGTTGGGGGACTATCACCTCCATAAGTTGGTGGAGAGTTATAGTAACCTCCTCCTCCCGAGGGAGGGTTTGATGGTGTTGTAGGAGAAGGGTCTTGTGGTGGTGACCCACAGTTGCTACCCGAGGGTGGTGACGGTGTGGAGGGGGTTCCTGGGTCAATTGGAGTACTTGGTGGGCTCACAGTGATTGGTGTTGGGGGACTATCACCTCCATAAGTTGGTGGAGAGTTATAGTAACCTCCTCCTCCCGAGGGAGGGTTTGATGGTGTTGTTGGGGTTGATGGTGTTGTAGGAGAAGGGTCTTGTGGTGGTGACCCACAGTTGCTACCCGAGGGTGGTGACGGTGTGGGATTGTAACTTCCACCACCCGAGGGTGTTGATGGCGTTGGATTGTAGCTTCCACCACTTCCACTACCTGAGGGTGGTGATGGGGTTGGATCATAGCTTCCACCACCCGGGGGAGTTGATGGGATTGGATTGTAACTTCCACCTTCCGAGGGTGGTGATGGAGTTGGATCATAACTTCCACCACCCGGTGGAGTTGATGGGGTTGGATTGTAACTTCCACCACTAGGGGGAGTTGATGGGGTTGGATTGTAACTTCCACTCCCTGCACCTGAGGGTGGTGTCGGGGTTGTATCATAACTTCCATCACCCGGGGGAGTTGATGGGGTTGGATTATAACTTCCACCACCCGAGGGAGTTGGTGGGGTTGGATCATAACTTCCACCACCAGGGGGAGTTGAAGGGGTTGGATTGTAACTTCCACCATCCGGGGGAGTTGACGGGGTTGGATTGTAACTACCACCACTTGGGGGAGTTGATGGGGTTGGATTGTAATAACCACCACCTGAGGGTGGTGATGGGGTTGGATCATAACTTCCACCACCTCCATGTGACGGGGTTCCATGAGAGGGTGTATGAGATGGGGTTCCATGAGAGGGTGTATGAGATGGGGTTCCATGAGAGGGTGTATGAGAAGGGGTTCCATGAGAGGGTGGTGTGCTTCCATAGCTACCTCCAGAGCCATGATGAGATGGAGGACTGCTGTGTGAGCCTTCAAGAAGTGAAAACAATATATATACTATTAGTTGAGAAAGTAAAAAATAACATAAAAAATGCTTCTTTAGAGATTTTCATCTTTCACACTTCAAATATGAAACTGCATGGCAACTAGGAAAGTTGAAATGGTCATCAATAATATGATCTATATTGCATAAATAATGAAGTAATAGAGATACTACTAGAGTTAGAGAAATACTGTTGTCACATAAGGAGGTAGCTAAACCAGTGTGAGTGCTTCCTGCATGTGGTGGGTTTGTAGAGTAGTAGTTTTTCTTGTCTTCAAGGGTGGTGGATATTACAGGTATGATAATGTTCTGAGAAAGCAATGGCAGCAATGTGAAAATGGTGAGAAAAACAGGATTACTTCTTATTTTCCTCTCCATTATTACACTTTGAGAAAGAAGGGTAGAGAAGAGAAGGGTTTTGAAATGGTGTGAGTATAAAATGGCTCACATAGTGAAGTAAATATAAGCAGGTGAAGGAGTATACGTGTTAGATGGTTGTTGCAGGAGTGCATTTACTGCTATATTTACTATATCTTCATGCAATAATGCATGAGTTTTCTAAAATAGCCCAAAAACATAAATATTGAGTTGAATCATTTGTTTTCATGTCTACCTTTACTCTACTTAAACTTTGGTCAAGTTTTCTATTGATCATAAGTTTAAGCTTGTGTGCAATTACTGATTAACTTTGACATTGTCATTTGGTATATTATTTTATGGTTCTAGTTGCAGTTACACTCATCATTTGATATTCTTTAATTAATCTACAATATTGGATTTAGTGTTACACATGTTTTTCTCCTTCAGTAATAATATTAAGGATCCTACATGCATCAACATTTATAGGGGTTAATGAAGACATGTCAAAGGAAATATATGTGAATTGCAATAATAATGTGAAAATGCAAGCTTGGTTTATCACAGACTTAGCATCATTTACCAATTTGCATCCCAATTTTTTGTTGCTTGAAATATATTTCTAGCTCTTATACGTAATATTCATTTTTAATTTATTTTCTATATGAATATTGGTTTAATTTATTGTCTATAGATGCAATTCTTTTCAATTTATCTTTATTGTGACCAAGTCATGGAGAAGTATACAAGCCAAATAGAAAATAAGGTAAAAATATATCTATAAATAATTACGGATGATAGTGAGCAAATTGAAAACTAGTATTTAACTATTTATATAGGGACAATTTTTTTTTCATTTATAGAAACTAAATTAAAAATTTGCTTCACTTATAGGTACTAAAAATGTAATATTTGAACCACTTTTTTTTTCCCTTTATCATTATTTTTCTCACTTTGGTGCCTATGTGAGTTTTACTCATTTGAAAAAGTCTTCGGGTAGTTTTCCTTTCTCAAATATTGGAGAAGAATATTAAGCAATAACAAGTGACAAGGATATTATTTAATGAGGAGAAAATAGAAATGTTATATTGAAAAATGAGGATTTTATATTTTGAGAAGTGTTGAATTTGGTTTTTTAAGATTGTTTTTTATCATTTATATTTTGTAAATAATGCCCTTAATAAACTTATTAACACAACCCTATTAAGCAGTTGCCACATTTGACTAAAATAAACACATTAAAATAAGAGAATTGGGAAAAATTAAAAGGGACCCGAATGTGTGAAATTAGAAGTGAGAGTTATTGGGAAGTAAATAAGATTGACAGAGGGTAGGTGAGTTTGCACATTAGTGTTGTGAGGAGAGTGAATAGGGAGAGAGATTAACTCTGGTGCATGGTGTCCCATTTTCTATCTCTGACTAATTAAGATGTTATTTTTTACTATTTTTTTTTAAAATTTTGTTATTTTATTTATGTATTAGCATTATAATTGGTCTGGAACATCGAGTGAGGCATTATGTGTGACATGTGATATGTGTCCTAGTGAATAGGGGTTGCATTTCTTTGACCCCCATTAAAGACCATGTCCATGAGGTGTCCTCCAATGAGGAAGAATGTGGGTTTCAGCTTTTATCATAGCCACAATTATGAATGTACAAAAATCAATTTACCAAATCAGATACACCTTAGCTTGTATTGTCACATAGGATTAGGTAGTAGATTTGGTGAGGTTGTTGAATGTTGAGACTCTCTAGGACACTTTCTTACCCTATTTTACTACATGGTAATAACAATAACAATAAATTTCAACCAACAACATATATAAATGACTTATAATATATTGACAACTTGCTTAAGAAAATCAATTTTTTACCCCATGGATCAATGACAGTTCATTTATTTCAGTTTATCTTTAATACAATTTTTGTGTTTATTATTGAAACCAAATACATGTCATTAAGGCTGATGATATAGTACATCCTATTGCTGCAAATATGAGCAATCATGTTGGCTGAAAGAAGTTCCTAAGTCACACAATAAACTAATAAGACTTCAGTAAATCACCAGATTTTCTGAGATTTCTGGGATAATTAAAAAAAGATCCTAAGGTTGACCCATAAAGAGATCAATGGTGTTTTTCCTTATGTCACATTCTTTTGGGTCAACTAATCTATTACTATGAAGAACCCTGCATAGTATTATTTTCACAAGCTCTAGTGTTATAGGCTTATATATAGCCTATAGTATTCTTCTGTTCTGCTATTAGTTGACCAAATCACAGGCTTTCATATAAGAAATCTATTAGGAAGGAAGTGACTTCAAAAGCAAGAATGGTTAGCATTTTTTTATAAAATTCAAATGGTTTGACTTCATTCATAATCATCCTTATGATGATAACATCAAATTAAAGTTGATTTCAAAGTTTTCAAAGTCCTTTATCCATATAAGTTCACAAATGTCTGTTAATACTAGCTATAATGTTCTCTTATGGGCCTTATTTCCCCTGATTGCACTAGTTTCTTGTGGCACAAGCAATGCTGCGACAGAGAGAAAAGAAAGCTGCCACCTGGAGTAGAAACCAATTGTTTGAAGAGTTTGTTCAGCCTAGAATCCAGAAACATAAGAAGATCTTCAAAACAAGGATAATGGGGTCCCAAACCGTGGTTGCCAATGGAGCTGAGGCCAACAAATGAATTCAAGTTGGTGAAAAGCTCTTGGCCTTCTTCCACAGTTCAACTCATGGGAAGTGACTGTATCATGGAGAAAGATAGTGACAAACATCGATCCAATCGTGGTGTTATTGGCACCAACCTCGTTTATGCTGGACTTAAGGTTCTAGTTCCAAAATTGTGCAGTTCAGTTCAGTTGTATTTAGCTACAAACTGGAAGGGTCAAGAAAATGTTAGTCTTTACCGTTTGACCAAAGTGCTGACATTTAGCATAGTGTTTGAGTGTTTGTTAGGAATCGATGTGGAGCTAGGTATGCTAGATACATTTGAAAGAGTGCTGGAAGGAGTGTTTTCACCAGCAATTCAGTTTCCAGGTTCTAAATTTTGGAGATCAAAGAAAGCAAGGGTGGAGACAGAAAAGATGTTGGTCAAAGGGTCGAACCATTGACTCTGATACCACTTGTTGGGATGTATCATTCTTCCATAGGCTAAGTGAAAGAAACATATAAGTGAGTTTGACACCACATCTTGACCCAAAACCTTAAAGCATTAGGTCTATGGGTCCATCCACTTATATGCTTTTAACTCATCCACTTTTGCACAACATGAGACTTCTTAATTCACACTTGGAATACCCAACACAAGGTATGATCCAAGGGGAGAGTGGTGAAAAAGAGGTGATAGGCAATGTAGTGCTGCTTGTTCTTGCAGCTCATGATACTAATTCTTTTGCTGTTGCCATGACATTCAAGATGCTGGGTCAACATCCTCATTGCTATAGTGAACTTCTTCAAGGTAACATAGTTTTAGCTTTTCATGCAGTTCAAAATCATTACCCTTCTTTATAGTTGATACTTGGAAGTATTTGAACTTTATGCAGAACATGTTGTTATATTATATTGAATAATAAAAAATGTGGTCAGAGTCTAACAATAGATGAAGTATACTTGGCAAGTTGGTAGAGAAAGCATGAGAATGTTCCCTCCTATCATTGGTTCATTCAGGAAGGCAATTACTGATATTGAACATGAAGGACTCACTATACCTAGAGGATGGAAGGTGAACACTACTTAGTACTTATTCTCTTCATTCTTGAACAAATTGAATCCATGCATATTACTACATTTGCCAATTTGGACTTCAACCATATAACTGAAAACTTGGGGTATTTTTGTAGGGTTTTTCAGGTGCTAGGGACAACATATGGGACAACATTACAATGAAGAATATTTTAAGGAACCTCTTAGTTTCAACCCAAGTAGGTTTGAGGAAGCAATAGCACCATATGCATTTGTTCCCTTTGGAGGTGGGCCAAGATTGTGTGCAGGGTACCAATTAGCTAAGTTGAATATCCTCATTTTTGTGCATTATGTTGTGACCCAATATGATTGGTTCCTACTCCATCCAGAGGAGCCAGTCACAATGGATCCTTTGCCTTACCCTTCCCTTGGAATGCCCATCAAAATTTCTTCCAAGTATGCATGAGATTATGACCTTAAAATAATTTGTTTTTCTACTATATAAATTAAACCATCTTTGCACACATTAGCAATAAAAAATAATTATTATTATTCTGTCTCCCCTCACTTCTGCTGTCTAGGAAGCAAGGCAAAATCACATGTTACTTGGACATGAATCAAAAAAAATTTTGTTAATGTCTGAGTGCAACAAAATATAATAAAATATGAGCAGGAGCTACTAATTTGAGATCAACTTTTATTTGCAGTGTGGATATAAATGACTTACCATAGCAAAAAGGTAATTTTTGTCTAGATTTATCATGGTTCTAAACAAATTATGAATCATAAGAACTAATTTTAAAGAAGTATACAGAAGAAATTTAATTTAAAGTAGGTACAGTCATTTTTTGTATAACTAATTATATCTCTCAACTTATAATAAGTAAGGAACTACTCTTTTTGGGACGTGAGGATACCTCTCCAACTATCACCAAGAATTTGAACATGTAGCCTAAAAAGATGTAATCAATGACAACATGTGAATGTGCCAAGTTGGTTTTAACAATGTCTGATCTCATCCAGATTTGTTAGACTCAATGGGCTGGCCCACTAGACCAAGATAAAAAACACTCAGTTACAGAGCACATACATCACCAATTGAGAACACATCATAGTCCAATATGAACTACTTCCATGAATTCTAACTCTCCTATAGAGATCATGAAAAGTGATCAAAATTAATTCCTAGAACCAATTACTCAAAATTCATAAGTACTTATCTGATACTAACCAAGCTATCAAAAAGATACATATAGATAAATTAAAACATACTCAGAACTTACAAAAATAACAAAAATTCTAAGAAATGGGAAAAAAATTCCTCGATCTCAATCAAAAGGTACAACAACAGAAAAACCAAAAAAGATGTAATTAAATTAAATAAAAAAATCTAAGTAATGGTTTTGTGATGAATGAAACCAAAAGAAGCTAACCTATGGTTCCATCATCATCATGATGGTGATGGTGATGTTGATGAATCATATTTATCAACCTCCAAGCTTGGTTTTGTCTTTCTCCAAGTTTTCAAAGAAGGAAGCAAGAGTTTTCAATGCTTTAACTTGAGATTGCAAAGCCATTATATAGCCAGCAGTTTCATCAAAAAGCTTGTCCATACCAAGTGATTCTCCATTTGGCACAATCTTCTTCAATGCATTAATCTTATTCTCTACTTCTTCTTCTTCTTCTTCTTCTTCTTCTTTCACAACACAACCTTTGTCATTATTCTCTTCTTTCACTGTCATCACTTCTTCTTCCTTTATCAGCTCTCTGATACCGTGTCTCCGCCACAGCCTCCGGCTTCGGCGGAGGAGATGGAGAGACTTGTGAACAGCATGAGGGAGCATAGAAGAGTCTTGTTTGAGAAATGTAGGTAGGGTTGTTGTTTGAGGGTGGTTTTCTTCTTCCATGGATGAGTGAGAGAAAGAAAAGAGAGTAATATGAATGAAGAAAACGAGGGAGAAAAAAGTTAATGCCAACGAAGCTGGCTCCCACTGCATTTGGATTGGAGTAAGTAATATATGGACAACCATTTATTGTCCACAGGCACCTCTTATCAATCAAAATGAAGTAAAAATAGAAAAAAATCATGAATGTTTAATTTTTTAATTAACATGACATATTTTGATTTATTTAGGATAGACTTAGAGACAACAAATCGTTGTTCGTAATATATGGTGATGGGAAATGAAGATCTCTTCTCCCATTTAGTATTATCAATGTTGTCCCCGACCAATCAAAAGATATCATTTATTTTATTTTATAAAATCATAAAATAACATTTTATATTATTTGATGTAATTTCATTGGTTAAGTCTCTTTCGGAAAATGAACCTTCTTTGTGTTGAGTCCCCTTGCTTTCTAAGTTTTGGTTTGTGAGTGAGAATAAATCAACAACTTAAGGCCTAAGTTTACATTTAGGTTATATAAATATAAACATGTGTTGGATGGAAGGATTCTTAGGTAGTAAGACTAGAATGAAGTTAAGTTGGGTTAAGATAAAGGGTCAAGGATCATTAACAAGTCAATCACAATATTACTACGTGAATAAAATAAAAAATTTAAAAATAAAAAGTAACAAAAAGTAAAATTTTGATTAGTCCGAAACATACAGTAAAACAGAAAATAAGACAAGTGATCTTTATCGGAGATAAAGAAGCAGAATCAACAAGAATAGTGGGATATGGTTGTGATAGAGTTAAAAGTGAATTGTATAAAGTAAACAAAATGTGAGTGAGAGTGGAAATGTGAGCATTAGAAAAATGGTCCCACAATACACAAAACAAAAGGAGAGAAAGCACATGTGATCACATGAACCCACCCATGTGCTTCTCCACTCTCTTTCAGAGATGAGTTTGTGGTGTTTCCAATAAGGAAACCAATCTACTCATAGGGTCATTGGGATTCAATTACACAGATTTAGTTTTGTTGGCCATATATGGGACTCCATCTCCTCACTCCCACTCCCACTCCTTTTCCTTTTTTCTTCTCACATTCACACTACATGACAACATTCCCGCAACAATAATCAAGCTTTTATCACACTAAGCACAGCCAACTGCATGAAATGAATCGAACAATGTCGTAATATTTTATCTTAAATCATGTTCGGTGACAAATCATTAATTTCTAAATATTTCTTAATCATTGTACCCATCATTTTTCTTAGTATCTCCTTTTCTCTAGAAATTATACTAGACTAACCTTCATTTGCTACACTATTATTCTCCGTATATATCCAAATCATTTGAAACGCAGATCTATAATCTTTTATATAATAGGAGTTCATACAACTTTCTCCCTCATACAATCATTTTTTTTCTTTGTTGATAATGGGGATCCGTACCCCCATTTGGTGTACGAAATTCTAGGGCCTTTGGCACATTTATAATTGATGAGAGAGCTAGTACTATATAATATTATAATTCAATATCACATATATAATCTAATTGCTTTTGTGTGGATCCCACGTGAGTGTTTTTTTTCTGTTCACATTATAGAGCATCCTTTGTTTTTCTGTTTATCTTTTGACCCTTGCTCTTGTTTGAACATGCAAAGATGCCAAAACCATCTTTTGACACAAGGAAATTAAAGACTCTCACATGGTAGGCCTATACTGATGCATAATCACATTTTTCTATTTTTCCCCATCACACCAAGGTCATGTGAAGTTAAAAAAATGTAATAAAAATATAATCAATGTTTAAATTTTTGTTATAGTGCTTGGTTCAAATAGTAAAGAACTCGATTTTCTATATCTAAGTGTTATGAGAGTTTTACCCACGAAAATAAATCTTTCGAACCATGTGTTTAAATATTAGTTTCATATAGTTGTGGCAGGAGTTATTTATGAGGTTCTTTGGTAAGTTTGTAATAAGTATCATTGCGTAACACTTTCCACTATGTCCATCAAATATGTTTGTAATAAGTTTGTAATTTCATCAAATATGTTTCATCTATCATGTACAGCAACTTTTGTAGTTTTCTACAACTTTGAGTTGTATAACACAGTCACATTTTGTAAACTTTGTTGTACAGAATTTTTTGTACCAATAATTAGGAACATTTTAACATCAAAACGCTATGTTTGATAAATTTAAAATGTTATATGTATAGTAAAAGATTGTGATGGGTCTTGTAAAGATGGAGATAAAAGAATATAAGTGATAGTATAAAAGATGTAGAAGTTGTGTGAAATAAAAGGTTGTTTAATGCTTATGACCATAACTTAGACCACTAATATATTGGCCATTTCTATTTTCATCTCATGCATATAATAGTTAGGGTGGATTTGTCTTCAAGAAAAAATGTTTCTCTAGGAATATTTTTTTTGGTAAAAATGGTTTATGTAAAATCAGAAGCTATTTTGTGTTTAGTTACAAGTTTGTAAAGCGATTTTATTATGCATCATGATTTTAAAATTGTGTGTAGTAGTATAAAAGATTGGAAGTTGGTTATAGGAGTTATTATGAGTAAATGACATTATTGATAGACCATAGTTCTTATTTTGTGAAATGGTTTGCTCAAGTTTGCACATTAATGCCAAATGATGAACCATCTCTAACTCAATGTCAAGGCATTATATAGGAACACAGAAAGATGGAAATTTGATGATGATAGAATTACAAGATGGGACTCAATATTACTTGTACAGTTTCTTCATAAGTTGTTGTAACCAAAGTTAATAGCTGTTAAACCAGAGAAAGCTAGCTCATTCTGTGGAAGCACTAGCTCATGTCATTTCACACAAGCACCAACCATCAAAGACTACAGCTCCTCCACACAAACAACATTTTACTTTACAAAGATTTGCTCCATCCTGGCCAATCAATATTCACAACCACATACACTTCTTCCACTAGAACATCCTTGTTGTCATACCATACTGAACAGGTCCCACTTTTCTATGAGCAGTGGCTGCAGCTGCTGCTGCACTAATCCCACCATATTGAGCCTTTGGCTGCAGCAAGTTTGTATCAATCGCTATCCGATCATCTTGTTCTATCTTGTTCACTCCTGCCCTTGTCATAAAAAAGGGATTGGAATCAATATTGATAGCTATATCTGATACTATTTTAGCATTGACACCACATTGCTGTTGAGCATGCTTTGCTTGTAAAGACACACCATTATCAGCTTCGGTCGGTGCTGGCCTTTCTTGACTCCCAGAGGTAGATCTTTGATAATAATATGTCGGGGGTATAGGCTGAGTAGGAAGAACAGAACCTCTTATAAATGTCCTAGGATCATAAGAATCCTTGACAACACTCGCATACTCGTATGGAACAACTGAGCCAACAACTTTACCAGGTTTTGCTGAAAATAAAAATGTTATGTTGATTACCGATGTGATGCACATTAGTTTTAAGAGACTGATGATAATGATACCATACCCAGTGGAACTCTTTGCATTCCATGAATGGACCTCACCACAGGGTTTTCTGCATCTCTGGGATTGTTATTATAATCTTCAGCTGTATGTTGGTTTTTGGTGGAAGCAATATTTGATTGCTGTTTTGGTGGTACCATATTCGAATGTACGATTGTTGACCTGTCAATAATACGAAAAATATCAGTATGATATAATTTAATTATGCTCCTTAAAACAGTGATAAATCATGGAAGCAAATGCAGCTTGGTGTGAGAACTATTTTGATCCCCTACATGTGATTTCATCTCACACCATGCTAAGACATAGAAGAACAGCAAAGTAAATGGTTGGAAATAACTTAGGAAAAGGGCTTCATAGATGATAATTTACCACAATAACTTAGGAAAAGGACTATCAAAGAAATATTACGAAGTCTGGATAAAAGGGTATTAGCAACTCCTCCATGTAATGACTCATCCACACTACAGTTGACATTTTATGTAACTCTGTCATAGAAAAATCTCCGGTGGCATCTATGTAAAATAGCTTATATGACTACAGAGTATAAATACTACTTCAGTACATTGGCACTGTATCCTATGTGACATTAAGAGTGTGTTGTTTAGAGGATTTTTTGTCTTATCATTTGTTTGGTTAGGATTTCAAAAAATTGATTCATACAAAAATAAACGTTTTGAAGTTAGAATCATTCATCAATCTTGCAACCAAACACAATGGTTTCTCATTTTGCATAAATTGTTTGTTGTCAAAAAGATTTCTGGAAGAAAAAAACATTTTTTCCAAAGCCTAAACAAATGGGCCCTAAATTAGAACTAACTTTGAATCACCAGAATCAGCTGCTTATACCATTTTCATTTCACATATGCATAATCTAAATGCATCTCATATGTACGTATTTAACATTAATCATAGAATATTCAATCCTATCTTAGGTATGATACAACCAAAGTATCCTTCTGCCAACAATCTATGATTGCAGCAAATGATAAGCGAAATAAATAGAGATACTACATTAATCAATTACCTGGGAAGTGATACATGCTTTCTTTCCAGTGGCATGACCAGACTGCTTTTACCACCATTTTCTTCAAGATGGGCAAACTGCTTTTTGAATTGATCAACAGCACTGTAAAAAACAAGCAACGATGAAGGGTAAGGGGGGATAATAAAATAGAAAATATGAATAAACAATTAAGGGAAAAGGACAAGCAGTCGAAACTCGAAAGTAAACCAAGAAATAAAAACCTTGGATAAAGAAAATTAGTTCTCTCTGTTCCATTGGTATAGTCTTTTAGTAGTTGAGGATGGAACTCTAGAATCTCACGGAAAATTAATTCTCGAATTTCTTCCTTTGTGACTCTTCGCCTTTCAAATTCAAACTCCATTTTCGTAATAGGCTGGCAGGATGGTTCCCTCTCAACTCTTGAGAGTCCCTTGAAGTAAGGATCAGCTAATGCCTGAAAAAACCAAACATTTAAAAAATTGTTGAGCAAAGAGTAACATTCTATAGCAATATACTTGCTCTACGATTCAGTATACCTTCTTTTGTCCAAAGGACAAGTTAACTATCCAAGTCCAACTAATATAATTTTCAATATAGATGCATGAGCAATATAGCACAATATAACAAACCTCTTCGGCAGTAGGCCGGTCTTTTGGATCAAATGCAAGCAACCTTTCCAATAGTCGTAATGCTAAAGGATCTGCATTAGGAAATTTTTGTGCAAACGGTACAGGCTGCTTCTTCCTCATGCTAGTTAGGTATCTCCTCGCCTTATCATTGCGTACCTGCATCCAACAAAATATTGTCACCAGCAAAACCATAGTGTTAGTGGAATTAAGTTCAGAAATGGAAAACATTTTCCCCTCTAGAGAGGAAAAAATTATTACCCGGGATATAGTATCCAGTGAGGGAGTCCCAAGCAGATCTGTCATCAAATCTAACTGGTGGACAACATTTTTTCCAGGAAAGAGTGGCTTTCCTATTAAAACTTCAGCAAAGATGCAACCTATGCTCCAAATATCAATTGCTGGTGTATACTGCGGTCAATACCTTAGTGTTATTTCATCGACATATATAAAAATAAAAGTAGCAGATATAATTAGTAGAATAAAAATAAATAATAGACTGGTTCTAGGTCCTGTGTTCAACTATTGATAGGAAAGAAGATAACAGAAAGTATTTATCATGGATTGACATGGCTGATGAGAAGAAATTAGTGTATGGTGAGTCGAGAACATACATATTCAGGACCTTTGCTACTTGAATAATGTCCAAAAGAATCTTGAAAAAGTCATACCTTTGAGTAAAATGATCCGCAGAGCTCTGGTGCTCTATACCACCTTGTAGCAACATAGTCCTATAGATGTGTTAAGCAGGAAAACATCAGCCCCTACTTCCCCAAAGCTTTTGATATGAGAAACTAAAATAGTATCAAGCTAAGTTGGAATGGAATACCGTCCAAAATACAGTTGTTGGTGTGTCGCTGAAAGCAACTCTAGCTAACCCAAAATCACAAATTTTAAGTTTACAGTTTGCATTGGCCAATATATTCTTTGGCTTCAGGTCTCGATGATAGACATTGGCTGCATTGAGTTGATAAGAATATTAAATATGCACCATGTTGATGAACAGGCAAAATAAAATGCAAAAAGAACAAATGAATGGGTGGAGCTTTTGAGAAAAAGTAGTATGCAAATTTAAGAACCAAGAACAAAGTGCGGAAAAAAATCAACAATGCTGAGAATCATGCAAAATCAATTATGATTTATGAAGTGACAAACACAAGATACAGCCATTAGCAACATAACATGTATTCAAATATGATATTCACAAGGAAGTAACTACTACATATTGAAGAATACCGGTGTGAATATACTTCAGTGCTCGAAGTAACTGGTATAGAAAAAACTGATAGTGCTCTTTCGTTAGGTCATCATTGGCTTTAATGACTTGATGCAGATCAGACTCCATGAGCTCAAAAACAACGTAAATATCTTTAAAGTCCCTCCTAGAAGGAGGCAGCATAATGTGTTTAATTTCAACAATATCAGGATGGCGTAGAAGTCTAAGCAACTTTATTTCACGGAGAATACGAGCAGCATCAGATATATGTTCAAAGATATCATGAATCTTTTTTATGGCTACTTTTTCACCAGTGTGAGTGTCAATAGCTGAACAAACAACACCATAACTTCCTTTCCCAATGACTTCTAGAATTTTGTATCGGTTGGCATCACCATATTCGGAGAAAAATTCCATCTCCGTTGAACTCTGTAGCAAAGATAATATAATTATTACACATAGCAAAAATCAGGCAAGCTAAAATTTGATTGTTTCAGAACATTAAAAAACAATCCTAGAGAACAAAGAGGTAACAAAAATTCATTATTGATAATGGAAATATCTCAATTCACCAATGAACTGACCAGACATGACAAAAATTTGTATGTTCGTTAGAATTTACACTATGGAACTATCAAGGTATTAGGGAATCATAGACTCCAAGATAGAGGGTAGATAAGGGGACCAAAAATCATGCATAGATAGATTGGAATAACACAACCAAACAGGAATAATAAACATAGACATAAACATAAAAAGACAAATTGTCTTCATGAAAGGCCCTCACACTGCAACTTTGGTGGAACCTCACTACAGAGAAGTAGAAAAGTAAACATCTAATACCATTTAATAATATCACAAATCTTCTTCTGAAAAATCAATCAACACTTCAAGATAAAAGACTCACCTCTTCTCCAATTCACCATTTCTTCTTATTACACCATTTGAAAATTATATTTTTTTTGGTACTACCAAGGGTATCCCTCAGGAATCAAACCATTGACCTTTTGGTCATCCTGGGGATCTAGCGGGGCCTTACACCACTATACCAATGCCTTGTTGGTATTTGAAAACTATATTGGAACAAAATGATATTTTTCTAATTACTTCTGGAATGCACAAGCAAACGTACCAATTAATATTTTGGTGATTCTACCATGTATAATGCACCTAAAAGCGTGAAAAGCACACCTCATAGATGAAACATAAAAGGGTACAGTGGGGGTGGAAAAAAACAACAGAGGAAATGCCATCTAAGGCAGTTAAAAGACAAAGCATATCAATCAAATCAACAAATGAATTCCAACACTATATCCCTCCAAAAAAACGGTGAAAGGAAAATCTTGTCAACCATAACTGTTATCCTACTTGAGGAACAGAAATTTGGGGAAAGAAATCACATCATGTGATGAACTAAATATCAGGTAAATGTTTGAAGTGGTCCCATGGAACCCACTAAAGTTCAATTCATCTCACTACTCGCCAACACAAACAAAAATTTATCATTCTGTTAAATCAGTTACTTGCAAATGGGTAGTTTACTTCATCATTCACTCACTCACTCTCACACAGACATATGATAAAGCAATGATTTTTCACAAACAAATACAGGATTCCAAAGAGGGTTTGGAAATAGAACAATAAATCAAATCCACCTTTTTTCTGTGATCTGGCTGCTGCATTATGTGGCAATACCTACAAAGTCTCCAAAAAGTTCTAATTGAATGAAGATCAAACACAAAGTTCTCAATTTTCCCAGAAAATTTTCAACCACACTTTCCCCACCTACCCCTGCTCCGTATCAAAAGCCCAACTTCCGATGAAATTATTATGCTGCGAAAATTCTTGAAGAAATAACATAGAAGAATAATCCAAATGAAAACCCACATGCACTTCTCGTCCAATTCCAAAAGCACCCAACTTTTGCACAACCCCACAATCATGAAGCGAAAAAACTCCAACCCAGTGACAAAAAATCTCTCATTTTTCAAACCCCACCAAAGATCTGAGACTTCTGAATGCTTTGATTAAAGTTGGAGCTGAAGAATGTAATAATGAAGTGAAAAATGAGAACCCAGTGGTGCAGAAAAGAAGAAAGTGTACACCGACACAGAGAGAAAGAAGTTATTGGTGAAAAGTATTTGAGAGCTTTTTAAGCATTAGATCTAGCTTCTTTTGCATTTCTTCTTATCCAAAATGTATAAAATACGGATACGGATTAAAGTGGCGTATATGTTAATTTCGTAAAGAATGAGGATGTTTTTGTAAATTACAAGTTGTGTCATACGTGACAGCATGTGTGCCATACACGTGGCATGTTTTTTGAAAGGTTAAAAGGACTAAATGTCAACAACTACAACTTACCTTATTCTACCTGGAGCATGTATCTAAGTCTCAACCATGCAATGCAACTATTGACCTCATATTCAATGCTTTTTATTTGAGTTTGATATATTATCATCTTATTATTTATTATTTATTTTTAATTATTATTAACTATTTAAATAAATGAATGATAAATGATTAATTAATTGGGTATAAATCTCTACAAGTATACGTAAATATTTTACTCAAACTATTAACATGAGTATCGTGGTGGAAATGAGTAATTTCTTACAAAAATCAATGGGAATTATGTAACTGTGGATACCAATTCGCATTGATATCATCCTATATATAATTCTTGGTTTTATTTTTATTATAATTGTTTTAATTTAATAGGCTTATTTGATGATGTTGTTTAAATTTGCGCAATTCATGACGAATAATATTGTAATGTACTAAAACCATTTGACTTTTATGAACTAAAAGGGTTGATAATTGAATATTAAGTAATCAATTGAAATTGAGTTAGATATAATTCAACTCAAAACATTAATAATATGACTTGATTAGATATAAGTATAACTGTAAGTAACTATATTATTATATATATAATCTATATATAGCACACATTTTATATGTATATATATATTAAATTATTATATATTACTTTTATATGAATATAATATATATTATAAATATATTAGTATTATATTATATATATATTGACATTAATATTTTGAAATCAAACAATTTAAATGTCCAATTTTCCTTTATATATGGATTTAGTATATAATAATCATCATTCTAACTAAGAGGCAATATACATTTGACCTAGCCAATCAAAAGTAAACTGAATTATGAAATTAGTGGAAAAGAACTACAAACTATGGTTCGATCTCAATTTATTTTTTTGGACTATTTAAGTTTAGTTCATGATTTTGGAAACTTATGAATATTTAGAATCTAACCCTAACGCATATTGAAAAATAGAATTTTTATTTTAATATTTGGATGATTAAGATTTGAAGTTAGGAGTTAAAATATGATTACGATAGTAAAAAAGATAGAGAAATTGAAGCATAAGAGAAAATAGAAAAAGGAGATTGGAGAAGAAGAATATCATCTCCGGTTCTCTCTAATGAATTGGATTCCTCTCCGGTATTGGAGAGTCCAGTGGGTATGTGAGAGGAGATGTTTTTTATAAAAAAATTAATTTAAAAATTGTTAAAATTTATGCCATTGAAATTTTATTTATAATACATGTTTTAATCATAGGTATGCATTGACCTCTTCTGTAATGGAGAAAAACCAAATTCCTCTCTAATAGAGGTTCTCTTTTATGTTATTGTTCCCTTGTCTTTATTTCTAGAGATCTTGTCTCTATATACATTGGCATCAAAGATTCTCATGTTCATTGTTTTGTGCAAGATCTAAATTTATTTGAACTTTGTCTTGGTTTTTTTTGTCAAGTTTCTAGAAATGATTTATTTTTGGTTTGTGTTATCAAATTAAAAATATGAGTTGTAATTTTTTTTAGAAAAAATCTGAATTGTAGTTGAAATTTACAAATATTTTGATGTAATATATATTTTGAACTTTGAAATGATGATTTTTTTGAAGTAAAAAACCTTGGAACGAATAAACTACTCATTAGTCATTCAGTTCCTACAATAAAATTTATGATTAATTAAGGTAAATTTAATTATATCTTTATATTTGATTCAGTTACTAAATTGTAATACAAATCAATGTTATTAAAACCGTACCGGTTATCAAACCGGTTAGGGTACTGGTATAGTGGTACAATGGTTCAGTAATTAAACCGCATGCCGGTTAAACCGGACATACTTGCTTATATATATATATATATATAAACCTATAACAAAAAATTTCAAATAAATAGATATTCATATTTATAATCCATATTCATAATTTACTTCAAATTCACACAAACAAACAACATTAAGTCTTTAATAAAATGAAAGTCTAAAGTAAAAAACATATATTTATCCAAAATTATCACTTAACAAACGCAAAATACAAATAAATGACCCAAGTATCAATCATTGAAGTTGAAGAATTGGTGAAGAATTGAAAAATTAATGTACAAACCAACCGGTTTTCACCGGTTTTGACCAGTTTTGACCGGTTTTGACCGGTTCTATTGCATATCCGGTATAACATACGTACCGTACCGATTAGGGGTCCAGTTCATCGGAAAAAACCGGCCGGTACGGGTTTTTAAAACTATGATACAAATCAAAACGAATTAAACTTTTATCTCACTACAAAAAAAACAGACATTATACATCTGAGACATGATCACATATTTCTAACATTGTCTCATATATGCTCACATAAATAAAAAATAGAAAATATGGAAAAAAAATGAGACACCATTAAAAATAGATAATATTATTCCTACATCTCATTCAACTTTAATTTGATATCTACAAACTTTAATTTGTTGCAACTTTTACAAATTATTTTCTACTCCACACAAATGCTTACGCAACAAATCACGTGCAACGTTGTGTTTCACGTTGAAGGTAACCTTTCATCATAAATGGTGAAAGAGTAATGTTATATAATATATCATCTTAATAAATCTAATTATCTTTAGGTAAACGGTATGTCTTATTTTCAACCCATATAAAATTGATATGTATTAATTCAAATAATACATCACTTTTATGGTTAGAAATTTGTAAGTTGACTCATTTTCATCCCAAAATATTATTTATTTATTAAATCAAGGATTATTATTTTATTTATTTTTGAACCACAATTATCCTTGTAATTTTGTTTAAGTCAGATACAATCATTATGAATGAGAAAGGTTATGTACCAAATATCTAAAGCATCTCCATGTTTATAAAGTCAAACCCAATTCCTCTACTTAAGCTACTTCCTTAAATAAAATAAAGGTTATAGGATTTATATCAAAAATAAATGTTTTTGGCACAACATATCTATAATTATATTTATAACATATATACCAACGATACTATTGATGTAAGATCCCGCTAGATTATCAGAATAACCAAAATGTCAAAAATTCAGTTCCTAAAAGCGACATTTGTCGAGAGGGGCAACCATACATCTAAAATGAATTTATTTTTTACCCAAAAGGTGATAAAGAAATACCTTAATAGTACCAAAAAAATATATTTATAACATATATGTAATTAGATATTTATAGCAAAAAGTGGAATAGTTGTTATAGCTGTGCTTTTCATTCATACCCTTGTGGTGTAGAATCCTATCAGGCTGCAGATAGGTTTTTGGCATTTTAAATAAATGATAAATTGAATCGAGTAAAAATATTTCTCATATAAAAATAAATGTGAGAATAATAAATTTTAGTCTTATAACCATACATAAATGATAAGAATTAAATATTAATTTTTTATTGGTCATGTGATCAATTAAAAAATGTTAATAATTTATATTTTAATTTTGAACAGTGAAATAATATTCACTCATTTATATTAGCTGAAGATGATTGTAACGTAACTTAATAGTGATATATAAAATGTGAAACGTGATGAGAAGAATAACTATATCGGACCTAACAAAAGAAACATGAGAAGAATAAACTAACCTCTGTTTGGTTGCATGAAAGGTTGTCCATAACCTCCAACATGGACATTTTATCTGTCTTCACGTATTCTTCATCAATCACAAACCATTTTTCTTCCCGTGTCTTCTTCTCATTAACCTACTTTTAGATTCACACCAAAACTGGCTTGGAAATATAAACAAAATAATACTAAATCATGCTTCAATACTTGGAGGTTATGTGAGTTAACAAAGCCCTAAATATAGCAATAATAAACTAAACTATTGATTATAATATATTGTAGATCACTTTATTATCTACAATTCATTTTTAATTACTATTGACTCTTCCAAAAAAAGTAATGCAAATGAATGATATACTGCTGTTTATAAATCTTTACACTGAAATTGCATAAATATATCTCTTATAAGCATTAAAAACATTACATTCATAGAAAAAAAAAGTACACTTGTCGTGTATATTTGCATGGTATATTGGTATTTGGTAGAATTTAAAAGGAATTATTGGGAAACACAAATTCAACCTGACTTATATACATATTTAATAATTTGTGCCGAATAAAGGAGCCGCGGTTTATTGCTCACATATTTAACCCACAGTTTATGTAAATAAGTTTTGATTCTCTTATGGATTTGGTATTTTAAATCTTTTAGTTACTTGATTTATATCATGAAAATGACATTTTAAGATACTATTTTTAAGATCAAATTGATAGCACTTGACACCATTGGAAACAATCTATAAGACTATAACTCTTGATGGATCATTTGACATTTGAGAGTGTATTTAGCAATATAATTGAGTAGGTAGTAAGCTATTTAACTAGCTTATTTTGGTAAAAATTAAGTTATATGTAAATGTTTAATGAAGGAACGTATTTAAAAAAATATTATATACTTTTAAAGACAATATCTTATTTATACTTATCAAGAAACGTTATCCATATTTTTAATAATATTTTTACTGTAAAAATTAATATTGATTTAATCAGTTAACTAATTAACTCTCAATTTCCTAAATTCTTAAATGAAAGCCTTTTGGTTCTTATTATAAATTTAGCAAATGCTACTATATATAACACTCTTCAAGGGATATAAAAATAATAATTCAGGCACCTTAAATCAAAGGCTAAGACCAATTATCCTTGTATTAAACAAATCACTTTCAGTATATACAAAATTAGTCCTTTTACCTTTTTAAACAATATCATGTACAATTATTAACATTTTATTTAATTTCATCATACTTCTTCGTTACCAATAAGGCGTTGATCTAATGTTATAAAATCTTACTAGATTCTCATGATGACCAAAAAATTAAGAAATTGATTCTTGAAATTAATACATATTTATTAGGAGGAATAACTACATATTCTAAAATAGATTAGTTCATTATCCAAATGGTAGAAAATATTACACACGGTAGTTGAGTATAATTTTATGTCATGATGACATTTTCCTATTAAACCATAAACCCTAAAAGGTACATAATCACAAAACTGCCAAAATATATACTTGGAGTGTCTTGTACGGATTAGCGATTGCGAATCTCCATTGCATGTTCGCATATTTACATATTTGCCCCTGTATAATTGCTCACTTGGCGTATAAATACAGTTACCGGAGCGTAGCGTATAGGAAAGGATAAATACATATATAATACAGGTAAATGAGGGATAATATATACGGTATTGGGATTGCCACGTCAACAAAAAGATATGTGGGACCGACAGGACGTCGTGGCTCTTTCTCCATTTGAATTTTGAAGTGGGCCATGGACATGTAGTTTCACCAATAATGTGCATTCATATTTACAAATAATAATAACTACATTATTAAATAAAAATGTTAGCATCACACAGAAACATAAAATTTGTATTCAGAAATTATGAATTCAAAAACTTCAAAAACTAATGAAGTCAACTTTTCAATATATGTATTTATCTTATTATATCACCTCAAATATCCTTAATGGAATAACATTTATTTTAAAAATCTTATAATAAAAGGTTTTTGTTTCCTGTAGCTCCCAGGGAGAATTATTTAAGTAATTTAGAAGTTAAATAATAATATTAGTAATGTTGGACCTAAGTATAAAAATATTTATTAAGCAAAAAAAATATATAAGGTGAACTTAAGTATTACTTTTACTGCAACTATGGACTTTATAAATTCCAAAATAGGTTATTATTTAATATTATGAATTGATAATGTGAAGAAGTTAGGTTAGGGTAAAATATAGTAATGCAGGGACTTAGGACTTGAAGAAAGTGAAGTTGCATTATTATGATTAATGATTAATGATGAGACCTAAACAAAAAGGGGGAAATGATTGGGATATTATGCAAGGTGAAAGAAGGTGTAAGTTTATGAATGTGGACTATTTCATTGGATTCATTCGTTATTTCATTTTACTCATAATTTTGTCCCAATTCCCACATAAAGTGTGGCCCAATCTTGTCGCCCACACAACAATTCATTCTATTTAATTATTAATTTTGACCCTAAAATATGACACATGTTATTGGAGATGAGATATTTCATTAATGATTTTAACTAAATTGTTATAAACTCTTAACAAATGAAATGAAATATTTCACAAACTCCGCTCAGTAAAATTGGAGAGGAAAGATGTCTGGTTTGCAACGTGTTGATAAAACTCTTAACAACGGACGCCACCTAAGATTCCAATATGGCACAATTTGAGAAAATAATATTAAAATATCATAAATTTTACTATTAAAAATCATTTTTAACAAAATCAAATAAATATTTTGCCACTCTTTTGTTTTCCTGCCTCTCCGACATTGATATAATATCAGTTAAAAAAATTAAACATTCATAACTTTTTTATTTTTGATTTATTTTAGTTGGTACGAGATATGGGGACAACAAATCTTGTCCCTAATTTTGGGGCGAACATCTTATATCCCAAAAAATGTATACCGTAAGTGAATTGATGATACTTTTGAAGGACAATTCTTAAATATATTTTTTCAATGAAAAGTCACCTAATGTTGTGGCAAAATCTGTTTCACTCTCAGTCTGTTTTCTCGGCGGCACAGAAGGAAAGGAAGTAATAATTGAGTGAAAGCAATAAACATCTCTGCTTCTACGAAACTCTCTGATCATCACAATTCTTCCCATAATAAACTCTACTTCTTCATTTTTTGATACACTTCTCTCTTTTCTCATGATTACTAACTATTCCAGGTAATTCAAACTTTGGTATTTTGTTTCAAAGTTTGGTTTTTTACACATGATCGGTTTATCTATTATCTGGGTCTTCACTATTTTCGCCAATAATGAGAGGATTCGAACTGTGTTGTTAGACATAGCTAGGGCTTGGTGCTTGTTATGGATAATCTGACATTAACTGTAATTTGTTGAAATTATCATGCTAGGGTTGAACCAATTTGACTAAATGTTACTGGGTCATTTTGGTCTCGACCTTAACATGCATGGGCTATTAAATTATAAAGTGGTGTTGATCAACATATTGTAGTGGCTATAGAAGTTTAACCCTTGCTCCGTTAGGTATTCAAATGATTGCTTTTGAGGTTTTTTTAACCCTTTTCTTTTTTTGGTTAAGGATAAAATCTGTTTCATCTTTATTAATTGATTGTGGCAGTTTTATTCACGATTCATGGTAGTTTTGTAACCTTTTGTTACAATTATGTAGATAGAAAGTGAGTGGATGGATAAACATTCTAGGGATTCTATGCCAGCTCATGGTTCTAAAGGTTCTTTCTCTTACTTCATGTGTTATATGTATGCATTACTGTCCGGGCATGCAGAATTTAGAGAAGATTGAGATAATCAATTTTAAGCTGTTTTTATAGGTTCGTCTGAGATTTTCTCACTCAATGTTGCGAAAAAAGTTGCAAGCAGCGCACGGGGAATACCAAGCGGGGCTGATGCATTTCATGTTTCAAGTGATACGAGCTTGTTTTCTAGTTCACTTCCTGTTATTCCTCATGAAACGCGTAAGATTGAGATGTTACTGACATATGAGATTCAAATTACTCAAAATGATTATTGAGACCTTTTTGTTTCTTTTTTCTTCTTAATATGCAGTAAATTTTACTGATTTTGAGCACTATGGTCAATCTGCTGATGATAACTTGCCAATATTAGACAAAGTTCACAAAAAGGACATGGGACAAGATCCACTTGAAGACATTACAACCAATACAATGGAAAACATGCTTCCCGATGATGAAGATGAGCTGTTAGCTGGGATAATGGATGATTTTGACCTGAGTAGGTTACCCAACCAGCTGGAGGATCTGGATGAAAATGATCTTTTTGGTAGTGGAGGCGGGTTTGAGATGGATTTTGAACCTCAAGAGGGCCTTAGTATCGGTATTTCAAAGATAAGCTTATCTGATGGAGTCCCTTCAAATGGTTTTGGTCATTTTGCAATCCTAAATGGCACAGGAGCGGTGGTTGGGGAGCATCCTTATGGAGAGCATCCATCAAGGACATTATTTGTGAGGAACATCAACAGTAATGTGGAGGATTCTGAATTAAGATCAGTATTTGAGGTATTTAACCTTAGCCCTATGCTCCAATATAGTTATACTTATCATTAAACTCAATATTTGTTCATGTTTTGACAATCACGCTTTTGCTCCTTTAGTCATGTATTTAGGGTCCGTCTTTGAAATATGATCACTGTCCATTGTATTAAGCCAATGCTTCATTAGAGTTGCATTTTTTCTCTGTCAGTTTACTTGCTGATGAACAAGTTTGTTCCTAACCTTTAAGTTTCCATGTCAAACTGTTATGGTCATTTAGGTGATAGTTATAACTGTTAGGCAATGAGTTGCTTCTAAGTTAGCTTGTGAAGTTTGAATTTGTTTGGTTCTTGGAAGTTGGAATTAGCCAATATTTTTCAACTCTGTTGTTAAGCTGTAGGGTTAGAATGAACCTAGTGGGATAAAGGCTTGGTTGTTGACTTGTTGTTGTGTTGTTATGCTTGACGTTTAATAAACAGGAAGGTAGTTTATTTAAGGTTCTTAAACAATTAATGCTTTCTTAGTTTTTCAACGATTCTTACAATGCATTTCAATTTTTTTGGAAAGAGTACGGAGGCATAACTTTGTGGCAGTGTGAGCTTGATGCTACTCTCTACCGTATATGTTTGGAGAGGAATGTGTGCATTTAAGGGTGTTTCTTTTCATTTTATTATGTTGTGGGATAGGGTTGTGTTTGTGGACCCTCTGTGTATTCTGCATATGATTTAAAAGTGTATCCTTGTCTAACATGGAAGAGTTCGGTAGCTATGTTCATTTTTTAGGTTCTCTGTTTTGTAGGATGTCTTCCCCTTCTCTTCTGTTGTATTTTTGTCCTTCAGTTATATAAACTTCCCTTTTCTAAAAAACAGGTTTTCAATTTGTTGAAATGTGATGGTTTGTTTGACGCAAGGCTTTTTTTCTTCTTACTTCATTTCTTGGTTCTTCTATGGCACACATTTGGAATAAAGCCTTTCGAATATATACTTAATCGAAATAGTGATCCCTTAAGGGCATTTAAATTCTATATTGAGCATTGGCACTGTCCTTTTAACTTGTGGTGGGTGGTTTTGACACACGTCACTTTAAAGTAATTTATTCATTTCTCTATTTATTTAGCATTAAAAACTATAGAATGTCCTATTGAAGTTTATACGGAGAGCTTGTATTGTGATGATTTTTGACGCATGGATTTAGGAGAGTTGGTGAGAGAAAATAGCAGTTGGGGCTTAGTGTGTTTCTCAATTATTCACTGTTGTTAATTTGATTCTCTTTTGATAGCAATATGGAGATATCAGAACATTGTACACCGCATGCAAGCATAGAGGCTTTGTGATGATTTCTTACTATGACATTCGAGCTGCTCGCACTGCAATGCGTGCTTTACAAAACAAGCCCCTGAGACGAAGAAAGCTTGATATTCACTTTTCAATTCCTAAGGTTTGATTTATATAGCTATGCACAAGGTTTGACTAATTATTATAATTACATTCTTTGCATTATTTAATTTTCTTCTTCTGGTTTCAGGATAACCCCTCAGAAAAGGATATTAATCAAGGAACCCTTGTAGTGTTCAATTTGGATCCATCAGTATCAAATGATGACCTTCGTCAAATATTTGGAGCTTATGGGGAGGTCAAAGAGGTAAAACTTTAATTACATATATATCTTTATTGTTCATCTCAATGTTTTTTCTTTGACCTACACTTAAAGTTGTGTCTATTGCCAGGAGTAGCTGTAATTTTTTATCTTAAAATTGCAGATCAGGGAAACGCCTAATAAAAGGCACCATAAATTTATTGAATTTTATGATGTTAGAGCAGCAGAGGCTGCACTTAAAGCATTAAATCGAATTGACATTGCTGGGAAACGCATCAAACTTGAGCCCAGCCGCCCTGGTGGAGCACGTCGAAAGTAAGTTGGATTTTATCTTTGTTAGTATATAAATGTCAATGTTATATCTATGTAAATGATCCTATAAAAATTTTGGCCATGCATTTTCAACTTTTAGCTTGATGCAACAAATGACTGAGCTGGAGCAAGATGAAACTCGAACTTTTAGACATCAAGTGGGTTCACCTATTGCCAATTCTCCTCCTGGTAAAGTATCTTATCCCTTAATTCTGTCTCGTTTCTATTGTACTGTTCTAGTTGTATCATTTTAGAAAGGGAACTTAAGTTGCAAGCTAAAGTACTCAGTAATTTTCAGGAAATTGGGCACTCTTTGGGAGTCCAGTTGAACATCCATTAGGTTCTTTTAGCAAATCTCCCGGTTTGAGTTATGGCAGCCCTATGAATACCAGCCATTTGCCTGGATTAGGAGCAATTCTTTCTCCACATGCGTCAACCTCTCCAAAGATTTCACCAATTGGTAAGGACCTTGGAAGGGCTAATAATGCAAATCAAATTTTTGCAAGCTCTGGATCTTCACAAGGAGCTGCTTTTCAGCCTTCTATGTCCTTTCCCGAGCATAGAGTAAATTCTAGTCCTAGGCCTATATCTACTTTTGGTGAATCAAAGTCAAGTTCTTCAAGTGTGGGAACACTGTCTGGCCCTCAATTTCTGTGGGGAAGTCCAACTCCTTACTCGGAGCATTCAAACACACCTGCTTGGTCTTCAACTTCAGGGGGGCTTCCATTTTCTTCTAATGGACAAAGGCAGGGTTTCCATTATACTAGTCGGCACAATTCGTTTCTTGATTCTCACCCGCATCATCATGTGGGATCCGCTCCATCTGGCCTTCCATTTGATAGGCATTTTAGCTACTTTCCAGAGTCACTTGAAACTTCTGTCAAGAGTTCAGTTGCATATGGAAGTTTGAATGTTGCTGGCTTTCCAGGAAATAGGACTGAAATTAGTTCACCTAATTCAAGAATGATGTCACTGCCTAGGCATGGACCCTTGTTCCTTGGAAATGGTTTGTATTCTGGGCCGGGAGCAGCAAACACTGAGGGATTGACTGAACGTGGTCGAAATAAGCAACCTGACAATAGTGGGAACCAAATTGATAGCAAGAAGCAGTACCAGCTTGATCTAGACAAAATTATGAGGGGAGAAGACACAAGGACAACATTAATGATTAAAAACATTCCTAACAAGTAAGAACTGCACAAGTTTCCATGTGAAGCTGTCACTATAATAGCAAGTTGAGTCGGGTGGTAATTGTAAGCCACAAGTTTCTTAATGTTTTTTACCTATTGTGATTAAGGTACACTTCAAGTTTGCTGCTTGCTGCTATTGATGAGAATCACAAGGGTAGTTATGACTTCCTCTATTTGCCAATTGACTTTAAGGTATACACATCCTTTACATCTGCTTTGTAAAATGAATACGTTTGATTCTTTGGTATAAGGTTGTTTTTGCTTGCAGAACAAGTGCAACGTGGGCTATGCTTTCATCAACATGGTGTCTCCTTCTCACATCATCCCTTTCTACAAGGTTTAATTTCTGTAGCATATCCGAGGGCACATTTTCTGCTACTATATTCAAAACTTAGTTTGTGATGCAATGGTATCCTTATTGCGACATTGTATCTTAAGGACAACAGTCTGTAGTCATTTAGTTCGTTTTAAAAAAATATTACTAATTGGTGGAAAGTATTTTCATTGGTACCTTCAGTAATGTGCTAGTATTTAAACTTGTGCTGGTCTGAAGTCCACTTTAATGAGTCCTATCATGACCATTTATGCAGGCATTTAATGGGCAGAAGTGGGAGAAGTTTAATAGTGAAAAAGTTGCTTCACTGGCATATGCACGTATCCAGGGAAAGGGTGCCCTTGTGACACATTTTCAGAATTCAAGCCTAATGAACGAGGATAAGCGGTGCCGACCAATTCTCTTTCATTCAGAGGGCCAAGAGATTGGTGACCAGGTACATTTTGACTACAATTATTTATAATTACAAGAGTGCTGGTTGGGCACATAATTCTGACATTAGAGGTCTTCCATATTTTAAAAATGAAAAGTAGTTTGAAATTGGATACCATCTATTATACATTTTCACTTTCAACAACCTACCTTTTTTGTTTGAAAGTTACATCCATTGATCAATTAATTCTTTCTTTAAATATATCTTTCTCTAGAAGGGCTTTTCTGACTATCTCTCTGCATATCCAGGAACATTTCGTCTCAAGCAATTTGAATATATGCATTCGTCAGCCGGATGGTTCTTACTCAGATGATTTGTTGGAGAGGCAGATGAATGAAAAGGTTGAGAAGGATTGACCCTTTGTTAGATATCTTGTTACTAGCCATGATGGCTTCTTCTAGAAATGCTAAGCTAACTAGTGCATAGTTAATCTGAAGGTGTACAAAGCAATGAGTCTCAATATGTTAATAGTCCATAAGAATGATGAAAGGCAAATAAGCAAATAGTATTTAATGTGTAGAGAAGCAATTATCATTTAACCAGCGGAAAATAATAAGGTGGGGTGGGTGTATTGCTGGATTGTGAATTATACAGCAGCATGCATGCATGCATGCATGCCAAATTGTGCAGAATGATTCTGACTGGGATTTGTTGTGGCTGTAATTGGCCCATTGCAGATATGACTATTGTTTATATTCATGCTATTATAATGAAAAAAGTTGTATAGAAGAGAAACAAGGAATTAATGTTTGTCACTGTTGTCATGTTAACCAAAAAAGTGATGAATGCCTCAACAGATGTTAACAGTTCCCTTTTTGTCATTATATTTGTTTCATAATATTGTTACTTCAACTCTAAATACTTCCATAACAGTTGAAGTATTTTCCCATTTTGTTGACTTAGATTAGCTTATTGGCTAGGATTCATCCATGTCAATGTTGTTTGAGCTTCCACAGTGTTTTAATCGTTCCTCCTTTCATATATTTAGCCATGCAAATGGAGGGAGGGGCTTATAAAATGGGCTTTTTAGCAATTCACAATACTAAGAAATACATCCACCATGACAAGTTGAGAACTAATGAGAATTGAGAAGTTGGATGGAACAATATCCACAAAAGAGGATCTATTTTTACAGTGTCATATCATAGTTAAGATTAAATTTGTCCTACTCTATATAGTTCCAGAGATGAATATAACCTCAAAGATAATATATTATTGTCCTAAGGTCTAACAAAGAGGTGAAAAATGTATGTTCATCTCTACAAAAAAACAGTAAACTTGATTGCTTTTTGTTTCTAAGAAGTTTCTCTACTGCCATGTATGTGCAGTTCTAGGTATTATAAGCAAAATCTAAGTATTATCTATATTAGAGATAATTATTTTCCAAAATTGCTAGTGTCCAAAGAATGATACAAATATGTGCAAAGCTATTTGATATGTCAGGTGCAGCAGCAGAGGGAAAGGGACTTGTGGGTACTGGCACTGAACCAAAAACATTTGCTCCAATTGAATTTGTTGTGTTCAGCACTGATGAACTAGTACTGCAATTTTACACATCAAATTAATAATCAGATTTTTATGTTCAATTTGTGACAAAAAAAATACTAATAAAGGCATATATATATATAGGTAAAAGGTTACCTAGTAGATGGATATTGGCATGTCCCAGTGCCTGCAAAACATGTAAATAGATTAATTGATAAAAGGCTCTAATAAAACAAGTAGACCATCCCAAGAAAATAAACAATGTAATACCATTTGAAGATTCTAATTCATAGAATATTTTATGAATAAGATACTACATTTTGCATTTAAGTGCTCCAAATTAAATATTATTTTGAATTTGTATGCATACTTTATGAACAAGAAAAATTGATGAACAGAAATAGTTGCAGGAGTTAGTGATAATAGTCAACAAGATTAAGGAAGCTTTTGAGAAGCGGCTTCAAACAAAGTAGAAAAAGAAAAAAAATATTGACTTTTGCATCACCTAGGTGGTGCTTTTGTAGCTCATGTATCCCACAAGCCACTCTCAAAATCTATATTCAAAGATGCAGTCAAAGTTTATATCTTTTATTATTCTCTTCAAAATGGAACTTAATAATCCTCCACATGGATACCATCATAGTGTTATACAAATATTGGGTTTAACTTTATAATAATACATTTAATAAACATTACTGAGAAAGTTGCATGAGAATTACTATAGCATAAAAAAAGGCCTTACTTGGGTTAGTGTTAGTATTAACAGCAGTTCCACCAAAGTTGCAGCTATTTGGAACAGGATTCTTTTGATAATACTTATTGAATGCATAAGAAGCATGATCTCGTATAGAATTTGGATTGAAACAGCTTCCACCAGATTGAATTGCTGAACAATCAGCACCACCATAGCCACATGCATAGTCCAATGCAACTTGTAAAGCAGTGTTTGATGCAGTTGGACTTGCAATGCAATAGCTTGCACCTGTAGACATTGGTGAATTCACTGTTGTTGGTGTTGTATTTGGTATTGTGGAGGCTGGTGATACTGTGTCAGGGTTGGAATTAGGATTCAATAATGGAGGTGTTGTTGTAATGGCTGGAACCAAGTTTGGAATTGTAGTGATGGGTGTGGTAATATCCTTTTCTGTGGTGGAAATTGTTGATGTCAACTTTACTTGTTTCACTTCATGAACTATTACATTCACATGTACTTTCACTTCTGTCCTACTACTTGAATCTGTATTTGAAATGTCAATTAAAGTAAGCTTTTTTCTTTGTTCTGTTCTCTGTTCTCTGTCTATAGCATGTGAATCTAGAAATCAAATGTGGATTTGAAATAACATTTAACCCTTTCCTTCTACATAGTTTTACTAGAAATCAAATGTGCCTGTGGCTATAACATTAAACCCAACAATGCTACATATTATAAACATTACTCTCATCTACATAGTTTTTACTATATGATTATTATATACTAAACTTACTACCTTTGCTGCACACTTATATTTTGGTTCTGACACAAGAAATTTTCACATTCAGTTAACATTTTTGCTATTCATTAGAATAGTGCAAGAAATTATTATTCAAATTTATTATTATTATGCCTTTAGACCCCCTTCTACATTGTTTCAAAAGACAACAACTTGCTATAGAAGTACAAGTATAGACATGTAGGGTATCCTATGTACAAAAACCCCATGTAATGAGTCAAAGAAGTTGGGCCCTTGTATCTTTTCAAGAAACGGTGGAACTAGAGAAAGGTTGGATGCAACTATTCTATGTGATACCCCTTAAAGATGAGGGTAAAAATGTACTACTTCAAGTTTTTTTATGGTATAGATTCCTCTATAGTTTCTTGAATGAACTGGTTAAACTAACTAATCAAATAATAGAAGAGACAATATTTTGATCTGGGTTAATTATTATCCATGACAAAAATTCATGGACAAAAAAAGGTGCTCAATTAATAAACTATATTCTAACAGACAGAACCCAAGATGGATAAATCAATTTGAAAAATGTGTAAGAACAAAAGAAGAACAAAAGAGAATAGATCAATTGGAAATTTGAAATGCTAAACTTGAGTGAAGGAAAAACATCTTTAAGGTTTCACAATTCAGACATATTCAAGTGTTCCAAAAACTATGTATTAGTTAAAGAGAAAATCAGAGAATCTATGCAAAAGAAACAAAGTATACAAAGGGAAGCAATTGAAAACAGAACATAAAAAAAGGAAAAGAAAGAAAGTGAGAATTAAGAAACAATATCTTAAAGCAAAAACAACTGAACTACCCTTATCAGAATAGAACTAAACAAGCTAAACCAAACAACAACAAAAAAAGAAGAAGAAGGAAGAAGAGTAGAATCATAAAGCAAACAAAGTATAGAGAAAGGAAATTACCTGAACAGAAGAATTGACACAGTAGGAGCAATATAACATAGCAAACTACACTCCTTTCCATCTTTAATCTTCTTCTTCTTTGTCACTTCACTTCTTATTCAATGTGATTCCTCAGTTATTGTAGTTTTTCCTTTGAGTCAATACAAGATAAAGGGAAGGAAAATATAATGAACTAAAATATGATGAACTAAATATGATGAATGAAGTAGAGAAAGAAAGAAAGGAAGGTGTTTTGTTTTATAGGCTAATGATACAAATAAAAGTATACATATTGGAAGAGTATGGAAGGTGAAAGCAAGAGAAGGAACAAAAAGGAGGGAATGAAGTTGAAAAACAAAGTAAAGAATTGTTTGGAATATATGTTGGGTGTGTTAACTTGTTGTTAGTGATGATTATAATGATGGTTCTGATGTGTTCATTTAGCTTTTTTCTTTTTTTCTCTTTTCACTGTTATACATGACTTATTCTTCTTCTCTTTCTTTTCCTTTCTTTTCTTTTTCTCCCTTTATTCTTGGCAGGGTCTGAAACTTAGAAATGTGTCTTATAACCTTCTATGTCAGCTTCTTGCTTCATGAGTAACATCAACTATATTGTTTTACATGTCTTGAATTATGCTAAAACGCAAATTGTAATTAGCTTATTTGGAAAAATAGATATAAGCTTTTCTCTCCAAAACATTAAAGAACTCTAAGTAAAGAATCACATAAGTACATAACTATACATGAAGTGCATAAGTTTTTTAAATTATATAAATATTCACTTGTCTATTTCTTAGTATAACTTATACTTAAATGTCACTCATACATTTTGTAATAGTTCATACATATTGAGAAGAAGAAAAATAGAATCTTCATGTTTGAGTTATTTTTATTTTTCTGATGTGGTTGGGCTGTTATTGAGGGGAATGTGACACCCAGAGTATAATATAATGATGGTCCATCCTAGTGTATAATATAATCTTGGGGGCATTTTAGTTCTAATAAAGGCACTTCTACAACGTTCGGTATTAACGTGTTAAATCCTTAGATTTCATAAGGCAGTAAAGTTCAAAATTTATACCTAAGTAATTTAACCATACAACTATTATTTTTATTTATCTTTTATAAAGACACAAACAACTAAATATTTTGAAGTGCCACTTTCTAGCTCAAATAATATAATGGCCCTTTCCTTTATAACTTAGTGAGTGACTCTTGTTGGAGATTCTTCATCCACTTCTGGCTTGTTCTCATCAAGGACCACAAGCAATGAAAACTCTTTGTTATGCACTTTCTCCACCACCACCACCACCACCACCACCACCACCACCCTCCATATCTAAGTTCATCTCTGACCATCCATGCCTAACCATGCTCCAAAACAACTGCTCCACCATGAAAGACCTCAAAAAACTTCATGCCCATGTAATCAAAACTGGTCTTGCTCTTGACACCGTTGCTTATAGCCGTGTCCTCACCTTCTGTGCCTCTTCTTCTGGTGACATTAACTATGCTTACTTGGTATTCACTACAATGCAAAATCCAAATCTCTATTCTTGGAACACCATTATAAGAGCTTTCTCTAGGAGCTCAAATCCAAAACTTGCAATTTCACTTTTTGTTCATATGTTGTTGTATTCTGAAGTTCACCCTACACACTTGACTTACCCTTCACTTTTCAAAGCTTATGCTCTATTAGGTGCTGCCCATGATGGGGCTCAGCTCCATGGGAGGGTTGTAAAGTTGGGCCTTGATAAAGATCAGTTTATATGTAATACTATCATATATATGTATGCTAATACTGGATTATTGATTGAAGCTAGAAGAGTGTTTAATAGGCATGTGGAATTTGATGTGGTAGCTTGCAATTCAATGATTATGGGACTTGCTAAATGTGGTGAAATTGATGAGTCAAGGAAGTTGTTTGATGCAATGCCTACAAGAACTGCAGTTACTTGGAATTCTATGATTAGTGGTTATGTTAGAAATGGGAAGCTAAATAAGGCATTGCAGCTCTTTCACAATATGCAACAAGAAAGGGTTGAGCCAAGTGAGTTTACAATGGTGAGTTTGTTAAATGCTTGTGCTCACTTAGGAGCACTTCAACTTGGGGAATGGGTTCATGATTATATAAAAAAGAATGATTTTGAGTTGAATTCCATTGTTGTTACAGCAGTAATTGACATGTACTGCAAGTGTGGATCTATTGGAAATGCTATTGAAGTGTTTGAGGCATCTCTTACTAGAGGATTATCATGTTGGAACTCCATTATAATTGGTCTAGCCATGAATGGTCATGAAAGAGAAGCAATGGAGTTATTCTCTAAGCTTGAGTCTTCTTCAAATCTAAAGCCAGACAATGTAAGTTTCATTGGTGTATTAACTGCTTGTAAACATTTGGGAGCAATTGATAAAGCAAGGGACTATTTTGCTGTAATGATGAATAAGTATGAGATTGAACCATCAATAAAACACTACACTTGCATGGTTGAAGTGCTAGGTCAAGCTTCACTCCTAGAAGAGGCTGAAGAACTAATAAAGGGTATGTCTATAAACTCAGATGCTATTATATGGGGATCTCTGCTCTCATCTTGTAGGAAGCATGGGAATGTAGAGATGGCAAAACGGGCTGCACAGAAAGTTTGCGAATTAGATCCAACTGATGCAAGTGGTTATATACTTATGTCTAGTGTGCAAGCTGCATCCAATCAATTTGAAGAGGCAATGGAGAGCAGGCTTTTGATGAAAGAAAGATTGGCAGAGAAAGAACCAGGATGCAGTTCAATTGAAGTATATGGAGAAGTTCATGAGTTTCTGGCTGGAGGGAGGCTACATCCTAAAACTCTAGAGATTTATTCTTTATTGAATGACTCCAGTTTTGCACTTCAGGAGATTGATTACCAATGAAGTAATGAAGTAGTGAGACTTAAAATTTAAAATTTGTAAACAGTGGAAGTGACTTTAATACAGAGAAAATGTACAATTACAACAGATGAGAATCACACACAATCCAAACCAAATAGCCATTTTTGCTTGTAATACAGTTGCATCCAATGTTGCTGAGATTTATATATTTATTTAGAAATAGACAATGTTTCAAGTAGAGTTTCTTTCCTTCTTTTTTGTTTTAAAAATTTCATAAATTGTTATACCAGGATCTGAATAGCCAATAGTACAATACAAACTACATTTGATATGAGTCTTAGTGATGATTGAAAGAAATAGTTCCTTTTATTATCATCCTGTTGTTGTTATATTGTGTCTTTATGTTCCACTGTTCTTGGTATTTTAATTAGAAAACATGTAATGTGTGATAAAACTTTTATAAACTTGAATCTAGCTCTGTCTGGGTCATACTCACCTAATATGCGATTCTCTTTGGTAGAGGTATATAGTACGTGATACGCTACCCATGTCAACTACCGGTATGTTAGGATATGCTCAGTACAGTTTCTATAGCTCTCTGCCCAACCATTTCTAGTGCCACTTCTTGTAGGTTTGAATCAACTTTGGCTTCACCCTAGGAGAAATACCTTAGCATAAAATCATTTCTTATTTATTGTAACTTATTCATGTAGGTGAGTGCATATAACCGATTACTCTTTTCTTCTTTGTTCTTTGTTTAACTTAAACTATAGGTAAAATCTGGTTCGTTAATTATAAAGAACCAATTCGCAAAAGAATCACAAATTGGTAAGGAAGAACTAATTCGCGGTTTTCTAACAAAGAATTGTGTTTCAATAGTATGTGTCATTATCAAAGTTTTGTTTTTACTGGTTGCACTAGCATTTGAACGCCTACAAATAGGCCTAGTGAAGGAACCTCAACTCTATGCTGCATGCATGTTTTGCTTTGATTTTTAAACTTCTAACACTAGATCAGTTAACTAACTACTTATGCAGTGTTGAACTCTGAAAAATAGACTTTAATGTATTTGAAATCATAATATTCATTGGTGTAATTTGTTAAACACTTAAACCAATTATTAATACAGCAACATATCATGTCTAACATAATAGGTGTATTGTGTTGATGTGAGAGAAGTGGTGATAGTGACAAATAGCATTTCAGGTTTTTGACAAGTTCCTTGGTGGTGCCCAAGAGTATATCTCAGGGGCCATTGCATCATTGGTGAGAAGGTTGTGTGGCATTGCATATAAATCAGAGATATCATGATAGTTGTTGCTGCTGCGGTAATGCTGAGCCTGATTATGCATTGCAGCAGCAAGTTCATGATCATCTTCCAATGGCAAACGGTCGAAATTAGCATGCATGAATGATGCAACCATGATAAGAACAGGACCAGATGCAATCAAAGCACCAACAACAACACCTCCAACAACTTGACCTTGAGCACCAGCCAAGTAAATAGTGAGACCTGTGATCCCTGGTGGTGCTGGTGGAGGAAGGATTGATCCCAACAATGACAGAATCTCAAACCTTCCATGAAGGGTCACAATGGCGCCATTTGAGGCCGGTTGGCGCAACGTTACATTTGTTACACACCCAGTACTGCTAAGTATGCAAAGGCCGCGTTGTCTCTTCCTTGCAAAGTTCAATAAACTCTCATTCACATCACAACCAGAACTCACTTCCATTGCATGAGCCTTGAGTGCATTAGCACTATCCCTTGTAACTATAATTGGTGGCTTTGGCTTATTTTTTGACCCTGCTGGCCGGCCGCGAGGCCGCCGCAAGGTTTCACCCTCAGCTGCAGAAGAAACTGGTGAAACAGATTTAGGAACTTGTGGAGAAATTAGAGTAATATCGTCAATGCCATTATTGTCACACCTATTGTTCTGGTTCACCTTGTTCTGTTCTTGCTTTTGGTCCATTTCATCAAACATATGCACACACTTTTGGGGTTATTGTCTCTTGCAAATCAAATGATTGCTGTCTTCTGCTACATGCAAGCTTAAATAGTAGCTTTATTACAATAAATATAATAGTACCCCCAAAAGAATGATTGTCTTTTAGGATGGAGTTAAGTAACACCAACCTCACTATATATTCTAGTTTTTTGCATTACTATCTTCCTAACTCTGACTAACTTTGCCTCATGTCAATTGTCTCCTTCAACAGATATCTCATGCCATATAATTTATTTATTACTCTTTACTTTCCAATCATAGCCATATACATCATCTCTCTCACCTTATAAGGATGCTTATAGTTTTATGAGTCCCATCTCAGGTGAATTTAATAAAAATGTTGGTAATATGACAAGATTTCTGTTAGGAAGAACAAGTGTATTGCTCTTGTTCCAATGATAAATCGTGTAACTTTAAAAACACTTATAAGTTAAATATAGCTTAAGTGCAACATTATGAGTGATTATATTCATAATAATGCTAGATTATGGAGTAGGGAGCAATATTCTCTAGTGTCAGCTAATTGTTTCAACTGTGTTGAGGACTGTGCCATAAAATCTTTAGAGCAAAAGCATGAGGTTTCATAACCTGCATGTCATTTAAATTATAATGTGTCTTAACCTTGTTTGTCATTGCAATTTCACGTGCGACCCACTAAATCTCACACGAGTTCACTCTCTATTCGGTGAGTACAACGTTGTTCTCTCTATGCTACTAGTTTTGTCCCTTACATTTTTGTTGTCTATTATGAATCATTATGCTCAGATCGACACTTATTTTTGTGATGATATATGTTTAATGTTTAAATCTCTTCTCAATCAATAATGTTAGTTGAGACTCTAGCGATGATATGAAAGCTGCAAATGATAATAACATGCAGGGTATGGAACCACGACCAGGACTTAAAGACAAGTGCTGACAATGTATATTGTTGTGGAAGAGTATGACCTTATCTGAGATGAGAAGTGGTAAATCCATATGACATTTCTAATGCGTCGTCATGGAAAAGGATATAATTGCTTAGATGATCTACTACAAAACATTTACAAGGTGCATGACATATGCCACATTAGTATAAATGTGAGGGTGTAACACACACATAAGATTAGTTGCAAGGTGTGGCACATCATTAGTTGACATTGATGTAAAGTTTATGGTAGGTGTACTTCTAAAAGTGAAGTATGATATTTACATTCTTTTAAACTATAATTATTAGTATAGATAATTATAACAATTGTTAAGGCTTTCTAATGAAGATCCATGATTCAGTTGGTGGCTAAGTATTGAAGAAAATCCGCTACTAGTTTAGTTAAGGGTTGGAATTGTGGTGATATTGTCAAAATATTCTAATGTTTGAAGGGACTTGCTCTCATGTGGATGAAGTGTTATGGAGGAGCTAGTAAAGAAATTTACACGTTTTGGATGGTGGAATGAGATACTTGCTAAGATAGACATTTTTTTTATAAATTTCTTATGAAGTGTGATATTTTAATAAAACCGGAGATTCTTGGGATTTATTTGAAATATATTATTATAAGAAGTCATATATTATATAAGTTTGGAATGTAGGAGAGAGACTATATATTAGGTTCAAGTTCCTTAGTTTACATTGCCCAAGTTAAAAACACTCCATGGGGCCATGGGATGATTATATGACCCGATAATAGACTTTATGTATAAATATGTGTATTCTATAAACCCTATTATATTTACTAACCTAAATAAATCATATTCTCTAATAGATGTTGATAGTCATTCAATGTTTCTCTTCCCTATTATCGATCTCTACTTTGTAGATTGCTTGTTATTAGAAATCAAAGAGGAATAAAATAATTGTGTATATCATTGATTGAATGAATAGAATGATATTGAATGAATTACAAAAAAAATTGACCAACCTATTATATAGAAAATACAAGAGATTTAAATCTACCCAACTCATAACTAATCTATTTTATGCATGTTTTAATCATAGAAATTAAATTTACAATGATTGTTTGTTATGTAAAAGGTAAGTGAGTTTAAACTAATTACTAGATCAATATAATATTAACCCAAAATATCAAAATATATTTCAACACACCCATCAAGCTAGAGAGTGAACGTTGACAACTCTCAGTTTGAATAAAAGATGATTGAATGGAGAAGACTCCAAAGCCTTTGTTAGAAGATCCACAACTTCAAATTCTACATAATATTCTTTACCATTGAAAGGATGCATGACCAAATTTATTTTTACTCAAGTTGAGATATTCAATGAATAAATTTCAAGAGATAGAATAATTCTAAAAAATATAGCACATGAAACTAGTGAGGTTGTGCTAAGAGAATTAATAGAATATGTAGAAGAATTATTAGAAGAAAATGAGTCAATTTGAAAGTAATGATGTTGTTCACCAAGAACCAACAAAATAGAAAGAAAATTAAATGATATTATTGGTCAAGAATATCATATTGATTTCTTGGCTAAAGAATGAGAGAAATCTAGAATATGATAAAATAAGAACAATACTTGTTCAAGAATAACAATACTCGATAATATTATTTTGGTTTCTTGGCGAAAGAATGAGAGAAATCTAGAATATGATAAATATGAACATATTTTTTCATGAATAACAATGCTCAAGAATATCATCTTAGTTTCTTGGTCAAAGAATATGATGAAACATGCATGAACAATTTTTTCTCAAGAATAACAAGAGAATAATATGATGAAATATGAGTAATTTTTGTTTCAAATGACAAGAGAGTAATATAATAAAATATGAGCAATTTTTCTTAAGAATAACCAGAGAAAAATATGATAAAATATGAACAATATTCACTTCAAGAAAATAGAAAAAAAGGGAGAAATAGAAGTAATGATGGATTATAACTTAATGATCCTAAAGCTAAGGATGATCAAATTTGCAATTAGCACCAAACTTACAAAACTCCCCTTGTGCATAATGAGTGCAAGGTGTTGCCCCAAAAAATATTATATTAGCAAGTTTATGAGAACCAAAACCTCCAAATCTGGTAAGGAGGGAAGAAAGCTAATTCAAGAAAATGATTGTATATGTCATTGATTGATCGAACAAAATGATATTGAATGAATCACAAAGAAATTGACCAACTTATTATATAAAAAATACAAGAGACTTAACTCTACATAACTCCTAACTAATATATTCTACACATGTTTTAATCATAAAAATTGAATTTATAATTATTGTTTGTTAGCAAAATGTAAGTAAGTTTAAACTAATTACTATCTCAATACAATATTAACCCAAAATACCAAAATATATAAATGGAAGAATGGAAGAAGCATGGTAGGTTGATTGGGACAATATTCATAAATACTTGGGGTTCAAACTACCAATAATTACACCCTCCTCCTCTTTTAAAAAAAAACTAGCTACTTATATAAAAAATCAATGGAAGCATCATTTATGGAAGGAAAATAAGAGTAGTGGGAAGAAAAACAGGTAATTTGGTATAATATGAGTTCCCTACTAGCTATATCTATATATGGTTATTGTCAATATGTTTGAAGTTTGGAGGTATTATTATTGCATTGTACTGCTGTAAGGTCAGAGTAGGTGAGCTGCATTAGTTATTGACTAATAATTCTCAAATGTATACAGAAAAAAAATCATTATTTGCCTAACATCATCACAAAAAGAGTGGCATTAAGACACGTATACTAAAATATGATACTATCTCAAATCGTATAAAATTGTCCCATCCACATGTTACGTTATTTTCATTATACACCAAATCACTTTACTACAACAGATTAAACATTATGACATGCATGTATGAAACCTGAGTAAGGATTATCTTAGAGTCGAGTACCATAAAAATACAAAAAAATGATAATATGAGAAAACATTTTTATCCTTTTATATATAATAGAATAACAATTTTACTATTAAAAATACAAAAAAAATATGATATTTGTCTCTCAAACCTTATTTGCACTTATTATTACTTGATATGTGTATGGCAAAAATAAATACAAAATTAGATCTGATGCTATAATTATTTATATTGCTTTTTGAGTTGCCACGTCTTTCTTCATAAGATTCTTCGTACTGTGCAAACCTAACAATCAATCAGCCATGATTGACAAAAATATAATTGGCAATCAGAGTGCAATGGGTGATGTTACTTATAAAGAAAGTTATATATATATATATAAGGGTGATGATTTACTCTAAGAGTAAGTTTTTTTAAACTTACTCCACATCTTATAATTAATTTTAGGCAAATCCAATGGTTTATATTTATCCACTAATTCAAACCATTAGATTCCTTAGAATTGATAGCTAAGATATAGAATAAGTTTGGAATCAATGAATCTCTCTTCTAATAAGAATATTTAATTGTTACTTTTATTTTTCTATTATATAGTAACTAATATTTAGGGATAATATTGTAATGAAAAATGTTACATAGTCCTAAAAAAAGAATTAAAAAATATTATGTATCACATTTTTATTGATTCCTCAATTTTAAAAATATTATGTACCACATTTTTATTGATTCCTTAGTTTTAATCAATCCGTTTGTCAATTGGGACAACAATGTTGGTTTTATCTCACTTTTGTGTGTGCAATTTTTAACTATAAAAGACTCAATTTTATTATGGATTAGTTTGCTTCGGATCTCTCAACTACAAATAACCAAATAAACTAATTTATTTGGCTTGAAGTATGTTTTAAAGGAATATCTACGAATTCAAACTTATGCATCCTAATTTTTGTCCACAGAAACTTTATATATACCAAAATAAATAATAAATAAGCGCCGTATTGATTGGTTGCCATAGACAAGGGACACAAATATGTCAAACATCTCATACTCCTCATATTTAGTTTCATTTGTCAATAAAAAATGATGATGATGAACTCACCACACCTTGTTTACCATCTTCTTTTTTACTCTTTTCTTTTATTACTAAAGTCAATATATTCTTAAGGACAACTATTAAACCTTTTCATATCAACTCCATTTATGGATTATCTAATGTGTAGAATATGCCTACACCAAAACATCATATAAAGCAATGCTATTTTTATGAAATGTGGCCGTAAATTACCTCAACAATAGAATAAGTGAGTGTGGTATAACGTGAGCATTCAACAATGAGCGAGCGCTAAATACCTACTTTCTATAGTGCTTATGAAACGCTGTTGAATCTAAATCTACATTATATATACTCGTTCACATGTGCTCACATAGACAATGCTTGAAAGCGTTATTGAATAACAATTTTAAGTATTGTTGTTCTATAATTTTACCATAATGCAACATTATTAAATGTGGTTTTCAGTGAGACAATATTTTGAATGATTTGTGATTGTGTTTGTTCTTAATATAGGTGTTGAGTTTGCACCCACCCAAGAAAAGTCTTTGGTTATTACCAACTCATCATAATTGTGATGTGGCTATGAGAGGCCAAGGTTACTTTAAAAGGAGCTGTCATTGGTGATACACTATCTTTCTTTGATGAATTAATGGCTAGCTAGTTTAATTTGCTGAGATTGGGCAGAAAAGAGTGGCTTTTTGAATAAAAATGAGTTTCCATGTTTGTTATTAAGGTAACAAGAAGCTTGAGTTTGAGGGGTTTATGATTAGTGAACATGTGAGGAGTATTGAGGTTTTTTGTTTTTCATGTTACTTCATAATATTATTAAATTTACACTACCTTCTTTGTAAAAAGTAAAAACACAAGATGAAATAGGAATTGAGACAATTGATATATTAGCACTTGATGACTAAGGTTATAGTAAATGTCTTGGATTATTTAAATCTATGCATTTGCCACATCAAAAACTTTTTCTATAAAAATAAATAAGTATATAAATCTATGCATTTGTTTAGGGAAATATTTGAGACATTAATTGTGTTAGGAGTTCAAAGAATAATTTATATTGAAAAATGATTTGTTGTATGATTCAGATATTTAGTACTTATTTATCATAAGAGTGATGGAATAAGAAAAGTGAAAACAAATAACATGTGCTACCAAGTGCGTTTGTACTCTTTTTGACCATTATAACTAGGTATGTAACAAAAGCACTGAAAAGGAAATCAAGAATTTTCCTTTTTAAGAAGAAAATTAAAATTATAAGAGATAAATCTTCACAATTTTATTTGTTTTTATTTTCTAAAACGAGAAGACTAATTTTCAAAATGCTGGAAAAGAGTACTGTAAATACGTCAATCAATGTAGTAAAAAATGAAGCGTAATTAACTCACAAAATTTCATGCTAAACAATTGTCTTTAAAAGTGTACCTTTGACTAACGAGGAAAACGTGCATGCTATCGTCCAAATTGTAGTCATGGTCAATCGCCTATTTTTATTTTCATTAACGGGTTTGACCAGAATGCTAGTATATTTTTAAGAAAATAATCGTAGATTTACCAATAGTAGTGGCTCGTGAGTTTTTTTGTTTGTTGTATTTTGTGAGTAATTGTTTATAGATGCTTAATTATTATATTGTAATACAATACAAATCCCAATCAGGCGTTACCCATAGTATGAAAGATTAGATTCTTTCACATGACATTCTGAAATAATAAGAAACAAAGAAGAATATGTGCACTAAAATATAGTTTTTATAAAGTATCTGTTACACATAATAAAATCCTTTTGCCCATATAATTTTAGTTTTATTTAAATGAATTGGAGTTATTATATTGTTAAAAGAGCCTAATAGTTGGTTAAAATAAAAGCATATTAGAGGAATAAGATGTTTGGAGTAAAAGTGAAAGGAAAGAGTGGGGTACATTACATTTTGACCATCTTGATTTGATGTGAAATTGATAGTATTATATGATAATGGAGCATATGATAAGGCATAAGAGATGGGAAATGAAACTTAGGGCAGTGAGGAGAGGAAAAAAGGAAGCTGACGTCAAAACACACTCAGCAACACACTTTTACATATTCATAGACATAGGCGTGGCAAGGAACAGGATATATATATATCTTATCTTTTTAAGTTTTGTTTGGTATATGGAAATGAATTTTTGAACATTTGATTTTGTTGTTGTAATTTTAATTCATGTATTTTTCATACAACATTTTAAATAAACAATTAACTACATTAGTTACTAATAGGGTGTTGATCTACTTGTGTAAGCCCTCGTTAGATCCTCACGATGATCAAAAGGTAGTTAGTTCGATTCCTGATAATGACACTTGTTAGATTACCATAAAAAACTACATTAGATTATTTATAAAAAAAACAGAGTCAAAGTCCCATTAGATTTGTAAGGTAGTTGTTATTTAAATTATATATTATTAATTGTTTACCAAGCTCTTAATTACTATGAAGGTAAAGATTCAATCTTTATTAAATGTGTGGAAAAAACTATACCGAGAGAGATGAAATCAAAATTATGATGCATACAAAATGTTTAATTATTTAATAATCATAATTTTCAACCAAGAGAAAAACAAATATAATTGTGACAAAATAGGCCTAGAATTAACTATTTTACTTGTCCTAATATCTGAAAATAAATTTAACAAGGCTATATTTTTATCCAAATAGGGCTAGATTTATTTTAGGATGTGTTGGTTTGTATTTGACATATTACTTATCATGTTTTATTTTCGGAATTGCCCTAAACTATTTTACTTTTGTGCTAATATGTAATCATAAAATTATAAAAAATTATAAGTGTTAATCATATATAAAATTATAAATATTAACTTCAAACACCACATGATTAAATAAAATTTTCTTAACTGTTTAAATCTAAATTGATAAAATAATATAATGAACTAGGAATGATGAAGCCCAAAATAAAGGGAAAACTAATAAGTGAGTTTAATGTTATCTCTCTTGATTTAAAATCTTAAGGGGTTAAATTTATTATTCTTGATACTTATATATACCAATTTAATTTATTCATTCTTTTCTAATGTGAAGTTTCTTTTAACCACTTATCCATACATTTTCTAAATGACATTTCTTTTAATAACATGAATCATAACAAATTCTAATGCTAAGTTGAAACTAAAAATTAAAATAAACTTAAACTTCCCACATGTTGAATGCCCTTAATATATATGATCTCGTCATCACACAATCATAATCCTATCAAACCATTTACGTGGAACTTGAATGACCACAAAAAAGGCAAAATTGAGATCAATATTTTAAATTCACTTTTATTCTTAAAATATTATACAAAGCCAGCTAATGTTATTAAATTAAATATAAGTGTTACCATCTTATAACACCAATCATGAATTAGAAAACAAAAGAAAGAAAGCTATCTATCTACACATGCATGTATTACCCAATTTGTTATTTTTCTTCAGATTCAAAACGATCGATCAAATAATTAATAGATGAGTCCTTTTAATTATTTTGAATTGTCACTATCAGGAAGATAGTTATGCAAGCTTTTCAACCAAATCACTAATTGTAATAATTATGAGTCTTTATATTTATAGATTAAGTTTTGAATATCATATTTAAAATCACATACATCTATTTTTATCTTTTACTTATTTCATATATATACAAGTAATTTTATAATATGTGTCTAAAAATCAAAAGACATCATTTGATGTTAGAAAACATTTTCATAATTCTTAAAAAACAAATTAGGTTTGAGGATATATGGTGTGAAACTAATACATCAGCAACTTACCCCACAAGCAGATATCAAGATTATTCATTGTCCAAGAAATATAAAATAATTCTGCATAAAAATAAATAATTAAATCAAACACAGGGTATCCTAAGAAACAAGTATTAAGGTATAGAGAAAACACTAGTGCATAATTACACCTCCAAAGACTAAAGAGGGAGAGTGCAAAAGTAGAAAGAATAAACACAAGAAGAGAAAAACAAGGTTCTAACTTCTAACTCAAAATTAAAGCTCCCTTTCCCATAAGAAGCAACCTTCAAATTAAAAGTCTTAGCTAAAATTTCATTCTCAAAGCAACCTTTATTATTATTATTTTTGGCCCTTCCACTTTTTCTTCCTTCTTTTCTTCCATGGAGAATCATGACAATGAATCCTTCTATTACAACAACAACCACCATGAACTCAACCAGTCAAGCTTTCCTTTCTTCAGGGAAGACCACCACTCAACACTTGAAAACTTTCAAGGGTTTGTTGATCCCTCTCATTCCACTTTCACTGACTCATTACATGGTAATTCCATGGATTACAACACTCTTTCAAGAGCCTTTGACTTGTCTTGTAATTCATCATCTGAAGTGATCTCCTCCTCCATTGATGAAAACTCCAAGAAACATAGTAGTGCAGGAGACTTAACAATGATCAGTGAGAACCAATCAACATTGAATTCCTCAGTGTCGTCTTCATCTAATGAAGCAGATCAAGCAGTAACAGAAGAAGAATCAGCAAAAAGCAAGAAAGATAAGCAGCCAAAAGAGTGTGAAGAAGATCATGAAAAGTCTAAGAAAGAGTAGGTTTAATTTCTTCTTGTTTTATCCCTTCTTTATTTCTTCGGGGTTTTTCTGATAAATCAATGGAGGGTAAGAAGGTTTTTCCTTCAATTGATGAGAGTAGGATCTGATCATTATCTTATTAATTTGTGTTCTATTTTCTTGAGTTGAATTTTCTATGAATTACTGATGCAATTATATAATAATTTACAACTAATTAACATTTTATGTCTTTTCAACTATTTACAAGACTTTAAGTGTCTTATGAAATGAATTTGGTCAATCTTGTGTATAGAATATCTGATATTATATGGTGCTTTGAATATATATTACATAGGTTTTGTACATGATTAGAATGGTAAAACAACATAGGCACCTATAACCCTAATATATATATATATATTCCTTATTTTGTGAGTTTTATCTGGTAGACATACATATTCAGTGAGTTTGAGTAGTAATGAATAATGTTTTGGAGCATTTTAGGAACAAGCCCAAAAAGAAAGAGAAAAAGGCAAGGGAACCACGCTTTGCCTTCTTGACTAAAAGTGAGGTGGATCATCTTGAAGATGGATACAGATGGAGAAAATATGGACAGAAAGCAGTCAAGAATAGTCCATACCCAAGGTTAATGATCTTTTCCAATGTTGAAATTTCTTATCTACTTCGTACGATCATATTTCAAACAAAAATGATTGTTCTAGGATTTGGGTGCCAAAATAATCTTCTATTTATATAACTTTGTTTTGTCATATAATCATATAATGTAATCATTAACATCTTTGTTGTATTATTAAGGTCAAATATACCATTTAAAAGCATGCAACAATAGCACACAATAAACATAAATGTTAGATGAATCTTATTTATATGAAATGAAATGCAGGAGTTACTATAGATGCACGACTCAGAAGTGCAATGTGAAGAAAAGAGTGGAGAGATCATTTGAAGATCCAAGCACAGTGATCACAACATATGAAGGGCAGCATAATCATCACTGTCCAGCAACATTACGTGGTAATGCTGTCACCATGTTCTCTTCACCTTCCCTTTTTGCTTCCACTTCTATAGGACCAAGCTTCCCCCAAGATTTCCTTGCTCAATTGCTTCCAACTTATCCTAATCATAATCATCATCAGTATCAAAATTCCACGATGTTCCATAACCAAAACCTTTCACATAGTCCTCAGCTGCAACCACAAAATCAACAGCAGCAGCAGCAGCTTCAAATTCCTCGTGACTATGGATTACTGCAAGATCTACTACCTTCATTCCAAGGCAGACAAGAGCCATGAACTTACAAAGAAAGCTTATCCCATTTCTATAATTAGAATCTTATCTTGCTTGCATCACTTCACACTTTATATCTTAATTGTGTAGCAGTAACCAGTTGCTGTTCTTTACTTGATTTCTTCCCCTCTTTGCTTCTATATATCCTCCGGATAATATTGCACTTAGTTGTACATGTTTTAAATCTTTGTATTATTACTTCTTCTGGTTTATCAAGAAAATAAAATTCAATAGATACTTAATTTAAGTAATTTTAAAATTTATTTCATTCACCAATGAGAAAGAGTAGCACAGAAAGTTAGAACAAATAGTGATACAAGTGAGTTATCTCCTACTCTCTCTAAGTCAAATTTGGACATCTTTATTATTGAAGAATCCATTATCATATTTAGATTATCACATATGATAAAAATAAAAATTTAACGGTCTTGATTTTAACTTAATTTTTAATAAGTTACTTGTTATGTATGTATATATTGAGGTGACAGATTAAAATAAAAATGTGTAAAATTCAAACCATGAAAAATCTTACTTCTATATATATGATTATAAATTTTGTCAAAAGTATTGGTAGAGATGAACGGTCTGTTTTGTTTGTATTTGAGTAATTTGCTTGGAAGTTGAGAATATAAATGGGGAAGTGATGGTTTGCGAAGACAATATTAGTGTACTATGTACCTACATATATGAATGATCTTTCTGAATGAAAGGAATTCATTGGATTTGATGGTTTCTAACAGTTAAAGGAAGTGTACATATTTGCAACTAGAAAATGGAAGAATTCAGTGGCACCATGACAACATCAACAGTGGTTTGAAGGGAACTATATATTTCGGCGTTTCAATTTTAGTAAATGTGTTTGCGTGTGTGACTAGACTTTTGGTTAAGTTTGTGGATGCATACCTAACTTTCAACATTGATGTGATCTTATTAAGCTACTATTCTTTTTCTTTTATTCATCAACTTAGCACACGTTTCAAATGCAACCTCAAATTAACAATCAATCTTTTCCAATTAAACCATATATTAAGCTCTAATACTTTGCTTTTCCAATAAGCTACTTGTTTGAAATTAATCCAATTCTTAAAAATAATAACCTGCATTCTTGTTCTGCATTTGGAATAATGTGACTCTTAGCTTCCTATGATGATATAAAAAGTCAGAATTATTGATGATTCAACCATTGAAATTATGTATAAAATAAATAGTTTTTTTGAACCGGAAATTAAATAGGTCACAAATACTACAGAATGAGGTTAAATTAATGGGATGGGATCACATGTCCCCATTTATGTCCTAAACTGTTTACCAAGCTAATTGGAGATTTCCATTCAATTAAAAAGAAAAATAACAAAATCAGAAAATATTTTAATATTATTTTGTGAAGTTTGATTAGTTAGGAACATGAAGAAAGAAAAATTATGGGACAGAGTATCCTTGTCCAAATTAATGTAATAGGTTGCAATGTTTTCTGCACTGTTAAAAAACCTATTTATTTATTTTTAAACAATGACATCTCTCACAATAAATAATTAATCCTCTTCTTTTATAACATTTCCTCGTAATAAGAGTCATTCTTAAGGATTTACTTATATTGGTTTTATATGTTACCAAGAAATCCAATTGGATTAATTCGGTGTGATAAAGAATTTTTGATTTGATGGTTATCAGTTATTTTCATACTTTATTTGTAGCTTTCTTGTGAGCCTGAAGTTGGTGTAGCTCATAATGAATTATGTTTAGAAGTTGGTTTGCCAGAGTACAACTTCTGGTGAGTCTGAAGTTGGTATGACTTATAGTGACTTTTGTGTGAGTACGAAGTTCTTTAGGCTGAAACAGACTTTAGTATAAGTGTTGAAAGTTAATATTAGTCCTAGTAACTTGTGTATTTGTGATAGAAATTATTAACATTAAAATGGAAATCACCTTCCCCTTAAGTTAAGTTTGGCACACTGAGAAATATATGCTTCTTGGAATAATAGTGTATTGAAGTGGTGATTTTGCATCTCTAAAAGTTAGTTTTATGCTTCTTGGAAGAATACTATATTTATGTTATATAATTCTCATTCTAGTTGGTGAGCCGTATAAAATTGAGTTTGCAAAGTTCATAAACTTTAAATGAATAGAGTTTGAGCTGAAAAATAATTTGCAATGAACTCAATTCAAGCAAAAATAATTTGTGATCCTTGTCCCATATTTGCTATGAAATATGTCCATTTTGACTCATGACATACTCTTCATCATAACTCTATGATGGTATGACAAAAATTTGTTTATAAGTTGATTTTAAAGGATAATAAAAGAAAAGGAAAAATTCTGAGAACCATAAAATACATGAATCAGGAAATCAGAACTCCACTCCAAACAAGGTTAGGCTCTCAAAATAAAAACAAAATACTGAGTGGAACATTATTTCAGACCTGGAATAATGATGGATGCCTATACAAATTTGGGCTAGCATAATCAATGGAACCAACAACACTTCACCACAATTGAGATTGCTTGTTCTCAGTCTACATGTGTTAGGCACCGACTTCCAAAGTCATTGGTAACCATTTAAGGATTGAATATAATATTCAGTATACATATTCATTATATTATCTATCATTCATAAATTAGTAATATATATATATATATGGAGCTGACAATCACATTCCTCCAGATTTGGATAGTTGGTTGAAAACATTAGCAATCTTGTCCTCTGTTGTGTCACTAATTGATATGACTAGATGACTCTCATTTGGTACAATATCATCTCTTTGGTAACTTCCTGGACTTCTAAGTAACTCTTCTGAACCTTTACTTACCACTCCCTTCATTATTATTGTCTTGTGTGTTCCACTTATCATTTCCTCATAATCTGTGTCCCCTGATTCTCCAAGTATTACATACATGTTTGCAACATTCATTCTCCATCGTACAAACAGATACCTATCATAACAATAAACAAACACTTATCAAGTTAATGCAGTTATGCACCATAACAAGCATTGCATGATGCCACAAATGTTACCTTAGTGCCTGAGCTCTAGATGCAAGAAGTGGAATAACATGCATTCTAGAAGACCCTCTGCAATACATTGGATGACACCTTAGACCTCTCATCCTAAGCTTCTGCCTCAAGTCATCAACTTTCTTTGCCTGAAAAACACAATTACAATTATCATTTTCAGTTATTATGTTTTTATCAGTTAGAATTATGACTTTGTTACCTAAACTAGTGCCATTATGCAAATACAATTGTATAGCAAACTTCATGTACCTTACTAAGATCCTTTATTTTGTATGAAATGCAATGAGCATTGCTTGATTTCAGATCTTCCTCAATTGGGCTACAAGTCTTTTCACAAGTTTTTCCACCTTCAGATGTATTCATAAGTTTCCAAATGGTTTTTTTAAGACCTTCAACACCCCAACGGTATTGAATGTGTACCTGATAATCTGGATCAGGCAAAAGCTTTCCCTCTTCTGTATTAATACCAGGGTAGTAAACTTCACTCCCACTACTGCAAATTAAAGCATCAAACTCATTTACTTGAATATTGCCTGATGCAAGGAAATCTACTGTTTCTTGCATTGGCATCGCGGTTGAAATTGCAAATCCTGTAACTCTTGCAGTTTGAGGGTCTAGTTGAACAGCTTTAATTATACTTTGCACTAGCTCAATCATCTTCTTCTCAGGAGATCCGTTACTGTCATACAAATCAATCGCTATAACAATCAACCTACGCCTTCGTCTCAGTAGAGGATACTTGCCAGTTACGTTATCAAGCTGCATATTCCCATCACTAGAATCGGAATCTGGCTTCTTTATCTTATTTCCACTTCCACCATCCTGATTTTGACCACAATCTGATTTCTTCATCTTGCTTAAGAGCCTTTTCACTTGGTCTTGCATTTCAGGACCACCACTTGCACTTGCTGCAATCAAGTCACCATCAATTGAGAGCCTAAGAGACATGTCCTGCACATCCTTAAGTGAATCATTGAGAGACTCTTCAACAGCTTGACCATCTTCTGGAGTATTAGTTTGCCAGTGAGGATGCCTCATCCGGCACGCTGCCACCCGAGTCAAATAAGTTCGGCAGTGTTCAGGCCATGAGAAAAGGTGTATGTTCTTCCAACCATTTTTCCTGCAATCATACCACATGTTTTTGTCTGACACCAACTTGAGCAATGCATCAGCAATTGCATGCTGATCATGAGGATCCACAAGTAAACCATTGTTCAGGGCCTAACATATCAATAGGACACATGATAAGAGGCTATAAGGTCATTTTATCCATCAAAATGATCATGTACATGTTTGATCATGCTTCATTTACAAGAAACAGTACACATAACAGGAAAAAGGAAATTAATCTACAACAACCTAACCAGCTACAGATTGCTGCAGTTAAATGTCAAAAATATCTTTACCAAAGCCATATGAGGAAATAGTATAGAAAATTCCTAGCATGCACCATGTAACTAACTATTATAGAAACACACACACACACATTTCTCTATATCTGTAAATATTCAATTACCCTATGAATGTCCACAGGTCCTCCATTTTTAGTGGCCACCATAGGGAGCCCATGTGCAGCTGCCTGCATGAATTTAACGAAATAATAATCACTTTATAGCATTAAAATAATATCATCACCAAAGTGCCAAGTTTGTCAAAACCTACCTCAATTAATGTAAGACCAAAAGGTTCCACTAAAGCTGGATTTATGAAAACTCCCTGAGAGAATTTTTCAAATTAGTTAGCTGCACATCATTGCTAAAACATAAGAAATTAGTTCTATGCGCAGAAAGTAGTTCCATACCTTTGTTTTTCCAGCAAATCGGTATATCTCAGGAACATCAGATTGCTTGTGATGTTTAGGGTATGCTACTTGGCCATATAGATCATATTTATCAATCAATTTCAACACCGTTACCAGCACACTGGCATTCCCAGAAGACATCTCGTCTATGTCATCCCTATTTCCCATAATAAGAGTCTGTTTGAAAACATGAATTAGTCATTTTACAAGTGCTCAACCATAGTTTCCACCAAGTGGGAAATTGAGTCATGTCAACTTACAAGATTAGCTAGCTCTCTTAAGGGGCGGCATTCTCCGAAAGCTTTTAACAAAGTGGTTATGTTCTTTTTTGGATCAGGCCTTGATAAGGCCAAGATCATAGGCTTGTGAGGATTTGTGAAGAAACGCATCACCTGCACAAAGTTATTAGTTGCAAGTCAATCACTGTAACTAAAGTGTAACAGCACATGTATAAACTCACTTCTGATAAGATTGCAGGCAATGCTTTCGGTGAAGACCCTTCAGCACCACTTGTAAGCTGTGTGAGGTCCCCGTCGACTTCAGGACCCTCTTCTTGGTTCACGACATTGCTGAAGTCCATACCAGGAGGGATAACCTGCAGAAAATAGAAACCAGTGGTACTTCATAAGATACTCAACAAAATATAGTGAATTTAAGTAATGCATGTGTGCATATGAAAAAACCAAACTAAAGTAAGGCAGCGTTTGGTGGACTCATCAGACCAGAAAGTATAATATATTGGGTCCATTCAAAAGAGAATAGAACAAAACGTCATATTTTGTGTTGTTCTATCATGTTCTGTTTGTGCACCAAACACTACAACTAATAATATCCACCCAGTAAAGAGGTTGTCACTTCTTATAGGTTTCCTTTTACAAAAAACATTTCACTATAGTTGAAGACCTAAAATATTATAACTTCAATTTGAACATTCAGTCTACTCCAAAATTTGAAGGTGGCACAAACTGCATTCTTACCGCCATCCTTGGCATGTATCGACCATGACAATTGACACCACGCCTACCACGAGCGCGTAAGACTTTCTCAAGCTTGACATCAAATCCATCATAAAGTCCCCATTGCTCATCAATTTCTTGCTTTGTACTAGTGATAACAAGTTCTGCAGCATCTAGTGAAAGCTCTTCTGCTTCAATTCTCCTCATTATCTTATATGTTGAATTGATATCCTCCTTTGATTGGCGCCCTTTAATAAGTTGTTCAAGCTTGTTTCTTCCAAGTGAATGACCTGTTAAAACCATTGGCACATTTAAGGCACCAGAAAGAAGAGCAGCACTATCTCCAGCATCAGCATAATGTCCATGAATCACATAAGGCCAAACAGGTTGACCTCCACCAACTTGTTCACCCAAAACTTTTGACATATTGAGAATGTGAGCTAAAGCTCCATCTACAAATTCTTGAATATAAGGCCAAAGAAGTTCTTTTGGCATGTATTTATCGCGCGGACCAAAGGGTATTCTTATTATATATGCACCACTGCTCTCCCCTAGGTTATCATCATCATCTGAGCCCGCAGTTAACATTTCTGTAGGTTCTCCATAGCTCCAATCAACTTCTGGAGATGATATTTGGCGTGTGAACAGATCGACTCTGTACACACCAGGCATTTTCGCGAGTGCACGAGCAAGTTCTACCACATATTTAATCTGCAAATGCATTGCTTAAATCATTAAAAATCAATTAAGTAGGAAGAAACAGATACAGCTTATTCATGTAAGAACGTCATATACCTGCCCACCAGTATCAGAATCTCTACCAAGCTCCATGTTTTCTCCGCGAACCAATCCATGCAAACTGTAAAAGGACAAGGTGGTAACCAAACATTACATTTATGCATATTTGTTGAACTTACTGCCTGAAGCATTATTTCCACAACAGGAGTAGTAATAATGACAAAATGAGACTATTCCTATAGTTCAAAAATAGGAACTATAGGAATAAGACTTATATCAGATTTATGTATAAGACTTGTAAAATCTGACACAGAGTTCTTAATTTTGTTTCTGATCACTGACTAAGTAAATAAATATGAACCTAGAAATGGACACATCCTAATAAATTTGTGGATGTTAAGTATATACCTTATGAGGATAATATAAAGCTTCTTTTCCTTTTTGTCTTCAGACCATACTTCCAAGTTGGAAATCTGCCTCTGGAGTCTTTTCTTTGGTGTCTCACTTTGTATCTTCTCCCCAACACTATCTCCCTTTTCTCCTTCTGACAAGTCTTCAGACATGTCCTCTGTTGCATCCCTTCGTCCCAATTCTCTCTCCCATCTTCGGTTCGCCAACCTCTGCAGTTCCTCCCCTTCCAACTACACAAATTTGGCCTATTAGTCCCCCAAGGTTAATCTTAAATACCCTTTATCATCTATTAATCAATAAGCATTGAAAAATGTGAAACATCTAAGATAAACAATTTAGAATGCATATCCATTAAAATGACTAACACATCTACTTGCAATGCAAACTATTGGAGATGATATAATGCTTCTTGATGTTCATACATATGAAATAGATTTAATTGTTGAGAATTGGCATTGAGTGAAATAGAACCTGCTTCTTCTTTCGGGCAAGATGCCAAATGCGCCAGCACATGTTCTCCAACCTTGAGCTTCTTTCTCTGGTGTTGCGAGTGGCAACAACTTTGATCCATGTACGGTGCAAATCAGACTCATCAACACTACTCACAACCTCTTCAACAAAGTACTTGGTTGGATTAAAATGAACACTTTCTTTAGGTGTCACTACCTTCTGTTCATCAATTGTTGGAGCCCCAGATGATAATATTGCCTCCAAGTACCCATTAATCCATTCATTCCCAGCCATTTCTCAAACCAATTAATATTTCTTGAATATGAAGGAACCTAGCTAGGTAGGGAATAATATAACAAATGCAAAGTTGTATTAGTTACAAGTATAAATGTTAAAAGGAGAGAAGGAGAGAAGGAGAAAGAGATGAATAAGGGGAGAGAAACAAATGGCAAGGAATGGTTTGGTTTGGCTTATTCAACTCTTTCTATCTATCTAATCTTATGTGACTGTGTTGTCATGTAACTATATAAATAGAGTAATGATGAACGCACAATTGCACCATCCATATCACCTTATATCACATTCTATATATGCTCCACGTACTACCAAACTTTTAGCTTTTCTTACCATAAGCTGCTATAAATGGATACTTCAAATTGCTTTTTAAATATGTAAACCTTATATCACTTTTCTTATACTTCTTACCTATGCTTCTTCACACACCAGATTCACAAAGTAAAGTGTGTCAAAATGGGATCAATGTATCTATGTTTTATCATTCTTTAATGTCATAATATTTTAAAAGACCAACATGCATAATTCTTACTATCAAGTATTATATCTTTAGTTAGCTTAAATTAACTCAAATATGTGTATATAATTATAAATGGAAGAAGTTATTGTATAAATTACATTACTATAACCATTAACAAGCTTCAATATAAATTATATATGTGATACATTATTAAGTTTTTTAGCACAATATCAATAATTTGATTTCTATAGTTATATAAAAAAGCTTTATTAACATATATATATATTTATATAATTCACTTTAATAATCCTTACATCCAAAAACTACTAATTTTTAAATAGGGTTGCTCGTAATTAATACAAATATAACAATAACATTTCTTAAGAGTATACGTGATTTATAATTTTGTGGGGGAAGAATTGTTTGGTAGTCCACAATTCACCTTTTCAAACCCCTTTGTGAATTATTTCTCAACATGCTTTAAATTTTTTTATTATCTAATTAGTTACTTCGGGATAAATCAAATTTTCAATTGGAGTTTATGTTTTACATTCATACAAAAAGTTTCATTTAATTTTTTCATAAGTCGGTATAAAAATTTAAATTATATAGTAATAAGAAAAATTATATGAGGAACTCATAGAAGAATAAAGTAAAGAGAGAAAATAAATATGTGCTAAAACCTGATATTTATGGCAACTTGAGCTTTGAAATCTCAAGAAAGAAAGAGAATAGAGAAGCAAGAAGAGGGAAGCTAGAAATTGATGAATTGAACTTTTATTGAGTTCATAAAACTAGAATTTAATAAAATGCTATATTTCAAACTATATATATATATATAAATAAAAGGATAACCAAACTAACTAACATGCCAACTAAGAAACTAAAAACAGAAAAAAACTGCTATGCACCCGTAAAAACGTGTTGCACAAGGAAGTTTCATGCATGCAATATTTACATCTAAAAAATCAATTGTCAGCTAGAGAACACAATCATGCTTGCACACAAAAAAGAAATTGTGTTCACCAAAATACAAGTTTCATGTTCAAGAAACTTGAATGGACTTCACGGATCAAACTTAATTAAGCTTAGTTATAGCTTCACTTAAATGACTAGCACCACTACTTTTACAGGTTTCTCTAACTACCTTCTTTATTATTCCAAATCCAAGCAAACTCCACTTTCATCCTAGGATGAAGATATTTGCTTTTCAAAATAAGTTGGAACAATTTTATTAAATATTTGCCACTGTTGTACTTATAATGATGAAAAAATATATTTTAAAATTAAGATGTACCGCACATGTGTATGATGCAAAAGTTTGTGGAAGTGATATATCATCCATCAAGAAGTAACCACCATCAAGCAAACTCAATCTCTTATATAAATATTTCCAAGCCTTTTATATATATGGTGTATGAGTTTTATGCACTCACTGTATCATCTACCGTTTATTTTTAATCATCATTGACTCTTAAAAAAATAATACAAATGAATATTTAATGATATAATGAATGTGTATAAATCTAGATATTACAATCTTTCATGGTGTTCTAAGCATGGTGACAAATAACATAGGCTATTTGAGGGAGAGTTGGCAAAAGCAGACAGACAATTGTTTGTGTCATTTTTTTGTTTCAATTGGTCATTTTGTGACACTTTAATTGGTTAGTTTATTATAGACTGATTCAATGATTCCTATACCAACCAATAATTCAAAAAGATAAAAGTGTTATTTTATTTATCTACAATGGCTGTCTCATGTAAACTAATCCTATTTCAATGGTTTAGGGAAAAAATGTTTGTACTTGCATCACATATGATCACTCACTAAATGTAAATATTTTCATACATTAATTAAAGAAAGACAATTAGGTGAAAATATATATTAAAACTATGAAAGTTACACAGTTAAAAGGAAACTAGTTAATAAAATAACATAATAAAATTAATATATTATGTTTATCCAATATATATATATGAAGGTTCACTAGGTTAACTTTTGCATACTACAACTATTTCACATTGAAAAATCAACAAATTAAATAGGTAAAGTCTAAGACCAAGTGAACATGATGAGTATTACAAGGACCACTTGATTGATCCCCTTTTGGAGTGATCATTCCAAAGTGAATATATATATGGAACAAATTATCTAATTTCAATGATAAAAAATAGTGAGACACAAGAAAAACCAAGTAATTGATATGTGTAATATAAAGATAAAGACAAAGGTGGAAAGGATGTTGCAACACGTTTATCTTACATGATGTTCTATCAATGAAAATAACATTATGTTTATCCGCACCATAAAGAAAACAACAATAACATTGATGTCATCTAGTAAAACTTTGAGTAAAAAGATAATGGATATGTACAAAAAAATAATTTAGTTTTGTAAATTAAAGAAAACGGGAAGAAAGGAATAAAAAAGTAGAAACTAGTGTGATTTTACAATGGTCCAATTTTTTTGGTTTCTAATTCATTAATCCATGAATATTAGTAAACACAACAAATAAAGATGGATAGTTCTCTCTCCTTTTTAAATATTGTTTAATGTTTTTGGGATATTTGTATGAGACTTTAAAGAGTGAGAGGTAAAACCTGAAATAACATGGGATGATGAGGTGGAAAGGGAAGAGCTATGAGTGGGAGTGTGATACCAAAAGCAAATACGTGACAAATGATAACTCCATAAGTGATAATAAAATCTTGATAATATATTAAAATTTTAATTCTAATTAAAAATTAATCCTAAATTATAACATCAATGAATATAAATACATTTTGTCTTTGGGTTTATCTCCCCAAGTTTTTCTCCACATTCATAATGATTTTTGACATTTTACCCACCCTCAAAATATATAAGATTTCATTTTCATTTATTTTTTAGCATTTCCTAATATTTATGCTCCATGACTATTTATCACATGAATTAAGAAATACCATTAATGTTATTAGTTTTATTAAATTTGTCAAGCATTAGGTACATTTTTTTTATAAATACTTTTTCATTAGTGAGTGAGACTCATATATTTCCTCTTTCCAATCAAGTCATTTAAAGATATTTTGATAATAAAATCAATTAATGTGTATAAAATCTTAAAATAATCTTATAAAAATATTAAAACTAAAACATCAAAAAGAGGGTGTTAATAAATAAAGTGGTATTTTTATATTATTTCCCTTGTGTTTGAAGCATGCAAAGCATCCATCCCTTCCTTTGATTAGTAATATTCTCTATATATACCCTTTTTCTCTCTCTCCAAATTCCATACACAGCAAGAAAGAAAGAGGGAGAGATAAAGTAAAGAAATTTGGTTTGAGTTTGGATGATGATGATGATGGGAAAGAAGAGTAGTTGGGTGAAGAAGATGATGAAGAAAGAGTACTTATGTTCTGCTTTTAAGTGGAAGAAGACACTGCATCTTCAAACAAACATCATGGACACTATTGTTTTCAAGATACTCTCTTTTGTTGAGGCTCTAGTCCTTGTCTCCACCCTTTGTTTCTTCTACTTTTGTTGTGGTGGACACTTCTTTTCAATATATTTACCATTTTTAATTCATTTATTTCTCATAACTTACCTACTTTGTTCATCATCATAAAGCTAATGAATTGTAATGACATCCCTTATGATTTTATTATAATATATAGATAAACATATTTCATATTTAATGCACCTTTGTTTTCAACTTTGATGTATTTTCATGGTTTTAGTTTGGAGTAAAAAAATAGGCCAAGCAGAAATAATGGATTTGAAGAACTTTAGTTCATTGAATAGCTAATGAAATTGCTATTGGCAATATCATTAAAAGAAAATGATGTATGCACCGACCCGCGACAAGGCAACATGTGATTGTGTATAAAAAATTATACAATTTGCAAATGTAGAAATTGTTATGTCTTTGCATGAGTTACTATTTGTGAAGGAGTAGGTGTGTATAAAGATCTAAGCTGCATGCTTATGAGTTTGCTATTACTGATAACCTGCTGAAGTTCTGCATCACTTGACCACCATTGTTCCAATCCATGAGCTTCCAAAAATTTCTGTTTCTCCTTTGACACAACAAACAACTTTGCTGCAGTTTGCCCATTTATAGCACCAACATTCTCCTTCTCACCAATCTTCTCTTTTCCCTTGCCATCAGGAATATTATAATAGCAACATATATAGTCACTGTTGTTAACATACAGATGAGGAACCCATTTTGCAGCACCAAAATCAGCATCCTTCAAACCAAAACTAGATAGCCTAGGCATCCAACTCTTCAATCTTTCACTTGAAGTCTTCTCTCCATCATTGTTCACCTGAACTTCACTACTTGATGGAAGCATAGATTTAAGTCTACTCCACACAAATTCGGCTTTTTCTCCGATGTTTCTAAGACTCATGGCTAGTGAAACAGAAGGTGGATTAAACAAATGTGTCTCCACATTAATCCCTTCTTTTGCTAGTACCTTTCCAACTTGAAGAACAAATCCAGCACCTAAGGAATGCCCTGCGATACAAACATTACTTCCTCCATATGCATCACAAACTGATTTAAGTGCATCCAAAGCTACTTTGAACCTCACTGAGCCCTTCAAGCTTTCCCAAGTTAGAAACCTAAGGTCATCTTCAATATCTCTCCTCATTGTAGGGCTCTTGAGTAATGTTCCTCTAAGTACTAAAACAGCTTTGGGGGCACCACTAGGCCTAATTAGTACTAAGTCAGCAAATGCTGCAGATTGATCCCATTCAAGTATTGCACCAAAAATGGATCCATCTCTTTCATCAATCAATGTTTTCTTGAGCTTGTACTTGAAGGGAATCCACCAATTTGGAGCTAGAGCATTTTCTTGTGTTCTCTTCTCTTGTCTATCAAGCTCAAGCAAGTAAACTGCTTGTATAAAGCAGGCAATTACTGTTCTTTTATAATTTGCATCCTTCCTGTATACAACAAAGTAGTTAGTTATCAATGTGCTAATGTATTATAAGAGAATGTAAACATCACCAAAAAATGTAGCTGCTTATAATTTGGGAATCTGTTGTCTCAGATCTTGTCTCATATGTTGTCTCGGACTAATGAAAACATGACATTGTCGATTGAGTATTATTATTGTTTTTGTTTCATTATCATTGGTCGGAGACAGCACATGAGACATGATCTGGGATATCATATGACGTGAAGTGGGACAACATATCTCTATTCATATTTTGGTAAACATGCTAAGAGCCTAGAACAAGAAGAAATATGAACAATATCTATGTTTGGCTTCCACAGTAATCCAAGCAAATAGAAACCCGTGATATAAATATGTTTTCACTTTCTTTTCTGCATCATGGCTCAGATAAACTCAGATGCCACAGGTTAAGCTAATTATGATTCAAAGTCAACTAGTCAAATCTTTATTGTGAATCCAAATAACCAATAGAAAATGGTACAGTAACATAACTGACTGACAGTTTTTAAGGCAATGCTTTAAATTAGGGTCTTCTGAATAGAATTTCCTTAATTAAAGTCACTAAGAGATTGAGTTAACAAATAGATATACAACTAACTATAAAGGGAGTCCCTGATTGACAGCACAAAAAATCATATAAAAGGCAACTAACTATAACAAGAAACATATCAGTATCCTATGCACTTTTGTAAAGCCCCTTAATTCTTTTCACATCATTTTTTTAGATCTCTCATATCCAAACAACTCATCTCTAATTTATGATAAAACCCAATTGAGAAATTTTGCCAACTTTTTTTCCATTTCATGTAGGTTCCTTCTACTAGAAACAGTACATTCAATGATTCTGCAAACCCATTTGGTAAAGGTTGCAACTTTATACTTATAAGCTACAACCCATCACTAAAAACAGAAACTTTAACTAGAAATCACACACAGTAATAACAATAAATAGCAAACTTCTGACATCAAAAGCCAATTAGCATTGAGATAGAATTGAAATGGGTACTCACCAACTAGAAGTGATAAGGTCTCTCCAATTAAGGGTAGTTAAATTGCGAGGACCAGAGACATGAAAAGCATAAGGGTGAGCTTCACGAGGAACAACCTGGTTTGTGACATCATGGACACTATGTTTTGCCATAAAACACAAAGGTTATTGCTGTTATTGTTGTCGATTTCTTAGAAGAGAATGTGACCCTTTTAAAGAAAGTTGGTAACTTTGGAATGTGGAAAGTTGGTGGGGAATTGGGGATGGGTTGGCATCTTATTCCACAAGAAATGATATGAAACTTTTTAGTTTTCTGAGAATAAAAGAAGGTACTTCAAACAAGAACCTTTCATATTTCAGATGCCCCACTAAATATTAACTACATTTTCAACTCTTATTCTTATTATTTTATTTTAATACTAATAATTACCAACAGATAATTAAAGTATTGTTCCTTTACAAAATTAACACAATATCATATAAGTAGATAAGGTTAAGTGTTTAATAATATATGTAGTAAAGTATTTAACATATGAATATATTAAATTGTCAAAAAAATTTCCTAAAATGAATTAATTTATTAAAAAAAATGATAACTTCAACCCCAATTTTGATGTATGATTTAGAATTTTACAATTCTCCATGTAACAATTGATATTAAGTATTCCCTCAAATAGAATAAATTTTATTTTTTAATAAAATTTCAGACTGAGCTTTATCTAATGTCTAATACCGACTACATTAGGAAAAATGAAAATTGTATTGTGCAACAGAAAAAGTGAGTTATAATGTAGTTGAGTAAAAGAAAGGTGTTTAGAAGAAATGAGATTTTGGACATATGTTAAATTCATTGGCTACTATTGAGTACTAGATTCCTCCATTTTAGTCCATAAATATTATATATGGCTGTGAGTTGCCACCTTTGTCTATCAATCAATGCATTCACATTTCCATATCTTAAATGTTATTCATTTCTAATGAAACTAAACTCTGTGATCATGTCTCTTAATCTCAGCACCATTGCTTCTCTTCACCTTAACTCTTCTTTTCTCACCAACAAACATAACAATCTCTTCAAATTCTATCATCATCATCATCATCATCATCCTTCTTCTTTAACAACCACAACTTTTGCTCAATCACAAGATACTAGTGACATTGACCAAGATTCTTCTGCTTTTGGTATGCTAACCATTCTTATCACTCTACTTTTGCTCCTTTTTTTAACTCACCATATGTGTAACCCTTTTCATAGTTCATTTCTCAAGGAAAATAAACTTCTGACTATTCCAATAGAAACTTCTTCTTATCTTGAACAATATTAGATTTTGTTGTTCATGTCTTATTAGGGGAAATCCCTGAAATGCTTTGAGGACTTTTATTGTTAGGATCTTTATCTTCCTCTCGAGCACAGCTGGATCTGTTGGAGCAACTTACATCTACAAGCTCACCTGTTAATGGTATGTAACTTTAACATCACCAACTCTTGTATGCAATGATATATGTAGAAGAGAAAAATCAATTTCCCTTTGGCTTTGTAATGCCACTTTATCAGTGTCTAATATAATATCCCTTATGTGTTTTGTTGAGAACTTGTTAGTTTAATTAATGTATCTTTATGTTGATGTACCACTCTTGATATATATGCATGTCTGCATCAACAGTTTATGAGATAAAACAGATTCTTCATAAATTGAATACAAAATTTATAGTATAGCCATTTAGGCTTAGTTCTTATTGCTTTAGTTTTAGGAAGAGGATAACAACTATGGGAACATTTCTGGCTTATAGGTTATGAAATTGATGGCAGCTCTGTTAAACCGGCGATTCGTGAGCAGCTTGCAAAATTGGTTGGAGAAAGGGATGATGATTTCAGCATTCCCCTTGGTAAAAACTTAAAGAAAGTGAGTGCAAAGTTCTTAACCATTTCTCAAAAGAGAAATATCAAGAGACAAGCTTACCTAAATGAAGTTTCTCAAAGGAATGATTCAGTATTCTTTGCAAGCATAGGAGCATTTGTTATTCTTCCACCTATTATAATATTAGGAATTGCTATATTAACCGGCTATGTACAGCTTTTTCCTTGATATAGACTTGAATTTCTTAGCTTATGACTTATTTTCTCCCTTTTGGTGCTATAGTGTTTGTTTTTTCACTTCTGGTTAGCAAGAGAAAGATTTTTGTTTGAAGTTATCTTAGGAGATAATACTTGTTCATCTCTAGGATCCCCAAACAAAACTTTCTCATGTACCTTTGAATATATCATGAGTATGTATATTTTCATCTTCTTTGCATGTTTGTATTAGAATGTTAAGTGAGGGTTTTGAGGTTATAGAATCCTTTTTATCATGGATAATATATTGATCTACTATTTCCATGAGATCTACAATTCAAGGTTTAAAACAAGAATTCCAGATTCTGCTTTCGAAATCAGTTCTATGACATAGTCAAAAAATTTGGTGAACTTGGTAAGACTGGACTTCAGTAATTCCAAGCTAGCATGGTATGGTATACTTGGACTATCACCATATCATTGCATATATAAGTTTGTATTTGTTGTTTTACCATATTCTACTTGCAGAATTAATTTCTCATGCAAAGAAATTACAATCTTTCAATGACTGTGAAATCCACATCCATACTCTACATGTTTCAAACACTCTCCTTTGTAAAGGTGAGTGAGGGTCAATGATGGTAAGGCATTGATTCATCTTCCTCAACAAGACTAGGCCTTCAATGCACTTTACATCAATATTGCATGCATGTTAAACTCTTACTATTATTCATTTATTTATCTGATGTATTGGCATGTCTTTGTTTTTGTGAAAAAGTTAGCAACATACCTAAAAGATGGGCCATTGAATAATATACTGACAAGGCATCTGAGAAACAACCATTAAAAATGCATGAATTGTAAAGGGAGTGGTTCACATGAAACTATGGTAGTAACTGATGTTGCAGCAAATCATAAACCAATAGTGCCTCTGAACTAAGCAAGCAAAGTTTAGTTATGCTAGCCAAGTTTCTTTGTCATTTATAGGCAAACCATAAACCATTTGTAATATATATGGAACAGTTTTCCATTGAAAATAATATATAAACCAAAAGCAAGTCCAGTATCATTATCTGAGACAACATCATATACAATTAAAATAACAGGTCATTAGAATTTAGAGACAACAAACTCATAATTGAAGCAGTTAAATTGTGTACCGATTACAATGAAATGTTTGTTTGTCATGAATCATGATCCTGTTTCTATAATTACCAGAAGCCTAGTTTTACAATAACCTGAAAAAACATAACCTGATCTTTTCTTTATTTCTTTCTTTTTCTGTCTATATCACTTTCCATACAAGTTTCACCCAAAAAATCTACCCCTCCTCCTACACAGCCATGTTTGAAGTTATTATACTATACACCTTTCAACCCTAACAAAATGTTACACATCAGCACACTTCATTGGTGCATATCCAAGTCTGGATTCCTTCATATCATAGAGGATGTGGAAATTCTGCTGCTGGTAGTTCCCAATTATTGAAAGGGAAGACCTTGGAGTCCCCAAAATAGCCAAACAAACAACATCAACAGGCTCAATCTGGATAAAGTAATTCTCTACTGGAAATTCCCACACTGCTCCATCAGCAAATAAGATACCAAAATCAGGAAGCTCTATCTTTTCAATCCCAGACACATTATAACATGGCTTTAGAGGAGGAAAGCCTTCAACAAGTTGATAGCCCTTGATTTCCTTCATGAATGCATCCTTGATAATCTCATAAGCAGGTTCTGCAAAATAAGTTAGTGTGGTACCAGAATCAATTATTGTACCACCTGCGCCTTCTTCCGACAAATGCCAAGTCTCCTTGGGTATCTCTAGCACCTTACCACCAACCATGACAGATTTTATCTGCACATAGTAAAATGTATCAGCTGAATTCTCTTTCCCACCACCAACAAAAGATGTGAAATTCAAATCAGGATGATTGAGCAGCTCCTTGTCCTCACCAAATACCAGCTTGCTGCTAACACTTGTGTTGCTATTCCTATCCATAAGACAATAGGAAAAAGAGTGACCATAAAGAGATTGCAACTGAGAAGCAAATGATAATGGCCCTCTCCCCAATCCTAGCAATCCAGCAGCACCATGAAATAGACCTCTATTCCAATGACCACAACCAAACATTACATTCTCCACGCGCTTTTGTCCGGACTTCCCTGAAGGCTCTGTAAGATTAACCGTAAAAGTCTCCAGTGCAAAATCACCTGTTGTATTGGAACTATCTCCATACCAGTAGAAATAAGGACAACTTTGATTCTCATTCTCAGCCTTGCAAGGCTTATTGGGGGGATCCGGTGATGAAACCAGTTGGCACCGAGAATCATGGCAGCTTATATTCTTAAAAGAACTTGAATCTTTAGGATCATAATACGGTCCACTTTGTTCAAAACAAGCTAAACAGGGAACACATTGTATCCAATTAAGGTCACTACCGGTATCAAGTATGAGAGAAAAATGCTGTGGAGGTGTACCTACAAATACATCTATAAAATACTCCCCAGAGCCAAGACTTACCCCAGATTCCAATGTTGCTACGAGTTGGCCAGAATATCCACTCGAGAAATATTCAGGCGAAGCCGAGGGAGCAACCACCGGTTTGTAGGGCTGCTTTGGTTGCTCCTTTGCTCTATGCAACCTTGAAATGGTATTTTGGTTCTTCTTTTCTATGACCCTTCTATGAAGGCTTTGAATTCTGGTCAAGTCCTTTGCTGTGAAATCAATCACAGATTTCTTAGGCTCAATATCTTTGCTCACTGACCTGTGTTTCAAATGTAGTTTCAAAGGCTGCTTCTGTGGTTTTGCTGCTACAAAAGCTTCATCTTCACCACCATTATCATCATGGTCATCATTAGAAAGTCCAAATTCTTGTGAATTTGAGAAGCTGCAGCCACTGTCTCCAGAAGAGGACACATCACTGTAACTTGGATGATCAGGAAACCTTATTGCAGCAAGAGAAGATCCATTCTTATTCAGATTATTGTGATTCCCATAACAGGCTTCCACATATACTATTACAAGGAAAACCATAATGAGAGAAACCTTCACAACCTTATTAATCATATCTTCTTTCTTTGACCCAATGACAATCCTAACATCAAACACCTTACAGAACTTCAGGAACAAAAAAAGTGACACAAAAAGAATATAAATTTCTCCAAACTCCTGAGCTATAAAAAAGGGAAATTGAAAAAGAAAAATGTAAGCTTTTGAGGCTAAAACTTGTATTTGGAAGATGAGTGATTATTTTGGAGCAAAAAATGGCAGCAAGAACAAAGAAAAAAAATACAAGTGTATGAGGTTTGAGGTTGGTGACCTTATTAGTAAACAAAGAATGAAAAGACTTTGGAAACAAAATGTCAAAGGACATTGCCCAAAAACGCGGTTTGATTCACATTCACAACAAAGTTGTACTTGTTAATCTCATCAAATTATAACATAAAGTTTAAAGAGAGTAAAAAAAACATTTTTAATGATGAGTATTAATGAATATTAATAATAATAAATACCTGGTCTTGTTCTTACAAGGTATGATTTTCATGTCAGTTTCCTCACTTCCCTGCATCATAGGTTACATACAATTGTTTATGTCACAGATTTTACTCTTACTACTACCAAACTTCATGCTTGCAAGTACAAATAGTCAAAAACAGTTTGTTACTACTTATGACAAAGATCATTTGTTCACATGGTGTCTCACTCCTTGTTCCAGACCAATCAAAATGATACTACATAAATAAAAGAAAAAAAATTAACATTTTAATTAGTCCAGGATAAGAAGTGAGACACCCTGTGGAACAAGTGATCTATGTACTACCAAGAATGCATTATTGAATAGTCATAGTATTGCTCACTGTAGTGAATCCAAAGATAAGATAGAGAAAGACATATACAGTAACTATTACAACACTCTTTAAATATTCAAATAATCAAAAGCAATTGTTAAAATACTATGTAAAAGTGCACATTGACTTGATGTTACAAACCCAAAAAAATCAAAGTAATTCATAACGTGACACTATCAAACTATATCATTTTCAATTTCCTTTTCTTAATATTATATTAAGTTTGTAAAAAATGTAGCACGAATATGGAGTTGTAGGCATGTGAATACTTGATATTAGCATTGTAACATTCAATAATAATGGGTTTCTCCTCTGAAATGTTTCTACTTTGTCTGGTACTATATTCAAACTATGACAGCAGTACCCATAAATCTCAATCACTAGGCAAATAATGTGAATGAACTTTGAGATATGGAAAAGTGGGTATTCATATTTCATGCAAACATACATTCCTATAGTTGCAGTCAATATAATAATGGTACTAGATAATCATTCACACTTCAAAATATTATAACATAACATTATTCTTTAGCATAAAAATGTGAAACATTGACACATAACCTGAGATATTATTCAATATTTACTTATAAACTTTGGATATTTTTATCTATTGATCTAATCAAATTTTATCATGTTAACATTTCTTGACTTAGGCTAGATTTTACATGTCACTAATTATTCATTATAAATTTGATTATTTATCGATTAGGTTTAAGTTGTCTTGACTCCAACCTAGACTTAACAAAGATTGTTATAATGGGATAACTTTTAAATACAATTGAAAAGTTTTAGATATAAGTCGATTTATAGCAAGATTGAACCTAGATTCGATTAAATCAAATCAAGTTAAAATAAACAAGATTAGATATAAGTCGATTTAAACACCGAGCCCGTTTGCTTGCTCTAACTTATTCCTATGTTACTATTACTTGTTGGATTTTACTACTCTCTAATCTTTTCTTACTTAGAAAATAGAAATAAGATCTCTTTAGGATGCACAACTTACAAGTTTTTGAAGGAATGAATATGGTTGGGCATTTTGATGCATGAATAAGTACTACTTGTAACCAAAATTCCACTGATTTTGATGACCATCCCACTGATTTTGATGACCACTAACATCACTGGTGGGTTTCTGTCAAACCACTTCATAATTTTTAAGAGAAATATAAAAAATATCCCATTAATTTAACACGATGTGTGATTAAGATTTAGACTTTAATTTTTTTTTAAATGTGTAAATTTGGACATAAAATAATCCATAAATATATAAGTACGTTTAAATATAATATATAATGATATAAATAAGAATATGTTTTTTCTCTCCAATGAGACACGTAAAATAGAAGAAAAAAATGGAAAGACTATATATAATTCAAGTCACGTTATTGGAGGGATAAGATAATTATATTTTTTAGTATAATTTTAAGGATAAATTTTTTTAATATAACTGTCCTCACCATATAAAAATGGTCAATTGAAAGAATTTTGTTTTAACACAAAATGAGAGGTGCAACATTCTGAACACGCAACCACGTTAGGTATGCCATAATTGAAGCTACTATTTATCAAAGACATCAAATGTTATTATTTTTCATTACAATTGCATTGAAAGATGTCAAAGGGTCATGAAACGAGTTTATCACTTATCATTCATCAAAGTCACACTACGTTTTGCTTGGACTTTGAAAATAAATATCACTTTGCTATCATATGTGTATATTTTCTTCTTTACATATTTTTAAATGAGCAATATCAAACCCATTTCCAAGTCATTTTCTATTTTTCTTTGTTATGATTCTATTGTTTTCAATCTCTTTCAACCCAATTTGTATACTAACCCACATTCAAGTAACTCCCATATACGGCACATGATTCAATGAGCTATTAACTTCAACATTCCTATGCAACAATGTTGTGCTTGACTAACCAAGGTCAAAGTCTAGTGTCCAATAAATGAAGGAAGAAACTTAACATTGTTACCATTAAAGACTCGTCAATATATAATTTAGTACATATATTAGACAAAACTAGTGTATGACAGAAGTTGCAAGTTGCAAAGAAAGGACTTTGTCAATGGAGGCATGAAGAGAAGTAGAAAAGTCAATATTTTTAATGAGAAATATGGATCCAAAAATAAGGTGTAGAAAAAAAACACAATGTAGAATGGGCTTTGGGTGATTGATCCACCAAGGGTTTTACTTTGAACACCCAATAATTTCATTTTCGTATAACCATTCATTATTGCAAATTACTAAAATATCCTTTCCTTTTTCATTTTCCCCATTCTCACATTGAGGGAAGTTGAAGTTTTTATTTATTTGCAATTAAACCTATCCAGAACCTTCAATTGTTTTTCTCATTTTCTCTTTTATTCTCTTTCTTCTTAAATCAATTCATTTATTAGGATTGAACAATTAGCATAATCGAATATATTCAACTATAAATTACAAAGCTAATACAACAGATTGAAAGAACACACTAATAATGGGTACATCCACATGAAGTGAAAAGTAAATATTGTTTGAATGAAGAAAGGGAGGGATTTGGTTGTTCTTAAAAGGCTTTTGAGTTGCAAGTTGAAAAGTGTTGCCGCCATTCACAGTGAAAGAAAGATGCATTCTGATTCATCGAAGAGATATTCCTTCAATCCCACTCTTCAATGGAACCCTGATGTTCAACAATACTTCATCAACGCCTATGGCACCCACCACTTCTCTCGCATCTCCACTTCCTTAACGTAACTCACCACTCTTCCTTTTCTACACTCTTCTCAATCCCTAAACCCTAATTGTCAATTACTTATTACTCTGCAGGCGCCCTTCTCGTTACTCTTGTATTCGAGTCAATACTCTGAATTCCACAATTGACGCTGTTGCTGATAAGCTACGTTCACTTATTAACGAATCATTGTCCCAACAATCTGAATTTGACCCTAATCCATTGAAGGATTTTTCTCATGATGATGCCTCTGTTTCTAAGTGTCAGATTCCTGGCCTTGATCATGTTCTCTTTGTTTGGGGTTCGGGACCGCATAACATTGATTATGATTATCAGCATGATCAATCTCCTCCTAAAGAGATCATTGTTAGTAGGAAATGTGCTGAGGCTGTTCTTCGCGGGGCTCAGGTTATTATTTTGTAAAAATATTGGAACCTCCTTTATAACTAATAACTTCTTGTTTTTTTGGACGTGTTCACTTTTATTAGGATGTTATTATATAATGTACTCATGTTGTTGAGGGTGAGCTTTTGTGCTACCTTAACATTACTTGGTGCCTTGTGCGTGATGTGATAGATAGAACCTCCCTATTTGAGTCCGGAGAAAGACTCCAAATGAATTAACACTCACCAAATGATTTATTGTCTGTTATGATGGCCTATTAAACACTGCAGTAACTAACTAAAGATAGCTAATTGACTATACTAGTAACTAACAGTATTTTGTATCATCATGATGAGTCATAGTTGCGGAAGAGGGCTATCCACTCACTGGGATAACGCTGTACATCTACATCTATCTTCCTTCGTTGAGTTGCTCTTTTGGATTTGCAACTATTGTTAAAAAAAACTTTCCCTTTTCATTCTTCAAATTGGTTTCAGTAGTCTGCAAACTGTTGAGGTGGGGCATGGGTTTTTCTCGTAAGGTTTATGGTATAAGCTAGTCTTTGATTGGCTCCTGATGCTAGTTTTCATTTTAGGTATATGTTCCCGGTGTAGTGGCTTGCAGTGCTCATGTAGAGGAAGGTGAAACCGTTGCTGTCTCGGTTGCTGTAGAGCAGCAGGGTTCTGATGGGGGATGGGGTATTGGTATGACACGTGGTACTGTTCTCCAAGGACCACAGACAGGTAGGAAGTTTATTTATGTTTGAATTTTGGAGATAATTTGGCAGACTTCTCTTAAACTTGGCCCTCTAGTACGTTACTCCATAAACCGATACAACATAACTTTTTATATGGTGGTGGATGTAGCTTTCAGAGAGATGAAATTGCATTTTCAAAGAGACATTGTATCCCTTTCATTTTTATTTATTAACAGAAACTAAGTTTTAAGTAGAAAAACATAAATATATGTTTTCTCTGTAGAAATTAAGAAAAATATGTCATAAATGTTCTGCTTTTGAGTATAGTTGAACCCATTGAAGTTATCTTTTTGGAATGTAGTTGTCAGGATATATTTTTTCCTTTCTTTCTTTACAGATCCATATCATTTTGAACGGAGTGGGCTTTATATTGGCCAAGGAACAGCCATGCTATCAAGGGCTGGAATGTTCCGAGTTTCTGAAGGAGTTGGCGTGGATATGAAGAATAGAGTATACAAGCTTCATTCTTTTCATAGTAAAATTCATCTCTTTTTCATATGTATTGTGTTGTTGTTCTTAACCATATTGATTATTTTAGTCTTCAGCGTACCTGGTTTCACCTCCTATGTAATTCATCTGTTTTGTAAAATATATCTGTTAATGGTTTTAATGTGTGTGTTGCTGCTTTATCGTTTCCTTTTGGTTTTCCAGAAGTGCTGGAGGGAGAAATATTTCTTCAAAACCTTCCCAGTATTGTTGCTGCTCATGCTTTAGGTACATACAATACAGCCCCATTTCTGATTTTCCTACATGGTCCTTTGGGAGCTAGGTCTTGCTGACGTAATCCCATTTGCTACTGGCATATATAACTTTTTTGTTGCATGATTGCCAAAACTGAGTGATAGAGTAACTGTTTTACTTTGTACCATTGATTGTTTTCCCTTTTTGTTCCTATGCCATGGAGGATTCCTTATTCCTTCACCTATGTGTAACCTTTTTCACTTCATCTTAACGACTTCCTTAAAATGGATTCATTTGTTGACACTCAGATCCACAAAGGGGTGAGCGAATACTAGACATGTGTGCTGCACCTGGAGGTAAAACAACTGCAATCGCAATACTTATGAAGGATGAAGGAGAGATCATTGCAACTGATAGATCTCATAACAAGGTGGAAATTCTGAACCCTAGTAAAATGCTTGTTGTTCCTATCTGCTTGTGTGCGCTTGAGTATGTTTACAGTGACTGTGTGTTGTGGAATCATAGTTCTACTTGCAAAAACATGTCATCTATTTTCCTATTTCTTTTCCTGAAGACCTCCATCACAGTGTTCTCATTGGTTACCAACTTTTTGTACCCTATTTTTTTATAGAGTAGTATGTTTGTTTCTTATGATTGCAGTAAGTTAACGGTTTGAATCATGTAGACTTTTGTGATAAATTAATTCTTTTTTGACATGCCAAGTTTTTGTGGTTGTCTAGGTGCTGGATATTCAGAAATTAGCAGCTGAAATGGGCTTGAAATGCATAAAGCCATGTAGATTAGATGCTCTTAAATCTGTTTGTCAAAGAAATGAATTTGACACTTCTACCGGTCCATGCTGTAGTAATGCCAACAATGGTGTAACAAACCATGTGTCTAGTTCACCAAATTTGCAAGTAGAAACAGCAGCATCCCTTGTCACAGAAAGGTCAAAAACTGATACAGTGGAGGAAAATGGTGTGTAAGTTATATTCGTTTCTTTGCATTTGCTGTGCATTTACACATGAAAGAAAATATTAATGCGTCTTACTAGTATTTCTCAATTTTCTCTTCAATATTTTCTGTCCTTTTCTTTTATCATGTAATGGAAAAAATAAAGATGAACGTAGGGTGTGCTTGAAAATTGTGAGTTAATTAGTAGTCAAAAAACTAAAGCTCAAACACATCAATTTTATATACTACTACATGAGTACATATTCATTTAATTGGAAAATGAAAGTCAAATTTCATTCAGTGGCGTAGTGGTACTATAACTACCAAGTGTTGCAGGAAGTACACATTCCCAACATATTGTTTTTCACTGACAGCATTGACTTGCTCTGCCTTGCTCTTCCCCCATGAAGTATGAACTATTTTCAATTCACTTCCTGCTAACTGTGAATGTAACTTTTTTTGTTTAATTTTTAAAAATATAAAAGAAAAGTTTGTAGAAATAGCTAATAAAAAGGACAAGCGGCAGCTGAAAAGAGAAAACTATGAATCATGTCTCAGAGTTGCATGTTGTTTATTTTTATTTATGGTTATCGTACTGACACTTCTGTTAGTTGGTATTTTTTAAGGTTGAAATATAGCCTCACCATCATGACATCATCAGACTATCATTTGTTTGTATTAAAATATGGCCTGGGAACTGAATAAGGGTTATAGACTTGCTGAGTAGTCAGAAGTAAACTTACATTTTATAATTAGATTTATTGGATTTCCATTGGTTGATTTCTTATTTGCTATGTTCTTGTTCTTTTTTTGGTTTTTTATTTGTTATAGACATGAATGATATCCCCATCAACACTTTACAAATCCATCAGTAAATACTTTTAATATTAGGTAAAGATGTGAAGGCAGATGACAAAGCTTATGTTAGCAAAGCTGACATCCGGAAGAACATGCGAAGAATGCGAAATGGACCTGGAAGAAATCAGCGCCTGGTTGCAAAGGCTGATAGTTCAAAAGGTTTTTCTCCTGACAGTTTTGATAGAGTTCTTCTTGACGCTCCCTGTTCTGCTCTTGGTTTAAGGCCTCGGTTGTTTGCTGGAGAGGTAGAAGTGACTCTGTCGATTGAAATCCGACTTTACTTGTATTTTCATTTTGCGCACATGCATACCAAATTAGATGCACTGATAAAAATATGGATAGGATAGGAAATGCAGGCCTGCTTATATTCAAGTAGGAGTTGGGTCCTCATTTATTTTGCTGAATTTGTAGCATAGGTTGTTGTGTGCTGCTAAAACTTGTGTTCATGCATGTAAATCTTAACATATAAGGAGCTTGTAGAGTTATGGTTACTTCAATTTTTGATTGGAAAAATTCTTCTGCAGTAAAATTCACTGTACTTGCTCAAAAACTGTAATGTGTGAAATTGGCCAATCGGTATGAATTAGAGATTTGGCGGTGTAATGTTTGGTTGCCTTCTTTGCGAGGGTGGTCACCTTAGTTGTTTTATATGCTCTGTTAAATAGATTTTTTATAAGAGAATAACTATGCAATGCCATTTCTGAAACAGGAAACAGTTGAATCTTTAAGAAAGCATGCGAAATACCAGAGAAAGATGTTTGACCAAGCTGTTCAATTAGCTAGACCAGGTGGAGTTATTGTCTATTCCACGTAAGTATGCACTTTATGCAGATCATATTGTGCATGTTTAACCTTATTGTTGCCACTTTTTCTGTCACGATTTGTGATCATGTATCTGCATAGCATTTTTATTTGACGCCTCATACCTTCGTTTTCTTTCTAGTTTCTTAGCACATACAATGCACACGAGCGGATATTAACTTCTGCCTTCTTCGTTTTACACTCAGAATCTGAAATTGCATTAGTTCCTGATTGATTGAGATTCTTTCTCTGTTGGTCTGAACATTTATTTCTGGATTTCGCATTTTGATTATAAATAATCTTTCTAAGAGTATTTGGTTACACACACACTATTAGTGACTTTCATTTGCTGCTGTGTAAATTTGTAAATCCAATACTGCTAAGTGTATTATTTTGTAATGGACTAAGGTATTTTTATTACTTAGTCTCTACCCTTTTTGTTTGGAATCTGTTCCAGTAAAATAGTTGGTACAGCATCATACCAGATTCACACTTTTTAAAAGATTTGTTGTCATATAAGTTTTGCCCAAAATTGGCATTTGTTTGGGACGGAGAAAGTATATGTTAATGGAATCTTTTATAAGTTTTTCTTATCCCTATATCTTATTTTTTTTTATTTCTACATTTGATAGTTGTACGATTAATCCTGGCGAGAATGAAGCTTTAGTTCGATATGCTTTGGACAAATACAAATATCTGTCATTGGCACCACAGGTTTGAAGCTAACTCTTTGCCTTTTCAATTTCCGATTTTGTTCTTTCAACTGATTAAGCTTCAAAGTCTAATGCTGAATAATTACAAATCAAAATTGGATTGATATGTGTAATTAACTGATGGGTGATAGTGGCATTTGAAAAATGACTGGGTCTAAAGCAAACACCACACATTTAAAGATATTTTCTCTAGAACAACCCCCTCCCAACTCCTAAAAAAGAAGCTTTTGTCTATGATTTTCTTTAGTGGTCATATAAGATAAAAACTACTGAGTACAGCATTTTAATTTTGCTCATTTTATCTGCAATATATTATTAATCCACTTATAAAGATTTTCTATTCGGTTACAGCACCCAAGAATTGGAGGACCTGGACTTATTGGTCGCTGTGAGTTTCCTGATGGATATGTAGAGTAAGTACTTTCAACCATTTGTTCTTGATTGTGCATGTCCCCTCTCCTTTTGGTCTGTGATACTGTTTGCGTTGTTTCAAATTTTACTTGCAAAACAATTGTATTATTTTTTAGGATATAACCTTCCTTCCTATGCCAAATTTTGGTGCCACTTGATAATTATGTATTTTTCTTTACAGAGAGTGGTTAAGACCTGGTGAAGAAGACCTTGTTCAGAGATTTGATCCATCATCGCCCCTTGATACAATTGGTTTTTTCATTGCAAAATTTGCTGTTGGGTCTAAATATGCCTGAAACTTTTTTGTGAGATGGTTAGCCAATGTTTATGGTACTTCAGAAGGCAGCAAAATTTTATTTGAATTGGATTATGGGTATGGTGTTATATTTCCATGTAACAAATCATAATGGACGCATAATTTTATGACATTTGAGATATAAAGTTAGAAGAAGGTCAAATACATCAAATAAAGTTTGTTATACTTACCATCTTCAAAGGCATGTCTCTCCTTTGGAATTATGTAACATTTGGACTATAAACAATTGGTGAGAGTTGTAGAAATCTGAAATCAAGCTCTTTAAATTATAGATATCGTCCTTTATAAAAGGAAGAATCTAAGAAGTATAAAAAAACATCGGTTTCTTTGCTCCTAAGAATGAGCATGTGTAGCATTTGTTTGAAAATGTGACAATTTTTTTAAAATTACTCATTCATTCGTTTTTTTGTTAAGTTTTGAAGATGAGTTACTTTTTAATATTTTTACGTTGAGTGACACTTTTTTTATATGTGAAAATTAGTTTTTGACATTGTTTGTTGTAGTATTAATTTTAAATAAGAATAGGTAAGGATTAATACCAAAAAATGAGAATGATGGATGATATGCCAACTGCTACTTACTGGTAGTTGGGTTGCAATTACACTGTTATTTAATATTGAAGAAATGAACATCAACTCCGTTGTCGTCCAGCGGTTAGGATATCTGGCTTTCACCCAGGAGACCCGGGTTCGATTCCCGGCAACGGAACTTTTTCCCATTTTCAGCTTTTAGGCTGTTCTGTTTAATTCTAAATCCTTTTATTCCATATTTGATACTCTAATCATTCTCTCATTTCACCATCATCATTTCCTAATAACATATTACCACCAAATTGTTTCTAGTATGAAACCTATCATACTCAAATATTAAAAACATCCTATGTGATATATGAATATGAATTGTCACATGTAAATGAGAAATGATTAGGAAGTAGTAGCTTGTTAGCAAAAATAATGAGTTAGTTGGTTTTATGTCACTAAGTCACTATGTAAATTAGACTTCAAGAGTATTATTCTAGTTAAGGGTAATAAAATTTGAGGATCTTTTTTTGTCATAATGAACCTATCGCAATGCCAAATTAATATATTTAATGAAGGTTGGTCCTGTATACAACACAATCTAGTTGTAGTTCAAAGCCAAAGACGTTGTAAGTGATTTCAAAGAGAGATAGAGGTTTGAACTAGTATAAATGAAACTCCATATTTTTATTATGTAATTTGATATAACTTTAGGAATATATATTTCACCTTTGTAGATATAGTGCAGTATCCATGTAACTATGTTAATGAACAAATTATATCTTTTAACTTGTGAGGAAAGTAGGAAATTGTAAAGAGCAATGCTTATTCAGGCAGAGTAGTATTTGTTGTGACTTGAGTAGCTTCATGAAACATTTGACCACCTAGAATGAGAGTGTATTAGCTATGCAGCAACCCTTTTAGCTTCCAAAGTCTTTTCATATTCTTCAATGGATTTGAAAAGCTCAGAGAAGTTTCCTTTACCAAAACCCCCACATCCACCCTTTTGATACACCTTCCCTTCCTCATCCTTCAGCATACATCCAACTCTCTGAATTATCTCTATAAAAACTGTTGGCCTGCCCATTTAACACAACAACATTTCAATAACATAATAAAATGCTGCATCAATGATACTCTACTCTATGATTAACTTTATATATGTGTGAGAGTCATAAGTTAGTCAAGTGGTAAGGTAAGACTTAAGGAATAGATTAATAAGAAAGTTGAAAGTTCAAATCTCACCCACGGGTTTGGTACCCTATATAATCTATATATAAAAATATATTTTTGTTCGGGTTACCCGAAAACTAACGAGTTTGGAGATGATAACATTATTTCCAACCCTTCTTACTTCGGATTCGGGTTTTGGATTTCAGGGTTGGATAAGCACAAACCAAACCTCGAACCGGCTTGTTGTCATTCCTAAGATTTTAATTAATAACATAAAAGGAAGCAATGAATGAGATTGATTACCTATCACCAAGAGGCTTAGTAAAAATCTGAAGGAGGGTACCCTGATCATCTCTATCAACCAAAATCCCAAGTTCCTCACACTCCTTTATCTGTTCATCACTCAATATATCACCAGCACGATTCTTCAAATTGGCATAATAAGTTGGTGGTGGAGAAGGCATGAATTCAAACCCACCAACATAACTTCTTTGTCTCATTTCCCTCAGTGTTTTGAATATATTTTCACTCGTTAGCGCTAAGTGCTGCAATCCTGCACCTTCATTGTGTTCCAAATATGTCTCTATCTGACTCTTCCTCTTTGTGCCATAAACCGGTTCATTGATTGGTAATAAAACCGTTTCTGAGTTGTTCGCTAACACCAATGAGTTCAACCCGCTCTCACTCGTTCCGATGTCTTCCGCGGTGAACTCTGCGAACTCGTGAAATCCGGTGAACGATTTCACGTAATTAACCGCCGCTGATAGATCCGGTACGTTACCAACGGCGTGATCTAGGTTCCGAATCCCGTAATCGAGGTTAGGGTAGGAAGTTTCAGCTTCGAATCCGGGAAGGAACCAATAACTCGGGTTCGGGTCAGATACATGGACCGGGTTTGCGTAGCTTATGTAACGCAATACGACGTCGCCGTATAGATGGATTTCGGAGATCGTGACACGGTTATCGAGGAGAATCGGTTTGGATACGGGTTTGGCGCCGTGTGCAACGCTGGTATTGAAAGCAGCTTCAGCGTCATCGACTTCAACGGCGACAGCGCGGACGGCGAGGCCATGGGAAGCGACAAATGAGTGACAGGTGGAGGCGTCGAAGGTAGGGATTGCGGCGGTAGTGGTGACGGTGGAATCAGATATGGAGGAGGAGTAAGGGGCGGAGAAGACGAATTTGAGGTCGCCGGAGCGGAGGAGGTAGGAAGCGTGAACATAATTACCAGTAGAAAGGTCAGATTTAGCTACGATAGGCATTCCGAGACCCCAAGAGAAGCGGCGAGCAATATTGTTGGCGTCAGTGGACCAGAATTCAACGTGGTGGAAGCGTTTGACGTTGAATCGGTCCGATTTGGGGTTCGTTCGAACGAAGTTCTTGAAACCTACCAGCTTAAAGCCGTTGGTAACTGCTTCACCGGCGTTATCATTGGCCATGGTTTCGGTTACTGTGGTGGTGTTAGTGGCGGTTATGGAGAGGGAGGGGTGTTATTTATGTAGGGGTGGTGGTGGTAAAGTGGAGGCACGTGGCAAGAATTTATTGGGTGAATGATTGGGGTTTATTGGAATGGCAATAGGTTAGTATGGGACTAGATAAGGAAGAAGATCATGATAAAAGGATCTTATCACATAACTCCAATGTTGTCTTATTCTATATCCTGAACTAATGATATATTGATATATGAGTAAAATAAAATTTTGAAAAATAAAATATAATAATTTGATTACCTTGAGATAGAGAATAAGATTTCGTTTGAAATAGAAGATCTATGTTCATAATAGAGTCGTGTAAGACACCACTAATAATGACTTGCCTATTTCCTATCCTTTGAATTTTTTATCAACTCCTTTCTTTAATAATAAACTAGTAGTTTATTAACATTGTGTTAAATGTAAGATTTTGCTAGATTTCTAGAAATATAAAAGAGTCAAAGGATTTGTCTTATGCCAGTGACACTTGTTGTTGATAGGATACTTTTGATATTACGAAAAAACAAACAATATATTAGTATGTTTGAATGAGTCGGACCATAATTCTTCTATTGAAGTCAAATTAGTACCATACAAATGCGTAAAGTAATTCATATTAAATAATTTGAAATGATAAAATTGAATGACATGAACAACATTTTTTATACTGAATGTCATTATTAAGAATAATGGAGAAGTCGTGATAAATGAAAATTTTAGGTGTGAAAATTTAAATTCGGAAAAGTATTGAGATACGTAGAAAAAATGTTAAAATATGATTAAAAATTAAAATAAGGGAAAAAATATTAAAAAAATATGACAATATTTAAGAATGTTTGAGTGTGAAATTTGAATAAATTGAAGAAATATATTTGAGAAATGTAAGAGACAGGAGATCAAAAGAAAGAGAAAAATCAAAGTTAATCAAATTAATAAAATATATGTTAATTATAAATAATAGTAATAAGCATGGTTGATCTCTAAAAGTAATTTATGAATCTACTCAATTATATCTCAAACATGAATACAATGACTGCTATATTTAAAATTAACAAATAATCAAGATACATGTATGTGTAATTTGTATGATGAGACCATAATTAGAGGTGACAAAATTATCCATAACCTACAATTCAATTAAATCCAAGAAAATTAAATTCATCCATATTCATTAGAGCTAATGAACTTAAATAGACAGAATCTAATGAATAACTTTAGTAATAGATGTATTTGAATTCATCCATTATATCCAATGAATATCCAATAAAAAAACTAAAAAAGAAATTTGTTCTTTGATTTTCAATTTCATTTAATATTCAAGAAAATTTAATTCATTCAAACTAATCCATGATTCTCACTCTAACTTTGAATATTTTATTAAATTCATATCAATTATAAGACATGTGAATATAATTAATATTAAAAGTTTATTGTTAAGTTTATTGTCAGAACTTTAAGCATTGCATGTTTGTAGAATATTTAAAAAAATTATGTTTTTTTAAGTTAAAAAAGTACTTTTAAAAAATTAAAAACACTTTTTTAAAAGTGTTTTTTCAAAATGATCTTAAAAGTATTTTTCAGAAGGTGATTTAATTTTTTTTAGTGAGATAATAATTTTTAAAAGAATAATTTTCTTTAATAGTATTTTTAGTTGCAATAAAACAATTCAAATGAATTAAATATTTATCCGTCCAAATCTATGAAAATGGACTCATAGATGGATTAAAATTCATTCATTAAGTTTGAATATGTATTAATTAGATAAGTTAAAATATAATTTAAATGGAATGATCATTCACTTTTCATTCATTCATTATATTCAAAATGCAAATGATCAATTTGTCACCCATAACTATAATGCAATAAATATAAAAGTCAAGAAAAAGAATAGGAATCAACTATAATGCAATCAAATTATCACCAACTCATTCTATTAATAATAAGATGATAGATTAAATGCATTAATCTCCCTCAAATTAGTCAACATCAAACTAATTTCCTTATCATATTTCTTCTTTTAGAAAAAAATATCCAAATTTAATTATCACTTTCTAACTTAAAAGAGGAAATCACTGATTATGTTGCCAATTTTAACTCTAATCTTATAGTGTGAAATGATATTGTCTTTTATCTGTTAATTATTTTTATTTCTCAATAATTTAATTTTATTAGTTTTTATATTTTATTTTACATTTTCATATATTTATATTTTTTAATGTTTGATGTATGTGTAAATATATTATATTTAATGCATATTTTATATTAACATTCAATTAAAAAAGAGATTTACTTCTACATTTGTTATATTTTCACCTAGTTTCTGTTAATTGTAGATTATTTGCTACTTTATGCATATTTTATAAAAAGAGAACTAACATTGAAAAAATATCATATTTAATAAAAATGTAATGTGACAGCTCAAATGATGAATTGAGAAAGAAAGTAAATACTTAAATGATGAGCACAAAGGTGATTGTTATTTTCTATATTTTTAATTTTATTTCAAAGAGATTAGGAAAATATTCATATGTTTTTCAATATATTATTTCTTAATAAATGAAATATTTTTATTTTCTATTCAGAGAAGATTTTGTTTCTTATATTTTGAAATTAATTAAGAGAAACAATTATACTTTTTTATTTTATTTTGACATAAATTTATTTGTTTTGTTGAATAGAAACATCACAATATATATGATAATTAAAAGAAGATGATATTATGAGAAGAAGGGAAGGCATGACTCTCCTCTATATTTATTTTTAATCAAGAAGCTAGATATTTAGTGTGATAAAGAACTTATTTTCATATAAAAAGCTATCATTTAATAATTAGAACTTAATTATATATTACAATATAAAGAGATATATATTTATAAATTTAATATTACAATTTTTTATCTTGAAATAATATTACATTATGTAGCCAATAAATGTCTGTTAGTCCATTTTAAACCTTTTTATTTTTGTATGAAAGAAAAACAAGGGGAATTTGATTTGGAATCCAAAATTGTTTGTTTTTCTAAAAGTATATTTTTATTTCAAAATCATTATTTTTAATTTATAACTTCATTTTAATTATTTAATCATACATATATATTTTTTGAAAAATTAGTTTGTTGGACTTTGCAAGTTGGACAAATTTGGGTTTTCACAATCATTGTTTACTTCATGCCATGTCATTGTATTGAAACCAAATATACCCTATAGAGCGGAGAGAACATTGCTATCCATCATGTCTATTAGGGGTAAGAATGGACCTGATTGGGTTGGATAAGGTTTGTCACTTACCAGACTCCAAATGTCGATTGAGCCAACTTTTGAGTCTGAACCTAAACTCAGTTAAATATAATGCATACACATTTTAGATTATGTTTTTCAGTATTACTTATTATTATGGATATGTAATTTGACATATAAAATGATATATATTGTAGATATTTACACATATAATGAAAAATTAGAGATCACAATTTTTTCTGTCAAATATGCATCATTACTTTGTACACAATTGAATATGTGCATATTATCGTTTCAAATGAGTGACCATAAGATATATCATGCTTTCATGTCTAATTTTTAACTAAAAATTTACCTATGACCCAATAAAACCTAACTAAACTTAGGTTTGATCATGATTGGGCTATACCAATCAAGTGGGGAGAGTTCAGTTTTGGTCAGCTTGAGAAACTTATATGTGTATTCATTATCTTTATTAGCCTTGGTCATAGAACTTCTAAAAGAACAGTTCATTAATAAAACATAAAACATAAAGAGTTTATTAATAGGGATGACAATGAAAACATTTCATGACCAAAATATAATATAAAAATAATTTATATGCTCGTCTATTAGTCAAATGTAATAATAGTTTATATTTCACAAGAAAATCAAATGTGAAAATAATGTACACAAAAGTAATAAAGTTTTTTATTAGAGGTAACTAATGTTTAAAGGGTAAAATTAGTAACTAATTATTGAAAGTCTAAACATTAGTTCAAGTACCTTTCAAAACTATATAAAAGTCCCTTTAATTTTTGTTTATCAAAAAACAGTAAATTATTGAGTAAGTTAAAAAGCTTACAAACTACATGAAAAATTACAATGTATATTGTCCTTTCTAAAGAGAGGAAAGATATATGTCATACTAGTTAAAACTTAGAAGTTAGTTATCTGTATGTTAAGTCCATGAACATTTCTATTGGACAATATGGATGACCCATAAACATAGTTTAAAGAAAAAAAATAAGAAAATTTGAAATAAATTATAAATTTTTAATACCTAAAAAAATTATATTATAATGTAATTTGTTCAATTTTATATAAATTATCAAAGTTTTTGTTTATTTTTTATCTTCGACTACTTTATTTAATTTTTTAATTTTAAAATATGATTTTTTATTTTTTTTATTATTCAACAATGCAGTGGACTGTCGGCATGCTCGTTAGGCCGTTAGCCCATTTTAAAACGGGAAGGGCGGGGAGTTAAGGCATTGCGGACATGTCTACGCCTGCTGAAATCTTTGTGGGTATGACCCTGTCCTATGAATGAAAATGGGGTGGATCAGAGTCAGGTTTGTACATACCCAAACCCGAACTCAATGAGGTTAAAAATAAAGGTATCATCCCGAACCCGTCGGGTTTCAGGTAACCCGAACCCGACGGGGGACCTGGAAATAATGAATGTACTCAAGAAGAGTTATGGTATCATTTCATTTCATTTTTCTCTATATTTCTATTTTCTCTTGTATTATTTTATTTCTTTTATGTTTGAAGAGCCAATAGTTTGTAAAGTTAAATTAAAAATTAAGAAAATGGATAAATGATAGAACTTTCATTTGCAAATTGAATTACATTATTTCAGAGCGAATTCGGAGTATGATCTTAGCTCTATCAAACCTGAACCTGAAAATTAAACTCGACTAAAATCTGAACTCAATCACATCAAATTTCCTCGTTAAATTTGGGTTGAGTTCAACTAGATAACCACTAATTCGGTTTTCATTAACATCTATAACTTACCCATTTTACCATCTCCAATCATCATCATCTTTATAAGTGTATCTCAGGATATCCACTTAATATATATTTTCTGATTTTTGATGTTATTCGGTTTCTATTGGGTTTTAAATGTTTATTTTCAATTTTTGTGGGTATTGTTTTTGTTAGAAAGATAGAAGTTTAAGACCCTCTTAGAATCATATGTCAGAAGGTTAGTGTGGGTATATAATATGATAAGCTTTCATAAATAAAAAATAAGTATTCAGTACATTAAAAAAACACTGAGAAGAGGATAATCACCCTCATCCTAAGGGGTTCTGGAAAGATAGACCGACAAGTGAAAAGTACCGATGTTAAAATACAGACAAGACAGAAAAATGTTTGCTTACCTCCAAAAGTTGGAGTTCATCACACTCTTGTTTTAATGAATCTATAACAATCTCATAATTTTCAAATACTGAATTAGAAATTTAAATTACCAAAAAAGATCTACTCAATTAATGAGTAGAGGTAAATCATATTAAATGATTGACGGAATGAGAGGCTTGCTAATACGTATGAAAGGCCTAACACGGCATTGCCTGATTTCTGATAAAAAAAATAAATGAAGGCTTTATATTAAATAAACAGATAAGGATGTAGAATTGGATGAGTAGACATATAAGATAAGATAAGATAAGATTGAAAATGAATGTATTAACAAAAAAGTGGGGCTAGCACCCATTTAGCAAAAAATTGTAGAATCTCACCATATATGATTTGGAAATGTATGGAGAAGACCATTAAAAATCAATTATATCTAATTAAATTAATAAAATATGTGTTAATTATAAATTTATTTTAAATAACATTAATAAACATGGTTTATCTCTAAAAGTAATTTTTGAATCTAATCAATTATATTTCAAACATTAACACAACAACTATTATATTTAAAACCAGCAAGTAACTCGTGCATTTGCACGGGATAATATTTTTGCCGTATGATTAGAAACACACATTACATGTGCATTCATATGGTTAAGAACACACATGTTAGTCGTGCATTCGCATGGTTAAACATACATGTTACATGTGCATTCGTATTGTTAAGAACACATGTGATCGGTGCAATCACATGCTTAAAAACACACATATTATCTATACATTCGCACTACTAAGAACGTACGTGTTATCTGTATATTTTTTTTACTTTTTTTTATTGATTTTCATATTCTATAATCTATATATTTGGGTAACTAATAAATACAATAAAAACTTAGATTGCTAATTCTTAATATACACGTATATATGGAGAACTTGTTTAATTTTATGATATTATTGTTATTATTTCTTAATGTAACTTGTTTATAATTTATTTTATTTATAGGATATTATTTTTTATTACTTGTGTAATTGGTTTATTATTTAGTATTTTTTTAAAAGTATACAAAATGAGACATTATAATTATTACTTAGATTTTTTTTCGAAATAAATATGGGTTTCACCATAAAAACTTTGAAATTAATATTTTAATATATAAAAATGAAATTTTAGTAATAAAACTGCTAAAATATTTTAAAGATAGTAATAGAAATGTATGTACAATATTAATAAATGAAACAATTTAATTAAATTTTTAGATTTTTTTTAAATAAAGCATACATACTAATTTGCAGGTAGTGATTACTATACATTATTTGTCAACTTGAATAGCATCACCGATCTCACCAATAAGCACCACATTGAATGACAATATCTGTTTTTATTCTCTTAGACATGTTTATCAGTTTTATTTCTACCCTAATGATCGACAATATTTATTCAAATGAATTATTAATTATTAGTTTTCAACTGATCAGCGATTAAATTAGTAATAAATTAAATTAATTAACATAAGGACCAAACATTAATTAACATTTAAATTGTTAAAATATAAAATGTAGAAAAAATGAGGATGTAGTATGGGAAGGTACATAGTAGTAGTATAGAACACTTTATGAGGGAAAAGAATTGATGATGATATGACATGTGACAAAAAAGACTTTATTTTATTATATAGTATATAGATTAACAAATAATCAAGATACATGTATGTCTAATTTGTATGATGAGACCATAATTAGATGTGACAAAATTATTCATAATCCACAATCCATCTAAACTCATGAAAATTAAATTCATCCAATTCATTAGAGCTAATGGATATAATCCAATGAATAACTTTAGTAACAGATGAATTTGAATTCATTCATTATATCTAATGTATATCCATTTAGATGAATATCCAATTTATCAAAAATATAAACATTAAAAAATATTTTTCTTTGTTTTTCAAATTCATTTAATATTCAAAAAATTTAATTCATTCAAATTCATCCATGATTTTCACTCTAACTTTTAATATTTTATTAAATTAAGATTGTGAATATAGTTAATATTAAAAGTTTATCGTTAACTACATGACATATATAAATATTTATTAAAAACATTATACGTAGAACTTTAAATGATACATGATCGTAGAATATTAAAAAAAATTATTTTTTCTAAAGTTCAAAAAAAGCACTTTAAAAAAATAAAAACACTTTTTTAAAACAATATTTTTAAAAGGTGATTTAAAAATATGTTAGTGAGATAATAATTTTTAAAAGAATAGTTTTCTTCAATAATATTTTTAGTTACAATAAAACATATTAAATGGATTAGATATCTATCTATCCAAATCCATGAAAATGTAGTCATTGATGGATTGCAATCTATTCATTAAGTTTATATATGGATTGATTGAATAACTTAAAATATAATTTAAATTGATTGATGAATAACTTTTCATCCATCCATTAGGTTCAAAATCCAAATCTATCATTTTATCAACCATAACTATAATGCAATAAATATAAAAGTCAAGAAGGAGAAACAATAATAAGATTTAATAAATAATGAGTACAATAAGTCCTTGTTTAGTTTGTCAAATGACAATTAAATTTTCTAATTTTCATTTTTTATTAAAATGATCTATGTTTTCACATTACAACAAAACTAGACAGTTTATGAAATGACAATATGTAGTAAATTAAATTAATGCACCTACCAATGAATTTAGTAGACGATACATGACTAGAATTAAAATAATAACGTAAACAGTTAAATTATGCATAATGACACCATAAGTTGAGCAAATTAGCAATATGTAGTAACGTACATATTTAAAATTGAATTAAATTAGAATAATCATTTGAAATAAAATTTTCAAATTAATATATAATAAAGAGTCCAAATTCTAGTTAAAAATTTAATAATAATTTCAACCACTAATTGATATTAATTATTTTTTCGGTCATGGAGAGTAAAAAATTATTTTCTCATTGATTGTAATTTATTCTTTATGATCATTACACTTATTTATTATATAACATTCAATGTGGTTAAAGAGTTTTTATGTTATAAATTTAATATCAATTTTGACAACTAATTGACATTAATTATTATTTTTACTATGAAGATTGAAAATTTGTTTTCTAGTTGAGTGTAATTATTTATTAAAATTACAATTTATTAATGCAGCAACAAATTATATATCCTAAATTAATTAATAATTACAACCAAGAAAGAGTAAGGGGGGCGAATAATACCAATTGAATAGGATGGAGAGAATGATGTGTTAGAGTTGTGAAGAGAGAAATAAAGAGTGGGAGAGTAATTTTGGAAAAAATAAATGGTGAATAATTTTATTTGATATTTTGAACGACGTGATGTAATTTTGTTAAATTAATTTTTGAATGATAGTAACGCCCATTTAGTTTATAGATATTTAGTTTTTCATTATTGCAATATGAAGAACTAGTTCCGTCAATAATAAGATGATAGATTAAATCATTAAATTCATAAATCTCCTTCAAATTAGTCAACATCAAACTAATTTCCTTATCATATTACTAATTTTTACAAAAAAAAATTTCAAATTTAGTTATCACTTTCAAACTTAAAAGAGGTCATCAGTCATTATCTTGCCAATTTTAACTCTAATATTATTAGCGTGGAGAGATAAAGAAAAGTGATATTGTTTTTTATTTATTAATTATTTTTATTTCTAATAATTTAAATTCTTGTAGTTTTTTACATTTTCATATATTTATATTTTTAATTTTTAATATATTTGTAAATATATTATATTTAATGCATATTTTATATTAAACATTCAATTAGAAAAGAGATTTAGTTCCATATTTGCTATAATTGCACACCGTTTTGGTTAATTGTAAATTATTTTCTATTTTATGCAATATTTTATAAAAAGATAATTAAACATTGAAAAATATCATATTTAATACAAACATAATGTGAATGTTATTTTTTATATTATAATTTGAATTGAGAAAGAAAGTTAACACTCAAATGATGAACTCAAACATGATTGTTATTTTCTATATTTTTAATTCTATTTTATAGTGATTAGTAAAATATTCATATGTTTTAATATCTTATTCATTAATAAAGGAAATATTTTTATTGTCTATTTAGAGAAGATATTTTTTCTTATATTTTGAAATTAATTAAGAGAAACAATTATACTTTCATATATTAGTTTTAAAAGAAATTTATTTGTTTTGTTGAATAGAAACATCACAATATGATAATTGAAAGAAAATGATATTAGGAAAAGAAATTATAATATGACTCTCTTCTATATTTATTTTTATTAAAAAATATATATTATAATATGTATATATATATTAATTTAATATTGCAATTTTTTTATTTTGAAATGATATTACATTATTATCGATCCAATAAATTATATTAATCCATTTGAAACCTTTTTTTATATGAAAAAACAAGGGGAATTTGAATTGAAATCCAAAATTGTTTGTTTTTCTAAAAATATTTTTTTATTTCAAATCATGATTTTTAATTTATCACTTCATTTTAATTATTTTATCATACAAATATATTTTTTGAAAAATTAGTTTGTTGGACTTTGAGAGCACGACAAATTTGAGTTTTCACAATTATCATTTAGCTAATCCTAAATGTCGATCGTGCCAACCTTTGAATCCAAACCTAAACTTGATTAAATATAATGCATATCTCTTTTAGATAACATTTATGATCAATGAAATTAGAGGATCACAATTCCTTTTGCCAAATATGTGTAACTACTTTATATTCAATTGAATATGTGCATACAATCATGATAGAGTGACCATGAGACAAGTAGGGATGACAAAAATACTCGACCTATGGGTATTAGTCGAAATACCACAATGAGTACCCAAAAAAATAGTTCATGAGTGAGAATGAGTATCATGATACTAGCCCATCAAGTAGGGATGACAATATGGGTTTGGCCCGATGGGTCAGCCCATTTTGATCGACATTTTTAGCAGGTCGGGCTGTGGATTTTATTCCAAACGCCCATATTAAACCCAGTTTGGAAGCCCGTTTTTTATATGGGTCACAGCCGGGCCGGGCTAGCCCGACATGCCAACATTAATATTGCTTTACTATTTTGAGGTTACATGTGGTTCCAATAATGTAGTCAATTTAATATTGTTTTCCAACCGAACATTTTACACTTACCGTGTGCAACCAATTTATTATTGATATATAAGACACTTATGAGTAAATTACTTATCAATGTAATTTGTATCATATACAATACAATACATTTACATATAACAGTTTAATTTATATAATATTCTGTTTAACTCAATTACATTTATCACTTTTTTGTTTAAAAAATTACACTTTTCATGCAAGGTTAATCAATGTAATGTATGTTTATAAATTAAGTTTTTTTTTAAGTGTAGAAATAAGAATGATAGTTTGTGTAATTTCACTAAAACTCATGTAATATGAGTGTAATTTATTCTTTATATTATTAATAAACTTTTGCAAATGTTTCACACGTTATACTAAATTGGTTAGTAATATTAATACTAAATTGGTTATACTATTATATAATATTACAATTGATAAGTAATTTATGAGTAATTTATATCACATACAAAACATTTATATTATATACAATATATTTACTTATTAATATAATTTATTTTTTAAATTGATTAGTACTCATATACAAGCATTCTCAAAAGAATATTTTTTGTATAGAAAAGTGTACACTTCTAACAAAGCATCTAATGTTTAAAATTTAGGAGTTTAAAACTTTATTGTAAATTGAGAGTCTAAAAGTTTAAAACTACGTTGCTAGTTGTTTAAAACTTATAAGTTTTAAACCAAAACAATATATTATTGTGAGATTTTAGACTTTAGTTTGTGATTTGTTGTTTTAAAAACATTTATGAGACATTATGATTATTTATTTTTGAAATTGTGATTGAGTTGGTTATAAATGTGTTTTTGAAAGAAAAAAATGGGCCAACCCGCCGGCCTGTTAGTTGATAAGTGCCAAATTGTTAATGAAATATGCATGAGTTTTGGGGCACTTAGTGTATGAAATGATATGAATTGCGTACAACTCCCGATAACCTAGCTTAAATTTCATTTGTTTTTAGATTACGTGTGTTATGTTATTTCAGGTCAATAAATAAGTAGAAAAGGAGAAAATAAAGGAGAAGATTGGAGCTAAGGAATTCTGATGAATCCACGCCCAAGCACGGATTGTCGCCCAAGCTAAGCTCAGGATCCGCGCTTGAGCGAGGATCTGGCGCTCAAGCGACCATGCATGGTGCTCAGACATGCGCCCAGTGACCCAAGCATGGCGCTTACACATGTGTCATCATTAACTGCTCGCCCAAGCGAGAATCCCTCGCTTGGCGAGAATGTGGCAGTTTGGAATGATATGTGCGATTCCAGAATGAAGAAAGAGGGGATTTTGAAAAACACAAAGGGGACACACGAAATTGAGGGAAAAAGCTAGGAAAAATCATAGGAGTTGTGGGAACAACTTTAGAATGATGGATTCTTGCCTCTTTTATCATTTTGAGTGTGTAATGGTTAGGATGAGTGGCTAGATACCTCCAGTCGGAATTGAAATGAAATCTTCTTACTTTTTTGTACTCCTGGATTCGATTCTAAATTTATGTTATTTGATTTTGGGAAGTTATCCCTTGCTTATTGTTCGATTTCAATTAACTATTGAATTCATAATTTAGGGTTTAAGTTTAATTGGGAAGTTAAACTTGACACCGGACATGGATTATCTTTCTTGCTACATCATTGATCTAGGGATGGACAATGATGTGAGAATTGCTTTTACATTTGATTTTAACGATAGTAATCATCCGATTATCCAAGGAATTGGGAATCGAGTGATTACCCAAGAACATTACAATCAAGGAATTGATGTAATTGATTTATGAAAAATGTGCATCAAAATCAGTAACTTCACAAGTTATTAGGAATTGAATCCATGGATGTCAAAAGGGAAAGAATGATGAGTTTCGATACCGACTCTTTTATTTTAACATTTTCAATCAATCGTTATTTCAAGTTCATTATTTCTAGAAAACCAATGCAATTTTATCAAACAAATCTTGTACATAGTTGCTCAATTGATTGTTATAGTAATTAGTGTAAATCCACTCCGCTCCGTGAGGACGATATCCCGGTAATTTACCGGATTTTACTACTTGTACGACACGGTTCGCTTGCCGTCCCATAAATATCTAACAAGTTTTTGTGTTAGTTCTGCAAAATATGGGTCGAGATGACATTTTGAGCCCATTTAATAATAAGGGTCGGGCCAGCCCAACCCATATTTTGGCGGGCAGGGCACAGCTGACCCGTTTTGCCACCCATACCCGCAAGTACCTGTATATATATTTTAATTAAATATTTTATACTTTGTTATTATTATTTTAAGCTTATATTTGTATATTTTATTATTATTTCTTAATAAAAGTTAGTGATTGGACTATAATTATGAAATTATCACATACATATCATATTATTTAAGTAGTAATTATTTTTATATATAAATTATTGTAAAGTAAATTTTTTAAACTTACTCCACATCTTAACCATCAATTCTAGAAAATCTAATGATTTAGATCTAATCACTAATTAAAATCATTAAATTTATCTATAATTAATGGCTAAGATGTACTATGAGAGTAAGTGGACCACCTCTCTTTAAAAAATATAGTTGAGACAATGATCAGATTTGTTGAGACACCGACTTTAGGTTTAAAAAGTCGAATCAAACTAAGTTATCCCAATTTTAATACCATGCTAATCGAATAAGATATTAGGACAATCATGTTCCTTTTACCGAATCAATGTGATGAAGTAGTGTTTTAATAGATCTTATATTTTTAAAATTTGAATTCTGAAAACATTTTTTAAACTTAAACTATTTTGTTAATGAGTAAAAAAAATAGATTTTATTTTGTAATAGATTTTACTTTTTTTTTAAAAAGATAACTACCCTAAATGTGTCATAATTCATGTATATAATGATGAGTCTTCACACAATTGTATAACTTTACATTACGTATTTGTATATATAGAAATAAGAAATAAGGCATCCATCACTAGGGGTGTCAAAGGGCCGGTCCGGCCCAGTCCGTCTTTGGTCTGCCAAAATATGGGCTGATCTGGCCCAATTCATATTGCTAAAATGACTCAAAATATCAGCTCAACCCATATTTGGTAGGGTTGACAGGTCGGCAGACTGACCCATTTTTTCTTTTAAAAAACACATTTATAATCAACTCAATCACAATTCAAAAATAAATAATCATAACGTCTGATAAATATCTTTTAAAACAAAAAATCACTAAAGTCCACAATGTGACAATAATATATCGTATTGATTTAAAACTTGTAAATTCTAAACAATTAACCAACATAGTTTTAAACTTTTAGACTCATAGTTTACGATAAAGCTTCAAACTCCTAAGTTTTAAACATTAGATGCTATGATAGAAAAATATGTCTTCACTTTTCTACACAAAATATATTTTTTTGAGAAGACTTGTATATGAGTACTAATTAATTTAAAGAGTAAATTACAATGATAAGTAAATGTCTTGCATATGATATAAATTACTCATAAATTATTTATTAGTTGTAATACTACATAGTATAACCAATTTAATATTAATATTATTAACCAATTTAGTATAACGTGCAGATCCTTAGCAAAAGTTTATTAATAATATAAATAGTAAATTACACTAATATTCCCTGAGTTTTAGTGAAATTACACAAACTATCATTCTATTTTTACACTTACATTACATTGATCAACCCTACCTAAGAAATAAGTGTAATTTTTTCTCGTGAGAAACTATCATTCCATTTTTTACACTTACATTACATTGACCAACCCTACATGAGAAATAAGTGTAATTTTTTAAACAAAAAAAAATAAAAAATTTAATCAAGTTAAACATAATATTATATATGATATAAATTAAACAGTAATATGTAAATATCTTGTATATGATCTAAATTACATTGATAAGTAAGTTAGTCATAAATGTCTTATATATAAATAATTAATTGTTTCCACTTGGTAAAGTGTAAAATGTTCACTAGGAAAACAATATTAAATTGGTTACATTATTGGAAGTTTGGAACGACATGTAACCTTAAAATGTTAAAGTAATATTAATGTTGGTCCGCCTGGCTAACCTGACCCTGCCGCCATGGCCCGTCTAAAGAATAGGCTTCCAAACTGGATTGAATATGAATTTTTGGACTAAAATTCTCAGTCCAACTCACTAAAAATATCAATCCAAACAGACTGACCCGTCGGGTCAAACCCATATTGCCATCCCTATCCACCACAAAAGCAACATAATACTACAAGTACAAGGGATATACCAAATTAACCTACCGAATCTTTCCCACAGAGTAAGTTCATTTTTTTTAATTTTATTAAAAGTTTAATATTTATATATTCATAATATTTATTTATTTTGACTATAATATCTATATACTATGAGTCAATGCAAAGATTTATATAGTACCTCATCCCCATTCATTTGTATAATATTTTTGAAGAACATTAAATATGAATTATAAATAATACAATAACACTTATACTCGTATACTTTGACATTTTTATCATTTATTTTATTTGTTAATTATCAATTGAGTCTATCTTATGTAAGTATAATGCTTAGATATAATCGAATGGAGGGGATTCAGTTACTTAAAGAAACTTATTCTACATCTTAGTTAGAAAATCCAATAATTTAAATTAGTAAATTTAAAAAAAAACATACTTATATCCTTCCTCCAAATGTGTTAATATCTTTTATTAATTTCCTTTTAAGTTTTAACTATTCAACTTGATGACTTGAACAACAACATAAAGTAGTGATCTGCAAAGTATAACGAAAAAGGTAAAAATCGTTGGACAAATATTGATCTTCTCAGCGATGGCTTCTTCAAATGGTTCTTCTCCGGTAACCAACTCATCTCTTCCTATTCTCTCTCTCTCTATATATATATATCTACGAAAATGTTGGGTTCTTATATATTGACTAAGTTCGCTGTTGAATTGTAATGAAACAGAGAACTGTTGAAAACACAGAGAATAAATTAGAGAAGATCAAGCGCCAGCTAGCTTCCGGTTCTGGTAGAAACTTGTTGCAGGGTCCACTTCTCAAGAGATCTGAAACTGTATCTTCCACTTCACCTTTCTATCAATTTATTGTTTCTATGTTTCATCATCAATTCTATATTACTATTGACTACACAGTACATAATCATGTCATTTTGTTTATTTACTAGTAACCCTTTACTGGGTCTTTCTTCTTTTTTCCAATTTTGCTCCAAGTTCTAATTTTTATAACAGATACCTGATTGTGATCATTTTACTATTCCAACATGTTATGGGGTTTTATGAATTATGATCCTTTTAAGTTTTAACATTCAATTTTGTTCACCCCCCCTTTAAGAGAGGTTTTGATTGATTGGTTCATGCTTTTATAATGTGCTATGCCTTTAACTCTTTGTGTTGTATTGTTGTTAGCTAACTCATCTAAATTGTTATTGTGTTTACAGCTTAGAAAATGGAACGAGCGTTGGGTATTCTTGGACCCAACAACGGGGAGAATGGAATACAAGTAGGTTTAGGTGTTGTGTATATATATCATGTTTGTCTTTGGGTTTGGAAAACACTTTGGCTACTAATCTTCTATGGTGTTTTTCTTGAATTAGGACAAGAAGAAATGAGCCAACTGTTAAGGGCACAATTACATTTGATGCAAATAGCACGATCACTATATCTCCTGTGAATTTCCAGTAGGAATTATGTTTATTTTTCTCCGATTTCCAGTTATGATTTATGCAATTCTTCTGGATGGAGTTTATTTTTTTTACACTCTTTGACATAGTGTTCTCTTATTTCTTTGTGTCTCAGTGGGCTGCCAAAGTACGATGGGTGCTGTATTTGTATCCTTTATGTCATTTTATTACTTACGAATCGATCATCAATTGCTAAGAAATGAATGAAAATCACTGTACTTGTTGCCTATTAACTGTCTCCTTTAGATATTGGGACACCACAAAAAAAGGATTACTTCCTTTGTGCAGAGACTCCTGGTGCAGCTAGAGCATGGGTATCAACTTTACAGTAAGTTTTATAACCCCACACTTTCATCTCCATTTTCCCTTTCTCTTTCGGCCAAGTTCCATTGACTATTTTCTTACATATTTTTTGCTACATCGCTGTGCAATTTATTAGCATATTAATATGTATGGTAAAGTTCTTTTGGAATACAAGAGCACCAATTTATATGATGTTTAAAGGGATGTTGCTTGAGAATGTAATATGACGCCAGTTAAAACTTCAAATTAGTTGTTGTATTCTGGATTCCATATCCCTACTACTAAAGTACAACATCATTACATTTTAGGATGTACATCTATGTGATTTTTTCATGTGGATGGGTAGGTTTATATGGGGCAAATTAACTTTGTTGAGACAAGTGCGGAGGTGCTTGAAGGAATTTATTTTGCCTGAACAATCTTATTTTGTAAGCTACCATTAGGCATTCATATCCTTTTGACAATAACCAAAAAGAAGTTATTATGCCTGAAAATTTTATCTGATCTTAAAATTGTTAAAATAGTTGTTTCATAAACCAATATCTTGAGCCTACTTGTTTTCTTTCTTCACCAATTCCATTTTAGTTGCAAATATTATTGAAGAGCTTTACAAGGTTATTTAATGGACTATGATAGAATGACTCTGTTGTCACATAGTTAGTGGGAGGTGGCTTCTTCTCCTTAATAAGATAATGATTTAATGTAGCTGTTCTCAGTGGCTACAACAGTCCAATATCAAAGTAACTCGTGAGTTTTTAGAGATTGGTGATTGCGAGTAAACTTCAAGAGAGTTGGTCCGCTTCTCTTTTTATGCATACATAACATGAGTTGGATTATGAAAGGTATATAGAAGGTTTAAGAGAATTTTGAAAGATTTGTGCAGTTTGGGATGGATAATAGAATAGACATAATCTCTTGTATGATTTATGGTTGGTACAATTGTAAGTCTCCTAGTCTCCTAGTTATTCTTTGATGAAGCTATCAAGGGTGCAATATATTGGATCAGCAGGGTTCAATGGGAGGGAGATTAGTTGGAGTCCTCTCATGTTTTTTCTTGAATGCCTGAACAAAAAGACTCACTGTGCTCGAACCAATGTTGTGAAACCCGAGCCGGACGTCAAGCCGGAAGAGCTTCCGTATTAGGTCTAACCGTTTTAAACAGTTAAGCCGTCCGGTCGGACCGAATGATTTTAAATATAATTAATAATTTTTATCTACAAATATATAATTATATATAAATGTAAAATTTTATATAATTAATAATTTTATATAACTATATTGAAGTAACATATTTCTATCTTTTTTGGACTGAAATAAAACAAAACATTAGAGTAATGTTCCATTTTTTTAAATTTTAAGTGAACCGTCCGATTTTTTCCCCGGGTTATTCCGGTTTAACCGGGTTTAGCACGGTCTAACCGAAATTTCTCCGGTTCAAAGCGGTCCAACTACTCATTTGGTTAAGACTACAAAACGGAGCCGTTTTCAAGTCCGGTCAGCGATCGAACCGGTCGGACCGTCCGGTCCGGTTATCACAACATTGGCTCGAACTTAAGAGGACCAATACATTTATAAAGAGTTTTATAATTAGTTTACTAATTTCTTCAAAACAACAGTATATGATTCATACTTGTTTGTCCTGTTTAAAATTATTGGAGATTTATTACTGCTATGTCTTGCCTTCATAATTTTCCAGCTGTTATGAACAGTGTGTTTTCTTGGAAAGGGACATGTGCAGAATACTAATGTCATGTTATATTTCAGCTTTTATTTTTATGTTCCTCCTGTTATTATTTTTTATTCTCTTATTCTTGCTTTTTGCCATAACAGATCAATTTGTATGATTAAGGGACTGTTCCTGTTGCAGATTTTCTTGTCTAATTGCTTGCAATTATTTCCCTGTCTGATATATTTTAACATCTGCAACCAGTGCAACTCAGTTGGTACTGAAAGCCCATATTGAAGCTGTGAATTCCTTAAGTGGGAATGGTTCTACTGAATTAGGGACTGTTGCGACAGTTGTTGCTGCAGCTAATTCAACAGCCTTGGAATGTTCTAAAGAAATTGAAGAAGCAATGCAGATTTCTTTACGAAATGCTTTGGGAATGATGACAAATAAGACAACTGATGGTCCTACTCCTATGGATAATTTGACAATCATGAAGGTACAGTTTAGTACTGGTTTATTCCATCTTTCTTTGCGCTCCATTGCATAATTTAGCATTTTTGAAGGTACAGCAGAATCATAGTTAGTTCCCTTTTCTTTACTTTTGATAGTATACTTTGACTTAAATCTTACTTTTTTTATTGTGCATTTTCTTCTAAAAGCCTGGCATGGGACCTACATGTATGGTTTATACTATTTTTGTCATTTTCTTCATAAACAAAACCTTTATCTGAAGAAAAGGTAGCAGATATTGTCTTACACTACATGGCAGTAGTTAGGGTCTTCACACTTAAACATTTAACTACAAATTTCTTATATATCTTTCCTATGTTTATCTGTCTCAGTCCCAATAAATGGAATCATGATAGTTCTATCATAAAAGAAAAACACAAGTTAATTGTATAGTTATTGCCTATAATTTTTTAATAGAAAAATCGTAAGAAATTTTGTTGTTTGATTGCAGTGGTTGTACTTTAAAATATTGGTTGTGGCAAGATACATGGTATGGTGGAATGGTGTTGTTGAATTTTGATAATGCCTCTTTTTATGCCATATATTAAGCAATAGAATGATGTCTTTCCTTGTTATTGTATTGTCTGTAAATGCATGTATTTTTCCCTTGGCTCTTAGGGTTAAGAGAGGTCTGCTATTTTGTCACTATTTGCTTGAATATCCAGTCTTTACCGACTTCTGATATATGTTCACTTGCTTAGGAAAAAGAGTGAAAGAAAGGAAAAAAAAAAAAAAAAAGTATCACAGGAACCCTCCCACACTGTCCTTCTCTCTCCAAGCATGTATTGATCTGGGAAAAAATAATGACAAAATTTGAAGAATAAATTAGTATGGTTGATATAAATACAGAAATGAAAATTTTCAATCCACAAGGATTATCTGCACACGGATGTTTAAATATTTCCTTCGGATTTTATGGTTCTTTATTTGCATATTTTCGTTGGATCCAGTTCTTAAGATCCTACTCTACTCTATAGGAAACACTAAGAGTTAAGGATGAGGAGCTACAAAATTTGGCTCGAGACCTTCGCACACGTGATTCAACTATAAAAGATATAGCAGACAAATTATCCGAGACTGCTGAAGCTGCTGAGGCAGCAGCATCTGCTGCTTACACTATGGATGAGCAATGGAGAATTTTGTATGCAGAAATTGAGCGCTTGAAAAAAGAGTTTGAGAAGAAGCAAGAGGTGTTTGCGCAGAAGGTACGCCATTATGATCTATGGGTGTTGCTGGCCATGAAATTGTCTTGAATGTTCAATATTTTATTTCCTTGTAGCTAAGAGAGTCAGAAGAAAAGATTACGGGCTTAAGCAAAGAAAGAGAGCAGTTAACCAAGCATAGAGATGCTGCTATTCAGGAGGCAAATATGTGGCGTTCTGAACTGGCAAAAGCTAGAGAGCATGAAGTGATCTTAGAAGCAACCATAGTAAGGGCAGAAGAAAAGGTCAGGAATGCAGATGCAAATGCTGAAGCTAGGATAAAGGAAGCCATACAGAGAGAATCAGCAGCAATAAAAGAGAAGCAGGAACTTCTTGCATATGTGAACGTACTACAAGCACAACTTCAAAGGTTAAGCTTATTTTCTTTAGCCCTTGCATGAAATTTCCTTAATTAGGTTTCAATAGTTTTCTTTTGTCACCTAACCCAACATGAAGATGGAAGTACTACATATCAACACTTTCAGCGAAACAGGGAAATGAAAGGATACATGTGATGTAATGTTTATTTGTCCTTCTGTATTTCATTCAGTCTGAATATGTATATAAGCGCTATGAAATGTCGAGTTGTCGAGCAAAGTTTACTTAGCAGAGAATTTACTTGTTAGCAGACAACACTTTGATACAAATCAAGTTTTTGAGAAGACAGAGTCATGCTCAGATACAAAGCATGTTGATCCAACAGAGGAGAATGTGGATAAAGCATGCTTAAGTGTTTCTAGAGCAATCCCTGCAGAGAGTGTAGTGCACATGGCGACCGATGAGGTGAACGTTCGGCCTGTTGGAGACAGTGAATGGAATGATATTCAAGCAACAGAGGCAAGGGTAGCTGATGTAAGGGAAGTAGCATCTGAAACTGATGGAAACAGTTTAGATATTCCTGTGATCAGCCAGCCAGGTACCAATCATCAACATGAACAAGAACAAGGGCCAAACTCTGATGCTATACACTCATATACAACATCATAGAAAATTTCACCTTTAGGGAATATAATTATACCATTTTGTTGGATGAGAATGTAAACCTTATTGATTACATTTTAACTGTGTTATGACCTGCCCTGAATGGTTGAAACTGAATACTTTCTGATGTAATACACGAAATATACAACTACCTGGCCTATAAACTTTCTTGATACATTTGCATTCTATCAACTAATAGAGCAAGTTTAACAACAGTTCATGGATGCACTGTCACAACAATTGATGATTTGACTAGTTATTAAAAGGAATAGAAGTTCTTATAGAATGAATATAATTATGAAAATCTGTAAGAGTATATCCATCCTTGATTTCTTCTAAAGTGTATTACAATTATAGTGTGGTAATGTTTTAGGGTGAATATTTCGTATACTCTTATTTATCTTGTTCAATACAGAACCAAAAATATTTGTGAATTATTTTCTGACAAAGGCTGTGGCTTTCCTATTAAATATTAAATTGTGATAAATCTGAGATTTTTTTTAGTGAAATAAAAAGTTATACTAATTTTTATTACATTGTTTTGTAACCTTGATTGTGGCAACTAATAACTTTTGTCTACCTTGCTCTTTTTGTGTTAGCAAAGGTGTTAAGATATATGAATTGATGAGACTATTGGTAAAAGTGTTCATGGCTTCCCATTTTAATTCAACATTTGATCCGAATTCATCATAAAGTTGGCAATGTTAACCCTTGGGTGTGAAAGTGAAACCTTTATATAGTCAGTGTCCTATATTTAAAAGTTTATTGTGTACTTGTTTCAAATTGGCTAAACAATGGATTTAAAGCAGAAAGTAGTAAAATAAAGTTGTATGTGTATATTCAACAAAAAAAGATGTGTATATATATAATGATAGAAATAATGTCAAAACTTTTGATACAATATAATATGTCAAGTATTCCCACTTCAACTAACCCAAGAAAAGAAGTGGGGTGGGAGGTTTGTTACTATAAAAATGTCCTTAAAATGTATATAATTATTTACAATGATAATAATCCTTGGATGGATCCATAGCAAACTGGACCACAGATCTGAGATCATCCCAATTCTCATTTTCAAAAACATCATCAACATTCTGGTTCCAAAAACTTGGGTAAGACAAGGTTGTTGGAGGGTGAGTTAGAAAAAAGTGGTTCCTTTGGTCAACATGTCCAATAACAGGTTTAGTTTCATTTTGTTGAATGAGAAGTGAGTCTGTGAAAGTCAAATATGGGTTGGTGTTGTCAGATTCAAAACTGCTGCATGTTTTAGAAGTTGAAGAATTACTTTGGTTTGGTTTTGAGTCTTTCAAAGATGGTGTGTACTTCTTGTAAGATGGGATGCGTTTGAATATTCTGCATAGTGTCCATACTTCCTGTAACACCAAATTAAACCACATATAAATCAATCATGTTTTATATAAATCAATTTTGGATTAGTGTTTCTGTGTCTTTGCCAATCTATTTATAACTCCATCAAGGAGTCATATACGAAATAAATGCAATTTATGTAGCATTGAGATGATAACTCAAAGTATTCATACAATAAACTTTAGATTTATTGCCATAAACTATTCACTGCATTTTCTTCATGTTAACAATGGTAGTGTGGTCAAGTCAAAGAAAGTGAATTGAATTAATGCAATGTTTGGTACAGCTGAATTGAGTGATAATGCAACAACGCAACCAATGTAAATTAAATGGAATGGATTTTGACTTTGCAGTTTTAAGTATTTTAGACTATCATCAAATCATGTGTTAATATATTATCAAAATATGTGGTCTTTTAAGTTGCGGTAGTAATAGTGGAGTTGAGATCCTCTCTATTAATGGAAATGCGAGTAATATTTTTGTACTAGGATGAAAATGTTATTACATATGTAAATAAAATAACATACTTTTTTTTCTCACTTTTACATTATTTTACACATCATTTGTCTTTCCATCAATGGAGAGTATCTATGCTCATATAAAAGTATATGTTTGGTCATCTTGAATCTAGAATGTGAACAAGTTTCGAAGCAGGATCTGAACATGTGTTGTCATCATTCGATGTGTTGTCTCTAGATTTGTCTTATATAGGGTTCTAGATGGGCTTATATAATTTAATATTTACATATAATCTACTTTCAAACAACATATATAAACATATAGTTTAAGAATTGATATATAAACTTTAGACACTACCTATCCCATAAGATTAGTATAATAATATGTTAAAGAATGAAGAATAAAGTAAGAGAGGCGTAGTAATAGATTGACTTACAGCTTCTTGTTGAAGATCATTAGATTGTGGATTATTGGTAGTATTTGGATTAGTTGGTGGAAGACGAAACTCATGCATCATCCAATCAGTTTTGGTGCCTTTTCCAGCACTTCCACGATAGTACACCAATGATTTCTTCAGCCCAATTATTACACTTTCAGTCGATGATGAATATATAGGTTTGTCAATTCCTGTGGCTTTCCAGAATCCAGATTGTGTCACCCTATTAGGCCTTATGCTGTTCCTATACTTTCTCCCTCTCTTGCAAAAGAAATACCATTCCTTCTCCCCCACACTACTCACTTCTATTCAACATCGCAAAATAAATAAAAAATAACTTTATCAGATCACAAACCATTAATTAATTCTGCATAATATTATACACAAACCTTGCTCTCTTATAATGTAATATATATATATATATATATATAGTTTATTGAACTATTAAAAAGATTTAGAGTTATCATATAAGTTTTATCTTAGAATAATTAGTATTTGATATAGTCACATCATGTGATGCATGCAACTAGCTGCACCTATAGTAAAAAAGACTTAGCTTATTGTTACTAGACATTATTGAAGTTTAATTAGTTTCTAGCAAGTTATCTTTACTTGAAGGAATAGTGAATTTGCAGATAGTTAAAAATCTCTTAATCAGTGTATACTAGTTACTACATCTTATCATTTCACCCAATAGCATGAATTTATATGATCCTCATCAAACACTCTATATAAACCTTAATCATTTTTTGGATTATGATCACTCGTAAGCAAACCCATGAAGTTTATCTGAGAAGCATAAAAAGTAAATATATAAATATAAATATATATATATATCTTACTTGGAAGATCCCATGGATCATATTTATATATGTCAATCTGTTTGATGAGTTCAATTCGAAGAGACTTCTTCTCCACCTTTCTCCTTAGATAAAACCCAACAAGCTCTTCATCTGTTGGATGGAATCTAAACCCAGGAAGAACAACTTCATCTGATCTATCTACTTTGGCCTCTTCCATTTTTCTCTATAACACTTGGTGTATGTTTCAAAGTTGGGAAAGATTGTTATATAACGTGTAAACAAAATCCTTCTTTCCTTATATAATATTTATGTTAATTTTTGTGATATTTTCTTATCTGGTTGTGTATCTGTGTGAACTGAATAATGGCTGCTGAAGTCAAGTCAAACACTGAGATGTATAATTTTCATGTTCTGTTACCTTACAAAACTTACACGAGATCAAAAAATTCAACGTCATATATTTGTAATTTTTAATTTAGTTATGTTCTTGTTAACTATTCCTAGGGCATGATTACTAAAGAATCCAAAAAAAATAAGTTTTTTGTTCAAATGTAGTGTATTTAATTTATTAAAAAAACTTTAGAAAATATATATTAAGAAATTGATTTTTTAGCTTTTTCAATAAATAAATTGTTGGGATCTCTTTGTCATTATTGATATAACTATTGGTTTATTTGGTATTAGTATCTAAGCAAAAATCATGAGTTTTGAGTTAAGAAAACATTTATGAGACAAATACTTCAAAAAACAAAATATATTTGCATTATGTTTCATTTTTTAAATTTTAAGTAAATCGTCTAGTTCACTCACGAGTTATTCCATTTTAACCGGGTTTAGCACGACCAGATCAGGATTTCCCCGGTTCAAAGAGATCCAACCACTCACTCAGTTAAGATTGCAATCAGATTCATTTTCAAGTCTAGTCAACAGTAGGATCGTGCAGTCTAGTTTAATTCTCACAACACTACTTTTAATGACCGTTAGAGTTCAAATCTAAACAGTTATATTCCTCACTTCAAAAAAAACTTTGTCTATAAAAAGAGAGGATAAATACAAGTTAATAAGATAACACTCCATTTATTAAGGTTTTGTCTAGAAATCTAATGAAAAGTATCATACTAACTACTAAGGAGAATTAAGTAAATGATGTGAGATTTTCTAAGATTCATAATCAAACTCAACTCCAAGAATTAACTCTTTGTGAGATATCTATCATATGAGTAAGACTCCTCTCCATTAATGGAGAGGCAAGTACCCAAAAAATCAAAGAAAGTGGAAGATGTAATGTCACTTTTACCCTTTTTATTTAAAAGATGATTACATCTTTACCCTTATAATACACATAAAAAACTCACTTGTCTCTCTATTAATGGAGAGGAGTCCTACTCCTATCATCTTGGTAGCCTCAATAAATGTTTTAAGGCTCCCTCAATAAATGATCAATAAAAACTTATACATCAATTGCATAGTAAATTAAGTGTTACACGTATCTCGTCAAGTTTTTGTTCCACAGAAATCATAAAAAAAAAGTGTAATAGTCACACAAACTTTTATAGAATCCTAGGGTTTTTTAAAGGTCCTCACAAGTCACAAGGCCACGAAAGATTAATTAAAAATGAAAGGTGCAAAGACAAAGACAATAATTCTAGAAGAGTAGAACCCTTGTTAGCTTTCAGTGTCACGCCAAATGAAAGTCTACTACAATGGGGACAACTTTGACAATTATGGACAAATGGAAAAGACATTTTCAAGATATCTAATTTTGTAGAAAATTTTCGGGTTCAATTACCCTCTTATTTAATCGGTCATATAAAAATTGAGAACATAGTATATGCACACAATGAAAGAGTTTTTATATATTAATTATACATTAATAATATAAAAAACTGTTACAATTTTAATGAATAGATAGACTTTATAGTTTATACTCATAAAAGAATTGTAATGGATTAATATCATTGATCCCGTATTTTAGTGTTTTTTTTGTACATCTACCTTATTTAGTGTTTTATACCAGCTTATGATATAATGAGTAACACAAAATAATACACTATTAATAATAAATTATTAACTTCAGTACAAGATAGAATTACTAAATTTATTATTAAATATTAACCCAAATATTGAGTTAGAAAATTATTAATTAAATTAAGAAATATTTGTGTTACCTAAGGCATATATGTGAGAAACTATGTATCTTAGGGTACAGTCAACGCTAAACTAAAAGCTCATGGCTCACAACTATATTTCTTTCGTGTACGTAAGTCCTTAAGATATGTTTTGGTATGATTAATTCATCATCTAGAATAATAAATGTGTGATTGTTGTTGTTATATGCTTAATTCATGATCCACATGAAACTTAATTTGTTTAGTTTGATGAGATTAAGATTTTGGTCCTACTCATCCTTAAGATGAAGTCTAGGGTACGTAGTTCCCTCAAATGAGAAGAGATCATAGAAAGTGTGCATTTGAATCATATATTTATATCCGTTTTTGTTTAAGTCCATCATTTGACTGATCATATCTCTTTTATCTGTTGTATATTATAATAGTTTGATTCTTAATATTTGAGATTGAGTATAGTCTTTACATATTTTAAATGTTAAATATAATAATTTATAATTCAATATATTTAATATGAGAATTTTTATCTATTATTTGTAAAACGCACCCAAATATGAAATTTTTAGCAACATCTTCATCTATTGTAATTGAATAACAAAAAAATATGAGATAATGTTAGAAATATGGAATATCTACTTGTGTTGTATTTGAATTTTAAATCTGTAATAATATATGCGATAAAAAGACAAAACTAATCTCGAATTAGTAATATTGGTTTCTGATAATTTCATTATACTAACTATGATATGTTTTGTCTTCTTTATCATTTTAAAAATATAAAATAAAAAAAGATATTTAGATGGAAAACATAACTTGAATAACCATGATAATATTTCCTCCCACATTAACAACAAAATAACATATATCACAAAAAATTATTTTATTTATTTTTATTGGTTTACAAGTAATATATGTTACTTCTTTGTGAGTATAAAGATTTATATGATAAATTAATAGGAGAATATATAATAATACTTTATTTTTTTAAGATGAATCCATGACATAGAGATTTTTCAGAATAGTAGTGTGTGAAGAGATCGCATATGGGAGGCATAAAAATCTTGAAAGTTTGGGTGATGGAAAAAATGTCACTGATTAAAAAACCAAAACAGTGAAATAGATTAATGAAATTAGATGAGATGATGAACTGATTTGTGGACTTTTTAAAAAGCAAATAAGATGTTAACTCCATTTCTTTTTAAATGTTATTAAATTGCATATCACAACTCATTTCATCATCTCTTATATTATTCTTACCACCAAATGGGCTATCATTCTCATTTTTTCAAGAAAAATTAACTAAGAAAATGAAGTTCATTAGTACTATATGTAAGGATTTGACTCCTCTAAGTGCAAAATGTGCTCTTCCAAGATAAAGTGCAAATATATCATTTGATTAAAAAAATCAAAGGTCTTATCATAAGATAAATGAGAGATGATATATCATTATACAAATTTATCTATCTATAAGAAAATGACATATGTTATTTTAAATTAACCATTAATAAATAAAATATTACTTTTGTCATATATATTACTTTTCTTATGATAAATTTATAGATATATCATTTTCGAAAATAGATATTATGTATAATATATAAAGAAATTGTCAACCATTAATCTTTGGATGAACTATATAGTTCCTCATTTTTATCTTTAGAGTGCACCCTCTCATTAATTTGTCTTTTAAATGTGCATGTATGTATTTTTTTGTTTGTTGCATTTCCTGGATGAGAAATAATTATATGTATTAATAGTATATGAGTTTTATATATTGTTAGTGTGTTATTTACCATTCATATATAAAATTATTAACTCTTAAAAAAGTAATTGAAATGGATATTGTAATAGCTCTCACTTTTTAAACTAAACTTGTCCACGCACTACAACTACAGACACCATTTTACTTTAAAGTAGATACTATATATATTGTTTTGTGTCCTGACCAAGAATGTTTGTCCCTGTTGATTTCTTTAAGGGGAAACAGAATGATCTTGAATTCCTCAAGTTACAGGTTCAGTTCTTCCATTCTCATTTCACTTTTGTTAAATAAACCTGTAGACTAGACCTTACAATTTTCATTTCATTAGCTTCTTAAGTTCTAATTCATGTTTCTTGTATGGTTAAACATTACACCCCTTATTCTGATTTTATGTTGCTTATACCTCAGGTAAATTGTGTTAAAGCAAGGAGCATTATACTTTTAGATTTAAATATTCTAAAGTGAAGAATCACAATTATCGATCCACAAATCAACAGTTCAGATTTTAAGAACTTCACAATTTGTTATACATATACAGAATGTATATCATAATTTCAATCATTTATTTTCAAATCAATGTCTATATTTGCACTTTATTCCCTAACGTATATCTTAGCACCATTGAAATGGTCTGATCTATTCTTTCTTATTCATGTTTAATTGTTTCTTAATTATCTTTCTGACTTTTTCTTCATCCAATTCATAGTGACTGCAAATTTAGTGCTTTCATATTTTTTAATACAGAATCTCTTGCAATAATGAGGTACTATTCTGAAAATTCATGTAATAGAATTCTTGATTTCTTGACTTCTTGTTTTCTCAATTTCTTTATGTTTTGATTTCTCAATTTTCATTATTTCTTTATTATCTTGATCTCTTAAATTCTTTATTTCTTGAATTTCTTTGTTTCTACATTCTATATTTCATTGTTTTTTGAATTCTTTATTTCTTGAATTTCTTTGTTTCTACATTCTATATTTCATTGTTTTTTGAATTCTTTATTTCTTGGATTCTTTATTTTGTTTATTTTTCTTTATTTCTTTAGTTATTTATTTCTTGATTTTCTTTATCTCTTCATTAGCTTGATTTTCTTTATTCCTTGATTTTCTTGGATTCTTAATTTTCTTGATTTTCTTCAATTCTTGATTTTCTTGGATTCTTGAGTTCTTAAGTTTCTTGATTTCTTGATTTTATGTAGTACTATTAGCCAATGGACAGAAAATTGATATTGTTTGAGATTGAGATTATGCTATAAACAGATCATGAATAGTGCCGTATCACCTTATGCAGGGGTGTAAAGATATTCTGATTTCTTAAATTCTTGATTTTCTTGGATTATTGATTTTCTTGGTTTCTTGATTTTCTTGTTTTTGGTTTCTTGATTTTCTTGTTTTTGGTTTCTTGATTTTCTTGGTTTCTTGATTTTCTTAGCTTCTTGATTTTCTTGGATTCTTGATTTTGAGATTTAGTTTATGCTATAAACAGATACTATCACCTTATGCAGGGATGTAAAGATATTATGACACTTTAATAGTTCTACGTCGGTTACTATAATTTGTACAACCAACTCCTGATAGGAACTAATCAGCATAGTGAATAATGTGTATTTGGACTTAGTTTCCATGAATTTGAATAATTTCCTTTAAGACAGCAAAATGGGATTGAAAAAGAAACAAGTAAAAGATATCAAAATGAAACTACGGACTGTGCCTGATTTGAAGATTGCATCTGAGACAGTGCCGTATCACCTTCTTCAATCTCATCAAAATCCACCTGTTTTCCAGAAACAAGCTTCCTGTGAAATAATATACATTAAGTTATGAAGAATCAACTCCAGGAAAATGAAAAAACACAGCTATGTCAAAAGCTAAAACAATAAGATCCTCTATAAATTGAAACAACTAATTAATAAAAAAACAGACAAATAGGTATCTAAAAGGTCTTGGGGAATATAAAATTTATTCAATACTTTACATAATAATTAGGAGAGTATTACACTAGTTGGTTAACAGGATTTAGAATAACTTTGTAAGCAATTTTTATCCTCACAGCATGCTAAATAAAAATGAACCATAATAAGCAATCTGAGCATTACATTTAAGAAAAACATAACATAAGCTAATTGGAGTGGTGACTTTTTCAGTGTTCACAAACAATTGTTAACTAGGAATACCTTTGAGAGATTAAACTACCCTCAGATAATGCCTTCTCCAACCTCTCTTCAAATGGTGTGGCGTGCCAGTTCACTTTCTGATCCTGAAAACAGTCAGAACACTCATCAGATGCAGTATCTAGATTTAAAACTCTTACAAGCAGAAGACAACAATTATAGCTCATACTTCTTTGTACTTGGTGGTTGAATTTGGTATGCCATTGCCGTCCCACCACTTAGGACGAGAAATATGAGAATCATCATCTGCCTTCCAGTGAGCAGCAACCAGCCCAATAATAGGTCTATCAGAAGCAGGAGTTTTATGAAGATACTGGGTCTGACTATAAGCAGTCTCCATTGCCTTATTTTTCACCTCCTGAGTGATTGATGCAGGCTTCAAACACGAAGATAAGCTTGCTTCCTCCTTCAATTCATTTTCCTTTGAAACTGTCTTTAACCCTTTTCCCGGGGTTCTAGTCGCATTTTGAGATTGCTCAACAGAATCACTTGGATCTTGGCCAGGGTCAAAATCTTTCTCCTCAAGTATCTTGCACGGGAAGATATTACCACCTGGGCCGCAAGCTGGAAAGACAAACTGTGAGCGCACTCGATGCTTACCATTGGGTAAATCTTCTAATGATGCAGGGTAAACAGTTCCAGGTGTTTGCATCTCCTCAAATAACTTCAATGGAGTAGGATATGGTGACTTGCCTTTCCCACAGGATGATATGTCAGTTTCACATTCAAAACGTACAGATTTGTTCTTCCTCTGAGTATCTGTAGCTGGCCATGGTGAAATTGAAACAGCATTGTTTGCATTCAAATTTGCACTTTGAAGAATCTCTATTCTACTTCCTTCAGTACAGTCAGGAGATTCACGCTCAGTATCTTCTGCATTGGAGATACAACTGAAAAATAAATGGAATTAACATCTGATTTGGTTCTAGTTCTTTCAGTTCTATGTAAAATTCAGAAATAACAGTTCCAACTCAAGTAGAAAATACATCCTTACCATTCAGTGTAAATGCAATACTACACCTCCATAAAAAATATCTAAATGAAACATAAGGGACTAGGGGAAACATTTGAAAAAACACCTTTTTAACAAGAAAAAACATTTTCTGATTCTTTAGTAGTGAAAATCTAGCTAAAACTCCAACTGATTATGAAAACTTGGAGTAGGAATTAGGGAATATCAATATCAGCTTCGAAAAAGACTCAATTCAAGGACTTGAATAACCTGCTTGGTGTGTGCTCTAAAGAATTTGTGCTATCTCTCAATTCTTGGCATAGTTTTATGGGAGTTGGGGGCTCAAACGGTTGAACATTGAACTGAAGTTTCTCTACAGATGCACTGGGAAGCCAAGAATGAAACCCTGAAGGCTCTGAATCTCTACCAGAAGGTAACACATTCAACTTCCGAGATGATTTCTTAATTTCATCAGGTGTCCCTGCTAAGGTACCACAAGCTTTAAGAAACTTGGCCTGCGGAAATAGTTCATGCAATAAGTTAAATGAAATTCAATTGACAATGCATAAATAAAAAGTAATCCATGTCAAAAGCATTTGGAACATGACTTAAAGGCATTTGGAATATTATTACAATACTAGGATGCACATATACTTAAAACCATTTGGTATAGGATACGATACTAATATAGTTATATAACATGAGGGTACCAAGTAACATCAAAAAAAAAATTTGAAGAGAGCAAGGTGAAGGTCCCAATTTAGGTCATTATTCAATTGTTTATAAATCTTAAAATTTAAACTATCCTAGAAAAATCCAGAGAGACAAAAACTAAAAAAAAAAATTAAATATGTTTTTAGTCCCTATTCCCATAAAGTAGGGGATATGGATTTTGGTCCTGATATACAAAAAAGGACTTGTGCTCATGCAAAGAAAAAAAACAAGTTACTTTGGTCCCCAAAGTCAACATGAACTCCTCTCTATTTTTAGTTCTCTACTACAACACACATATATAAACAGAGTAGTGTTGTCGCGAGTAGTGACTGCAACATAATATCGAAGACTTTAATTAAAATCATCCTATTTTATTTTATCAGGATTAAAACGTGTTTAAGCCCTAAAAAGTTAAAACCATATAAACATAATTCACAATAGAAAAAACTGAATTCACATTGAAAAAAGAAGGATTGCATGTGGTACAGTAATAGTGAATATACCTCATCCCTAAGCCCTTGATCATCTCCTTCTCCTTGAGACACCACACCAAAATTGCCTTTTCCTGCAGAATCTTCACTTTCTTTACAAAAGTTAAAACACAAAACCAGCATAAAAAATACAAAATAAGTTAATTTAACAAAAAAAGGGGGAAAAGAAAAGAGTGGCAGAGAAATACTCTGTGGTTGAAATAAAGAGGACAAGCTATTCTGTGATATGATGACATCCTATTATACATAGAACAAAATCGTTATAAACAAATTGAAATTGAAATTAGTAAAAGTTTGAATGAAATGTTGAAAATGTTATATAGAATTATACATTGGAAGGAGATGAAGATGATGTGGAAATGAGTTTAGAAGTAGGGAGGTGGCGTCGATTGTTTCTGATCCTGAAGCAATTGAAGAAACAGCTCATGATTTTGGAGAAGGATCGGAACAATAAGCGTTGAACGAACCCTAATATCATGGATTTCACTACCTCTTTTCTTTCTTATTTTCACACTTCAATTCAACATTTAAACTTCTATGTCATAACCTCAGTACTTACTCCATTTTGAATTTTGAACCGACTCATAAAGCGAGGGAAATTTTAATATATTATTATAATAATAATTAAATTTTGTAATATCAACGTTATACATTAGTTTTCTATAACGTTTGATTTCCATATAATCTAATTTTTTTACTCATTCAATATATCAACCTTTGAATTTTTATGGTAATAACAAAAGTATCAATTTCTCCTTTGGGTAAGTTATTAATCTCTTTTGAAATACATAGTTATCTATCTTAATAAGTGTCGCTCACAATAATCGAATCGTTGATTTTTTGTCACCCTATTGTTGATATCAACATTTGTATGTTTTAATATATCCTTACACATATTATCTTATTATAGAATACTATGTATTATTTTTTGTACTATCAAAGATATTTCATGGTAATGAGCTAATCTGTTTCGATTTGTGTGATTGCTCATCTCAACAAATGTTACTCTCAGTAACTAAATCATTGACATTTTGGTTATCATAGCGATATAGCGCGACCTTACATCACTTCACCAATGGTAATGGTGAACAATATTATAAAAACATATTAACTTAACCAAAAAAAAATATAAGATCTCATTAAAAAAATGTATATCATTTTCTTAAATAATTTCATGTTTTATTAATGGTATATTTTAATTGTTATATGTATTACTCGTTTCTGATTTAGTACTTATTACCGGCTAGCCAATTTCTGTAAGCAATACTTTATATATATTTTTATACTACTTATAAAGGGAAAACATAAATTAACTACTCATAGTGTAATTTATGTTTTCATATTTTACCATTTATAATTTTATTTATACACAAATCATATCATGACCCTTTCAAAGCCCAATTCATGTGTTATTTTTTAAATACCAGCAACTCTTAAACCTCCCTCTCATTCTCACTTTCCATGTTATAAGTTACCTATTAACTACTACAATTTTTTCATAAAGATTATTATGTTAGATTCCAATTTTGAATAAAATGTGCAAGTCATGGTTTCTTACTGTTGTTAAAAGTTAATTAGCCTATAAAAATACAAATAAATCCACCAATAATTTTGGTTCTCACCATTACTATTCATTATCATTTACTATTGCATGTAAACTACACATTACAAACGATAGAAAAACAGACACGCTATGATTATAATTGTCTAATTAATATTAGTTTATCCAATATTAAATTCAAACTCGAGGGAAAGCAGTCAAGAAAATATATAGAATAAAAGTTGAAATATACATAGTTCAATTAAAGACCTTATATTTGAAAATTGCATTTGTGTTATATTGTCTACATGTTCAAAATGTGTTTGAAAGATGTGAAATAGGCTTGTTTTCTATCCTTTTGCTGCCCCCATGCACTCATATGATCATTATTCATCTTTGAAAAGTGAAATAATTTTTTACCTTCTTAAACTAATTTTTTTTTTAAAATATTTAAGGCTTCATTTTGTTGAACATAAAGAAAAAAAGAAGTGAGTAAGATAGTGGGAAGAAAGATAAGAAATTGAGTGGATTTTTGTAATGTTTAGGATAAAACAATAAAAAATGAAAATGAAGAGAAATGTATATTTTTCTCTCTCACTCTTTTGTTTGGTTGAATAGAAAGTAAGAAGATATATTATGTTTCGAAGGACAATGATATCCCTAAAATAAATAATAGAGAGAATTTTTTCTTTTATTATTAATTAAAGGTTATAAAATTTTATTAAATATTTTATCATAATATCAATTAATTTTTCATTCAATTTATTTTTATATGCTTATGTATGTTAGTAGTATTTAAAACCATAAATATAGAAAGAAAAGAAAAATTGAAGAACATTTTTGACATTTTATACAAAATTATCATCTCTTCTCATTTTCACATTAAACTAAAAGAGAAATAAATTATGGTGGGTATGATGCAATTTTAATTCCCTCGTCTCTTTCTCTTCTCATAATCAAAGAGAAGAAGGTCTATCTTTTTTTTCAAACTCTCTCATTATCTTTTCTCTCTACTCTAATTATATTCTACCAAAATGGAGGGCTAAATGTTCACTCATGCAGGCACCTAAGCTGAAATGTGGTTGCATTTGTGCTATATTGAATTAATATATCCCACGTTGAAGATGTATTTGAAAGATGTGAAAGATGGTGCTTATCTATCTATTGACATCATCCTTCCAAATACAAATTAATATTTGCAATAATTGAGAAAGATGCTATAAAGTTAGTAAGAGAAAATGAACTCACCTTGTTAGGTAGGAATGTAGGATTGTTCTTTTATCGGCTAAATTACCACACAGAACATTATTAATATGGATTATCTATTAATACCACTGTAAACACTGATAAAACTTGTGAGACCTACCCTAATCTTAATAAGCCAATACCTAACTTATATAAATTTTATGTTACAAGTGATGGGGAATATCACCATTATTGGTAGCTGTGAATGATTATTGTGGTGAAGGGCTTATTTGTAGTTTTCTTAATAGCAATTGTATGGCGTGCTTGGTAACTTAGAAATCAATATGATTTTTAATATATATGTTAGGATAATAGTAGTCAGAAAACTCAACCAATGACCTAGTAGTTGTTATTTTAAATGAAAGGTGTTAGAATGTAACATAGCCCAAGTCTCTATCTCCCTATAAATTAAAAGGTGTTACTTAAATTAAATTAAAATAAAACTTATAAAAACAAAAACTAATATTTTTCTATTACTTATTATTAAAATTTGTTTAGCAAAAGAAGATTTTATTATAGAAGAAGAATTGTACAAAGAGAACAAGAGAGAAATAGAAGGAAAGTTACAAATTTAAGTTAAGACAAACAATAGGGTTATAAAGCCACTCAGAGTAAGTAATGGACTTCATCCCCTAATACCCTTGATCCAAAGAAAGCATTCACCCTAGCCGAGTCCAAGAGATGAAGACTAGAAAGTCAAATGTGACTGAAGATGATGTTATTTCTATACAACCAAATAGCCCAAATTGTGCTTACTCAAATGATGCGCCAAACATTATGCCCCTTTTTATCTTTTGTCATACCCAAGTGAGACAAGTAATGGTGGAAAGGAGTTAGAGATAAGGCGCTAGAAAAGCCTAGCCATTTATACATCGATTGCCAAATATGATAAGTAAATGTGCAAGTATAAAATAGATGATGAGTAAATTCCAAGTGATCATTACAGAAAGAGCATAAGTTACCACCGTCGTTGAGAAGAGAAATGTCCCGCCTAATAAGAGAATCCTTTGTAGGAATTCTGTCTTGAAAAAGTCTCCAAACAAAGGTAATGACTTTTGGTGGAGCCTTTGATTTCCATAGAGAAAAAGAATGTTGTGAAATGAGAGAAGAATGTTGAACTGAAGAACAAAGAAGTTTGTAAGCAGATTTGACTGAATACTTCTTTGACTTTTCGTGCCTCCATTCCCAATAGCCAGGTTTGTCTTTCGAAAGAACCACCTGTTTAAGATCATAAAAAAAAAGTAGTACAAAGTTCTTGTTCCCAAATAAAAAATTGTCGCCTCCAAATAAGGTTTCACTCCCAAGTATCTCTCACCCAACTTCCAAAGTTACAAATGTTGTCATTATGTTGGTTACTAAGGTTATAAAGACGCTTATACCTAGAAAATAGAGTTGAAGACCCAAACCAATGATCATGCTAAAAACTAGTCATTGTTTTAGTATTGGGGTTATATCAGAAGAAAAAAGTATAAGAGGATAGGGAATTACAAACTAGAGAGTGGAGAAGAATTTGAGTTCATAGTTTTTTTTGGATGGGTAAGATTTTTTTATTAAGTGTTTCTTATTTTTCCATAAGTAAGGAATTAATCAATTTTTTTAGAATTATGGTTGACTTTTACAAAAATTGTTATTCACGAGAATCAAATCTTTTAACTTTTGATCTTTCTAGGGAATTAATAATATCTTACATTACTAGATCATTTGGTTATCTAATTTATACATTATACTTAACTTTAGGAGTCTATTAATAAGGATTAAAACAATATATTACTATTCTTGGGTTATCAAATGATAATGCCTATTATTACTATCATATCCATGCAGTTATGATATCTCTATCAGAAGAATAAATTAGTGAAGAAATAAAACACAAAGTTAGGTTGTTACCTACCCCAATCAGTTTCTATATTAATATTATTGTATAAAATAAGAAAAAAATGTAGTGTAGTGAGTGTGTACTAATCTTTATGTATCACTCATAAAATAATAAACTTGACTTTGACATAAAATGTAATTAAAAAAACTCCCCCACTCCTCACTAACCACTCTATCATGTATATATATACATAATACATGCATGTCCTTCAATTTGCCACTGCCTATATATACAAAGTAGAGTAAACCTAGTTGATGAATAATTAGTCCAATCAAGGTAACCACAACCTCAAATATTACAACACCAAAAATGGTTGCAAGAAAAGGAGAATTTACAGTGAATGTGACAAAGAAGGAGGTGGTGACTGCAGTGTTGCCAATGCAAGAGCATTGGCTACCAATGTCTAACCTTGACCTTCTTCTTCCACCTGTGGACGTTTGCATCTTCTTTTGCTACAATAATCCTTTATCAAGTTTCACATCAATAATAGGGTCTCTCAAACATTCCTTAGCTCAGGCTTTAGTTTCATACTATGCCCTTGCTGGTGAAGTTGTGAACAACTCCATGGGTGAGCCTGAACTTCTTTGTAACAACCGTGGTGTTGATTTTGTTGAAGCTCATGCTGATGTTGAGTTACAGTACCTCAACTTGTATAACCCAGATGACACCATTGAAGGGAAGTTTGTCCCAACCAAAAAGCAAGGTGTGCTTGTTGTTCAGGTACTTGAAATAAATAACTTTATCGAACACAACTGTCCCATGTTACAAAACATGTTTGACCGTTTTTAAGTTTTTTTAATATCCATAACTAATATTACATATGAGGGAATTAGTCAAATGATAAGGGTACAAGACTTAAGGAATAAAGTAATAAGGAGGTCGATGATAAAAAAGACTAATATTACGTATGTTGACTTAAGGAATAAAGTAATAAGGAGGTCGATGGTAAAAAAGACTAATATTACGTATGTTTAGAAGAGAATAAATCATTGCATGTTTCTGAACACATCCAAATTTACCCTGTATTAAATATAAATTAGTTAAGATTACATGCATATATTATTTTATGATTTGAAAGCATTTGAGATTATTGTATCAGAGTCCTTCAATAATTTCTATTAGAATAAAGTATCACCTATTTATGAATAATTAACAAATCATCTTTAAAGTGTATGACTGTCTCTCCTAACAAGTATCGTTTATAATAAAATGTGTGCTCATGCAGGCAACTACGTTGAAATGTGGTGGATTAGTAGTGGCATGTACATTTGATCATCGCATAGCAGATGCTTACTCAACAAACATGTTCCTCGTATCATGGGCCGACATAGCAGCCCAGCCCACGAAGCCCACAACTTTACCACAACCTTGTTTTCGTCGCTCTATTCTTTGCCCACGACGACCACCTTCCATTCACCCTTCTCTTAATGACATGTATGTCCTCATCTCCGACCTCCCTCCTCCACCGCAACAACAACCCGAAACCATATCCAAACAACTCATTAGCCGCATCTACCACGTCAAAGTTGAACAACTTAACCGCATGCAGACACTAGCTAGCTCAAACAATGTAAAACGCACTAAGCTTGAGTCTTTCTCAGCATTCTTATGGAAAATTGTTGCTTCTTCTTCTTCTTCTTCTTCTTGTGAGACTAGTTTTGATGGCGATGAAAAAAGGGTTGTTGTAAAGATGGGTGTTGTGGTTGATGGAAGGAAGAGACTCAACAATGGTGACAAAGACAAAGAGGCAATGATGACTTCTTACTTTGGCAACGTACTTTCTATTCCATACGGTGGGAAATCCACGACGGAGCTCGTTAACAACCCACTTAGCTGGGTGGCTGACCAGGTTATATATTACCTTCTCTTCCTTGTTACGACTCGTTTGTCACGACACTAAAAAAAGCGACTCAATACACAATATTTCACGATCATATTTTCTGTGCTGGGATTCTATCCGATACTTGAAAGTCCAGTATTAAATTTAGTTTGTGACATCAAAAATAATCTAAATGTGCAGATTTTTTTATTATTTTATTTTTATTATATCTCCCACATATTCGAATAGTAATAGATAATGGAAGTGCTAATATTCTCATAATCATTTATAGTTGATGCCTAATGTGCATGCTTTATGATAGAAGTAACTTTAATTCTACTATGATTTCCTACATAGGTTCATGAGTTTTTAGAGGAAGCAGTGACAGAAGAGCATTTCTTGGGGCTCATTGATTGGGTGGAAGAACACCGACCTGTTCCAGGGTTGGCTAAGATTTACTGTGGAAGCAGCAGTGAAGAAGAAGAAGAAGGAGCTTCTTTTGTTGTTTCTTGTGGACAAAGGTTCCCAGTGTCAAAGGTTGACTTTGGGTGGGGAAAACCTGTGTTCGGATCATACCATTTTCCATGGGGTGGAAATGCTGGCTACGTCATGCCAATGCCTAGTCCTGATGGTAATGGAGACTGGATAGTATACATGCACCTTCTCAAGGGTCATTTGGACTTAATTGAGTCCCAAGCTTCTCATGTTTTTAGGCCCTTCTCTTGGGATTGTCTCCCAAATCAAACTAAAGAAACTTGTTAATGAGCAATGATCAACTGTCTCAAAACATGTCCTGAAAATTATCTCAAGCCAATCATATTTTAGCAAATAAATATGTTATTTTCTATTTTCTTTTTATTTATATGTCAATTTCTAATTAGCTTGAACAAGTAATTGGAACACCCTTAAAAATAGGAAATCTTCATTCCTTGTTAATCAATCAATTTCTACTTATTTGGTTGAGTGACTTGTTCATTTGTTGTAATTTATGAATATTATTATTGATTTAAGCATTGTAAATTCCCATTATTATTAATAAAATTTATTTGCTTGATCAAAAATATATATTATTGATTTAATTTCTATGTCACATGTTAATTTCCTATAATTAAGATTTATTCTCAACAAAACTTTTAATAAATTAAAATTAACATAATGTTGTTTTGATGAGAAAAGATTAATTGTTAGCTAGTGATTTAATTTATGGGAAAAAGGGTTATAAGGTACTTTTGATTATACTTTTTATCCATCTAATATTCAAAACTCCTATCTAATAGTCTCCTATGAGAAAAGTAGATATAAAATGTCTTATCTAATAAAGAGGAAGTTTTTAGAATTTAGTAACATCTCAATCACTAAATAATAACTTTATGTGTGTGGCTCTACTCAAATAACAAAGACTATTTTACTTCATTCATTTTAGCTATGAAAACCTCATGATAATTTGAAAACATTAGAAAAAACATTTGAATCTCTTTAAAAAATAATATAAAACATACACCCCTTTCACACAGAAAAACTAAGATTATTAGGTAGTGAAACTCATGCCCCCCATGCAAAGCCAAATGAAACCAATTACAATGCACAATGATTGATTCAGCCTTTATGAGTTTATTCCGTTGAGTAATTTATTGAACCTCTACTTTATTTAAGGAAAATAGGGATCACCAAATAAGAAGTATAAAATAAATTAAACAGTAGTGAGTAACTGCTCACCTAAAACATCATGACCTATATATATATATATATATATATATATATATATATATATATATATATATATATATATATATATATATGACATCAACATGAAAGAGAGAGAGAGAGAGATACACTTAAACAATTTATAGTAACAAGAACTAGAACATAAAAGAAGTATATATGTTGCTTTCAGCTTATGGGATGCATCATTATTATCCTGCGTATAGATCCACACACATAAGCCAAATGAAAGACATTAATATTCTCACTCTTGGGATGGTTTCCACTTTCCAACTTTCTAACAATTAAACTATATAGAAAGAGTATACAAAGAGAAATAAAATTCAATGTAGAAAGACTTTTTTCTTTCATAGACTTTCTTTGAAAACACTATTATAAATGGTAAATTACACTCACACCCCCTGAATTTTAGTGAAATTACAAAAATCACCTCTCCATTTTTTGTCCTTACATGAACCATATCTACCTCCTACACGAACCACCTTTAGTTTTGTATATATATTACACTGACTACCCATGCATGTTATAAAAGTGTAATATCTTAAATAAAAAATGTGTGGTGAGTGTAATTAATTTAAAAAATATATTATATATTGTGTAACATTTCAAATAGTACAAAAATCAATGTTTCTTTATTATTTTTGTCTCATTAAGAAATATATTACTAATTCTAAAGATATGTTTAAATAACTCTTATAATATTTTGTAACGAGCCAAGTAATGAAGACGCATCAACTCTCATATTATTTGAATTTGTCTACACAATATACAATATTTAATTTAATTTAATTACACACGCCACACGTTTTTTGTTTAAAACATTAAACTTTTATATTATGGGGTAGTCAGTGTAACATATATACAAAATTAGGGATGATTCGTGTAAGGACAAAAAATTGAAGGGTGATTTATGTAATTTTACTAAAACTCAGGGAGTGTGAGTGTAATTTTCTATTATAAAAGTATATTAACTTCTTCAAATTAAAACAAAACATATCATTAAAGATGTATAGCTAATTTTAATAGTATTACCATAACATTAATGATAATGCCTTATTCTTTAGAAATTCTGAAAGATAAAGAACCAAACCTTTTTTTAATGATATTATTATTATTGTATCTCTATTCAAATGACAAAGACACGATAACTTCTTTTGGGATCCATGCTTGTACAAAGACTTCGACGTGAAAGAGAGATCAACTTAACAAATTGATTAGTAATAATAATAAAAAATAAAAATAAAATATCGGAAGTATTTTAAGTAATATGTAGCATTTAGCCTGCGTATAGATACAAACATATAAGCCAAATGAAAAACAATAGTCTGAGTTATGGGATGTTTCCAATTTTCAACATTTTGAAAAAGGAAAATCAATGTAGAAAATAGAAATACATTTTTCTTTCACCCGCTTTCTTTGAAAACCGTATTATAATTAAAACATATTAATTTCATTAAACTAAATTAAACTAAAACATGTATCATTAAAAATATAACAAACTGTAATCAAAATATAAAAATCGTGTACCTAATTAATTATTTTCTTTTTTTATCGTAAATTTTATTTGTTATAGTTGGTTTTAAATTATAGAATATATAAATATAAATTATTTGTAATCTGTAAATCAATTATTAAAATGATTTGAATTTTTTCATTCAAAATTTGATTTTGATAGATATAAGACATGATTTGACCGACTTTAAAAAATATTTTCCAATTTTAACCAATTTAATTACACGGGTGTGTGCAATTAATCACATTTTTCTAGCATGGGTACTATTTGACCGTTTTTATGGTTTAAGTGTAACAAGGTTAAAAATAATCATTTGACATTGGACCCCTACAAAGGTCTAATATGGTAAAAGAATGATGTCATGGCCCTTAAGAATCTATATTACTACTTGCTGTTTTTGTTAGGCATCTACAATAGCCGTTGGATCTCAAATGCCTTACTTTGATCCTTTATTTTTCTGAACTCTGCATTCATTGTCTCTTTCTCACAAAACAATCCTCTTTATCAATCAATCATCACACAAGGTAATCATGCTCAAACAACGAGTCCCCATTCCTCATCTCATGTCCATTACAAAAATAGCAATGGACCAGTGTATAGTCACCACCCAAGAAATACCAATTTCGAATGGATGATAAGGTAAAGGGCTTAAGGAATAAAGTGAAAAAGGTTGTGGGTTTGAGTCTCACCCATAACAAATTAAAAAAAAAAAAAATTATAAGGTGGTTTGATAATTAAAGAGTATGGGTGAAGTAAATGAGGTTGATGATTCGAGTCTCGTCCACAACAAATACTAACATACTAACAATTAACATTTGTCGATAAAAAAATAATAATGCAACCATAGGAGATAATATTGAATATGTAGGGGCGTCCATGTTGGTGGGGCTAGGGTCTATTGCTAATTGGGATTAGGGGTGGAAAAACTGGCCGGCCCATTGCTAAAATGGCTCAAAATGTGGGTTGGGTTGGGTTGGTCCGACCCTTATTGCTAAAATGGCTCAAAATGTCAGCCCGACCCATATTTGGCAGGGTTGGCAGGCCAGCAGGCTGACCCGTTTTTATTTTTCTTTTCAAAAACACATTTAAATTACACTGATATTTCATGACTTTTAGTAAAATTACACAAATTATCCTTCCATTTTCTACACTTACAAAAAACCATTAATTTATAAACATACATTACATTGATCAACTATGTATGAGAGGTGCAATTTTATAAATAAAAAATGATAAATGTAATTAAGTTAAACAAAATATGATATATGATATAAATTAAACACTAATATGTAAATGTCTTGTATTGTATATGATATAAATTACATTAATAAGTAATTTACTCATAAATGTGTTATATATGAATAATAAGTTGGTTGCACACAGTATATGTAAAATGTTGGGTTGGAAAACAATATTAAATTGAATACATTATTGGAATCACATGTAACATTAAAATGGTAAAGCAATATTATTTTGGCTCGCCGGGGCCCGTCTAAAAAACGAGCTTCTAAAACGGGTTGAATATGAGCTTTTGAGTTAAAATCTTCAATCCGGCCCACCAAAAATGTCAATCAAAATGGGCTGGCCCGTCGGGCCAAGCCCATATTGCCATCCCTAATTGGGATAAGACAAAATACCAATTTCATATTCATGATAAGGTAGACTTATTTACATGACATTTTGTTTTTGATGGTATAGAATTTGAAGTGGACACATGATTTCTATTCGATTGGAATTCATCCAAAAGAACCTACATATACTCCAATGTTCGAAGAAAATTTATTAAATTCGATAGTAATGATATAAGATAATGTCACTAATCAAAATAAATATTAATTTATAAATTTCAAATTTTAACGAGCGTTAAAATTTTAATATGTTGCATATATTATCATATTTACTCAATGAACTTAAAGTAGAATTTAGTTATAAAAATTAATATATTAATAAAATAAAACATAAAAATTAAGATATTTATTAAAATAAAAATAAAATGGGAACTTTATCATTGTGTACCCTAGGTGGTTGCACCGCTGTAGATGCCGAGGGCTGACCCTGCTTCTATAATTGGTTGGATTTTAGCATTTCACTACTAGTTAAACCAATAAGCAACTTTATGATGCACATGGGAATGTAGGCTTATAGGATCCTCACATGGATTAATTGTAGGCTGAATGAGTTTACAACTTAAACCCCACAATGAGAACTAAGATGACATTAGTGATGACAATGAAAACTGAACTCGCGGGTACCTGTCCGAACTCAACTCAAATTTAACAGGGAAAACCCGATGTAATTGAGTTCGGGTTCGAGTTTTACCCGAATTCAAATTTCGGGTTTGGTATTAACAATATCAAACCCGAACCCGATTAATATATATAAAACTATAAAATTATATATATATATATATATATATATATATATATATTTCCCATATATAAGCTATATTTTCATAGTATATATATAAGTTATACATATATAAATTTCATACACATATATATAAAAAATATGTATTTTCGGATTCAGGGATGATATCATTGTTTTCAACCCCGCTTAATTCGGGTTCGAGTTCGAGTTTTGGATTTCAGGTTCGGGGTTGGGAAAACACAAACCCGATCCCGATCCACCCCGTTGTCATTCCTAGATGACATAGTAGGGTCCAACATAATACAGTGGAATTTGTATCTATGACATATGTCAAAAAATAAAAATATAATAGTTCTAATTTTAACTTATTTTTAATAAAATAAATTATAAATAATTTTCCTTTATAATCCGATACTTGATTAGTATTGAAGAGGAGTTGGACATCTGAGTTCTATTTACATAAAAAGTGACTTTCGTTAACTCACTCAAGACACCTCTCTTTTCAATAATGACAACTTTACCAAATTAAGTTTATAAAACTCAATTCAGTGTCCTTGAATTAAGAGTTTTTTTCATTATAAGAATGCAAACTTTGGGCAAAAAAGCAAATAAAAGAGGGTGGTTTGTTGTTATGGTTGTGTGGGCTTAACAAAAAAGAATAATAGTAGCTTTTTGGTCACGAGATAATGAAGAAAGTGCGATTGCTTGAGCATGAATAAACTTCCTCCAACCCCACTTTACACTTTCTTCTCCAACAACCTATTCTCATAATGTTTCTTTTTTACTTAATCCTTGTCATATTCTGCTTAAAACCTTTGCATTCATATGACATCAAAACACCACTTTAATTACTTGCACTCACACACATTTCATTTTGAACAACCCTCACTTCTTCATTCTCTTCTTAGCTTCTATGTAACTAAATAATTTATGCATTCAATATTTACTAAACATATTTTATATCAACAATATATCCCACTTTATAGTGAAGTGAAAAATATTGAATGTTCAAATCTTATCCACAATAAATACAAACAAACTAATATTTGTCCGACTTTATGACATAGGTCATGACCATAATGAATATTAATGAATATGTAAGCCTGTTACTCTTAGAAACAAGATAAACGTCAACCTTGTGATTCTCTCTCATGCCAAGATCATGTCACACTACCTCTCCAACATGTGAAAGCCTTTATATATAAACCCAAAACATTACAACCTTCAAGCATATCAACCTTAACAAGGACGAGTTCCTATCCTAGACTGGTCAAGGTAACACTGTTCCTCATCATATATCTTATAGTATACAAAACCAGTCCCATAATATAGTGTTGTACAACCTTCATTTCATAAACACAAAGGTTTTTTGCCCATCAACAATGATTGAAAACTCTATGTGCTTCACACTTATTAACTTTGCTAATCAATTAATTTTACATCAAGGGGCATATAAGTCATTATGTGTGTAAATAAATAGGAGTTTTTAAGTAATATATTATTATCATTGTAAATGAATTTTTAACAATAGTAGACATGATAATGTAAGTGAGTGCTATTGATAATCATTATTTTTCTAAAAAAACATTAAAAGTAAAATAATAAAAAAACATAAAAGGGTTTAATATTAGTATGAGGAGAAAAAGGAAAAAAAAGACACAGATGCTAACAACATTTCTTGATTTTCTTCCATTACTTCTCTGTTATTATTATATCTCATCTTCCTCAAATCCAAATCTAATCGTTGGTTAGGGTTTTCAGATTTAAGATTTCCTCTTTTACTTTTTTCAAACACTACTATCCCTTTACTCAAAGATACACACACTACGTTATCTCAAATCATCCCCTGTTTTTTGTTTCAGTAACTCGCCAAATCACTGTGATTCGATAAGGTATTTTATTCCTTCCTACTCTGAATTCTTGAAGAAAAAAAGAGAGTTTTATTATTATTATTATTCAATTGTTTTGTGAAGAATTTTTTATTTTCAAGTTTAATTAAAAAAAATAAAGGAGGAATTTTTGTTTTCTTTGAAATTACTCAGATGATTCTATGTGGTGTAGTGCATAAGATGGTGATTAAGGACACAAATTCATTTGATTAAGAGATTATCTGAACAATGGGGTTGCGTTGATGGTTTGACGTGGAAATTAGAACCCTCTGTTACCAAAATCCTGTCAATTGCATTTTGGTTTACTTCAATTGACAATTGATTTTCCCCAATCTTGTAGATTGTTTTATTATTTATGGTGTATGTTACAAATTACAATCACTATTTTTTTCTTTCAATTTTTCGAAACTATAGCTTTTGCATTAACTTTACCAGTTACTAAATACTGATTCAGAGTAGTAAATGTAATAGTGGTTAACCTTACCCATTGCAAATGTTAGAAGGTTAGTATTTGTCGACTCGATTTCTTAAACCCTCCACCCTAACTACGAGATCACCTTGTGACTGCCCAATGATATCGTTACTTGTTTTTTATATTGCTGGGCAACTAGCTACATTTGGAAATTGGAATAGGCTTTTCGGAATTTTGGGTGAAACTTGGGTATGTGCACATGTCTTGAATCATTTTTTATCTTGTGTTGATTAATTTCAGAGGTTTTGGCTAGAGTGAGGAGGAAAAGGAGTTATAGCAACGTGTTTTGTATGTCAATAGATTTCCGTGGGAGATTCTTATCGTTTTAGGGTTGATTTATATTAAGATTGCTTTCAATGTGTAAAATTAACACTTTGTTGGTCTTCTGTGCCCTTTCATGCAAGGATACCTTAACCTTCATATTCCTTGTATTCCTTCTTTCTCTCTATGTTTATTCTTGCTCTGTCCCAAATAAAATTGTTATTAATTAATGTGTCTTTTGCCTCTTTAGCACACAATAGGCATATACTTTATTTGCCAAATCTCTTTCCCTTATTCCTGTGACTTTTGTGATAGTTATTTTTGTATTCTTAACTCAGGAATGACTTTTAAAGACTAACCAATTTAGGGCTTCATCTTTGGCTTTTAATTTTTAAGATCTTGTCTTTAAACCTGTACTTGTTCATATAGTAGGTGACTTGGAGAAGGTGGAAGCACATACAATCTTCAAGAGACTTCAAATCTTAGGGATAGTGTTGCAATGTTGGACTCTAAAGAAATTATGAAATTCAAATCTTACCAGAACCAGGCTAATTTGTTTGTGAAGGAGTATTTGTTAGCAGACCCTCTAATTCCATATACTTCCATTATTGGTGGCATTTTTGCTTGCAAGATGGTATGTTGTATTATGTTATGTTGTCATACTATTTTCTAAAGTAGATTTCTTAAGCGATTTTAAAGTTATTGTGACTTATTATTTTTCATCTTATATTTATCTCTAAATCTCCCTTGTTTCAGGTCTATGATCTTACTCAGCTTTTCAGCACTGTTTACTTTAAGACCTATTCTAGCCTCACTAGAATCCAACGCATTGAGTGGAATAACCGGTCACTGAATGTTTTCATTTAGTAGATATCTGTTCTTTTGTTTCTTAAGATATTATTGTTTACGAATTCTTCTATTCTATGTGCAGTTCTATCTCAACCATTCATGCCATTTTCATAACAGCTATGTCTTTGTACTTGGTATTTTGCTCGGATTTATATTCTGACAACCAGGCGGCTGAACTCATTACAAATCAAAGCACATCAATGTCTACTTTTGTTCTGGGGGTAGGAATGATCTGGACATTTTCAACTCATTTGCCTTTTCTTATCCTCTTTGTGATTTATCTCTAGAAGTCACCATTATGATAATTGATAGGCAATAATCACTTATAATTGTGTTACCTTGGAAGTCAGTATTGCTAATTTCACCTAACCTATAGAATGAGGTGGGTTTTTCATTTCTTGACATTTTTATGATAGAGATATTGTAAATTGATTGTATATCACTTGACATTCTGTAAACTAAATTGGTGTAACATGAGTGCAGTAGAGGGTAGTCTTTTGTAGTGAATCAAGTGATGATGGAACCCAGCATGGAGTTTTAAGATTTTAGAGTGTATCTAAATATCAAGTACTCAAACACAAAAGACTTAATTTGTAGGGATACTGATGAATGGTGATAAAATACTTTTTCCTTCAGTTGCATGTAGCATGGTGCTCGATTTTCAAAATTTATCTTTTAGGTCATAGCTTTGCTCAAGAATTAAAGAAAAACAGGGTAATCCCATATGCATCTTCTCTCACATTACTCACCAGTTGAACTTCAAAATCATGAAGCAAGGGCTTGTAATACCTGTATGCTTGCTAAGTATTGCAATCTGTTTAGTAGCTTGGATTGAATGGTTTAGACTGATATTGCTTTGTAGAAGGAATTATTATCTTTATCGTATGCATGATTTTACAGTCAAATAATGATGCTTAAATCTTTGGAGTTAATTTGTTTTTGGAGAACTATTGAAAGTGCAATTTATATTAGGATACGGGCTTTGGCGGTGTCGCTTTGTAAAAGAAATTATCATCTTTATCATATGCATGATTTTTTAATGAAATAATGATGCTTAAATCTAAGGAATTAATTCTTATGGAGAACTACTGAAAATGAAATCTATATGAGGATAGAAGCTTATCTGGTGAAGAAGTCTGTATTTTTATGTTTGAATTTTCTTGTGACAGGTTTCTGTTGGTTACTTCATTGCTGACATTGGAATGATATTTTGGTTTTTTCCTTCTCTTGGTGGATATGAGTATGTAAGAACCATATAACTTTTCACTTGTATAGCTTATCGACCTGTCTTGTTTAGCTGAATTCTTTTATTCAACTTTAAGATATTTCACTTGATAGGAACTCGGCTGAAGATGATTATGGCCAGACTTTGGTTTCCTACCTTTTTCTTCCTCTTTTGGTTGGGTCAGAATTTAACATGATTTTACATATTAAACATGGTTTCAGGTGATTCACCATCTGTTTTCTGTAGTAGCAGTAGCCTATTCAATGTTAAGTGGGGAAGGGCAGCTATACACATACATGGTTCTGATCTCTGAGACAACAACTCCAGGGATTAATTTGAGATGGTAATCTTGCACTTGCATTTGACTTCTAATATATCATGTAGTTTTTTTGTTCATGTGCATATCGTGTTTGTGAAGGTATCTGGACGTAGCTGGAATGAAAAGGTCCAAAGCTTATCTTATCAACGGGGTTGTGATATTCATCGCTTGGCTGGTATGTAAAGTCACTGCAGTATGAAATATATTCATGCCAGTCTTATTTATCATGTTACTTGCATAATCATCGTGAATCTGATATCATTTTGAGTATATAGATTTCCAATTCTTTCCCCAACCTCACTAAAATATCCTATCTTTGCATGCAGGTTGCCAGAATACTTTTGTTCGTTTACATGTTTTACCATGTTTACTTGCACTTTGATCAGGTAATGGTTACACTGACTTTAAGAATTTTCCGGTGTATGGTGCCTTTCTGCTAGCAGATCTTGACATTAAACTTTTAGGTTCTTAATATTTGTTAGTATTACTGTCACTGGGAAATATGAAGTTGAATCATGTTTGTGATAAAATGCTATAGTATTGTGGGAGGATCACAAAAATTGTGTGATTATTGAACAGGTTCAGCATATGCACACCTTTGGGCAAATACTAGTTATTGTTGTGCCTGTAGTGCTATCAATTATGAACTTGGTTTGGTTTTCAAAGATTATCAAAGGGTTGAGGAAGACATTGGCGAAGAGGCAGTAATTATTTTGCATGAGGAAAATGAAGTATAGGCTATAGTGTTTGATGATATTTGCCTTTGTATTCTCTGTGCACTGAAAGATGTAATAGGACTGAAACAACTCAACATGTTTGGATACCTTTTGGGATCTGAACTATATTGTATAAATATATGTTAATTCTGCTACTTTATGTTCCATTTCATGTACATTTATTCTTCTAGTTTATGTTCCATTTCATGTACATTTATTGCCTTAGTCTAACTTTTGTATTTTTAATTGCAATTTATTTCATTCTAAGGAGAAACTAAATTTATAGAGCGATGGGAAAATAGAGCAATGAGGAGGTTGTGGATTCAAGTTTCATTCATTATTAACATATTAACATTTGTCTATGTTCAACTCTTGGGATGAATAATGGATATATTATGGTTAACAGCTTAATGAATACAATAAACTTTTGAGTGCAATTTAATAATTTAAAAATGTTCATATTCAAATACTTAGGTCTAAGTTTAAATAATTGTTTCCTATAGATGATATAGAACTAGAATCAAGAGAATGATTATGAGGTGGTGCAGATGATGAAAAATGCATTATCTCTCGACCACTCTGGCCATGTGTAATCGAAATTTGAGGCGTGCTAAAAGAGAGTGAACATTTATGAAATTTAATCATTCTACAATCTTCTTCATTTGACTCGGGTTCCTGCAACGCAGCACAATAAAATTATTCTATTTCTTAAGAAGATGATATTGTGCATGGTACATAATTTCAGCATTATCTTTGCTTCGTTTTGTTTTAATCACAATATTGAATCTATAAACTAAATGCACATTTTTCTTCTTTACAAATCATTTGATATCTTAAACTAATAATGAAACTCAAGTTTGTCAAAAATTTAAGTGTGCAACGAAGTGATCTGAAATAATTGAAAATTTTACCTGGTTTAGATCATAATTAGTTTGTGAAAACCCTTTACTATTGTCTAACAGATGAAGCTCTTGCTTAACAATCCTGCTTCCATATTTTGATACTCTTAAAGTAGTTCCTGTTGATCTGAGTGGTTTAGTAAGAGAGAGAAATCAATTAACAAAACTTGATAAAATGGTTTACTAATAAAGTGATAATGTTTAAATATGGTATATATTCATCTATTAAATCATATATATATATATATACTCCATTGCTTGCTTATTACCTTTTGGGTGAACACAATTGTAGATCATGAACATGTGTATTTCCTTCCAGCAACTGATACACTGGTACAAGGGTGGCATGTTCTTGCATATTTCTATACATCTAGCAAAACCCAGAATTTTACTTAGATCTAGGAAATACTTTTTTTGTTTTGATGGCAAGAATAGAGAGCTATGTATATAGAAATGCACATTTGGCTGCTCATGCAATGAAACCAGATTAAAGCATCCCCTTTCTAGAGCATATGGTTAATGCTTATGCACCTAACCTAGATAGTTTTGTACGACTCATATTCTTATTTCTATGTATGTTTGCACATGCAATAAACACATTTCAGATTAATGCATATTAAAGCACTTTTTTCTAATAAAGGAATGTAATATACGATTCAATGGAGATCAAACTACTTTGTTATAAAAGTATAATTATATTAATTGATGTAATTTAATCGGGTAGAGATAGACAGATAGTGTAATATAGGGTCTTGAAAACAAATAATCTTCTTCTATATGATTAACTATAATAGTTGAGGACCTTTATTAAAAAATGTTTTTTTTTTCAGCAATAAATTATTGCCTCATTTAATATGGAATGATTATGAGAAAGATACATATTGTAAGACTTGGAGGGAACAACATATCATATTAATTAGGACTACATTACATGACTGAGATGCATATATACCTGAAGGTGGCTTTTGATGTGAGCAATGTTCAGTCCTTTCACACGCATCTGCTGCAAAATCTGTTTTGGAGTTGCCTCTGCAAAATAAAATCACTTTGCTAAATTTTCATCTCTAGTTTTTTTAAATAACATCTCTAGTTGAATCATGGCAAAGAAATATTCCTTCCCCCTCTTGTTTGGTGTTAAGACACACTAGACACAAAAAAGATGAAGCAACAATAAACTTTTAATTCATCTCTTTTCTTTCTTTTGCATATTTTTTTGCTGTATATATATGGTAGTATGGTAGTAACTTATATTGCAAGGAAAAGCTATATTGTTTTTCTTCTCTTGACTTGAATAGACTGAGCATCAGAATAAAATCACCCAAATCAAACTAATCATGAACGTTTTTTACATAGCCTTGTATCCTTGTATCCCAAATGTTTTTTTTACATATTTCACTATAATTTTCCTCTCATACCTCTTTATTTATAATAGGCTTTGGATTGAAGATACTAACTTGACCTCCACTTATTCTCTACTCTAATAATTAGCTTATTCTCTGAGTAATTGAACATGCACTCTAACTCTCTAAGTAAATTGGACTTTATCTCCGAGGTAACTCGAATTTATATATTTTCCCATCAAAGTAAGGAAGAATACCCAACAGTTTTGGGTAGTGTAAATAACAATAAACATCCAATATGAGCTAGTTCCACAGAAATTGGAGTCTCAGACATAAAAAACATTAAATAAATCTAGACATGTAAATCACACAGCATAGAAAAAGCAATTATAATGGTCATGGACCTGAAGAGTTGAAATTAAAATGTTAACCATATCAAACAAACATCATGGCCTTAAATTTTGGGGTAACTAAATTGTTAACCCTAGCTAGAAATAGTAGAATATGAAAAGGAAGGAAAACTTACTGTGTTTTCCACCTAGACTTTCAACAGCTTCAACGAAATGTTGATGGAGTTCAGGTTTCCATCGAAGGCGTGGTAGTTCAGATTTGTTATAATGCCTAACACCGAATTTCTGAAAGTTTTTCATTTTTTAATCTTCTTCACTTTTCTGAGAATAATATGAAATGTGAAGTAGAAAGTGGAGCTGAATGCAAGAACGTAACACACACATAAATAAGACAGTACGGTCTTGCTTCAAATATGAATGCAGCAGCAACCATAGAATGTTTGCAAAAGTCTAAAGCAAATAATGACTTTTACAAAATTGAAATGGATTTATGGTTAAAAGCTAGAACATATTCTATTGACTTTTTTTGCAAAGAGAAAAGTTCGTTTTTGTTGGTGGAATTCGACACTCCATTTTACACACTCTTTATAGGTGCTTTTTAATTTGTTTGAAAATATATACTTGCATTCAACATCAATTAATCCTTTCACGGACATTTACATAAAAGTTTTGAACTTGAAACCTGGCTTAATTTTTTTTAAAAGCAGATAATTAATCATAAAAATGTATAAGATATAGGTTGTATATTTTTCTAAGCAAAGAAGTGAATTATAATAAGAGGCACGTGGGTATAGCTACGTCACTAAGTTAGAAGCTAAACCTAGTGAGATATGTTTTTGGGTACTGGGGTCTATTATTTTTGGGTGTGTCCTCCAACAAATGTCGCTACTAAAAATTAAATTATTAACTTTTTAATCTTTTGAGAATTTTGTAAAACTTTGCATCACTCTATTAACGTCTTTTGGATCAAAATATAGTGAGATATGTGATCAACCAACAAAATCAGATCCCATGTTACTGAAAAACAACTTTCAAGATCTAATTTAAATGAATTTATTCAAAAATTATATTTGGATAAGAATGACTTTATTCATAAGCAAATTTGGATAAAAAATTTACCTAGAAAAAAAATAGGATGCATGTGTTGTAGTCATCATTAGATAAATGATGTAAGAAAACAAATTAATAACGAGTTTCATCAATTATGTTAAATTGTAACACACCACTTTTTATATTTCTAAAAATTTACAAAGAAAGAAAAGTATGAGAAGAAAAGTAATAAGAATATATTCATGGAAAATGTCATTTAATAAATTTATTTTTCCACATGTTCCTAACTCACATGGTTAACATCAATGAATGGAGAAGAATAGAAGGGCTATGAATGGGGGAAGGGACAAGGAAGACAATTGTCTCCCTTATTCGAGAACATGAGAAATGAAAGATATATGATTTTGTCTTCAGAAAAAACTCAAATTGGAGAACTATAATAATAGACGCATGAAATGTTTGAGAAATCGTCCAAAATCTTCATCTCTCATTCATCCAACATCCAAATTAAGGGGGAGATTTTTTAAGTCAACACTTCTTTTCCATTCTCCTCCAAAATCACACACACAAAGAGGATATGTTACTGAAACCCAGATTAAGGGTATATCAATGATATGTTATTTTTGTTCTATTTCTTTAATTTAGATAATTTATCCCTCTCATAGCAATTCACGGTAATATTTTATATGGTTTCTGTTTGAAGATCAAAATGAAAAATAAATTTTATATCTTTTTGGAAATAATTTTCAAAATGGTTGAATGAATTTGAAAAAAAATCTCCCTCTTGTCTATATGAATGAGAATTAGTTGTCTAACTTTTTATGTCTCAATTTAATATTTTTATATTATTTGGTGAATATGATTAGTTTGGGACACGAGAAAATAAAATGTCGAGAAGAGACAATAATGTTTTATGTCTCTATATCCCTTTGGAGTAAAAATCAATGGCCAACTTGACCTGATGCATGAAGTAAGTGCATATTATAATAATATAATCTCTGGACTTATCCGGTGTTTGAATATGCCGGCCCACGTGATTTTATGAATGATATGACTTGCATATTATAATCTCTAATGCATAAGTATTTAGTGTTTTGAATAAATTCAAGATCTCAAATTCTTCATGCTAATAATTAATTATATTTATGATGGATTGAGGATCTAGACGTCAGTCTAGTGATGTAAGGTCATGCTAGATATTCAATATGATCAAAAGGTCAATGTTACAATTCCTAATAGCGATACTTATAGGAAGAAACATTAATATACCTTGGAAATGATTAATTCTTTACCCATAAAGTGAGAATATATCATTAGTACAAAAAATTCTTAATTAATAACAAGTCTTTGATATATTCAAGCTTAAAGTAACACCTTCAACATAAGAGTATGACGAAAAGATTTTATAAGTGAAATATTTTCCTAATTCCTAAAATAAAAAACTCATAAATAGAAGGGGATACAATTCTTTGAAAAAATACCAAACTTGTTTTTCTAATTTAATCTTTGAAAAAATAAAGTTACAAATAGTATTGAAGAATTTCTTATGGGATAATTTCATGTATTTTTCTCACGAGGTTGAATCTATAACCCCTTGGGGAAAAAGGCATTTATTGTGTGTTTATATATCATGCCTAAATAATTAAATATTCCGATGAAAGCCCAACAATTGTTTAAAATGAATGCAGCAAAAGAGAAAATAGATAAGTTTAGGTTGTGATATTTGGGGAAATAAAACAAAAAATACTTCATTTCATCTCATTTTCAATCAATCTCTTTTCATGTCAATAGTAGGCGGTGCCTACTTTAGGACCCATCTTGCCGTATCCAACACTACTCTTTCCCCAAAATTAAAACCATCAATCTTATCCCATTTTTACTCAAATTTAAGAATAAAACTGTCATATAATATTTTCTTGGGAGATGATTAACTTACTCAAATTTACATGATAGCCATCAATTTTAAGAAAATCTAATGGTTTGAATTAGTGAGTAAATATAAATCATTAGATTTTCTAGAATTGATGTGGACTAAGTTTAAAGAAACTTACTATTCTTGATCATTTTTTCTTTTGTTTTTTTCTCACTCCAAGAGGAGAGGATCTTGACCATAGTAGAATAACCTAAAGTATATAAATTATCAATAAACTATGCACCGTCATAACTAACCTTCCATGAGTAAGCTTTTGATTGATTAATCTCAAGGGATGGTCCAATCTACATGCACGTAAACCCTAAAAGGAGCATGCATGAACAAGGTGTTTTCTATTGTGTTAGGAATGCATTTTCCAAATAAACGTGTTTGAGATAAACAATTAATGAGAATGAATGAACCAATATAGTAATATTCTTTAAAACAGTTCCATTGTGAAGGTGACGAATATAATATTCTTTAAACGTTGATGATTGATGCATCATTTTTGCCCCACTACTTTTGAAAGTTATCTACTACCATTATAATTTTGTCATACATAAAAGTTTGATTATATTAAAATTGATATATCTCCAACCAATAGAAAAAATATGAGAATAAAACTCATGTCATATATGATGACAAATGAAATTTTAAATCTTAAAGCTCAAAAGAATTGTCTATGTTTCTAATGGTTTCTTTTCAATATTTATTTAATTATATTGGTCCTACAAACTACTGAGGTGAATATTATCAAAAGAAAGTATACACATTTAAATACGTGTGTAAAAGGTATTAAATTATTACGAACTTTACGCTGTTGACTTGGGCTTTTCATAAAATTAAATATAAAAAATCTCAAAAACTCAATTTTCCTGCTATCTCAAATATACATTTTTTCCTTCTATAGCTATAAAAATAGACCTTTAGGATCCATCAAGTGGGGAAGAGTGTTTTTGTTCATTGTATCTAAGTATTTGCGCACGTGATAAAAAAAGACTTAAAATAAATAACTATTCCACATAAGTTGAAGTTATGAGGGTAATATTTAGGTGTTTATATTTATACATAGTCATTGTATCATTTATCATTCATTTATACTACTTTTATTTAAGATTCAATGATGATTAAAAGTAAATGGTGGATAAATGTAATGACAATATAAAGATTTGTTACATTATAAATGTATAAATCTTTTTCCCTTAACTTATCATCAATTCCACTAATAATTCAATTAGATCATTTATTTGGATCCCAACACGACTAAATTATAATCATATAATAGCCGAGAACTTTGAGATGACCATAAATCAACTCAATGTGTTAACATAATATACTTAAACATTATAGGTAATTAAATATATGAGATTGCTCCCACAAAAAATTGAAGAAGGTTGAAGATTTGAAGAGGTAGGTTTGAAGTGTGGGCCGTGTGGGAAGTAAGAACAAAAGCCCTAAAAAAGAGTCGCTTAGATGCACTAGTTTTGCAGTTGAACCCACCGGTATTATTTTTACATTGAAAAATCATAAAAAATAAAATAAATTTTTTTATTACTTAGTGAAATGTAATATACATAATACAAAAAAATTAGGAACATTTGATCCTTGAAGGGTAGGAGTGTACTAGTAGGAGAATGTTGTACGTTCTTTCCCCTACAAACTTTCAAACAACCCCCCCTCAATTCTTGAAAACCGACGCACACCTTCGTTCTTTATTTTCCTCAAATGTTAAATAAAAAAGATTGTTTAATTTAATGCATTTCCATAGTTTTTTAAAAGAGAGCCCAAGACATCTAAATGAAAACTAGGATGACATGTAGGCTTAAAATAAGAGATTTTTGCAAAAGAATTTTAAAAACGACAAAAAATTGCCACAAAAAAGACAACATAAATGAACATGAAATTTATGAAGACAATTATGAGAAGTCACATGCATGTTTTATATGAATGTCTACTTGTGTAGTTGTGTTGATAGTAAAGGTTACACAATTGCAATGATGAAAAAAGAACAGAAATCAATTGAAAATGAGTTTGGCTTCATCTAAGTTCCCCCCATTGCAGTAATGGATGCCATTGGTGTGTGCATTTTGGTGCATAACTTTCATACAATTTAGGCCCCATATCCGAATTGTGCGGTCATCACTGGCTGAGGCTAACATGTGTGGGTTAGCAGGATTCCAACTTACACAATTAACAGCCCCTGAATGACCAGACAATACCTCTATAAGCTTCTCTGAGCTTCTGTGCCATATGTATACCTACAAACATTGAAACCAATGACATTTTAAGTTTAACAATAATTGACCTTGCATAAGAAGTTAGCTAGGAACGATTCATAAGACACTCTGCATGCTTATGGAACAAAATCACATCCAAGTGAAAGGAGCTTCATAGCTTCTAAAATTCTATTAATTTAAGCAAAGTACATCATGTATCTAGATTCTAGAATCCTCATAGGGAATCTACTAAACAAAAAACTAGAGCTTTAGAAACACCTATTTGAAGATTTAGAATATAAAAAAAAAGAGCACCTATTTGGAGATTTATAAACATTCAAACCACAGCACTAGTGCATGAGCCTTATGTGCCCAATATTGTAATGGTTTTTTTAGCCAGCATCAAATTGCCTGTGATCACTGTCAGTTTGAGACACATTTGTCCCTCTGACAGCATAACACAGAAACATACAAGAAGCAAAAGAATTTCAACTTGCAAACTATTGACAACTACACTTCAATACAATCACTCTGATCAATAATTTAATATTCATACCTGTGAATCCTCACTTCCGCTAGCGATAAAACCTTGCTTAAGTCCACCAAAGCAAGATCTTACAATAAACCGGGTGCGACTATGACCTTTGTACTTGCCAACAAGCTTAGGATCACCTTCAATATTCCATAGATGTATTTCTTGGTTCAAAAGATTAACCAACAAAAATCTGTTATCCTTTGATGAAGAAAATGAGGTTATTGTCTGATACTCTTCAATAAATCTTTCATCCTTCGTTTCTCTGTTTAATAACAGCACTGCATTGTCTTTACAAATACTTATAATCTCTTCCCCATCACCTGTTATTTCCAAGTCAGAGATCTTAAGCGTTTTTTGTCCTTTCCAAGACTCCACCTCTTTCCCATCTAATTCCCACATGCAAATGCTCTTGTCGCTTATGCCAGAAAGTATATATTTCCCAGTTGGAAACCATGCACAAGATACTAGGCCAGCACCAGTTCTTTCATAAATTTGAAGGCACTTACCAGTAGAGACATCCCAACGCCTAATACTCTCCTCCACTCCACATGTGAGGAGCTCTTGGTCATTAGGACTCCAAGAAACAGAAGAAACGGGTCTCTGGTGACCAGACAATCTATGCTTTACAGAAAGTCCACCATTCACGTCAACCTTTAAAACAAAACAACAACAACAATAACCAAGCTGTGAGCATGCAATTTTCGTGCATTAACCAATGAGGGTACCATCTGTATTTAATATGAAGAAAAAAAATTACAAGTGAACTTGCATTTTGAGTAAGAGGGTAATATCAAAACACGAGCAATGATAACACGTTTGAGAAGCAAATTAAAAATAGAAGTATGAGAACAAAAGACAAAATGAAAAAGGTCAAACCAATACGAAATATTACCTCCCAAATGATTGCAGATCGATCATTTGATGCTGAAGCTAAATATTTTCCATTATGTGAAAATTGTACAAACCAGACTTCATCATCATGTGCCTCTAATATCTATTGGAATATTAGTAGAAAAATAACATCAAATTATAATATGGATAGTGCTCATGCTATAGAAAGTAAAGGCAGGGTGGTCGTCATAAATAAAATGCAAAACGATCAAAGCACAAAACATTTTATTTTCACTTTTCACCTTCCTAAGTTCTGGGTTGGATTCTGAAAGAAATCTGATTATAAATATCAAACGCAAGTTCAAAATTTATCTTTGAATCCATTTAACGCTCATGAAAATCAATTGTCAAGAAAGAAAGTGAACTCGAATAAGTACAAAGTGGTGGTGAATCATCAACCAAATAGCAGTTGGAACTAGTGTTAATGTATGTAGCTTTATACAGTGAAACAAGATAACCAAAGAAATAGTAGCTCGACCAGATATCTCTGTTGATGTGCGTATGTCAGTAAGTTTACATGAGCTCCAGGATACATTCATTGGGAATTACGATTTAGATCCTCAAATATGTTAAAGGAAAGTGGTAATGCACTTATATATGAAGATAAGCAGCATAACCTTTATATATGTTAATTGGGGATGGGTTTTCCATCAGAAAGACATTCTACTTTTAAGTTATTGTGTTCTTATTGGAGTAAACTTAGTTTCCCTAAAGAGTAAGAAATGGGAAACTGTTGCTATAGTTCAAGTGCAAGAGCAAAAATTGAGACATGGCATTAGCAACACATGACCTAACTTTAGCTCAAAAGTTCTTAAAGAATTGAGGTTTGGAAAAACAAACACATGTGTGCCCAAGAATGAAACTCATCTCGCATTGGTTTGTTTATAGAAACTAATTTTGTCAACTCTCAGAACACCAACTTGCATGTGTATACTTCGTCTTTCCAAAACCTATCATTATCGAATATCACTAACATATAGTTAATTGGTAAAGCCTTTCTCATCACTAACATTTCTTCTACGCGACGACAAATTTCCACATGGCCTCAAGCCCTCAAAAATAATCAGAGCCATTTTCAGGATGTCACACTTAGGGTCTATTTGCAAGTTGAGTTTTGGAGGAGAAGGAATATAAAGGGATAACAGTGATAGAAATCATATAATGATCTAGAAGTGATCAATGAAAATCATGGCGTCTAGTAAGAATAATAGAAGTCAAGTAAAGAGGCCTCACAATATAAATTAAGACATCAATTTCTGACCTGTGATGTTCTAGAAGGAATCTGATCTTTTCCACAATGATGATCAGAATATAATGAAATCTCCTTATCCAATGAATTGTGAAATGGGCAAGACTCTCGCTGCGATATAAGGGCTTGCTCAACTAGATGTTCCAGCCTCTTTTCAGGTATCATTATTGTCGGGGGAAGCAGTTTCTGCAATTCCTCCAGAAGCTTAGAGCGAGACCCGACCCTTACAGTATTTCGCCTAGGAGATGGAGACACTACGCAGGAAGTAAGTTCATGAATTCTACTACTATTAGTGCAAAGTGGAGCAATCTCAGTCCTCAAGGTCTTCAATGCTTCCATTACCTTCTCACCATCTAAAAGTTCGAAATACTTCTGCTCCAATATTAAAAAGGAAGCTGACCTAACAATGCTTTCATCTTCTAGACCAATTTTATGCAATGACGCTACGCTCTCATCCCAATTGCCATCAAGTATTTGCTGCATCAACAGATTCACCGCAGACGTGTGCAAAGGTATTCCAGACTCCTCCTCTAGATGTTCCCCACTCTTTCTGTAACCTAGAGAATACAATGCCTTTGAAATTATCCTAACAAACTCTTCCCTTTTAATCAATCCTCTCGAACCGATAACTTGTTTGTCCCCTTCGGGGGACGATAGGGGCCGAGCCATGAAGCCACTGGATGAGCCTCCAACAGGCTCTTTCAAAGAAGAAACGTTAGACAATGCAACTAATCCTATAGAGGACAATTTCAATCGTTTTAAAGCTGGTTCTTCATCTTCCACACCTCCCATGAAAATGCACCTCAGCCCATGTATAATTTTCAGTACAACACAGAAAATTCCTTTTCAAAACCTCAACCAACAAATGTCTGCATAAAAAATCACCATAGAAACAGAAACATCATCATCATCATCATCATCAACACCAAGAACAGTAAGTACCAGAAGCATAAACAGAAAAAACCAATACCTCACAAGAAATTCAACACAATCCAACAAATAAATAAAAATGGTAGAAACGAACACAAATCCTTGAATACACGATTTCTAGCAGAGGCTATGTGAAATTGAATTAAACTAAATTAAATTTTAAAAAATATAAGAAAAAAGTAATGAGCATGATAAGGTGAAGTAAAATAATAATAATAATAATAATAAGGGATTTATGGAAGAAAGAAAGAGAAGAAAAGTGAGATAAGAAATGAAAGATCGAATGAGTAAAGAAAACGGTGATGATCCACCGACTTACCAAACCAACGCTTATTCCTTTTTCTCTTTCTCTCTTCTCTCTTTCTCTCTTTCTCTCTTTCTCTCTTTCTCTCTTCTCTCTTTCTTTCTTTCTCCTCTCTTCACTCTTATAAAACTCCCACCCCTCTATACAAATACAAAACAACATATATTATTTTAAATCAATTTCATTTTTATACAATTTTTAACTTTATAATTTTTACATTTTTCTTATAACCAAATGTATCTATAATCAACTAATCTTAGTGTCCATGTATGACTATCTCTCCTTATTTCTCGTGAAACAAACTTTAACCTTTTATCCCAATCAAAATATATATTATAACTTTTTACCAATGCACTACTAGACACATACACATTGGTAACTTTATTCCAATAAGCATTGCTAACTTTGTACTTTTTCATGGTTTGCTAACGTAATTACAAGTTGTTTATATTTTAACTACAACCGCAATTTAAAACTATGTTCACCACCATAACCCAAAACCCACAACTTAAAACCATGTATTGATAATCAAAAACTTATTTTTCCTTTACTATGTTTCAAAAATCAACGTCATATACTAACTTCCCTAAAAATTTAAGCCAACTTACAAACACACATACCCTTGAAGTTGAACCCCCTATCAAACTTAGTGCTTATAAAATGGTTTATAAACAGGTTAATAAGGCAAAACTTAAAATGCATAATCACACAAAGGAGTAAGGGACTATCTTTAAAAACTCCATAATGTCATGGAAGTTAAGCATGTGATACTACTTCATTTACAGCCCCAAAATAATGAAACTTAGGGACAAAATGAGAGGCCCCAAGACTCAAAAACATACATAGAACTTGGAAATTGTTGATTTACATAGAGCTTAATAACCTTCCACTTAAGTAGTAAGTTATTAAGCAACACTGAAAGAACTTGCTGCACTCTCTACAAATTTCCTAGCTCCCTTGAACCATCTCTTATCTCCGGCTTGAGCCTTTAAAATGTATAGTTTCCCATCTTTTACAGTTGCACTAATTAGTTGGTGCTTCCCTCCTTCATCTCCATCAGCTGTCCTTGTCAACACGGACAAAAAGTAGTATTCTTTCCCATCGACCACAGGTGTCGCGCTCTCTAAGATGTTCGCTGTGGCTACCGCGTTTGCATCGAATCCACCCTGAAAGATTCAAGCCCTGACTCAGTTAGGACATGCAGTGCAATCAATATATTTGGTCTGTTTTTTGTTTAATTCATAATAATCACTTACCTCGGATGCAGTTTCACCAAAGAAAGCTTGTTTCCCAAGCAAATAATCCACCTGCAAAGATGAAAAACCATAAGCATTGTTGTTATTCTTATCGAATTATGAGGACTTCAAACAGAGAAGCACAACTTAAATCGGGATATGATTAAGTTGTCCTATTTAATTATGTTGGGAAGTAAGTCCCACATAGCTCACCTCACTGTTTCGGGAAAGGTTTAAATACCTATTTGACTATTCTTCTTATTGGCAATTGGTTTTGAGATGAAACATTAATATGCTATTAGAAAAAGTACTTTTTTACCTTAGAGAGGAACTCCTCAGGTGCACCATAGTCCTTGATGGACTTCTTATCAGTTGGAGTGACAGTGACAACGAGATTGCTGGTTGTATCAAAGTTATCCTCATACCTAAGGACCTGTCCAACATACTCGACCTCTTTGCTCCGGTTCCACTTTGCGGGAATCAATAGTTTGAATCCATCCCCATTGTATGGCAAGAAGTCTGTGTTTGTCTTTGGCTTTCCAAACACATTAGCTGCAAGCAAAATTATCAGAATTTAACTTCTTTCATATTCAAACAACCAAAAATCTAATTGCCCAAATAAGCCATTCCATCTCCATGTTTATTTCTTGGACATGAAATTCACTTATGGGCCTCAACCTAACAACTTCAGCTTTTGAGATAAGTTGATCGTTGAGTCCTTGATATGGTATTAGAGACTATAACCAAGTGATAAAGATTGCAGATTACATTCTTTCAATTATAATTTCTGTACAAGGTTGAGGTAGCTTGTACTTCAAGCAAATGGACAATAAAACCCATACACACTTCCTTTAGTACAAAGAAATTTCAGTTCAAAACATAACATTGATTTTAAGCCTATTAATACTGGGATGTAAGTCTCATATGGTATTACTCATTTTCCTATGCATAGTTTAAATATTGGGCTAGTTCTCTTGTTGTCAAAATTGGTTTTGGTTTTGAGACAAAACCTAACTTATTCTATTTGCCTAATTCTCTTATTTAATTGTCAATAACAGCATCATGCATTATAGAAGTTGGTTATATTGATATAGAAATATAAAGAAAGAAAAATACCAGCTTCCCCATAGGCAGCATCAGCAGGGGAGACCTTTGATGCAACAGCAGCAGCACCAATGAGGACAGTAAGGGCTAACCTACGAGAGAGTGTGTTATCATCTTGGACTGCATTTTTGTGAGCCTTACAAACTATATGGTTTGGTTTGGTGTTTACTACTTGTCTTTGTGATGAGGATCTAGCAAGAGTAGTGAGTGCATGTTGGTGTAATAAACATTGGGTTGAAGCCATTCTGTGCTTGCTTACTCTCTCACTTTTTAGTTACTTATCACTTATGAGACTGAATTCAACTGTGAATTTCGTTTTAGATGACATTATCAGAATGTGTGATATGGATTTCGAACTGGAAGCGGATAATTGGATCAGATTTTTTATATCGGATAAGGTTCTCCGATCTATGATTGGTGCCACGTATTCTCATTTCATCTTCACATGTCAAATACCCACACATTAGGCTTAGGGAAGGGAGATCATCTCTCTAATTTTTAGTGTATCAATGTGTACCAATCCAGTCAAAAATGACATGTAATAAAAAAATATAAATAACATTTTATACATTACTTGGTACATGCAGTATAATTGACTTAGGACATGAAGACAAAAAAATTTAAGCCATGTCATCCTTATCCCGCTATCGCTATTGTTCATTTGTTTAGTTAAGGATGGAGAGAAACTTTCTTTAACTACATCACTTTTTTTTTAGAGATACATTGACTTCACATTTTACATTTTAATCATCAATTTTAGGAAAATTTAATGGTTTGATTTAATTGATAGATCTAAACCATTAAATTTTCATAGAATTGATAACTAAGATGTGAAGTAAGTTTAAAAAACTTAATCTTAAAATAAGCGGATCGTCACCATTTTATAATTTACACCAAACGTAACCTTATCCTCTGTATATTTGTACACTCTTACTATAAATATTTATATATTTTCAATATATTATTTAAATTATAATTAAATATGAATAATAAATAATATATTCACAGTTAAAATATAATTACATTGTTAATACATACATTTTTTTCTAAATTTTAATTGGGGGCAAATATATCTCTTATAAATATATCAATTCGTTTTTAAAATGGACATGTGAGTATTGTCATAAGATATGTGGTTATTGTAATTTGTACTAATAATATTTATTCAGGATTATATGATTTTTCTTGTAGAAATTAAAAAATATAAGAACAAAATAGGAAAGTAGAAATTATATCATAATAGTAGTTATATCATATTTTGGTTTTATATATAGTGTAAAAGTATAGATACATAAAGAGTTAATTACACTAACACCCCCTGAGTTTTAGTGAAATTACATAAATCACCCCTCTTTTTTTTGTCATTTCACGAACTACCCCTAATTTTGTACATATATTACACTAACCACATCTGATGAGATATAAGTGTAATATTTATAAAAAAACATGTGATGTGTGTAATTAAGTTAAACAAAATATTATATATTGTGTAGACAAATCCAAATAATATAAGAGTCAATGTTTCTTCATTATTTGGTTCATTACAAAATAGTATAAGAGTTATATAATCATATCATTAGACTTGTTAATATATTGTGTAATAAAACAAAAATAATAAAAAGACATTCAGTTTTGTACTATTTGGAATTGTCTACCAAATTATAATATTTTGTTTAACTTAATTACATTCACCACACGTTTTTTGTTTAAAATATTACATTTATATCTCATTAGGGGTTGTCAGTGTAATATAGGTATAAAATTAGGGTGGTTCGTGTAATAGAGAGGGATAATTCGTGTAATGACAAAAAAAGGAGGAGTAATTTATGTAATTTCACTAAAACTCATGGGAAGAAGTATAATTAACTCATATATAAACAATTGCAATTTTAGTTCATTCTTTGCTTGTTTACTGATTTTTAATCATTAATTGTCATAAGTGCATTTAGTCATAGTTACGTATTTTCAAATAAAAAAAATTATATAAAAAAATGTGTGTGTGACTCAATTATTATTTTCTAATTTCAAGTTATTCTTTAGTTTTTGTTGATGGTAATGATAACATAATTTTGTGTACGGTAAAAAGACAAAAATAAATAAATTAATAGTTCAATTTTTTGAAATGATTTTTATTGAGAGATACAATCACACCCCATAAAATGATTAGTTTTTTACTAATAAAGTAGGACGTGCTATTGGTAATATAAAAAACATTTAAATCAATAAAGTTTGATCATAATATATATACACTGAGAATATAAAGATTTATATATACTCAATATAACATCTTATCCTTTACTTGATTTTTGTTAAGAGTCATTGTATCCATTTTTCTAATAAAATTTAATGAAGTAATTTAATTAAAATTCTATGAGTGATTAGTGATGAACAATCTTTCTTATTAGTATTATTATCAACGATAATAATAAAAATGGAAAATAAATAAATAAATTCAGCAATGATTCATAAGTTACAAGACTAAGAATAAAAAAGGAAAATAAATATTAATGTTTTTAAAATTTTGATATCCATGTCAACCTTGACAAGCACCTCTCACAAAGACGTATACTAATTCATCATCTTCTTCTTCTTCTTCAACAGTTTCTCAATGTTATTCTATTCATCTTCTCAATGATAAATATTAACATTATTGAAACTATAATTTGGTATACATTTTTGATTTCTCAACAATAGTCTTAAATGTCTATTTGGGAATCTTCCATGTTTGAATCATCTGTAGTAACACATTGTTGAATTCAAAGGGAGAAGAATCATCCATGTTTGAATCTTCTCTGCCCAATTTTCATTTTTTCTATTATTATTATTATTCCCATTTTATTTTTTTAACTTGGGTGTCTGAAATGTTACTACTTTACCATTGTACCCTCCCCTCTCATGAATTATATAAGCTTCATCACTTTTCTCTCTTTTCTTGTTTCTAATTATTTTTTCATTCTCCTCTTCCTCTGGTTTGTTCATTTAAACCATTTTCACTTTACATCTTTGTAGTTATAAACATGATACAGTATTTGCAAAGTGAAATGAAGTTTCAATTTTTTTTTGTTTATTGATCCGTATCATCATAAGTCAATGCGCTTTTTGCTTCTGCTCCTGAATCTGGGAAACAGAGAAAAGAAAAAAGAAAACTTGTGCTATCCCTTTTTTTCTTTGTTGCTTTCCCAATTATTTATATATGTTTTTTCAACTTATTTATATATGTTTTTTCTTTGCACTTTTTTATGCTTTGTGGTATTTGATTATGTGATTGTGACCTGCCTAAGTGCTTTTTCATAGCTGAGGAGTGTTTCCCTTCTCTCCTTTCCACCAGTTAAAAGCAATTGATTTTTATGGTTTGTGCTTTGATAATTGACAAGGCATATAGTAATAACCAATTTGTGTAATGTTGGTTCAGATTGTGTGTTGGTTTAATCATGATAGGCCTAACTTAACAAGTTGGTTGAGAAGAGATATGGATGAATGTTTATATGAATTCCTGGTTAGTGTTGGTATGGTTAACTTGAAGCTACCAATAAGAGCTCCTCTTGTGTTATGGTTTAGGAAAATGAAATTGAGTCTCTTACATTCATTTGGAGTCTTTGAGTGTGTTAGTTTTCTAATGCATGATGATTAATGATACAATGATGTCGGGCGTAATGCCATTTCGGATAATGCTCTCTGATGTTCTTTTTTGTTGTTCTTTGTAGCATGGTAATGATGTCTAATAAAATTACACCTGAAAATATTTTTAACAATATTGTGGAAACACTTGCTGAGAGGCAAAAATCTGTGTCATTCTTTGAGGAAGAGAAGTCAAACTCAGTCACCATTCAGTTCAATAGACTGTTTGGACGCCAAAAACCTGTGCACCACATTTTAGGGGGAGGAAAATGTATGGTAGTTATAGTCAATTTCCTATAAAATTGATCAAATTTGTCTCACTTTTGAAATTTTTTGTCTCTTTGAATGATGATGTAGCTGCTGATTGCTTGTTATGGAGGAACAAGAAGATATCTTCTAGCGTTTTAACTGCTGCAACAATTTTATGGGTGCTCTTTGAATGGCTTAACTATAATTTCCTAACTCTTCTATGCTTTGCTCTGGTTCTTGGCATGCTTGTGCAATTTCTTTGGACAAATGCATCTGGCTTGCTTAACAGGTTATCTAACCATCTTAACATCTCGTCTTTTGTTACCTGACTTTATGTAAATGACTTTATAAAAATTTAGTGCTTTAAGTATGTTTTGTTCTCTTTAGTGACAGGAAGCCATCTAGAGCCCCCTACTTTGTTGTCCCAGAAGATTTCTTTGTGAATATTGCAACTATGGTTGGTGCGGAGGTTAACCGTGGTTTGAGGTTTCTTCAAGATATTGCACGTGGAGGAAACCTGAAGCAATTTCTTATTGTATGTTTGTGCTTATGTTTGCTTACTTTGCTATTGTTATTCATAATCTAGATCTATGCTTAAAACATAACTTTGGGGTTGAACCATTCTTCAGTTTTTTGACACTACTGTTTGCTTCATTGCTTATTTTTCAATCAATTGCAACTACTTTTTTGTTTGCCACAACGTTTTTCAAGTGTGGCATTTTATTGTTGTTAGTATGTAAGCTGCTGTCTTTTCTGTTGAAATTTTGGTATAGGCTCTATATTAAACTTTCTGCAATGCAGAAACAGAAAGTTTTCGAGTTTGTGAAAACTTCTCATGTCAACTAAACATTGTGGAGCAATAGCTTGCAAAAGCCATTTTGTTTTGAGCTGTATGATATGACAATAACAAATTCATAATTATATATGTTGCTAGAGATGTGAACACTACTCTGCACAGAGAATGTAGAGCGCCGTGTTTGGGTGGAAGAGAACTGATGGTAGGAGGGAATGAGGGGTGATATATTCATTGAATTGGGGAAATAAGGATTGTAAAGTTAATTAGGATTACTATATGATAAATTAACAATGAGGATGGTTGTTGTAAGCATCTTGAGTGCACAAGCATAATGATGCATTTTATACTTTGTCATCAATTATATAGCTTTTTATTAACCATTTATATAACTTACATTTATTTTTATATGCTAGAAAAGTAAATATATTCCGTCTAAGGAATTTGTATTTTGTAATCAATGGTTAAATCATGCGCAGGTCGTGGTAAGCTTGTGGGCTGGTGCTGTGATTGGTAGCTGGTGCAACTTTTTGACTGTCATGTATATTGGTAAGAGACCTGTTTTCTTTTCATCCATTGATAGACCAAATACTCTTGTAATTGAGTGTGTTTACAAGATTGTTTGCTGAAATGATTGATTTAGCTGAACAAAGTTTGAAAAATATACTTCAAATTTCAACTAAACAGTATTAAATGTTTTCTCCCAAAAATGAGAATACTTGAAATTATGGAAGTTGTATAATATTATCAAGGGCATGCGAGTTATCTATTTTGAAACAATATGATAATAGTGAGTGCTCAAGTTTATTGTTTTGTGGATAATTTCATCCTCATACTATTCAGTTCTGTTTAACAAGAATGCTATTGTTTGTGGTTATTATGTTATACTTGGTAGCTAAAACTTGTATTGTGGTTAGGTTTTGTTGCTGCACACACACTCCCAGTTCTGTATGAAAAGTATGAGGATGAAGTTGATAACTTTGTGTACAAGGTCCTTCATCAGATGCAACATAACTACAGGAAGGTGGATGCAGGTTTCCTTGGGAAAATCCCCAAGGGAAAGTTCAATGGAAACAAGTATGAATAGATTTATTCTTATGTATATATGATTTATTCTTATGTATATATTACAATATGGTTTGTTTTTCCCTTCACAAAAAATCACCATCCTCAACCTAAACCTCAAACACCCTCCTCCATTCATGAATCAAGCTTCCTATGTTTGACTTCAGAGTTTAATCAAACATATTGATGTATTAGTTGTTCCAAAACAAGTATAATAAGTTCTTCGTAGAGTCACTGGGAATGTAAAATTAAAATTATTGTAATATATACTATCTTTTTATGAATTAAAATTCCATTCTAAAAAAATCCCAACTTTTTTGGAATGAGGACATCATTTGACTTCATACAACCAAAGATATGGTTAAGTTGTTAAAGTGAAACTTGAACCATACAAGAGAATATATGCACAACCTCGTTTTATAGCCACCACACACACACCTACTTGAAAGAACAATTCTACTACTAGATACTTTTACCTACATAATATTATATCTTAATCTTAACCCAACTAATGTAGTTGTCTTAAATATTTTTCAACGTTTTTTTTATAATAATCACAACAAAGTTTGAGATGGCTAGGAAATAACTATCAACTTTTTCAAACTTATTTGGGCATTGAACACTTAATAAGAATATAATTATAACAACTTAATTTTTGTTATGGGTAGAACTAGAACTGGAAAAGAGGATTGGGTTGGTATGGAAATAATATATTATATAAGGCATGAACCAAAATCTTTTGCCAAAGATCTTTGAATAAAGATTAGTGTCCAAACAAATCATGAAAATGATGATTGTGAGATTGATGTAGCGTAAGCAGTGTAGTTGATAGTAAATTAAAAAAATAGGAGGTACCAAGGATGAAAAAGAGTTATGCAAGCTTATTATCAATGATACTATATGCACTTAAAAAATAAGACATGGAGCATCTATGTAACCTTCAATAATCTTGCTTACATGCTGTGTCTTGAAGTTAAGATTAGAATAATCTCATTGAAACATGAATCCAAGTCCTTAATGATGTCAACTTTGAGAATGAAATGTTGCAAGGTATATATATATGTGGGCAAGAGATTTTCACACATAATTTTCAAGTGTGTAAGCATACAGCAGTTTTATACTTAGGAGGTCATGTATAGTATTCTTATGCCTTGGACCAACAAACTGGTTAATTGCTGCATATTCAGGTCCACTATTTCAACGTCCATCTTTTACAACTTCATTTCCAATTGAAAATATCTTTAGATGATTGGGAAATGATGGAAGCTTATTTCTCTCTGTGAAAATCATCACTTTATATATCTCACATGATTGAGATAAACACGCCATTTGAATTAAAAATAATAATGTGAGTTACTTTATTTGGTGCAACTTCCACATTAGGCATGCAAATCAAATTTTTAATGTGTAAAGTATGCTCATAGAATTATATGATTTTTTAACATGATTTATAGAACTTTACACACGTTAAAAATATTATTTACATGCTTACAGAAAAGGCCAAATATCATTGAATGTGGGCAATAAATTGTCTAGTAACGTAGGAACCCTCTCTATTAATGGAGAGACAAGTAGAATTTTTATACTTAGCTTAAGGGTAAAAATGTCATTATACAAGTAAATAGAATAACATAATTGTATTTTCATTTTTATTTTTATATTGTTGTATACATCATGTGTCTCTCTATTAATAAAGAGGATCCATACTCTTTTCAAACATGAGCTGGTGATTGTTGCATTGCCTGAATATAGCAGTTTTCCATCAATTTGGTGGGGTGAGCAAGTGTTGACAATCATTTTTGGATGCTTTACTTTGTTTCTCAATTGGAATTTCCACATTTCACACTATTCATGTTTCATACTAGGTTTAGGTATGAAGAGTTTAGACCAAATTTGGCTGATTGTGTCTCATATGCAATCTCTAGGTTATATCAATTAAAAAAATTAATATTTTTTAGTATTATTTTAATTTTGCTTTATTATTATCAGCTTTAGACAATATATAAGACATAATTTGGGATAAGATATTTGTTCATTTATCTAATTCAAATGGATGAATAGAAATGAAGGAACTCATAGAATTACAGAAGCAAATATGACAGAAAATGATCAAGATATAGTTAGTTTAGCTATAAGAAAGATAAACATGTATTTGAGAAGTTCCAATCCAATAAAATAGTCACAAGGGGAATAATTCTACTACTGCAAATGTGGAACCAAATTAAACTATTATGTTGTTATTCTTTAATTAAGATATATTTTCAATAAGAGTAGTTTGCATTTTGCAATATATACCCAATATAAGGCACAAACTAGTGAACAAGTAATTCAATTGACACAAAATAAGGTAAGATTCTGCCTTTCCTTAAACATATGGTTTTATATACTATTGGATGCTAAAATTGATAGATCCAGATAAATTTTAAGAAACCAATCTTCCATTTCCATTCAATTTGACCATATATTTTAAAAATGACTTTCCAAAGGTCAACTAAGTTAGTAAAATCATGGGATATAAAGTATAAATACTAATATTCAAATATTGAGAGTTATATAATTTTCCCTTTTTTCTTCCTATAAAAAAAGCATTTATAAAAAATAAAAGTTTAATATTTATGTAATTTTTTTTATACATTTGATATATTATTCATGTATGTTGTTTTTTATAAGGTTGAAGAATAGTTTACATCTAATGCCATTACTAGACTACTAGTGAATGAATGCATACACTATTTGTGTTGCAGGCTTATTCTATAACCTATGATAGATATTGGACATTTTAAGTGGGTGATAGTAACTTAGCCATTCAATTTTGGACATTTATGTAATTTTCTTATTTGTGTTGCAGGATTTTCCAAGAATGAATGATCATGATGTGGAGTAAATTTTTTTCACTTACTTTTAGAGTAAGTAGATTCCTCCCATATGTAATATTATATGTGAGGTTCAGATTGATTTAATGATTTATATTTTTAAATAATTTAAAATCTATATCTTATTTTTTTCCTTCTATTTCCTGATGTCACCTTATCATATGTTCTGCTATAGTTGATTGGTTAAAGTGGTTTGTTCATTTGTTTGATAAAGCAGTTGTCATATTCTTACCAACAAATGTGTGTTTCATATTTGATACTAACTTTCATTTGTTGATTGGTATGAATGAATACCACATATATTTTTTCTCTTTTGACAATGTTGTCCCTTTTTCAGTCCCCATTTAATACCAACTTGTGACACTGCCACGTGTTAATCACCTTCAATAAATATTCAGATAACACTAACCATGTGCATCCAGAATTAGATTTCATTCCATTATTTCTATCTAAATAGACAGCTCAAAAATATACTCTGCAACCAATATCTGAATTTCACACCAATTTTCTCTTACCCCAAACAATTTTATTCATAAAAATATATACTTTAACCAATATGAGTTTGACTAAAGTGTATTACACAACCATCATTCATGTATGTATCACTATAGTAATTTAAAGAGGACGCAGTCAAATCTTCTATCTTCATCAACTACTCATTCAACAACAGTATGTTGTTGATGTCATTAAGATTAAGAAGTTGGTTAAGCTACTTCATTTCCTAGTTTATAGGATTAAGTTAATAATCTTCAAGTCATTTTTGTAATATGTATTTAAACTTGTATTCTTCTCATAAAATTGAATGGAATATTGAAATCTCTTTACATCATTCATGTATGTATCACTCTTATTTTATAAAAAATTCTTAAGGAATAAATTTATTTATTGATATTAAACTTTATATACATATATGCAGTTAAAAAAATATATCACAAAATTGAAAGGATAAACAAATATTGTCACATATTTGACTTACACAACATAATTTTAGCCAAAACATTGAAAACAAGATTTTTGTAGCAGGCAAACTGGTCCCATATTCATTTATCAGAGGACACATATTTAGCCATTGCTTTGTGTTGTTATTGAGTATTGACAAGCACAAGTCACTATTGTACTGTGGCATATTTGCTCTCTTCTTTCTTTGGTGATATCATTGTCTTTCTTGCTGTTAAAAACTATGCCCTATGCTACCTTCTTGTCAAATCTTTCCTAACAGAAGCACATGTTTAGAGGGAAAGAGGAAAAGGGCTTCAGTTTCTAGCATCTACCTATACAAAAAGGGTATTAGCTATATCTCATGAGTGCTTCTTCTTTTCTGCTCTTATATATAATTGTAAAGGAGAGTCTGGTGTATTTTTTCCAATTATATTTGCTTGTTTTATGTTTTTCATTAATCACAGAAAGTAAAGTTTTCAGCTATTTGTAAATCACTTCATTTTTTTTAATTTGTGACCCATTTCTAGTCTTCTAGTGCTAATAAACTGTCTCAATTTTTTCCAACTTTGTTGGGTATTTTTCTTTAATACTTGTATATCATTATTGTTTATTGCTGTTCTTGGCCTGTTTTTTAATGTGCATGGTGTACTTTTAACTATAGTTGAATTTCCTTTTTGGACCGCTTGGAGAGTAAACTTTTGTTGCTTTATTTATATGCCCAACTCAGAATGGCAAAATCAACTCGTGGATCCATAATAATGAAGAGGCTCTTTAAAAAAATATGTAGTTTCTTTCACTTTACAACTTTATATGATTATTCAATTAGCTTGACCAATAGAGATTATTTTATTGTGCTTGTAAAGCTTGTTCTAGTCTAAAGTTCTCTTCTTTTTTTGCTACAACAGATAACTGGTGTGGTTAATTATAGCCATGACAACCAACATTCCTGGTTGGAATTTTGAGAGTGATACATTTGTCACCAATCAAAAGAGATCCATAGGGTGTGTATTATCTAAATCTGTAAAACCAAGCTACTATCTCAATTAACTTTGATTGTAATTGTCTGAGTGATTAATTATACAGGCTAGACCAAGAACTTGTAGAGCTACTATGGCAAAATGGGCAAGTAGTTTTCAACAGCCAAACACAAAGGAAACAAGTTGGAAATTCATCTGATATGAGACAGGTTCAGAAAAATGAGGGGTCAACTTTGAGGACTAGTGTACCTTATGGCAACTCAAGTAATTTGAGTCAAGAAGATGAGACAATTTCATGGCTCCAATACCCACTTGAGGATCCATTGGAACAACAATTTAGTTCAAACTTTTTACCTGAAATAGCACCTTATCATGTTGAGTCTTATAAGCCAATCAAGCCATTGGAAGAAGGAAATTTTGTCAAAATTGTTGCGCCTAGTGCTCCTCATGCAACTTCAAATTCACAATCACCTAATATGAAACCTTGTGTTCAGGAATTCCAAGCAAATCCTGTGCCTGTTCCTAGATTTCATGTTCCTGATTCAGCTAAACAAACCAATGACTTAGGTAGAACAAAAAAGGTCCCAAAATTTTCAGGCTTTTCAGCACCTCCTAATGTTTCTTCAGTATCTGCTAATGCACTGGTTGGAAAGAAAGTTAGTACACAAAATGAAGGCAAAGAGTGCTCAGTGATGACAGTTGGTTCAAGTCACTGTGGCAGCAATCACATACCTCAGGAACCAGATGTAAGCATGGTATCAAGTAGTGGTTGGGCTACTACTTTATCTGCTGAAACTGAAGCTGCAAGAGATCATGTCCAGAGAACACTCCCTTGGAGCGAAAAGGGAAAATCGGAGATGGTTGAACCAAATTTGACTTCATCTTCTGGTGGCTCAGGCAGCAGCAGTCTTGGAAAAACATGTTCCCTGTCAACAGGAAATCTTGGCCAAAAGAGAAAAAGGACTGATGCAGAAGAATCAGAGGAACAAAGTGAGGTGAAGCCCTCTCCTTCCATTTACCTTCATGATTATAGTAAACCATCAATTAAGTCCTCCAAATATGAGTGTGTCACAACTCACAAGTTAGATCCTTGGAAGATTTGTGTCATCATATAATTTATAAATGCTATCACTTGGTGTAAAATTTGGTCCCTAAAAGATTTTAAAAATCACCAGTTAAGTCTTAAAAGTACCAATATCACATTTTAAAACTTCCAAGAACTCATTTGGTGAAAACACAAATCTTTTGGGATCAAATGAATGTTACTTTCTTCTTTGGAGAATTGAATTGACGATTTACTCTTCATGATTAAATGCATGTTTGCTTTGTTGTTGTCGTAGTTTTCTTTTGGACTGATATAGTTGTGTCTACATATTATAGGACATAGAACTTAAATCAGGTATTGGCAGCAAGGCATCACAACACGCAGGGTCTTCCCGAAGGAACCGGGCAGCTGAAGTGCACAATCTATCAGAAAGGGTGGGGCATGTTTTATTTATTTATTTATAAAATTGAACCTTGTGTGAATTTACTCTTACCACTATTGTTCTACTAGTGCAGAGAAGAAGAGATAGAATCAATGAGAAGATGAGGGCATTGCAGCAACTAATACCAAACAGCAACAAGGTTCACTATCATAATGCATACTATCCTTTTCAATTTCTTTAAATGATTCTCCTTATAATAACATTCAATCCTTGCAGACAGACAAAGCATCAATGTTAGAAGAGGCAATTGAATACTTGAAATCACTTCAGTTACAGCTTCAGGTACAAGTGTCTTACAATTTCTTACATGTGACAAATATTTTATATATTAAGAAGTAATAAAGTTTGGTCCAATGATGTTTTCCTAGGTAATGTGGATGGGGGCTGGCATGTCACCAATGATGTTTCCAGGAATTCAGCATTATATGTCACAAATGAGTATGGGAATGGCTGCACCTTCTATTCAAAACCCAATGCAATTACCAAGAGTACCTCTTGATCAGTCCATGCCTCAAAATCCAGTTTTGGGTGCTTTTAATTACCAAAATCAGATGCAAAACTCATTCCTTGCAGAACAATATGCACGTTACATGGGCTGTCACCTTATGCAAAGTGCCACTCAGGTAATTATTTGGTTTCTTTCAAAGTCAACCTTTATATCATCTCATTCTAGTTTTTTTGTTTAAGTTCTATTAGTTTAACTTTAGCCCTTCTAAATCATTCTCATTGTTACCATGTTGGTTCTATCTTGTAGCCAATGAATGCATATAGATATGGTTCACAGGCACTACAACAAGGTCAAACAATGATTACACCCACCACTGGAGCAGCCAATATGGATGATCCTATCAGTGCCAAAATGGGTAAGCCACTTATAATTTTGGTGTATTTTATAAACAGAATAGAACATTTTGAAGGATATCATTCTGTGCTAGTATATTATAGAACAACATTTTGATAGAAATGATAGTTTAATTAATGAAGATATGATCTCATTACTTAATTCATTTGATACAAATAAGTGTATATAGATATATAACAAGTAACTAGTTTAAATTAGAAACTATTAAAACAAACTGATTTACAAGATAAGATGGTAAAGATTAAGTCAAGACTAATAAATCAAATAGAGCCAAATTGTTATGTCCTACTGAATCCTGTTTTGTTTGTGCAGCAAACATTTCTAAATAGTTTCTTTCACTTACAACAAAATATAGCATATCAATTATCCCCTCTTTTTTTTTTTTGTACTCGCTCCTAACCTTATTACTAACGAACTAATTTCTAATCTCTTTTAGAGTGCGTGGTTGTCTTTCCCAACAAGTGTCGTTTTCAATAATCAAACTTTTGACCTTTTGGTCTTCCTGGGGATCTAGTGAGGTCATAGACCACTAGACCAACGACTTGTTAGTATCAATTAACCCCTCTAACAACCCTTGATATTGAACCAATGAAATTCATTGTGAAAGATAACATTACGTGATAGCCATGAATACCAACAAGATGTTAGTCTACTGCTATAAGGTCTCGCTAGATTAGATTCCTAGGATGACTAAAAGGAAGGTTCGATTCCTAATAGCTTTATTGGGAGGGTCAGTCACGAACTTCAAAAGTGATTAGTTCATTACCAAAAAGTTGAACGGGTACATTGATATTGATAGTACCGAAAAATTAATTATAGTACGAATGACGCACATGATTGTGGCAGCTATGTAAAAAAGTGGATGGTTAAAAATTATTCCCATTTTGCAGTATGTTAAGAGTTTGCTATTAGTCCATGACTTCTTGTTGAAATATTGACCCCTTCTGAAAAATTACCATTGTAATGCTTTAAATTTACGTCAAGGATTTACTACATATCTATAACCCAAATTACCACTGTTGCCTTCACTATACTTTATTCACTCTTTGCTACTTTTCAGGTTCATCCACATTTAAATGAACATGAACTCAATTGGAGACTTTGGTTGGTTGGATCAATCCAAAAAAAAAGGAGCAGCATAACAGCAAGTCAATTCTTAGGATTTGGATATGCCTCTCATCAATAATTTATTGTTTTCGTGCTCATTAATGTAAAATGTCACCACTTGTTTTCATCTTTTTAGGTATTCAAGTAAGAATTAAGAGACATGAACTCAAATATCAGAAATAAATATAATAAGTGTACTTAAATTCTAATTTATAAGAATAATTTTAGTCTTTTGAGGAATGAGTTGAATTACTAGGAAACGCAAATGATTCAATTGAGTGCAATTATCTCGAAGTAGAAATTAGATTCAATTAAATAAAGATTTTGTATCTTTGAGAGAAAATGTTGGATTTCTCACGTTTTTATTTTTGTGCATTTTGTTTTTTTATGTGTTAAGAATAAAATATCACATTTAAAACAATATTATCAATAGTGATTAATATCTTAAATTGATTAGAGGATTAATATAAAATGCAAGAGTATGAGGGGGTTATAAGCTAATCAGAAAGCTTATCTTTCACCAAAAAAAAAAATAGTGTGCAATTATATTTGGTTATACATGACTTTTAGGAAAACTCTAAAATTATTAATTTTGATTGGATAACCTCTTACTCATGTCTTATAAACTATTGTACATAATTTTACCATTTACCAAAAGAAATAGGATCATTTTCATTAATCACTATAGGCAACGGTACAATTTTCTTTTATTTTTTAATGACATAAGTGTAATTTTATTGTATTCAAAATAATATATGTGACATTGAAAATTATATTTTTCCTGTCTTTTGAAATATTTGACTCTACATTAATTAAGAAAATGCTAACTCTTATCAAACATTCTAAATAATGATATTAGGTTTTTTTCTTTCAATACTGGATTAAAGTAAAAAGGTAATTAAGTTAGAAACTAAAAATGATGTGTGATTGTTGAATTGTGATAATAAAATAATAAAAATAAAAAATGCAGAAACATGGTGAGTCACAGTGTTCTATCTATATTCTAAAAACCTATAACAGTATTTTGGAGTGTATCGAAAACCCTGATTTCAAAAGTGAAGAGTTTGATTTACATTCATTCATTCACTCACCATAGTATAATATAATATATGATATGATTGAAATTCAACTTATCGATGAAGGGTACTATTGGATTGAAGTAATAAAACAAATGGGGTTTAGGGTTTAGGGATTGAAATCTCATCTCATTGATTAAAGTCTTCAACTTTGTTGTGATTATGGCATTTTCATCAGATCATCCATTCAAATCCGATTCCACTAACCCCTTTCTCTGCTCTGAAAAGGTTCACACTTTCTTTCTCTTTCATTTTCACTTTTTTATTTATTTGTTTATGGCTAAAATTAAATCTTGATTTCACTTTCTCTATTTCCCTATGATCAGTGTCAGAAGAAAATTTCAAAGCTGACAAATTCGCGAGATTACCTTCGCGAAGCCATCAAGATTCAAGAAAAAGAAATTAACCGCCTCAAGAAAGGTAACCACACTCTTTTTTCTTTTAAAATTTCTATTTTTTTATTTTTTGGGTTCATTATATGTTGTTGTTTTGTTTTTGGGTTCATCATATTTGAAGTGCAGTTTTGGTAGGTTGAGGGGAAGAGTGATAAAATTTGTTTGAAGCCAGATTTATCTTTATCTATCTATGCTGCAATGTAGTGTAATAATGTATTTTTATGCAGAATGTGAGGATGAAAGATTGCGGACTAACACAGAAACAGAAGAAAAACTGAGAGAATGTGCTGCTAGAGTGTCTTTAGAGAATCAAGTCTCTAGTTTGAAGTCTGAGATTGCTATCATTCAGCAGAAACTTGACAATGTTGGTGTTCGGGATGGAAATGAGAGCGTTGAAGGTTTACAGGCTTGTATGGCGGATAAGGAGAAAGAAATCAGTGAGTTGAAGGAACTTTGGGAGGTGGAGCAAATAAGGGCTGAATCTGAGAGGAAGAATGCCGAGATGGAGAAAAAGAAAGCTGCTGAAGCTCAGAAGTTACTAGACACAGAGAGAAGTAAGGAAAAGGAAACCAGTGAGTTGAAGGAATTTTTTGAGGCGGAGAAAAAAAGGGCTGAAACTGAGAGGAAGAATGCTGAGAAGGAGAAAAAGAAAGCTGCTGAAGCTCAGAAGTTACTAGAAGCGGAGAAGAATACTAAGGTAAAGGAAATCAGTGAGTTGAACGAACTTTTTGAGGCGGAGAAAAAAAAGGCTGAATCTGAGAGGAAGAATGCTGAGAAGGAGAAAAAGAAAGCTGCTGACGCTCAGAAGTTACTAGAAGCGGAGAAGAATACTAAGGTAAAAGAAATCAGTGAGTTGAAGGAACTTTTCGAGGCGGAGAAAAAAAAGGCTGAATCAGATAGGAAGAATGCTGAGAAGGAGAAAAAGAAAGTTGCTGAAGCTCAGAAGTTACTAGAAGCGCAGAGGAATAAGGAAAGGGAAATCAGTGAGTTGATGGAACTTTTCGAGGTGGAGAAAAAAAGGGTTGAATCTGAGAGGAAGAATGCTGAGAAGGAGAAAGAGAATGCTGCTGAAGCTCGGAAGTTACTGGAAGTGGAGAAGAATAAGAGTGTTGAGAAAGGATTGCAGATTGCAAGAGTTGAAGCAGAGAAGAAGATGGAGGAGTATAGGTCTCAGCTTGGTAAATTGGAGAAAGAAGTTAATGAGACGAAAGCAAAGTTGGTAGCTAACATGTATGCATTTGAAGAGGCAAACAAAAAGTTTGAAGCTGAAAAGTGGAAGTTGTTAGCAGAGAAAAGAAATTTGGAATTGGGGATGGCAAAAGCTAACGAAAAGTTGGAGGCTGAAAAACAGAAGGTAAATCAGGAAAAGGGACGTGCGGATGCGGAGGTGGTTAACGCAGAGGCACAGAAGGCACTTGCAGAAAATAACTGGAAGAAATTCATGGAAGAGAAAGGTCGTGCAGATCAGATCTCTCAACAGTTAGAAGAGGATAAGCGAACAATTGAGGGTTTGAAGCAGAAGATAACTGAACTCTCATCCATGAGAGAACCCATTGAAACGGCTGGAGTAACGACAGACACTGTTTCGAAAGCTGAAAGTACTAAAACCAAGCTTTTGAAAAGCCAACTAAAGTTGGAAAAGCTACGCGTGAAGAACGCCAAGCAAAAATTTAAGTTAGAAGCAAGTCGTCACAACATTTTACGTCAGGAATTAGGACGCCTGAAGATTGATTCCATTCAATTTGTACACCGCCTTGATATGTTAGATGCATCTTTTTCAGCTGTTACTGAAAGCACACATGACTACACAAAGGTTGGTTTCACTGATGAATTATTTGCTGACTTATATGAAGTTCACATATTGTTTGCTAGTTTGCACCTCCTCTCCTTGTCTCAACTATGTGCATGCACACACACACAAACACAAGAGACACCGTTGAATTTTATAATTGAAATAACTCATTGTCTTATCTTTTGAAAGCCAGTGGTTGGCTTATTGACATATGCAGACAAGTGTTGGGCTTGTCATCTATGTTATGGACTTATCATGTATGCAGATAACTTAATTGTGGGTTGTCTCCTAAATTGTTCTTTGAATCTTTTGGTTTGTAATTATTTTAGCAGTTGCACTAACAGTTTATTTAGCCTTGGAAAATGGAAAATATAAGATTTTCTGAAAGTAATGAATATTTATTTTGGTGGTTATATATTAGCAGTAACCAATTGTTTAGTCGTTATAGGTACTTTCCTTTTTTACTTTTGTTGAAAAAAAGGTGTATTGATTCACTGGTTCTGGTTTTTTGTGTGGAAATGAGGACACGGGGGTGAATTTTTCGTGGTCAGAATTCATATAACAAGGAAGGATTTTTTGTATATTTTTATATTTAATTCTTTGTTATTTCTGTTTTTGTTTCATCTTATTCTTATTTGTGCACACCTTAACTATTTTTATCTTTGCTTGATGATTGCTTTGCAGCATGACGATTTACTATACCTGCAGAATTCAAATGTCATGAGGCAAGTGTGCAATTTAGATCTATCTCAGATGCGTAGCCAATTTGAAAATGAGCTCAGAATGCAGCATATTCTTGCTCTATCTGGGGGGAATTACTCTGAATCCATCACAGGTATTAATTCTAAATCGGAGCCTCTTGTTAGAGGATCCAACAGAACAAAGTTACAGAGTTCTGCTGTAAATTCTAGTTCAGAATCTTTTTCTGATGGACAGATGATGGGCTCACAGGAAACCGCTACTATCCTAGTCACTGCATCAGAGAAATTGAATCAGGAGATCTCTAATGCACGACAAAGCTTATGCAACCCATTTGACAAATCTGTTTCTGAACACCATAGGAAGAAGAGGAAAGGTATACATGACATTGCAAATTTGTCTTCTCAGAATCTGCCTGATTTGCATGATTTGTTTGATGAAAGAGTAGACAAATGCTTAGAAGGGGGAAGAGAGATGCTTCATAATCCAAACAACTTACAGGAAAAGAATGACAGGACCCACAAAAGGAGAAAGAAATCTCACAGTGAAAAAGTGGATGTGTTACCTCAAATGAATGTGGGGATACATCATGATTCAAATGTTCATAGACATACATCATGCACTGCCCCATATAATTTGGAAACCACTCTAGCATGTGGGGATAGGATATGTGATGCTGCAAATAATTTTGATTCCATTTTTTTTGACAAAGTAGCTGATGGAAACTACATGAAGTTGTTAGAATTAGAAAATGCTGCCGATGAGGAATACTTTAGAAGAGCAATGAATTCTCCCTTGTCACCATCTCTTCCTGAAGTACTCGAAGAAGACATGTTTTGTCCAAGAACAGATGTGTTTCCTTCACCTAGCTCTAATGTAATTAATGCTGAAATCAATTCCAATGAGCAAACTTTCAATGTTTCTGGAGTTTCTTCTAATTCGAAGAATAAACCTGCACAGGCTAGTGAATATGAGCTTGTAAAATTGCCACATATGAGCACTCCAGAAAAATCAAGTGATACACAACTGACGGTGGGTAGAAGTGGACCTTTACACAATCAACTTCATAAATTTTGTGTTGTCTTTTCAAATATTGAGGACAATAGTACCATATCTAGGATATTATTTGCTACAAAAGCATGTATAGCTCGGTGCAATTTAGCTACACAAACAGGATGGGAAGTTAATAGCATTCTGACCGCAGTTAAAAGGGAAGAAAATCTCTCTCAGAAGTAAGTGTCTCTTGCTGTTTGTGATAATAGAGACTAAAGGGTCTATTGCTTATGTATGCCCTTTATATGTTTATGCTTTGAACTGTGCTTCTGTTCCCCAGTATCTAGCAAATCGGTTCCTGATAGTACTAAACTCTGCTTTTCTGTCAGGGAGAAGGCTTCTGTGTTGTTAACACTTATGCTATTCAACTTTGTCACAGTTGCTACAATGACATTTGGAAAACTCTGGGATGGGAATTTATCCCCCTGCATGAATTCTTATACTGAACATATCTGCACAGGTTTCCTCATCTGTTTCATAATCAACTTCCATTTTCTTTACATTAAAATGTTTTTTATTACATATTTTAACATATTTTTCTTCTCTTTTTGCAGTTATGTCTGACACAGAGGCAAGAATCCTACTTTTAGAAAATTGTTCTTCACAAGAGCTGCTTGGCCTCATTGAAGATTTTCTTATTGAAGGAAAAGTTATAGTGAACAATGAAGTACCTGCTGAGGCATTATCAGATCGTGATCTGAGAATAAATTATGATCTTGGTTGTGCAACTAAATTTTCTTCTGATATTGCTTCAAGTGAACAATTGGTAGCAGGGAGTATTATATTGGCATCAATATGTGCTGCAACTAATCATGTTGGGTTTCTTTGTGAGGCTTCATATGACATTCTTAGATTGTGCAATTGGAATTCGTTAGTGGTGCTGACTTTTCTTCATATTTTTGCTTATCTGAGTGGAGAGAAGTTTTTTGTCTTAGACAATTTTTCTATAATGATAACTGTTTTGAAATCTCTAGTTATGTTCCTCGAGGGTGAAAACTTATCAGTGGCCCATGCTTCTTGTCTTCCTTCAATAGATAAGCTGCATACTGAATTTTGTGTGAATGCTAAGTGCCAATTTTTGGAAGGTGCTGAACCCATTGATATAGTTGCATGCTTGCTCTTAGAAGAGATAGAACGTTGTTGGCTTCAAGGGATGGAACAAGGTGATTTGTCAGATTCTAGATTCACATCAGACAATCATCATGCTGGACAATGGTCTAATCAGGAAGGGATTCAATCTGTGATCAGCACAAATTGTGATGTGCCCTGCGGCTTGAAAAAGTGCATGATTTCTGCCACTCAACCGCATGCCCGTAAGAGTTCCACCTTTTGTCACCTTGGTGATGTCCTGTCATTGGTGGAGCTGGTTGCAAACAAAATGGTATTATTCTCATTTTTTCAAGTTAATATGGACCCTGTTTTAAGAATTCTTTTTTTCATGCTTTAATTTTTAAAAGGGGGTGCTTGGGGTAATGTTGTTGCTTAGTGAACATGAGATTACGGGTTCAAATCCTGGAAACAGCCTCTGTCCGCTTGCACTGGGCCACCCTTTTTTTATTTTTTAAAGGTAACCCATTGCATTAAAAAAATGAGATTAGCATTCTCAACAATTGAGGATGAGCCTCGGCGCAACGATAAGGTTGCTACTTAATGCCAAGAGGCCGTGGGTTCAAATCTGGAAAATAGTCTCTCTACTTTTGGGTGAGGTTGCATATATCTACCCTCCCTAGACCTCACTATGAAGAGCCTCGTGCACTAGGCAGCCTTTTTGTAGCATTCTTCAGAATTGATGTTTTAATAAAATTCAGAAAATTTTGCAAGTTGCAATTAGACATGATTATGTGATGTCACTCATAGTTTTTGACTATCATTTGCTGGGATAAGTGACTTGCTGCCATGGTCTTAGGTTTGTCACGCTTCATTTTCACTTCTCTTTTTTTAACCCTTTCCCTTCAACTTAATGAATTTCTTCTCCTACTTGTGCAATGTGCTCTTATCATACTTGTAGAGTATGCTATTCTCTTGTTAAATTACCCATCACTCCATTTTTTGATGGGTTAGTACTCCAACCTGATTGTTCCTCTCCCTCTGCAGAGCTGGCCTTGGGCTGACAGCAAATTTGTTCCTCAGCTGCTAAATATGCTAGAGTCATGTGTGGAGGAAAACTTTGTTATTGCTATCATTGCTCTTCTTGGTCAACTTGGGAGGTAAATTAGTTCTTGCTTGATATTGAGATGCTGTTGTTAATAATCATACAAGCACACTTTTCATACACACATAAATGATGTAAGTGTAGAGGGTATGTCAAGTAATCTTATGATGAGAGTGGGGGAGCAATATTTGATTATTGGATAATCCATGCTCAAGATTAAAAGATTACCAGAAGCTTTGATGATCATTTTAGTCAAGTCACATGTCTTGGTATCTGGATCATGACCTGTCACACATTATCCAATAATCTAGATTTTCTCCTCACATCTCACAATTGTGTAATAATCACTCTTCTAACTTGATACATATAGCTTGATATTTGCTTGTCCTGTGAAATACCAATGATTCCACCACCTACTGTACCACTATATTTATCCAATAATCTAGATTTTTCTCTATTTATAAAACTATCTGCTTTATATTGTCAAATTTGAAGAGGGTAAACTATTGAAAAGGAATCTATTTGACATGAACATTGTGAAATCCTTTTGATAGTATCCCTGTTTTCCCAAGAAACCTATTCTTTTTTTGGGTCAATATGTTAACAATGTGATCAATGTTAAAAAAATTCAGGATTGGAGTTACTGCTGGTGGTTACGGAGATCGAGGAGTTGAGAACTTGAGATGTAATCTGTTTGCTTATTTGAGCCGCACCTCTTCCATGAAATGTCTTTCTCTTCAGATTGCTACTGCCACTGCTCTGTTTGGTCTTCTTCCTTTTGATCCTGAAAGCCTTTTTCATACTAACACCAGTCTTCCAGCATATTTGAAGTCTGTTTCTGACGATGCTGAAACTCTGAGAAGGTGGTTTTCTGGGCTGGATAAAGATCAAAAGAAATTGCTATTGGGCATTCTTAAGCCGCAGTAGTAGTAATGTATATAACAAGTAGAAATTTCATCAGTACTTTCTATGCTGTTTAAATAGGATTCTTGCAGTCACCAGTACTTTCTATGCTTACAAATTTTTTGTAGATTGGCAGATTTTGGGGAATTAGACGACATTGGATTTAAGTTCAACCAGCTGGTATGCTGCTGTTGTGCTTCTGAGATGTGTGCATAATTTTTTTCATTTTGGTAGTAAATTCTTTTTTATGATATTCCAAGTATGGGATTTTCCCAAGTTAATTCTTAGAAAATAGCTAATTAAACCATTGGATTCATGCCCTTGGAAATGGTGAATCCCACATCAACACCACTTGCAGCTAAATCATCTTTTAAAGCATTCACAAGCAGCATGTCTATCATCTTTAGTAGGTGTTGAAGATTTTAAGCCAAAGATACCTTCACAACATAGACTTGAAGGGACATTACCTTCACCAATGAGGTAACCTAAGCAAGGAAATAGTTCTTTCTTTGCATCATTATTACAACTAAAGCCTTGTACTAGGTCCATTGTAAATAGCAAAATAGCAAGCAAAGTTAGAAATGGTACAAATACCTTCTTCATCTTGTGGTTGCAATATTTGTTTGTGTTTAGATGGAAGATATTAAATATGGTGAAAAGAGGTACCTATATATATAGTTGCAAGCGTAGGATAATGTCAAAAAAAAAGGTATGAATAAAGATCATCTGTTCCTAAAAATTATATCCCTATATCCCAAATTAGTCACACTACATCAAGTAATGTAAAAAATGTTATTTTCTGTTTTTTTAATTTTCTTTTTGATTACGTGGCAGTTTTTAACTAGATTGGTATATAGTGGGACACCAAAAATGGGACAGGTGATCTCCATTCAAAAAGGAAGCCAGATTGTTATGGAAGTTTGGCCTTATTCTTTAAAGTTGTTGAAGTTTCCTTAGTCTAGTCAAATATAATGGTGAAAGTTAGATATTTAGAATTTGTGTTTCTTTCAAACAACACCCAACCTATTCTTGAAAATAAGTGCAAACAATTCCGTTGAGTAATGACAATATAAGAATGGTTTTTTACACCGAAAATGTAGGATAAAATGTGAACATAGCTAATTTTATGATGTTTATAAATTTTGAACTTATCATAATTGATAAATAAGAAGAAAGGGGAAATGAACAATGCTGATTGAAAACATTATGAAGAAAGAAATAGACATTATAAATGTTTTTGGCAAAACCCTCCCCAACGACTACACAAGAAGCAATTTTGCCATTGAAGACAAGGGTAGAATGGAGACTGCTTCATTCCAAAGAGAGGGTTTACATTTATAATGGCAATTACATACTAAGATATCCTACCAAGGGAGATTAAAGAGATGTATTATTAAGAGGGGAAAGGTAAAAAAAAAATGATACCCTATATCTTCATAAACAAAAGAAATAGCTCAAAGCTAGGTTACAGAACAATGCAATAAAGCTACATATCCAACAAAACAGATGATCACATATATTGATCAATGGTCCTTACCACAACCCCTTTTTATCACCACCTTTCTTTTTCCATATTTTGGACATATTGGTTCGAGTGCCATGTTCTGAACTTAATAAATGCCCGACATTGAGAACGCCATTTCTAAAGTGGCCTTCACTTGACTTCAGACCCCTGTCCTCAGGCCTGTGCTTCCCTGTGGGTCTTTTTTTATTGCTATTAGCAAGCTTTCCACCAAATCTTCCAAGAATCATGCCCTAAAAGCCACAACAGATGGGTGAAATAAGATTAGCAGGAGTCAGACAGACAAATAAGAAACAAACTTCTTGGTTCAAATGCTATCACTAAGCCATGGTCGTCCTATCCACAAAATTTGTGACTAACTATTCCATTGTGAGGTCCTTAGCTTAAACAAAGAAAATCATTAGTGACAGAAACTAATTACCTCCTGGAGCATTTTTTGCTCTCTCTCCTTTTGTTTTTTCATCATTGGACGGGCTACGCTTAAAGGCAATCTCTGATTCTTTGGAGCCTGCATTAGGCGTAAATGCAACACAATAAGAAATTTGTTTCATATGCATCCTGTTAATACTGTTTGCAATGACAGGTGCTGTAGAGAATATATCATAAACAAGAAGTCCTCACCTTCCCACCAAGAGAAACAACCTTCCTATCTTCAATCTTTTTACGCTCCTTCCATGACATATGAGAGTTGCCTGAAAAAATAGTTATTAGCTAACTGTACTGTGATATTGAAAGACAGTGGAAAGGGAAACAAGACCAGCCAAACTGAGTTTGGCTGCCATAAAATTTCTAACCCAAATACTCCAAGAAGAAATAAAAAGAAAAGGGAACTAATGTCTTATTATCGTTCAAGCATCCCAACCAAATTATATAGTACATTTTGAAAGAAAAGGGGTCATTATTGGCATAGTTTTCTATGTATGTGTAATGTATTCTTCCAACAACATAGCATAACAATTAACATATTCAGTGACACTCATCATGGTGTAGGAAGCTAGCCATTGATTACTGCATAGTTCACTTACATAAAGGTTACATGTGACCCATAACAAATAAGTTAATCAAGCACATGAAAAGACATGGCAAACTGCATCCAATGCCACTTAAGATAGCCATTTTGGCTGGAAAACCAAAGAACTTACAAATTCCACATCCCACCCTGCTTTACAGCTTCAACGTGCACAAGGTTTAACTAGTAACGGTCAAACACTGCAAACCGGTGTGACCACCCCTGTGGCTCATTTGCAGACAAGGGACACGGTGGAAATCTTTGATACCAATTAATATGAACCTTGGGAGAGCCAAACCACAAAAGATAGCCATTGTGGTTATAGAGCCCAAGGTCATATAAACCCCACACTAGAATCTCATAACTTACAATGTGGGACACGACTTCCATCCCATACCTTCAATTGGATCCTAACTCATATCTCGTAAGCATTTTATTGCAAGCATAAGCTTATGTCTAAACAGCTGTGAATATCAACAAGCTATTTTTGGGTAAAGCTAACACAAGGAAAGGAGAACTATAAGGAAGGGAATAAGATACCCATTAAAAAGATAATGTACTATGTACAGAATTATATTTACGAAAGTTAATAGCTCACCAACTCCTCCACAAAATGCATAATACACAAATAAAGAATGATTTTAAGCATATAGAGTCGTTATTCCTACAACAAACCAATGCGAACAGCATAAAGCACTCTAGACTTCTAAGCTACGAAATAAGTATAATCATCCTTATCAGTCTATCACATCTATCCAATACCACCTATCTTGAGCTAGTATATCAAAAAAGCACATTTTCACATAAAATTGCATATCAGTATACAATACATGTATTGCTGTAAGTTGTAACATAACATTTATGTCAAACATTATTCAAGATTAAAGCAAACTATTCATAGTCTGGGCTCTACTTGCAGTAAAATAGTCCACTAATGATGAAAAAAAGCACATAAAAACAGTTAAGAAAAAGGGAATTACTAAAATCTTGAATGTCTTTCATAATCTTCTTCATATCCATGTGTTCTTCTGTTGCAGGAAGAGGCCCGTTATTTGCATCTGATGATGCTGCTTGTTTCTTCTTGTTGCTCTTGTTGTACATTTTCCCCATTACTGCTGATTGAAGAATCAAAAGAGTACAATCAGAGACTAATACTACACTAGAACAACCAAAAGAGAATATTCTATTTGTAGTCAGTCCTCAAATCACAAATACCAAATTCGCGTGAACAGATTCCTGGTTTGAAAATTGCTTAGTGGAAATCGACTTGGTGGAACGCGAATTAGATCACAAATGTGAACCTAATAGGTTATAGAAGAAACCAGTAAAACGTTTTTTTTTTCTTCTGGTTAAAATAACCACAGCGTTTTGAAGTTCGAGAAAGTAATAGGATCAACGATAACAGTTATAATATATTTCACATGGATTGATTGACCTAAGATTCTTCTTCTGCAACTTGGTAAGTGGTGTGTAAATTTGAAAAGCATATCCACATATTATCGTCATAAATAGGATACAATCGAATCAATGCTATAATTAGGGTTTTCAGTGAGAAGAACATACCTCGTTCAAGTTGGTTTCGAAACTCTCAGCAATGTAAGGTTTTCAGTGAGAAGAAGTTTTATTCGTATGGCGAGAAATTAGGGTTTATTTGAGTCTCAAACAAATAAAACTAATTGAATGGTATTATGAGTAAATTACACCCACACCCCTGAGTTTTAATGAAATTACACAAACCACTCGTTCCTTCTTTGTCATTACACAAATCATCATTCCCTCCTACACAAATCACCCCTAGATTTATACATACATTACATAGACTACCCTGCATGTTATAAAAGCGTAATATTTTAAAGGAAAAAAACGTGTGATGGATGTAATTAAGTTAAACAAAATATTGTATATTGTGTAATACTTCAAATAATACAAAAGCGAATGTTTCTTTATTATTTGTGTCATTAAAAAATACATTAATAATTTCAAATAAATATTTAAATAACTCATATTATTTTATAACGAACCAAATAATGAAGACGCATTGACTCTTATATTATTTGAATTTTTCTACATAATATACAATATTTTGTTTAATTAATTACACACATCATACGTTTTGTGTTTAAAATATTACACTTTTATATTATGCAGGGGTAGCTAGTGTAACATATGTACAAAATTAAGGGTGGTTCATGTAAGGACAAAAAAGTGATGGATAATTTGTGTAATTTCACTAAAACTCAGGGATGTGAGTGTAAAAGATAATTATTATATTCCTACCACTTTTTTTGTTGGATCTTGTATTATACTTTCTCTAAAAATATATATCAGAATATTACTAGTTGTATGTAGGTTGGTTCCATAAAAGAATTAGAATTTAGAACTCAACCAGATAAAATTTGATTACGTTAGGTAAATGCAATTTCGGAAGTTATTTTTTCACCACTTCACATTTCATTAACAATACTCTTTATTTTTGGAGATAAATCTTAAGTATATAAAGTCTCTCTTTTATTGATAAAAAGCGTTATAATTTCTTAATTAATTTATTAATGCAATATTTAAATTCTTATACTGCTTTAAAATTTAAAAATATATATCAAAATTGCAATTATAATTTACTATAAATCTCTTAATTATATATTATTTTTTATTTAAAAACTCGTATAACATGAAGTATTAACTAATTATTAACCAAACATGTTGATCAGAGTATTATTGAAAGTGAATTTCTCATCCTAATTTCATTTCATAACTTTTTTCATGCTATAATGCATTGTGATGCATATTGTCGTGTTTTTTTATAATGGATTTAAAGTTCTACAAAGTGCATGGTTGTTTTTTGTTTATTGAATGTTGTAATCTGTTGTTGAAATTTATAACGGATTCCCAGTGGGAGCGTGTTAAAAAATTCAAACAAGTTTTACAAGTTCTGGGGTAGTGATAGACACATGAATATGAAAGTTTTACAAGTTTCCTTTATTAAATTTATGCTATGTATCTGAGTTGTTTCATAAATTTGCATATTATTACCAATGTTTCTCTGAATTTGTCAAACTCTTGATGTAGAAATCGGTATTTTCTCTGGCATGAACACTTGTAAATTGTAACATTAAGATTGAGACTATGTCTGTTGTGAATATTGTGCATGGCCTATTGGTGTATAAAAAGTTGGTTTCCTTGTTGTAAGTTAACAATCAATACCTTTTAAATAAAAATCAAACGTAAATAATGCATTTATAAAGCAAAACTTTACACGATCGAAGTAACTTGTGCAATTGAGCCATACATAAGGTTGTGCATAAAAGTAATTTGGATCATAAATAACGTTCCACTATAGTTTTCTCAGAGTATGTATATCAAATGCTCTCTGCTGATACAGTACATAAATTTTATAAAATTTCCTCCAATCCAATGCAATCAATCTATCTTACCCTGTGCCCATTAACTTGATGATTCCTATGCTAAAATAACCTTATCCAATCCTTAGTAAAATAAGAATGAGCATATATGCTAGTTATTCTCAAGTTTAAGAGGAAATGACAGGTAACCAAAGTATAGTAAAATACTTCTTCGGGCAGGGACTACTAGATGCATCATAAGCTAAACCCGTGCAAGAATGTCATAAAAAAAAATGGAAGGTGGAGCACCTTATGGTATTTTAGAAGGGACTTCCCCTATTGTTCCGATCACCACCATCACGGGAACCACCGAATAGACCTGAGCCAAAATCTCCAAAACCTCCAGAACGAACTGAACTACCAAAACCACCAGATTGTCTGCTTCCTGATTGACCTGATCCAAAGCCACCAGAGGAGCCATAACGACCAGAGCTTTGTCCGCCAGATCTATTTGTTTCATCAGATGCACCAAAACGACTAGGTCCATCAGAATTGCCATAACTAGAGCGGCCAGATCCAGAGCTACTGTAGCCCCCAGTACGGCCAAACCCAGAACTACGGCCAAAACCTGAATCACCAGATCGACGATCCCTTGAACCTCCAGGAGAACTAAATCGCCCACCACCCATGCCACCAAATGTGTCCACTGACCCAGGCGCAACAGCAATCTTTGGTAGCTGATAGGTATGAATGTTGGAATGAAAAGCAATCAGTTAACTATTATATGAAAATAAAAAATACTGCCCATAATTTAATGAGATACAAAGAGGGAAAGCAATGGTCACGGTATAAAATAAGGATAGCAGTTCGCTGACTGCTACATACAATAAGAAATTTCAGAAACTTGAGTTTTATCAGTACTTGGTACATGATGGTAGTGAAAAGCATTGGTCACAAACTAATGATAAACTTTTAGGCAAAGAGGTTGGAATTAAGGCAGGAATGTAAACTACCATTTTGTTTAACTTCAATTTCAAAAAGCCAGAAATTAATAATGAACAAGGTAAAACTTCCAAGTAAAAAATGATAAACAGGTAGAAATGTAAATGAAGCAAGGAGATCACCTCTGTAAATCTACAGCCTACATCACGCTCAATAGTCTTAACAGCCCTGGTTTGATCTGATGTATAAACAAGAATAGCAGCTCCTTTCTTACCAGCACGGCCTGTTCGTCCTGATCGATGAACAAATATCTCTGAAGAATTTGGAAGATCATAATGTATTACCTATACGAGGAAACCAAGTTAAAACTTCAATTTGAAAATAACAAAATATATTAACAGAAGCGTTGTACATGTCCAAATATTTGCATATACATGTATATATTACACAAAGCAAGCCACAAAACATATACAATTCTACATAGATTACATATTAAAATGAATTGCACAGCAAGCAACAAAACAGAAGCTGCAAGATCCCAAAATTTATAGAACGGAGAACCACACATAGAATCAATGAAGAAAGAAGCAATAGCACAGTAAAGGTAAAAACAATCCAGATAATTTATAGTGCATGACTACATGTTTGTTTTTGTTCAAGATTCCCTTTCAATCCAATATGTTAATTTTCAAGTTTTATGTGAGCCATTGCTGTATTGCAAAGGAGAAAGCATACAACAAGGAGAAACATCATTAGAAAATAAGATTTTTTCCTGATTGGCAGTTAACTACTATCAATAAACATGAAATAGAGTACATAAGATAATAGAAGAATTTCAAACAGAACAAAATAGTAAAGATGATCTTACAAGATCAACATTTGGTATATCAAGCCCACGTGAAGCAACATCAGTTGCCACTAAAACATTAAAATGGCCATTTCTGAAACCAGCAAGAGTTCTTTCCCTCTGAGCTTGTGATATATCTCCATGCAAGGCCTGACATTGAAGACTTTTTGCCATGGCGTATGATAACCGATCAGCATCACGTTTGGTTTGAGTGAAAACAATACACTTTCCTCCTTTTGCATGTTCCTGCCAAAGGATATATCTTTAGGAAAGACAACAAAAGCGAGTCTAATAACAACTAGCAAGCTTTTAGACTAGTTTTTTATTAAAAAAAACTAGAGATAATTAAAAATATATAATAATTGGATCATAAAATAGCTAATGGTAGTGAAATAGCAATTATAACAACAATCATTAACCATAACAAACACACAAGTCAAGAGTCAAGAAATGATTATGTCAGATGGCATACTTTTACTAGTGGTCCAAGAGTTCCCGCTTTAACATAAGAATCAGTTGCAATTGAGTACAATGAAATTCCATCTGCCAACTTCTGATCAGAATCTCCCACCTATGCCAACAATAAGTTCTCAATTAAATAATAACCAACAAACCATAATAACTAAGCAACTTGATCTCAAATACATTTGCTTCTAATTACAAACAGTGTGACTTCCTCTTCTTTCTTAATGCTCATATTAAAATGAGATGGTTTTCCATACACAAATTCATTGAAACTTACAATTTTATACAGATGGCAATGTATTCATTGAGAGCCATATTTTCATTTCAGTTCAACTGAAACCCAAATTTTATCACAAACATTTATATGTACATTTATATATCATAAAATATTTGTTAGGAAGTTAAAATGCCTATCATGGTCAATGTGCCCTAAACTTTCATAAAAATTATGACAAGCTAAAGGGTATCTCATCTATGAAATAGACTTAATTCTTAACCTAGAAAGTAATTGCATACTCACGAGATCAACAGTTAGGGGATTTTTTAGGTATTTGCGTGTAATATCCTTTATCCAGGATGGCATTGTTGCAGAGAACATAAGGGTCTGACGATTTGGGGGCAACCACGCCAAGATCTTCTCCACATCTTCCTGGAAGCCCACTTGAAGCATCTGATCAGCTTCATCAATAACAGCAAACTTAACTTCCTTCAAATTTAGAGCACCTCTGTTGAGAAGGTCAATAATTCGACCAGGTGTTCCTACTGCGATATCAACACCATAATCAAGCTGCCTCATTTGTTGAGAGATAGGTGTCCCTCCGTAAACACAAATTGTATCCAAGTTAGGTGCTGCATCAGTGAACTCCTTTTCAACCTGCCGTGCAAGCTCTCTAGTTGGAGCCAAAACCAACGCCAAAGGATTCTTTCCTCGTCTGCTATATCAACCACAAAACAAAAACAAACTTTCCAAGTTAAAGTTACAAGTCAATGTCTTCTAGCTACAGAATATGAATATAACCTAATCCAACTTCGGTTGCAGCAGAGAAAACGAGACACAGTTAAGTAAAATCAAGAAGAAAAATATTGTCACTAATAAAAACCAACCCATGTTCCGCATTAAACTTGATGATTTTATCCATGACGGGTATCCCAAAGGCAAGAGTTTTCCCCGTTCCAGTTCTAGCTCGGCCAATCATATCGCGACCTTGCATAGCAGGTTCCAGCACAGCCCCCTGCAATTTAACAAATTACAAATTAAAACTTACATAAAAAGGTGAACAATAGCTTAATTATTAACATTATCAAAATTTTGATCAACTAAAAGTCAACAACAAATTAAATTAATTAAAATTCTAAATTATAAACAGTTGTTAATTATTCCCACATCATAGTATATTTCATATCAACTAAATATTAACAATATCATAAACTTATCCGATAAGTGCTTAATTAAAGCGATTACCAAACACTAGGAAGGTAAATAAAGATTACCTGAATGGGGAAGAGTTTGGTGATGCCTTTTTTGGACAAAGCAGAAACAATCTCCTGAGAAATCCCTAACTTTGCAACTTCGAGGCCTTCATCGGCACTGTTCACTTTGGTAGCCTCTTCCAAAGGGTAATCAGCTACAGCATATGCAGCTCTAGAAACCGAAGAGGCATGGAAATTCAATGGAGTTGAATTCGAGTGAAAGGCACGCACTTTGGACACGGACAGGCCGGAGAAGCGTAAAGGGTGGCCGGAAGAGGGGGTTACGGCGGCGAAGCGGTAGAGAAGGGGTTTGGTGGAAATGGAGGTTAAGGCAATGAAAGGACGAGTTGAAATGATTGAAGGGGTTCTACTGATGATAGTAGTTATCATTTTCAGTGTTTGGGAGTGGAAAACGAAGAGAAGAGTGAAGAGTGAAGAGTGAAGATTAAAGATTGAATGGAAATAGAGAAACAAAACCCTAGAGATTTAGGGTTTAAGAGAGTGGTGGACATTCGAAGATATTATCGTGTGTTAAGTACTATCATGTGTCCGCACTAGAATGCTGACGTGTCACTTCTGTTTCAGATATTTTGCTTGGTCCTTTTCCCAATACGTTAACGAATAAATATCTTCATTCATTATAATACGAAGTAGAATTCATCTACGCAAAACCTAAACATGTTCATAATTTTGAAGGATTCTCATTTATGATACAATTCAATTTTTGTCATTAAATTTCTAACTCCATGAAGCATAAATAAACTATAACAGTCAAAATAATCTCAAGATGTATAGACACAAAAAGTGAACATATACTTAAATTATTCCTTAATGTGTGTTTACAACTTTATATTGCAAAGAAGGTAATGCCCCAAATGGTGATTGTGTGTGTATAGGGCATCATAACACTTGTCACTTACATAGAATGGATCAGATTAATTCAAATCATAAATCAGTTATTGTGGGTTAAGATTTGTTAGACTATATTCTCAATTCACTAATGTTATATCCTCGTACTAAATCTCATACTCATAAAATAATGACATATATCACAAAGTAATAAGAGGATTAATAGGAGGATTTAGTATGATTGGTGATTCACTATTCCCAATTGGTGATTTTGAGAAGAGTCACAAGAATAAGAATGAGAGGAGAGTTTTCATTTTTCTTCAATTTATTTATACTCATAATCTTTCTTCATATATTCTTTCTTCCCATTTTATTCCCTCAACTTCGATCCTACATATACAACAAACAGATCCATAAACTGGGAATATTGGGGATAGGACAAATATATTTCTCTCCAAATCAAATAAACATGAAATGGTAAAGATAGGTTCTATAATGTCATAATTTAAAATTAAATTTGCTGTCCTTAATGCTAGAAATGTGTCCTTTTTAGTGGCTTTAAATAAAATGATATAAAATTGTCCTTTTTTAGGGTCACTTGTCCCTAACAATGTCGCATTATATATATCAAGCTAATCATATATTGTCATATTAATAAAAGAAAAAATTTAAAAACAAAAAAATATTATTATAATTAGCTCATGATATGAAACAAGATATCGTTAGAGACATGTGATATTTGTCACGTTTTTAGTGATGTTAAATAAAGAGTGTAATATATGCACTTCCGATGTACAAATTTATATATAATTTGTGCATCATCCACCATTCATTTGAAAATATATGATGAGTGATGAGGTCATAGAGTAAAAAAATCTTATACTATATATCATTTTCTCTTAAATAAAATGCTAGAAATGTGTCATAGCCCCCACTGACCAAAACAAAACAAGGAATTTCCAGAAAGGGGAGAGCATGTTTTGCAATCAGTCTTATAGGACCCAACAGTCATGCCTTGAATTGAAGCATAGGCCACGCCAATCTTACTTAATACCATTGACCAATTTCAATTGCCTATTCAAAAAATAAAACAACTTAAGGTAATAAGAAAGAAAGATTCAAAATGGTCCACATTTTGGATAGGGATATGGATGATATTAAAATGATGCATTCCAACACGCTCTTAAAAGAAGAATCAATGGAATTTGCTTTTTTCTTTTTTCACATTACCACTTGGTATAAAGTGAGAAGGGTAATAAAAGGGGGGAAAATATGTTGTCTTGTACGTTATCTTGTGTTAACGAGAATCAATTAAAAGTTTTAAAACTAACTTTCATTATTATTGTTGTTTCATTATCATAACATACGACAATGTATGAGACAAAATATGAGACGACAAATCTATACCGGTAATAAAGAGGGTATGGTTAGTCATCCCTTCCTCCAAGAGCAATGTACCCTTATTCTTATGATGAAATGAAACCAAGAATGGAAAGGGTTGAGTCCAAGAGGACCAAAGGTATCCACCTAAAAAGAAATTAAACTTTGGAGTTTATGGGCTGACCTATGCTGATTTGGTCCTCATATCCTCATTATTCAAACATAAACATTGTTTCTTTCATTACATTTATTCCTAGTTGGTTGTCACTCTCAAGTCATAAACTATAAGGTTGTGGTCTTATATTTTTGTAGTGATCAAGTAAAGTTGAATATTCATTAGTATGGTGATGAGTGCATCTCATTTTGGTTGTAGGATATGCTCTTTTTAATTAGAGTGTAATTGAGCTAGATCAACCTTTTTTTAAATTTCATTTTTTGTTGTTTTCTTTGTATTTATTAACCTTTTATGAGATAATTTGGACATTGGTTTATTGCATTCGGATTTGCATACAACCATCTAATTGATAACATAATGCAAAATATCACTTGTTAAAAGTAAATATTACTTTTCATTATTGTTGGCCACCGGATAGTTCTATTGTTACCGGATATGAGAAGAGTGAAAAGACACAAGTGAGGACTTCACACTTGTTGGACCACACACTTTCAGGCTCTGATACCACTTGTTGGACCACACCGCGACCGGGGAGTCTCCAACCACCGGGGAGTTCCATCGTTAGCGGGGTATGGGAAGAGTGAAGAGGTAAGTAAGACACTACGTCTTGAACCAAAACCTTAAGGCATTAGTTTCATAAGTTTTTTCTACTTATAAACTCTTTTATCCATCGCACATATCCAATGTGTGACTTCACACTTTAATGAATCTAAAAATTAACATGTTAGCAAATGGTACTACAACCATTTCATACTATCTATGATTTCTAGCACAAGAGTGACAAATACTTTGAATTGGCAGACCTAGAGATTATTATGATGAGGAATGATTTTCCAAAGACAGGAATGAATAGCTCCCACCCTTTTGATTATAGCCACACAGAAACGTAGAGGCATACTAAGCTTGGTTATTGTTATCATTTTATTCTTACCCATGGTTGGTACCTAAAATAATGGTTTAAGACTATATCTCATGATATGCTTTAAGATTCCAAATCTGATTCAGCTTGCTCTGTTGGGCTCAGTTTATGAATCAAATAAAGCTAAGGACATTGCTATGTTGTTGTATGTGGTTATGCATTTCTATCCAAACACTGCTTTTGCTTTTGCTTTTTAAAAGCTAAAGATGACACCAAAGTAGTGTATATGCATGTGTCTGTGTGTGAATGTGGAGGGAAGAATAGATTGAAGACACAGAAAGAAAGAGTAAAGGACATAGGATGCTGCTATTACAATGTTACTTCTTCTATCTTCCATTTCATTACACAAATCCTCTTACACTCTCTGCATCTACTACTGCATAATACATATTCAGTTTAACAACTCTATGATATTATTCCAAACTTAACAACAGTAGTATATTTGGTACCTCTTGAATTATACTCCTGTAAACAAGTTACCACACAAAATGGCTACTTCTGTTTACAGCTTTGTACTCTTCAGCCTCCTCCTTTTGTTGTGTCTAACATGGCATGCTTCTTCTGTTTCTTCACCCCCTTTGTCCTTGAGAAAGCAAGCTTCTATCTTGGTTTCTCTTAAACAAGACTTTGAAGCCAAACCTTCTTCTTTGAATAGGTGGAACATGTCAAACTATATGTCACTTTGCACTTGGCATGGCATTAAGTGTGACAATAACAACATGTCTGTGGTGTCACTAGATATATCCAACTTAAATGTTTCTGGCTCTCTTTCACATTCCATCACAGGACTCAGAAGCCTTGTGAGTCTTTCAATTGCTGGGAATGGCTTTTCTGGTGAGTTCTTAGCTGATATTCACAAGCTACAAGGTTTAAGATACCTCAACATATCAAAGAACATGTTCAGTGGAAGTTTGGGTTTGGAACTCTCACAATTGAAAGAGCTTGAAGTGATAGATGCTTATGACAACATGTTCAATAGCTCCCTCCCTCTTTTTGTCCTTCAACTACCTAAGCTGAAGCACTTGAACTTTGGTGGGAATTACTTCTATGGGGTGATTCCTCCAAGCTATGGTAACATGGTGCAGCTCAATTTTCTGTCTCTTGCAGGAAATGACTTGAGAGGTTACATACCAACTGAGCTTGGAAATCTCACCAACCTGACACATCTTTTCTTGGGATATTACAATGATTTTGATGGTGGGATACCACCTCATTTTGGTAAGTTGATCAATTTAGTTCATCTTGATATTGCTAACTGTGGCATTATAGGTCCAATTCCATCTGAGTTAGGCAACCTCTATAAGTTGGACACACTGTTCTTGCAAACTAATCAGCTTAATGGTTCAATCCCTCCTCAACTAGGCAACTTGAGTAGCTTGAAATCTCTTGATCTATCAAACAATGAGTTAATAGGAGACATACCAAATGAGTTTTCAGGTCTTCATGAGCTCACTCTCTTGAACTTATTCATCAACATGTTCAATGGTGAAATTCCACACTTCATTGCTGAGCTACCTAACTTGGAGGTGTTGAAGCTTTGGCAGAACAACTTCACTGGAGTCATTCCTTCAATGCTTGGCCAGAATGGTAAATTGACTGAGCTTGATCTTTCAACAAATAAGCTCACTGGATCAGTGCCAAAATCTCTATGCCTTGGAAAGAGGCTCAAGATTTTGATTCTTCTCAACAATTTTCTGTTTGGATCTTTGCCTTCGGATCTTGGCCAATGCTACACACTCGAAAGAGTTCGTTTAGGACAGAACTATTTGTCAGGATCAATACCAAATGGTTTTCTTTATTTGCCTGAGCTATCCCTTCTGGAACTACAGAACAATTATCTTAGTGGATGGCTTCCACAAGAAGCAACAGAGACTTCTTCACCCTCTAAACTCACACAATTGAATTTATCAAACAACCATTTATCTGGTCCTCTACCAACCTCAATTGGAAACTTTCCAAGCTTGCAAACTCTTCTTCTTCATGGAAATAGATTTTCAGGAGATATTCCTCCAGATATAGGGAGGTTGAGAAACATTCTAAAGTTGGATTTGAGCACTAACAACTTTTCATGCAGTATTCCTCCTGAGATAGGCAACTGTGTCTTACTCACATATTTAGATTTGAGCCAAAACCAACTTTCAGGCCCTATACCAATTAAGGTTTCTCAAATTCACATACTAAACTATCTTAATGTCTCATGGAACCACCTAAACCAAAGTATTCTCAAGGAACTTGGGGCAATGAAGGGCTTAACTTCAGCAGATTTTTCTCACAACAACTTCTCTGGTTCAGTACCTAATGTAGGACAATTCTCAGTCTTTAACTCAACATCATTTGAAGGTAATCCTCAACTATGTGGATATGACTTGAATCCATGCAACCATTCTTCAAATGCAGTATTGGAATCTCATAACAAAAGCAGTGCAAAACCTGGAGTTCCTGGCAAATATAAACTTCTTTTGGCATTGGCACTGTTATGTTGTTCATTGGTGTTTGCAACATTAGCCATTATGAGGAGCAGGAATGCAAGGAGGAACTCCAATTCATGGACGCTCACAACATTTCAGAAGCTGGAATATGGAAGTATAGACATCTTAAGTTGCATAAAGGAAAACAATCTGATAGGAAGAGGAGGAGCTGGGGTTGTATATGGAGGAACCATGCCAAATGGAGAACAAGTAGCTGTGAAAAAATTGTTAGGAATTAACAAAGGTTGTTCTCATGATAATGGCCTCTCTGCAGAAATAAAGACACTTGGTAGAATCAGGCACAGGTACATTGTGAAGTTGCTAGCTTTTTGTTCAAATAGAGAGACCAATTTACTTGTTTATGAGTACATGCCAAATGGAAGCTTAGGTGAAGCCTTGCATGGAAAAAAAGGTGAATTTCTCAAATGGGATACTAGGCTGAAAATAGCTACAGAAGCTGCAAAAGGGCTTTGTTATTTGCACCATGATTGTTCTCCTCTCATAATCCATAGAGATGTCAAATCAAACAACATACTATTGAACTCTGACTTTGAGGCTCATGTTGCTGATTTTGGCCTTGCCAAGTTCTTGCAAGATACTGGGACATCACAGTGCATGTCTTCTATTGCAGGTTCTTATGGCTATATAGCTCCAGGTACCTTAAAAGTTTTAATATTCAAAATCTAAATCAGATAGTCTCAAAAAATGACAACTATTTTAAGTAGATTTATTATATATAGCATCTCTTTCGAACTCATTGGTTTCAAACTAGCTTTCATGTTTAGGAAACATTATTACCTAGCCCCCAACATGAATATCAATGAGGATGAATTGTTTAAGGTCCATCTAAGTATCTAATAGTCAAATATTCTTAGCAAAAATGCAAAGGGAATGGCATGAATATGCTTTTCTTTCTTTACTTTTATTTAACACAATATTCTCTTTAGTCTTTACTCCAAGATCTGATGTCTCAAAATGTGTTCGGGACATGACAGTTTCAGAGAAATGATACTTTTCCATACCATATTCCTCCTCACTATTTTATAGGGCCATGCCCTGCATGTACGTGGATTCCTAGGCTAGGTAAAGACTCCACTAACACAAAGGAAAATTCTTTTGCTTTCCCTCACGCTAACTCATGAGAACATATAGTACTTTTGCATGCCTTGAAAGTTGAAACCATAAACTCAGATTCAAACCACTATATAGCATCTTTTTTTACCAATATCCATTATCATATATAACCACCTAATCACAGTAACTAATCCAAAGACATTTTTTTTCTTCAATTAAGCTCCAAAATTGGAATCTAAGATTTATTTTCTCAAACCATACATAAATATTGAAAATAAAAAATTAATCAATAGTCATATGCTACATTTTTTGTACTATGATGGATAAGTTAACTATAGAGTTTAGAGCTTAAAATGTGAAAGGTAACGATTATGGTTTTGGTTTTGTGTTACAGAATATGCATACACATTGAAAATTGATGAGAAGAGTGATGTTTATAGCTTTGGAGTGGTGTTGCTAGAACTGTTAACAGGGCTAAGGGCAGTGGGAGATTTTGGGGAAGAAGGAGTAGACATTGTTCAATGGACCAAAATTCAAACAAAGTGGTGCAAAGAGAGAGTTGTTAAGATCCTTGATGGGAGATTACATCATATTCCTTTTGATGAAGCAATGCAATTGTTCTTTGTAGCCATGTTATGTGTTCAAGAACAAAGTGTGGAGCGACCAACCATGAGGGAAGTTGTTCAAATGCTTGCACAAGCAAAACAACCAAATACATTTCAAATGCAGTGATCTTATCTAGGAAACAAAGAAAAAACAAGGAGAAGTAAAGAAAAAGTTGAGTTTGTAACATGTCATGTTGTAGGTTGGTTAAAACTTAAAAGGTGTCAATTTTCTTAACTTGTTTGTCATTTGAGTTTTAAAGATTTTTTACTCAATTGGAGCATATGTTATAAGCACATTGGAAAAGTAATCAAATGAATGTATGCATAGACATACTTTCATTTTTTAGTAGAATATTGCTTCCGACCACCCCCGTAGGAAACCATTTCAACATTATGACTAAAGTAGGAAACTTTATCCATAGCTAAGAGTCCCACAAACTAGTTTCGTCTCAAATAGCATTTATATATGATCTGAATGGTCGAATATACTTCTATTCAATACTATCTTTATTAAAATTGAATATGCAAATAAAGTTGTTGTTGTTGGTTATCCTTTTATCATTTACGTATAAACACTTCAAATAAATTATGTTATTTGAAAATAATAGTATATTATTCAAAATATTAAATCTTGATTTTCATTTTGTGGACACATAATGATTTTAGGGTCAAAGGTAGAACTCATTAGACCGAGAATGATGAGTACAAAATGTCCCCTGTCTCAAATCAAACAAAACTTGTTATTGCAAGAGACATTTACAAATATCTCTCATTGTTAGTAAAAACAAGAAGAATATAAAAAGAAAAATGAAATCTCAAAAGTCAAACACATTCAATAAATCTGTTAATATTAAAACTAACTCAATTTGTAATATTCTTTTATTTATTATCTCTTCTAATAATAATAATTGAAGCAAAATAGGTCCTTCATTTGGAAAGTATTTTTATATGTGCTTTCATATTTCATGTGGTGTTGTTCTTATGGATAATGACATTCAATGCAAGGTTGCAAGCACATGTATATTCACATCAACACTCTTATATGTTTCTCACATTTTTTTATTTGAAACGAAACTTAATTTTTTATAAAACCTTTCAATCCCCAAATGCAAATATTCTATTGAAGGTGAAGTTATAAAAATATTGAAAGGTGTATCTTCAATAGAACTATTGAAAGGTGTTGTTGTTATTTTGTTTAAAGCTAATCTAGTTGATACTTTATATATCTTGCAACTTGCAAGGATTTGATATTTAACGTTCAACATTTGTATTTTATATGTTTTTATTTACCTCATAATAACAATCAAATTATAACACATGTTGAGGAAAAAATGCATATATACTTTATGAGCAAGCAAAGTTCTTCTTGCATCGTTTAAGTTTTATAAACATATTTGCATTAACTGTTTTAATGACTACTCGATCACTGTTTAAGAAAAAAATATAGATGTAGTATCAAATTAACCACTCATTTATAAAGATGTAGTATATTCTTGGAGATAATAAGTATTATTGGAAAATATATGTCCACTCCCATGAAATATAATATAAAAATAGGAAAGAATATGTAATATAATTCAATAAAAAAAATTAAAAATTGCATTAAAACGGATGTTTCTTGCAAGGATTTGTATTAAGTGAAAATAGAAATATACTCAAATTTTATATTACAACCTATATTTCTTTCATATACTCTAACCACAGGAGTATCAAACCTTCTAATTTTAATATATTTTCATATGCATTGTTCTTTAGTGATGAATAGCCTTATACTTAAAAGTACCAAAATAAATATTTAATTTCTATTATAAATTTTATATAAAAATTTGGTGCTTATCTCACTAGTCTCATCAATTCACTACTTTTGACATGGAAAAACTTTAATGACTCTTAGCCATATTTATTGATTGGAATAGAAGGAAATTACTCACTAACCAAACCATAGTTATGGTAAAAAAATGAAAAAAATATTAATTTTGACTAAATATACATTATTTTTTTAAATGACCATGTAATATTAATTAACTTATTTTTAATCTCCGCAACTAATATATGATGGAATGATTTGTATTTATTGTTCTTACAAATTTTATATGAAAATTACTTTCAGTTCACTTGCGTAACTATGAAATATTATTTATCAACAAGACGTTGATCTAATGATGTAAAACATCGTTAGATTATATGATGACCAAAATATCAATGATTCAATTCATGTGAGTGACACTTGTGAGAGAGACAACCACAAAAAAAATATGATTAGTTCCTTACTCAAAAGTGAGGGATACACTTAGTAGTACCAAAAAAACTATAAAATATTATTTATATTATTTCTCATTATTACCTATTTGATATATTTCAATTATTTGAGTTATTTGAATATGGGATACACAATTATAACATATTATATTCACTAAAATTATTGTAAAACAAATGAGAAAATAAATCTTCAAATTTTTGTATGTAAATATGTAATACAATTAAACAATAATTTGAAAACTGTATTAAAAAGGATGTTTGAATGAATTTTGTATTAAGTGAATAACATAATATACTAAAATTTGATCTCTTTTTTTATTTCATTTGTATGAACACTCAAATTTATACTGAAACTAGCACGGGTACTATTTAATATAACCAAATATAAGAGTCACTTCAATATATAGATTGATATTATGAATCTAATTTAATTAAAATAAATTTTTTATTTTACAGAATACCGAAGACCATTCCTTTTCAATTTCTTAAAAAGTTAAAAAACAATACGAAATGTTGATTTATCCACACCGTTTGATTCAATCATCTCTCAATCTCATCACCGCGTGAACCAATATGATTGGTTATACTCAAGCGAATCGAATGACGTGGCACTTATAAAAAAGAGAAGAAAAAAGAGTTCCGGTAAAAAAACTTTTTTCCCCCAAATTAAAAAAAACCACTCTAAAAATTTCCTTGCATTATTAATATTTGATTTTTCTCTATCTATCTCGCTCTAAAAAAAATAGGGGAAAAAGAAAAAAGAGTTTCTCTCTCACGCACGCTCCATACTCACATCGTGGCCGTCGATTAATCCAAATCCCTCGTCGTTTTACTTTCTCAATCAGCCGTTTCCTCCGCCGTCGTATCACCCGGCGAATCTCAACCGTCACCGCCGTTTCATCATTTCGAATCTCACTACGCACCTCTACCTCCAACTTCAACCGATTTTCATATCCTTTGTTTCTGTCTTTGATATACGCCGCCGGCGATTCGGTTTCCGGCGATTCCTTGTCGGATGAGAAGGTGCGAACGATTATAAACTTTGCGCACCTTTGTTCGTCGTTGTGGTTCTTTATATTTGAACCAAATTGGCGGAACTTTGTTTCGCTTGCTATTGGTTTGAAAAGTGAGAGCCGCTAGCTCTTCCATCATTGATGTGTATCAGTGCTCGCGTCGATTCGCTCATTCCGTAGTAATTAGGTTTATGAATTAGGTTTTTATTGCAGATTTAGCTTCGTCTTTGTTCTTAGGGGTTTTAGTTGTGAGCTTCGTTGAATTTGCTTGTTGATCCGTTGCTTTGTCCGTTTCGATTTTGTCTTTGCTTTTGGAGATTAGTTTGGTTGATGGCTTTATGCATTGCAAGGTGTTGAAGTACGACTTTGGCAAACTTTGGGTTTTAGCAGTGTTCCATTTTGACCGTTAGAAACTTATTTGAAGCACTACTTACACTCTTTTTTCAATGGAGTTCATTCCGGAACATGGTTTAATGTGGTTGGAACTGTTTTCAATCTATAATTTGACGTTTAAAATCGAATTTGCATGAACAGGTTCAAGCTCTGCTTGAATTTCCACCTTAAACCCATTGCTTGGATTTCATTTCTACTTTCTAATTACTTGGTTGCCAGAGAATGCGTGGAAATAAGTAGTATAGGGGAATTTTAACTCACTCATTAACTGATGCTTTGTAATGGAATTTAACCTCAATGGTGTTACTAGTTGTTGAAGTAATTTGAATATCAACATGCATTGTTCAGTGGCATGTTTATTTTGTTATTAACTTAACTTGCATTGTTCAGTGGCATGTTTATTTTGTTATTAACTTAACGCATGTTTATATTAACATGTGTTATTAATCACTCGAGCTGAGCATATTGAAGATCCTATTGACCCATTTATCACTCTTTTGTTGTTCAGGTTTTGTGGAGACAGAGATTGCAAAAGCAGCTAGTGGCATATATCAGTCCTCTTTTTTATTTTTGACTTTTATTATGACTAATCACTCTTACTTCGAGGAGATTGAAGTTAAGAAACTTTAAGTTAGTCATACAGTACCAGATGGCTTTTTTTAGGAACTCTCAAAATGATACAGTCTCAGATAGTGTCATGGATGATGAAGTCCAAGGACAGAATGCTAATAGAGTGCATAGATTGGTCGGCAATGAATGTGCTGATGCAACTTATAGTGAGAAAGAATTTGATATGAACATGGAGGCACAGTATCAGAGTGATGGTGAACCAGATGGTGCCAGTAGAGTGCAAAACAAGGCAACAACTGATGATGGAGTTGCTACAAGAGAATCAAACTTACGGACTGCTGGTAGTAAAACAGCTATGGCCGGAAGGTGGGGTTCAACGTTTTGGAAGGACTGCCAGCCTATCCGCCCACAGAGTGGTTCTGAATCTGGGCATGATTCCAAAAGTGGATCAGACTATAGACATGAAGATTGTTCTGAAGGTAATTCATTGGATGGAAGAGGGGAAAGATTAGACTCAGAAGATGATGATGAACAAAAGGAGGCAGGAAAAGGTCCAGTAGGCCATCCTGATGTTCCTGCTGAGGAGGTATTGTCTGATGAATATTATGAGCCGGATAGGGAAGAGCAACGTAGCTCATTTCCTCAGCGCATTCATATGCCCGATGGATCGAATTCGTGGCCTCCACGGGTGTCCACTACTCTCAATAGAAATTCAAATAGGAAATATAGGATTTCAGATGATGATGATAACGTCGATAATGATGGTGATGCTGATTATGAAGAGGAGGACGAAGCAGATGGTATGCTAAATATTGTATTTATATTAAAAAAATAGCATGAAAACTAGTTTTATTATTAGTGATATGCTCTTGTGATGCATTTTAAATGTTTTCTTGTGTGAATACCTTGCAGAAGATGATCCTGATGATGTAGACTTTGAACCTGCCACAAGTGTCCATGCAGCAAACAAGGTTATTTGATTTTGGTTGTTTTAGTTACCAAGTTCTATATCTTTTGCATCATTTTTTTGTAGTTCTTTGCAATACCTTAGTTCTCATTAGTAAGGGTTTGGGGTTATATATTTGTATATGCTCTTTAGTGGTCAAATGTTGCTTTACCTTGTGGGGAATGTTTCTGACTAAGTGATTATTAAATGGTTGAACTGTTATTCTAGGATAAAGATTGGGAAGGTGAAGGTTCATATGAAGATGATGATAGTGATGAAAATATAGATGTCTCAGATGATGATGACTCTCGCTATGGTAAAAAACCTAAGGGAAGGCAAAGGGGTAAAGTTGTACAAAGCCTAAAATCTACCAGAGATCGCAAAACATATCCTTTATCTGGCCGACAAAAAAGAATTAAATCAACTTTTGAAGACGATGAGTCAATAGCAGAGGATTTTGACAGTGATAGTGATGAGGATTTCAAAAGCATAAAAAAGAGAGGTATTCATGTCCGCAAGAATAATGGCCGCTCTTCTGCATCCACAAGTTTTTCTATTCGCAACAATGAAGTTCGCACTTCTACTAGGACAGTTAGGAAGGTATCGTATGTTGAAAGTGATGAAAGTGAAGATGCCGATGAAGGGAAGAAGAAAAAGTCTCAAAAGGTACAACCTTCATTTGACAGATTTGAGATGTACTTAGTGAAGTTACTGTGATTCCATGTCTTTAGTCAATGCATGCTTTAAATTTAACTCTACCGATTTGATATTTTTTATTTATATTTTAAATATGTCCTTTAAATATGCTCCAGGAAGAAATTGAAGACGACGATAGCGACTCCATTGAAAAGGTGCTTTGGCATCAGCCGAGGGGCATGGCTGAAGATGCGCAAAGGAATAATAGATCAACAGAGCCTGTTTTAATGAGTCACTTGTTTGATTCTGAAGTTGACTGGAATGAGATGGAATTCTTGATAAAATGGAAAGGCCAGTCACATTTGCATTGTCAGTGGAAGTCTTTTGCTGAGCTGCAAAACGTATGATACTCATCTTTATTTTCTATTAAGCATTAATCACAGTTATTCTATTACTAGTTACTACTTACTACTACTACTCTCTCTCTTGTAATGATTAATGATCCTGCTACTTGTTGTTTTGCTTGTCTTAATCTTCCATACTTTATGGTTTCTCTTCTTTTCTTTTTGGCTGAAGTGTACTACATACTGTCTTTGTGAGACTGCAGCTTAGTGGTTTTAAGAAGGTTTTGAATTATACAAAGAAGATAATGGAGGATATCAGGCACAGGAAGACTATCTCAAGAGAGGAGGTGAGTATTTGTTGTCAGCTATTTGAATATATAGATTTTGATATTCTGGTTTTTGTATAAAATAGGTTTGGAGACTAAAAACACTGCAAAAATTTGTGTTGAAATAATTTACCAGTTAATTCCACTAGTTCAATGATGTTCTTCTAGCCCTACTTATGATGCATATGCACTAATCATACTAATGATGTCTTGCTTTCCTTATGATGCATATGCACTAATCCTATCTCCTATTCTTTTTACATCCACATCATTCTTCCATTTCTTATATACATTTATTCCCACCCCATTTCTCGATATTGTCTTACTGGTGTACCACAACTTAAACCTGAAGCATCTAGTTCCCTTGCCTTCTTATCAATCCATTTAGTTTCTTGTATGCACATAAAATTCATCGCTGTCCTAATCATTTTGTCTACTATTTCCATTGATTTATCTGTAAGAGTGCTTATATCCTATGTTTTGATTTATATCTTAGATGGATGAACTAGCTTCTTTCCCTGCACCCATTCACGCAAATGCATGAATCATTACTTATTTTTCACTAGATCTAGGCAGTGATGCTACGACCCTTGCTCAATTGACACTATACACGAGTAATACATAGAGTTACTTTCGAGCAATGACCTAACATTAATATTACCACATCATTGATCCATATCATAAAGATTCGACGAAATCTTATGTTGGTTGTTGAATGCCTTACACAACCTCACCTTTTACTTGGGCTTATGACAGACAAAATTTAACATCAAACTGTTCAAACACACATAGGCAGATTCATCATACAGAGATAAAAAATATAAAAAATAAAGTGAAATAATTTAAATATTATTTCCATAATAGTTTAACTTAGAAGTTTTAAGTAAGTTCCCTAAACTATGTTAAGAAAGCCAAAATATGTAAAGAAACGTAATTAAAAGAAGTGAAACTGTAGTTTGTTTTATTTAATATTTAAACAAAAAATTTATCTACAAATCATGATGTTTTATTTTGATTTGATGATGGCTTGTTGCTGAGTGATATCATGTACCTACTTATCACGTGTATTAGACAAGTCCCATGTGTGCTTACTAAGTACTGGCATGCCAACCATTTCTGAGTACCCATGCTTCATAGGTCATTACCAGTTGCTAGTTGAAACAATTACATAATTTTTATGTGTCCCCAATTATGTTAAGTATCACTGTGTGCCATCATAATTTTACTTAAAAATGAAAGATGTAATTTTCACGATATTTTAGCATGTTTGAGCATGATTAATTTTACTCAAAAAGAGCTCTTCAGCTAAAAGCTCTCTCTTCAGTGTTGACCATTTTTTTGAATAAGCCTTTTTGAACACAAAAATAACCTTATTCAAGTGAACCCTTAATATATGTTATGAGTGTGTACCTTTGTAATCATTTCTGCATTTTATTTCCAGATTGAGGTCAATGATGTCAGCAAGGAGATGGATTTAGATATTATCAAACAGAACAGTCAGGTTTGCTTTCTTAATTTTTGTGATTTTTTTTGCCACTCTTGCCTTTCCTTTTTTTCGACATCTTTGATATTTTCTTAATTGGGATGTTCTTTATATTTTCAGGTCGAAAGAATTATCGCAGATAGGATCAGCAAGGTTAATTCTGGAACGGTTGTTCCAGAATACTTGGTCAAGTGGCAAGGGCTATCTTATGCTGAAGCAACTTGGTACACTACACTAGAGATTTAATAATGATTTATCTTTTCTTTATTTTTCTATGCATCCAGATAGGAAAGTTGATTAGATGGAGGATGATCCCAAAATCAGAGGCAATGTTAGACCAAGAAAAAATCTAAGTGGAAAATTAGATAGGGTTTAGACCTAAACGAACTATTGGGAGATTTGGTTTTTGATAGAATACGTGGGCATTGTTTGATCAATGCATCCAGCTCCGCCTAGCGGAAAAGGTTTTTTGACTTTTTCAGTTGTTTCTGTGCATCTAGTCCGTTCATATGAGAAGGGAGGATGTTGTTCTCTATGCATTGCTGGTGCACTGTGTTGTAGACTTAGTTCCTTTTTAGTTAGTATTCTGTTACCTTTTGCTGTTATTTAAAGTTTATGCAATTTTATCTTTACTATTTAAATGGTCACTCTCAAGTTTCCTTGTGTTCTTCCAGGGAAAAGGACATTGACATCACTTTTGCTCAACATGTCATTGATGAGTATAAGGTAGTTCTCTATTTCACAAATTGTAATTATGATGTTGGTTTTGGCTTTTTGGAAATTTTTTGTTTCACTGGATTGTATTCCATTCTGGTATTCTTGCGGAAATTATTGGCATTCACCTTTTAATCCATCAGGACAAGTCTTAATTGTTGTTGTTTTTATGTTTATTGGTACTTTGGTAGTGTGCAATGCATACACACTAATGCAAAGGAAAAATTTAATATAATTGTAATTTGGGTATATTACCTCATAGTAAACTTTTTTGTTTATATTTGAACAGGATCGTGAGGCTGCAATGTCGCTGGCTCAAGGAAAGACGGTAGATTTCCAGCGTAAGAAGAGCAAAGGTTGGTATCTGTTAGACTATTTAAGCTCATTGTATGGCAATGCTGTTTAGAGGTAGAAGTGGGATGCTAACGTACTTTCTTTACTCCATTTAAATAAAACTTGAGATGGTTGTTGGTACAATACTGTTCATGCTGTTGTCATTCATCTGCAACTTCTATTCTTAGTTCTTGGTTTATTTACTAAACTAAACCTACAGTGTTTTGGTACAGCTTCGCTAATTGCGGTATATCACTGCATAGCTCTGTTTCGTCTTTGTTCGAAGACAAAACCTGAATATCATATCATCTCTATGAGGGACTTCCTTGTCTCAGACTCTCAGTTTGATTTATTTCTAAGTAGTCATTGTTTTAATCTCTTTAACATTTGAGCAGGACAAGATATGAGTGGTCTTTGGGTTTGTTTGTCTACAAGTTTTGGTCGTCATTGATGGCATTATTTTATATAAAAGCCATTAGATTTTGGGTTTGCTTTTTTCCTCTTTTTGTCATTTTGTTTGCTGTTAGGAGAATATCTCATCCTTGCTTTTGTTCCTCCCTCTTGTAATTCTCTGATAAATGTTTCAAATAAAAATTTATACTGTGTACTGAAAAATGCCGACCCCACCTAGTGGGATCAATTCTTGGTTGTTGGTGTTGTTTTTGTACTGGAAAATATATCAGAGCAGATTATCGAAATGTCAATTTTTAATGTGTCCATTCAATGTTTGTGTTTTAACATCATTGAATCAAATTGAAACTTTAGCTCAAATATGTGAAAGTAGGTAATTTTATTTTCTTTTCAATTTCATGGTGAGTATTTTCCTGTATCTTTCAAGTGACATCATTTCAAGTGACATCGTTCTCATTTTAATCTGTGTTTCTGATGATTAGGAAGTTTGCGTAAACTTGAGGAACAACCCGAATGGTTGAAAGGTGGGAAGCTCCGTGATTATCAACTCGAGGGTCTGAATTTTCTTGTTAACAGGTAATATGTATGTATTAACTAACGCTTCTCATTTTTTGGGGTTCTAAATCTCTGTCTATTACATTTTGCAGTTGGAGGAATGATACAAATGTCATTTTAGCTGATGAAATGGGTCTTGGTAAAACTGTCCAGTCGGTATCAATGCTAGGTTTTCTGCAGGTACAAAATTGATTCTCTGTCTGGTTATAAAAGCTCTTGCAGTGTAATTAGTAAATATACTTTTTCCTTATACAGAATGCCCAGCAAATCCATGGTCCTTTTCTGGTAGTTGTTCCATTGTCTACTTTATCCAACTGGGCCAAAGAATTCCGGAAGTGGCTTCCTGATATGAATATTATTGTATATGTTGGTACTCGTGCAAGTCGAGAGGTAAGACATATATCTCTTTATGAGTTTTTAGTTATTACAAGTTATAAAATATGTCAGATATGTCATATGTAATCATTTCAGCAACTTGTATATTTGTTAGATTCAAGATGTGCTCTAAATGAGATAACGTTAAAAAGGTGAAGGATGTAGTCACTTGCTCCATTAATCCTTAAGATGTTAATTCAGCTTCTAGTCCAACATCTCTAGTTTTTTTGTGCTGATGGCATCACGGTTCTTCACTTTGGTTTAAGAATATCTACAATAAAATCAAAAGTAGCTGAACAAAAGAATTTGGAAAGGTTGAGGGGATAGTTTAACGTGTGGTTTTATACAGAGAAAGCTCTTACTGAATATTACTTGCTCTAGGTTGTTTACTAGTTTTGTCCTATGTCTTCTTCATCTTTTCTATTAATCTTTATATTGTTGGTGACAATGGGTACAATACACTTCTGGAATCGGGATTTCACTCTTATCCCAATCTTTGTTATTATGATCATTAGAGCAGCTTCAATAGAGGCTGCATATTGCATTGATCTTTGTGCAACTGTTGCACAAGAGTTGTATGGTTGGAGATGCAAAAAGTATGCCAAGGTGTATGCCATGGTTGCGTAGCCAAGTAACTGTTGTATAGAGTTTACATGGAACCAACAGACTTGATTTTAGAATTGAGTTAATTTTTAGTTGAAATAAAATTTCTTTTAACGAAATATAAAAAAGTGAGGTACTTGTGGAGCCTATTTGATGAGCTTTTTATGAGTTGAATGGTTAGGGTGGAGGGTTGCTTGAGTTGCATAAAGAGAAATGAGGTGGCATGGCAGGGCCCATATAATACCGTTCCCCCTTCTCTTCTAATATTATTTATTCGTTTATCTAAAGAAAAAGAAATGAGGTGGCATGGCATGGGCCATATATTGCAATTCACATGGTTGGAATTGCTCTTAGTTATTGCCATCGAGCATAATCACGACATTGTTTTTTGTTTTGTTTTAATTCATGTCCCTGTCTTCCCCCTTGTAAACAATCTTTACTATTAACCAATATTATGTTCTGGTCTCCTTTGTTATGGTTGGTGATTTGTTACTACAAAGGAAAAGTGTTCGGATTTTGCAAGAAATTTCTTTCGTGTATCAGAACAAGGTTATTTATTTTATAGTTAGTAGTCTTAGGGAAGGTAAATCGGCTACTGTTGTATTATGCTCAGCTCAGTAAGTAGATCTGGTTCTTATAGTTGAAAGCTTAATAAGCATGTAAACAAACTGTTGGGTTTGATAATCTACATGCAGATGGTGTAATTTGTAACCAATTTTTTATTGCTAGTCTTTTCGCTTTCAATAAGGTTTGCTTGTTTTTCTTTTGTTTTTGCCTTTTTTGGCAGGTTTGTCAACAGTACGAGTTTTATGATGATAAAAAGGCTGGTAGACCTATAAAATTTAATGCACTATTGACTACATATGAAGTAATTTTGAAGGATAAGGCTGTACTCTCTAAGATCAAATGGAATTATCTTATGGTAGATGAGGCTCATAGACTTAAAAATAGCGAGGCACAGTTGTACACAACACTTTCAGTATGTAACTTTGTACTTAATTTTAGTGTTAAGATGCTATTTATAATATTGAGGTTAATCTGTTCAAATGATGGCTATTTCTTTTGCTGATCCTTATAGGAATTTAGCACCAAGAATAAGTTGCTTATAACCGGTACTCCTCTACAGAACAGTGTTGAAGAGCTATGGTATTAATAACATTTTCCTTTTATGTTAGATTAGTCAAAGAATGTTTGCATCTTTTGTTAACTTGTTAGGTTTTTTAATATTTGTCCGTGGTTTGGTATCAATAAATGTTGGTTACCTGGTGTTAAAGGTTCTTCCTCAATCTGTGCATATTGAACATGCATAAAATTTGCTGATTGGTGCATGACTAACTAACTCAGTCATTTGAGTGTCACTTATGTTAAGCAGATTACATGATTAACTGTTTTGCTTGTGATATTGAAGTGGGTAATATTAACATCCCTTTTTGTTTGTTCATTACTGTGCAAATAAGTCACATTTATTTTTGGTGCTTATCACAAATTTGAAAGAATACACACACACATATACACACATACTAGAATGTCAACAAAAATATTTTTTTCTGCCATTCCTTCAGGAGACTCCCTTTGGTGGTTTATTATATCCTGTCTATTGTATTGATATCTAATTAGGTTATGTATGTTATCTGTTATTTTGCATGCTTTAGTTTTCCTTGTCTGTATGACAATTTCCCATCCCCTGCTTTCTGTCTTATAGGGCTTTGCTCCACTTCCTTGATGCTGACAAGTTCAAGAGCAAGGATGATTTTGTTCAGAATTATAAGAATTTGAGTTCTTTCAATGAGAATGAGGTACAAGTTTTTATCAACATGCTTTACTTATTCCTGTTACTTGATTTTCTCAGGTTTTGGCTTATGCTTTTCAGTGTAGTTTGATGTCTGTACTATTTTATGTTAGCTTGCGAATCTTCATATGGAATTGAGGCCTCACATCCTTCGAAGAGTTATCAAAGACGTAGAGAAATCATTACCCCCAAAAATTGAGCGCATCCTTAGGGTTGAAATGTCTCCTCTTCAGAAACAGTAAGTTCAATTTTAATTCTGGGAAAGATTTTTTTTAATTGCAACTTCTTCAAGTTTACCTTCTAAATTTGTGCTGCTCAATTCGTGTAGGTATTACAAATGGATTTTGGAACGCAACTTTCATGATTTGAACAAAGGAGTCCGTGGTAACCAGGTCATGTCTCTATCTTGTGCTTACATAACTTAAAAATCTAAAAGCATCATATGTCCTTTCTTCACGGTGATGGCAAGGTGAGATTGGAAAAGCTAATTGCTAATATTTTTTATAATCTCTATGTTTTGCATATGTCCTGCATATAAATATTATTAATATTTCTATTATAATGTCAATACTATGCTTTGATGTGTGGTTCCTTTCCACCAGGCAAATTGTTTATAGTCAAAAGCAGTTTTTTGCATATGTCCTGCATATAAATATTATTATTTCTATTATAATATCAATACTTGATGTGTGGTTCCTTTCCACAAGATAAACTGTTTATAGTCAAAAGTAGGGAGCTAAAATTAGTTGTGGGGTTTCTTTTAGTTATTGGAATTTATAAAAAAATTATCATGTAAATGTCTAAATGAAAAAGGTGGATTCATGATAAAAACCTTAGGATAGCCACACTACAAAATCTAGCTATTGCAGTTGGAGAGCTCGTCCTTATAAACCCCACATTAGAATCTCATATTTCCAATTTTGGATTCATGCCCCATACCTTGCATTTGGTTCCTAACAATTTATATTCAGTAATGTGAATTTCAAGAAGCTATTATATCTCCTTTTTTAAATTGTAATTGTGGTTCTGTGTAATTTGAGGAAGAGAAAAAAATGTATGTGCAATAACAGTGTAAGAGTTTTAACGCTGTCACTGCATCATCCACCATTCATATTTAATCATCATCGACTCTTCAAAAATAGTAATGCAAAAGAAATAAAGAATGATGAATGATATACTAATTGTGTATAAGTCTTTACACTAACAACGCAAATATTATATTTTTTTAGGAAAAGAATTAACAAATTGCTGCATTTGTCTGTTGTCAGCTGGATTGATGAGTTTTGATAGGTTTAATTTCATAATGCATATATATTTCTGATTCTTTTTATCAAAAGAGGTTCACTAAATTATTTTGCTCTTTTTCTGCTAAATTTCAGGTTTCTCTTCTCAATATTGTGGTGGAATTGAAGAAGTGCTGCAACCATCCGTTCCTGTTTGAAAGTGCTGACCATGGCTATGGTGGGAACTCTGTTGATAACAGTAAGCTAGAGAGAATTGTCTTTAGCAGTGGCAAGCTGGTCATACTTGATAAGCTACTTGTTAGATTGCATGAAACCAAGCATCGTGTTCTAATATTCTCTCAGGTTTGTTGTTGAATCTGGGATGCTGGATCTGATTCATGATAACTATCTAGGTGCAAGCTTTTAGCTTAACATTGTTACAGCATACTTTTACTTGCTAGTTTGGTTTAATATTTGAGGTTGTTTTTTTTCTATTCAGGGTTATTTCTGGTTTGTCGATTCTGAAGTATATACATAACTTAAGTTCAGTTTCAATGACCGTAAAGTATGAATGTAGTTGAGTTTCAATATTTGTTGAAATTCTTCTAATTGATCGAGTAGAATATATGAAGGAAATTAGCTGAAAAGTTACAGGCTGTCTAGGACAATTGCTCTCCAGTTATTGATATCTATTTAACTAGTCTAGTCCAGTACCCAAAATATTTTACTGCACAAGAGCTCTAGTAAATCAACTCTTTTGTCTAATTGTTTTAAAAGGTTTTTTGCCTCATTTGGCTGAACATTGTTAATCTGCATATGGTGTTACAGAGATCGCTGTTTAGTGATTTTTCAACCCATATCTGACTGTTTAGGTTTTTATATTTAGTGTTAACTGATATCTTGTTATTTAAGGTACTTTGACCAGATAGCCCATTTATCAAATTTTGAGCTCGTCTTTTTCTTTCTTGATAAAAGAAGAATACATATTAATAGATAAAAGAGAACAGTACATAAGGAGGATAAGAAATTCTCAAGAACTATAGAAAGAAACTAAGCCGGAAATATGAAGAGATTAAGGAGTACTAGGACAGAATTCATTTTTGGATTCGGAGAAACGCACTGCTCATACAAATACTGAATGTCCTATTCGGTTTTAGTTTGTGACAGATCTTCAGAGAGATTGCAAGTCTTGCTGCATTTTTTTGTACTTAGTTTTTGCCTTTCTTTGTATGTTTGGTTTTAGTTTTTTTCTTTCAGTATTTCTTATCCTCTTGCCTTTGTACATTTCTCTTCGTTCAATAAATTCTTCTTTTACTAATAAAATACCGGATGGCCTATTCGAAAGACAGGAAGCCGTTTTGCATTGTGAGAAAAGTTGAGTGCTAGTATGTCTAAAATCTCTCAACTGATTTTAGGATTAATTTCTTGTTCAATGTTCATGAGTTGTGAACATCATAGATAGCTTCTAACTAGTTATGTTTCTCTTTTAGGTATTTTAGTCCTGCTTTAATTTGCAAACATCTGTAATATTCTTTAAGAACTAGTATCTGATAATACTAAGCTATCAGAGTTGTTATGCAGATGGTTAGAATGCTGGATATACTGGCAGAGTATATGTCACTTCGAGGATTTCAATTTCAGAGGCTTGATGGCAGTACAAAAGCTGAGCTCCGACAGCAGGCGATGGAGCATTTCAATGCACCTGGAAGTGATGATTTTTGTTTCCTTCTTTCAACGCGAGCAGGGGGTCTGGGCATCAACCTTGCCACAGCAGACACTGTAATAATATTTGATTCAGATTGGAATCCTCAAAATGACCTGCAGGTATTTGGTTGATTTGATTTCATTAGCAACCAATAAAAGGATTTAGATACTTACATCAATTGTGTTTACCTTTTTAGGCAATGAGTAGAGCCCATAGAATTGGGCAACAGGAAGTTGTTAACATATATCGGTTTGTAACCAGCAAAAGTGTTGAGGAAGATATATTGGAACGTGCTAAGAAGAAAATGGTATGCTCAGCACCATTGGATATCCAGTGGTTTTGTTTCTTTCTTTTACTGTAACTGGAATTTTATCAGGCCATGCATATTTATACATGAATTTTGGTGTCTTTTTTTAATATGTATATATATTTGCATGCTAATTCAATTACTTTTTTACATGCAATGGTTTCACATTATTTTTTAATTTCAATGTGTTTTGTAGGTTCTCGACCACTTGGTGATTCAAAAACTTAATGCAGAGGGTAGACTGGAGAAGAAAGAGGCCAAAAAAGGAGGAAGTTATTTTGACAAAGTAAGGACATTTATGAAAACTGTATATTCGTTATGATGCTCCATCGTACTATATGATGTCTTTGTTGTAAATATGAAAAGATTAAACTGTTGAGGGTATATGATCTTGTACCTGTATTTCATGGGCTGCATTGAATCATTTCAGTTTACATTGTTTTGGAGTTTGTTTTTTAATCCTTTAATACAATTTCTGTATCATATGCTTTCTTTGACAGAATGAATTGTCCGCAATCTTACGGTTTGGGGCTGAGGAGCTTTTCAAGGAAGAAAGGAATGATGATGAAGAAAGCAAGAAACAACTCTTAAGTATGGATATAGATGAGATTCTTGAAAGAGCAGAGAAGGTTGAAGAGAAAGAAGCTGAGGGAGAGGATGGAAATGAGTTATTAAGTGCATTTAAGGCAAGATAGTTGGACATGACTTTGAAATTTGTTGTTTAGGTTTTTCTAATCATACCTTCCTTTTTTGTTGTAATGACTTTTATTTCTCAGGATGTGGCAGTAGACTTAGAAAGGATGGCTAACTTGTTTCTCGCTTTTAATTTTTCTTTCTTGCAGGTTGCCAATTTCCGCAATGATGAAGATGATGGAAGTTTCTGGAGTCGGATGATAAAGGCAGATGATGTATTCCAAGCAGAGGTTTGATTCTGGTTTTTGTTATGGACATTTGGATATATTCTTCATAAAATCTCTGATATTGTTGCTTGCTGAGTTTGTAAGTTATGTGTGTATGTTATGTTTGTTTTAATATACTGCTTAAAATGTTCTCCTAATCTGTCCTGTCTTTAATTTTTCCTTTTGTTAGGAAGCTCTTGCTCCACGTTCTGCAAGGAATATTAAAAGCTATGCGGAAGCTGATGAGTTTGAAAGAAGTAACAAAAGAAAAAAGAAGGAACCTGAACCTCCTGAACGAGTTCAGAAACGCCGGAAAGCAGAGTATTCAGGTCCTGCAGTACCAATGATTGAGGGAGCATCCGCCCAAGTGAGAAATTGGTCATATGGGAATTTATCTAAAAGAGATGCACTCAGATTTTCTCGTGCGGTAAATTTCTATTAGTTCTGGAAATTGTGTTATCTTTCTATAAGCAAAATTTATTGCCTTTGGCGTGCTGTGTATTTGGTCGAGGCATTTCCTTGATTTACTGTTGATAATCTTCATTCCAATCAGTCTTGTGTTATTTTCTCCCTTCCACCTAAAAGGGTTGCTATTAGGTGGTGTAGGATCAGCATTTAAACTTTACAACATGCCTGTTTTCTAAGGATAAAATTTGAGGTAGGGCTGCTGGGCTGTGAATGAACAGAAGGGAACTGAATATTGGATTTTTATTTTCTACCTAGCTTGTTGGATGTGATGCTCAATCTTCGGCTTATGCTTTGATCATTGGGGCTACTGTGCTAAGATGAGAGGGTGATGACCTTGGGTATAGTTAATTCTTGTTCCTCCCTGTCGGCCATATACTCATATTTGTTGTGTTGGCATTGCATTTACACTTCCCTCAATTTGATGATTACTCTTTTCTTTTTGCTGCTTTAGGTTGGTTGATGTTTTATCTTATCAGCTTGTGCTTGCTGTTTGTGTAACTGAGTAAATTACATGCTTCATTTTTTTAGTATTTGGCTGTAAATATCTTGTATGTTCATCTCCGATTAAATCACCAGGTTATGAAATATGGAAACAAGAGTCAGATCAACCTAATTGCTGCTGAGGTTGGTGGTGCTGTTGGAGCAGCTCCAACTGAAGCACAGACTGAGCTCTTCAATGCTCTAATTGATAGCTGTACTGAAGCAGTCGAACTTGGAAGTCTGGATCTGAAGGTTGGTATAGCAATTTTTTTTCAGAGCATGTGTGGATTTGGTTAGTTGTTATTATTTCCTCATATGTGTATTGACATCTAATATTTCGTCCAGGGGCCTTTGCTGGATTTTTTTGGTGTCCCGGTTAAGGCAAATGATCTACTTACCCGTGTTCAGGAACTTCAACTCCTGGCAAAGCGCATCAGTCGATATGAAGATCCCATTGCACAATTCCGTGTTTTATCATATCTTAAACCTTCAAACTGGTCGAAAGGTTGTGGATGGAATCAAAGTAGGTGTATCCTCATCTAGCTTGTGTTTTTCTTTTATCTGAATGGCTTGATCAGTATTTTTGCTGATTCTATTTTACTTGTGGACAGTTGATGATGCAAGACTGCTTCTAGGAGTACATTACCACGGATTTAGTAATTGGGAGAAGATTAGATTAGATGACAGGCTTGGTCTAACGAAGAAGATTGCACCAGTAGAACTTCAACACCATGAAACTTTCTTGCCAAGAGCTCCAAATTTGAGAGACCGTGCTAATGCCCTTTTGGAGCAAGTATGCTATTACTTCAACTGTAATTTCAGCATCATTGTTTATTTGTTTCTTCTATATGTACGATTTTAAACTCTGCTAAAGGATCTTCAATTCCTTCCTCTTTCAATCTTTCTTTCTAATTCCTTATTCATGATTTCCATTTATCTTCTTGACTTCATAGTTACTTTTCAATTATTCTTGGCTTTGTTTGATTTTTGACAAGTCATGTTTGTTAGACCCTCAATCACTAAGTTATATTTTAGAAAGAAGATAATAAGGCCGGAATGTTGAACTGGCAAGTAGTGGAGAGAGAAGGGAATTCAGTTGAGTGTAATGAGAGTATAGGGGAATCATGAATGTTAATGCGGGTTCTTTTAATAAAATATAGTCAATTTCTGGTCTTCTTTTCTATCACTGTATGCATGCTTGTCACTCTTTGTTGAAATGTTATAAACTATGTCTTTAAGTTTTCTGCTTAGAAAATCTTGACATATAATGTGCATTATTCAGAGCAGCTCCATTGTGGTTTTTTCTTTTTGCAGGACTTGACATTATATTTATTATTGTCAGGGGAAAACTTCTATGTTGAATTTTTTATTACTTATTTGGTTGTTCAATTGTTGATTAAAGTTTATACCTCGTTGCAATCAGTCTTTATTCATTGTCACTTTCCATGATCATGATCTCACCATTTTTCTTATTCATCAGGAACTTGCTGTTCTTGGTGAAAACCATGCCAATAGCAGAGTTGTCCGGAAGCCTTCCAAGAAAGAGAGAGAACATATGATGAACAACTCACTTTTCCGTGGGCAGGAGAAGAAAAAACCAGGTTCTGCTAAAGTTAATGTCCAACTGAGAAAGGATAGACTTCACAAACCCCAAAATGTTGAACCTATAGTAAAAGAGGAGGGTGAGATGTCTGATAATGACGAAGTATATGAGCAATTCAAGGAGGTAAAATGGATGGAGTGGTGTCAGGATGTGATGGTTGACGAAATGAAAACCTTGAAACGTCTTCACAGATTGCAGACAACAAGTGCCAATCTTCCTAAGGAAACGGTACATCTTTAGTAGCTCTTGTTTCCTTCTATTATGTCTATGTCACATAAGATATGGTATTTACGTTTAGCCCCTCTAACTTAGGTGCTTTCAAAAATACGCAACTATTTGCAACTTCTTGGTCGAAGGATAGACCAAATTGTGTTAGATCATGAAGTGGAACCCTACAAGCAAGACAGTAAGTGCTTTTACCATTCTGAGTACTGGTGTTCATGAGGTTCTTCATTTTCTTGGAAGGGTTTGTTTTTTGTGCATGTCTTTCGTCCTTTTATTTTTGTTGTTGGTCTCTATTTCCTTTGAGGATAGGTATTGACCGTTTTTTTCTGGGATTCTCTGCTACTTCATTTAATTATTATTATTATTATTATTCACAGGGATGACTGTGCGACTCTGGAAATATGTCTCCACTTTTTCCCATCTCTCAGGGGAGAGGCTTCATCAAATATATTCCAAACTTAAACAGGAGCAACAAGATGAGGCAGGGGTTGGCCCTTCTCATGTCAATGGTTCTGTATCCGTTCCATTTAGCAGAAATGGAAACCCATTTTCTCGCCATATGGAGAGGCAAAGAGGATTCCAGAATATGAGTAACTACCAAATGTCAGAACCAGTTAATAATACAGGGAAATCTGAGGCATGGAAACAGAGAAGAGCTGAAAGTGTTGATCAACTCCAGAGTCACCCGCTACCTCAAAGAACCATGAGTAATGGAATTCGGAATTCTGATCCTAGTGCGCAAGGCATTCTTGGCGCTGGACCATCTGACAAACGTTTTGTTAGTGAGAAACCTTATAGGACACAACCTGGTGGGTTTCCTTCTAAACAAGGCTTCTCTTCAGGATAAAGTAGCGATTTACATGATAGTTAGCTTTCACTCTGCATTCACACAGCTTCAGCTATTGTATATTCTCTGGATTTTTTTCCACCAATAGGAATAAGATCTTCCAGATCCCTTTCCGGTGCCGTATGGTGGATCTGAAAAATATCCCTAACAATGGGATTTGTAATCTTGAAGGTGGCTGAAGCAGATGAGAAGAGCTGTTGCAAGATGAAATTGAGTTTTGACCATTGTTTCTTTTATCCTTTTGATTTCTACCCTTACTTGAATATGAGGCAAGCATAGTGTTGACATAGCAAAAAAAGAAAATAATTTACCCACGTGCTACAGACATACTTAGGAAAGTGTACATTGTCAGTTTTGCAATTTTATTGGACTTACCTGCTCACTCCGTAAAGTATGTTAGTGTTGATGCAGACAGAAGTGTATTTCATTGTGGTAATTATAGCTATAATCTCCAAGATTTTGTAGCTCTTTCAAGTCGCTTCCATTAATGAATAGTGAATGAAATTGAATTCTTAGCTTCTTACTTTTTTTTCTTGCAATTGTGTAAGTTGACGAGTTGAGTAATTCATAGAATGCCTGTTACCCAGGTTATTAATTGCTGTATGGGTCATTGCCCTCCACCACTACCACTTTACTTTGTTAAGTGTGGTTGTCATGCTATTATCTCTTTATCATTCATATTACAATCTCAACCTCAAACTTCCCTATTCTTAAAATCTTCTCTCACTTCTATCAAATTTAAATTAATCTTCTCACAACTGAGAGTGTATGTCTTATGATCCTACAGTTATGCGTCAAATTATCACTTTATTACATAAACTACATGTTCAAGTTTATCTTTTGCATGTAAATTTTTTGTTAAGGAAACTCACATGTTTAAGTTTTTGGGTCTATAAACGAGTTCATAAATTGACCCCAAAAATATTTAAGAATAAATGAGAAAATGACTTATTTCCAAAATTGTGATATGATTATCCCCTTAATTAAACTAATTTCAAGGAAACAATTGATCAAGTGGTGTAATTGTCAAAAGTTTAATTCTTAAGAAAGCATTTGTTGTGAATGATAACTACATACTTCAAATTATGTTAATTTCTTATCCATAAAGCGGAGAATATCATTCGTTATAACTTTAAAAAAAACTAATATCATTCTTGTTCTTAGCCAATTTCTTTTATTATTACTAACGTGTTGACAAACATTGTCAGTCAACTTGTTTTCTTATCGTTTGTAATGTGTAGCCTACATGCAATAAATATCTAATGTAGTAAATTGTGTTATATATTATAATTTGCAGTTGAATATATTTGATTGAGGTAATTGTTCAATGTTAATGAATGAATGATGTCTTGCACTCCAATTCTTTACTATTTAACAATGAACAATTACCTCAATGTTGTGATAAATTGAACCACGAGCACGAAACGTATAGATACCACGTCCAGTTGTGGCTAAGTTGTTATCAAGATAAACATGTTCTATGTTGATGTGTTGCTTCAGTTAATTTTGTATTATATGTTCTATTTTATATTATTGAAGAACAAAATATTGAGTTGATGAATTAAATATTTGACATTTTTCTAATAAAATGTGACTTAGTTTGATGAATCAAATATTTGACCATAATTCATCTTTTCTATTTCTAATAAAAGATATTTATGCATTAATTATATTTTCTCTTCTCATTCAAAACAAAAAACTAATAAACCTAAATTATGAATCATATATCAAATCTTTATTGTTCAATGAATTTGGGGTGTTGTTGCATTCAATCACATTGTTAAAAAAGAACAGGAAAAAATGATATGATGTATTTATGTGGAAATAATCATCTATAAAAACATTAGTAAGTGGATTGTAAGTAATTTGTATATTTTTATTTCATTTTTTTATAACATAACATGTTCTTTTCATGATTACTCATATTCCAAATAAGTTATGTACCAAAAATATACTAAAAAAGTTAAATTATCAATTATCTTTTCATATTTACATTGAATATTTCTCTCATACATACATAATTACATAGAAATTTATTAATGTAAATATGGAAGTTTATTAATGGTATGTTCAAAGTTTATTTATAAACATTAAATTCTAAATTATGAAACCTAAAATAGGTACACAAATTAAATTATGTATGAGTAGTTAATTTGTGTTTTCCTTTTATTAAATACTAGCGTGTTGACAGGTCAACCTGCTTTTCAATCATTTCTAACATTAAACACTTAATAATATGAAAATAATTAATAATAAAGGTAAACATATTATAATATGAAATATGAAATGAGTAATTCGTATAATATAAATAATAAATTATATAATGTAATATTTAATATTACAGACACGTTAGTTATAATTTAGAGAAACATAAACTAAAACTATTACATCGGGTAGTTATTTCATGTTTTTGTTTTATAGATTAATATGGATATTATATATAAAAATGAAATTATAAATGATAAAGGGTAAAATGGAAAAACATAAATTATACTATATGTGATTAATTTATGTTTTCCTTTTATAAGTAATATAGATATAGATTAATATAGATATTTTATATAAAAATGAAATTATAAATAGTAAATGGTAAAATGGGAAAACATAAATTACACCATGGATGATTAATTTAGTATATATATTATATATATCTATACTACTTATAAAGGCAAAACACAAAATAACCACCATCATGGTGTAATTTGTGTTTTGCCTTATTTGCCCTCATTAAATTATAAATTCTACCATAAAAATCATATATAACTCAATGTTATTTTATAATTATATTATTTACTGCTTTATGTCGGTATGCAACGTAGCATATATACAACAATTTTGAAAATGAACATGCCAAATAGCAAAACTCATATACCTTCTGATAAGAAATAGGAAAGGAAATGAACATGGTTCAAAAACTTGGGTGCTAATTTGATATTTAATCAACAAAAGTCACTTCCACAGAATATGATATTTAAATATGGCCCAACCAAAATCAGTGAATTGTCTGTCAAAATTCTTCTAAATCCTTCATTGAACTCTCTAGATAGTAATCTTAGGATTATAGTCAGATATAATATAATATAATTGAGTGAAGTAATACTGTTGTTGTATGTAATATGGTTATACCTCGTTATTTTATAATTGTTGTGTCCTGTCCATTAAAGTAGTTTTGGAACTACAATTAAAACTGCATCTTATTTTCAACTGCAATTCAAACTGTCAATTGCAATGTTAATCCACTCCTATTAATTGGTAACAACACTCCAACAGTAATTTATTTTTACTCTACTCAATCACTAACATCACTAATTCATTTTTGGAAGTTTTACACATTTTATGTAATTCAAGAACATGTTTATGCTCATGTTGGATTACAATTTGTTTCAATTGATTCAATAATTTCTTCCAACTTTCAGTATTTTTCATCTCTTCCTTTTTTATTCTTTTGTTTTTCTCTCTTCTATAACCAATTTAAAATATCTTAATAAGCAATATCATACAACAACTTATGTTTTTATTTGTGCAGATTTCAATGCTTAATCGGGGACTGACATCATACTACTGCTACTACTACTCATCTTCATTTTGAATTTGTTTTTATTGGTTTTACAAAATAATTTCTTCTAACTTTAAGGTATTTCTCATCTCTTATTTTTACATATTCTATTTTTCTCTATTCTATTACCAATTTAAAATCTCTTATGATCATTAAGTTACAACAATACTAAACTTCTGTTTTTATTTGTTGTTAATTCAAATTGTATATTGAAGCATATTCTAGGGTCTGCCTTGGAATTTTTTTCATCACAACCCATAATTTCTTCGGAATATCATGTATTTGGCATCTGCTTCCTTTCTATATTAATAGTAACGGTCATAACAATGTGTACTAATTATTATCACAATCATGGTTAAAGATTACATATTTTTAAGTTGTTATTAAAACTCATACTTAGTCTCTTATACTTTTTAATGTGTAGTGATTAAAAAATTGTGATCACGTATCAACACTGAGTTTTGCTTCACTTATCCTGATTTCACCACTAAGGACAATGTTCATTATTTGGAGGGAATATTGTTAGAATGTAAGAGAAGACTCTCCTTTAGACCGTTTAATCTAGGAGGAAGAGGAAGCATACAACGAAATGGTCTATTTCAGAATTCACACTATTCCATAATGAAAATAATTCATTCATTAAGTAATTAATTGCAATGTTCCCTTTTTTGTATTGATTCTAATTTATATTGTAATTTTTTATTGGGATTAATTTATATTATATTTTTTATTATAATGTTTAATTTAAGGTGAGATGGTTAATATATGAAAACTATTATTCTAATTATTATTAAATATTTATTTTGTATAAAATAAATGTTACATACGATAGGAAAGCGGATTGAAATAAGTTCTAAACCAAGATGAGCATAAATGTATTCTTGATTAAGATATTTAACGTGGAAAAACTCATATTTTTATCTTCAAATATTGTATTCAATAGCATATAGTGGAAGGTGTATCTATAATATTTTCTGGTTGAGGTAATGTTCTTCCTAGAAGGTGTATCTATACTATTGTCATGTTCTCTTGAATATTGTTATGATATAGAACATGACAATTTTTTAACTATTGAAAACTTTTTTCATTAACGTGCTATGTAACTGCCCTTGATTAAATATATTTTAATTTGCAGTTAAATATATCATTTTTAACAATATTCATCAAAAATATATTTAACTGCAAATTAGAATATATAACACAATTATGACATTAAATATTTATTTTGTATACGACCCAAAGTTACATAGGATAGGAAAGCGGGTTGACAGGCCCGACTAGTATATATATATATGAAATAAAAAAATTAGTTAATAACAGCGAGTGATGCATTTATACGTGGTCACAAATAATTAGGTTACACACTATCCTTTCCAGTTTCCATGCCACAATCATGAAAATGAAGAACAACCTCGATGATATGAATAATCGGGTTTATCTCAGAGCTAATCCATGAAGGGGAAAAAGAAAGATAATATTTTTGAAGAAAGTTACGATTTTTGGAGATGGGTCTTTCGGAGGAGAATTTAATAGGTCTAATTCTAGCATTGGTATCAAGTGGGTTCATTGGTGCAAGCTTCATAATTAAGAAACAAGGTCTCAAAAGAGCAGCTGCTGTTTCTGGTGTCAGGGCTGGTAATTTTCAATCTCTCTCTTTTTTCCCTTCTCTTTTTCTGAATATGTAATTTATAATTAATACCTTATTTTGATTATGCATGGTTTTATTTTTCATAATTTTGTAGGTGTTGGTGGATATTATTATCTCCTGGAGCCACTCTGGTGGGTGGGGATGATCATAAGTAAGCTTATCATATGCTGTTTTCTTTTGTTTTTATGTTTCTAGTCTTGTCAAGTTTTGTCTTCATATTTGGTTTTGTTTTGAATCTATAATTGTAAGAGATCAATTGGATTTATAAAAAAAAATATGGATTTTTTAATCCTTTACATTAGGTTGAGTTAAATTTTTTTTTTTGCTATTGTTTGCTGGGATTTGGATTTAATGCTTCATATGTTTTACTTAGCATGCTTTGTAAAAAAATTCAGCTGTTGTAGATTCAGTAGTAGTAGTATATGTGCTTAATTAGAATCTTCCGATTTTAATTTATCAGGGTCAATTTTTCTTTAACTGATTCCTTTCAGAACCTGCTTCTATGTGGTTTCTTGATCAGTGATTGTAGGGGAGGTTGCAAACTTTGTTGCGTATGCGTTTGCCCCAGCAGTTCTAGTTACCCCTCTTGGAGCCTTAAGTATTATCGTGAGGTATTTCCCTTTCTCTTCTTTCTCGACTTTCGAGTGAGAGTTAAGACAGTATTAAGTTTTAACGTTGTTAACTCAGCAGCTTCTTTTCAATAACGTTTACATGGTATCCTATAGTGCTACTCTGGCTCAACTTGTTCTGAAAGAGAAGCTACACCAATTTGGGATTTTGGGCTGTGTAATGTGCATTATTGGTTCTGTCATCATTGTTGTTCATGCTCCAAAGGAGCAGCCTATTAAATCTGTTCTAGAAATATGGGATATGGCTACTCAACCAGGTTTGAATGCACTGCCCTTTTTTTAAATGCATTTTATTGCAATTCCTTGACAATGAGGTATTTTCTTTGCATGCAGCATTTCTGGCATATGTGGGCTCAATAATAGTCTTGGTTTTCATTCTGGTCTTCCATTTTGCACCAAGATGTGGACATACCAATGTGCTAGTTTATACTGGCATTTGTTCATTAATGGGTTCCCTCACTGTATGTTAATTAACTGTTCTTCTCTCATGCTCAATTTTCTTTTCATAATTGATCTAAACTTCTACCCATCCCCACCTAGTGGGATTAAGGCTTGCTTGCTTGTTGTTGTTGTTGTAATTGATCTAAATTTCTAAGATTTGTTCACTCAAAATGCATTTGTTAATGAATTACTGTAATTTTGCAGGTGATGAGTGTTAAAGCCCTTGGAACTTCTTTGAAATTAACTTTTGAAGGGGAAAATCAGTTAATCTACCCAGAGACATGGTTTTTTATGTTAGTTGTGGCTATATGTGTCATCATGCAAATGAATTATCTTAATAAGGTTTGTTACTCAATTTCTCTTAAAATCAGCAGAAGATGTCTTGTAAACATGTTAGACGAGTTGCAACTATTGCATTTACCTGAGATACACTAAGTCTTTCCCTCACAAGTAATCGTAGTTCTTTTTATCACGACTTTATTTGTGAAATAGGTAACAAAATATCATCTGCAGTTCTCAATGCTTTTGAGAAATACTAGCATATCAGTAGTATGAAAATGTTAGTTAAGCCTTACCAGAATCACTTTTCTGTTTCAGGCTCTTGACACCTTCAACACTGCAGTTGTGTCTCCTATATACTATGTCATGTTCACAACACTCACAATCCTAGCCAGTGTGATAATGTTTAAGGTATTGTCAACTTATTATGTCATTTAATGTAGGATGGGTATGATGTTTCTGTTGTCTAACTTGTACAAGAGCTTAAAGACATTTCAAAATTTTGCTTACAGGATTGGGATGGCCAAAGTGGTGGAACTATAGTGTCAGAAATATGTGGTTTTATTGTTGTTCTCTCTGGCACGATATTGTTACATGCGACCAAGGAATTTGAGAGAAGCTGTTCTTTTAGAGGTATTTAATCATACTATCTATTTCTGCTGCTACTGACTAGCCAATTACTGTACGGAACCATAATTGATATTGTCTTTCATATTTCACATGTTGGAACGGTTGCAGGTAGTGCACCTTCATCGCCTTCGTTATCAGTCCGGCTTTATAATGGAAATGAGGACTTCTTTCTTAAGCATGATGAGGAAAATGGGTCCCCTTCTGAGAGTATGTGCTCAAGAAGACAAGAATCATATTAGATGGTTTTATCTGAGACAAAAAGTTCTTAATTTCATTCAGTCATGGAGGGAAGATGGACCCTTCTGAAAGAGATGTTTGTCAGATGATAACATGCAGATGCATATACTAATGAAACCATAGGAATGAAAGGAAGCTTGTGATCCTTCTTTTATTATGAGCATCTCAGGAATTTGTCAACAGATTTTTTGGGTTATGGAACTGATTCTCTTGTATGGTGCATAATGTACAGTGTGTGTTCAAGGTTGTTTGATTTCTGACAAATGATTTGCCCACTTGTCAAAGTTGGGAATATGCTGTAAGTAGTCATTGGATTGAGATTAGTTCAACCTGTGAGTCTGTTTTTAAATGAACCAAGAAAGTGATTGTGAATAGAGATTAGTTTGTCAAAACAATGTGCATAGTGATTTTGTGTAGTTTTCATTTTTCATTTTATTTATGGTTTGTAAGTATTGAGATGTACATGGATTTCTGTTCAAAATTGTAGTTTCCCCTAAACATTTTCCCATTCTCTCAGCATTATGCTCAAAAACATCTATTTATTTATTATACTATTGCTACTATATTAAGATAATTAATGTGAAAATGAATGTATACCACTATACCCTACTCAACTTGAGAAATACAACAATTTACTCAATAAAAATTTGTTAAATTATTTTGTGAAAGATTAACATGAAATCTTATTAAGTCTGGGAGACATCTATAACAATTGGACATCTCACATTACATGTATCATCTGTCCATACTTGTGATGAGGAAAAGGAAATTTTCCACCAACAACAATGACAACAAATCTGAGACAATGTTGCATAGCAAACTGACATAGTCATCCTTAGAGAGATAAATGAAAGAACTTCACCATTGATCTTTTAGGATTTGATGGAGGACAAATTGTATTGTTTCAGGATATTATTCTAACTGTTGGAGTGTGATATCCAATGTTGCATAGCAAACTGACATAGTCATCCTTAGAGAGATAAAAAAAGTAGCCCAGGATGGATGGCATGCCATTGAAGTTCCTGATAGAATGCTATATATGACAGATCTTTTATCTTCAGGAACCTGTGAGGGTGCTGCAATTAGTGAAAAGGCAGTCAAGATTTCTACTCCTGGGGCACTTATGTTTGGCTTCATAATTTCAGAGACAGTAGCATTTAGTCCTCGAGAAGAAAAGTCGGCAACCAAAGCAGCATTAGTATCTTTAATGGCTTTACTTGGTAATATTTCAGCCTGAGGACTCATGCTAGAAATAGCATATGAAAGAGCAAGAGTGTATGCTTTAGAATCTAATGCTGATACAGGGAAAGGAACAATAAAAGAATCATTATTTTCATATTTCACAATTGAGCCTAATGCATCAAATTGATAACTGGTAAGAATTCCAAATGGCTTTGAACATAAAACAATTTTTTCTTCAACCTGTTTTTGATCCAGTCAATTCTTAGAACAAGATGCAGCAATGTCACCTGAACAATTTGTATGAGAAGGTTGTGCACCTACAGTCCCACATCGCAGAATTCACAAATTTAGAGAAAAGGTTAGTGTATAAAAATGAAGTGAGTGTGAAGTAGCAATATACTTACCTGGACAGGGTCAATGGGTGATCATGAAGGCCCATGGCCTAGGGTAGTGACCTCCATTGCACTTAGGAGGGTTGCTATCCTAAGGTCTACCCAAGTGGTGGAGCCTATGTCATAATTTGTGGCAGTGGAGGCCTGTGTTCGCGCGGCCTCTCCTAACTTAGTTCCAAGTTTTTTTATCAGTGTGTCAAAATCTGGCAGTGCTTGTTTTTATGTTATATGATGAGTACTGCAATTGTTAACAACAAATCCACTTATAATTTTAGATACTATTTAGTTAATTTTTCATTAGCAGGAGTGATTAAATAATAGCTTTGCTGACTAATAATGTGACATGTAGTTTCTTAAGTATCTATTAGTTACATTTGAGTATATCATATTAGAGATATTTTATTATAAATTCATGATATTTCTCTCAGATTAGCTGCTTCTTCTGATTGGCCCGCTCCTGCACAGATATTAGACAAAAGTACATAAACTGATGGGTTATGTTCAGTTTAATAAGGTATTCCTTAGACATGAATTTTGTGTTAAACAGGATCTATGAGTGCTCCTATCTCCTATTATATTATCTTGAGATATCTATCTGTGTTAAAAAGAATTTCTTCATTATCTTCTAACTAAAGACCTATTTCCTTACAACAATGCTTTATTCTCTATACTTGGGTGTTTGGCAGGAAATGAATAAGATAACTATACATTATTTCATATGAATGATGGAATATTGTTTTGTATGGGTAGAGTAGAAGATTATTGAAAAAAGAAATGGGAATAAAACCCACACTTATGCTAAATACTTACACTTGTTTGTTTTAGTCCTAAAGCTGTCATGTCTCTGTATGACTGGTTTTATAACACAAAGATTGGTTAGTTATTGTGCAAGCATGAGCATCATGTAATGAGTTTCTTCTACCAAGTTAAAATTTCAGTATACTCAAACTTAATGGATGATGATGTCATTACCCAAATCAATAAATTTTTGTTTATATAAAAAAGGAAGACTCAAATAATTTGTCCTTGTAATCATTTTCATATACCTCAACTAAAACTGTCCTAAATCAAACTTCATATACGGTTTAGATCTAGTAAAATTGATAGACAGAATTCATTCTCATGGTAACACTTTATAATAATCATTTTCTAAAATCCCAATGAATGTGGGACTTCTTATTCTGAAGACCAACCTTCTCATTACAAAGCTGGACTCAACAATGTGGGACTTCTTAAAACTAGTGCTGTAACTATTCACAATGGATAGTATTCAAAGCTTAGTTTCCAAAATCCAAATTAAGATATCATAAGTTAGGTTATTTTAGTTTACAATTGAAGACCAACCTTCAATATGACCTACACCATACATTACTCAAGCATAATAACACAAATGATGAGAAGAGAGTTATGATCCTACATGTTATCAATATGGAAGTGTGCTTCTGCAGAAAATAGACTTAATAATATTAACTATAATTAAATAGTTAAAATGGTATAGCTATATAAGATATTGGCTAAAGAACAAAGCTAGAATTACTCTTCATATGCATCTATTGCTTCCTCTTGAGTTAAGCCAACAAAACTTCAATAAACTATTCATTTAACATAATCCACTATAAATTAATATTCATTTTTTATTGACCAAAGGGTACATAAGTTACATGGTTGTAACAAATGTCAATGATACTATGTCAGATTGCATTGTAGCAACCTTGTATATGAAAGCAACCCTGGACAGACTGCTACTTTTCCAGCAGGAATGTGAAATCCATTTCTAGCTTGGATAAAAGTGCAGTGCTAAAAAGTTTATAGAAAAATTGGAAAATCAAACAAAGCTTGGAAATGATGTAATGAATAGACGCCTTGTTTTGTTACATGTTTCATCTCCTCCAATTCTTTTAAATAATTAGAATCCTGAGAAATAAGCTACCCAAAATGTGTCTTATGAGAAGGATGGTTGCTAAGAATATATGTGTAATTATTGCATAAACAACCTTTAACGGATCCCCATAAAACTAAATATACAAAAACAAAAAATGATAGTCCAAGTAGCTTGGCTCACTAGGCATTGTGGGATGGTATTGCAGCAACCTGTGATCCTTCCACTGTTAGGAGCCAGAGGTGTTCGCTGCTCTGTGAAGCCAGCCTCACGCTTTGCCCTCTTGTCTAGAAGTCATGACATCTGGGCCTTCACCCAATCACCATGACTCAACTCTCAACTTGGAATGGGCAAGCCAGCATGATGCAATCACCAACCCGACCTAGACAAACCATAGCCATGTTCCATCACCTTGTTGTCCCCACTTGGGTCACAAGCAAGAGTTACCAAGCTCGACAAACTAACATGCTTGTCAGAAGTTTATATACATTAATTTTTATCAAAGATTGCTCTGTGTGGGACTAATATAAGGTTGGGGTTATCAATTCAGTAGTGATTTTGTTTAAATGTTTTCCCCAAATCAATGATAATATAATAGAACACATGAGCATTAAATCCTATTCCATACAACATCCAAGAATTGTAAATACAATTTTTTTCATAGCTACAAGAACTTGTCATAATTCATGATTTTTTTTCAAGAAAATTGATATAAGACAATGTGCATTACTGATCTAACTTATAAAACCAACTAACGGCAATTTATAAAAAAAATATTCCTAATATGATATAAAATTAAATATACTCTAATTTAAGTAATAAATATTGGGTATCATCTCCATTGGTTTATGATTAGTGTAATTATTAAAAAATTAAATATATAGCTATACATCATTATCTTAAAGGTGTTTTTTCATAGGGGCTGCATAAAAATAGGCCCCACTGTCATAAATTATTACATAGACTTCGCCACTTAAGTAGACCTTAGGATAACATCCCTCTTAAGTGTAACGGAGGTCACTACCTTAGACCATAAGTCTTCTTGATCAGCCATTAACCTCATCCAAGTAAGTATGTTACAACTATACACTCACTTCATTCGTAGATTAAAATAAGAACAATCTGTGGTAGACTTCGCTGATAAACCTCCTCACAATTGCAAAAGTAACACTATTGAAAAATCTCATTGTGTTAAATTTACTTTTAAAATAAGAACTCGCCTAGCATATATGAATGAATTCCGAGATGAACCTCTGCCTTAGAGCATTGGCCTTCTTGATCAGCCATTAACCCCATCCAGATAAGTATGTTACAATTATATACTAACTTCATTTTTATAGCCCAACCTTCTCATTAAATTGGTGAACTTCAACATGTGGGACTCTATAACTAGGTAGCCAACCTTCTCTCTTCATTCTTTACAATTTTACTTCAAAAAATTCAGACTATAAATTCAGCACCCTCTAATACAAATGTGACCATCTTAATATGAGTCTTTGTCAACGTGTAGAACCTAAATTCAGACTAGCACACCACTCTACCGAAGTAGTACAACATAAGCATATATAGAACAAATGATATAACTATATAAGATGTAGGCATTATATTTTGATGTGCATAACTCATTTAATAATCATTTTTCTTTCTGTTGGAGACATGTGAATCTAGTGATCAAAATAACAGAACATGATTTCCTCTGTATCCTTTTATGTCATTGGTTATAAAAAATTTGAATGTTTTGACACATAATTTCAATAAAAGTAAGAACAAAAGGATAAATGATTTATACTGATAAAATGCACTACCCATTAAAATGAATTGCGAAGCTTTAGATATGATTGACTAAAATATTCATTTGCTGAGAAACTGTTAAATCATACACTTTTCGTTAATGAATTCTAACGCATGGTTGCCAAAATTACATATTATCGATAATGAACTAATATAGATTTATACTTTTATTATGTTTGAGTAACCAAATATAACCAGCAACTAACAAATGCTTTGCAACTAGACACATTCCAGAAAAAAGATAGAGCATAGTCAAAGGAATAGCCCCCCACAACATAAATTTATGTACTTGTTGAGAAACTGTTAAAACACTTCAAAATAAAGTAGTATAATGGATGAATATCACATAATATAGCACTAATTTTTCTCACATAGCTAGTTAGGAGTGATAATGGTAATGCTATGTGGTATTATTGCATGGGGAAGAAAGATTAAAACGGCATTTACCAAGGCTATCTATATCAACCATTTACACTGCAGCTACTTTCAACCAGAACCTGCATCCTACTAAGAATTTACATTTCTCATCCTCAATCCCCACACAGGGTACATATAGAGGGGGAAATGTGAAACCAAAAAGAAATAAAAGGAATTTACAAAACCATTATCAATCCCTATTCTCCTCAACTATGGCAATGGCCACCTTCCCTTGCTGCTTTATATTAGGTGGAAGCTAAATGTAATTGATCGGCACGACATTGTTGCAATTCTAGCCAAAATATGGAAAAACAACTCATTTACAAGTTGTCACATCAATGAACCAGGTCTTCACTCCCAACACCAACAGTGGACTTATCAATCATACGCACATTATATTGATCATATACTCTTGCACGATTCTCAGCCCACCATTGCTCAGCTTGCTTTTCACTGAACCGCTTCCGACTGCACTCACCAATGTAAATGTTAAAACTCACATTATAAAACTGCTAACATATGAAATAATGTACACTTGCTTGAATTGCTACAGCCTATTTATTTCCTGCCAAACACCTAAGTATAGAGAATAAAGCATTGTGGTAAGGAAATAGCTCTAGTTACAAGATATATAAAATATGTAATTGATCTAGAAAAAAACATGACAAAAACAGTCCACTAAAAACTGCTAATGGTACATAAGCAAATATTTCAGTGGATTGTTTCCTACACTAAAGAATGATAATATAACTAACTCATCTCTACAAGTCAAGCACTCCCAACGGCATCAAAATGCGTCAGGGCAAAAAAGAGGCTAAATCGCCATTAGAACCAAAGGTTGTCAATGATCTAGGAATAATTCTTTCAAGGCCTTATTAACATGCATACCATATCCTTTGCAGATTAGCTTCGTAAAAAGAAAAAACAATTTACAATGTGCATTCCATACCTGAAACGAACTCTCTTAAGTTCTATTACACCTCCTGGTAGGGAGGTGAGAGTAATATATACACCAGGTTCATCTTGTTCAACCCATTCTGTCTCATAATGGGAATCACCATCCTTCGTTCTGCTCCCATTTCTATTAGTTGCATGTGACTGGCTCTGTTTATTGTGACCAGCACTACGGTTACTGATCGTACTTGATCCATTAGAAAGTAACTGGTTATTCAATCCAGTTAAGTCCACTTCTGGGTTTGTTGCTTGAATACTCAACTGATCAATGGAAGCATAGCTAACTTCAGAACCAAATGAAGGTGATTTGACATTCCTAGCTGCTCCTACAGGTATCCTCTCAGCCACGTCCTTCAACTGTTCAGTGCAAGAAACAAATAAACATACAATCAGTTAGGCTTTGAGACATAAGCCTAATATTAACATATTAAACAAAAAAGTTCACTAATTTGGTTTGGAATGATATTGGCATGATTGTAACATCTATGGCTTTGCGATTTACATTTTTAGTACAGTTAATTCAGTGAATCTTAAATACTTACTGTTTTTTCTATGCTAAGATTTTCTTACAATAATAGATTATTTGTTTCAAAAGGAAAAGGAAAAGATTCATGCCCACCACTAATTTATAAACCCATTATAATGCAAGGGAAGTTCAATTCTTTAGCTTTTTCCTTTCTTTGTTTCATGAGTATGTAGAAGTTTTAGGCTGTAATAGGAGTCTTATTTGTTAAAGTAGTTTTTGTGATATCAAAGTTTCTACCTGAGCAGTAAGTGACTTGATCACTTCTTTGGCTGCATTACATTTGGATGTTTCCTCCCCGGCAACTGCTATGGCATCTTTTAGCTGTTTAGTTGTTCTTTCCAACTCAATTTCTTGATGTTGGGCTTTACGAGTCAGGCTTTCCACCTAAAAGAAAGAAAAAACCAGGCTTACTACAAATAAAATGAGTTCAACTTCCTTGGCACAGCTTCAAAAAATAGAGGAAGGGAAGGCGAGAGAAAAAGGGAAAGTTGAAATACAAAACATGGTGCTACTTCTGAGCACACTTTATTAAAATTACATTCAAACATCAACAGCGAGAAAGGAATTACTGTCAGCCAATGCACAAAACAAGATACCTGTGATTTTAATTTAATAACCTCCTGACTAAGGCTATAACTCATCTTCTTCACATCATCCACAACTATCTTCGGTGTAGTAAGACCTCCTAGAGTTGGAATTGGAGTAGTTGAACGAGGTGGACTAGGCCGTCTAGATATAGGGGATGTTGCCCGGGAAACAATTCTAGATCCAGGAACTGAAGCTGAGAAGAACTTCTTTGATGATCCAAAAACAGGATTTAAAGATTTAGAAATATTCAGTGCTCCCCATTGTGAAGCCCCATTTGGAACAGGTGAGACACGGCTACTGTTGAATTCCATTTTTTTGTTTTTCTTTGAAGACTTGCTTTCCACTTGTTTAAAGGATTCCATTGAATAAAATCTTGCAGGTTGATTACGATATCTGGAATCCAATTTATCATCCTTCTTATCAATTAACTCAAGTGACCCCTGACTGATACTTCCTCTTCTACTCACAGAAGAACGAGAAGGTTCAGTTTCTAAAGATTTCCTTAGTTTATTAAAACAATTATCACAGACACGATAGGGTTTGTTGGGGTTCGGTGCCATTGAAGCCTTAACACACTTTTTACTGCTACATGAGTGGCAATACACAAGTCCGCAATTGTAACAATTGTGGCGTTTTCTTTTGAAAGTAAATGGAAGACGACAACCAGAACACAGAGACTGGTCAACACCAGACACCCACTGGTGCAGACAGATAGCTGCAGTGAGATTAGTACCACAAGCAATACTTTTGACTTGTTTGTCTTTCAGAGCTTCTACTAATGTTGGGATATTTCTATCATTTGTATCCCCATGGCCTAAACGACCATTGGTACCCTTCCCCCAAGTGTAAACTTCACTCCTTGATGTTAAAACGGCAACATGATAGGCACCACAAGCTATCTCCTCCACAAAACTCTTCGAAAGCTTTCCCTCTATACGGGTTCGTAACTTCCCATCAGCTTGAGGATTTCCCAACTGGCCATAAACAGGACTGCCTATTGTATAGACATGGCCTGAAGTCGTAAGTGCAACAGTCAGACTATGTCCACAAGCAACTTGACAAAAACTGGGGTCAACGAGGGATGCAACACAGGTTGGAACAAGTTTTGCTTCCTTATCACCATGCCCGAGTCGACCCTTGTCTCCATCACCCCAAGTAAAAAGCTTCCCTGAAGAGCAGTTGCTGGAACTAGAATTTCCAACCATGACTTCAACAACTGCAGCAGTATGCCAAACCCCACAAGCAGCCCGTACAGTACGGAAACCTTTGAGGGACTCTACTTCCCTTGGTAACAATACATTTTTTCGTTCTCCATGACCCAGAACACCAAATGTACCATCACCGAAAGTAAATAATTGCCCAGAAGAGGTTACAACAGCAGTATGCCATGGTCCACAAGAAATAGATGAAACATGTATGCCCTCCAAAGGTCCATTTACTCTTTTCGGGACCCAGTGGCTCACTTGATTCCCATGCCCCAGAAGACCATAATTATATGTGGCATCACCCCACGTATAAAGATCACCAGAAAGTGTCACAGCACATGTATGATACTCCCCACAAGCAACAAGTTCGATACTTGTATCACTTAGAGATTCTATAAGCTTTGGGTGGAGAATATCAGATTCAACACCATGCCCAAGCCTGCCTCTTGATTCCTCCCCCCATGAGAAAATTTCGCCTTGTTTGGTCACTAAGGCTGCATGTTGTCCACCACAAGCAATGTTCTGTACATCAAGAACTACTGCAGATTCCAAGGCTTTGGGAAATAGAGAATCCATTTTTACTCCCAAACAACTCCCAACTCGGTGAATCCCACCACCCAAAACACCATCACCTGTGCCTTCCCCCCAAATGAAAACATCCCCTAAAGCATCACCATCATCATGACCAGAACCTTGGCTAGATGAGCTAAAAGCACTCGATAGACTAACTCTAAAAGCATCCATACCCATTGTCTTCATGTGACCATGCATACTATCTGATCCTCCGGATGACAGAGTTTGGACTGAGCCACTGGCAGAATCTGGAGGGAAGAAACCCTTTGGAGCAACAGCATACAAAACCCCATCAGAGAATGCTTTGTCCGAACCATTCTTCGGGGGGCTCTCATATGGGCTAAGGTGATCCTCGCTATCCTGAACAGGACAAACAAAGTCCTCTAAATATACATCTTCAACCGAAATGGAGTAAAACAGGTAGAAACTGGGAAGGGACATAAGAACATATTCATACCTTTTGCAAGCTGTCATTACTACCAAATGGAGAATTTAAAGGTGAACATTTTCTAGTGTATGTTTGGGGACTATTAGCTTCAGATGGAACACTATCACTTCTTGATTCAGTCCTCCACTTTTGGTGATGGCTACCTGAAACTAATGCTTTCAAACCACTGAACCAAACCTCGGCTTCGTCTTTATCCTTGCAAATCTAGTAAAAACAAATCAGGTCACCGGATTATGTTAATATTCCACAGACAAATTACATCGATACAGTTCACAGTAACAATAAAATCTGTACAGCCAAAGCAACAAGACCAACAACAGCCAAAAATCCTAAAAGCAGGGGAATGAAGAAATTCTTACCAGGTCCAGTGACCTATCATTGTAGATAAGAGAAAAAGACTGGTACTCCTTCTCAGGTCGCGGATATCTTTGAAAGATAGGCTGAAAAAAAGTAGTGGCCATGTCTTATCAAATCATACTTGAAATAATTCATTTTAGATGCCCAAAGTCCAGAAGGAACTACAAATAAAACAACGGCAGCAGCAACCATTCCTTAATTCTACTAGGTGGGTCAAGAAGGAACTATGAATATATATGGATTATTAAACACATCCATGAATGTGCTGACTGAAAAATCTCAAGTTATTGCATTTCTAATGTCTTACTAAATAAATATTTACTTACAGGAATAGAACACCAAAGTAGCACAAACATCAGTATGTACATAAATTCCTCAAAGCGAAACGGGGTCCAATAATTTCCATAAACAAACATATTGGAAAATATTCATAATGCAACAACAGAAACAAAGCCTTTTACTAGTAGATGGATACAAATGATATCATAGAAACATCAAATAAAAAAGAACTATCTGAAGAAGCATTATACTTATGTCTAAATACAAGAATCAAAACAATATCAGGATTCCACTGTCAAATTCTTTTACCCACCGTGCGTTGTCCAGATATAATTCTAGAGACATGGCTCAGTTTAAGGTGCTTCTCTTCTCTCTCTGAAAACCATATCAAAATAGATTCATCCTGAAAGCATTGACAATCAAATATTTTCAACTTTTGGAAACTGGAAAGTAGTTAACAAAATTCAATGTAATGAAAAAATAAATGTATAAAATTTTGCAAAATAAACCACAAGCAAGATTATGGCTATAACACAAAATCATAGCTGGTTCTATAAAAGGTATGCATAGCCATAAAAAAATACAGCAAAGTTTGATATGTTATGGCCAATAAGGTAACTGTTAAAATATTAACACAAGCTACAATCTTAGCACTTGATCAATGACATTAAGTTGAATATAGCAGGTGTTTAGGCTATAGGTTAGCTACCAAATATTAGGCCATAAGTTGGTTCTCCATATCTGACCAGGTTGCCATCAGATGCTCGCCATCATTCGAGTTCAACTAATCCTTTGCCAGCATGTGAGGGCATGTATCCCACCATTTCAGCAACTATGACAAAAATGGTCGTCGGTACGTCAAATTGCAGAAATGTGTCTCTCTCAACTGTGCTTTTTATACACATAACCCAGGACCTCATGGTAAACATTTTTTGTTAGAGCATGCAAATATCCTTTTTCTCTGTTTAATTTGTTAAACTATAAGGCAGTTTTGCTATTCTCTTACAGATTATTAGCATACTTTGGTCTTCAACTTAAAGTCCAAGGTCCTTGACTATCTTTACTGCTTTTAGAATATATGTTTTTACTGTTATAAATAGAGTAAAAGATAAATACAGGACATAATTAGAATATGGAGGCTTTGAGTTTGGTTTTGAAAAGAACATAAGGGTAAGTAATGCCAAAACCAAATACAATGTAAAAAATAAAAAGAAGACGCACTCCAACAAGGATTAATATAAATCTAATGAAAGGAGTACAAAATTTACATTGGAAAGCCGAAAGGGACAAAACTTGGGCTTTCCTCTTCTTCCATACTTGAGCAAGTAAGCCCCTTTTTTTAAAGCAGTAATGGCCTGTCATTAAAATCAACAAAGGATTTCAATCATCATATGGTTTTTATAAACAGAACAATTAAACATGTTGTATGACAAGACCTGGCATAGATTGAGCAATCATGCCCTTCATCCTTTTATTGCTACATGTTGTATAACCCATATACAAAAGATTGGTTCTATTTGGTACGAATTTGATTTGTAGGAAAAGCAACAAAATGGTGAAACATTCCACATTCAAAGAGACAGTTAATGCAATAAAAAGGAAACTTCAAAGATAATTACCTAGCACGATAGTTTCGTACAAATTCATCAAACAACATTTCTTATCTATTAGTATTATCCTATATGAAAAGATAGAGTTACCAACAATAAAATTAACAAACTTAAGATGATTATGCACTCCTTGCCAGAAGTTAAAGCAAATTAATGAACCAAACATATCACCACCGGACTGCCATTGACATGTCAGAATTTTTTGACAGCAATAAAAAACAAGCCAAAGGGGGAGACATAATGTGATCGTCAGAGTTGTGGCCATGTCACATAGTCAAGTTGTGGAATCAGCCTCCAGAAAACGTAGGATAAGGCTGTCTAACAAGTTAGGTCCGAACCTTTCCCTAGACCCACCCAATGGAGGAGCCTTAGAGCACCAGAGTGCCGGACTACCTATTTCAGGTAAACAATCAAAATTAACTATTTCCACCCTCATCTCAAACTTTTACTAAACCAACTAGTTATTTCCTCCTTCATCAGAAACTTAAACCAAGTAAATTAATTAACTATTTCCTCCCTCAGCTCAAACTTTTATTAAAATCACTAAATCCGAAAGGTTGTGCAAATAATGCCCCCAACAATTATTACATTCAAGACAACAACAACAACAACAAATATGACAACATTGCTAACATCAGCACACTATATAGATGCACAATCTATAAAGCAAAAGAATTATAGGAACAAAATGCAAACAATAACAAAATACAAAAAGCTAAGATGCTATGAATTCGCAGTTCCAAAGTACCTGCTCAATGTCTCTTTCAACAGTACCAGTTCTGTTAAGATCCGATGTCATTCTATCACCGCGTGACATCACCCAGAACAAACAATTAAAAACAAAAAATCAAAATAAAATAAAAACGCTAGTCAGAAACGTTTTTCTCAATTCTAAACACCAATCTTCCATTCACCCATGTTCATTCCCGAAGCCTTACATTCATCAATTCGCTCAAGAATCAACTCAAAACCCTCACTCAGCCCCAAATTGACACGCTACAACACCTCAAACCCTTTGACGGAGCTCAAATCCACCTTGATTCACAGCTCCATCGTGCACTCTCCCACCTCAGCTTCACAAACCAGAACAACAACGTGCTCGGAAGCGAACTCCGAAGCTGGTTAGAAGCTCCTAGGTTACGAAAGAAGGATCCAATTGAGGAATGGAGGGAATAACTCCACGGATTCCGGTGATAAATAGGACTCTGAGGTCATGATAGTGCGGCGGAGAAGAGAATCGGAGAGAGAAAGTGCGAGGAAATGAAATGGAGGAAGATATGGAACTGTAACCTGTGAAGATTTGTTGCAGAAGCGAAAGAGAAATGGAAATTTAGAGAAGAAAGCGAAAGGTTTAGAGAAAGAAAGTGAGATTTTAGAGAGAGAAAGCAAAGTGCGACTTCAGAGAGAGAGAAAGCAAAGTGCGATTTCAGAGAGAGAAAAAAGCAAAGTGCGAATCAGTTAAAAAGGAAAAAAAAAATATAACAAATTAAGTAAAATAGTTTAAATTTTAAAATATTTTTTATAAAAAAACTTTCATATTTTATATAAACTTTTTTATTAAATTGCATTATAATTTATATTAGTTTTTCTTATTTCAACTTTTCATTAAGCTAGCGAACCATTTGGTCAAGCTTATGGAGCTGGCTCGTCCACCCATACTTATAAGGCGGACAAGACATAAAAATGTATTCATTTGCTCTAAAATGTTCGTTCAATGTATTCTTCTCATCGATGTGTATTTCAAATGGGAAAAAGGCAGCCCTCAGCAATATTAAAAATATTGACCAAAAGACTATATTAACATGGAGACAAATTGTAAGTGTAACCCTAAAAGAAGGTTGAATATGGAAGAGAGCATAATCAACCATTTTTTGTTGCATATGGTACAGGGGAAGGAAGAGGATCATCCGTCCCAACGGTGTCTCATTTCATGTCTCGAACCAATGACATATTACCATATGAATAAAAGATTTTTTTTTAAACAAAATGTAGCATTTTCATTGGCTTGGAATAGAGAATGGGACACCGTTTGGGACAGGTGATCTCTGTGCATAGGGGAATAGTGAAGTATTGAACATGCCACTACATATTTGAAACACAGCTCGGAGGTCTAAAATTAAATGCAAGAGAATATAGTAAATTGAAAGGAACAAAGAAGAACATGGTTTTAGTTTCCCACCACTTGTAATTCTTAAAGTAGTATTTATTTCTATGAAACAAATTGAACATAAATCGCTTGTAATTGTTGAAGCATTCACCTTAGAGGAAAAGGATAATCTAATGGTTGGCCAACTTATGTTTATGTGTTTTATGTCTATAGCATTATTGTTTGGTCATTTTCATTCTTCCACATTGCAAATTATTAATATCTTAATGTTGTAAAGGTGTTCTTCTTTTTAATTTTGGAAGGTGGGTAGTTTATTTATGAATATTTGTATCTTTTTTTTATTTTATTTAGGATGGTCTGCAATTTCAGCAGTCCTAATTACCAATACTAGTCATTCATCTTCAACATGTTCATATTCATGTGTAAATTATAACTCTAGCCAAGTCTTGCATATGCAACTTCTTTTATATATATTTTCAAATATTGATTGTAATGTAACATGGGATGAGATAACTTTTTACTCTTCCCTTTCATTTTAGTTTATTTTACCCGTTGGACATTCCATAAAAGTAAGTATTGAATTGCATTCACTACTAGTTAAACTTGTTAGGTTGGACCATGATGTGTATGTATGTCTTAGACTTAGAATTCTTCATTCTAACCTTGAGATGCAACGCCCCAATCATTTTAGATGATATTTCATCAAAAACAAAGTCTAATCTCACATGATATTCTCTTTTTTATCTTGGCGACAAGTTTAGTTTGTTTTCTCTATGATGCTAAATGACATCTTTTGACCCATGACCACCGGAAAGAATTTGGTTTCTGGCTTTGATACCATGTTAGATTTCATCTCAAAATCAATTGATAACGAGAGGAGTAAACCAAAAGGTATTTAAACCATTCCCGAGACAATGAGGTAGACGGTGTGAGACTTACTTCCCAACAACTTGTAGTACCGAACAGACAATTGAACCGTCTTATTGAATCCACTACAGCAAAGTTTTAATGAAATCAAGGCCTTTTGTCTCATATTCTCATGGCAACACTCTCATGTATGCAAGCATTATCCTTTCCCAAAACATTGGAATTTTTTCCTTGGTCTTCTTCCACCTAGTAAAACCTCCCCCTCGTCAAAATCATTCGATTCCAAGCTACCTTATGATCATTGTGTATGCATGTGTCATATTTTTGCTATGTACATCATTACATCTCTCAATGTATTGTAATAAATTGCTAGCTAATTATGAATATGAAATTGGAAAGTTTGGCAAAACCAGGTTTGGGGTCTAATTTATGATAATAATTGCATGTTGTATTTGGATTCTTCGTAACATTGCTTTCAACTCCGCTTAATTTGGGTTCAAGATTTAGATTTCGGGTTTGAGGTTTAGTAAACATAAACTCGACCTCAATTCGCTCTGTTGTTATTCGTAAGTTATACTCACCACTGCTTTTGTTATACTCACCACTGCCTTTGCCCTGTGATAAGCTAGTTGATCAAATAGTGATATTTCAAGACTAAGAAGTTCATTTTGAATATTTAAAAAACATAGATCACTGCATTATTTAAAATAAATGTTTTATTAGGAAGTTTTATTTTATCCATTGAATTATATACCCTAACTATTTTTCGTTTGGCTTCTAATGAATTAAAAATGACTCTGAACACTACCAAGAGGAAGAAGTCACTTTCCTTTGTTTTGGGATGTTCTTTCTCAGCCTTGTCTTGTAGCTTCACAAACAACAAAAAAGAGTCACTTTCCTTTTCCTTATATATAATTTTTTATTGACTCTTTTTCTGTTGTTTCAAAATTAAAAATAATATATTTAAAGAATAATAATCTATATAGAATTATAGATATTTGGAATACAATATTTTAAACAAGAAAAGTTCCATCAACAATACACAACCCTTATAAAATTTATTAATTTCATATGATACTTTATTTGATATCAATACAACGTATTTAATAGAACTGTCTATTATTAAGCTATCATAAGCACACGTCAAGGTAGCAATAAGTAGTGAAAGAGTAGTGAGTGAGTTCTTATCATAAACATCAACCTTGTTTCATACTCTTTCGATTATTATTTTTCAATAACTTTGTGTACCTTTCACCATTATATGATGAGGTTGAAGTTGACAAACGTAACTTCCATCATGCTAACTAATTAATATATTTCAAAATCATATGTCTCAATATTTGTTGTCTCATTAAATCTTAATATAATAAAAAAATGCTAATAAATTAAAAAAAATAATAAAAATAGAAGAAAAAATATATTCTATTACTTATTGTAATATGATTGGCTTGAGACGTGATGATAGGATTTTTTTGGCACTTTGTCATCCCTGGTTAGTGATTGAGACCAATATCACTTATGTTGTAGTACACTTTTTAGAAAAGTACGTTGGCATTAGCCACACACAAGAGTAAGAGAACTTATGGTCCCCTCTTCCTCAAATAGTAGTCCTAATTTTCCTATCTTTCTAGCCTAAAATACCCTTCAAAATTTTATCTGTAAAATGATTTTAGTTAAATAGTGTTGATCAAAACTACTTTTAGTTGTATTAAATAGAATTTTCCCAATCATCAAACGGTAAATCTAGAAATAGGGGTGAAAATGGGTGAAAATTGGTCGGGTTAGGACTGATTAAGGCATGTCTTTACGTGACCCTAAATGTTGGTCGGGTCATTTTTTGAACTCGGACTCAACCTTAGACTCGAAGTTAACCTGATCCTAAATATCCACTAAGTTAGCCTTTAAAATCGAACCTGACCTAGATCCAATTAAATATAATGTATACTCATTTTAGATAAAATCTTCACAATATTATTTATTTTTATGAATATGTAATTTGATGTGTGTATATTATTAATGATGTATATATGATGGAAAAAATTATATAAATTAATGATATTTTCGACCCAAAAATGTCATTACTATGTATTCATTTGAATAGAGACACATACAAACATAATAAGTGAGTGACCATGGGACGAGACGGGACAATGGGACATGATTGATCCATACCCGACCCTAAATATTATCTAGGTCTAATTTTTGAACTTAGACATGATCCTAAACTTGATGAGACTCGATCATGATCAGGTCGTACCGGTAAGCGGGTAGGGTCGTCATGCTCATCTCTAGCACCAATATCAATGGGGTTTTTTTATATTACTAATAGTATTCTCTCATCACCATATGGGTAAGGAACTAATCCCTTTCGCGATAAACGATTGAATTTTTGTTGTTGGGAGAACTAAATTCACTACTATATGTATATTTTCAATTGGAATAAGATTATCTTTATTAAGGATAATCGTGGTTAAAAAATTATACTAAGATAGAGTAAGTTAGAAATATATTTCATTTTCTTTTCAATAAACCGAAATATCTTTCAAATTGAAGTAACCTTTCAATTCACATGCAATTATTTTGAGAAGGAGACCAAACGTTTTAAAATATCTGTCAATTTTAACCTATATGGATGGACAACATAGCATTCACCTAATGTATGTTTGCATCATTGCACCTTTCCTCTTTTTTATGTATGAATGATGTTTCGGTTCAATTAAAAATATACTTAATTAAGAAAATCATAAATATAATATATATATATATATATTACTTAATGGAATGTTATTATTTTGGTTTAAAATACATAGGCATAAAGTTTTTGAAGTAATTGTGAGGGATATTCTTTCACTCCACTTTGCATGGCCACTTGCGGTCCTTTAAATTATGAAAGGGAAACTACTACTACTACTTCTTCTTTTTGGTGCAATGTCATTCTCAACTCATTTCATGGTATGCTGTTAAATAACCCGCATAGGACCCAAATTAATACACAGAAATTTTTTATGACCAAAATAAATATTCAAACTTGTTTAATTATAAAATGTAATTAATGTAAATTCCCCAATTTTTAAGTTATGAAAAAATTCCATGTTTTCTATTGCTCAAGAATGTCCTCACTAATCAAAGTAAATATTTGGTAATAAAAACATAAACAAATGGAACTAATTTTTTTTAATTATTATTAAAGGATAATTAAGAAGAAGTAGCTAACCCCACGAAGTAAGGATAAAATTGAACTAACTTAATTAAACCAAATAAGAAATAATGACAAGCAAATCTGCATGCAGCTTCATGAATTGAGATTTTACATCAAAAAATAAAAAGAAAAGAGAAATAGATGAGCCAATCAATCATGTGACAATTCTTGCTGCTAAAGACACTGCTTCCCAAAATGTATCTGTCTTTTTAGACTGTATATATCCAATGGCTTAAAGAAACCCCACACACTTTTTATCATTTGTGAAGAACACTTAACCCAGTGAGGAACTGGTATCAGCGGTTTCGTCCTCGCTAAAGCTCGATGGTATCGGAGCACCAGATCTACATAACCATATATCATGATGCTGTTAGAAAGGATCCAGTAACAACTTGGATCAAAACTTACTGGCAAAAAGTAAAATTTATCTGTTAAGCACAAACACTACATTGTTGAACAACCCCCTTCACCCTAACAACAACTATAAAGGCCAGTTACATGGATGAAATGACCATCATAATATCCAATCGTAACTGATAGGACACGTGGGTCCAAACCTGGGATTCTCTGTAGGTTTATGTTGAACTCTAAAACTTACTACTGGGCATTTTGAATTTTTATAGTAAGTTTCTCTGTTAGCAAAATAAATTAATACAAACATAGATAAAACCCTATACCATCAGTGATAAACTATATGCTTAACCTAATCATTAATTTTATTTTATTTTCGAAAGGAAATATATACAACTACTTAAAAGGGAAATCAAATTGAATTAGTTCTCCAACAACCATCTTTGCCCACAACCTTTTTCGTTATTACTGTTATGTATTATAGAAGTATAGATGAAGATGAACCCTTACCCTACTTTCATGAGGCAAGCAACATTCATCTAAAAACAAAATCTAAATCATGAAAATAAATGCTAACCGCAAAAAACATGAGAAGCAAGCATAGACGTGCATAAAAGTTCACAAAATTGTAACAGGACATGGGTAAACATGTAATCATGAGAAAGACCAAAGCAAACAGATATAAATGCCGACCTTTGAATTTTCCTTTGGTCAATCTCAGCAATGGGTGCTTGTTTCACATGGTATTGATGAAGTGGATCGACTTTAGTTCGCTTTGCGTCCTATACACAGGGAAAATCGAAACATCATACACACATGCATGGAAGGAGTGGAGTAAGCTAAACAGAAAATCAAGTAATCACATAGTATATGGACAAATTAGTTTGCACATCTAAAACTCACTGTGATTTCTTTTGAAAGCATCCTTGCTCCATCTGCATCACGATGTATTTTCTTTGCCTTCTTGCCCCCGTTAAAAATCTCTTCCTATACATTTGCAACCAAACATAAGCATTTTAAGCAATCTGTAAGCAGAATGGATTGATCATTGAGGAAATGGAAATATAGTAATGAACCTTTGCCATCCTAGTAGATAGCCCTCTTTCTTCAGTATCGACAGGAATATGAGAATTACGGACTGAATTTGAATGCTTAGATTTTACATGTCCACTCCTTTGCACATTCTTCAGATTGAAGTTATCATAGCCATGTGGCAGCAAGTCTGTTTGTTTAATCATGGGGTTCTCTTCATAGTGATCGCTCTGGTTTGAAGTAGAATCAGATCTCATTCCCTCCACACCACGCGTAATGCATATTCTATGATTCTTAGTGCTATTATAAGCAGATGCTTCTCCATTGTCGTCTTCATACAGATCCAGGGAAGAGTTCCTGCCAGGAAAGTGATTGTTACCGTAAAAAGTTTGCCTTTGTTTCATACTCTGCCGAGCTTTCTTATCTTGTTTATCCTGGAAACCAGAACCGTCATGCAAGGAGCCAAAGTCAACTCCTTCAATATGAGAATCTTGGGAACTAAATTTAGTATAATACGTATCATATCTCTGCAAATACAGAAGTAAAAGAGAGTAATAAGATAAGGTTGCAACATACATAAACAGGTAGCTGACCAATCTTTCAAGCATGCATTATATAGTTTAAACAAACTGAGCTCAATTACTTGGCTCATCAAAACACAACAATAATAATCCATTAGAAAATTACACTTACAGAGCTAAGACTGGGTTGCCTTTTTACAGGGGAGATATCTGGAGAATTTGGAAGAACAGGATTTGCAACACCATATGATTCTGCCATAACATTCCATAGATTAGAAAGGTAATAATCTCAATCTATTCTTAAAATGATTTGATGCAGTTAGGAACAAAATCGAGGATTATGTGAGAAAATAAAACCTCACATCTCAGCTAAGATGAAATATTTCCAGCAAAGTGAAAAGTATTCTTAACGATTGTCGACAATAAAACTGATCTCATCAAATTAATTGGCATTGACATGGTGGTATTATTAATTTATTATTAAGAAGGCATTCAGTTATTCCTCAAAAGCATCTAAATTGTCCCAATGAGTAGCAAATAACCATGATGTGGAATCACTGTAAAAACATTTATTTGTTTCTTCTAGTAAAAACCCTGTCACACCCAGTTATATCTATAAGCACTCACTGCCTATTACAAAAAATAATGGTTAATATTACATGTGTAACATGTTCCTCTAGCCCAAAGATGCAACTCTATAAAGTTTCAACACTAAACAACATATTACTATATAAGTATCGCAGAACTAAATGAATGACAGTATGAGACTTGGAAAATGGGAGAACAGAATATTGCTACAGCATACCATGAACTGGACCTGCATTTTTGCCTTCAAATGCCCCTGGAGGAAGTGGGTCAAATTCTACACCAAGTAGAGGACCATCTTCTCGATAATTCCTTCCAAATTGCTTCTTAACGGCAGTTATAGCAGCATTTTCTATCTCACCCTTCACTTTCAGATACCCTGATGGTTTATGTCTCATGTTAATTGCACTCTTGGGATTTAGGGGTGGAAGAGCTCTGTTAGGTGTTAGATATCTAGAAGACTCCATATCATATGGATCCTGGCCTTGAAGAAACAACCTGTCTTGCAAATATGAGCTACTCTCAGATGAAGTGTCCTCCATTCCACTGATGTTTTCTGTATGGTGGTTCCTATTTCCGTAGGCTATATCCGCAGCTGAAAAACCATTATTGTGTAGACCTTGGCTCTCAACCTCTTTGGGATCCAGATACTTATAATCACCATGTTTACTGCTTCCACATGAATCTTGCCCAAGTCCACTGCCACGATCCTGGATGACACCACTCGAACGATCTTGTCGCCCATTAGCAACTGCTTCATCTTTCATCAATCTTTTATCTTTTAACCTTCTGTGGCAAAACCATCCAGATACTTGTTTTTCTGTCAACCCTAAGTCCTCAGCAAGTTCTGATTTCATTTCTTCTGTGGGATATTTGTGCTCTGGAAACAAAGGAAGAAATAACTCCTAAGAAAATTTGCACTTAGCAACATGTGCTAACATCCATATGACAAAATAATATACGTACCATTGTAAAAGTTCTCCAGTCCTGCAACCTGGGCCGGTGTTTTGAGCTTTCTTTTCCTATTTTTATCCATAGATTTATTTTCTTCTGATTGTAATTCATTTGATGCTAAACACCAACACACAGGAAGTTGCATATGTTAGAATGGAAGAAATAATTTATGTACGCGAGAAGATACAAAAATCAATAAAGTGAATAAACACCTTATGCCATATCACCCACTCAATCTGATCCATCCATACCCATGTCATGAAATCAAAAATATGCTTATACGCTTAACAGTGATGGCAACATGAAAAAAATGGATACATGGGCAACTGAAGTCAAGCTACTCATGAGAAATGTTCACAAGAGCCAGATAGCTACTTTCTCAAAATATGTAATAAAAAACCTACTTGTTTGGATCAAAAGTTTATAAGAAAATGATTTTGCAATTAGAAAAGGATATGGATACATTCCGTTAAAAATCACAGTCATGCAAATGTTCACCATATATTGAAACTTATAAATGAGAAATTTTAACATTTACATTCACTATATACTACCCACGGTACTATTTTTTAAGTAAAAGTTTAAACTGTGATTTCTGTACAACAAAAACCAATTGCAACCAGCTTATTTCTAGCTAATGATCAGTTAACCTTTTCCCAGTACCTTTAAAGTTTTATAATCTCAACTCACAAAATATATATATATATATATAAATTTCTAATCTCATTCTTTAATAGAGAAACCATAGTTTGTGTTTATCAGCAGCAATGCAAATGGAGGAACAGAAACAACGAAACCATGCCCCTCACAAAAAGCAGATCCAAACATAGAGAAACTGGTTTATGGTCATTGACAAATCAAACAAAAACTGTTCCAAATTGGGGATTTAAAATAAAAATGTATGATCAAAGCATCAAATAGAAATTTGATTATGATCAAAATTAATCAAACCCCATTTCCCTTCAGGTTGACTCATTTTCCTCGACCCCAAATTGAAACCCTTGGTGCCAAATTCACCATTGCAACAACCTCCTCAATAATGCTAAAAATTGTAATCTGGGTTTTCATCAAACCATTCATTCAATTTAAATGCATGAAAATTAAAGTAATAATATGAAGAAAAAAACCAATCACTAAATAAAATACACAAATATCTGATAAGAGCGAAATACGAGAAAAAAAACACAATACCTTCCATGGGTATGAGGAATTGTGGTGAATCTCGCGTTTCTGTGCAAGTTTTGAGGCCAAAGGTGCAAAATTTTCTGAGTGGGTTCTCAGAAAAGCGATACCTTTTCACGCCAAAACCAGAAGAAAATGCAATATCAATATATTTATTGTGATTTTATGTGTTGAAATTGACCCTCTAATAGCGCTTAGGAACATAGGATCAATGTTTCAATGGTGAAAACGAAGAGAAGAAACATCAAACAAAGATCAATTCATCTTCTGTATTTTGCTTGTACCAATCAACTTTTACGTTCATCAAATATTTTGCTTTTTAATTTGACTTTCGTAATATTTTTATTTATAATCCAGTATTTTTTTAAATACCAAAATAATATTTTCTATATTTTTAACTTCCACCTCACTTATTAATTATTATTCATCACTCATTTCATTTTTTCCCCCCCAAATCATCTCCTCTTAATATTCTAATTCGTCACCCTCTTCTATAATTTCAAAACTTTAAACTCTATAATAAATGAAAGGTCATTCGTAACATTCATCACTCTCCAATTAAATATACATTAATTTTTTTAGTCTATTTTTTTAACAAATTATCAATCTTACAAGAAATAAAAATTTGAGTATAAGTTGTAAATGAACGTTCAGATTTCTGTATGAAATATTGAAATTGTATGGAAGTCTGATAGCAAATTAATGACTTTTGTGTGTAGAAGTTGGATTTTCTTGTAGAGTATCCATGCTGGTTATTCTTAATAGAATATGAATATTTTTATTACTTCTATAAAAGTAAAATAAGAACAAGGAGAGAATAAGAACAAGGAGAGAACGTAAAAGGTAGATGTTTGATTAAGAATATTGTAGGTGGTGGGACCCAAGAAATAAAAATGATGTTTGTTATTATAAGAAAAAATAGATGTTATTTTTATTTAATACGAAGTTGTAATAAATTACAAAACTATATGTGAGATCCAAATAAAATGAAGATTTGATGTGCTAATAGAAATGCTCTTGGCAACTTTTTGTGATGGTTACAAAATACATTTGACAAAACTTAGCTAAAGTAACATAGGTGTTAGTGGTACAGGTGACCTATTAGATGATGACACGTTGACCTTTTGTATACTTTCAAAGTCAAAAAATGATTGATTATAAATCTAATAAATGTTCATTCCATAAAAATATACAAAAAGTTCATGTATTATCATCTAATATGTCATATATATCACTAGTATATATGATACTTTACCTAAGTTTTGTCGTATAGAAATAGAATGGAGTTTAATAGTTTGTATGGGTGTAGTTGGAGTTAAAAACTCCCTTTAGAAGTCATCATAGGCCTTAACTATTTTGCATCTTTTGAAGTCGTGAGCCCATTCCAATACTTATACTATGAAGTCGTGATCCTGTTATGATTTATGTACTCAACAAAAATAAAACATAGAAGGCATACATTTACAATACTACTTTTTAATTTACTCAAATAGTTATCGTTATTCATACTTTTTAATACAACCGCTATTTAGTTCGAACCATCACGTAGTTTAATAAATAATGTGATAAAATTGATGAGATATTTCATTCTCCTCATTTTATTGTTTAATGTTTTATTGAATCTTGACTTGAATATGACATGTAAAACCAAAATAGTTATAGTGAACCTCAAAAGAAAGAATAGTTGATATATATATAACTCCTAAATAATTATCTAACTTTAACATATACTTAAAAGAAAAAATAGTTGATACATATAATGCCTCAATATTTATCTAACTTTAACATATAGTTAAAAAAAATAGTTTATGCAGTAATATTAACACATCATTTATTATTTATTTTGTTAATTATCACCACTATTAAAATATACACATAAATTATGAAGAGAAAAAATATACAGTGAAAGTATAAAAGTTACACTGAAAATATAAGTAATATATAAATGAATAGTATATTAATTATATATATTTATACAAAAAATGCATAGATATTACGCTGAAAAATGAAGGATGCGTCCTATATATTCAATTTAACAAGATTTCAGCCATATGTCCAAATTACCATTTTAAAAAAGACTGAAATGTTTGTACATACTAATAGTTAGTATTTGATATGATCCAAATGAATTGATGTACGTTAAGAAGGATAAAATAAAAAAAATACTATATATTCGCAAATATCCTCATTTATCACGCAATGATATAATAGTAACATTAAAAATTCCCAAATTGTACTATAGAACTTTTAACATAATGTTACTTTCTTATTTATGATAGTGCAACTACCCAAGACAAAATTATACACTCTTGGCAAGAGTCTCTGGCCAACTTTTGTCATAAAAAAGATGTTCAACTTTCGTGGAATTTTCAACTTTCTTTTTCTCTTCCAAAGCATGTTTCTTTTTTAAAAAAAATGATTGAATGACCAAAAAAATTATCATGTGTTGAAATAAGGAGGAAAAAAATAAGTGCTTTTTTATGTACCAAAAAAAGTCTACAACCACTTCCAGTAGTCTTCGCTCGCCACCTCTCTTAATAAAATAATAGTTTACAACTATCTCTTTATAATTTCAGTCCCATCCCCAAAACTAAAAGGAATTATTTAATCCTATGAGTTGAAAATCATACATCAACCTCAAAATAATCTATTATAAATCACTTCTATTAATTAAAGATTGATTTCTAAATTATTTTTAAGTATTTTACCTATGATTTTTCCTAGTCTATATGTATATATATTTAAAAATTAGACTATTTTTACATTTCCTTTTGCTTGTAAGGATCTCTTCTCAACATACATAAATCACGTGAAGTATATTATCCCATCCTTTTTATAATATAAGTTATATTAACTTTTCCACTACTACATTTATTAGGAAATCAGTCAAATCACTTTTTGCATGACAAATATTATAAGTTAATTATTACAGTATATTTCATTTGACATCACTGTTATATTATCTATCTTTTAAATCTTCTTGAAATTTGTGCATTGACCAAAACATAATATAATATATATATATATTATTTTCCCTCTCTCTTCTCTATACTAAGGCCTCCTAGGAGTTTATTGTCTGCCAGCACAACCAAATAAACACTCCTTTTCTCTTTTGCCACAAACATAGTAAGTATCATCCCAAATACATAAAGATAGTAAATTAAATTTATAAAATTTATAGAGTATATAAATATGGTGAACAAATTAACCTGACATTTGACTTTAGATAATAAAGTAAGAGAAAAGTAGGAAATTGAGACGTGAATATCTAAGCTTGGTCTTAAACCGACAGTTTAGGTTTGATTCATAATCATATACTTGTCTGTGATGAAAGGAACTTGCATAGACTTAGTCAATGGAAAAATTTAAGTTGGAAATAAATGAGCACCTACTGATTTTAAATAAATATCACCATATTATTCTTTTTTTTTAAGAATGTTAAATTAACCTAGTTGGGCTAGTGTATTAAATCAACGGAGTCAACCAAATCAAATTTAGATGTTTGTAGATGGATGATTTGGTTTTTCCATTCTGTTCATATTTTTGGATGATGTTAGTATTCTCATTTCTTTGGGTACATTTTTTTGGGCCTAGGGTTCCTCTGAAGTGTTGTTATCTTCTATGTTGGATTTTCCTATACTAAATTGTGAGGGGAATGAAAAGAATAATTTAAACCCAAATAATAAAAAATCTACATGTTTAGATATTTTTTAGTGTCACATATCAGAATCTGGATTCAGTACTATATTTTCTAATAATGAAGACTATCACAGCCCATTTTTTGAACAGGTGATTGTTAATTTTGTAAAATGTGCTTGATAATGAAAACCAAGCTAAGGGAGTATAATGTTTAAATTTCTGTAACATTACTTGAATGTTAAGTGGTGAAGAAATACAAGGTCTATATTTTAGGTTTGAATCATTTGTTTACTTGTAAAACGTTCTTCTTATTCTTGTGCATACTTGTAAGAATTAGGACTTCATACATGGGGAATGGGTTCTGGCACTCTTACACTTTTATAATTTAAAAAATCACATAAAAAATAAATAGAACTTCATTAAACATATAAATTGGTACACCATTATTCCTTTTAATTAACATTTTTAATCCAATAACAAGAATAACATAATTAAATATAAAAAAATTATTTAATTAACTTTATCCAACAGCTAAAGTTAACTCCCTTCGTTCTTAATTCCCTTTAATTAACATTCTTAATTCAGTATATATCAAAAAATATATTTAATTAACATTTATTATAGATAATTTTTCAATACATTTTTTTACCATTTCGAAAAAATAATATATACTGCATTAGTAATAAATATGCAAACGCCTTGTTTTGGTCATACATGAAAACTCCTACATCAATTAATTAAGAATATTCTTTAATTAAATAATTTTTTGATAATTATAATTGCTAGTAGACTAGAGTCTTCAGCCTTAAATAATGTTTCAGTTTACACTACATGTTGGACCGTATAACATCATCTGAAGACCAGATAATTTCCTTTTGTATATATTATCACATTTTAGTGCATAATTAATTAATTTTAAGGTGTGTGATTTTGAATTGCAACAAATACTGCTCATAGAAATCAAATTATTGATATTTTAATCATTATAAGATATAACAAGATATTGTACCATTAGTTTAATTTAATCATATATAATTAGAACCCTTTTAGCTTCTTTTGTTTGTTTTTAGGTTTGAAACCATTTTTTTTTGCCTAAATAACAATGAATTGATCTTCACCCTAAAACGAGAATATTTTAATTATTCATATATTATGTATATATGAGGAAGAAGGTAGGAAAGTGAAGGTGTGAATATGAGTATTCATGCAGGGAATACACGATGTATCCACTCCAACCTACACGAACGTGACACTAATATGGACTACGGCAGAAAATATATAAAATAATATGTATATATTATATTATTATGTCAAATAAATTAAATATGAGCATCACTAAAATATGAAAAATGATGGTCAGTATTTATATATTTTGATTGTGTTTAATATGCGAACTAACATTTAGTTCGTATGGCTGCGAACTTGCCTGGTTGCCGTTGGATTAGAATTACTTGGATCTGAGCCGTTGATATGATTATCGGCTATAGTTAATTCAGAACTCGGTATGGACTGGGTTTAGTTTTGATTATGTGGAAGTCAGTATGGACCTTGTAAACATATAGCCTTACAGAAGTCGGTATGGGTCGAGTTTACTTCATTTTTTAATTTTTTTTTTAATTTTTTGCTATTGGGAAGTCGGTGTGTAAGGAGATAACATCTCAATGGGCCTCAGATGTTGTTGAGGCCCACACCGACTTCTTTATGTACTAACCGACATATGTAATAATTTTGTCTAGGTTTATTTAATTTTATACAATTTTATATTAATTATTTTTGAAATCCATGTAGAGAAGTCGGTGTATAAATTAACTACATCTAAGTGGGCCTGAAGTATCACTTGTCCAAACCGACATCTTGCTTAGGTAGATTTTTTCTGGCTTTTTTTGCAGAGATTTTTTTACAGGGATCTTTTTGCAGGGAAAAATTAACACTTGATGAGTCGGTTTTGTAGGGAATTACATCATAATTAACATTTCATACCATTGCACTGTTATTTTTTGAAAAACTGACTTCTATAGAGAAGTCGGTCTGCCCATGGTAATATTCATAGCAAAACCGACTTCTATGGAGAAGTCGGTTCATCATACCAGAACTTCATAAAACCTCACACTGCCAAACCGACTTCCTTACGTATGTTTTCCTTTCCTAACCCGACTTCACACCGGTCATAAAACGTTAACCGGTAAACCAATTTTTGCATCCGACGGATATAATTTAGTTCACATGTTAGATTTGGCAATATATTTTCCCACCTTTAAAAAAAATAAAAGACGGCACGTTGCAACTCAGTTTTTATTATCTATTTTTATAAGGTAGATACTAAAAAGCCAAGATGTAATAATTTGAAGTAAAAACGAAAGTCCAATTATATGGAGTATAATGTTTCATCATTTTTATAGTATAAATAATATAATAAATGGTATTACTTTAGCCTCTTAATTAATATTTATGATTTATAATACCAATTTAAATTGAAACAATTTTTCATATATCACATTATAAATAGGTATGACAATGAGTCTCGATGGACACAAGTATTATATTACTCGAACTCATCTCAATGCTTCATTTTTTGACCTACACATGTGCTGATATCTGTGGGTCTTTGGGCACTCAGCAAATTCGTAGTACCCATAAATCCAAAAATATTATTAAGAATAATTTCTGAGTAATTGATTCATACGTGTGTTTATTTTCTACAATCTTATATGTTACTTAAGCAGACAATAAGATCAAAATTATAAAATATAATTTAAAATTTTAAAACAATTTAATTTAACTATTAAACAAAACTTATTTTACTCAAACAAACATAAAAAAAACAACTTCAACATAGAATAAAAAATTCATTTAATTACAACATAACATTTTTGTTTAACAATATAACATGACAATTTAACAATATCACAATAACATTTATAAGTTTATATCATATTAAAATTATATATTAACAATATAACATTATAATTATAATTAACATAGTATTAACATTATTTTGCTATATATATTTAATTAAATTTAGGAAGAAATAATGGATTTAGGTGAAATATATTTAATTGGAAGTGCAAATCATTGCGCACATTACGAGGCTGTCCATTTCCGTGAAAATGTTTAAGGCAAGGCATTTGAATCCTTAATCACGGGTAAAGACAGTAGCAGTAGGATACTCAATAATGAACTCCAATTCTATTCTTAATTATTTTATTTAATAATTCTAAGAACGTTTTCATTTTGTTATGAACAGAAGACGATGTTGTATCAGTGAGAGACCAAACTTTTCAAAGCCGGTTTGGCTGACCAGACCACCGACCACATCAAACTTTTCATTAATAAAACAAAAATGATTTTTTATTATTTTTCTCAAAGTCAATTCATCTCTATATATATATAATATATACCCTACCCTTCTAATAATCTTCATAATAATCACATCTTCTAAACAATAACAACCACTTTTCTCTCTTCCAAAATGGGAAATGTAATCACTCCATGTTTTCATCACACCAAAACACCATCTTCAACTTCATCAAAATCAACGGTTAAACTTCTATTTTGGGAAGGAACATCAAGATCTCTAAGTGGAAAACACATAGCTGGTGATATTATGTTTGAGTTCCCAGACAAGATGTTGTGTCATGCAGATTCATTCTTCATTGGTCAACCTATTCCTTCTTTATCCATAGATGATCCTCTCATGCCTGGTCAAACCTATTTTGTTATCCCTATTGATCTATTTCCATCTCACACTCTCTCACCTTCTTCACTTGTTGCTTTAGGTTCATATGCTAATAACAAGTCCCCTATCAAGTTTGGGGAATGCCCTTTTGAGTACTTGAAGGGTTCCAATGGAAGGGTCTTGATTAAGGTCATGCCAGAATTCTTCATTAGGCTCATAAGTGGAGGAGATCATGAACAAAATAATGGGGGTAGTCCTGGTAGTAATAGCTTCCTTTGTAGTACTCCAGAGTTGCAAAAGCAATATGAGCAGCTTGTGAAGTCTAAAGATCAATTGTGGTCTCCTAAGCTTGAAACCATTTCGGAATATAAGCTAAGGTTCTCACCATGCAGATTCATAGGTTTAGAATGGAAAGAAAAGGAGAAGATAAGATAAATTCTTACAAGAATATAATATAGCTCACATATATGTATATTAGTTAAATGTCATAAAACAGGTATACCTAAAATTTGTACACTTTGTGGCCTCATTTACTCTCTTCTTCCTTGTTTATAATTTTGTGGAAATGAAATGGTGGAAATTAATTGTTTAACGTTCTGTTAAATATTTCTTCTTTTATGTACACATTAAAAGAAACTTGAAACTTGCATTTGTTAATTAAGTTATGTGTAATGCTTAATTAGTTACAAAAATGCGATGTGAATTATATTGCTTGTACTATTCCTTAGCAAGTGGCATGGCATAAATTTGACATGTATATTACACTCTTAATTGTATTGAATTTTGATATTGGACATACTTTACACATCACCTACAGTCATATTACATCCTCACATCTATGTAATGTCAAGTGGGATAAATGAGACAATATTAACTATTATAAGAGAATGAAAAATACGTAGATATAAAATAGATGTGTGTAAACATGTTTTAAGCATTATTACTCACTGATATTGGGTACAATGTTACTTTTTCCAACAAAAAGAAGAGTATTATAATTATTAAAGAAAGTATGAAAAGGGGTACCATGTGTTAGAATGATATTTTGAAGAAAATAAGGAGTCATAAAATGAATATAAAGAATTTGAGGGTGAAAAAAGTTGATGATCATGAGCTCATAGCTCATTGACTGAAGATATGAGCCTCGTAGTGTATTTGGGTTAGAAGAATATAGTAACTTGAAAAGGTTTGCATGGCCCGGTTTCGCACCTGTTAATTGCAGTTAAAGCCTGGTTCATTCCCTAAAAGGCTAAAACAGTACAAAGTAAAGCTTCCCAATTCCCATGTTCCTTCAAGAGTTGAAGTCACTATGACAAAAAAACAACAACAAAAAGAGTAATGATATATCTTTTAATCAAATCTTCCTATATTGTAAGAAAATAATATATATCACTTATAAATTAAATATTAATAAACAAAATATAAATATATTACTTTTCTTATGGTGTAGGAGGATATATAGGATAATATATTATTTTCCAAACAAATAATGCGTTTTTATGATAGAATTTTATATTATCCTACACTTTAATAAAATTAAGGAGAACTCATATGAAAAAAAATGAATAGAGTCCCTTTAAAAATTAAAAAATAAGTTAGTTGGATTTAATTTTAAAAAAAATGAGGTTAATTTGAACATATTATCAGTGAAATATTTGAAGTAGTGAGATATGATTGAATGATTTTGGCAATAATAATAAGAATGGGGAGGGTATGAAAGAAAGGTTCTTCTTATGTTTGGACTCGTGACCCACATGCAAAGCAAATTTAACATTTTTTTTTATATTATCAATGATATTTCCTCACGTTTTGATAATACTAAGAGTATTCCAAACCTTTATTAATACCTCTCCATCTCTATATATTTATGCTATAGATATGTCGAGTAAATAGCTTCTACGAACGAATGGATCAGATCGAATTGGAAAACGAATATTTTTTTTTAAGTTATACCCTTCTACAAGTAATGAAATGCGTCCAATCCATTCTAATACGGCCCCAACTTCAGCCCAACCATATGTTCTGTCTCCCCGACAAACAACCTCATCTCATGTCCATTAATGTAAATTCCTTAATGTTGTCACATAAGTACCTACCAACAAACCCAACTTTTCTTGTATCAATTCGTTTGGTACTTTGGTTCATGGCTTAAGCCTTAATAGTTCAACATGATTTATTACAATATTAAAAAAAGTTCAACACACAAAATGCATCGATTTTATAATATAAGGTTTTGCTAGTTTAAATGAATATTTTATTTATTGAAATACTCCATAAATTACTTTTGAAATTATCAATTACATTTTTATTTATAACAACTTATTAGATCCAAATCACTATATGTTTTCATATTATAAAAAAATTTGTTTTGATATTATCCGTTGTTATTTTCATAATTTTCAATTTTCATCCAAAAATTTATTTACATAGTTTATAATAAAAGAATCTATAAAATTTATTTGAATTGAGTAATTAAAAATTGGGTTTAAAATTATAAAAGTAACAAAAAAGTAATCAATAGGACTAAATTAAAACTAAAAATTAACTTTAAAACCCTAAAAATGTTTTTAACTCGAAGCAGAAAATAATTTAAAAAGTGATCATAACAGTATTGTTTTTTTAATTGTTATATAATTATATTTTACCTAAAGTTGAATATATGAGTGTGGAGTGAGCAGACCCAGAAAAACAGCACACGCGCCGCACAGCTGTCTATGTTGGCACGAGAAGTGAATCTGGAGAGTGGGCTCCACAGGATTTAAAAAAGACAAAGAAGGCGCGTGGTAAAGAAAATGAAAAAAGAAGAACATGAGGAACATAGATAGAACAACAAGTACCCAGATTAATATGGATGGTGGTGGTCACTCTTTATTGGGCTCGAGGCAAAGAAAGCTACCACCTCGTCATGTGCGCATAATACAAAATTTAATTATAAAAAAACCACTTATTACCCACCTATCTATCCCTACCTTACACCCTACTCAACCCCTATCCTCTATACCTGCCTATAATTTTTAGGACTTAGTTGTCTTCCACTCCAATACTTTAACTTAACCCATGTTTATTCTGTTGCATATACATTGGTTCAGTGGTATAAGATCTTAGTGAACTCTAATTTCAATAACAATACTTATTGGAATAAACATGAATTTAAATATAATTAATTTCTTATCATCTTTAGTTAAAGAGAGAAACCAATGTTTCTTGTCGTGTAGTATTTCTACCCACACATTGTTATTACTCTAGTTAATTTTGGAATCACTATTTCACACTTTCTTTTTGCCTCTCCGCCCTTGCCCTCGCCCTCGGTAAAGTCACCCCATGATTCCATATCCTCCTTCCAAACTTCATGTAGTTGTGTATACTTGCAAGTGGGAGGATAGTGTAGAAAATAAGTTATGATATATATGGACAAGGTTTCCGTATAAGTATAAATATAAATATGTTGAGTATTAACTATTATTAATTAGCACAAGGCATATAGGCAATGGCAGAGACAGAATTTAGAGATCTTAGGCGCCGCAAATAGACACAAGGAAGAAATATACTACTAAACATTTAAATTTTAATATTTGAAGGAATACATTATTAATATATATAATGTAGGCAAAAGATCTACTTATTCTAATAGTAATTTTTTTAAACTTATTCCACATTCTAGCCATCAATTATATGGAAATCTAATGGTTTGAATTAGTGAGTAGATCTAAATAATTGGATTTTCCTATATTAATGACTAACATAATAAATAAGTTAAAAAAACTTACTATGGATCTTTCCGCCAAATAATATAAACCATTCAGTCATTTAGAATATGTTGAAAATGCATTTTATCATATTAGAAAGAAAGTTTCCATTAAAGTACACTTTATCTATGAATAAAAAAATAACATGCTTGCATATTAACTAACCAAAAAAGTATGGATAATAGATTTGTATTTCATATGGTGATGATGAAACTAACCTAGCAGTCCACAAAATTAAGTTAATTTAAAAAATATGAGTTTCAAGACAAAGAGAAAATATAAGGATATATGAGTTTTTTATATTGTTATTACATTATTTGATATTTATATTTAATCACACTTTATTCTTCAAAAAATAAATATAAATAATTGCTAATAATATATTTACTGTATATAAATCTTACACTATATTACACAAAAAAATCAAATATTTACCAATTTCTAATATCTATATTATTTCAAATAAGAATGGTAACCAGTACCGTAAATATAGTATTATGAAATAAAAATGAGAAAAATATGTATTAATAATGTATTAATTTTATATACTATGATTATATTATTCAGCATTCATGTTTTATCTTTATTGACCATTTAAAAATAACACAAATAAATGATGAATAATGTATTGGGTATTATAAAATTTTAAAGTTAGGTTGGAAAATGATGCAACCAGTTGCTTTAATTTTTTATTTGCACACATTACCAATAACACACCATATAATCAAATGAACCAGTTTTCAAAATCAAAATATTTTCGGTTGTGTGGACCAAATTATCATTTCAATTGGGCTCAGATATGATTATAGTATGCAACGTGCACTGGAGTATAGATGTAGGATTAGTCAACATCTAATTATTAATCGATCAAACAATAACATTTTGGCCATATAAAATTATGTTAAATTAAACACTTTAATCAAATCCTAATAAAAAAGTGGGGAAGAATAAAAAAACTCTAATATCTATAATTGTCAACATAAATATTTACACATATTTAATAAATCATTCATCATTAGTTTTTATTACTTTTTATGAAGAGTAAATAATACTGTAATATAAAACTCTTAAACAATCAACATATATTTTTCTCATAAAAGACCACCACTAGACAAAGAGTATAATTAAACAACTAAACCTAAATATTTTGAAATATTTAATAAATCATATATCATTAGTTTTTATTACTTTTTATGGAGAATAAATAATGATATAATATAAAACTTTTAAACGATCAACATATATTTTTCTCATTAAAGACAGCTGGACAAAGATTATAATTAAACAACTAAACCTAAATTTAAAAGTATACACAAAGACACGTGTTAAAGCCAAATAAGCATGAACGATGATGCACTCATTATTATCTAAAAATAACAGAGCAAAAAAATATTCACTCACATATATGATTATGTCTTTCATATTTAATGATCACTAATTATTCAAAAAAATAATTAATTTAAATATTTGATTAATGATATAGTAAGTGTTTATATATCTTTACATCGAAGATATATAGATTTTACATTCAAAATAATATTACACTCTTATATTATTATTTTGTAAGCCGTCATATATTTATATTATTTTTATATATTTAAGAGTAACTAATTTTCAGCTATGCACGCATATTACATCCCAAGAATTAAACTACTAAACCTAAATTTCTTACAATAATACTGTAAGAGGATATACAGCTATTCTTCCATTTTTTTTTTGGAAATATAAACGGATTCATACACTAATATTATATGGAGTGTTACAATTATGTTTTAACATGTAGGGTATAAAACTAAATCAATTTTAGTTGTATTTGATGTAAAAAAACAAAACTCTTATAAATGCACATCAGAAACGTGGAGGAAAAGAGAAGAATGGACAAGAAAGTTGAGGCATGCACGCCATGGAATTGGAAGTGATGAAAAGCAATACTTAGGATAATGACAGTTTTAGTCGTATATGCATCCATAGTTGTGTGTGTGTATATAATACACCAAGGTGTTAAGTATAATTGATTTAATTTTCTTCATGGTTATTCTGGATTTGTTGTTTTAGAAGTCTCGTGACACATAAATGAAGAAGTAAAGAGAAGACCTACATCCTATGGTTAATTAAAATACATGGATAGAGGCCATGGGGTCCAAACAAGAAATAACAATTTGTTGTGTTACTTAGCTTAAATATTAGTAAACATGCCTACTTCATTTTTGGGGATAAAAATCCTTTTTGATATTGGAGAGGATCCAGATACCAATTTCAGATTTCAACCTTAGGATCGTCCCCTATAACATACCAATTCAAGGTGGAATAATTGGAAAATACATATCATGAGGATGATGATGAAATATATAAAACTTGTTGTAATTATACTTTTATTTATTTGTGAAACTTGTTTAATTAAATTGTTATCATTAGTATTACTATTATCATTTTGCATCCCATCTCTGTTGTGAAACACACAACTCTACCAAAACATTTTATCATTTTGGAACTCTCTTCCTTAATATTTTTTTTGAAGTAGCCATATCATAATTATTATAAACGATTATATGGTAGTTAGAGGGAATGACTTAAAGAATATAGTGATAATAAGTTAATTGATTCAATATCACCAATTATAAATAATATAATAATATTTTCCTATAAAAAATATCATAAAGAGAAGAAATGTGATACAATATTTGGCACCTGCAAACTAAAAATATATTATTTCGGATAACATTATAATATTGAAGAAGATGCATGTAGGGTGAATACAGTATGTCATACCCCGTCGGAGTACAAAATCTTCGGTAGAATTCGCATTAGAATAACCAGACAAAACCTAGATATGCAAAGTTGTTAAAATAATGTACTACACCTTTTCATAAGCTTAAAAATGTATTTATTAAGTATAAAATGCATGTTAGGATTCGGAAGATACATAAATCATGATTGAATAAGAAAAATTTAAGAATTGTATTGAAAAGTATTGGAAGAGTGTATTTTAAGAAAAATTTAAGTACTAAAATCATGATTGAATAAGAAAAATTTAAGTATTTTAATATTAAAATCATGATTGAATAAGAAAATTTAAGAATTGTATTGAAAAGTATTTCAGGAACAAAAAAAAAAGTCTATGTGTCATCCTCTAATAGGTCACTTGTACCACTAGTACCTATGTTATTTTACCTAAGTTTTGTCCATTTACAAAAGGGAAAGAAGGGACAAGGATCCTCTGTCCCATAATTTCTCTGTCTCCATGTCCCTACCCAATCAAAATTCACAAAATAACAATAAAATATTAATTTCTGATTTTTTATTTTTATTTTTAATTGAATGAAACATTCTGATTGACTTGGTATACAAGGTGATACATGAATGGAGACATGTGATCCTGTCCAGAAAGAAGGCATCTATATATATATTGCCTTCCTTGAATAACAAGCAAACTAACCTAATTACAACAACTAAAAGAGGAAAGAGGGGGAAAATAACTACGTTATAACAACTTACTGATAAAACAAAAAGGAGATAAAATTAAAGGAAAACTTTGACAATATGAGGAATTGACCAAGTACAGGCCATGATGGCTAGAGAGCTTCGGTCTGCATAGGCCTTGGTGCAGAAAGACTCGGTCAGAAATAAATTGGTATAGGCCAAAAGCATATGGAAGAAAGATAAACTTCAACAAGTATATTACTATTTTCTTTTGGGTGAGACTTTGAAATCACAAACTCCTTCACACCATTCTTAGGTGAATTAGTTAAACTATATTAAAGGGATATTTGATGATTATATTAATGAATATCCTATAGAGATCTCAATATTTTTGCCACTTCTATTCCATCTTAGTGTTAATTTAATTAGCTAGCTTTGTGTAATACTTAAAAGCTGGTCCTCTATCTAATTCTTATTATATGGTATTTCTCTATAACTTTTTATGTTTTACATTGTTGTGATGAAGAATATTTCACAAATGCCGAGGAGGTGGAGATATTGGGTTTCTGGATTTGAGTGGATTCATGCTTAGTCTACTTTCCTTTCATTTCTTTCATTCATGTATTCATAAATCATGGAGAACTGTTTATTGGTCAATGGTGCATAAGGATTGGACGGTGATGAGACAAATAATTAACAATTACATCTTCTAAAAAAATGATGTTTGATGTATTAAACCAATCAACTTTTATTAATTAATATAAAATGGGAGGAGATTTACTTACTCCAAACATCTTAGCCATCAATTTTAGAGATTTAATTGTTTGAATTAGTGAATAAATTTAAAACATTTAATTTTCGTAGAATTCATGCATAAAATGTAGAATAAATTTAAATTTTTTTATCTTTAAGTAAATGAATCACTCCTTATAATATAAAGTAAATTTATGTTTTCCTAATTTTTCTTTTTATATTAATTAATAGGATAGATGTAACACACATTTTGGAAGCTTTTGATGTGACTCATCACCCTCCCTTCCCTTCAACCTGTTTTCCTATTTATTTATATTTATATGTTGCTTTCTTCTTTGCTTATTATTTACAACATTTAATTGCCATTTCCACCTTCCATATATATAATCCAAGTTGCAACTTAGAATTGGAGATGCAGTTGTTACTGGCATGGGTTAAAAAAGTGGTCCTAATATAGTTTTGTTTAAATATTTATGATTTTTTATGTATATAATTTAAATTATTATATTCTATTAATGAACTCAAATAAGAATTCAATTTAAATTCATGTATATTAAATTCTAAAATGCACACGGCACCTTGGAAGAACTTCATCAATTTTAAAAAAATGATAAATAAGTTGATATTAAAAATTAAGTTTAATAATTTTATATGGTAAATGTAAAAAGTTTCAATGTAAAATTATTTTCTTAAACTACACTCCCTTGGTGATTCTTCCAATTTTAATTATTAGCTCTAGGTAAAATATATAGCTTAAGACAATATTGATATTGAATTATCAATGTACTATGGGCATAATATATCTAACAACACATATTTGTAATAAAAGTGAATATTAAAGTCACAATTAAAATATAATAAAACATATGAAGTACCATGGAAATACTTAACAAGATTCCTCATTGACTCGTTGTTAATTTGTTATTAACTTAGTATATGCAACATCTCAATTTAATACGAACTACGGTACCAATTTTAAGGATTAGGGAATATTTTAAGTAGTAGTTTGCAAAAGTTAAGTACATTAATATTAAAAAAAACTTATTTTATGCGAATATTATGGATGTTATGTAGTAGAATTGTGAGAAAACTAATGTAAAAGAAAACATGCAGTATAAACAAAGGATGGTGTTCTGGTTCCTGAAGGATAGTGTTCATTAGGTTAGGGCATAGCATTGGTACAAGGTTTAGCCACATGAGCACATGTACCTACTCTGTAGATATGGCCAACTTTTAGCGACTTCCCATGATAGTTGCCCCAATCAAGTGTTTAAAGTTAGAGGCTTTAATTTGAAACTTGACACACACACCAGATATTTATGCGACTATGCCCTTTGGTTGTAGGTTTAATGACCAACTAGTTACTTGGTTTCATGTGCTACCACCTTGTATGGAACCATGCATCACCTCATAAAATAATGGTCTTTTCTAGTATTTCATTTGTTTTTTATTGGATTTTTTTTTGTTACATTTTCCGGATTTTTTCAAAATTTTATGTATAATAAATAACCTTATTTATTGGGGAAAAATTGAGTGAAAAGAAAAATTGACTAGTACTACTAATTGATGATCATTTTGAGGAAGAATTTAAGGTATGAAAAATCAATTAATTTTCCTTCTTTGTTAATTCTAGAGATTGAGTGGATAAAAATATTATTTGTTCTCATTATTAATAAAGTTTTTTTGGGATAAAAAACATACTATACGATTACGAGTATTATATTTTGTATCACCCATATGTTAAATGAGAATTGGTAAATAAAATAAATATTAGAAATGAAAGGGTATGAAAAATTTTGTATTTCATTTATTGAAAGGAATGTAATAATATTGAATGAATCGATAATTGATTTGAGTTTAGAAACAATTGAATTACAAAAAAAACCAACCAATCTATTATATAGAAAATACAATAAACTTATTAACATAACTCCTAACTAACTAATCTATTTTACACATGTTTTAATCATGAAAATCAAATTTAAAATGACTGCTTGTTATGCAAGGTAAGTATATTTAGACTAACTATTAGTTTAATACAATATTATCCCAAAATATCAAAATATATTTCAATAATAAACTTTCAATTACATTTATTTTGGCTGAACCAATCCCCACACTTCCAAACATAATTAGCAATGTTTCTTATATGTAAAATTAGGACTTTGAATAACTTTCATGTGTATGGAATAGAGTTGTTAAGAAATGCGAAACTTATTTGATGATTTTTGCATTAATTACAAAATTTAATCTTTGACACAATAAGAGAGACACCCCTGATATACAAAACAAAACATAAAACAATAATACTCACACAAAAATCTTTACAATTTTCAAATAAGAAATAAATTTAGTTATCACTAATCACTCTTTTGATCCCTATATATGTTGATTTCATCACTCTTTTTTATTAACCTGGAAGTGAGTAATTCATCCAAATATTTAAAACAAGAGACACAAAAAATTATTCCGCAGTTTTGAAAGCATATGAATTACGTAAATGAAAATTAGAACGAAGACAAAAGGGCAATTTAATTATAATTATGAATATACTTTTGAATATGAAATCATTATTCGAAAACAGATGGAAGTGACCCATAGTTAATTAATTCCGACTGCTATGCATGGAAGAGAAAAAACAGCTACATTGGTGCTAATGCTTTTGCCTTCTAAATTTGGTTGGATGGAAGATAAGGATTACATGTTCCAAAAAGTTTATGTTTCAATGTCTCAAGCTAATTATATCCTACAAAGTAGTAAAAACATACTATTTTCTGTTTTTATAAAAAAAAAAATCTTAACTAGTTGACATTTTTTTATTGGATTAGTACACAATGAGACACCAAATCTTGGGACATATGATCTCCATTAGGATATGAGCTAAGGAATGATGATGCATGTACCAAAAAGAATTTGGTCGGTTGAAATTAAAACCCACCTACTCTAGTAATACATTTATGGTTATAATGTGAAGCACTTTTGCCCTTTCTGATTAATCAAATATAACAAATGCTGCTCTATATGATTATGTATTATGATGAAAACCACTAGTTATCTAAGGGTCAGCAATGGCCCCATGCATATTGCTTACTAAAATATAAACATTTTAAGAGCATCTAACTAGAGTTTTTAATGTATTCAGCTTACAATAGAAGACATGAAAAAGCTGGGATTAAAATGCATCACACCAACAAGGTTGGATCACATCTTTTCTAATATTCGCCTTGTGAGAGATTAGAATAAATAAAGTTAATTAAAAACTATAATTTTTATAATGAAAAATATTAACTTTTTTGGCCCATCATAAGTTTATAAGACACAGGGCGACATAGTGTATAAGATATCCAATTTTCTTTTAAATTTAGTATAGTTTCATAACTAAATAGCTTAAGTATGATATTGGGGTTGGATTGATGAACATCTGAAAATAATTTTGTAATTTATTGTTACTAGCGTATCCACAGACACTTTTATATAGTGCGAAGTTATTATTACAAAATGGGAGAGAGAAATATATTTGTTTTATATATATGTATATCATTTATGTTTAATCATCATTAATTCTTCAAACAAATAATGTAGATGTAAAATGTCGGATGATATACTACTGTATGTATGTTTGCTTAATCAATGCTTGTTGTTTAATCACATCCTTGGCTTGGTGTTTAGATTAGCTTGATTATTTATGTGATGGCTTAAACATAGTTACGTACATTTACATTTTTTGTCCACTCTGGAAAGCGGTTATAGGGCAGATACTTAACTCCCTAATTAATTAATGTATATATATATATATATATATATTAGTTTTTTGTACTCTTATGTAATTATCCAATTCGTTCAGTTGGGAATACATTTTTCTCTTTTTTCTTTATGATACTAAGAATGTAAATTTTTATACTAACAATGCAAAGATTTTATACTCTTAAAATAATAATAGCTTTTACTTTTCTATTTACTTACAACAAGACTGTAATTTCTAAAAATCATTTTTAGATCATCTTATTAAAAAATTAAAAATAATTTTACGTACATTGTTATATGACTCAAGTTCAAGGATAGAATGTTGGAAATGGCTAATTCATCCTCTCCCTTAATTAACACAATTCATGCGATTAATGCATGTTTTATTTCATTTTCTGCAAATTAACTTTAACTTTCAAAAGGAATTTCCATTTTTTATATGTATGAACGTGATGTATCATAAGTATGATAATCTGGTAGGCAATGCCAAGAACCGATGAGAAAGTGAAAAAGAAGCAACCAAACTAGTCCTAAAGAAGGTGCTTTTGTGTGTCAGTGGAATAATATTTGCAAAGAAGAGCAACATAAATATTACTAATTAGAGACTTTTAAGCCAAACAAGAAAAAGCTAGCTTTAAACACAGATAGACAGTAAGAAACTAAGAAAAGAAGAGAGTAGATGATGTGTGATTTGCTTTTCATATGCACCATTATTAGTAATTGATTTTTGATAGGATTTGTAGTACAAAGATTAACTTTGTCAAACAATGTCTTATTCTCTTTCTCGAATCAATGAGAATGTTATGTTTTATTTTTAAAAATTATTTTTTATTCATATAATAATATGTCATTAGTACGAGATAATGAATAAAACACCGTTCGAAATAGGTGAAACCCATCCGTAATTCTATGTATGCATTGAAAAAAGAGGGGAATGAATTGAATGAACCTTGAGAGAAGTGACTGATGTGAAGACAAGAGACATTTATATATTTGCTTTCTCTCTTTCACGTGCCCAATATTCCAATGCTTCCATTTCTTTTCATCCTTAACCATCTTTTATTAGCAACATGTTAACATGCTAATCATCCTTAAGTGAATTTGATTTATATGCTTATGGTTATGGATGATGACCTAGTTATGTGTTTTCTGCCCGTGTTAAAAGAAAATTCCACAACTTGAAGCAAAATAATATATTTCTTCTTACATATTGACATTGTTCTATATGTTTAAGCAAAATTCACTTTACGTATTTCTTCTTACATATTGACATTGTTCTATATTTCTTCTTACATATTGACATTTTTTACGGGCTCGAACAAGATTACACTTTACACAGAATACAATCTAAAAAAAACTATTATTATTTGTCTGATTTCATTCGGGTTAATAAATTATAAATGTGGTTAGTTTTAAAATTATCTATTCTTTTAGTTTCTTAAAAATAAAAACGTTTTTTCTCTCATTTAATTTACTCTTTTGAAAGTGAATTAAGTTGAACATTTTGGAGGGTTATTCTGACTCACACTTAGGTGGAAACCAATTCTTGTGTGGATAATCTTGTTAGGAAGAGTCATAGTAGCTCTTTCAAGCTTTCCATTTTAGATAGTCATTTTTCTTTGATTCATTTGCTTATAATTGATTATTGGGAGAGCTGCTTTCCTCCACCATGTTCCTGTTATGTGATATTTTATTTGGGTTTTAAGTGTTTTTAATAGTAAAAGATAAAGTTAAGTTCATAAATTTCAAACTTCTTTTGCCAAAATAAATTTTATATATTATTATTGTATATTTACTATTTATTTTTAAAAATTAATCTAAACAAAAATTAATAATATAATGACGGTGTATAAATATTTACACAGATAATTCATATATATTATAGTAAAAAAACTATTTTTCAAGCTTAAAGATGTTTTATTTTAAATTTTGTTATGCCTTCCTTTGGTAGAGTAAAGAAAGAAAAAAAAAGAATGAGATGAAAGAAGTTGATAATAAATGAAGTCATTCTTTCGTTTGGTTGAGATGAAATTTAAAGAGAATGAAATAAAAATGAGTGGGGCCATCATACATCTTTCTCTTCCAAAGTGAGGAGAAAATATGTAGAGATATGTTGTCTCAAACTGTGATAAAAAACATGTACTAAATCAATGATATTGATGCAAAAAATAAGAAATAATAGATGTTTTAATTTTTTTAATTGAAATGACATGTTTTCGTTAATCCGGGACATTATTTAAAACATAATTTGGGATAAAAATCATTGTTTAGGGAATAATGAAGGAGAAAAAATAATTTATTTTTCTTCTTTTCTATACAACCAAACAACACTAAAATCCAATGTTATTTATCATATCTTTCTCACAATTTTCTCTCTTCATATTTTTTTCACAAGTATAAGGGTAAAACTAGTGAGCAATGTTTTAAAAACCGTGCAGTACCCGACCGGTTCAACCGGAAAACCGGTGAACCGGACCCCTAACCGGTACGGTACGTATGTTATACCGCATATGCAATAGAACCGGTTTAAACCGGTGAAAACTGGTAAACCGGTTTAAACCGGTCGGTTTGTACATTTTTTTTTTAAATTTCAAATTTTCAATTCTTCACCGATTCTTCAACTTCAATGATTGATACTTGGGTCATTTATTTGTATTTTGCGTTTGTTAAGTGCTAATTTTGGATTAATATATGTTTTGCACTTTAAACTTTGATTTTATTAAAAACTTAATGTTGTTTGTTTGTGTGAATTTGAAGTAAATTATGAATATGAATTATAAATATGAATATCTACTTATTTGAATTTTTTTTATTGGTTTACATATATATATATAAACAAGTATGTCCTGTTTAACCGACATGTGGTTTAATTACTGAACCACTAGTTGAACCACTGTACCACTATACTAGTACCCTGACTGATTTAATAACCGGTACAGTTTTAATAACAATGTTAATAACAATTTTCAAAATAAATATCAAATCACAATTAGTTGGGTGAAGTGAATAACTAAGTTGAAGTATAGATACTTCACCACAAATATAAACTCCATTTAATACACATAGATGCCTAGGAAAAATGGAAAAAGATATGAACGACACATTAGATTATAGACTACAGTGTATAGCTGAAAGCTACGCAACATTATTAATAGCTTCTTTTTCCTGAATAATTAATAACAACAAATATGACATAACTGCCACTCGCATCATCTACACGCGCTATTTTGTCTGATATATAGGTAGGTGTTAACGTACACTTCTTTTTGCCCACTCTAATTAGAGACTAAAAATATTTGTATTGTATTAGAAAATTAAGTGAATCAATTTTTAGAAAAAAATGTGTGAATGTATTAAAAATAAATGGTAAATAATACATTAATTATATATAAATTTTTATATAAAGAGTACATAAATATTAGGAAAAATCAATGTAAAGTTTTCAATCAAGTGGAGAAGGTATAACCTTCTCAATTTTGCAATTGTGGCTGAAAAGAGTTCAATGATATTATAAAATTGCCAAATATATGGACATGAATTTCTAACTACCTTTTACTTCTTAAATATTGATTATGCAAATTCCAAATGAGAAGCCCTACCCACACCAAATTTAATTTGCATAATTATAATTCATGAAATGATATTTGGGACATAATGCATTTAGATGAAGAGAAATTACTAATCTAAATATAGATAATATCTATGTATTATCATTGTAAAATATATACATAAATATTACATCATTTATATTGATTACTTTTTTGAAAAGTAAATAATGATTAAATATAAATAGTGATAATGTATCCAAGAAATGTATTTTATTTAGATTATCTCTCACAAATCATATTAGTTATCCGCATAGTCTATTACAATAAAGATAAATGTGAATTAACACACGTTAATTTTTTAAGAATATAATATTTAATTACCGTTAGTGTAAAAATTTATACATTTATTATTTATCATTTCTTTCCGAACATAAGTTGATAATTAAATTGGGAAGAAATTTATTATTTATCATTTCTTTCCTAACATAAGTTGATAATTAAATTGGGAAGAAATATAGCACGCGCCAAAGGGAGATAGACGACGCGCTGAGGTGAGGCCAGAAGCAATGAGTGGCGTCATGTGAGTTTATTGGGTCCATAAAATTACAAAAACTAGATAACAAAACTCCTCTTGCTCTTATTCACTTCTCTCTCTCTAAGTCTTTTATCACAATCATAATTGGAGAGAGATAGAGAGATAGAGAGATAGAGAGATAGTGATTAGATAGGAACCTACCTTCTCTTTCGCTTTCTAGTTCTAGGATGGAAGCCAAATTATAGAGCAAAAACAAACGAAAGTAGTTTAGTTTTTTAGTTTTAAGAGTGAGATACTTCAAAACGGAAAAAGCTTAGTTCAGAAGAAACATAGGAAGAAGGAGAAGTTGATGATGGTGATGAAAGAGAAGAGTAGGAAACAATAATAACAAAATGCTTTCATTCATTCACTCACTCACTTGACAATGAGAGAATGAAAGAAAGGTCGTTATAGCAAATTTTCTTATTCACTGTTCAACTTCTGCAACTCCTCCGGAAATAAAACTCACATATCTCTCTCTCTCTTGAAAACGCAAAACCCTTTTTCCTTTTCCTTGTTGTGGATAAAGCCAAAGTGACAGTAGCAGTAACCACAATTGCAGCAACCACAGAAGCAGCAGTTGAAGAATCAGAAGCATTAGATAAGAAAGAAAAAGAGAAGAGAAAATCCAAGTCCACCCCACCTCTAACAAACAATATCTTTCTTCCTTGGATTTCTCTCTGTTATCCTTGCAGAGAGATAGATGTAGTGAGAGAAAGACTCTTCATGAATAACACCCACATTAGATACACTCTTGGATTTACCTTCAATCCACACCTCATCATAAGATCTATAACAATATTCATATAGAATTGTAGAATATCTTTTAACAGAAATAACTGGAGACTAACCCTAATTCTTTGTGTTTAGAGATATTAATAAAACAATAACAGTTGTGGCTACTACAAGGAGGTTAGCTTCAGATTCTGGCGGTGGTGGTGCTTTCGCAGACTGGGCAACTACATCCTCCGCCGCTAACCGCTCTGTCGCCGCCCCGCCAGACGACTTATCCCTCGGTTTCAATGCTACCGGTCCCACAACCGGAGGAATATACTCCGGTGCCACCATTAGGCCAATCAATTACAACCTGGCACCGACAGAAATGGGTATGGTTGGACTCCGTGACCTCTTTGTCGTAGCACCTGCTTCTACCTTCCACCACCACCATGAGCAACCACACTACTCCGACCACCACCCTCCTCATCATTCCATTAATAGTAGTTCCAACCCCGCCACTGCACTCGGCGTTGGAATCGTCCCGCTCCTCACTGCAACACCTTGTCTCGACACTGAAACTATGATGAGTAATAGAAACCGTGGTAGCAGCGGGGGAATTCAGGGAATTCAGTTTTGGCAAGATCAGCAACCTCACCATTACTTGAAAAACCACAGCGTGAATGTTTGTCATGAAAATTATGTCCAGAGCGGTGGCAGCGGCGATGGTGACGGAATAACAGTTTCAGGTACAAATAGTGGTGGAACAACTACGTGTCAAGATTGTGGCAATCAGGCGAAGAAAGATTGTTGTAACAGAAGGTGTAGGACTTGTTGTAAGAGTAGAGGTTTTGATTGCCCTACTCACGTGAGGAGCACGTGGGTTCCCGCTGCACGCCGGAGAGAACGACAACTTATGCAATCCGTTACTGGTGGTGGTGGTTGTTCTACTGCTTCAACTTCTGGTGCTAAGAAACCTAAGCTTATTTCTTCACACACTACAACCAATTCCCGTACTTCCACTTCTAACACCACTCCTCCTAGGAGTTTTGACACTAGTTCTAGTCATCAAGGTTTGTGCTTTGCAGTTTCAAACATACACTTTTCACAAATGTTCATAAATTCTTTGGTACCCTTCATTTTGTTACGTATTTGGACTGCGACCTATGCAGTATTTCATTGGTGGTTAGTTATTTTACAACAAAATGATGAAGATTTATTATGTTGTTCGGACTTGGAATACTACTAACTTTAATTTATTATGTTTTCATGATGTTTTTAGAATTTGAAGGATGAATAGGTTGTTGTTCTTTATTAGAAGTTAGCTTGGGTTGTGATTGGTTTATTGTATACAGATGGTGGTATCAAAGAGCCGTTGCCTGGTCAAATACGTGCACCTGCAGTTTTCAAATGTGTTAAGGTAACGGCAGTGGAAGATGGAGAAGATGAGTACGCTTATCAAGCTGTAGTTAAGATTGGTGGCCATGTGTTTAAAGGGTTTCTCTATGATCAGGGGGTTGAAAATAGGGATCTTTTTCCCAATCTCTCGGAATTGCATTTGGGTGGTGGTAGTGGTGGGAATGGTAACGGTGGTGGTGGTTCAGGAAGAAATGGGGTTTCAACTTCATCCCCATTGATGGATCCTTCTGATATTTATGGTGGAGGGTTACTTGGAGGTTCAACATATGGTAATTCAATAAATTGAGTTAGTCCTTCCCAGTGCAAGGTTTTATTAATATATACCTGGGCTTGGGGAGGTTCACGTTGTTGGCTGAACTCTCTTTTGCTAATATTTCAGAGGGGGGTTAAGTCTAATAATTTATTTTATGCTTTGTATCTTAATGTATGTCACCCTTTCTGCAAAATTTCAACTTAATTTTTTGGTTCTATTATTTCTTTCTCTCCCTATTTTTCATTACATGAGATGCTGATTGAATGACAATGGGGCCTCCTCTTCTAATTCTTAGAGAAAAGTTCCTGTACCAAATTAGCTAAACATGGAAACCAAAAGGTGGGTAGATCATGTTTTATACTGTGTAGACTACTGTTCTAAAAAAATATATCGTGTTGTCTTAATAAGTGTGAGTTTTACTAATACATGCTGCTTTAGACCTAAGCTTGAGCAGTAGTTGTAACGTCACCATCGTTATATGGCTGTCTTTTTCATCCAACTTTATTAGTCATACTATCTCTTATGCGTAATCAGTTTCTGCAAAGTTTCAGAATTGTTGAAGACAAAGTGTACACTTATTTCCTTTATTTTTCGTTTGGATTTCTGAAAGCAACCTTTGCCTTACCAATTATCTAATCTTACATTTAAAACCTTGTTTGCAATGTTTTTATTATGTGTCATAGTTGATTAGTGGTTCTTTCTGCAGCATTTTGGTCTTCCATGATGCTTTACTTTAACCAGCAATATATGAAGCTAAGTTCTTTTTTATATTTTATTACACATTGCATTCCTTTGCAATTTGCTCCCTTTCATAATTTGAATTACTATTTGTTTATTATTATTGTTGCATTGATATCTGCAATATTGCAATTTTCAATGTTAATTTCCTAGATGTTGATTTGTATGTCTAATAATGATATAATTCTTGTTATAAATGGCCGCTTGCTTGGCTTTTTATATACTTTATTCCAGGGAAAGGTTTAGATGTGTCTCTTATTCTGTTTTTGCTAAATTTTCGTTTGCCATTTCTGATCATATTGTTCAATAATTGAAGGACTGTCTCCATTCAATCATTCATCTCATATTTTGGATTATCTTTTTAGCTGCACTTGTTCCCTCATATAAGTTTTCTGAACTTATTTTATTTGGTGGTGGATTTTGTCATGCAAATTGCACTAGTACTTTGTTTTTTTAAATATTCTGCTTGTCTTGTGGTGTTTGATATAGTTTCCTACTCCTGTGAAGTTTTTGAAACATAGCATTGTTTGTGGTATGCTTTTTAATTTTTTAGCAGATTAGTAAAATATTAATGATCCTCCAAATATACAATTGTGACTAACTTGATCCGCTGAAAAAAGTGACTCAATGTCCTTGAAAGTTTCGAAATTGCTCCATACCGCTCCTTCTAGGAACTTATTTGTGGACCGTTAAAATTTTCTGTATATATTTTTAGTCTACATTATCTCATTTTAAAGGTTGTAAGATTTATTTGATGACTCTATTAATTGGAGGATCAAACCTGGTTATATTTATATATTTGGGGGCTAATTATGTTTTACATTTGATGTATTAAGAATATCAGTTGTCTAATAATGTTGTCTAATATCGTTCATCTTTCTCATTTTGTTTTGTAAAATATCAGTTGTCTAATAATGTTGGGCTTCCCAACACTGCCCATCATTTCATTGTGTAAGATAATTGAGTTTAGCTTTTCACTGCTGGAGTATAACAAGCCATATCTTCAAGTCCATGTCTGGAGTTTATTGGAAATTTGAACAATTTATTTTTATCCTAATAATGCATGTATTTGTCTTGTAACCGTGGGACATTTAGCATATTTGGTTCATGCAAAGTATTTTGCATTACTGAGATATGGAGTATATGTTAATTATGATACCTTTTAACACTTGTTTTGTTGTCCAGTGTGAATGATTGGATCATATGCCCTTATGTTTGGTGTTTTTGTGAATTGTAAGAGTCTGTCATTCTACACTACTTTTTGTAGTTGGTCTAATACCACTTGATTTCTTACAATGAAGTTTACTTGAATTTTGTGCACCTGCTTCAGTTGCAATGTTTTGGAAGCAATTTTAGTTCCTTTTGCCTTTTATTTGCTGTATTTTGAATAAATCTTTTGTCGTGTTGTGATGTTTTTTTTTTCTTTGATAAAAATAATCATCGGTTTATGTTTTATGTTTTGTGGGCTTTTCTTAAAATATTTAGCAGTGTTATTTCTTGGATATGTATATGTATTTGATACTTGTTTCCCATGTTTAAAAGTCTTGTTTCCCTTCACTGCTTTGTCTAGTTAATTTTCTTAAACCTTTATCTCTACTCCACTGCCAAATTTCACTTGAGGAAGTTGCTAAGTTAGTTTTGATTTTATTTTCACTTATTCCTGTGTTCTACTAACCCTCGTCACGATACTTGTGTTTTTTTCTCTTTCCCGTTCTTTAGGTACAAATTATTTTTAGGTTATGCAGGTATTGGGTGTTCATATAAAATCACTTTTCTTTCGTTTAGAAGGGTTCTTGATCTTAACTTTTTTTCATAGTTACATATAATGGACTAATCCTTAGTTAATATATATTATAACATTGTTTGATTAAGTAACCAATTATTCTACTGGTGTATACAATATGCATTGTAAGTAAAAGTTGGAGCTTATAACGCCGCAAAGGTTCTGGTCATGTCTGAGAAATTTTGCTTGGCTAAGTTCCATGATGAACAAAATTTCTTTCATTCCCTTAGCAAAATTCCATGCCTGCACTATGATTGTGAGCATTTGGTCCAAACTAACCAATTTGCTTTGACATCATTATATTACAGTGGTCTATTTCCAATGCATCGTTTTCTTTAGATTATCAATTTCTATCATATATGGGTTACTGGGCCCGGTCTACATATGGTAAGCAAGGACAATAATACCTGCACAAAATATATAATTTATATACCTAAACAATATCTGCTCCTATAAATCCATCAAATTCAAATGTCATTTAACACGGTTCACATGGCATCTCTATGCCACTTAGTTTTAGATTAGAAGAACAAGATATATACATACATATATATACTGATATAGATAGACTAATATGGAGTATGACTAATATGGAGTGTTACGTTGAATAAAAACATCCGATTGTATATAAATATATACATTCCATGACTTTTGAACCATTAACCTAACCCTTTCCACTATTGTCAAATCGATTAACCATTATAATGCTTAATCATGTTGAACTTTATTATATAAGGTTCAGAAGAATTAGTACTTTTAAAATAATCGATGATTACTTGCCGTCATAAAACCAATGCACCCTTTTATACTGGACTAGGTTGTGTAGCCTTCAATGTTAAATATTGGAAGAAAATAATGTATGCACAACAATCTATCATCCACCATTAATATGTACTCAATGTTGATTCTAAAGTAAAAGTAATAAAAATGAATAAATTAATGATACTAACCGTATATAAATCTTTATATCAGTAGTGTTTAGATATTACATCTCACCATTAATATGTACTCAATGATTGAACCGCTTTGAACTGGATAAATTATGTTTCGGCCGTGCTAAATCAGGTTAAACTGGAATAACCCGGAAAGCTAACCGGTCGGTTCACTTAAAATTTTAAAAAATGGAACATTTCTCTAATATTTTGTTTTAGTTCGGTCCAAACAAAACATCCGATCCATTCCGACATTTATATATAATTATACATTTATAGATAAAAAAATTATAGCTTCAACATAACTTCTACATAGTTATATAAAATTATTAATTATATAAAATTTTACGTTTATATACATTTATAGATAATTTTTTTAAATTATATTTAAAATCATTCGGTCGGACCATTTACATTTATGATGGTATTAGTACAAATGTGATCATATAGGAATGCTAAGAGAGCTTGCTGATTAACTATGACCATCTTCTTTTGGTTCCTTTTTTCTGTTTTGGAAAATAAAATAAAAAAGTCAATATAATTTCAAGGTTAGTGCAATGTTAATTGGATTAACTATGACCATCTTCTTTTGATGTCTTTATGATAATTGGATATTGGATAATTTATACCAATGAAAAGCATAAAAAACGGTTTTTTTTCTTTCTAGGGTTAGCCACCATGTATCAAATTACAAATTGTTATTGTTTCTCTTATTTTGGGTTATCATTAGGTGCTATATATATTCTTGTTACCCTAAACTTCCAATCTAAAAAGAAGATTCTAGAACTTTCAAACCAATACTATATTTTTTTTAAACGTTACTTGTAGTGATAGACTCTTTTTTTTTTTTGTAGAGAAGAGAATCATTGATTCTAAGAGTAAGTTTTAAACTTACTTCAAATCTTAGCCATTAATTATAGTGAAATCCAATGGTTTGAATTAGTGGATAAATCTAAACCATTGGATTTCCCTAAAATTTAGACTTAAGATGTGGAGTAAATTTAAAAAACTTATTAAGTTTCATACTTGTTATATTTAAGTGTGGAGTAAATGATAATTAAACATTAACAATTAATATATATTATTGTTGCAATGTGTGTTCTCAATTATCGATGAAACTAACATTGATGAGGGGTCAAAGTTGACCAGATAAGGTCCTCCTATATCAATTTCATAACTGAAGACTGATATTTAATAGGGTGTCATTCAATTAGTAAGTATTATTATGCATGTACGCATTTAAGAGATAGCTAAGGAAATAAATTAAATATAAAAACTTTCAATAACCCAATTAATATTATTTAATAATAAATTTGGTGGAGTCAAAAATCACTTCAATATTTCAAGGTTCCAAAACAATATTAGCTGTCCTCGGTGGTAGAACACTTATGATGAAAAAAAAGAAATTCATATTTATAGATTTGGATGAGAATTGAAAATTTAAGCATAACATTGCTTGAAAATGATTTAAACTGTCATATTTCGACAACACATTCTCATTTTTCACCTTCAAACATCGTATCCATATAATCACGCGCATTCACGTGCACAAAATAATTGATTAGGTGCTATCTTCTTTCAAGGGAGCATATTTTGTTAATAATCAAAATTCATAACACATGAAATATCAAATATTATGAAAGCAAAATAATTTAGTAGATTGGAATACATAGATATATAATTAAACAACTGTCAAAAATTGTTATCAACGGGTATTATTCAATGAACAGTGAAATACCATAATTAATAATCATTGTATTCAAATAATATAATTTTAAATCTTTAATCAAATGATGCATGTTATCAATTACAAATTTATACCTTGTTGACCAATATAATAACAAAAAATTGTGTGCAATATTTATTAAAATATTCAATAGTTTATTACAAAAGAATAAACTAATAAGAGTAAATGAGTAAAACCAAGTAATAAGTCTGGGGTGAACTCTCAGCAATATAAGATTTGATATTATTTTTTATCTAGCCACATATATTCTCTATTGGAAGTAATATTGTTCAAGGGAATACCCACATTATAGAAGTAAAATATAATAACTAATATAATTTTACCAATTCAATAATCGAACTATAATTATCTATAAAACTTTAGAAATGTAAGTAATTTTTTTTATTTACAATTACAACCTTGTGGACCAGAACCTGACCAAACCCACATAATACCTCAAAGCTGAAAACTAATATAAAAGGAACCCTAATGCAAACATAAATCTTCACATTTTGAGACTATTCCTCTTTGAAATTCCCCCAACAATGGCAAATAACACTCATGTACCCTCTCTTTCCCAAACTTCTGATGAAGCCAACTCCTCTAACCATAGCCCAAGAAGCTTTGCCACCTTCCCTGGTGGTGGCGGAAGTGGTGGTGCAATAGGACAACCCTCCCTCTCTAACCAATTCAACAACAACCACAACAACAATAACCTACCACCACCATCTGATACTACTTCCAACTACTATCTCCTCCAAAGAGAGAACAACATGAACAACAACCAACCACAACAAGGGTTGGTAACAGTAACACCTTCAAAGAGACCTAGGGGAAGACCATCTGGGTCTAAGAATAAGCCCAAAACACCCATTATTATCAGACAAGAAAGTGAAAATGCTTTGAGATCAGTTGTTATTGAAATTCCTATAGGAAAAGATGTGATTGAGGGTCTCATCAACTTTGCTCGTCATCATCGTGTTGATATCTCAGTCCTTAGTGGATCTGGTTCTGTCACTGACATTTCCCTTCGTCACCATGTGTCATGTGCATCAATTTTCCCTTTTCATGGAACCTTTCGTATATTATCCTTAACCGGATCTTACATTGGTGTTCGTTTTCCTTCATTGGCAACACCTAATCACACTTCTTTTCCTCCTTGTTCTTCCTTTGGAATCAGTGTTGCAGGGCCTCAGGGACAAGTGTTTGGTGGTGTTATTGGAGGGAGAGTTATGGCAGCTAGTGTTGTGGTGGTGATGGCCATTGTTTTCAAGAAACCTGAGTTTCATAGGCTTTCATTGATCAATGAAAATGTTGTTGATGAAGGTGATGAAGAAGGTGAGAAAGAGAATGATGAGAATAATAATAATAATAATAATAATAATAATAATAATAATAATAATAATAATAATAATGGATATGCTAGTATAATTAATGCTAGCCATTCAGGTGGTGTTCCTAACAGCAACATCAACAACAATGGGATTCTAATGATGCCAAACATGTCTGCTTTTGGTGTTTCTAATTCAGTTGGCCAATTGAATAGGCAAATGCATGTTGCCAACATGAACATGTTGCAGTGGAACCACCTCAATCATCTGCAGTAATAACATGTAAACGAGAACGAAGATCACTTGTCACACTCCCTCTCTTACTTCCTTTTCCGGTCCAATCCAAATTTTACATCTTGTTACTTTTTATTTTATTCATATAACATCATTTTGATTGGTCTAATACATAGAGTGAGACAGATGAATATTTGTGGAAGGACAACCATCTATCTCCAGTAATATATAGTAATCATATTATAGTAATAATAAGTTGTATGCTATAGTGTTATAGAACTATATGTTGTTCTTTTGCTTCATTTTTAATAATTATAGTTGAAAAGTTGATTATCTTCATCATCTCCTTTCAAAGTAAAATTATTTCAAAGTATTTTCAACGAGATCCTTTATATAAAGTTATCTCTTTGTACATGAATGTTTTCAGCTCTTGTTTCACTTACCAGAGTAACTTACTTAGTGTGCCTTTAAGGGAGGGAGATTTCATGTGTATGAGGTGTTCTAGACAAATCAAATCTATTATTTAATTAAAAAAAGTTATAAAAATATAAATTAATATTTTATATTGTTTTTGTACAATTCTATTAAATAGAAACATAGAGATAAAGTCATTTTGGGACATAGGATCTTTGTCCGTCCTCTAAGCCCATAATTTTTTGAAGTTATATTAATAATGTGTTTCCTCATCTTTATTTATTAGTCACCTTAAGCCAATCCATATTTAAAGAAAACTAGATCAAGTAATTATTACTATCAAATTTATCAAAAACTTAATCTATACACACAATTGAAAACTGCACCGTTTTTAAAAGATCTCCTCAGTTAAACAAAAACTAACCAAAATTAATCATCAACGTGGGAAAAGAAAAATGAAATATATAGTAAATAATAAATACAGAAACATCATTTTGGTTCATTTGGTGGTTACTAATTTAGTTCCTCAAAAATATTTTTAACCAACTAAATTCCTAAAAGGGTCAAATGGATACCACATTTGTTATGTTAATCTCAGAAACCAACATGATGCTTATTTAACCTTGTCGGGATTTTACTTGATGGAATATATTATTGATGCACTAAGTTGGTGGCCGTAAAAAATTTAATGACAAAAATAACATTCTAGTCAATAATAAATATAGTGTGGAAACATGAGAGATGTATTTGCTATAAATTATTTAATAATACTTATATATGTAAAGTAACTTATATTTAGATACAATAAGAATTTCTAAAATATGACTTATAAATAGAGAATGAGGTAGAGACGTTTTTTATAAAATTGAAATATTAATTATTAATGAGTCTAGTGCATTTGGTAAAAAATATGTTTTCAGTCTAATTTTGTAAAATGTAAGATTATAAAGAGTGGAATCCGTTCATATTATAATATTTTTATGTTTCAGTATTTTAGCTGAAAACTAGATATAAGCCACGGTTGAATAAGGTAAAAAACTTATTTTTGTTCAGAGTAAATTACAAAAAAAATTGAAATTAATTATTTTTTATACTATGTTTGAGGCATACATACATATATAAATACACACAAAAACAAAAAAAGAATTATTATATCACGTAACTATTCATATGTTGAGTGGGTGTTGCACTCATTCAATTATCTCATCCTTTATTAACCTTAAGAGATTTTGTAGATAAGAGAACCACCCTAATCATTTTTATTTCTTTATTAGTGAACAAAAAAAACTATGTCAATATTAATTATATTAATCCGTGTATTTATATCCAAAGCGATTATAATGTATGTGAGCCACTAGGTCATGTATATGTGATCAAAGAACAATCATAATATGTATACATTATATTTACATCATTTTTACACTTTGTTTAAGGAAAACTAAGAAGAAAATGTATTAAAATTTACATTTCTTTCTTGTTTCACTAATATCTAAAAAAATAGTGTAAAGTTTTCTCAATCTTTTTTATTTTCATATCTATTTTTTTAAATAGAGACAAAACTATAGTTTCTATTAGAATAATGACAAAGAGATATGATTTGAACATTTTATAGCTAGACATCCATGAAATGGAAGAATGAACTCTATCCCTTCTATCAAGGTTTTTAATACATTTAAAATGAAATAGACCCTCTCCGGTATTGAATACAGATTATGGCATGTAGCAAATTCTTTTCAATAATAATAATCTTAAATTATTTTTTAATACAATATTTAAAGTTAAAAAAATACAACAATAGTATTAGTTTGGTTCCTTTGGAATGAACTTCAATATTTGGTTCCGCAAATATAATATTGATCAAATTGATCCTCTAATTAATCATATAATTTATCCAACATGCCATTTGACTCATATTTGAAATATTTAAAAATCACAATGAAACTTTTTCTTTTCTAATATCATTTATAAATATTTCCTTCAAATAAATGTCATTATAAATAATATTAATTATTCCAAGAATGAAATAATAGTTAGCTTTTGAGTTTTGAATATATTATATTATTGTTAAAAATAATTTCTTAAAGGATTTGATTTACAAATGTTTTTAAATATTTCAAGAATAAAATATTATATAGCTTTTGAATTTTTAATATATCAAATTAGCTTTTATAAATATTTTTCTTAAAAGAAATATCATTTATAAGTACTTTTAAACTATTTTGAGAATGAAATAATAGTTGGCTTGTTAGTTTTGAATATATTAAATTATGGTTAATATATATTTCCTTCAAATCAATATTCCCAATTATTTCGAGAATAAAATAGTAATTAGCTTTTGAGTTTTGAATATAAATTATAATTTATAGACATTTCCTTTAAAATGTATTGTAATTTTTTTTAACTATTTCAAAAAAAAAAATACTTTTTATTTTTTAATATATTAAATGCTTGTACAATTATTTTGTTATGAAAGGATCTGATTAATAAATCAAAGATTCATTTTAAAAATTATAAATTGGTATATTTAATATTTTAGAAATTAAAAAAATTATTCTTTTCAAAGTGAAATATCAATTCCTTAACAAATTTTATAAAGTTATTAGCATTTTAAAAAATCATTTATGATTGGACCAACCAAGTATATATTAGAATATGACTTCAAATATTGAATGCATGTATTTATTTTGTAGAGAGAAAATTGTATGGATTCTCTATAAATTTTATATCTTTTATAAATAAATACTATAATTTTAAATTACTAATAGGCTAAAAAGGAAATTATTGTCATTATAATATTGAAACAATGTATGTTAGACAATATCAATAATTGGAAGAAATCATCGTAAAATACAAATTGTTGAGAAGAAAATAATAAGTAAATATCAAAATTAGAATAGAACAATAGAATAATATTAATATATAATTTTTAAAATTAAATAATAATAATATCACATCCGAATTTAGGAAAAAAAATGCATAAGTGAGAAACTTTCAATATTAATAATTTAAGATTGTCTATACATAAACCAATTTCACCAATAATACCAACAATTAATATTTAGAGGGTGATTAGGAATGAACATAGCTTATGTTATTTATTTTCAAGTACACAAAGTTTAAAACAATTTTCTATATTTTCCATATTTTTAATTTGGTGACCTCCATGTGAGCACATGTTAATAATTAAAAAACATTTATTGTCTAAATGTATTACTTAAATAAAAAAGTAATTGATAATTCAAATGTATTGAATACTTTCATTTCATTGTTTTCAGCTGTATCCTTTTTCACTCATTTCTTAATTCAATAAAATTATTACTATTTATTTTAACTAAAATAAATTAAATTTTTATATAGATATAGACAAAAAAAATAGAATACATAATTTTTATTATTAATAATAATGTTTGATTTAATTTTTGAGAGATAATAAAAATTGGACATTAGAAGAAAATATAAATTATTAAGGCTAAAGTATGGGAAAACAAAAGTAAGTATACTAGTATTTTGACCCACAAGTCTCAACTATGTGCTTGTCATCCTGTTTTTTAATTCAGTAAATGTATTCTTTTATATTAATACTAGCAAGTTACCTGTGCATATGCACTGGGTGATATTTTTGTCGCATGATTAATAACACATATTACATATGTATTTATATGGTTAAGAACACACATGTTACTCATACATTCGCATGGTTAAAAATACACATGTAACATGTACGTTCATATTGTTAAGAACAAACATGTGACTCATACATTTTAATGGTTAAAAACACATATGTTACTCATACATATGTTACCTATACATTCGCATAGTTGAAACACACATGTTGTTCATACATTCGCATTGTTAAGAACATTAATGATACTCATATTAACAATTGAAGTACAATTTTATAAAATGTTTACATTTTCATCAATAAAACTATTCAACTTCAATGACCAATATTAATTAAATTCCTCGGCCAAAGTAAAATATAACATTTTTGAAGAGTTCTAGTTGAAGGAAAAAAGGGTACATTAGTCTAAAGATAACGATTATGTCACCTTTATGTATATTCCTCTTCACCATCCTACTTCTCTCACTCTTCTTCATCCCTAAGTGATAGTGTGGTATGAAAAGAGATTGCATGTTTGTGAATTGTGAGAGATAAATACAAAAACACACATTCTAGAGCTTTGATAACAACATATATAGAAAATGAAAGACAATAGATAGTGAGTTGCATATCAAAAAAACACTAAAAAGTTAATATGCATAAGTTAGAAGAGAAGAAGTAAGAAAAAATCATATATGAGATCAAAGAACTCACCAATTCACTTTTCATATGACTTATGTTTTCTTTATAACTCCGTCCTTATAGACATAAATATGAAATATAAATTTTTATATTTACTATTCTATAAATATCATTGTCACTATTATTGAAACGTTTTCTTTATAATTATCATTCATTCTTTATTATTGTCACATTTTCTATATTATTCTATAAATACAACTCATTGTTTGTATCTCTCATTTTCATATTACATTTACACACTAAAAAATGTAATTATTATTATGACGTTGCTTCTCTTTAATATTACAAACTAAAAATGTAATTATTATTATGACATTACTTCTCTTTAATATTATACATTACAAATGTAATTATTATTACGACGTTACTTCTCTTTAATATCATTCATTCTTTATTATTGTCACATTTTCTATATTATTCTATAAATAAAACTCATTATTTGTATCTCTCATTTCCATATTACATTTACGCACTAAAAATATAATTATTATTACGATGTTACTTTTCTTTAATATTACAAAAACAATGTAATTTAATAAATTTTTATCCTTAACTAAACAGATGTGCACATAAAAAAAGAGTACACTATAGAAATATATATATATATATATATATAAATAATATATTTAATAATATTATAGTTAATATTATTTATACGATGGAAAGATAGACATGAACTAAAAGACTATAATATATTTTTTTTAAATTGTTATATCACACAAGAAGTTAATTAAACGTTAAAAACTGTTATACATAAATTATTAATATATTTCAGAGGAATATTTTAATAAGTTATATAGAAGGAAGGAATATAATCAATATATTTTCAAAATAAATGAATGAATATAAAATTAAATGACAAATAGATATGTTCTTTAAAGTGCATATTTTCATATAAAAATAATTAATTTGTCTTCATAGTTGTTAGGATATAATATAAACATAATAGTTATTGATTTGAAATTAGGGACTATTAACACATAAATAATATGGTGTACAAAAATAATAGACTATTAATAACATGATTTCATGTAATGCGTGTTCTTAATACGATATAATTAAAATGAAATATTTTTAATGAGAATTAGATAGAGTGTAGGTTGGTGCATTATAAGTTGTGAAACTATTTTGGAGGGAAAACATTACACTAGAATGCGACATGTGTCAAAAGATGACATCTTTAGGAGAATTAGATAGAGTGTGGGTTGATGCATTATAAGTTGTGAAGCTATTTTGGAGAAAAAACATTACATCAGAATGCGACATATGTCCAAAGATGACATTGTTAGGACTTTTTTTCTTATATAGTAATAGATAAGATATAAAATTTATAGAGGTAATATCATGGTATGAGTAAAATATGGAATGTCATCATTAACTAAAAATTTCCTTTATAATAAGTAGGTTGTGATTGCCACTTGGTGGTTGTCCGTTAATATTCTTATTTTATGATATTAAATATTCAATATTTATATATTTTATTTTAAAGAGTTAAAATATTTTTGATTGAATGTATTTTATATTATAATTTTTTGTCTTTATTAGAATGTTCAACTTACAATTAATTTATTAGGATAACTACCTAAATTTTGACTATAAATATAGATATAGAACTATAAATAGTATGGATATACATAATTATAGATTAAACATTTGATAATTAACTACTAAAAATAAATTAATAATATCTTATTAATTATAATTACCGATTCAACGTGACATTCTAATATTATCACAAATTTAATAGATAAAATTTATCAGAGATAAATTTTAATATTGTAAGTTCATAAATAAAATTTTATGTCTAAAATTATATAAATAACACAAAAAATATATAACTTACAAAAATGTTCAATATATAACTTAATTTTTGAAATAACACAATATACTTGGAAATATAAATATAAAAGTAGAGAGATTATACGGTAAAAAAGTAAAAAAGTTCAAATAATCAAATATTCTAATCAATTAACTAGAAATTTTTAGTTCATATATTAGTATAAATATAGATAAAATGAAAGTCTGTGTGGATTTGAAAATGCATTAGATTGTTTTTGGAGATAGAGAAAAATGAACAATGATCATCTTCATTAATGGATAAACAAATACTTGCAATGAAGATGATTCTTACTCGAAAAAATTATATAAAAACATTTCATTATATAAATATGCAATAGATAAGTTAAAGTGGTTGTCGATTAAGAACTGAATTGGGGTATTTTAATGTAAAACATATAATAATATGAACATGCAAAGTAATTGTATAATATGTATGGATAAATGTTCTGTTTGAAATTACTAGATAACGTATTCGGTGAAAGCTTAATCGTTAGGATATAAAATTAAAAGTGATAGGCTTAACTAATTACAATAAAATTGGTTGATAAGTTTAGCTACTTAAACTATTCAATACATATTACTATTATTAACGTACAGTGATGTAGTTAAGGAGGCTATGATAATAAGTCGAAAATATAATAATAAATGTTCAATATCATTATTAATATATAAATACATATTACTAGATAAATGGGGGATATCATGTAGAGTATTATATGAAATAAGACATGAATATTGAATTGGAGTTCCTAGGTAGATAGGTAGTAGCAAGATACTTGAGATATGGTCGTCAAAATAGTTAACCTTTTTTATGTGACAGTGAGGAATAAATCTTAACATTACGATTATATATGGTAATATGGATGATTGTGATTCAAATTTATCTAAAAATATGAATGTTTTACACTTCTTACTCCCAAATAAAAAATCGGAGAATTGTTTTTTTAGGGAGGTACCTAGCTATGATGTTATTGTTGAATAAGTACATGATTCTTATGATATATCAGACTATAGTACATGCAATTTGAACCAATGAAATGGATAATAGTAACCCCTTTAGTTAATTATTTCAGACAATATGCATAAAGAGGATGCAAAAACTAACAAGTGCGGATAGTAGCATGGGATCGATTATTTGAAGATAAAAAACACAACTAAGTTTCAGATCCAAATTTATTAACCTCTTGCAGATAGAACTGCAAATATTTGAAAGGAAGTGACTATTATTATTCAGGGTGATTTCTCAGTAATAGTTTTACTAACCATTACTGTGGTCAAGAAACAAAAAACTAATGCGTCAAGGGCAAAGTAAAAATTCGGTAAAAAAAAACCCAAGAAAAAGACTGTGATGCACATCCAAAAGAACCTGTCACTTTAAAGTGTTGAGGATCAAAGCATACATGTAAACATAACAGGGCAAGGAAGTGCAAATTGGAAAGTAAGATGCAAAAGATGCTTCAGAATACCTCAACATAAAGTATTAAATCCATGGATAAATTATTCACATACACTAAGACATAGCCAATATCAAACATCAATATGGGCTATTTATTTGTGAGTAACACGTAAGAAACTTAACCAAGTTCCAAATGCAACCCACTAAAGGCTGTCCACAATTTCATATTACCATTATTAAAAACTTCAGACAACCATTTGTAACTACACCAATCTTCCCATCTATAATCTGAAGCTGAGGTAGAAAAAAGGGCTAGCACAATGCATCACCAGCAGCTTGATGATGTGTAACAATTCATACAGATGCACATTTATGACATTTTCACTACACAAGTGAACAAACCATAGTGATGCCACCAACAACCCCAGAAGATACAATCTCCAAATGACTGGATAATAGTGTCTACCACCTTCTATCCACCACAAACCAGACAAGGCATTCCTAAAAACTTTGAACTGTTAAAGATACTTGCTTATCTTCCTCCATTCCGAACTGGTTAGCTCAACAAAATCTGCAGTAATTTACAAGCAAATTCTGCTACAGTAAATTCACCAGTGAACACAAATCAATCACCAATTCAGAAGTAAAGAACAGCAGGCCACTATTCCCAAGACTTATCAACACTAAGAAAATAGTAGGAGAGGCCAGGCTAAAAAAGGTTTTTCAATAAGATGGTAAATCAGTGAACTGGATGAAATTGGACAAGGGGGCATACAAAATTATCCAAAATTCAAGATGAATCTAATTAACAGATATCATCATTACGAAGAATAGTTTGGAACCCACCCTTTGTAGTAGCAAGTTGCTGCAACGAGTCTAAGCCAAATAAACTCCATTAACATTCAATGACAATGCTTAAGAGTTGGAGTTTGAATGGGTAGCAAAGGGTTCATGAAGCACATCCATAATGATCCTACAATAACTTCAAATAGATAAATGTTAGTGATCCAAAAACTTTAACAAATTAAAAGGTATTCATCGAAAGCAATAAACCAGATCATACCAGCAATACTCCAATACAGACATCACACAAAGTAACGACCTGTCCAGATTGGCTGTCCTTGAAATTGCTTAGACAGTGTAGTAAAATGCTGATTTCCAGTTGTGAGCTGTTTCTGTGGCTGCAGCTGCTGATCATGGTGTGTTTTTAACAGCTCGGAACTTTGATAATCTTGCCAACCATTCTGTTTCTCCACCTGAAGTGTGGATGGAACATTTTTTCCAGGAAAGGGAAAGCTGTCTGTCACACTCAAACCATTGTTACTGACTTGATGAGGATTCGACTGAGGGTAAGCAAGAGAACCATTGGGGCCTAAACCTTTGGTTGATGAGGGCAGCTGATACCCATCCAACCAATTGTAATCATCCATATTTGGATTCGCCGTAATCAAATCTGAAACAGCGGGTTCAATATCTTGTTTAAGAGGACCACAACTGAAACCAGGAGGAGGTCCAAGGTACCTAGAAGGTCGGCTCACTGGAGATTTTTTCAAACCAACTTGCAACGCTGATGACATCTTAACAGAATTATCACTAATAACCCCAGATGGTATAACAGAATCAATTTTGGATGATATCACAAAATCTTCAGCTTTGGAGAGACCGTGAAGCAAATCGGTTCCGGCTTGCTGGGTAGGAACTGGAAGTGCAGTATATTTGTAGATTGCTACAGCCTCTTGTAGTGGCTGGTCAGGTTTCATTAGGTGCCCATTATCGGAGAATCTGAGATTTTCTAAACTTTTAGCTAGAGAGCTTTCCTCCTCTAACCACCTCAAGGAATGTGGCTGAACTGATTGCAGGTATTGAGGCAACATACCATTAACAGGAGGCAAAGAAGTTTGATGGTGCACATTGTTGAGAGAGTTAGAGGCAGAGTTAATATGAAATTTCAGATCCCCTCCAGAGGCTGTTGGTACTGACTCCAAGCCTTCATAGGGTGCCCATGATGAGACAACCACTGCATCAGATCGTTTTGCAGCTACAATAGGTTTAAAAACAATAACCTCATCATCATCCTCTTCTTCCATATGCTGGTATTTGTCTGGCTGAACAATTCCCACCTCAGTCTTTTCTGCTGTATTTTCTTTCAACAACTCTTCTGCGTCAGGTATGCCTGAATAGGAGGCAAAGACAAAATCATCTGAGACTTGAGGCTTCTCAACACCAATTGTAAATTTCTTTCCCTTTGAGTCAAAATATAACATTTTCTGTTCAATCCTAACAACATTTACTAGAGCTTTTCCAGCAGCTAGAACTCTTTTGACCCGAGCTTTTATTTCCTTTTCACCACCACTTCCAAGGAAGTGCTTCCTTGAAAAATCCAAGATGGTCTGTACAGGAAGAAGGGGAACGAATCCACGTAACTCAATGTCCTCCCATAAAGCAAGCCGGTTTTCAGTTTCTTCTTCATCATACCAGCTCATATTATTAAAGCAAGTGTCATCTTCATTGTCCTCAATAGAGGTAGGCACAGCTGAAAGTAGCTTATTCAAGAAGGATATGCAATGCACCCAAAATTTTGATCGAACAGTTGCCTGATTCTTGTCCAAATCATTGCCAGCGGCAAAATCTGGATGACATGCCAACCACTCTACAAAAACCAAAATGCCTGGTAAAAGATAACTAGAAGAAGGATCCTGCAGCTGAACACACCTCTCGATTATGAAACCCATCAACTCAAAAGCAGCAGTGAGTGCATTCTGAAGTAGAACAGCACGCTGCACAATTTCTGCATAAGTTTGACTTTCAGATTCCTTATTCACACTATGAACTGTAAATATGGTAATGCAAACCAGTTTAACAATGGCAAGTTCATTCTCAAGAGTATCCATTCCAAAATTCAGCTCTTCATCATGCCCGGAAGACAGAAGCTTACGGATGCCAGTGCTAACAAGAGAGAGAACTTCGCTGAAGGTCTCAAGGCTATAGACAAGGGAAAATGTAAAAAGTCAACATATTAATCTTTAATGGTGCAATGCATAAAAAAAACAAAGTGTTCATTAAGAATATATGCCTTGTGCGAGTGAATAAGATTCCATTTAGACGGACAAAACGGGTACAGAAGGATTTGAAAGTCTCTTGTATGTTGGGTGCTCCTTCCTTTCTAGGACAGGCTTCCACACCAGTACCCCCTGTTGCAAATTTTGCTTCCACTTTTCCCCTTCCTTTGCTGGTTAATTGACCAGAAGATTCCTTGGTTGCAAGAGCTTTAACATCACCACACAGCTGGGAGTAACTTTGACGATTCTGTTAATGTATTATAAAAATAGGTAGTCAGGGAACAACTAAGTATTGCTGATATCAACACCACACACAACAGCAAGAAAAGAAGCAAAGAATCAAGCTCAAGGACATTATTAAATCCAACAGGACCAATGCCAAATATGACTACATATTATAAATACATGCACAAAATCAATCTCACACATGCCCACATAACATATAAACTCATGCAGATGACAAACTTGCAAACCAGTCAAAAATTCACAACTTGCTAACTTTTAATGCCTTCAGCTTTCAGTAGCAGTAGTAGTAGTAGAAAACTAGAAATGGCTTAACTTTAGCATCACAATTGTACTTCAGTTTGCAAGCAATAATAAAAGAACAAGGTCGGATAACACACAAAAAGAAAAAGATAATGCTTAAAAAACGACTTCTAAATAAGAAATATGTTTAGCATTTCAAAATCAAATTCATGTTTGCATTACCTTCTCAAATGCAACTATCAAATTATCTCTGGCAGTTGTAAATGGACTATCCACAGCCAGACTTCGAAAGTAACGATAGATTGTTCCCAATTCATCCCCAGAATATGAAGCCAATAAGGCAAGCTGAAAAGAACAGACTGATCAAATCCAAAATGGAGTAGTAGCTATGAACCACAATTAAACATGTGAGATGTCAAGCAGCTAAAAGCAAAATAACAAAAGATGCAGAATATCAAAATAAATAAAAACCTGGTGATGGGGATTCCCACTTGAAGGCCAAAGAGATGCAGCTTGTAAATAGTAGCTAGAAGCTGCTGCGAACTCACGCTTTATCGAATCGCCTTTCCCATACAATCCTTTGTAGCGAGCGAGATCACCCAAGTATATCAGACTACGATGACAAGATATCAAACCTTTCTTCATTTCGGCACATTTCTTTCCATCTTTCTCCATCACAATCCTATTCTCCGAATCCTCGAAGTAACCAAGAGGAAGCCCATACTTAGCTCTGATTTTCATAATAAGACCATGGTAGAATCCAGTTGCTTCCGAAAGGAAAGTCTTAAATTGCAGACTTATTTTAGTTATCCGATCAGGTCTCACAGGAACTTTCACTCCCTGCGATGATTTGGAGCTTGCAGAAATGAGAGCAGTATTTAAGTATGCCCTCAGTTCCTCGATCCTCTTATAATGTAACTGCCATAGAGCATACTCAATACTGTGCTGCTCGGAAAAAGCATGATCCTCAAGAATTATTGCTTCATAATTCTCACGCATCTGTGACCAAGCATTTGGATCTGATGGGACCTGCGCCTGAGCAGATCTCCGACGCTTATTCTCCAATTGAAGGTTCTAAATCAGAAAACAAATAATGACATGTTACGAAAACAAGTTAGACAAGTAACAGGGCTGTTCACAAAATAAAAGGTTACATATTCTATATGTGGTTTGCCATGGCAGAGAACAGCAAATTATAATTCTTATAACTAAAGCTCCCAATAAACCAAAATATACAGCAGTTCTTGGCAACAATAGTTTACACCATAGGGCACTGATAACAAGATCTAGCACAAATTCCCAAATGGAACCAAAAGAGTGTAAACCCACTAACTCGGTATTACACAATGGAGTTAACTTCCCCATCAGAAGAAAAATTAAGATCAATGAATAAAACACATTACTATGAATGAACCTCTAGTATCATACCAAGAAAGCACAATCAAGTTAAGTAACGGTGACCAAATTTATGTTATACATTAAACTTGGCATATTGTGAATGATTTATACAGATAAGCTATTATTCCTCATCACATTATCAATGATCCACAAAGAGAGAGAAAGATGAGTACCTTTTCATAAAGGCGTTGTGCACGCTCTCGTGATGAAGGAGCAGACATTTTATCCTTTTCTACTATCATCATTCATCAAATGGTCATTGACTAATACCTGCATATAATAAAAACTGCTGAGTTAATGGACAATTTAAAAAAGCTTTTTCTTCTAAGAGGCCCAAAAAATGGATCCACCCCTCCCAAAAAAGTGCAATCTCTGTTGCACAATATGAATATATACTAATAATCAACCTAAAAACGCTGGCCTACCTATCACATACAGTTGTACCCATACCCATTGACAGTGAAATTCATAACTAGTACTCATTATAAGATAAACTTAGGCCAATTTGGCCCCTTAATGAAGATTATCGAGAGGACAAAAGAAACAGTCATCATTCTCAGATTACATTTTTTGTGCTTATTTATCATGAAAAACTAAAGGGTCCGTGAACTTGAAAGGTTTACTTCATCAAAATCGATTTCAGAGATCATGCTGAACCAAACAAATAAAAAATTATCTGAAATACAAAACAAAATTGTTTCCTTCCTTCCAACCAAAGACTAAATATCTCAAAATCTAAAACAAATTGCCTTTTATTCCCAGTCTAAAATCCTGCGAGGAAGGCAAAATTAAAAGAGAAAAAAAAACACAAAACTTAAGAAATCACATTATGAAATATACAAGTAAAAACAAACAAGATCAGATCCATTAAATCCATGAAGAACAAAAAAGAATATGAATCAAAGAGAGAAAATACGAAAAATAAATTGAAAAAACGAGAAAGAGAAATTGAGAAAGAGAAGATTATGGAATAGGAAAAGCTGACCTATGTGAAGATTAGGGTTTTGGGAATTCAGAAGAAAGAAAGGGCGTTAAGGATTGTGTTTGTGTATTGGGATTATGTGTTTTCTTTCTATGCATGCCGTCAATGTCAAACGACGCCGTTTTTATACACTCAATTTCGATTACGATACTTTTATTTCGCCGCCTCCTTTTTTATTTGATTAGTTATTTGTTATGCATCTTAGAACTTCCACCATTTAAAAGGGCCAATTTTGAAACAGAAAAAAAAATATATTCATAATACAAATCAATGAGATATTGACTTTATATTATCATCACACTTATTTTTAAACAAGATAAGTTATTTCAAATACATTCCTAAAGGATATATAATTTCTCATTTTATTATTTATATTTGATTATAACTTTTATCAACTAGTTGGGTAAAAATTTATATGTATGATATACATTACTCATTGTGTGTATTAATTAATTTTATTTAGTATTTAATGATTATTAAATATGAATGATACAACAATAATAATAAAATATATATAGCATCAATTTATTTATATATATTCTTTATATTTTTCGCAAATAATATTTTTTAACCCATCCAAATGAAATTTAGTTGTTGATGTAATAAAGAAATAATACATTGTGTGTTATAAAGTTCAACACAATAAACTCCTACTCACAAAAATAGAATAGTTTGGCCAAACAAATTCATTATATTATTAATCTATCAACAAATAACAATTACAAGTTAAAAGTTAAAACACACATTTATTTTTAATCAAATAAATAAGTAATTGACTTATTTGTAAAAAAAAACTTGAATTTTCCATTTGGCAATGGAACAAGATCATAAATTCATCATCATCATCCAATTCATCAATTTCTCACTAACAAACAAGATCTGAATTATTTTCCCAACGTTCGTTTCCAACAACATAGCTTTTTCCTTTTCCCGAATCTGTTTCCATTGCATAATAAATATCATTAATTTCAATTTTCTTTTCTTATTCTGTGAGCTTGTTCTTAGATTTGAAGGATTATTTAGTAACAATGTTTATTTTTGTAAAAGATCACAACTTTAGAATTGGGATAATGGTTTTAATATTAGGGTATGTTTAGAATTCACTTTCTTTGTTCAGTGGGAGATGAATATATTTTCTCTACTGAATTCTTACTAGTTGCTTCTCCCAGGTTTTTTTCACAGATGATGATGTTGCAGTATGATATTTGAATTAAATTGTTCACAGTGAATATGATTCTCATTAGTTTATTAACTAAGTTTGATTATTTGTTTATATGTTTTGGAGAATATGATTCTCATTGGTTTATTAACCCGATAGGACTAAGGCTTGATTGTTGTTATTTCAGAGTAGGCAAGGTGCTTGAACATCTGAATCGTCGGCAAAATGGTTTCGTTTGAGATGAATGATAGAAAGAGTAAGTGGAATGTGATATTTTTTGTTCTTAGATCAATGAAGTGATTTACTGTCTTTTTTTATGATAGAGAAGTGATCTTACTTGTCTTTAGTGCTTATGTATGAAAACATAATATTTCACAGTTAACTATAGTTCCATAAACTACTTATCATATTCAGTTATTGGTGGTTGAGTTTATAAAATGTTTGTACTTAATGATACCTATTAACACCTCTTTTTGGCCTTGGTCCAGTAAGGTTCCTTCAACCATGTCACCTTGTGTGCCATTTATGTATTGTGAAGATGCAGGGCATGCTGTGTGCCTCGATTCAAATCGATGCGAAGGGAACTTAGAAGAAATAAGAACATAATTTCCTACCGAAGTCTTTAAGCAACAAGATAGGCATAGTAAACATGTTAGTCATTTTATAACTTCGTTATAATCCAATTCTGTTGTTAGAAGTAACAATCTCAATTATGATATAGTGAAATTGATTCTGTAGAAGTAATAACATCACCTAATGGAACTGATTGAAATCTACCTTTAGTGGAATTGCTTTTCACATTGTACATGTTGGTATCCAGACACATGTTTTCTTCAAGTTTTTGGGGGAAGAAGACTTTCTTAAAACATATATATACTGTTAGGTTTGCATAATAATAACATGATACAAATTTCAAGACATGTTTTAGTACCTTTTTTCTTGTTCTGTCATTCTGATTGGCAGAAGTTTAGTTTTGACTGAACTGTGTATTAATTATTTTCTACATTACATAGTTGGTATATACTTCTTTCCTATTTGTCAACTTATTCACAATTTTATGTAATGTTTGATATTGTCCCATTATACAGAGATTGGATTGGGATTAACTGGCTTTGGTGTATTTTTCTCTTTCCTTGGGCTTATCTTCTTCTTTGACAAGGGATTGCTAGCCATGGGAAATGTAGGTTTCACCTATTACAGGTTTCTTCCTTAAGTAGTTGCTTCTTATTTAGTTCTGCTCAATAGCATCTTTTCTGACATTCTGATATCTCTTTTGTGGTTCAAATCAGATCCTGTTTGTTTCTGGATGTCCTTAACCATTGGGCTGAAATCCACTATGCAGTTCTTCATGAAACGAAGTAATTTCAAGGTAAATTTGTTACATGTTTACTGTCTCTTTCGTTTAGAGTGTCGTGCTCGTGCTCTCTTTATGGTAACTATTCCCCTCTCACCTTTTACCTTTTCTTGAAGGGAACAATCTCATTTGGTATTGGATTCTTTATTCTAATCATTGGATGGCCTATTCTAGGCATGATCGTCGAGGCTTATGGGTTCATCATGCTATTCAGGTATAATGGAATTTGAAAGAAAGTCTGGTTTTTTTATGCATGCTTAATATATGCTTAAAACTAATAATGGGTTTTACTGTGCAGTGGTTTCTGGCCTACACTGTCTGTTTTCATACAGAAGGTTCCTGTTCTTGGTTGGTTGTTTCAACAGCCGTTTGTTCGATCGGTATGTATTTGTCATGAAATGGCTTTACCCGCATTCATGTCTTCACAGAATCATCTTATACATTTACCATTCTGTCCACTTGCAGTTGTTTGACAGCTATAGAGGCCGGAGAGTGCCAGTGTAACACAGGAATCCATGGAAGGATAATGTAGCTGCTAGCGAGCGCATTTGTATATGTGAAGAAAATACTATCATTCCAAAATGGGTTTGCATTCTGATGGTAGACAATGATTTTCATTTGATCATGATGGTCATCTAGTGCAAAGTAAAATGAGTAGTCATTTACTACTTATTTTGATTCTAATGGTTAGTGGAAAAATCAATTGATCTTGGGAAGCTTTATTTGCATTACTATTCCAATCGGACACCTTTGGGAAGCTTCACTGCAGAATATCATGGTGGCATTTGGACACACACATCTTAGGAGTATACTGATTTTTTTGGTCATGTTAATGCAGCAATATGAAACTGCTTTAATTTTTTTTATTCTTTTCATTTCTTTAATTTCTTCAAGTACAAATTTATTGTCCTTAATTCCAGTATAACATTTTGGTTCTTTTGGGACCTTGTAGCCTTGTAGGATTCTCAGTCTGATGTCCTTTTTTTTTTACTTTTTTTTCAGTCTACCTTAGTGTTTTTCACATATATTTTGCTAGTTATATTTTGGTTAGAGTGTAATCCATTACTCATTTTTTTATAGTGTACCCTCTCCACATTGTTGCTTTAAACAAAACAAAAAATAGTGTATTTGGGAGTTGAGGGAAAGAGAATGAGTGTTCAAAGAGCTCTTTCCGAGGAGAAAGGAAGGCTAATAATGATAATGAAATTTAGATGAATAAGAGTAAAATAATGATAATGTAAGAACATTCTTTATTTTTCCTTTAAAATGTAATTAATAATGAAATATAAACAATAATGTAATTATATAATTTTATTAAAGATATGTATGTATTTATGACATTTTTTTCCATAAAAATCCCAAATTATGGGAACTGTGAAAATAGCATATGTATGGTTTTAGAGAGCTTGAGAAACTCTCCAAAACTATTACATTAGCCTCTCCTTCATGTAACTCCCAAAATAAGGGAGGAAAGTAATAAATTGAAAATACTTACTTTACTATCTTATCTTAAAGGCACTTGTTAACATTCCAAACAATTTGAAAATAATATAAAATACTAATTATTTTCCATAATTTGGACTTCCAACTAATAAATTGATTGGACCTCCAATTCGCAACCTAATTCGATGGATCAAATAATATCTTGGAGTATCAAGGTCACTTGAAATTGAAAATAAGTATATAATATATATAGAAGTTTTTAACTGATTTGAATAGAGCTATAGAAGGGACCAACATGAAATTGAAAATTTTAACCTTCCCCCTCTTGATCAGAAGCGAATGAAATATCACGACAACATCAAGGTGTAATGCAATAATTTACATAAATTCAAATCTCAGTCAATTTTTTGTTCAATCCAAATTCTAGGGGTGGTATGAGAATATAATAAAAGGCACGATACACAATTCTTTACCTCAAGCTTTATAATGAACAATAAATACACAACCCAAAGCACTTCCAGTTTACTGCAAGGAATTCACAAGCACACATTGTAGATAGCCCAACAATTGAAGTTGAACAAATGGGAATCTGCATAACAAGGGAAGATGAAACAGAAGAACCTTTGCGAGCTGAAGATGGCAAGGAAGCAACATAAATTTCTCTTGCCAATCATTCACTTTAGGCAAGAAGGTAGTGCAGGCCCATGGCAAACAAAAGCCAACACAACATAAACTATCACAAGTAGGATGACTATAAGTGCAATCCTGCAATATACAAGCATTATGTCAGTGCTTTTAACCGAAAATATGACCATCCTGACTATAGCTAAAGATCAATGGATTAGGATGCCGAAGGCAACAAGTTTGGTGTTCACTATTCTGAATTATTTTAAAACTAGTAGAGACAACTACTAGCAAATGACAACTCAAATTTGTTTAATTGAACTATAGCCAGACAAACACTCTTCTCTTACATTTAAGATATTATAAATCATAAACAAACAGGAGTTAAACTCTAGGTGGTGTTAACTCAAAAATTGTACAAGTTTAAGAGTTAGGGTGGTGATATCGAGCCAACTCGTATGGAAACTCGGACCTGAATGAACTCGGGTAAACTCATGAGTTCACCACTGAATTTACAAATTCACTCACTCAATTTACATTCTTTAAACACCAGAAACAGCATTGTTTCATAACCAAAACACCTAAAAATGATCATGACCAAAACAGGGTGGCTCAATGCACGAGGCTCCCACTTAGTGGGTCTGAGGAGGGTAGATGTACGCAGTCTTACTGTCGCAAGTTAAGAGGTTGTTTCTAGTGATCATTTTTCATGACTAATCCTAAAAATACCTCTTTTTACCAAATATGAAATTAGGGTCCATGAAACCCAGAGTCTTGAAGCTCTATGCCTTAGCCTTTTCTCTGGGTTGAAACTTGTATACATTTCCTAAATAAGTAAACTCATACGAGTTCAGGAGTCGAGTTTACATAATTTACACGAGTTCAGGTAAAGTCACGAGTTTGACAACCATGAACAGGACACTGCTATCTCAATAATGTAGAGGTCAAGCCAAAGTAGAGGAGACTTACTTGGCGGTATTATAATATCCTATTAATAATGAATTATTTCTATCAATATTTTTTGGCGCATTGAGAAGTTTTACCGACATGAAAAACTAACCACAAGAAGGATATAGAGGTTAATGGTTGTCTATAGACATAAACTACAACAGAAAAGTATGGCCATGTTTGGTCCATTTGCCCAAAACCCCACCTAGCAGCCCTAATCCCCACACACCCAAGCACCAAGCTTAATGTCAAGGATTCAAATGGAATTAGCATGCCATAAATAATAAAAATGATGGAGAAAGGCTTTCAGATTCACTCAAGAGACTGCAATTCTGCCATTATAAGTTCAGCTTATATGCATTGTTAATGGATGCTAAAAAGGAACAATCTAATAGTAAAAAAAACAGACTAATCAAATTGCTCTTTAGACATAGAACATACGTAAGCTTGACATTTCTCCACCAGACAGTGCTCCTGAAACGACGAGCTTGCTTCCTAAAGCGAAAAGTATTTCCTTGCATATTAGCAGTTTTATCCACCAGCAATTCCAATCTATCACCTCTATCTAAAACTTTGTCAATATTTTCAATCATCACATTTCGCACCTCCAAACAAAGAAAACCAAATACATGTCAGAAAACCTTATTGTATCAAGCATAACAGACAAAATGTTGAACTAAGACTAAAAACTAAGAAGAAAAAATGAATTGAAGAAGTACCTGAGACATTTCACCTTTGAGACGATGAATTCTATCAGCGTTAGGATCATTTGAGAAATACTCAATTTGCTGATTTAAAACCCTAGAAAACTCATCATTCATTCCATAAGGCTGAGCAGAAAGAACAGCACGACCATAAGTCCTAACAAATCTCTGATGAATCTCTTCCAAAAACGCAAAAGGAACCCTCCCTATCAAATCAATTTCCACAACAACAAAAAAACAAATCAATCACACAGATCTATCATAAGAATTATTCAAAATTGAATAAAAATTAGGGTTGAAGAAAATTACTTCCAGCGTTATCATCAGCCATACAAAGAACGGTGAGACCATCGGTGCGTTTAACATGAAAAATGTAACGATCTTGAGAGTAGGAAACATGAGTGTCGTTGGTGCCAGGGATCTTATCGAGGATTTGTTTAGCGATGGTGTTGGCGTTGGAAGAAGTGGCGGAGAACTCCGCCAGAACCACCGTTCCACGAGCAACCAGAGCATACAAAATAGCCATTAATTAAATTTATATTATTATTATTATTCAAATAATTCAAGTGATGTGAAGAGAGATAATATTTGAATTCCAATGTCAAATGGATCAAATAATCTACCTTATATTATATCTACCCCTTCTTCATCCACCATCACTGTCTTTTTTATTATTATCAATATCATTTTCTTTATTATTATTTTAAATTGTTTGTTATAATTTATATTTATAATAATAATAAAAGAGAAATTGCAGATCTTTTTATACTCAGATTAATATTTTTTTATTACTAAAACACATTAAACTCCTTGTTTTAAATCCAACTGAATAGTAGTATAATTCACTATTACATTATTTATCTAAAAATGTTAATCAAAATTAAAAAACATTAATATCCTTCCTTTAAATCAAACTTAATGGTATTATAATAAAAAACATATTAGTTTAGTGGTGTAAGGCTTCGTTATATTATCATGATGAAATCTCAATCAGTGTTTAAAAAATTGTGCCGTACCGGCCGGTTCAACCGGAAAACCGGTGAACCGGACCCCTAACCGGTACGGTACGTATGTTATACCGCATATGCAATAGAACCGGTCAAAACCGGTTGAAAACTGGTCAAAACCGGTGAAAACCGGTAAACCGGTCGGTTTGTACATTAATTTTTTTTTTTTTAATTTCAAATTTTCAATTCTTCACCAATTCTTCAACTTCAATGATTGATACTTGGGTCATTTATTTGTATTTTGCGTTTGTTAAGTGATAATTTTGGATTAATATATGTTTTGCACTTTAGACTTTGATTTTATTAAAGACTTAATGTTGTTTGTTTGTGTGAATTTGAAGTAAATTATGAATATGAATTATAAATATGAATATCTACTTATTTGAAATTTTTTGTTATAGGTTTACATATATATATATATATATATAAGCAAGTACAGTTTAACCGGCATGCGGTTTAATTATTGAACCACTGGTTGAACCACTATACCACTATACCAGTACCCTGACCGGTTTGATAACCGGTACGGTTTTAATAACATTGATCTCAATTCTTGAAATTGACACTTATTGGAATAACAATCACGATACCAAAATCGATTAATTCTTTACCCAAAAGGATAAGAAAATACATTTAGTAGTACAAAAAACTTACTTATATCATTTATCTAAATGTTTTTTTATTGATGAAAAAATATTAATATCCTTTCTTTATAACAAACTGAACATGAGAGATATAAAAATCAAACTTAAAGTATTCTAATTCGTTATTATACTTTTTATATGCATAATATTTTTTTATTAATAAAATACATTAAACTCAGCTGAATAGTAGTATAATTTATTTTACTATATTATTTATATTTAAAACAAATATAATAATTATTTGATTTGTTTCATTTTTTTGGCGTGTTTTAAAATATAATTTGGGTTGGTACACTGATTTACTTAATTAAGAAAAAGAAAATTAAAAATCGACTTTTTTCAACAACTTCAATCTTGCCATACATAAATCTGGAAATGAACAGTAATAATTGTTTTAAAATGCATTTTCCTCAAAAGTCGTAATAAAATAAATAACTATTATATTTGGAGTGTAATACATTATCGCTAATAAATATTGTGGAAACGACTTCCATTGTTTTGGGTCATCTTCAACTGATGATGTATGAGTTTTATATATTATTATTGTATCATATATCATTTATATTTAACGATTTTTTAAAATGTAATATAAATAAATGATAATTGGCGCACACTAATTATAATAATTTATATTAAATCTTTTACACTAATAATATATAGATATTACACTCAACACTTGGAACTCAGTCACCATGATGAAGCTTCTTTGGAATTTATGTGGCAAAGCTGACAATTTGTGGGTTAAATGGGTGTATACCTACTATGTAAGAAATGGTGATGTGATGCAGATGGAAAGTAAGCTCAACCATTCATGGATTATAAAAACTATTCTTAAGTAAAGAGCAATGGTGAATGAGATGCAGAATTAATGGAATCTGACCCTAACTAGGAACAGGTTTAACATGAAGAAAATGTATTTGAATATTAGATCTAATGAGCTTGTGCAGGTTAATTGGTATAGACTGTTTTGTGGAAATGTAGCACAACCTAAAGCTATAATGACATTGTGGCTTGCTTGTCAAGGTAGATTAACAACAAAGGATAGAATGCAAAGACTAGGAGTAGTGCAAAACGCTACATGTTGTTTCTTTTCTTATGAAGAAACTTTCAATCACATTTTCTATGGGTGTGCAGAATTGAAAAGCATTTGAAGGGAAGTACTAGATTGGATTCAAATTAAACATGAACCAAAAGAATGGGTGGAGGAGATGGATTGGCTTGTTATGCGCTGTAAAGGAAAAGGAGTCTTGGCCTCTATTTTGAAATTGGCAGCAACTAAGACAATATATGGGAGTTGGAGATATCGAAATGATGCTTGTTTTGGATCAGCCGTAGATAAAACAAAAATAGTGGAAAATATTATAGATATGATAGTCTATAGAGGGTGGTATAGTAAGAGATTGAGAACACATATAGCTATATTGATGATATAATGTGTTACTCTTGTCGTTTCTAGATGTTTTTTGGGTTGGATCCTCGCGATCGTCATGTAATTAGAGTTTTTTGAATTAATACAAAGTCAATTTGATTCAAAAAAAGATATTACACTCAACTTACACTAAATTTGAGTATATATTTTTTACACATTCAATATATTATTCATTATTTATGTGTTAATTGTTATTAATTTTTAAATAAGAGTAGTGTAGATAAATAATCAACTGTGTACTTACACTATAATGTATATATTAAAATCAATATGTAATAAATTATTATGCTTTAATATGTCTCTAAATATTGCTAATAAATAAGAAAAATAATTATTATTTTTGTAATAAAAAGCTATCCTTCCTTCCAGTAGATACTTGGCCAAAAGTTATTGTTTCAGTTTTTGATTAGAAGGAGAATAGAGTTGATATTTGTTAGGATACTCGCTTTAAGTATAGTTGCAAACTCAATATAGTATTTGAGTTATGACTCTATCTCACATAATAGATTAGTCTTTTGGGTTTGTTTCTCTTCATGTGCTTAAATATCTTAACAATATTAGTGTTTTCATTGAGAGTCGTGTCATGGAAATGACTATTCATATACATTGCTAAATACTAATAGGTGAGTGAAATCGCTAAGAAGAGAAAACATTATCATCGGATTAATGTCGATAGAGTGAAAGACATCATGAACGTCGACCCTTAAAGGGGCGGCAAAGTTAGGAGCTTACATTAAGTAGAATTGCAAACTCAATGTCTCCTCAAGTGCTCAAGTCATAACAATATTGATGCTTTCAATAAGATGTATGTTATGGAAAGAGTTACCTATATGCTGAATTAATGTATATTAACGAACACTGAAACCACCAAAAAAATGAATGACTACCATCAGGTCAATGTTGATAGAGTGAAAGTCGCCACAAACATCGGTCCTTGAAGGGGTGACAATGTTAGGAGTCATGCATGATATGATTGTAAACTCAATGTAGTACTTAAGTCATATAATAGACTAATCTTTTGAGGTAGACTATTCTCTTATGCTTAACTCTTATTAATAGAATTTTTTTATATTGTTATTAGAGGATATTCACAAGAACATATAAAGAGGGATGTAAAGATTAGTTATTTTAAGGAAAACTTGTAATTATGCTTCTTTAAATTCCAGAATTTTAAAAATCAGTGAGTAAGTCAATAATGCTAATTTGAACGGTGAATAAAAGAGAGAGGATATCAACTTTTGGGAAAGCAAGAAAATAAGCTGTTTCAAAGTGCTAAAAGTACAATCATGGTTGAGATAAACAATTATGTTTTAGGACCAATACTTTTAACCACATCTCCACCCCTTATAATATATTGATGTTTTAAAAATAATTAAACCTATTTTAAATTAATAATAAATATATTATAAAAATATATCCTTATATTAAATCATATATATATATATATATATATATATAAGTGATATGTCATAAAGTAATAATCCTCATATCTAAAATGATACATGTCACAAAGTAATATTTTATTTATTGGTAATTATTTTATAACTTACAATAATATATTTTACTTTTCTTATAAATAGAAGAATATTTCATTACTGATAGACACGAGTGTCGAACCATATAATAATCTATTATGATTGTGAGCATGTAAAGTTGAGATTCTATAAAGGGCACATAGCCACCACTAACTTTCTCCTATGAGAATATTAAAATAATAAGATAGCTAACGATGATGATGACTATCACTTCGGAATATTTCTACATCACAATATGAACTTTCTTGATGGTAGGTTTCACGCTTTTTCTCGTCAAAACTAGTGAAGAAGTCGATTTCAATTTGGAAACCCTTTCTTTTGGTCGTGCATATTTCTTGAGCATAATCAAAACGTGAATAAAATAATGTCCCAATCTGCTAGTAAAGAGACACTTTACTATTTTAACATTATTAGGTTAATGTTTCTGCTATACTTTGTTTTTAGTATAAAAGGTATAGAGAGATAGAAGAAGAAAATGAAAAAAAAAAGTGATATGACAAAACAAGGAGTGAAAGATAGACAAAATAAGAATGATAATTATTAATATAAAAATGTTACCAAAAATATAACGATGTAAATGTAATATATATATAGAAAGTTAGAAACCAAATATCAACATTGGACATTCGGAAATGACAACTCAATAGAAGAAGAGTCAAACATAAAAAACAATTCTACCCATAAGGTAAGAAAGTGCCTTAATTAAATATTCAATGTTTATTATACATCATGGATAGTGAAGTAATATTGTACTATACATTATTTATAGCAAACCTTTTTAACGAATGAGAGTACTTTTGTATAACGGTGGGAGTTTGAATCCATGTGCTTAAACCTGCAAACATATTTACATAAAAAATCTCTTCAAAAAAAGTGTACATTGAAAATAAATCACAACTTTATTATATTAATGGTTTAATTAATGAAGTTACCAAGTACAAATTGTTTTGTGGTTCATATTTCTTAATAAAAAAATTTGTTGATAGAATTTGTGGTTCTTAGTTCAAACATTTATGATTGATGTGAATGTGACGGGCCTGTATATTCCTTATATAAATAAAATGAAATGTATTGATGATATAAAAGTTTAAATGCATTCAATATATTATTTACCATATATTTAAATAGTTTTATTTAATAATTAGTAAAGATTGAAAATGAATGATGAACCATATCAATATTATAAATATATATATCTTCTTATATAAGAGGCTACTTATAAATGTTGATATTTTGCGAATGTTAAACAACATCGAATAGCGTGGTGGTGGCAGTGTCGGAAAAACAGAGTTCATAATAGTAGCAACTTAAATTCATTTTATGAGGGCGTTAAGCCACCGGTTATGTATCAGCGGCGCCACCTCACCGGACGGTCATGTTCGGCTCCGGCAGCCAAGGACAACGGCCGAAAATTGTTCGATCTGCTGCAGTTTTTCTTCGCGGCTGCCAACGTTGGCGTTACGATGTCCAATGCGGGTGGAGGCAGTGGGAGCCACCGGTGGTAATAGCCGATGGGAAAGATCTGATGACGTGTCAAATGGGCCATGTTCCTACGCTGTGGGGGATCGGAGGGTGGAGGATTTAGCGGCGGATGGCGGGAATGATGAGGTGGTGGGAGTGAGTGAGGAGGGAAACAAGGCGGTGAAGGTGGTGGTGGCAGCGGGGGTGACGGTGGTAATGGGTGTAGGGAACAGAGTGCTTTATAAGCTGGCACTGGTTCCAATGAAGCAATACCCATTCTTCTTAGCTCAACTCGCCACTTTCGGGTACTACACAACCACTTTTTATTGAGAAATTCTCTCAACTATAAGATTTGTTATGACATTTTTCTATGTATATAAACAGTGCTATGATATGAGGCTAATTAAGGGGATACAATTGTGTTTTTTGTTTTGTGAAATGTGTAAATTATGATTTTAACTCATTGATGTGCATAGAATGTGTTTTTTAGAGGGTGTTAATATGATGTTATACCTGGGAAGGGTTGATAGGTTCATTATCAAAATAGGATTTGGTTGATCAGTAGAGAACTGTGTAGGGTTAGATGATCATACCTGACTCTGTTACATGATATTCATGGGCTCTTGGTCATGATGGGTCTTAATGAGCCTTGGTATGGTTCAGTCTGAGGGATCTGCTTGTGCCTGTAATTTATTCCCCCTGTCTGGGTGTGTATCTCGGCTCGGGCCTCAAACCTAAGCTGGACTCAAACCTGTCTGACATAGTTACCTGGTACACGGTACAATTACGTAGTTCAGTTGGGTATGTGGTTTGTCACTTTAACATTAGTTTTATGACGAACTCGATACATGGTATGCAGTACGGTGAATTTGGTATACCAAGGATAAATGAGATAATTACCTAATTATGGTCCATTAAACTCATGTTTTTGGAGGTTTTTATAGACAATTATTACTAGACCTAGCTTTAATTTTGGTTGCATTTGGACCTTTAGTTGACAAGGTGGGTCAGGCTGATAACATATTTCTTTTTAGGTTTCACTCTGTCTAGAATTCTTTTATTCGGTGGATATGATAGTAATGATCGGTATTTTGTTCATGTTTCAGATATGTAATAGTATATTTTTCCATTTTGTATATCCGGCACCATGCGGGCATTGTTACCGATGAGATGTTAAGTATGCCAAAGGCTCCATTTATTGCTGTTGGTCTCTTGGAGGCTCTTGGTGCTGCCACTGGAATGGCAGCAGCAGGTAATATTGCACCCTCTACTCTGGACTACATTTTCAGTCTCTTTTTTTCCATTATGAGTTCATCAAGTTTGCTTTATCAGTGAAACCCCAAGCGCTAATTTGTGTTGCATGACTTGCATGTTAGACTGCTACATTTAAATGCTAACAGTAACCTCAAATTTAATTTTACAATGTTATTTTTTCCACCAAAATGGCCATCTTCTGATTTTTATTTGATTATTTTTTTATGTTCTTTCTGGTATCAGCAATACTCTCTGGAGCATCAATTCCAATTTTGTCTCAGGTAAAAAACAGCACCGGTCAATTGCTCTGTAGCGTTAATTGTTAGCTCCTGTTACTAGTGCATCTTCATGGTTGTGCTAAAAGTTGGCAATCTTTAATTTAAATCTTCTGAAGTTAAGTTAAGTTTTTGAACTTTTCAATTTTGATTCTATGGATTTATTGAATTCTTTCATTAAATGATTTCTCTATTTAAACAAAATATATTCATTTCTGAAAGATTTACGAACACAGATATGAATGGAGATGAACTATAAAGCTCCTCAATGGTGATGCCAAATTGTTGCATACAAACTAGGTGCTCCAAAATAAAGTTAACAAAACTTAAAATGATGAACCAGATACTTTTCTAAAATAATATTTGGATGTTTTACAAGTTACGCATAAATTTAGTTTGAAAGGTATATCTAGGTATGCTATTGTTAATATTTACAACTACTGCTATGCCTGTATAAATCAGGTATTCATGTATCTAGTACCCACATAGCACCACCCTTGGGTATTTGTCCTGCTTTATAACTAGTCAAGTATTCCTAGGCACTAAAACATTTCCCCTGACAAGCATGACCTGACAAATTTGGTTAGCGTTGTAGTCATATAAAGAAATTGAGTCTCTATTTGAATTCAGTTATGTGGAACTTGCGTAGGTTTCATGTAAAAGGTAAATAAAAGCTGGATAGTTAATTTAACCTATTCTCTTGCAGACTTTTCTAGTGTGGCAAATTCTCCTATCAACTATTTTTCTTGGGAGAAGATATAAGGTCAACCAACTATTTGGATGCTTTCTAGTAACCCTTGGTGTAATTATTACTGTAGCAAGGTCAGTAGTGTATTTTTTATATGGGATTTTAGGACAAATTGATTTAATGATATTAGGTTTTTTACTTTCTTCTTTAACGTGCAAGTTTTAAAAGGTTGTAGGTCAAAAACTACTTGATGGTTTTAAATTATAATGACAGAATTTATGTGGAACAACAAAGTCAAAATTTGTATAATATTTTATGCCTTATTATCCAGTCTGAAAAACAAACTTATCAACTCTTAGACTGGCATAATTTCCTTCTAAGGCATATTGTAAAACTCTCAAATATATATCAGCTTATAAGTTATAACGTCACAAATATATCTTATTACTTATAAAGTAGCATTGTCTGGTTAGAAGTAACATTACTGTAAATTTTGTTATTACTGTCTAAGGCCTTCTCTTTTTATTTCTGTTTACTATTGTAGTGGATCTGGTGCTGGGAATTCATTAAAGGAAGGTGGTATATTTTGGAGTCTTCTGATGATAGTTTCATTTTTCCTCCAAGCAGCTGATACCGTATTGAAGGTTATTGTCTTTTATAATGCTTGTTGCATTTTCTTAGGTTTCAAACTACTTTCCTATGGTTACATGTGGCATTTCCATCCTTTGTAGGAAGTAATCTTCTTGAATGCGACCCGGAAACTGAAGGTGTGTAATCCATCTGTATGTTCAAATTATTGTTTTCAAAAGTTATATAGTATAGGGCCATGAGACAACCTAACTAAACAATGCCACTTTAGATGCATTCACAACCACATTTGCCTCAAACTTTGACGCAGAGAGCAGTATGACTAAGATGTTAGTAATACTTTTTCTTTAGGTGATATATGATGGGCTCATTTTAATTGCTAACTTAAACACTACATTCTTTTATTATGTGAGACTCTAAAGCTTCCACAGTCCAAACCACACTTTCAGATGCATATTGTTAAAATAGTTTTGTTCGAACTTATCATTTTTCTTCTGAGAAGGTAATGGTATACTAATCAGCATTTAGTATTATCTGAAACAGGGAGGTTCTTTGGACATGTTTGTTGTCAATTCATTTGGATCTGCTTTCCAAGTAGGGTATCCTGCAATCCTTCATGAGTTTTTCATCCTTTGAATTACAATGAAGTGCTTACAGTATAAATTAGACGCCTAAATGCAGCACTGTGTGTTTAGTGTAGGCACTATTTATATGCTTTCTCCTCCCTTTCTTGTCAAAATTATGGGGCATCCCCTTCACTCAACTACCAAACTACCTTAGAGATGGTGCAGCCTGTTTCCTGAATATTGGTACACTGTCAAGTGGTAAGCTGTATTTCCTTTTCATATTTTCATGTTTCCTAGGAATTAGTTTGGTAGTCCACTTAAAAAATGAGGGTCAAAATTTCTGGGATGAGCTTTCTATGAAAATTTGTATCAAAACTCATCCCAGATCACTTTACTCCAAAAGCACGTAGCGAACTGGCTTTAAGTGTTGACCAACAATATCTTCAGCTTATGAAGATCTGATGGAATATGTGATGTCTAGCGTAGTATCAAATGCATTGATGTGGTGTTTGTTACCTGGATGTGCCTCTTCAGTTCATAAGGCAGGATTACTTTGCATGGAAAATTTCATGTACATAAAAGACGTGAATGTTTTCACGTTCGATGTGATGACCAAACCCCCAAATTTGGGGGGGGGGGGGGGGCTTATTGGCACTGTTGTGTTATTAAATGATTGCTTCTCTGGTAATTTCATGAAAATTTGCAATTATGTCTCTGATGGGCTGGTTTAAAATCCTAAGGTCCTGTTATTATTTTTGCAACTCTTGTGATAAAAAAGGTTTTCTGGTTCCAGGATGTGATGGTGCCCCTCTACTGCCGTTGCTGTTTATTATTGTAAACATGGGTTTCAATATTTCATTGCTTCATCTCCTCAAGATTTCTTCAGCTGTTGTATCTAGTCTTGCTTCTACATTTTCAGGTATGCGATTTGTTTCACTGAAGTATAGCTAGCTATAAAATGACGAGGAAACTGTTCATGAAACCTTCACAAAGTGGTTTAAATTGTCAAGGTGTGGTGTGCAGTTGTAGGCCGCAATTTAAAATCATGGATGTTGGAAATAGAACAGTGAGGTTTTATATATAACTTTATAACATACAAGATTTGTAACCAGACAATAGAAACAAATATCAAATTTTGAATTACATTAGTGTCACAAGCTAGATCTGCCAATTCAAATATAATTTTACCAACCTGGTTGTTCTTTTATGTATGGTACTCTCCTTTTATATGGTATACCATTGATTTCTATAATCATTACTAATGAATGGTGATGTAAATTATGATGTATTGTGGCAGTTCCAATATCAATCTTCATGTTCACTTTGCCATTGCCATACCTTGGTGTTGCATCCTCTCTTCCAACAGGGTTTTTGGCAGGGGCCATTGTTCTGGTTGTGGGGTTACTCATTTATACTTGGACCCCTTCAAATGGTTCCTCAGGTGCTTCCTTCTCAGCTTCCACCTAGGTTGTGTTGTAGCATATAGAATCAGCTGATATTTCATTCTAGACAATACAACATTACAAGCTACCATTAGATAGTTGAAGGGAAAATGATGTTGTATTAATTTGTTTCAATAAGAATGATGTTGTATTAATTTGTTTTAATAAGTTGCTAATGTGCATTCTTCATTAGTTATTGAGCTATAAGCCCAATAAAGAGAACAGGGGTTTTTGTCAATGTTGTAGGAGTATTTTTATGACATAGAAAACTCGTATGTATAGTCTATTGATTTAGGTGTTTGGAAATATCGTTACCAGGAATTGAATATTTGACTTTTTTTTATCTATCTTGGGATCTAATAAAGTCTTATATCAGTATATCAACGTGTAACAGAAGTTGCTATGCAATGAAATAGAATGACAAAAGTTAATAGAGTGAAACATTTTATTCTTTTGCACCTCAATTCCATTATGTCATGAATAGTCCCTTCAAACATATTTAAAACCCTTCAAACGAAGTCTCAAAGCTCTCTTAAAATTAGTGGTACACATATACATGTTGGTTTGATAATTTGTGTTATTCAAATGATTTTAGGCTGAAAAAATAAGTGCAAGATATATTGAAGAATTGAGAGTTGGGAGAAATAGGGAAAGTATATATTCCACTTCATGGTGTACTTTAACTATACAAGATAGTCAATATTTATAGGTTACAAGTCAAATTCTTCTCATGATGTTGTACATTAAAAAATCAAGCAAACCTGATGATTCTATATGAAAAGCCTTACACTAAAATCATATATATTTATTGATTAACTACAACTTCCTTGTCTCACGTGAACAACAAGATTCAAATTCATATTTTTATGAGATTTTAGCTGTGTTATTGAATCATGGTTAAACTAGAACAACCTCGTATCAATTGTCAATTTTACCTAACTAACAAGTATTAAGATTGTTTTGTCATATATTTTTTACATTTCATGGATAGTGGTTAGTGAACAAACTTATTTAATAACAATACTAATAAAAATTGTGTTAGCAATTTCTTGGGCCGTTTCTTATAAAACAAATGAGGGAATTGAACCTTGAAAATCATTACATCTTTTAATATATTAAAACATCAATTTTGAAAAATAGATTTTCTTATTATCTTTCTTAAACATTAGCATTTTTTATACTTTTATACTATTAATAAAGCCAAAACCCAAAATAACTACCCACCATGGTGTAATTTATGCTTCCCAATTTTTCCATCACTATCTTCTAATTTTTACCAAAAACCATATAACTCAATGACATAATTTTCTAATTTTAATTTAGCCTTTATGGTAATTACCTCTATCCTAAACTACTTCTCTCGTATTCTTTCTCATCATTTTTCTCCTCCAATATCCGCAATCGATTCATTCATTAAGATTGAGTAATTACTCCAATCGAATATATTCAATTGCAAATTAAAATATTTAACATAATTTACTATATTAGACATTTATTGTAACTAGAGTACACATTATAAACGATATGAAAGTGGGTTGACTGATAGTTACTATATAAATGTAAAACATGCCTTAAAAAAATATTTAAGTAATTAAATATACCTAATTTCCCTTTAAAAATAAGTAAAGGAGAAAGCAAAAATTTCTTGAGTTCTCCAATCCAAAAGCAATGTTGAGAGTTTCTCACTTACGATGTTCAGTACCATTGACAATTCCAACATTACCCTTTTCCATTTCTTCCTTCATTTCTTCTTCACCTTCAACCCTTCACACCTTCTCTTCTTCTCTTTCTCATTGTTCCAGATTTACCCCTACAAGTAAAAAACCCTTCCATTTCAATCCCTTCACCATGCCTCATCCATGCCTCAAAGCAACTCGTAATTCATTTCCCACTATTGTTTCTTATCCAAGTTTTGTTTTTTACAACCTTTTATTCATATTTTGTTATTTGTAATGAAAAATTGGCTAATACAAAATATGTTTTTTCAGCTTCATATAGCACTAGGGCTAGTGCTGCTGAAAGTGGTAGGGAATTACTGGTGCAGCATTTGCTTGTTAAAGAGGATAATCAGAAGCTGATTTTGGATCTCCAACAGAGAATCTCTACAGGTTCAGAATTATGATTTTGATTCTGAAAAGTTTAATTAGTTTATGGTGAATTGTTTATACCTATGCTATAGGATGTTTGTTATGGGGTTTATTAGAAAGGGGATAAGATTGAATATTATATTTGATTATTTAGATTTAATTAAATATCGATATTAGATGAATAATTCTAGAATGTTCTTATTATGAGGTGATGATACTTGTACGGTCATCATCATATCAGGGTTTCTTTATTTTCTTTAAATAGTACATTGTTCATCCATAATGGAAAGAAATGAAAAATGAAGAATTTACTCTTTATTATCTTCTTAGTGTATATCTTTTCTTAGGATTAGATTAATTCTATAGTGTTATTGTTAGATTGCTATTGCACTCTATCACTATGCTATGGCTGCTGTATTGTGTTCTTTTCTAAAAATGTATATCACATAAAATCTATATTTATAGATGAAAGTTGTTATTTTGTGCACTGATACTGTGGAGGGCAAGATTTTAAGAGTGACTTTATGCTATGAGGGAAGTAATTGCTGAGAACTGGACTTCAATTCGTATCTCGGATTTTTTTTATGCAAGGTAGGGTGGTGGTATTCAGAAAAGAAAAAAAAAGCCAAAAAGTTGAATCATATGAGTATCGGTATCAGATATGAATAAAACGCAAATACATCACCAATTGCTGAGTATCTTTTTCGTGCATCATAGCCTATCAATTTATATGATCTAGACTTAGATTTTAAAAGATGTTTATTTCTGCACTATACTTTAACTTTCTAATGCTTTCTTGTTTTATTTTGTATATGTTTAGGTGAAGATTTGAGTGATTTAGCTGTAGAATACTCAATTTGCCCATCCAAAGAAGAAGGTGGAATGCTTGGGTGGGTGAGAAAGGGACAAATGGTATACTTCTGTGAATAGTCCTTGTTTTCTAAGTTTTCTTAAGCATATAATCTTATATAGTATGCCTTTGCATAATCTGTTGTTTTTTATGCTTCTTACAAGGGGTTACATTTGGTATACATCACTTGGTCGTTGTCTTATGTAAAGAAAATGTTCTGTCTATGAATCAGAATACAATTTCTATACAAATAAGGAACATGCTTGGGTAGGTGAGATAAGGGTAATTGGGCAAAGGATATATCATGCTTTTTTCTTCGCAATTTCCTTAACTGATGATACTTTCATTAGTCCATATGTTTCTGTAGATGTGGTAGAGAACTCGAGATTTAGTTATAGAACTACCTTTTTTCTTATAAATTTGACTGCAATTATATGATTGGACATGTCTGATGTTGAAAATTTGCAGGTTCCTGAATTTGAGGAGGCTGCATTTAATGCGCCTTTAAACAAAGTTGTAAGGTGCAAAACAAAATTTGGATGGCACCTTCTGCAGGTTTTATCCGAAAGGTATTTCCAGGCATATGCTTGTAAATTAGATAATAAACTATGCTTGTATAATATAATGAAAATCTATTGAAAATTTGGTTATGGCTATAGTGGCCCATTTGATCCAAGTTGCCAGCTCCATTAGTGGGATAAGGCACTGTTGTTGTAATGTAGATGTTGTTAGTTTCATTGAGTGTTCTCATTCCTTGTAAATTTGCTCCTTTAACTGTTAGGGAAGAAGCATTGCTTCAAGAAATTCAACCTGATGAGTTACATGTGAAAATTCAAGATCCCAACTTTTTGGAGGAGGCACAGTTAATTGACGTCCGAGAGCCTGGTGAAGTGTATGTTCGTAATATATTTCATTCAACTTTGATTAGTTTTCTGTAATGTTTTCTTGTATGATTGCATTTGGTTAAATATTTGTAAGTTGGCCAAATGATCGATGAGAAGGCGATAAGTTAAAAACGAGAAAATATCAACCTGATCTATAATCCAATTGAAAGTTCTGAGAGCATTTCAACATTAATGCAATTGCTCTTTTAACATCTTGCTAACAACAAGGCGGGCCGATTTCTGTTTGATTGAATGTGATATTCATTTAGGAACTCTTATGCCTTTCTACAACTAATTTTCTTTTCTTCTTTAGTTGTCTGAATTCTCCCCCCGCCCTGCTTTTGCTTACTTTATTACCTCAGTTTGGTTTTTCTATCTTTAAATGATACTCTCGTCATATACAGGGCCAAAGCATCTTTGCCGGGATTTAAGGTTCTTCCTCTCCAACAATTTGGAAGCTGGGCCCCCGAGATAACTACCAAATTCGACCCTCAAAAGGACACGTATGTTATGGTAAGTACAGTTTTTCTATCTGAAAATGTCAACTTTTTTTAAGTAATCCGGGAAATTAAACCCTTATTAGTTCATTATTGTTCTTGTCTGAAAGTTCTATTTCAGAAAATAATGGATTAGAGTGGCGAAATCTTAACATATTGAACCAAATTTCAGTTTCTTGAACTTAGTTCCATCCCTGGGTCTATTCATGTTGATGTTAAGATATTCAGGTTGTCTCCTTCTGTTCAATCCTTACAAGTTTGGAAGTTGTAAGTTGATGAAAATTTAAGCTGGAATTCTTTATTGGGTTCCTGCTTTAGTGGTTGGAGCATTAATTCCTAGAGGTCTTTTTTGCAGATGTTTAGGAAAGCTTGGATATGGACTAATTTTTTATTTCAAATTCATTGATCTTTAATCTGACTTTGTAGTGTGACAATTAATATTGTAGTCAGATTGGGTGCTTAGTTATCTTGTAATGCACAATACAATTAAGTTTAATCTGGTTTTGCAATGCAACTTATTAGTGTATATCTAATCATTTGAATTCTGAATGCAGTGTCATCATGGCGTGCGGTCATTACAGGTTGCCAAGTGGTTGCAGTCTCAGGTAAAATATATTTACTTTTTTCTAACCATCTAGCCCCTGTATAAGTTCGCGCAAGGGAGTGCATATTTTACCCGAATCTTCTTACATAATTGTTAGATTAGACACACCAATCACTTTTAGGGGAGGGATCCACTTACTCCAAGAGTAAGTGGAAAAACACTTACTCTACATCATGATCATTCATTATTGGGAAATCCAATGGTTTGAATTGGTGAGTACATCTAAACCATTGGATTTTTCAAGATTGGGTGGCTAAGATGTGGAGTAAGTGCAAGAGTAAGTGGATCCCTCCCCTCACTTTTAATATAAGAAGCCAAGTAAGTGGATTGGATCTTCATGATGGTTTTCTATACCTATAGCACACCAACCAATTCTATAAACAAAGTACATTAGATTGTTTGGCACACTTATCTTCAATTTTTGTTATTGATAAAGAAATATGGGAAGGAATTGTTAACTGTGTTAATATCAATGTTTCAGGGTTTTAGGAAAGTATACAATCTTTCTGGTGGAATCCATGCCTATTCTGTGCAGGTTGATCCATCAGTCCCCACTTACTGATTCATAATATACTTCATTCTTCCATCAACAGAGTCCTTCTTTACTTCCTCTGGGTTCCCATGTATACACAAAATCATTTTGTGCCAAGATTTTGGAAACTTTAGATCATTTTGGAAACTTTTATTGGGCACTTTATAATTATTACTTGAGTGGCAAGCCATGGTTTTTCATTCCCTTTAACAAATAATAATAATAATACAAGTCAAATATTAAATTTAGAGCTCAATGTTGCTCTCTTCAGCTTCTTTAGCATGCAGTTGTTTTGAATCAACAACTGGAATCTTCTGTTTTTAGTATTAAGGTTAAATTTTTGTAGAGCTGTCATTGGCTGCAAAGCAATGTCCTAGAAATGGAAATGGACTGATAAGTATACCTAAAGAACAATTCAACATCTCTATAAGATATATATATAACACTTGGGGGTCATATATATATATATATATATATACTAGTAGTAGTAACAAACAGCATATATGTATGATAGACCAAAATTCATTTATATTTTGTCCTCCGATAAATATTCCCCACCCTTGTGAGAATAAACATTTACCCTTACCACGTAATAGACACGGTAAAGAACTATTATCCTAACACAATCTGTTACTATCATTCATCATTCCATTCTGTGAATCATCACCTGTCACCTTCTTAACACCCTCTCAATTTTCCCATTTCTTTTTATTCTAATTTTTCTCAATTCCACTTTCTTTCATTGTAGTTAGTTTCATTTCCAAGCAATCTTTTTTTCCCATCCTCAAACCCTCATAATATTTTAATACCCACCACCATTTCCCTCTCCTTTATACTCCACCCTTTTCTGAGTTTGTTCTCCCTTCCACCATGGGCAATTGTTGCTCAGGTGGTGCCGATGACCCGGCTGAGAATGATGACAAGGGAGAAACCAATAACCAAGAAAGCAACAGCAGCAACAACAACAACAATGAAGGCTCAGCCACCAACCCATCGCCGCCACCATCTTCTACGAAGCCATCGAAACAAGCCCCTATTGGCCCTGTCCTTGGAAGGCCAATGGAGGATGTGAAAGCTATCTACAGCATAGGGAAAGAGCTAGGGAGAGGACAATTTGGTGTTACACATTTGTGTACACATAAGGCGACAGGAAAACAATATGCATGCAAAACCATTGCTAAGAGGAAACTAGTGAACAAGGAGGACTTAGAAGATGTAAGGAGAGAGGTACAAATCATGCATCACCTTACAGGGCAACCCAATATTGTAGAACTTGTTGGTGCCTTCGAGGACAAGCAGTCTGTGAATTTGGTGATGGAGTTGTGTGCTGGTGGTGAGCTTTTCGATCGAATGATTGCCAAGGGACATTACACCGAACGTGGTGCTGCTTCATTGTTGAGAACCATTGTCCAAATTGTACATACTTGTCATTCCATGGGTGTCATTCATAGGGACCTTAAGCCTGAGAATTTCCTCTTGTTGAGTAAGGATGAGAATTCACCCCTCAAGGCAACAGATTTTGGTCTATCAGTTTTTTACGAGCAAGGTTTTCTTTTAACTCTAAATCATATTTCTTATACATTTCTTTCATTTTTTAATTCAGTTTATCCTTCTTTTGACAGGAGAGGTGTTTAAAGACCTTGTTGGCAGTGCATATTACATTGCACCTGAGGTTTTGAAGAGAAAATATGGACCTGAAGTTGACATTTGGAGTGTTGGTGTCATACTATACATTCTTCTATGTGGTGTTCCTCCATTCTGGGCAGGTTTAAATTCTTCATTCACTTATTTCTAAATACTATGGTTGCAGATATAAATTAGAACAATAAGCATTCCCCTATAGTTGATGATATATCTACATAAGTTGAAACTGAAAACAAGAGTTTGTTTGACAGAATCTGAAACTGGGATATTCAATTCTATCCTAAGAGGTCACATTGACTTCACCAGCGACCCATGGCCCTCCATTTCACCTCAGGCAAAAGATCTTGTTAGGAAAATGTTGAATATGGATCCTAAGCAGAGGTTGACAGCATACCAAGTTCTGAGTAAGTATATAAGTATATTAATTTATGAACTTCCTTTATGTATAAAAACAGATGATTCTAATGAAGCACTTCTTGGGTTAAAAACAGATCATCCATGGATAAAGGAAGACGGAGAAGCACCAGATACACCTCTTGACAATGCAGTGCTGAATAGGCTCAAACAATTCAGGGCAATGGACCAATTCAAGAAAGTAGCTCTCAAGGTAAAGTAAAATAAAACTAAAATGGCTTAATTTCTTCTAAGATTTTATCTTGATTGTATTTTATAAACCATATTAATGATTATAGCTATGGTTCAGGATTCTTACCAACTATTTATCTTTTTAGTTAGCATTTTCAGTTGCTCTATTTGGTAAATGAAATTCTACAAATTAAGCAGAATGGTTTTTAAAATTTACATATGGTTAGGTAATTGCTGGGTGCTTATCAGAGGAAGAAATCATGGGATTGAAGCAGATGTTCAAGGGAATGGATACTGACAACAGTGGAACCATTACAATTGAAGAGCTCAAACAAGGACTTGCAAAACAAGGGACTAAGTTGACAGAACAAGAAGTTAAGCAATTAATGGAAGCTGTAAGTTCTCTACCTCTCTTCTTTGTAGCACAGCATGACAAAATAGCTTCTGCCTAAAACACTTATTTAGACATTTTCTTTTTTTCTTCTGCAAATTACAGGCTGATGCTGATGGCAATGGACTCATAGATTATGATGAGTTCATCACAGCCACAATGCACATGAACCGAATGAACAGAGCAGACCATGTTTATACCGCATTCCAATACTTTGATAAGGATAACAGCGGGTAAAGAGTATTTTCCAAATAAAACCAAATAGATTGAATATATATATATATGTAGCCGGTGTTGACTGAATATTGAAGTAAAGGTTCTAATCATGTTGCTTCGCCATAAATCAGGTACATCACCATTGAAGAACTAGAGCAAGCTCTCCATGAATATGACATGCATGATGGCAGGGACATCAAGGAAATCATTGCAGAAGTTGATGCAGATAATGTAAGTCATATCCTGAATGAATCAATAACATAATATATTTTTTTACAGGTCTAATTATAAATAACTCCTATGCATATGGTTAATATGTTATAGAACTGCATATTTGAGTCTTGTATAGAAAAGTTATGACCAAACATGCATGTATGTGTAGGATGGGCGAATTAACTATGACGAGTTTGTAGCAATGATGACTAAGGGACACGCAGAAGCAGTACCTACCAAGAAAAGGCGCGATTCATTCGTTTCATAGTTAATAGGGATCATCATCTCTTTCAGCCCCGTGCGCTTGGCTGGTGCATAAAATTATGAATGAAGGATCAAAGACTGTGATGCATCATAGCTCTCTTTGGTTGGGAGGGGATATAGGAGAGGAATGGATCAAGGTGGAAAAATAAGAAACAAAATATGAGGGGGGGAGGAACCTAAACTAACCATTGAGGAATGGAAAGATATGTTAATCCTAGGTGTTTGTTTGTTTGGTTTTTTATATTTATTTTCCTTTTCTTTCCAGTGAAAGAAATGTATTATAATTGCCACTGACTTAGGAATCAAAACAAAAAGGTGTTTTTTACTTTCTGTACTAATTCTTTGTCATTACTAAATTTAATTATATATGGATTTAATCGTGATGGATTGTCTCTGTAAATATTTTACCAGTCACTACATCATTAAAAGTATTTGACTCAGTAATAAATATCTTAAAAGTGTCATTATAGTATAAAAACATAAGTGCCAGTACATCAGAATAAAACTACACAAATACATGCTGATCCTATGAATTGATTTAGAACTCAGCCATTTATTGACAATGGCAGATCTTCATTTGTATCACTTTCTATGGCTAAAATGTTATACTAAGTAAACTAACCCTAGAAGACGCAAAATCACACTAGTTTTGCTTTAACTTATCGATGAACATGCATGATATGAATGTCAAAAAAGGCTTCAATTCCGTGGGATTAACTAATAAGCACAACCATTCAATGCAATTATGCTTTAATTCAATACTTTAGCAACTTAAACCATATCCATACATACTCAAATAACAACACACAATCAAAACGCACAGCATAATAGCATGGATATACATATGAAGCGAATTTGCAAGCGAAACCCTAACACAACGAAATTGTTGAATTCTACTACTTATCGTAGATGTCCTCGTAGAGGACGAAGGCGGTGCCAGAGTAACCACATTATTGCCATGATATAAGGTGTTTGAAGGTGTGACATAATAGTGCATTATTGTGCTTCTTTACTTTCCCATCATTAGGTTTTACTATAACTTAAAATAATCGAAAAGAAGTTGGACACTAGTTATTGTGCATCATTATTGTGCCACATTACTTTGACACTAGTTACTTAAACAATGAGATGAGTAATCTAATAGTTATTTAAATTTAAACAATTCTCAAGAGACAATGAGACATGCGATATAAGACTTATTTCTCAACAACCTATCCTATATTCAAACCCAAAAAAAATACTCACATACCACATACCATAAACTAGTTTTGGCAAGTTCATTTAAGCTTTATTTAATTTGTTAGCTAGATTCCTAGATGTAAAAATATTTACCCTAAACTTGGGCAATGTAAAAATATGTTCCCAACAGTAAGAGGATGAGCACATTTTTTGGCCTACTTTGACTATTAACAAAAACATTATATCCACAAAACCATTAATTCCGTTGATCCCCTCATGAGTCAATGCTCATCATAACATATATCTAGTTTTCCATAGTTCAAATACCCCATTACTAGAAAAACTTGTCACGCTTCAACTAGGCCTATATGTTGAAAAAGTAGCAATCAATAATATACATACACATTCATTTGTATAGTAGAAGTCGCAGTTCCTTATTCCCAAGGTCCCTCTCCTATCCACTCAGTCATGGAACGAAAGGAGGTAAACTTCAATGTACATATATACAATTTTAACATCACCCCATTTTTTTATTTCCCACCACCTTTTCAACAAAAACCTTTTTGCTTGTTGAAGAATGAACAACAAAGATTGTGACATATACTTTGATATATTTATGCAGAAAAAACGAATCACCTCTGTGCCTCAGTTTGGAGGGTGGGACCAAAATGCACCTGGAGCTACCAACTATTCAATGGTATTTACACAAGCTCGAGCCAACAAAAAACACATGAAAACCGACTTGACCGAAATCAAGCGCCACAGCCTTGGAAATGAACACAATTTTGTGAATACCAAACGTGGTCATAGTCACCATGCTCATGATGATCCTATTGTCAAGGCGGTGAGATAAATTTCTTATTACTTGTTATTATTTATGTTTATAACTCAAGATTTCTGTTACTTTGAACTTCCCACATTTATGTTTATGATGATGCATGCAGCGGAAAAAGAGGATTGTGACCTACATAAATTGCTGCATCAGGCCTTGATGATGATAAGAACCACTCCTTGATACTAGACATGTTAGGGATCTATCACTTGTAAATATGTACATAGATCATCAAACACTAGTTCAACACAAATCTGGCCATTAGTTTTCTCTTTTTATCTTCACTGCTTTTCATAGCATCCAACCAATGTATGTTACATATTTACATCAATGGATCGAAAAAAGCTATCATGAAATATGTATTTACATGTCATTGATTGTAAGTTATTTAACATATTCAAACAAATTGTTAAAGAACTTAACTCAATCATCTAATTATACAACTATAATATTAACTGCACTATCGTATCTTTTATGGATGAACAAAAAATATCAATATATATATATATATATTAACTAAAGCATTTCTGGATGAACTATAATATATATATATATATATTAATATATGAGTTTGAATGGTTAACAACTTAACATAGTAACATAAGAAGTATGTATTAGGAAAGCATTTATGGATTTAAACAAAATATGTATTCAGAGATGAATTTTCAAATATTTACAAACATATATTTCTAACGTCTGTATCCAAGCCCATTTCTTAGCCCAATATGATCCATTTCGTAAGCCAGAATGACTGGGTTTGTTTAAAAAATACAAAAGCAAAATGATATATCACGGTTTAATAATTGCAAGTTCATTTTAGGTCAAAGGAACAAACTCAAAGAACCAATAATATCGTCTAGGAATGAAGTTGACTGTTTTAGCATCTAGCTCATACATAATAATTGTAGAATTAAGATCTCTGGTACTTAATGGTGTCTCGAACCAATTAAAAATATCATTTAATTAAAATAAAAAAGATATAAAATATAAAATTATATTTTATATTACTTGATATAATTTTATTGGATAGGAACATATAAACATTGTCTATTTGGGACAGAGGATCGTTTTCAATAATTGTATACTACATGGACAAAATAGTTGGGTGGTTGATTTCAAACTTGCTGTGCTTGATGGATGACATGTTCAAACTTTAGGGGACACAAGCACAAAAAGATTGTAGGCCTCGGTGGAAATATCAAAGTAAGTAACCAAAGTTGATATATATGCTTAAATCACACACTTTCTATATTTCATTCATGATCAACATGAACAAATGAAAATTTTGTTTATGCCATTATCTCCACAACCCATGGAGAGGAAAAGAGTACATACAACATAAGAGGATGTGCCAATTAACTTATGGTTAGTGACATTGTGAAAATCAAATTGGCCTTTTGTCTAACATTGCATATGCATTTAGATAAGATTCTTGGGGTTCACTTACAAATATGCCATGATGCTCAAATGGCAACATCATCCACCCAATACTTGTCCTCCATCTAAATACCCATTGGCTAATATAATTATAAAACCAACATTATTAAATTATTAATATAAATGTTCTTTGACATGGTGGGGATGGTGTGAGAAACAATAGACTTTGATTTAATTGGGACTAATATTGGACTACATTGGGTTAGTACATAAAAAAAAGATTATGAAACTTAAGTGAGTATTTCTGTATAGTGGGCAAGAGGGAGTAAGAGAGAAGTTAGAAATATAATATTTCTTGTATAATGATCTCTCCTCTAATTATATTACTTATAATGACATTATTGTTCATTGAAATGGGGCTCTGATGTCATGGATGACATCATGGTCCTATCCAATTATACATTCAACTTGGTAAGCCTACTCATAAGCCTATAAGACTCTTAATCATCTTATACAGTGTCTTCCTTCGTACGCTATCTTAGAGGTTAGATTCTAGACATTGCTTTTTGAAAGATCAATCGAGATTTTTGAGATGTGATTTTGGTCTTTTGGACTGTATTTCAAATTACAACCCAAAGATCCTAACCGGACTTTCCAACTAGCAGAACCTAGGATCTAGACTCGAAGATAGCTTACGAGACAAGATACACTAATGATGTATAAGAGTTTAGTAAGTTTATGATTAGGCTTGTCAATCCGATTCAAAGATTAGACACAACCATAATATCATCCATAATGTCACTAGACCTTTATTGAAGGCAAGTAAGCTCATTCCAAGTAATGTAAATAGGGAAAACCATTTTACATGAATCATCATATTTGTAACTCCTCTCTTAAATAAATATTATCTTAAGCATTGGAATTTATTTTCCATATACCCACCGAAAGTGCTCCAAAAGTTCACCCTAATTAATCCACTAGTGCCACATCATGTCCTATTCATATTCCAAGGGAAACACTCTAGTACAAATTTTCATCAATGTTTGGTCATTGGCTAATGAAAGTTCAAAATCAACAATATTAAATTATTATTATCATAACCCACTTATTAACGCCTTAAATTTAAGAATGTCACAGATAATGTGAAACGTGTTCTATTCTTATTATATCCCAAAGAAAAACACTTTAGTACAAAAATTCATTCCTGAGTGTTAAGTGTTTGCTCATTGATGGGGCCGTTTTTCCCACAATGCCCTCCTTGAGCCACGTTGCCCACTTCACAAACCAAAGAAAAAAAGTTGATTTATTTTATTCTTTGAAGATGTCAATCTTGAAGGACTCTTTTTGTGGCAAAGGTGACCTAACTTTCTATAGCCTTATCCACCATTGAAATGAAATGAAACATAAAAAAAGGTTGTACTCTCTCAAACCCAAATTGTTGACCACATTCATGGAACACAAACTACATTGCTCTTGTCACAATTCACTAACCCAAAAAATAAGGCAAGAGAAAAAGTAAACAGCTTTAAGTGTTTTGGCTTTTTTATTTTTAAATTCCCTAAATTAATAAATAATTCATCTGCGATATGTTAATCTTGAAGGTTCTAACGATCAAAGAGTCTAATTATTATTAGATATGAAACTTACACAAAAATATACCCAATAAATTGATATACTAATTTGTAAGATCAAATAATTGGAATTGACAAGTGGGTTTTAATTTAAATATTATGGAGAGGGTGTGACCGTCCAAGTTGTACATGTTGAGTAATTTTGTTGAATATATAAAAGATGAAGTAGCCATTAGGACAAGTTGTATCTGTAAAATTAGAAAGATGGGTGTCTTTTTCAGCATAAAGCCAAGGAAATAGCTACATGTTGATAAATGATTGGGAAGTGTGAGAAGTTGCATTATATGCATTGGTATTTGTAAAAAAGGATAAAAGTGAAGTCATTAAGAAGAAGGAAGCGATCCATTATGGGATATGGTGAGGTCATGGACCACCCAAAACAACTATCACTAAATCAATATCACCAAACTTTGGTGATGGGTCACTAATTTAATACTTTTCTTATAAATAGAGAGAGTAAGACTTTTAAACATGGTCTTTATATTATCTATCATTATATTTTCATAAAAAAGTTTATGAAAGTCAAATTGTAAAGAAAACTACGAGGAAATATTTATGATTGTTTGACATATGATTTTTGAAGGAATATTTTAAAAAAGCTTTGGTGATGGATTTACTTTATTTGTTGAGATAATTTTTTTTTTAACTTTATATATATATATATATATATATATATATACATGGAGTTGAAACTTGAGATAGGGAAAGTGATGATAGGAACAAAGATCACATTAGGGGAACAAAAATCGGAGCACAAGTTGTCTATGTCACTTTTATGTGTTAACAATTACAAATTGACACATCAATTAAAGTTGCACCATAATAACTAACAAAAGTTAACAAAATATAAATGTGAGTTTGTAATTAGTGACACGTAGAAATGACATAGAAAAGTGACATATACAAATTGTGGTCCAAAAATCACAATGCCCAACAAAATTTATGTTCTCATGTCTCAAGTCAATCATAGTCTTTCAAGTAATAAAAATAAACTATTTTTTATGATTTTTTAATTACTTCTTATTTTTTTATTGGATTAAGACATAATGAGACACCAAATATTGAGACATATAATCTCTATTTTTATGAGTACTGCACCTAGTGATGGCAATATGGGCTTGGCCCGACGGCCCAGCGCGTTTTGATCGACATTTTTGGCGGGTTGGGCTGGAGATTTTAGCCCAAAAGCCCATATTCAATCTAGTTTGGAAGCCCGTTTTTTAGACGGGTCGTGCTAGCCCAGCGGGCCAACATTAGTATTGCTTTACCATTTTAAGATTACATGTATTCCAATAATGTAGTCAATTTAATATTATTTTCCAACCGAACAATTTACATTTATCGTGTGCAACTAATTTATTATTCATATATAAGACATTTATGATTAAATTACTTATCAATGTATTTTATATCATATACAATACAAGACATTTACATATGAGTGTGATTTATACCATATATCATATTTTGTTTAACTTAATTATATTTATCACTTTTTTGTTTAAAAAATTACACCTCTCATACATGGTTGATCAATGTAATATATGTTTATAAATTAAGGGTTTTTGTAAGTGTAGAAAATGGAAGGATAATTTGTGTAATTTCACTAAAACTCATGGAATATCAATGTAATTTAAATTTGTTTTGAAAAGAAAAAAACGGGTCAGCCTGCTGGTCTGCCAGCCCTGCCAAATATGGGACGGGCTGCCATTTTGAGCCCATTTAGCAATAAGGGTCGGGCCAGCCTAGCCCATATTTTGGCAGGCCAAAGGCGGGCTGGATAAGGTCGGGTCGGGCTGACTCATTTTGCCACCCCTAACTGCACCAAATTCTTATATGTAGTATGAAAATAAAATTTAAGGGTTTAGTTTTTACTAATTTGTTATTTATACTTCATAGCAATAGTAATTCATCCACAATTTATTAATAGTATTAGCTTTTTAGTAATTTGTTATTTATGCTTCATAATTCATCCATTATTTATTATTTGTTTTATTAATTGTATACGAGTATAATTCTAAAAATAATCATTAATATTGCATTCGTTTTTTAAATAGATCGATGATATGAACAAATTTGATTTGTTAAAAATACACGTGAAAGAGTAGAGATAATATTATTTTTAACACACTCTATAAATATAGACATCTTCTTATCAATTGATTGAATTAAAATGTAAGATTTATTCTTATATCTTATTCACATTATATTTTCTAGAAACTCTATAAAAAAATTAATACACTTCCCATATTTTCTCTAGTCTCTACTAGAGGTGTCAAAATGGGCGGGCCGGCCCGCCACAACCCGAAATTTTGTAGGGCTTGAATATTAAATTTGACTTTTTTTAGTGAATCCGGACATTTTAGCCCGGCCCGATGTAACGACCCGATTTTATAACCCAAAATTTTTAAAACTTTATTAAATGTAAATATTAGTTAAGTTTCCCAATTCAAAATGCGGAAATAATCAATAATACATTTTCATCGAAAACATTACATCACCTTCTACTTTAATCCATAATTCATACAATTATCCTTTGTTTCAATTACAACACTGATAAAGGTAATCATGCTAATTCTTATTACATCTTTTGAAAGAGATCATTTATACAACATAGTTACTTCAACATATTCCTCATACTACATACATTATACAAATACAATTTTGGAATACAAAAATAACTACTCCAGTCTATACTCCCATCAGCAAACATCCACGACGCAACAGCAACATCCTGAACTCATATATAACACATAGACAAGGAAAAACAGAGGGAGTAAGAACCAACTACGGCGACCGTAGCGTGAAATTACATGGAGTAATATCATTAAAGTATAAAAACCAATACAATCATCTAAAATCAATCATAGTAAACATATACCATTTATATATCAGTCAATACCTAACCCACATAATGTTCACATATTCAATTGGTATAATCATCACGTTTCACTTAGATAATTCAACACGAAGGGCAGGTCTAAATTCCATACCACGAAGGGCAGGTTTAAATTCCATACCACGAAGGCAGGTCAAAATCCATACCACGAAGGCAGGTCAAAATCCATACCACGAAGGCAGGTCAAAATCCATACCACGAAGGCAGATCAAAATCCATACAACAACATCAATCACAATATAATATTTCCACTGCATTATTCTAACATTGCAACTTCCTCAAAACACAAGACACCACATCAATGTCATAAACATAATGTATCTCATATCCTACCACAACAAAACCACTCACAACATCATCATCACATAATATAATTATGTCCATTTATCACCAACAAGCGGTTCATCACAAAATCATTATTACAAATAAACCCACGTATGTTTATAGCAAATAAGCGACTCACAACTTAATCATTTTCATAGACATACTCGTCTCCACATTTAACAAATCAACAACTCATCACACAATCATTGATACAAACACACCCATATATGTTTATAGCAAATCAACCATCCATAACACAACATTATCATAAATAAACCACACACAACATATTCTTCATCATATAACACATTAACGTTAGAACCATCTTCTCACATGGGCCATAAACACCCAAAAGAGTTTCTATCCGTTAATATGCTCCGATTCTTGAGGGAAATCGGAGAATGATGACTATAATGAATTACTCTAAGACCACAATGGTCTTCTCCCTCACCTTAGGTTGCGTAAGCTCCGTTGCTCCGCAAAAGAGCTCAATCTCCCTCCATCTCCTTCAACCTCTATTGTTGCTTTTTCATCTCCAAAGCACTCCAATGTTCCATTAAGAAGCAAGAGGAAGAGGTTTTGCTGTGTTTTTGAGGTTTAGTGGAGGGAATGGTCGAAATCCATGAGGAGTCGCCGCTAGGAGTGAAAGGGGAGAAAAGAAAATGAAGATTAGGGTTTCTAGATCCCTTTTTTCACTTTTATAGCTCAGACACTCGTGTAATCGATTACCATATGGTGTAATCGATTACAATGTGAAAAATGCACATGTCTGATGTTTTTAATTATTATGTAATCGATTACGAGTAAAGTGTAATCGATTACATCATGTAAAATACACAGGTCTGATTAGTTTATCAGCATGTAATCGATTACCAGGATTGTGTAATCGATTTCACTGTGTCAACAGCCCAAAATTGCCATTTCTCGCCCAGGCGAGACAACTCTCGCTCAGGCAAGAATCTCTCGCTCAAGCGAGACTTCCAGGACTGATACTATAATTTTAAAGACTCAAAATTAGAATGTTACACCCGACCGGGCTATATTAAAACCGGCTCGGGCCGGGCTTACCCGGGCGGGTTCGGGCTACCCGTTTTCTCTTATTTTAAAACTTTTTTTGGGACTTTTTGGCTAGGTAATAAGTTTAAGATGAAAATTATTTTACAAAATAAATTATGATAAAAAAATAGATAATATATACTAAATATTGTGTAATGAACTTTGAATAAAAAATAGAGTAATGTCTATAACATAAATATTTATAAATTACAATAATGTTATCAAGTTAATCATTATATTATTTTTCCTATTTTGCTTAATATCCTTTTAAGCACATTAGCAAAATAGTGTATCAAATTAACTGAGAACATTAAACTATATAGATTCTATTTTTCTTTTTTTAATTGTATATTTAATTAGATTTAACTTCTACAACAAAAACATAATAAAGAAAATAATTTTTACAACGAAACTGAAAAACAACTTAATTGTTTACCGTAGAGAACTCAACACAACCAAATTTAACATAACAATTTACAATGAAAGTGTTGATAAAGAGTATACAAAAGATATCCATACACAAAGTAAAGAAATATTATGATGATAATTATACTTCGACACATAGAATTCATTTTGAATTTGAGTCTATACTATCATTACTATAAACTAAAGTGATATTATTTTTTACTGTATCCATTTATTATATTGAAGTGAAGTTACAAATTATATTGTGTTAGAGATTGAGAGTCTAATATAAATAAAATATTTAATGAATAAGTTATGTTATGAATCATATCCGTAGACTTAATATCATGTCTTAGCTCAAACACATAGCATTATATCTATAAGTTTGGTTGCATTGAGTATAACAATTGTGTTAAAAAAGTTATGCATTAATATCAAATGATATATATATATATATATATATATTAAATATGTTAATATTTAAATATTTTTTTAATATTATGCGGGCCGGCCTGCCACAACCCGCATAGGGCGGGCTTGAGCTACATTTTGATATACAAAAATTGTATCCGGGCTTTTCAGCCCGACTCGGTTTAGCCCGAATCCGATACGGGCTAGCCCGAACCCATTCGGGTAGCCCATTTTGACACCTCTAGTCTCTACCACTCATAAACTAATATAAGAAAGGGTCTCGTTAACATTCCCATCTAATTCTTACTGGTACATTTTCAAAGTGTAATATTCTTCTACACTATTATCTATCATACATCATTCAATTTTAATTATCATTGACTCTTAAATAAAAATGTTATAATTAAATGGTGAATGATATATTGAATGTGTATAGATATTACACTCTTCTACTATTAGGTCTAGTGTTATGAAAATTGGTTTGTGTCTGTCGGTTCAATCAGTAAACCGATGAACCAGTCTCAATACTGGTACGGTACAACAATTATATTGCTCATGTAATCATACCAGTCAAAATTCACAAAAACCAGTCATACCGGTCGGTTTTCAATTGAACTGTATCAGTCATACTGATCACTTTCATTTAAAATATTTTATATATAATGAAAATGACTTATTTTTACCAAAATATTAGCGTAGAAGATCAAACACATAACTTGTACATTCTTTTTACTTCTAAAACATGATATGTCATCAAGTGATACATTTTTGTTTTAACAAATTCTATAAATAATTTTTTTATCGTATTCTTATTACTTTTTCAACATATAAAAATATATATATATATATATATATATATATATATATATATATATATATATATATATATATATGACTTCATAAAGAACAACGGGTTGAATCATTACAATGATTAGGTCACATGCTATACATTTTCTCATGATTAATATAGGATGACAAAAATACCAATTCATAAGTATCCATCAAAAAACCTACAAGTACTCACAAAAATAGTTTTAGGTCATCCAAGTTTGAAAAGTATAAAACTTTTCCCACTTTGTACAAACCGTGTGCAACAGATCCATGACTTTCACCCAACTCAAGGCACTTCTTTTTAGGTCTTTACATCAAGCCATGCATAGCTGTCAAATTAAGCCATGTTCACTCTCTTTGGTAACTACCCACAAAAGTTAATCTAAATTTTGTAAAATAAACTAGTTTATTCAATTACAAGACTTTCTTAAAATTAATTTTTATAATATATATCCTACATAAAATAAGGTTAAAGGGTGTGATGAAGTTTTCCTCCTCTAATTGTTCCTTTCATAAGTTAACATTTGACCTACGATACATGAAGATGTAGTATTGTATTACATTACTAGAGCAATACCCATTTTAATAGAATTGATATAAGGATTTTCATTTTTTTGAAAAATATGAATACATATTCTTCTTTATGGGAAAGATAAGAATATATTTAAAATCAAATGGCATCATATTATATAATATAATATTAAAGTGATTTAAATATTTCCTTTAGAGATGTCTATTTATTATTTTGATTAGTTATAATATATTATTAGAGTGATTTAAATATTATACTATTTAAATTTATTTTTATAATATATCATATTTTGTTTAACTTAATAAATAAACATATTTTTAAATAATGTTTAGACTCTTGAGTTTTTAAATAAATAAATATAAACAACGTGGGCTTATATATTTATAAAGTGGATTTTAATAAATAGCATGTATAATTTTTTACAACCTTGAGTAAAATTTAATAAATATAAACAACATGTATTAAACATTAACAAATATTAGGAAACGAGTACAATTTAGTAATTAGCTTATTATTCTTTTTGGATAAGCAACGTGTCGAGCATCACTCCTTGTTACGGTAGAGACGCAACTGCAGTGAATCAAACCCTTATTTAATATTAACGAAATCTCGTCCTATATACGTTATCCAATGTAGTTGCCTTTTCTGGTTAAGACTCATTTATTTGGACAAAGATCTGGTGTTCCCATATGTTTGCCTTGGACCAATCAAAATATATTATATTAATTAAAAAATTAAATATTTATAATTTATTCTATTTTTACTTCATTTTAATTGATACGAAATAGACTCGAAGATATGGTTGAAGACTAATAATCCTATCCCATTTATTTTCCTCTAAACTTCAATTTCGTACACCAAAATCAAAGAATCATAATCTTACCACCTTCAACACATTTTTCTATACGAATTACTCACTTTATTATTATATACTCCTATTTTGTATTGTTTCTTATTTATTTTTGTCTAGATTAAATATATTTTTAATAATTTGTTTTGAGGATGTAACATTTACATAAATAATCATCTCCAATACCAAAGAGTTAAGTTATTATTTTTATATTTATATTAAATATTAAATAATAAAAGTGTCATGTCATTCTTTTTAATACTGTGTGGTTATGTTTGGTTTAAGAATGAAAGTGGAAGGAAAGAAAGTTGAAGGGAAAAAAGTAATAGAAAATGGGATGATTGAAAATTGAATGAAAGTAAGAGGAAAAAATGCGTATTTTACATAACATATTTAAAATGACATAAGTTCCTTCGATATTTATATATATAATTATGTAGTATATCTATTTTTTAGATTGCAAATTACATAATTAAATAATTTATTTTAATAATATTGACTAATATTTTTAAAGTAACGTATAAACTAAGTTTAATATAACAATATTTTTTTATAAAATTCAATGAAAATCATTAACGCGTAAAAAATATAACTTATATTTAACAATGACTTTTATATTTCTAATCATCCCACTTCCATAGATTTGCATTTTGACTTTCTAATTTATTTATTATTTATCACTTTGATGGTAATTTTAATTAAAATAAAATTAAGTTAATCAATTTCACATAAAAATGAATATAAACAAATAAATTCACTACATTATATTTATTTTCATATAAATTATCATTCTTTCAATTCATTCATGATAGAAGGAGAAATTATAAATTTTTTATGGTTTTCCATCCTTCATTTTCTTCCAAAATTAGGGAGAAAAAGTTTTGTATAAAACTAATACATATTTTTTTTCTTTCCCTCTTCTTTAGTATGTGAAGCAAATGGTGGAAAATGACATTTTTCACTACTTTTCTTTCCTTTTATTTTATTTCTTATTATTTTCTATAATCAAACATAGTATAAATCCTAGAAAGTAGAGTTTTTTTTTTTGGATAGAAAAGACTCTATCCAAAATTTTATTTAAGAGAAGTGTTTGAACCTCTCCCTTTGATTTTTGTTGTTTAATTTTAGCAAACAAATAGGATAAAATAATTAAAAATGTATTATAGTAATAATTTGAAGTAAATTTATGGATGATTGGATGATAGAGGAAGAAGGGTTGACATGGATATGAGAGAGTAGAATTGTGTTTGACATCCACAAAAATCTAACATTATCTCAGCCTCTCATTCATTTTTTTGCATAAATATAACTCTTCCTTTTCCATTCATTGCCCACCAATTGTTCTATCTATTGCCCCTTACACAAACAACAACAACAACAAAAACATAGAAAGAAGAAATAGTTTATTCTGTGTTTTGCACAGAAGAATAACAATTGAGTTGTGGTGAAGAATTTGTTGGAGTGAAGGGGAGGACCCACCCACCCTTCACATTCATCATCCTCTTCATCAATCTCCCTTAATCTTATATTTTTATATTTATATGCACCTCCTCAAAGGTTGTCCTTTGTATTGTTTTTCATTGTTTTTTGCAGATCTTGAGTGTTAGGTGGGGCCTAACACTGTTTCTAACCTGCTAGATCTATTCTATAATTTTAAACATTAACTATTCCTGCAAGATTTGTTTAGTTATATAAATCCATCTCCACCTACTTTTTTCTTGCCAATTCATTTTTCAAGGTGTTGTAGAACTTTGTATGAGATCTTGGTTCCATCACCTCCATTGCTTTGTTTGGTTCATCCATTTCTAAAGATTCATTCTTCATTTAATGACAACTATTTAGGTTGTCTCTTTATGGTTGTGCTCTTTTATTGGAGAGAATTATTGGTATTAACTGCTGAGCTATAAGCTTTGTTTGTTACACCAATATCCATAACAGTAGTTGAAGTCAATTTTCCCTTATTTGTTCATTCGTGTGGGTTGTCTACCTTACTTATTCTGATCATACTTTGGTCTATAGAGGAGCCCACCATTTGGTTTTGGTGGGCTTTCATTAAAACCAATAAAAATTCAATCTTTAAAAGGAGCTTTGAAGGTTCCAAATTTGCTTCAGCGTTTCTTTCCAACAAGGAAAGGAAGGGTGTGTCAATTTGTCAAAATAGTGAGGTTATTTGGTGGGATTTCTATCTAATTAGCCATTGGTTGTTGTTCCATAATTTGCTTAACTACAAGGCATATACCAAACTCAAACTTTGAACCTTGAAACACATCCTATCTTCTAATGCTTCTTTACTTTATCACTTGTGTCTCATTCTTCCTGTTTTTAAAGCCTCTACTCTTTCTCAAACCACTCCCATCATGGGCAAGTGAGGTGAGATTGATCTCCTTGTCTTTGAAATCCATCTCTCAGTTGTTTAGGAATCAGTTTTTGGTTGGTTTTCCTTATCAAATTAGTACAAGAATGTCTCTAGGGAAGAAAACCCTTCATACTTCAAAAGTAGAGAATGTTGAGGACACTCAAGACATGTCAGTGTTGGACTTGCCAGAGCTTGTGTTGGAATGCATTCTTGAGAGGCTCCCTCCTTCTTCACTATGTCAAATGGCTGGTGTTTGCCATTCCTTGAGGGAGAGGTGTGTGAGTGATCACCTTTGGGAGAGGCACATGAAACAGAAATGGGGTGGAGTGATTGGTCCAGTTGCTTTTAGGGAATGGAAATGGCATGTTGCTTCGAAGAGGAGTGTTGGCAGTGCTAGACATGGCAAGCAAAGGAACTTTATGAGGCTTGTATCTTTTTCTTGGCCTTTTTCATGGATGAGAGTAAAGGTTGATGCAAATAATAGCATCAAACAGTTTAGTTCTTTGCCTAATGACTCGGTCATGGCTTGGTATCTTGCTCTTGAGAGTGGCAACTTCTGGTTTCCTGCTCAGGTCTATAACCGTGAGGTACCTATGAAACCCACCTTGTGTTTTTTCTTTTGAAAACATATATATAACATGGTTCCCTGGAAAGTAAAACAAGTTAGTTTTGGATGGTATTTAGAAGATGATTGTGTTTTCACACTAGTTACATTTTTTCTGTTGGTGGTGCAGAATGGCCATGTTGGGTTTATGTTATCATGCTATGATGCTGAGCTTAGCTATGATCCACACACTGATACCTTCCAAGCCAGGTAATTGGACACCTTTCTTGTTCATCATAGCTTATAAGTGTAAATTCCTACAGTCTGTATGTATGTTTCCCATCATAGCTTCTCCCAATTTTATTTTATTCTGAAGAGTTTCCACAAGGAATTTAGATATATACAATAACAACCAAGCCTTAGTTTCACTAGGTGGGGTCGGATACATCGATCAAACAACGCCATAAGGAATTTACATCTATGTTATTGATTAATTGTCTATTACAGGTATCCACCACATGGAAGAAGGGCAGTTTCAATAGAACATGACATCCCATGGGAAAGGCTAAGAGCACCACCTGTTGATACTCCTCCACATGATCTTCATATTTCTGACTGTCTAAATGATTTGCATCCCAGCGATCACATCGAGATTCAGTGGAGGAGAAATAAAGAATTTCCTTATGGTTTGTTCTTCACTCAAACATAATATTCTACTTTTGCTGATTGCTTCAGCCAGTAAAAGGTTGGGAATCATATCATTAAAGATATATTCTAACAAATATTGGATATAAGCAGAAAAGAAAAAACTAGGATTTGTACAAACCACTTGACCATCTTAATCTCTTATAATAGTACATCGATAGGTGCAGTTGAGTTCAATTTGAAGTCTTTGATTAAAATGATTATTTTTCCTCTATGAATTTTGCAATTCCATACCCTTCTTGTTGATAAGGTTGTGATTGTAGAAAATAATTTTGCTTCATATTGATATTCTTGACGATATGCCCTATTGTGGCAGGTTGGTGGTACGGCGTTGTAGGTCACTTGGAGTCATGTGATGGGAATGAAAATTACTGCCTCTGCAAAAGTAGTGGTGAGTTAATGGACTTATCTTCTAGGTGAAAGTGATTATCATTAATTATTTTTTCTAGGCTATAGTTTTTATCATTTATATGATTCATGTTTTTTCCTCCCTTCTAGTGGGACTATGTTCTGGCTATGAATGTCAAGTGGATGAATAGAAGGACATGGTTTATAAAGAATGGTTGAAAGAATGACTGTAGGATATAGATGAGTTCTGTTTTCTTAGTTTCAAGTTTCAACTGAATGTAGTGTATAAAGATGCAAAAAATGGTAAGAGAATAAAGATAATGATTAGGAATTTGGAAGACCGGAACCAAGTGAAGTTTAAACTCTGCTGTTTTGTGGATTTAATATTTAAAGTTTTGTTGCTTACAATTATTGTGGAGATTATAAAGTGGAAAAAATGACATAAATCTAAACTTTACTTTGACAGACCAAACCATAATTTGAGCAAGGTCCCTTTCCTTAGTCCAATAGGAGTATATAAAACTTGGACCACCTTTTATTGTATAGGATTGGTCCCCTAGACATATCATGGTCAGCATGTCATAATTCCACAAACATGTTTATAACTGATGTCTCAGTGGATACATTTATGGCCAACTATGTTAAAAGAATTCAGTCACTCTTATGGTCTGTTATCTTTTTACAATGTGGGGATACCATAGTCGCTATAAGCTTGTAAAGCCTATTTCCATTTTTCTGATCCTGGTAATTATAATCAAAATGTTTACAACCTTTGGCTTAGATATATGATCTGACATTTCATTTAACACTATAAAATCAAGTTTCTACATCTTCCTGGCCATGAATAAATGATTCGACTTTCACGTGATATTTTTTTAATCTTCCTGCCTGGGAAATTCTTTTGTGAAAAACACTTTGATAACAGATGTTTCTACCAATTTTTATCAAGTTTTTATTAGTAGTTCTTCAAAATGGCTTTATATTTTGACTTATTGTACTACTTTCACCTGAAAGTTCATGCTCTCTCATATTTGAGATGATATCTATTTTGAATGGCCTCTGTTGTGATGTTGTGGACATGCAGTTGAACCACCAAAAGCTTTTACCATAAATATTTTGCCAATTGCCTTAGCAATTTTGGTTGCAATTGATTTTTTGAGATATGAAATTCCGTTTGTATTACACAGAAAATTAAAATTATGAATTCTCCAACTCAAAATCTATGAGCACTACTAAATATTGAATTGAAGTATGCTCAATGTTTTTAAGTCAGGGCATTACTTCTTTTTTATATTTATATCCATTTCTAAAAGGGGATTTATTAGGATTCAAACAAAGTTGTTTGACACTGAATGTGTTGGTTTCAGACACTGTGGTGCTAGAGTTCAATCAGTACACTCCTGACTCGCGTTGGAGAAGGACAACCATCAGTAGGAAAGATCATAGGGAGGAAGGAAATGAGGGTGATGGCTTTTATGGAGGAATCAGAAAGATTGAGAATGAGATTTCCATTTGGAAACACCTTTGGCCTTCTGAAGTCTTGGACTAATTGCATCAAATCAAGTTTTCAAGATAGCATTATGTCAAGACTAGTATTCTTAATTCATCAACCAAAGCATTGGCAGGTTCTACATTATAGAAAGGGGTATAGCAGTATAGGATTCCTATTCAGCTTAATGATCTTTCAGGCTATCCTATTTACTTACCCCCCATTGTTGTTATCTTTTTTTTTAATGGAAAAAGTTTAGGTGTATTCATGCCATTTATATCATTGTAGATTACTCATTTACACATTAATGGATTGAATATTCATTCCACAATTTATAGAATCTATCTATTCTCAAATTAGTAAAGTTTTTAAATCACATAGGGGGAGACGCCCGGTTCCTACTAACTGAACACAGGCAACTTCTTTATTGAAAAGTCAGTCTGAAAGCATACTTTCGGGGCTTCGTCTTCTCCTTTCTTTAGTGAAGGCAGGCATCTGAAAAGGTCTCTGGACTGAGGCTTAACCACTCCTGTTGTGACGGATTCGGACGTGGATACGGATGCTCACTCGGTTTCGGATTGCTATACAGCTTAGTAGTGAGGGGATATAGGATGTATGTCAGATACAATTTATGGGCAAATAGATCATTAGAAATATATGTCTAAAGAATGCCCCCTGTCTCTTACTCTATATACATTAGGCAACTGATTTTTTTTAAATATGATTTATATGATTAAGGTGTATAGCCTCACTGCTTCTGTGATCTGCAACACTTAAGGAGGCGCAGTTTAGTCACATCCATTCTAGCATTTTTAACTAAGTGTTTAGGTAGTTGCACCTAATCTACCATTCAATGTTTTGTTTTCTCATAAATTTGGATGTACATTCAAGAAAAATCAAATAGATAGCTTTGAATGAGGTTTTCCGTCCCTTTCGATGTCGGCCTTATTAATGTTGGATTTCATAAATGTCAAATGAAGTTGTTGTATATTGGCTATGGCTAAGCAACTTAATTCATGATCTTTTGTTGATTATCATGACCCATATTATGTTGTCTTCTCGATAAAGAATCTACATTACCTTCCAAAAATATAATGCAATTTTACATGTTTCATTCTAATACAATCACTATTCTTATGCCCAACTCAAGCTTTTAGGCAAAACAGAAACATAAAAGGTTAAACAAATGAACAAGAAAAAAGGAGGGCAAAACGAATGTTACTTCCTGATAATACCATCACTAGATAATTTATTCATGAAATGTCATAGTTGATTAAATTACTAAATATCCAATAAAGTACAAATGAATTACAATGTTTGATTGTTGAATCACAGGACAAGTAAAGAAGGCATGCATGTGATTCTTCTTGGAACTCTAGGATGAGTTTATGAAACTTCTGGCAGCATCTAAACTTAACTCTTCATAGACCTGAATATAATGGAAAAATTAAAACGAAAATGAAATTTTCATTAAAAACAACATTATCAAGTAACAAGCAAACTTAGTTTTCATGGACAAAATGTACTTTTTTTTCTACATTTGTTGCAAAACATGTATGATGTTCTTAAGTCTATGCAGTTACAAATAAACATCACTCAATGAAGACCTCAAAAAACTGCATTGTATAGAAAAATGTATAACTTTCTAGATGCATAATTTTTTAAGTAGATTTATAGTTTCATAAAAAATGCATGCCAAGAAAATAGCTACTACAAAATCTATCTATGAAATAATTGCTATTTAACACATACTAGTTTCTTATGAATTTGTTGGAATGCCTTGCAAAATCTCTCTGCTTCTTCTGCGCCCACCTGTTCGAAAATTAGAACAAACGACATAAGTCTCATTCTGAGTCTTGAATGCCTCAACTTAGTTGTTGGCATACCATATGAGACAAAATATAATTATTTTATTATATGGTAAGATTTGGAATTTGGGTTTGTATCAATTAAGAAAATAACAAGCAACTAATGCATCCCTATTTCATCCAACTCTGATAAAACTAGGTTGAAGGTGTGGTTTGGGAATAGAAACCTTCAGAATTGAGTACTTGATAAATATAACAAACAGATGAATTTCAGAATACCTTCCCAGCAGCCTCTGACTTTAGCTTGCTCCAAAATGAATCTGTAGGTTTAAAGAACTCACAAAATCAGTTGTGGACAACTTACATTTCAAAAACTTAATTAAGTAAAAAGTTGTTAGTTTTAATAAAATCAATTCACGACATTGCCATGTAACTCATGAACTTCGATAAACTCTAGAAAACTAGAGTTGATTAAACTGTTACAAAGATAATGGACAGATTAAATTTGTCTACTAATAACGTAATAGGTGATACCATGTTGGTTAATTCCTTGATTCTCAAAATCATTATCCCTTTCATCCCATGCATCATGCCATTCCTTTACCTGCAGCGACAAGTTTGTTACCTAGCATTAAATATATATGCAGACATGACAAAGATACATACATATGTTTAAGCACTACTACCTCATATTGTGCAGACCCAGAAGCTATTTGTCTGGATGATGACGATGCTGATTCTACCTGAAATTTAATGGTTGTCAATTTGGTACACAAATGCTTTCTCAAATATAAAATGGATTTTGTAAATTTTCTATTTTAAGGTAAATCTAAAATTTGGATTTTGCATCATATAGTTTCAGGGTATACTGTGGGAAACCAGTATTTCAGATTCATAAACTAATATGCTAAACCTTCACCTATGTGAAAGCTTTTAAGGTCTATAGAAAAGCCAAGTAATTGATTCCTTTAAAATGCCAATATCTCACATATTACACATGCAAATGGGCAAGACATGGGAAATTATTCCAATCATTCTCTAATGGGAAATTAATAAACTTAATATAGCAAAGATAAGAATGTTGCATTGGATGAGTAGACACACTAGACAAGATAGGCATCATAGGATTATGAATGAACGTGTTAGGGAGAAAGTTGGTGTAGCCGATATAGTAGAAAAGATGGTAGAATCACGTCTTAGGTAGTAGTTTGGGCATGTGCAGAGGAGACCGGTAGAGAGTGCTTCAGAATAGGAGCAAGGCCAGCTCGTGCAAAAAATTTCAAACAAATTAATCCAATTGACGCTGTCTGTTTGGCATTCAAAGAATAACAACCAAGCAAGCCTTTCTCAATGACGCGTACATGGAGCAAATGATGTCATAGCGTTCTATCCTAAACCATCCATAGATAAACCATTAACCTCTCTCTATGTTCTTTTTAATAGTTTCACCTATAGTTTTCTTGGTCTCCCTCTACCTCTAGCGAGTGATATACCCTCCATATGATCTACTCTCCTTGCTAAGGCGTCTATAGGTCTTCACACATGACCAAACTTCAAACCACCTTAAGCGAGATTCTACCATTTTTCTACAATAGATGCTACCTCAATTTTCTGTTGAATTCATTCATTCTTAATTCTATCATGTCTACTGTTTGTAGGCATTGAAAGAGTAAATTAGCAGAAATTAAATCCACCAATAATATCAATTAATCTAAACTCCACATGGTCTAACTTGAATGCTGAGTTGAAACTGATTAAACTATTTCATTAAGGGTATTGTTGTATAGAGAGAAAAGGGGCACACAAAAATGAGAAAATGGGTATACGAAAAATCAAAACTTTGATACAGTTGTAAGCGAGATTAGTGATGCTTGATGAGTAATAGTGATAAAATAAATAAAAAAATAAAAAAATAAAAAAAAATAAAAAAAAAAAAAAGAAGCACAACCCATAAGATAGATTTTAAACCCTAAACAAGAACATAGAGAGAGAGAGAGGGTTACATACACAGTAATGGCGAGAACGGACAACGGGGAAAAGTTGGAGAAGACGTTCAAATTCAGATTCATCCATTATACCTACGATTGCTTTGCCACTGCCACTGTCTCTTTGTTTTTGGTACATAAAAAAAATCGAATAAAACCCACTAAAATAATCACATTTTCCTACATTTTATTCACTTTAATTATTAATTTTTATATAAATAAGAGATAAATATATGTTTTTTCTTTATTTTTACTGATAAAAGTGTAATTTTATTATAATTAAAATGATATATATAAGATTGCATTTTTGTTTGATTTTTGAATCATTTAAGTCTGAGAGAATCATAGCTCGGTTTCATTCAGGCCATATTTGACGACGGGGTTTCTGGGCCGAGCTATTGTGATGAGTTATAATGGTGTCAAAGATAACATAAGAAATTGCAAAATTTGAAGGAAGTAGACTCAACTTTTACATAACTTCCAACCACCTCCTATACACAAATTGAAACATCTCATTTTAATCACAATTGAAGTTTAACCACATGAATAAGAGGACCAAAAATGTTGATATCCAAATGTTAGATAAATAGTGTCTTTATTAAGGAGATGAGATAACTTATAGATTACTCAACTAATTTATAAATTAATGTTTGATGGTATTTGAAATAATATGTTTTATGAAGATAGAAGCTTATTTCATACATATCAACTCGCTTATCAATTCAATTAACTAACTTATCATGCCATAATTTTATACTCCTACATAACAAGTTGAAACGCAATGTGCATGACTTTGCAAGAAAATATGTCAATGTAATCAAAAACTTTTATTTTGAATAATGAGTACATATAAACCATTGGATTTTTTAAGATTGAATGATTAAGATGATGAGTAAGTTTTTTCTACTTACTTTTGGAGTAAATGGATCCCTCCCATACTTATATAGTATATCCTATCTCACAATTCAACCTTCCCCCACCCAGTAAAACAAAAGGGGAAAAAATAGAGATAAAAATAACATCCATGAGAAAAACAATTGAAAATAAATGAATGGTTTCTTTAATTCTTATCTCCTTAAGAAAATAAAACTAGCCCTATGAAAATAAGAGACCCATAAAATATGTTATGAACTTGTGCATACATTAACATTGAAACAGAACTAGATTTCTCTTTGGCTTTGTCATCACTAGCATTTTCATGATCATCATCATCATCATCACTATTTTCCTTTGGATGGCTGAAATTGGAAGGAACAATTGTATCTGGTGCTGAGTCTTCACCCCCAGAAACTGGACTACTAATAGGAGATGTAGAATCTGATGAATCTTTGAGACTTTTAGGCAATCCTTGACCATAAGTAACATTTATTTTGAAGTGTTGTCCATTTTTGCATTGGTCACCATCATAGTCACTAGAAAAAAAGTATGTTACTCCTTCTTTCACTAAAGGAACTGCTACAGATACATCATGTGTCTCAGTATTTGATGGATCAGATGCTGACCATTGTACTGTGTCCTTGTCTTCAGCATCATCATAGTCACATTCTTTGTAGGTGCTAAAATTGTATGTTTGTACTATAGAGTGGTTGTTGTCTGTGTTGAAAACTGCATCAATATATAATGGAGTAAAGATAAGGAAGGAGGTGGAAATAAGATATTCATAAATACTCATACCATACTCTCATATATGTTGAAAATATTAAATAGGACCATGAAAACAAAATTTAATGAGATGGCAACTATAATATTAATGCTCACACACCTGCTAAGTGGAAATGGCTTATTCCTACTCTTTGCTTCAATTTTCTTACTAACTTAATTAGAAGTTTACTCTACGACATGCTAACTTAATCATTGTTAGATTAATGATATATTTTCCTACCAAATTCTCCTACACCACAAGAAAGTGATATATATTACTTATGAGTCAATCGTTAATAAAGTATCACACATACTGTTTTTTCTTATAGTATACTATTTTTCTTATAGACATAAATTAAAATAAGGTGGTTCTTTTAGATAATGATTTGTACTATTAACTCTAAGCAAGATCATCCCCTCACATTTCCTTAACCTCAAATATTTCTTACTTTTAAGTTTTCTATTAAAAAATAACTTCAAAATAATGGTTATTATTCTTGTTGGCATGTGTGTGTCTAACACGACTCTTCGGTATTTGAGAGGATCCCCATTAGTCTAAAAATGAGACAAATGGTAACCGCTGTTGTTAAATGTAAGAGAGAATATTTATTGAGGCTAATTCTTTGCGAATATTGTGAGGTGTGGTAGTCTCCATAAGAATACCAACAAGAATAATGCTGGCCCTTTTCTTAGTGCTTTCACTTTAATTAAGCCTTTTTTTTAGTAATTCAGTAACATTAACATATATGCCATAGCATTTATCAAATGAAGCACAAACACTTGGGTGATACTAATAGTTATTTAGGAAGTTCAAGTCAATCTAAGTGATGCCACTTTCAAAGATTGATGATCAAATTCCTCAAGGACTAAAAAACAGAAGAATTATAAGCAGAAAAATATGATGATTCATGAAGTATATAATACTTACTAAGGAAATCTCCCAAGGTGAAATCTTTATTAGTAACCCACTTCTGGTAATTGATATCAGGGTTCATAGTATTATCAAACCAACCAAAAGAATCTCCAACTGTATAATTCTTGTAACTTTCAACAGATCCAAAGAAACATAAGAGGAGGATGAGACCTAAGAACATAAAATCAGAACAGCTTCTTCTATGTTCCATTATTCTTTGAGATTTGTGAATGTGTAGTTTAGACAGAGGCAAACTTGGTTTATATGACTGAGAATGTGTTATTCTTCTTATTCTTATGCTGTCACCTATCACATGATTTTGTATGAAGCCCTTGTTTTCCACTGAATTACTAAAATACTCACTTTTCCATTATTATCTCTATAATTAATTTTGTCACAAAAACACTGTTGTTGTTGCCTTTATATTTGGTCCAACTAATAAAGAAAAAGAACAAGTTTCACAAGTTCCAAAAGGGACATATCATACTTCAGTAGTTGTAACTGAACAATCATGTTATTTATTATGTGCTATATAATAGTATTTACATAATTTATATATTATTTAACTTTATTTTCACATCAACATCTTAATTTGGCTGTCACACAGCTTTAATAATATACAACTAGCATTTCATAAGATGCTTAAACCCTATCACAATATAGCCAAAAAAAAGTTAACACGTGGAAGGGGCCAAAGGGGTAGTAGGTCTATGTAGTAATAAGGAAATATATGCTTTTCTTGTAAGATGGTTTTAGATTATTAAGAAATGGAGTGATTCACTGCTTTCTTGTAAAAAATATGAAAATTTAGGACAAAATTGTGTCATATAATCATTTCCTATTCATAATATTTTATTCTATCTTGTTATGATATGTTTTTTTTTTTTTTTTTTGTAGGATATATCTTTAATATATACTTTATAATAACAGACTTTTATATACTAAAAGATACATAATACCAAAGATGATGAACAATAATATCATCATATATAGTCAAGAAATGATCATGAAGAAATATATAAAACTAGAATTGAGCGAAAACGCACCTTAATATATTCATATAGAATATGGTGAATGATCTTTATATCATTCTTAGTCATGTCTCCACCAACTCTATGTCATTTGTCTTGTATGCAAACACATGCTCGTAGTAGAACATTAGGTTCTTTGGCCTTCCAATTGTAGACTACCTTTAGCCTTAGTTTCTTCTCTAATGGGATGAATAGAATAACTTGGTTTTGTTCATGTTTTGGATTTCACATCTTGTGTGTTGTTGTTCATCTTGTTAGTCTACAATTGGGGACCATAACCTCTTATTTATAAGAAGTGCATACTCTTCCATGAATAGTGATGTCACTTGATTTCCTTACTTCTAGCTTAATAAAACTTTAGGTATCTACACAATAATTTTCATAATAATTATGTCTATAACCATAAACCTAAGTCACTTTAATTTGACTAATAAAAAATAATAAGACAGGTACTTCTATCATAACACATAATATCTATCATGTGTTGTTTGTATCAAATTGAACATCTGATTAAAACGCCATGCTGAAGAGCAACCATCAACATGTGATTCCAACCATGTCAATTAATCAATTCCAAAATAAAAAATAAAAATAATGAAATACTTAACTATAAAATACTAATTAAACACAATGAGGGCCAAAAGAAATAGGTAACATAATTTAAACATGCATCCTAACTTTTAATTCCATATATATAGTTTAAGGATTCGTTCACGAGTTGAGTTTTATAGGGAATAAGAAAACTTTAGAGTCATAAAATATAATTGTGAGATGACTCTGAAACCTCATATTTATCTTTATTCTTCTCCAAAGTACAACTCTTACAACAAAAAAAACTAAAGAGAAACCAAATATTGTCATTCCATTCTCACCAAAACAAATCCGTGATCTCATGTATAAATAGGTTAAGTCTTTTCTATAATAACTTTTTTTTAGTAAGAGCTGGTGTAGTCTTGTGAAATTTAAATTTCTAAACCTCCGTAGGTAAATTATTTAGCCAATTTATTAGTGTTGTTATTATATCTTTTAGAAGTTTTTTATTACATAATATATCAACCAAGAAAAAGAAGAAATATATGTATACCGAATACTATGTCTATATGAAAAATAGAAATTTGGAAAGAGCAATACTTGTATTGGGTTACCTTGAAACTTCAAGTCATTATCAATAGCCACATGAATGTCTTGGAAAAAGCATTTATCCAGCTATTATGAAATTGTGATTCGTATAGTAGCATGTGTTTTCCACACAAAGTTACACATTATTCATCTCTTTTACTTATGCCACCCACATAAAACTGCCCCATATATTAAGGGGAGAGATCCACTTACTCCAAGAGTAAGTGAAAAAGATTTATTTTTCATCTTAGCCATCAAATCTTGAAAAATTCAATGGTTTAGATGTAGTCACCAATTCAAACCATTGGATTTCCAAAAAATGAATGATCATGATGAGGAGTAAGTCTTTTCCACTTACTCTTGGGGTAAGTGGATCCCTCCCCTATATTAATATGGCTTTGTTTGGACCCATCAATCTTATATACATATATATACATCATTCAATTATTCCAACCTTCCATGTGCTCAGAGCTATGTAATATCTTTGGTTTCAAATTTTACATGGACATATATATCATCCTAGGTCCAGGTAAGTAGAGCAAGGTCATAAACTTTTTAAACAACTCTCAGAAATAAATTTTTAGAATACATTATAACCAAGTTTTGTAAGTTTATTTTTATAACTCATTGAATTTGTTTTAAAACGAGTTTTGAAAACCAATTATTGGTGGATTCATTTTTATTCCCTCAATATTGAAGCATTGTTTTTTGAATTTATTATATTTTTTCCTGCATAATTTTTACCCTTATTTTTTAATCAATTATCATTATGTTCAAATCTCCAAGTTACAATCAAAGTCAAAATTATGTTATTTTTTAAATTAATAATTATTCAATTTTGAAAAAATAACTATTACCTAGTAACTAGTTGGCAACATTTCAGGCCAGGTATTCATGTCATGATTTAAATCAAAATTGTGCATTAATTTAAAGTTTATATCTATACTTTACTAATATATAAAAGAAAAACTTATAGGTTGAATTCTTTTTCCTTTTTTGTCATTGATTTAAATTTTATTTATTACTTAGAAAAAGGAAATGGACAAAATAGTAATTTTATTTTCAACTATTTCAATTTTATAATTACTATTTATTATATTTACTTATTTATATATCTTTACATTCTTATATTAATTTAATAATTTATGTTTCCAACTTATATCTTATCATTTTTTTTTAAACTATAAGTCATATAAGTTTTACTTGTTTTATTTTTAATTTTTAAACTATATAAGTTTTACCCATTGATTTGGATAAAGAGACTTGTACATGATCGTCATTGATTTGAAGAAGGCATATGATAGCCTATAGAAGTTTTGTGGAATGCTAGAGAAGAAATGTGACGAATTGCCTATATTCGAGCAATCAAAGATATATATGACGGGGTCAAGACAAACGTGAGAATACAAAATAGAGTCTTAGAATATTTTCCTATTTCCATAGTAATAACACATCAATGCTCAACATTAAACTCTACTTGTTTACATTATTAGTCTTGGATGTGCTCACATAACAATGTATGATATCGTCTTAGTGAGAGACTCAACAGAGGAATTAAATGAGAAGTTACAAATGTTGAAACAAACTTTAAAAGCACATGGATTCCAAAGTAAGACATGATATTTGGAGTATAATTTTAGCAAAAGACAAGCATATTAAACTCTATTGTAGAGATAAAGATTGAGAATCATATCATACTATAAGTGAATAGATTTATGTAAGGTATTTCGAGTCAACCATTAATTGGGAAACTGATCGATATGTGAATCATATGATTTAAGCAGGTTGAATGAAATAATGAAGTGAGTTTGGTCTATTATTTCGGGTGTCATTTGTAATAAAAAGGTATTACTCAAGCTTAAGGAGAAATTTTATCATACAACTATAAGACTTACAATGTTAAAATTAGCAACAAATGCACAAAGGAGAAAGTTAGAGCAGCTCTGGTATAGAAAATATGATAGAATTGTATCTTAGGTGGTTTGGACATTTGTGGAAAAGATCGACAGAAGCCCCCGTAAGGATAGCAGATCGAATGAAAACTATTTCAATTCCTAGAGGGAGAGAAAGACTAAAAAAAATCACGGAAAATGATAAATAAAGACTTACAGATCAATGTTTTACGAATGAACATAATTTATGATAAATTATAATAATTATAATATCGTTCGGTTCATGTAGCTGACTCACCTATCATATAAAGACTTGGTAATTGGTTAACTTTTATCCATTAAAGTATTAATTTATGATCTCAAATTTATTTAATAAAAAAGTTGGATTGTCTGTCCAAACACTAATGATAATAATATAAAATCAATGAGATAATAATATAAAAGGAAGAAAAATGCAAGACGGAACAGGAGCGTTGGGTGAGAGTAACGGCTATAAAAGGTGAGAAAAAGGAATGAAATAAAAGGTACTGTAGCCGTTGGAGGTGCCCATAGGAATAAAGGGTAAGGATTAAAGAAAAAATCGACCGTTGGAAGTTAGCAGTGTAATATAAAACACAACAAAGATTATTGCATTCACTGATTTGAGAATTGAATGAAATAGACCGACATAACCAATCGTCTCCGTTTGTTTTTCTCATCGTTGTTTTCACCACTTCTTCCTCTTAATTTCAACAACAACAAAACTCACTTATGGCTTCTATACTTGATTCTGATGCTCTTGCTCAACCACAGCAACAACCTAAACGTATCAACTTATTCTCATTTTCTTGGGATAAATCTGAATCAAATTTTATTCCTTTATTTATTTATTTGATCAAATTATTCATCTTTTTCTGATTTAATGAATACCCACTTTGGGTTTTGTTGCCGACATGTTTGAATCCTCAAATTACCATTCCTTTCTTTAGGTTCTGAATACTTATCCATCTACTAAAAGTTAAACCCATTTAAATTTCGAGTTTGTTCAAATCTTGATCTTAGCAGTTTATTACTATTAGACTTTCCTTGATAAATTATTCTTGTTGATAATTTTATTGCTTAACTTTTTCTGATTTTTTTTTTGTCATTGAACATGATACCCCACTCAGTGGGATTTAGACTTGATTCTTGATGTCATTACAAATGATTCTGAAAAATCTATGTTATTGTTAGGTGAGAATAAACAAAAGAATGAAGGAAGAAATAGGAGGGTACTTAAGGACATTGGTAACCTTGCTGTTAAGCAATCAGACCTTGTTCCTAATGTCCCTAAGCGCATCACAAGGTACTGAAATAATCTTGGTGATTTTTTTTTTCCTTTTGTTCATAAGTCTCAACACTTCTCTTTTTATTTTATACTTAATTTTTTCTTTTCTTTTATTTTATTTTAGGAACCTTGGTGCTAAATTGTTGCCTAATGCCCAAGCAGCAGCAGAGAAAAACAAGGTTTTCTTTTTTCACATTTTTGACTCCCTTATTAGGTTCCTAAAATTGTTGTCTCACTAAATCTGTTTGTACTGATTTTTTTTTTCTTTTCAAGAAGCCAAGCACTGATGTAGGAAATTTTGTTGCTGCAACAAAGGTGGAACAAGCTAAAAAGCCAACAGAAACTGAGGTTATTATCATAAGCTCTGATGATGAAGAGGAAGAAAAGGAGAAGCAAGCTGTTAAAGGAGGAAGAAAGGAAATAGAGAGGGTTGCTGCTAGGGGAAAGAACAGCAAGGCCTTCAGTTCAGTCCTATCAGCTAGAAGCAAGGTAATTTCAATTTTCTGTAGAGGATAATGCAGAAGTGATGTTATTGATTGTATTATTTTACAGTTCACACATAGATAAATACAACAAATTATTTGTTATGTTATGATAAAATTTCTGAATTTCAGGCTGCTTGTGGACTTACTCACAAGCCAAAGGATTTGGTAGAGGACATTGATGTTGCTGACATTGCCAATGAATTAGCAGCAGTAGAGTACCTTGATGACATTTACATGTTCTACAAACTAACTGAGGTAATGTTCTATGTTTTATGTGTGTGATTATATCCATATCTTACTCCTCTTTGTTAATCTCTAATTCTCTAATATATATATATACATGTCATAGGATGATGGTTGTGTGCATGATTACATGCCTTCACAGCCAGATATCAACATGAAGATGCGATCAATACTGTTTGATTGGTTGATAGAAGTACATAGGAAATTTGAACTCATGCCAGAGACTCTCTATTTAACACTGAATATCATAGACAGATTCCTATCCATGAAGGCTGTACCTAGAAGGGAACTTCAATTAGTTGGTATCAGTTCAATGCTGATAGCATGCAAATATGAAGAGATATGGGCACCAGAGGTTAATGACTTTGTATACATAGTTGACAATGAATATGTTAGAGAACACATTCTCATCATGGAGAAAACAATCTTGAGTAAGCTTGAATGGTATCTAACTGTTCCAACACCTTATGTCTTCCTGGTTCGGTATATCAAAGCCTCTACTCCTTCTGATGAAGAGGTAATTCTTTTAAGATTTTTGTAGTAGTATAATTTTATTTATAGTGTGTAATGCTCTAAGTAAATTTGTGGTATTTTCTGTCAATGTAGATGGAGAACATGGTGTTTTTCCTCGCTGAGCTTAGTTTGGTGGATTACTCTACAATGATCAAGTACTGTCCTTCTTTGATTGCTGCTTCTGCTGTGTATGCTGCAAGATGTACCCTTGGAAGGTGCCCTTATTGGACTGAGACTCTGAAACACTATACAGGCTATTCTGAGGAACAACTAAGGTGATATACATTTTTCTTTTTCTTAAGCAAAAAATGTGTTTTGGACATGTAACTAGAGTGATTAGTCATATATTATTATTAACTGACCCTATTAATGTTATCTATGGTGTAGGGATTGTTCCAAAATCATGGTCAACTGTCATTCTGTTGCTCCAGAAAGTAAGCTTAGGGCTGTTTACAAGAAATATAGTAGCTCTGAGCGCAGTGCTGTTGCTCTTGTTACTCCAGCAAAAAACCTGTTAGCAACAACACCACAGTCTTGAAGAGATTCTATTAGCCTATTATAATAAGTCTAGGGTGGTTTTTGTTTGGAGAAGATCGTTGCTGATATAAGTGTGATCGTTGCTGGTAGGATGCTACAAAAAGGTTCTGTTCTAATGAACCATCATATTAATGATATCTATGCAATGACAATTAATACATTGTCACCACTCCATTATTCATCCTATATCATCGAGTTATGTGGGGCCTTGTGTATTAAATATCTATCTATAATAGTCCTCCTCTCTAACTTGGGAATAGAAGATGGTGGAATGTTGAGAATTCTCGGCCTTTCATCTCTCCTTCCAGGCTAGGCTTCGAATACATTAGAAGCTTTAATGAAAATCCACAACAATTTTCTTCAGAGAAACTTTTCTCATAACCAAATTTGTAGACAAGTTTCATAGTACCTCACTTATTCTCAAACAAGGATCATATGTCCCAAAATGACTTTGTTTCCGTGTCCACCTCCAATGAAATCATATCAAAAATATAAAATATCATATGTCCCAAAATCAAATCAGTTTTTTCAAATTAAATAATACATTTTGATTGATCCAATATATTATTATTGGGGATACCAAATGGAACATTACATCCTCATTCATCACTCTTATTGCTAATTGCACGTGTTTTGTAGTGCAATGTTGTCAAGATACGGGTGATAAAGAAAAGATGTAGGTGTTTGAAAAACATGGGGTTTATTGTAATAATTAGGAAATGAAAATTATTACGAGTGTGTGTATGGGTAGATATAAATAAATTAAGAATCCTCACAACTAAATAGAAAAATTAGGATAACGGATCAGTGGTGGTTATTAGAAGTTATTATTATTCTAATATTTCTATGTTTGATGTAATGTAAAGTGACAATAAAAGGGTCGGGGTAAATTTAAATCAGAGGAAATTACACTTACTCTTCATGAGTTTTGATAAAATTATATAAATTATTTATCCATTTTTTACATCTACAAAACCTCATATATAATTTATATACATACGTTATACTAATCACTCATGCATGAGAAATAAATATGATTTTTTTAAATAGAAAAATATGATAAGTGTAATTAAGTTAAACAAAATATGATATATTATGAATACAAGTTCAAGTAATATATGAATCAATACATTTTCATTATCATTACAAAATGCATCAATAATTTTAAGTAGATATTATTTAAATCACTCTTATATTAGATTTTAAGTAGTGAAAATGTATTGATTCGTATAATATTAGATTTGTTTCCACAATATGTCATCATATTATGTTTAACTTAATTATAATTATTAATTTTTTGTTTAAAAAATCAAAATTGTTTTTCTTACAAGTTAATCAATGTACATAAGTTTTTGCAGGTGTAAAAAATGGAGGATTGATTTGTGTAATTTAATAAAACTCCGGGATATCGGTCTAATTTAATCTTTAAATTATCATCTTAATGGATGGATCTCACATATAAGATATTTAAAATTATTCAATTTATTTATATTCAAATTTAACAAATGAATTTCAAGTCATCAATTAACTCATTTTAATGTATTAAATGTGATTTTTTGGAGAAAGCATTTTAATATTACTTTTTAGAAAAAAACTACATTGTTGATAATTAGTTTTTATTAGTTTATACTTATTGCACTCCTTGGTTGCTTTAATCATTTTCCTCCAATTGTTTTTAGGGGATTATTTTTGTAATTTTTGGATGTATTGGATATTCGTTCAATATTCAAATATATCCATTATTAAAATACCTATTTTAAAATTTTAGATCCACTAGGAAAAAAAAATACCTTAATATATAAATATGATAATTTTGCCTCACGTTAATCACACATGCCAAATCTATTATGGTTTTGTTGAATCTCTTTGAAGTATTCTAGAAGGTCTTTGACTAGTATTTTATATTTAGAAATGAAATTTATTAAAAAAACAATTAGTCATCAGGAAAGAAATGAGATATTTATCAATGATTATTGGTAATAAGGATATGCTTTTCTCCATTTATCATGGTGAAAGTTGTCGAGGGTGATTAAATATAATACAATTGTCTATTTAATCTAAATTTTTAATATTATTTATTATTGTAGATATGAACTCATACATATGAATTGATAGACATGCGTATATTTTGTAAATTATATATATATATATATATGATAAAAAATGTAGAAAATTATTTATATTTAAAATGATTTATACAATGTGACAATAAACCATTTGCATACAGTCCACTAAATAAATACAAAAAACAATTAAAAAAAATATGGACAAAAAAAGTATATTAGAATATAGGCTATTGGAACTAAATGTATTATAAGTATAATATTTATAATTACCATTTATTTATATTATTATTTTTAAAGAGTCAATAATAATTAAAAATAAATAATAAATAATGAACTAACAATAAATAATACTTTCACCCATAAATTTCTTCTTATCTATTCTACGAGGAATAATATAATGTTATTTTTGTCCACAATTAGACAACATATATAAAAGTAAAGTCATTAGTGAGCATTAATCTGGTTATTTCGTATAGTGGGACACAAATTATGTGTCATGCAGGGATTGGGATCACATGACCTCATTCATGTCCTAAATCAATCAAAATATCACTATATGAATAAATATAAAATAATGAAAAATAATATTTTGACTAGTCTAGAATAGAGAGTGAGAAAATATGAGACAGACGGATCAATCATAATACTATTATATGAATAAATAAAAAATAATATTTTGACTAGTCCAGAATAGAGAGTGAGAAGATATATGAGACATACGATCTCTGTCCTGTATGATGTTTATCCATAAAAAATATGACGATTCAATTACAACGTGACCAATCCAAATGGATTAGAGTGGGTCATGCTAATTCTTACCTGTCAGTGTACTTTCCGGGAAGTTGGTGTAATAAACTAATTGGATTCTCAATCAACGGATACCGATGCTCATGTATCTCGTGCCAATATTTTGACCCTTGATACAATTGTACCTTCCTAATTCCTATGTTAATGTTTTCATATAAAACCCTTCTTTTGCTTAGTCTTTTTCTGTTGACTTTGATCTGAATCACTCATCTCATCCCAGGTACTTCTTCTCTCATGTCTGTAAGTCATTCCCACCTATTTTAATTTTAAATTGTGATTGCGGTTAAGTTGTGTTTACTGTAATTGCGGGTGAATGTCATAGATGCTTCCGTAATTGTGTTCGTCATTACATTACAGAAAAATATTATATTGCGGTTGTGGTTGCGTAATGTAATTTAGATCATGTTTCATTTTGGATTTTTGTTTATTAACTTGTTCCATTCATTAAGCTAAAACCCTTCATCTATAGGAAATTTCATAAAAAGAGACAATTTTGTTATATTTTAGTACTACTACCTGATGTTGGATTACAATTTTTGCTGCATTTTTTAGTGTCTAGTGATCTAAAGTTTGTATTTTGAATAATTAGTTTGTATCTTGTGCTAATGCATGTGATCCAGATTGCTGCATTTGTTTCCCTTTTGCAGATAATGGTTAATCATTGATTTAAGTCACTAGTAACTTTGTTTGCCTTTGAATTTCATTTGTTGTAAGTAGATCTTGCCCAAAGCTAATTAAGTGGTAGGTATGCAAGTGCATTTGATCCACATTGTGTGCTGTTCCTTTTGTAAATGATTAATTAGAGTTAACTTGTAACTTATTCGGCTTTGATTTGTTCTGTGATTGCGTTGGATCTCGATTATACTAATTGCATTTTACCATATGGTGAATTCAGATATGTTGACATCCGATGATAAGGTGGAAATAGTAGAAAGGGGCAACCGCAAGGAAGATGATAAGGATGAGGAAGGGGAGGGTGGATTTATTGAGAAGGTGAAGGATTTCATTCATGACATCGGCGAGAAGATCGAGGACGCTATTGGGTTCAGGAAGCCAACTGCAGATGTTACAGGGATACACCTTCCATCTATTAATCTGCAGAAGGCAGAGATTGTTGTTGATGTGCTGATAACGAACCCAAACCCACTGCCGATCCCTCTGATTGACATAGACTACTTGATTGAGAGTGATGGAAGGAAACTAGTTTCTGGTTTGATTCCGGATGCAGGTACCATCAAGGCACATGGAGAGGAAACTGTGAAGATTCCTTTTACTTTGATTTATGATGACATCAAGAAAACATATGCTGATATTATACCTGGGAGCATCATTCCTTATAGGGTCAAGGTTGATCTCATTTTTGATGTTCCGATCTTTGGAAGGCTCACTCTACCGTTGGAGAAAACTGGAGATATTCCAATACCCTACAAGCCTGATATTGATCTTGAGAAGATTCATTTTGAAAGGTTCTCTTTTGAAGAGACAATCGCGAGTCTCCATTTGAAATTGGAAAACAAGAATGATTTCGACATGGGTCTCAATGCGCTCGACTATGAGGTTTGGCTTAGTGATCTTAGCATTGGAGGTGCTGAGCTCACCAAATCGGAAAAAATCGAGAAAACTGGGATTACTTACATTGACATTCCAATTACCTTCAGGCCCAAGGATTTTGGTTCTGCACTCTGGGACATGATCAGAGGACGGGGTACTGGGTACACCATCAAAGGAAATATTGATGTTGACACCCCATTTGGAAAAATGAAGTTGCCCATCAACAAAGAAGGTGGTACTACCCGTCTTAAGAAGAAGAAGGAAGATCGTGACTATGATGATTCTGACGATGATGATGAGGTTTGTTAACTCATGTTTTTTTGTTTCCTATTTATGTCTTACATGTTCTCTAGAGAGTGGCAAGCCTTTTAACTCCAAGTTTGTTTGCATTTGTCATCATTATCCTTCTATCATAAATAGCACCATGTCATTTTTCTTAATTGTTTTTGTACATGCATATGCATGTTTATGTGTTGCCATGTCAAATACAATGTCATTGTTGATTGGTACTAGAAAATTCTTTTGAAAGACACATTTAACTGGTCATTTTTTCCTCTGCAGGATTGAAGAAGAATCGTACCAAGTTATTAGTGCTGGTGTTGTCATTTGAAAGTTAATAAAAGGACATGAACTTAAAGACATTATTATTACCTCTGAGTTCTAATGGCCATTTATGTATCATGAGAGATTAAATTTTACATTGAATTATGTGGTATTATTATCAGTATTTTACTCTGAATATAGTGCTACCATTTATGCTGTATTATTTGATTGATGGTTGATCATAGCTACCTTTTTGGAATTATGTCTTTGGAGGTATCTGTGTGGTTCTTATTAAAGTGTTGCATGTGCCAGGTTTAAGTACTTCATTCCAGTCATTCTCTTAACCCTAATCTTTCACTTGAAAACGATGCAACATATAAGTTTTAGAGAAAAGTTTTATATTTCCTATTTTCATTTCCAAAATATAACTTTTCGTGTTTTCATTTACTCAAAAATATTTGTTATTATCATTTTCATTTTTAAAATCATTTAATCTAAATTTTACAAATGAAAAAAATTATTTTTACAATTAATTCAATTCTAAATTTCAATCATTAAAATAATGATTTTATAGATGTCTACATATACTACAAAGATGTGTGAAAAACCATAATGAATATTATTCATAATAAATTAGCAATTATAAGTATTTTATTATTTAATTAAGATTACAGTAATTTCAAGTGCATCAACTTTCATCCCAAAATTATCGATTATTATACCCATCATTGAAATATTTCAACAATAGCAAAAGAGGGGCAAATTTATTTATGTTAAGAGATAAAGAAATAAATTATAATATGAAGATGTGTGATTAATTTTAGCATTTTCTTGATTAGTGGAGAGAATAATTCAAAAATATACCCTTTTCAATCCATATATTTTAATGTTTACTATTATGCATATAATTTAAAAAATTATTAAATTATATAAAAAATTGTTACAGTTTAACTAAAATAGTCATATTTAATAAAAAATCGTTAAACTTTGACTAAAATAATCATATTTAATGCATGTTAAATTTTTTTGAAGAAACATCCGATGAAAAGAAAAGTAATAAATAAAATTATAGCCGAAGAGTAAAATATAAATGTGTATTTAGTTTCCAAAATATCAAAACATTTTGGAATAACATTGAAAAGTTAAAACATCAAATGATATGGAACGCCTAGAGTAATAAAAGTCTTAAATTTTTCAATTTAATATCATTGCGTCATTATTGAAAATGTTGGAAATAACATTTTCTCATTTTCAAAATTCCAGGAAATAAATATCATGTTTTGTGAAATATGAAATGAAATAAATAATGCAAATATGATTTTACTCTCCATTTCTAATTTCATTGATAATAAAAACATAAAATAAAGAAAGGAAAAGGAAACACACCATAAATGCATGATTTATGATCTATTTCTTTATCCTTTGTTAATTTATTCATGTATATTTAAATATTTTGGATCAATCTTACAATATAATAGAAAGATCGATTGAGATAGATTTAAACTATAAAATTCAAGTATGGTGAAGAAATTATAGAGTGCATCAAGTACCATATGTGATAGAAAGATATTACTCAGACTTAAGTAGAAATTTTTATCTCACAACTATAAGACCCAAATGTTATAAGGGATTGAGTGCAGGGCCGACTCGTAAGGGTATACGACAATTGTGAATCATATGATGAATAACTAATGGAGGCCCCAAATATTTTCGATGTAGAACTAATTTTATCTCTATTTGAAGACATGTATGCTATTGTTTTTATTCTTTTTGAATTTATCATTATAACAATTATCACCAGTCCTCTAATTGTTTGTTGGTTGTAATGATATCTTTTTATATTATCATATAATTGATTTGTGATTGAAATATGAGTCTAACCCAAAAAAATATGTGATAATTTAACACTCAAATAATATAACCCCAAAAATATTGCATTCAAGTTCCTAATAAGTAGTCAAGACGAAAATAAAATATATCTTACATTCTCACTTCAACATTTATAATACAAATATTAGTTAAATAATTTTTTTATTATTTTGCAATCACAATTTCTTTTAATACTTCAGTTTTATATCATGTAGTTAAATTATGGGCCTAAATTATTTCTCACACTCGAACTACAAAACATATGGGTCGATGCTAACTATGTGTTGGTTGATAAATCACCAACAAAAGAATAAACTCAATAAGTAGAAATAAGAATATTGTGTCATATGTGTGAACATACTAGACAATTAAGAAATATTAAGAGATTATGATTTTGTCAATTAATATAATTTATGAAAGTACAACACATTATGTCTGCTGTTTGATTTATGTAGTCGACCTTATTTAATTTAATATAAAACAACTTTCTCCAAGCTTGTTTCCATTTTATGTCTAAGCGAATTACAAAGTATCACTTGAATAAAAATAAAAATCCTAAAAAAAATAATATTTTATATTACTTGATGAAATTTGATTGGTAAGAGACATGTACACATTGCCTTTTTGAAAGAGGGGACTCCTATTCTATTTAGTGAGATTAAGAGCATCTTTCGCACCAAACAAAATTTTTACTTTTATTTGAGTCTTACATATTATTTTATAATTTATTACAACTCCTCATAAAATAAGAACAATATCTACTTTTCACCATAATGACAAACATAACTCTTATTCTTATTTGGGTTCCACAACTTACCCCACACTTTTATATTTCACAATAAATATAACAAAATATTAAGAGTAATTATTTATTTATTTATTAATAATTTAAAAATTGCTATAATTTATAATAAATTAAAAATACTTTTTTGTTGTAAATTAATAAAATAAACTACAGGGACATGAATAAATAAAATAAAATATTACATTAATTAAAATACATTGAAGATAATTTTAAAACATAACAGAAATTATATCATGGTAAATTAAAAGATAAATAAAATTCATAAAATAGATAAAATATATTACAACACATAAAGATTATCTCTCCTCACCAAGAACTGTTATTATTTACCAAAAAATGTTATTATTTAAGAACAAAACTTAAGAAATAAGAATATCATAGTGTAAAACGTAGTAAGAATATTCTTATTCTATTAAAAACAACCTTAAAATCAAATTATCATGAATGCTATTAATTGTTGTAATCATTTTCTCTTCTCATCAAAACTTTTGAAATTCTTATTGTTTTGACTCGAATTGTCATTTTAAACTTATAGGATGCATATAATCTTATTTAAAATGTAAAGGTTCAAATTGATAATCTGAATTTATTTGTTTTGTTTTGGAATATACATTTTAGAAATTCTCTCTTTTTCATGTGGGGATTAGATGAAAGGGATAGGTGTTGGTAAATGTGTATTTTAGGATTTTTGAAATTGTCAAAAATAAATAAATAAAAAATAAGAAGGAGAAAAAAAAGTAATTTAATAGTATTATTCTTATCTATCTCCATAATAAAATGGCCAAACATGAAAAATACCGTCGCATGGATTCAACATGGGCTAAGCTTCCATGTTTATTATATTAATATTTTTATAAGGGAAGGTATCTACAACTTATTCCATATCATGATCATTCATTCTTAGGAAATCCAATGGTTTGAATTGATGAGTACATCTAAACCATTAGATTTTCCAAGATTGAATGGTTAAGATATGTAATAGGTTTTTTTCAATTACTCTTAGAGTAAATAAATATAATTACACCCAATTTATTAGTGAGCTTCCTTTAAAGTTTAAAGTGAAAAGGTAAAAATATATTCATCCTTAAATTATTTGGTGAGTTAAGATATATATACCTTGTCATATCGTGTTCACAAATTCATTCAAAGAGATACAATGTACCAAAAATGTTTAGAGATACATGCATTTTAGACAATCCCTTTCCACCAAATATATTTGACTTTTATTAACAAAATAAGACACAAATAATTCCTTTCACAATCTAAAATAAATTTAATTTGCATATGCAAAAAATTGTTTTTTTGCTGAAATATTAATCATCTTACTAATTCATCTATAGAAAATGAATGTATAAAAATAAATGTTTTAAAATCATCTATATTTTTATATATTTAAAACACCAGCTAAAAGTATTCATTAATTTAGACAATTAGCAAGTTTTGAATTCAAAGTCAAAGGTTAGTCTCCCGGGCATAATGTGAACTTTTGAAGATACATGTTAAAGAAGAAAATTATAATGAAACTCACAATTTTGATAAGACCCTACAAAAAACACAAATTAATGAGGCCAACACGTCTCTAAAAAAAGATTTTTTTTTAGAGAGATGATACACTTATTTGATATGTAACTTCATATCTTAACCATCAATTCTAAGAAATCTAATAGTTTAGATATACTCATTGATTCAAATCATTGAGTTTCCTTAGAATTTATGATTTTATATGAAATAAGTTTTTTAAACTTATTCTTTGAATAAGTACATCTAAGTATTTTTTAAAATATAAAGTTAGGGAGTAAGTTTTGGTAACCTGGTGATAATACTAACAAATAAGTTTTTTAAGTACTAAAAAACACATTTTTTTTATAAGGGTGAGATTTTGGTATTTTAAAGTTATTTGGAGTCCCGACTAATATAAGACAGTTAAAGATCTTTCGACAATTGTTTTTCTTCTTCTTATAAGATCAAACCTTAGAATATAGATGAGACATTGCTTAAAGGAAATGAATCTCCTTATCACTCACTTTAACTTAATTGTACATCACCTTTTTTATTGTTTAAAAGATTATAATCATATCCACTATAAGGGTAATCATTATAATTTATATAAATAAACTAGAGGTGATTTATATAGGTATAAAAATGAAGAAGAGTTATTTACGTTAAACTTATAAATATAATTTACTTTATCTTAAACTTAAACTTATAAGCTGCTTGTAACTCAATTAAAATTTAATAACACAAATTGATAATCTAAATTAATCTGCTTTGGGTTATGCATTTTTTAGATAATTTATCTTCCATCCATATGTGGAGCTTGGATAAAAGGGACCATGTATTTGCAAAGAAACTATGAGAATTTTTTGAACATAATGCATAAAAAGGACAAAGAAAACTCTATCAATATTATTGCAAGAAGATTTGTTTATTATAATTTTGATCTCTTGAAAAGAAGAGACTCATACAAGTTTAAAGCAAAGAAGGATCATACAATTTATTTTAACATTCAACATCACCATATAATATGATCCTTCAATATAAAAGCACTACTTGTTGGAAGATGGAGCAACAGTATTATTAGTAACAGTGGCCAAGTTCTCTTCACAGTTTTGGAGTAGCTTTTGTTTAAGAGACTTCAATGATTCTTCCAGAACATGCAAATCTTCAGAATTCATCTGATCAATTGGTATATCAATCAACATCTGAGTGATTTTCCTAACTTTATTTACCTCAAGGTGAGATTCATCAGAAACTCCACAATACTTCTTGTACATTGAAAAAACCACATCTTCTTCTGCTGAAAAATCTTGTGGAGTACATGCAAAGAACATCATGGATGCCAATTGCATAGTAAGAGTTGCCAACAACTCATTCTCATTATTTGAAACACTAACTCGAGGCCTCAATGAGTTATTCTTCCTAGAATTTGTGTCATCACTCATTTTCTTGTGGTTGGGATTCACCATTTTTGTAACTGGAAAATATTCAACAATGGCACTACAACTCTTTGGAGTATGGATTCGTGATGTTCTAATTTATAGGATTTTTATTCTAATAAACAAATAATATATGAACTGGCAATATCATTTTAAATATATGTTCGGATAAAGATTTATATATAGTCACTATATTATTTATCATTCATTTGCATTTTTTTTTAAAGAAACAATGATAATTAAATGTGAATGGTGAATAATACAATAACAATATATAAAACTCATATACTATCAGTGTACATATTTTTTTCTCATTATTTTATTGGTCACGATCATGATATATAAAGGTTATGAGATATTTTTTATAAAATAGTTAAGGCAAATAATACTATCTTATTTTATTATTGCGTCAAACGAATAATTATAATGAGTCTTTGAGAAAAAAATTATAATACTTGGTTTCAATCCTATCTAGTATCTCGGGTCTAATATTAGGTATAGATGATGACAAATAGCAAAAACAAAATTTTAAAGATTCAAATTTTTACTTATTTTTTAACTAAATAATTTAAAAAATTATAATACCATATTTTCTATTATATTTTAGTATTGGAATGTCTAATACTAGAGATAAACCCAATTATAATACTTACATATGTTTGAGAAAAGTTTAGAACATAAGTTCAATGATATAGAGTAATTCAATGAACAAAATGTAACATAAATTCACGAATAAAATATATATCTTTTAAAAACATTAATTATCTTCTAAAACATTTATATAGGAATAAATTATATTTGCCCTTTAATAAATGTTATAATGTAATTCAATGAACTTCGTTAGGGAAAACCGTGAGTCAAAATAAATGTTATTTTACACATTTTGTACATCTTGAAAAACAATTTAATAAAATGTAAACATCTTCAAGAAAATGTAATAAGTAATATAGCATTCAATATCTATTATATATTTCTAAATCTATTAAATCGGCTAACCTAATGGAATTCAACCAACTCACATTGAGCTAGGGTTGACATTTTACCCGACTAAAAGCCCAATTATAATAATGGTTAGCAGCTTTCTAAATCAACCTTAAGCAAGCTATGAGATTTGACGGGCCAGCCCATATATGTTTATCTTAAATAACAAATTTTTAAAATAATAATATATTACAAATGAACATAATCAAAGCTAGGGTAAAACTTGATCCGCCTTCACCATTATATCTAAATCAAACCTATATCACAAACACTCAACTTTATCAGTATAAACTACTATAAAGATTTATATTGTCATTATATCATTTATCATTCACTTGCAATACTTTTTTTGAAGAGACAATGATGATTAAATATGAATAGTGGATAATGCAATGACAATATATAAAACTGATTCACTATTATTATATATTTTTTCTCATTATTTTATTAGTCATGATCATAATATATAAAGGTTATTAGATATTTTGTATAAAATAGTAAAGACAAAGAATAATATCTTATATTAATATTGCGTCAAAGGAATAATTATAATGACTGTTTTAGGAAAAAATATAATACTTGGTTTCAAATCCTATCTAGTATTAGAGGTCTAATATTAAGCATAAATGATGATAAATAGCAAAAACAAAATTTTAAGGATCCAAATTTTTATTTATTTTTTAACTAAGCAATTTTAAAAAAAAATTATAATATCATATTCCAGTATTGGAAGGTCCAATACTAAAGATAAACCCAATTCTAATACTTATATTTGTTTGAGAAAAGTTTAGAACATAAATTCAATGATATAAAATAATTCAATGAACAAAATGTAACATAAATTCACGAATAAAATATATATCTTTTAAAACAATTAATTATGTTATAAAACATTTATAGTTTGTCCTTTAATAAATATTATTATGTAATTCAATGAACTTCACCATGGAAAACCGCGAGTCAAAATAAATATTATTTTTTAATAACTACAAAAAAAAAAGTTTTTAAATCAACTTGTTGTAACTATTTTTTTTGGTGTGCTAAATACCTACTAAAGGTTATCTCTAGGGATGACAATGGGTCTGGATGGGTCTGGGTAGTGCATTACCCAGACCCGCCTATTGCTTCATTTTTGGACCCAGACCCGCCTCGAATCCGTGCTAATACCCAACGGGTATACTACCCGCGGGTCTCTGGGTACCCAGCAAATCTATGAGTACCCATAAATTCAAAAATATTAAAATAATTGTAAGTAATTTATACACTTGTGTATTTGTTTCTTACGATCTTATTTGTTATTTAAACACAACTTAAAATATTAAACACAATTCATTTTACTCAAACAAACATTAAAAACAAGTTCAAAATTAAAACTCTTCAATTAACATAATATTATATCATACATATGAATTAACAATATAATAATATTGCTTAACAACATAACATCACAGTTTAACAAAATAACAATCACACTTATGAAGTAATATGATATTATAATTATGGTTTAATATGATATTACAATATAGATTAACATGATATTACAAATATGTTGCTATATATATAGGAAGAAATAGCGGGTACGAGTAGTCACAGGTCTAGATAGTTCATTACCCGAACCCAGACCCATCTAACAGCGGATCTTAAAATCGCGGGTCTCAATTACCCACGGGTCTAAAACATGAACCCTGACCCGACCAGTTGCGGATACCCGTGAATCTGGGTACCCATTGTCATCCTTAGTTATCTCACCATAACATTGTAAGTGTATATTAATCAATGGTCAAAATAAAACTACACTTACATATTTTGTAGATCTTGAAAAAACAATTTAATAACATATAAACAAACATCTTAATGTGATAAGTAATATTCCCTATTTGCCTTCAATATCTATTATATATTTCTGAATCTATTTATTAAATCGGCTAACATAATGGGAACACAATGAGGAAAAAATGATGGTATAATACTGTATTTATATATGGGTGACTAAGTGAATTAGCGATGAACGATTTTTTAAACTTTGGTACCTAAAAATGGTATCATTAGAATAACTATAGGTGGCCTAAACTCAAATGGGTAAGCTTGACTTGAAGTCAATATAGTTCTATATTATTGGGAAGGATTTAATTGAAAATCCAGATTAATAATAAACTTTCCTATTTTGAGTGTGAAAAAAATCATAAATATTCATAATTGCATATTAACAAAAAAGCAAACTTCCACGATTCACAAGAAGTTTCCATATACTAGTCTCTAGAAATAACTTAAATTATGTAACCTGAGTTTCTTGTAAATTTGTACAATTATAGCTATCAATGACCAGCTGATTATTTTTAAATTGTATCCAAATTATTAATATTGTCACTTAGATGTCATATACAATATCTAAACTTAAAAAATATTATTAATGTTTTAGATTTATTGCTTCAGTTGAAAAAATCAACAATATAATTTATATTAAAAAGAACCATAGTGTAAGCCATGACTCATATCTCAAATACAGAATTGAGTTAACAAAACTGGATAACCTTTACTTATATTCTTAAAAATCAATAGATAGTTGACAAGATACAAAACAATGGCGGGAATCATGTGTGCGAAAATAATTACGATACATGTGTCAATCAAATTTTATTCAAATAGTATAAAAATATTATTTTAAATTTTTATAATTTTTCTCTTTAATAAAGTAATATTTTTTCATTGAATGAAGGACACTAATGTGGAATATCAATTGTGACATCTGATCCTAGTTTCGAAACAATGTACTATGAACATTGTATTGGCTACACGTTCGTAATAAGAAAACATTATAAATATCAAATGCACTCCAAAAGGTACAACGTTGACCAATAAAAATACTGTTCCCCCAAATGCATAAATAGGAGATAGTTAACGAGAAAGACATAGAAGAGATAAAAGAAGACATAGTGAAAAGAAAGAGAAATGTCTGAAGTTGTGGGTGGTGTTACTGTTGTGGAAGGAAGCAAGAACAGCCTCGAGATACAGGACCTTGCTCGCTTTGCTGTTGAAGAACACAACAAAAATGAGGTTTTTATTTATTTTGTCTTTTCCACTTTGTTCTTCGTGCTATGTTAATTTCTAAAACTGTTCGTTTTAAACCAATTTTGGAGTAACAAATTATTTAATCTAAACATGGAAGTATTTTGACTTTTTAAGATGATTTAGATACATACACAATAATTTAAAGTCATTTAGCACCACTAAGTTTGCCTCACATGAAATATAGAGGGTTTTTTTTTTTATGATGAGGGAAGAAATAGAGATGAAAAATGAAAAAAAGTGGGGTTCTGAATTTTATTTTTTAGAATGAGGGAAGAAAGATGGATAGGTTTGGGTGGGGTAATAGGGGGAGAAATTATTATTTTTAATATCAAGATTTCTCCAAAATAAAAAGGAAAGTTTTATCCAGATTTTATATTAGATAATGCTAACATGTTTCTAACTAAAAAAAGAAGGTTCCTCCTCATATTAGCAAACCATGAATATATAATATATATAAGGTTGTGAGTTATGTGCATATAAAGGTGGTGATTCAAGCTGGATCTTTGGAGTTGTTTTTTCTTAAATAGCTCAAACTTCTTTAGTTTTTAATGATTCAAAAACTTGTATTATTATATCTTCCAAAAAGATAAAGATAAGTAATTGACAATTTTATCTTGGGTTAGCACCAATTGTGATATAATTGGCTTATATGCAGAATGGGGTTCTGGAGTTTGTGAAGGTGATAAGCGCAAAGGAGCAGTTAGTTTCTGGTAGCTTATACTACATAACATTGGAGGCAAAAGATAGTGAGAGGAACAAGGTTTATGAAACCAAGATATGGGATAAGCCATGGTTGAAGTTGAAGGAGGTGCAAGAGTTCAAGTTTCTTGGGGATGCACCTTCAGCTTCTACCACTTAACTAGGTACGTTTTCAATTTCAATTTCCCATGCAATGTTGATATATTTTCATTTTCATTTTTTTATATTTATTAATGTATGATAACTTAATAGGGTTAGAGAAAATGATATTAGAGTGGATTATTAGTTGTCAAACCCACTAGAAAAAGAAATGAAACTAAAAGTGAATAGTAAAAATAAGGCAACTATAAAAAAATATTAAAAAATATCGAGAAAGAAAATCTCATATTGCAACATGATCCAATTAGAAAAGGTGAAAAATCCACACACTTTAAAGATTATACATCTTATTGAAATATTCAAATTTCTTTGTTTCGATGGGTAAATATCTATCTCCCTTAAACCTATTTTTGAATTCGAGTTCAATAAGAAAATTCTAGATGAAAGAGGTATCTCCATTATAATATTGATGTTCATTTATCTAGAAAAAGTTCAGTTGGGAACATGATGTATGAGTGGTCTTATGATTGCATAAAGGCTTAAAACTAAAGCTAAGTTATATACATTAATTAACAATATAATAGTTTTACACAATTAACACAATATAGGTACTAAACTTGTTAAAGTTTTGATGTATCAGCTACAGACACAAATTAAATTTTTGTATTTCATTCATTTGAGGCATTTATAGATTTTATTAGAATTTACGAAAATGAATATTTTAATAAGCTTATTACAGAATATTTTGACGACACTTATTAAGTAGACAATTACACACTTTAAAAATGATTAGTTATATATGTTACTAGTATCAAAATAATATATATTGGTAATACCAAAAAATTATATTGTTATAAATCATATTCTAGATCATTTCAATAAATTTATTAGAAAAACTTATCAACACAACCGATAATCTTACAAGTATGCCCTTGTTAACTTCTTTAAAAAAATAAGTGCATAATTAAAGTGGTATTCATGTCTCATATACGCCTTGATAATTTTCAGGTTGTTGTGGACGTGGCTAGCTTGGCTTGAATGAAAGTATCATTATATTAAATCATATGCTTAAAAGCATCTTATGCATTTCTGTACTACGTATGCAATAAATGTAGCAATTCTCCCCTATTTTAATGATACATGTTGCGTGTAAGATAATTTTTTATAGTAAATTGCATTGATAATAGATTGATTGAGATATATGTAAACAATAAAATTGGAGTATGGTGAAGAAATTATAGAGTGCATCAAGTACTATGTGTGATAAAAATATATTACTCAGACTTAAGTAGAAATTTTTATCTCACAACTATAAGACCTAAATGTTATATGGGATTGAGTGCAGGGCCGACTCGTAAGGGTATACGACAATTGTGAATCATATGATCCATAATTAATGGAGGCCCCAAATATTTTCGATGTAGAACTAATTTTATCTCTATTTGAAAACATGTATGCTATTGTTTTTATTCTTTTTGAATTTATCATTATAACAATTATCATTGGTCCTCTAATTGTTTGTTGGTTGTAATGATATCTTTTTATATTATCATATAATTGATGTGTGATTGAAATATGAGTCTGACCTAAGAAAAATTAGTGATAATTTAACACTCATAAATAATATAACCTCACAAATATTGTATTCAAGTTCCTAATAAATAACAATAGTCAAAACATAAATAAAATATCTTACATTCTTGCTTCAACATTTATAATACGAATATAAATAATTTTTTTTGCAATCACAATTTCTTTTAATACTTCAGTTTTATATCATATAGTTAAATTATGGGCCTAAATTATTTCTCATACTGGACCTACAAAATATATGGTTGGATGCTAACTAACTGTTGGGTGATAAATCACCATCACAAGAATAAACTCAATAAGTAGAGATAAGAATTTTGTGTCATATATGTGAATATACTAGACAATTAAAAAATATTAAGATATCATGGTTTTGTCAATAAATATAATTTATGAAAGCACATTATGTCTATTGTTTGATTTATGTAGTCGACCTTATTTAATTTAATATATAACAACTTTCTCCAAGTTTGTTTCCATTTTATGTCTAAGTGACTTAGCCCCGATCTTTGGAATTTCCTAGTGAGCAATAAAGTATCACTTGAATAAAAATAAAATTCCTAAAAAAACAACATTTTTAAATTATTTGATGAAATCTGATTGGTACATGTAGACATTGCCTTTTTGAGAAAGAGGGTCCCTATTCTATTTAGTGACATTAAGAGCATCTTTCGCATCGAACAAATTTTGTACTCTTGAGTCTTACATATTATTTTATAATTTATTACAACTCCTCATAAAAAAAAGAACAATATCTACTTTTCACCATAATGACAAACATAACTTTTATTCTTATTTGGGTCCCACAACCTACCCACACTTTTATATTTTACAATAAATATAACAAAATATTAAGAATAATTACTTATTTATTTATTAATGAATTAAAAATTGCTATAATTTATAATAAATTAAAAATACTTTTTTTTGTAAATTAGAAAATAAACTACACCAACATGAATAAACAAAATAAAATATTACATTAATTAAAATACATTAAAGATAATTTTAAAACATAACAGAAATTATATCATGGTAAATTAAAAGATAAATAAAATAGATAAAGTATATTACAACACATAAAAATTATCTCTCCTTACCGATAATTGTTATTATTTACCAAAAAATATTATTATTTAAGAATAAAACTCAAGAAATAAGAATATTATAGTGGAAAATATAGTAAGAATATTCTTATTCTATAAAGAACAACCTTAAAATCAAATTATTATGAATGCTCAACTATTAATTGTTGTATTCATTTTCTCTTCTCATACATTAGTTCAAAACTTTTGAAATTCTTATTGTTTTGTTTTGGAATATACATTTTAGATTTTCTCTCTTTTTCATGTGGGGATTAGATGAAAGGGATATGTGTTGGTAAATGTGTATTTTAGGATTTTTGAAATTGTCAAAAATAAATAAATAAAAATATGAAGGATAAAAAAAGTAATTTAATAGTATTATTCTATCTCCACAATAAAATGGCCAAACATGTAAAATACCGTCGCATGGATTTAACATGTGGCTAAGCTTCCCATGTTATAATATTAATATTTTTATAATTACACCCAATTTATTAGTCAGCTTCCTTTAAAGTTTAAAGTGAAAAGGTAAAAATATATTCATCCTTAAATTATTTGGTGAGTTAAGATATATATACCTTATCATATGATTCATATCGTGTTCACAAATTCATTCAAAGAGATACAATGTACCAAATATATTTGACTTTTATTAACAAAATAAGACACAAATAATTCCTTGCACAATCTAAAATAAATTTAATTTGCATGTGCAATAAATTGTTTTTTTGCTGAAATATTAATCATCTTACTAATTCATCTATAGAAAATGAATGTATAAAAATAAATGTTTTAAAATCATCTATATTTTTATATATTTAAAACACCAGCTAAAAGTATTCATTAATTTAGACAATTAGCAAGTTTTGAATTCAAAGTCAAAGGCTAGTCTCCCGGGCATAATGTGAACTTTTGAAGATACATGTTAAAGAAGAAAATTATAATGATACTCACAATTTTGATAAGAACCTCCAAAAAAACACAAATTAACGAGGGCAAGGCATCTCTAAAAAATATTTTTTTTACATAAATGATTCTCTTCCTTCGTAAATAAGTTTTTTAAATTTATTTCTTATATTAACCATAAATCCTAGAAAATCTAATGATTTAGATATATTCATTGATTCAAGCCATATGATTTTCCTAGAATTTATATTTATAATGTAAAGTAAATTTTTTAAATTTACTGTTAAAATAAGTGAATCCAGAGATTTTCTTAAATGTAAAGTTAGTGAGTAAGTTTTGGAAAGCTAGTGATAATACTAAAAGAGAAGTTTTTTTATATACAAAAAACACATAGTTTTATTAGGATGATATTTTGGTATTTTAAAGTTATTTGGGGTCCGGCTAATATTATAAAGTCAAATTAAAAGACACATTTAAAATAGTTAAAGATCTTTCAACAACTATTTTTCTTCTTCTTATAAGATCAAACCTTAGAATATAGATGAGATATTGCTTGAAGGAAATGGATTTCCTTATCACTTATTTTAATTTAATTGTACATCACCTTTTTATTGTTTAAAAGATTATAATCATGTCCAGGATAATTATTGTAATTTATATAAATAAACTAGAGGTGATTTATGTATATATAAAAATGAAGAAGAGTTATTTACTTTATATCATTAAAACTCAAATGTATAAATATAATTTACTTTATCTTAAACATAAACTTATAAGCTGCTTGTAATCCAATTAAAATTTAATAACACAAATTGATAATCTAAATTAATCTGCTTTGGGTTATGCATTTTTTAGATAATTTATCTTCCATCCATATGTGGAGCTTGGATAAAAGGGACCATGTATTTGCAAAGAAACTATGAGAATTTTTTGAACATAATGCATAAAAAGGACAAAGAAAACTCTATCAATATTATTGCAAGGTTTGTTTTATTATAATTTTGATCTCTTGAAAAGAAGAGATTCATACAATTTATCATAACATTCAACATCACCATATAATGTGATCCTTCAATATAAAAGCACTACTTGTTGGAAGATGAAGCAAGAGTATTAGTAAAAGTGGCTAAGTTCTCTTCACAGTTTTGGAGTAGCTTTTGTTTAAGAGACTTCAATGATTCTTCCAGAACATGCAAATCTTCAGAATTCATCTGATCAATTGGTATATCAATCAACATCTGAGTGATTTTCCTAACTTTATTTACCTCAAGGTGAGATTCATCAGAAACTCCACAGTACTTCTTGTACATTGAAAAAACCACATCTTCTTCTGGTGAAAAATCTTGTGGAGTATATGCAAAGAACATCATGGATGCCAATTGCATAGTAAGAGTTGCCAACAACTCATTCTCATTTTGTGAAACACTAACTCTAGGCCTCAATGGGTTATTCTTCCTAGAATTTGTGTCATCGCTCATTTTCTTGTGGTTGGGATTCACCATTTTTGTAACTGGAAAATATTCAACAATGGTACTACAACTCTTTGGAGTATGAATTCGTGATGTTCTAATTTATAGGATTTTTATTCTAATAAACAAATAATATATGAACTGGCAATATCATTTTAGAGGGTAATATATGTGGTATAAAGATTTATATAAAGATTTATATATAGTTATTATATTATTTATCATTCATTTGCATTATTTTTTTTGAAGAAACAATGATAATTAAATGTAAATGGTGAATAATGCAATAACAATATATAAAACTCATACACTATCAGTGTACATATTTTTTTCTCATTATTTTATTGGTCACGATCATGATATATAAAGGTTATGAGATATTTTTTATAAAATAGTTAAGGCAAATAATACTATCTTATTTTATTATTGCGTCAAACGAATAATTATAATGTCTCTTTCAGAAAAAATTATAATACTTTTCAATCCTATCTAGCATAATGGGTCTAATATTAGGCATAGATGATGATAAATAGCAAAAACAAAATTTTAAGGATCCAAATTTTTATTTATTTTTTAACTAAATAATTTCAAAAAATTACAATACCATATTTTCTCTCCTATTTCAATATTGGAAAATCCAATTCTAAAGATAAACTCAACTCTAATACTTATATTTGTTTGAGAAAAGTTTAGAACATAAATTCTATGAATAAAATGTAACATAAATTCACGAATAAAATATATATCCTTTAAAAATATTAATTATCTTCTAAAACATTAATTATCTTCTAAAACATTTATAGTAAAATAAATTATATTTGCCCTTTAATAAATGTTATTATGTAATTCAATGAACTTTGTTAGGGAAAACCACGAGTCAAAATAAATGATATTTTTTTAATAACTACGAAGAAAGTTTATAAATCAACTTGGATAACTATTTTTTTGGTGTGCTAAATACCTACTAGAGGTTAATCTCACAGTAACATTGTGAGCATATATTAATGGTCAAAATAAAACTATACCGACACTTACACAATTTTTACATCTTGAAAATAATATAATAAATGTAAACATCATCAAGAAAATGTGATAAGTAATATAGTCTTCAATATCTATTATATATTTCTAAATCTATTAAAACGGCTACCCTAATGGAATTCAACCAATTCACATTGAGCTAGGGTTGAGGTTGTACCCGACTAAAAGCCCAATTATAATATAGGTTAGCAGCTTTCTAAATCAACCTTAAGCAAGTTATGAGCTTTGGCGGGCCAGCCCATGTATGTTTATCTTAAATAACAATTTTTTAAAGGAATAATATATTATAAATGAACATTATCAAAGCTAGGGTAAAATTTGATCTGCCTTCACCATCATATCTAAATCAAATCTTCACAAAAACCCAATTTTATCGGTGTAAAGATTTATATATAGTCATTATATCATTTATCATTCATTTGTATTACTTTTTCTGAAGAGACAATAATGATTAAATATAAATGATAGATAATACAATGACAATATATAAAACTCATACACTATATTAAATATATTTTTCTCTCTATTGGCCATATATGAAATATTTTAACTTGCAAGTACTTATTTGTGTATGAGGTTATGAAATAAAAATAAGTTACTTAATTTGCATAAAAATATGAAAAAATATAAAACAAAATATATTACATTAATTAAAATACATTTAATTAATTTTAAAATGTATAAAATAGATAAAATATATCACAATACATAAATATATTAATTTAGACAATTAGCAAGTTTTGAATTCAAAATCAAAGGTTAGTGTCATTGGCATAATGTGAACTTTTGAAGAGACATTAGTCAATAGTTAAAGAAGAAAATTATAATGATAGTCATAAGATTGATAAGATCCTACAAAGAAAAACACAAATTAACCAGGCCTAGGTCTCTCTGAAAAATATTTTTTTAAAGGAGAGATTCACTTACTTTAAAAATAAGTATTTTAAACTTACTTCATATCTTAGCTATCAATTATATGAAATCTAATGATTTAGATATATCTATTAATACAAATCATTGAATTTATGTAGAGTTAATAATTATTATGTGGTTACTACCTCTTTTTTTCTAATATAAAGTTAGTGAATAAGTTTTGATAACTAGTGATAACACTAACAAATAGTTTTTTTTATGTACCAAAAAACACCTTTTTTTATTAGTAGGAAATTTTGACATTTTCAAGTTAATATAAAGACATATTTTTGGCAGTTAAAGATCTTTAAAGAACTATTTTTCTTTTTCTTATAAGATCAGATCTTATAAAATAGATGAAACATTGCTTTAAGGAAATGGATCTCCTTATCACTTAGTTTAATTTAATTGTACATCACAATTTTATTGTTTAAAAGATTATAATCATGGCCACTACATGGGTAATCATTATAATTTATCTCGTTGTAATTTATGTAAATAAATTGGAGATGATATATGTAGTTATAAAAAAGAAGTTATAAAAAAAAGAAGTTAATTACAATATTTCATTAAAACTCAGATGTCTCACTGTAATTTACTTTTTTCTTAAACTTATATGTTGCTTCTAATCCAATTAAAATCTTATAACTTAAATTGATAATCTAAATTAATCTGCTTTGGGTTATGCATTTTTTAGATAATTTCTCTTCCATCGGAGCTTGGATAAAGGAACCATGTATTTGCAAAGAAACCATTAGAAATTTTTGAACATGATGCATAAAAAGGACAAAGAAAACTCTATCAATATTATTGCAAGACTAGTTTTATTATAATTATGATATCTTGAAAAGAAGAGACTTATAAAAGTTTAAAACGAAGAAGGATCATACAATTTATTTTAACATCCAACATCATTATATAATGTTATCCTTCAATATAAAAGCACTACTTATCGGGAGTTGGAGGAGCAGGAGGATCACTGGCTAAGTAATACTCTACTTTTTGTGTAAGAGACTTCATTGTTTCTGTCAGAACATGCAGATCTACATGATTCATCTTATCAACTTCTGTATGAATCAACATTTGATCGATTCCCCTTTCCTCACGGTGAGAATCATCAGAAATTTCACGATACTTCCTGTACATTGAAGAAACCACTTCTACTTCTGGAGAAAATTCTTGTGGAGTATATGCCAAGTCGAGCGTCATACCTACAAATTGCACAATAAGCTTATACAACAACTCAAACTCATCTTCTGAAACACTAGAATTTGTGACATTGCTCTCGTTGGAATTCGCCATTTTTGCATTTATAGGATTCATGATGTTCTCATTTATAGGATTTTCATTGTAATAAACAAATAATCTATGAGCTGCCAGTATGATTTTAGAATCTAATATCTATACATTATTAATATAAAGTTTTATATTTACTTATTATATCATTTGTATTACTTTTTTGAATAGACAATGATGATTAAATATGAATGGTAGATAATACAATGACAATATATAAAACTCATACACTATAAGTGAATGTATTTTTCTCTCATTATTTTATTGGCCATATACGATCATGATAGTAGTTATTTGTCTATGAGGTTATGAAATAAAAATAGACAAATTAAGTTACTTAATTTGCATAAAAAGATGAAAAAATATAAAATAAGTTATAGAACTCCTTCAAAGAAAATGACAGGGCTACAAGTTTTAGGATGGTGATGCTGTAGAATCTAGATATTCCTTCATAGAAGTCACAACCAAAATCTAAAGCCTAAGTAGGGCGCATGAGTACAAACTCAATTCTTAGTAAAAGCGCGTATGACTTTATGGCTACCAAGCCAAACAAGGAAATTAAAATGTCCTATGTATATAATAATTGTAAAAAGATGATTCCCCCCTTCCCCTTAAGGTATAACCGAGGATTACTTCTATGAAGATTAATTGATGTAAGTTGTCACATTTTCTCTAAATGTGATGAAGGAAAAACGTGTAGGTAATAAATATATCAAAGTGGTGAAGCTAATGCCAAACCTAAGCTTGTTAAACAATTAGATGATAATATTGTGTTAAGAACTTTGAATAAAAAAATAGAGTAATGTCTATAACATAAATATTTATAAATTACAATAATGTTAACAAGTTAAACATTATATTATTTTTCTTATTTTGCTTAATATCCTTTTAAACACATTAGCAAAATAGTGTATCAAATTAAAATTAAATGAGAACATTAAACTATACAAATTCCAATTTTCTTTTCCTAATTGTATATTTAATTAGATTTAACTTATACAAGAAAAACATAATAAAGAAAATAACTTTTACAACGAATCACAACTTAATTGTTTACCATAGAGAATTTTACACAACCAAATTTAACATAACAGTTCACAATGAAAATGTTGGTAAAGAACGTACAAAAGATATCTATAACAAAGTAAAGAATTATTATGATGATAGTTATAATTCGACACATAGAATTCATTCTGAATTTGAGTCTATACTATCATTGCTAAAAACCAAAGTGATATTATCTGTTAGTGTATCCATTTATTATATTGAAGTGAAGTTACAAATTATATTGTGTTAGAGATTGAGAGTCAAATAACAATAAGATATTTAATAAATGAGTTATATTATGAATCATATACGTAGATTTGACATCACATCTTAACTTAAACACATGACATTATATTTATAAGTTTGGTTGCATTGGGTATAACAATTGTGTTAAAAAAGTTATTCATTAATATCCAATGTTATATATATATTAAATATATTAAATATGTTAAATTTTAATTTTTTGTAATATTATGCGGGCCGATCCGCCACAACCTGAAACCTGCTTAGGGCAGATTTGGGCTACATTTTCATATACATAAATTGTATCCGGGTTTTTTAGCCCGCCCTGGTTTAACCTGAACCCGCATGGATAGCCCGTTTTGACACCTCTACTACCAAGCCAAACAAGGAAATTAAAATGTCCTCTGTATATAATAATTGTAAAAAGCTGATTCCCCCTTCCCCTTGAGTTATAATCGAGGATTACTTCTATGAAGATTAATTGACGTAAGTTGTCACATTTTCTCTAAATGTGATGAAGGAGAAACGTGTAGGTAATATATCAAAGTGGTGAAGCTGTTGCCAAACGTAAGCTTTTTAAACAACTAGCAAGTAACAAGTAACAATATTTTTTGTCATATGATTAAGAACACACATGTTACATGTACATTCATATGGTTAAAAACATACACGCTATTTGTGTGTTTGCATGGGTTGTAATTTTTTTATTGATTTTGATATTATATAGTCTATATATTTTGTTAACTAATAAATACAATAAAAACTTATATTGATTATTCTTAATATAAACGTACATATTGAGAACTTGTTTAGTTTTATGATTTATTGTGATTATTTCTTAATGTAATTTATTTATAATTTCTTTTATTTCTATGATCTTATTTCTAATTATTAGTTGTTAGTATAATTGATTTATTATTAAGAGTAAATTTCACTCACACCCCCTGAGTTTTAATGAAATTACACAAACTACCTCTCCCTTCTTTGTCATTACACAAACCACTCCTCCCTCATACACAAACCACCCCTAGATTTATACATACATTACACAGACTACCCCTGCATGTTATAAAAGTCTAATATTTTAAAGAAAAAACGTGTGATGAATGTAATTAAGTTAAACAAAATATTGTATATTGTGTAACACTTCAAATAGTACAAAATCGAATGTTTCTTTTTTATTTTTGTGTCATTAAAAAATACATTAATAATTTCAAATAAATATTTAGATAACTCTTATATTATTTTATAACGAGCCAAATAATGAAGACGCGTTAACTCTTATATTATTTGAATTTTTCTACATAATATACAATATTTTGTTTAATTAATTACACACATCATACGTTTTTTGTTTAAAATATTACATTTTTATATTATGCAGGGGTAGTTAGTGTAACATATGTACAAAATTAGGGGTGGTTCGTGTAAGGACAAAAAAGTGAGGGGTGGAGATAAAGCATTTTTCAAAATAAATACAGATTTAATCATTTAGTATGACAAATTTGATAATAATATTTTAATAGATAGAAATGAAATTTTAGTAATAAATGATAATTGAAATAGGAAAGTTATAATTATATAGTTTGATTCTTTTTCAAAATAATGGAGACCTTAATTATTTAGGATCAAAACTGCTAAAATATTTTAAATATAGTAATGGAAATGTATGAACAATATTAATAAATGAAAATATATATTTAATTTTTATTTTTTTGTTGGAAATAAAGCACACATATTAATTTGCATGTAGTGATTAGTATACATTATTTTTTATTTTGAATAGCATCATCAATCTCACCAATAAGCACCACATTAAATGACAATATGTGTTTTTATTACTTTATATTCATCAGTTTTATTTATTTCTTAATGGTCGGCGGTATTTATTCAAAGTAATTATTAACTGTTAATTATTAGTTTGCAAATGATAGAAAATATTTATTCGCTTATTCAATTACAAAATACAATAGTATAACAAAACTTATTGTTATTATTCACCTATGCAGTTTTTATTCCCTTATGAATTTCCTTTATTGTCACTCTACTGTTTTTTATCTTTCATTGCTCATATTAATTATTCTTAAATCTCGAGAGTAATTCTCTTCAATCTTTATTATTTCATAATTATCCACAATTTATATAAATAAAACTGCATAGGTGACATTTTATTATCTTTAATTAACAATTAATAAAATTCACCTATGTGATATGAGAAATGATCCATTGGAAATCCAAACATTAGTGTTTTTGTAAGGTATTAAAAAATTATGATGTCATTTTTTAATAAATATATAACATATGTAATGGTTAATAAATTCAATGAAAATATAAAATTAAGAAAAAAATATAATAATGGTATATTTTAATTAGATAACAATACATTTTTGTTTTTATCATAACATAGACTCAAAGGTAAAAGAATATGATTATGTTAATTTCCATGAACAGTTGCACATTTTTTTTTAGAACAATGAAAAAACTTTTTATTTTGACATTTGAATTATTGAAAGACTCAATCAAATATCACATATGATGATGTTTAATGAAATGAAACAAGAGATAAAGAAGATTGTTGGGAGAAAATCATATGTAGAGGGTGATTAATAGAAATTAATATAAGAATATGAGTATATGAAAAATGAAGAAATATAAGAATTGATTTTTGGAAAATGAAGAAAGATTTTTGGAGAGGAAAATAATATGAGAATATGAGAACATGAGAATATGAGTGAGTGTTTGATAGAAAAAATGAAGGATTAATAAAATGTGTGAAGGAATATGATAAGATATTGACTTGTTTATGAGGGAAAAAGGTGAAGGAGGATGTGACATGTGTCTAATGATGATGTCACAAAACCTTTTTTTAGATTTTGGCAAGCAAGTAGAACACTATAAAAAAACTGAAACCAACTTATGATATATAAAGGTTATGCGAATAAAGTATTGCAAGTGCATAAACTCATGCACAAAAAAATCCTTCAAAAATGAATAATGCATAAAATTAAAAAATTCCTGCAAGTGCAAAAAATTATTTTTTTTGTTGTTGAAAATTAATCATCTTACTAATCCATCTATATAAAATGAATGCATAAAATTAGATGTTTTATATTCATCTATATCATTTATCATTCATTTGTATTACTTTTTTTCAAGAGATAATGATGATTAAATATGAACGGTAGATAACGCAATGACAATATATAAAAGTGTATATATTTTTTCTCATTATTTTATTGCTCACAATCATGATATATAAAGGTTATGAGATATTTTTGATAAAATAGTTAAGGGAAAGAATACTATCTTATTTTAATATTGCGTCAAGGGAATAATTATAATGACTCTTTGAGGAAAAATTATAATATTTGGTTTCAAATCCTATCTAGTATGAAGGGTCTAATATTAGGCATACATGATGACAAATAACAAAAACAAAATTTCAAGAATCCAAAATTTTATTTACTTTTAAGTAAATAATTAGAAAATTACAATATCATATTTTCTATCATATTTTAATATTGGAAGGTCAAATACCATAGATAAGCTCAATTCTAATACTTATATTTGTTTGAGAAAAGTTTAGGACATAAATTCAATGATATAAAGTAATTCAATGAAAAAAATGTAACATAAATTCACGAATAAAATATATATACCTTAAAAACTTTAATTATCTTCTAAAACATATTTGTAGAAAAATAAATTATATTTTCCCTTTAATAAATGTTATTATGTAATTCAATGAACTTCATTAGGGAAAACCGAATAAATGCTATTTTTTGAATAAATACAAAGAAAGTTTTTAAATCAACTTGCATAACTAATGCTATTTTGTAAGTGTATATTAATTAATGGTCAAAATAAAACTTTATCGACAATTACACATTTTGTACATCTGGAAAAAAAACTTAATAAAATTTAATCATCGTCAAGTTAATGTGATAAGTAATAAAAAGCCTTCAATATCTATCATATAATTCTAAATATATTAAATCGACTAATCTAATGGGATTCAACCAACTCACACCGAGCTAGGGTTGAGATTGTACCCGACTAAAAGCCCAATCATAATATAGGTTAGCAGCTTTCTAATTCAACCTTAAGCAAGCTATGCGCTTTGGCGGGCCAGCCCATATATGTTTATCTTAAATAGTAATTTTTTAAAATAATAATATATTATAAATGAAAATAATCAAAGTTAGGGTAAAACTTGATCCGCCTTCACTGTTATATCTAAATCAAACCTGTATCACAAACACCCAACATTACCAATATAAAGATTTATATATAGTCATTATATCATTTATCATTCACTTGCATTAGTTTTTTTTAAGAGACAATAATGTTTAAATATGATTGATGGATAATGCAATGACAATATATAAAACTCATCCACTATCAATGTATATATTTTTTCTCATTATTTTATTAGTCATGATCATGATATATAAAGGTTATAATATATTTTTGATAAAATAGTTAAGGCAAAAAATATTATCTTATTTTAATAAGTGGATCTACGGATTTTTTTAAAATATAAAGTTAGTGACTAAGTTTTGGTAAGCTAGTGATAATACTAACAAAGAAGTATTTTATGTACACAAAAACACATTTTTTTATTAGGATGATATTTTGGTTTTTAAAGTTATTTGGGGTCCGGCTAATATTATAAAGTTAAATTAAAAGAACATTTAAAATAGTTAAAGATCTTTCAATAACTATTTTTCTTCTTCTTCTTCTTATAAGATCAAACCTTAGAATATAGATGAGACATTGCTTGAAGGAAATGGATCTCATTATCACTCAGTTTAACTTAACTACACAATATCTTTTTATTGTTTAAAAGATTATAACCATGTCCACTATAAGGGTAATCATTGTAATTTATATAAATAAACTAGAGGTGATTTATGTAGGTATAAAAATGAAGAAGAGTTACGTTATTTCATTAAAACTCAAATGTATAAATATAATTTACTTTATCTTAATTAAACTTAAACTTATATGGTGCTTGTAATACAATTAAAATTTAATAACACAAATTGATAATCTAAATTAATCTGCTTTGGGTTATGCATTTTTTAGATAATTTATCTTCCATCCATATGTGGAGCTTGGATAAGAGGGACCATGTATTTGCAAAGAAACTATGAGAATTTTTTGAACATGATGCATAAAAAGGACAAAGAAAACTCTATCAATATTATTGCAAGATTTGTTTATTATAATTTTGATCTCTTGAAAAGAAGAGACTCATACAAGTTTAAAACAAAGAAGGATCATACAATTTATTTTAACATTCAACATCACCATATAATGTGATCCTTCAATATAAAAGCACTACTTGTTGGAAGATGAAGCATGAGTATTAGTATCAGTGGCCAAGTTCTCTTCACAGTTTTGGAATAGTTTTTGTTTAAGAGACTTCAATGATTCTTTCAGAACATTCAAATCTTCATAATTCATCTGATCAATTGGTATAACACTCAACATTTGAGTGATTTTCCTAACTTTATTTACCTCAAGGTGAGATTCATCAGAAACTCCACAATACTTCTTGTACATTGAAAAAATCACATCTTCTTCTGCTGAAAAATCTTGTGGAGTATATGCAAAGAACATCATGGATGCCAATTGCATAATAAGCGTAACCAACAACTCATTCTCATTATTTGAAACATTAACTCGAGGCCTCAATGAGTTATTCTTCCTAGAATTTGTGTCATCGCTCATTTTCTTGTGGTTGGGTTTCACCATTTTTGTAACTGGAAAATATTCAACAATGGTACTATAACTCTTTGGAGGGGATTCATGATGTTCTAATTTATAGGACTTTTATTGTAATAAAAAAATAATATATCAACTGACAGAATGATTTTAGAGGGTAATATATATGTATTATTAGTATAAAAAATTATATATAATCACTATATTATTTATCATTCATTTGCATTAGTTTTTTGAATAGACAATGATGATTAAATATGAATGGTGTATAATGCAATGATAATATATAAAACTCATACACTATGAATGTATATATTTTTTTCTCATTATTTTATTGGTCACAATCATGATATATAAAGGTTATGATATATTTTTGATAAAATTGTTAAAGCAAAGAATACTATCTTATTTTAATATTGAGTCAAGGGAATAATTACAATGACTCTTTGAGAAAAAATTATAATACTTGGTTTCAAATCCTATCTAGTATCATGGGTCTAATATTAGGCATAGATGATGATAAATAGCAAAAACAAAATTTTAAGGATCCAAAGTTTTATTATTTTTTAACTAGTTAATTTCAAAAAATTACAATACCATATTTTATCTCCTATTTCAATATTGTAAAATCCAATAGTAGAGATAAACTCAATTCTAATACTTATATTTGTTTGAGAAAAGTTTAGAACATAAATTCAATGATAAAAAGTACTTCAATGAACAAAATGTAACATAAATTAACGAATAAAATATATATCCTTTAAAAATATGAATTATCTTCTAAAACATTTATAGAAATATAAACTATATTTGTCATTTAATAAATGTTTTATGTAATTCAATGAACTTCGGGAAAACCACGAGTCAAAATAAATGATATTTTTTGAATAACTATGAAGAAAGTTTATAAATCAACTTGGATAACTATTTGTTTGGTGTGCTAAATACCTACTAAAGGTTAATCTCACCGTAACATTGTGAGCATATATTAATGGTCAAAATAAAACTATATCGACACTTACACATTTTGTACATCTTGAAAATAATTTAGTAAATGTAAACATCTTCAAGAAAATGTGATAAGTAATATAGTCTTCAATATCTATTATATATTTCTAAATCTATTAAATCGGCTAACCTAATGGAATTCAACCAACTCACATTGAGCTAGGGTTGAGGTTGTAACCGACTAAAAGCCCAATTATAATATAGGTTAGCATCTTTCTAAATCAACCTTAAGCAAACTATGAGCTTTGGCGGGCCAACCCATGTATGTTTATCTTAAATTACAATTTTTTAAAATAATAATATATTATAATTGAACATTATCAAAGCTAGGGTAAAACTTGATCTGCCTTCACCATCATATCTAAATCAAATCTTCGCAAAAACCCAACTTTATCGGTGTAAAAATTTATATATAGTCATTATATCATTTATCATTCATTTGCACTACTTTTTTTGAATAGACAATGATGATTGAATATAAATGTTAGATAATGCATTGACAATATATAAAACCCATACACTATAAGTGAATATATTTTTCTCTCATTATTTTATTGGCCATATATGATCATGATATATAAAGGTTACGAAATATTTTAACTTGCAAGTACTTATTTGTGTATGAGGTTATGAAATAAAAATAGACAAATTAAGTTACTTAATTTGCATAAAACTATGAAAAAATATAAAATAAGTTATAGAACTCCTTCAAAGAAAATGACAGGGCTACAAGTTTTAGGATGGTGATGCTGTAGAATCTAGATATTCCTTCATAGAAGTCACAACCAAAATCTAAAGCCTAAGTAGGGCGCATGAGTACAAACTCAATTCTTAGTAAAAGCGCGTATGACTTTATGGCTACCAAGCCAAACAAGGAAATTAAAATGTCCTATGTATATAATAATTGTAAAAAGATGATTCCCCCCTTCCCCTTAAGGTATAACCGAGGATTACTTCTATGAAGATTAATTGATGTAAGTTGTCACATTTTCTCTAAATGTGATGAAGGAGAAACGTGTAGGTAATATATCAAAGTGGTGAAGCTATTGCAAAACCTAAGCGTGTTAAACAACTAGCAAGTAACTCGTGCATTTGCACGGGACAATATTTTTTGTCATATGATTAAGAACCTATATTACATGTGCATTCATATGTTTAAGAACATACACGTCATGTGTGCGTTTGCATGGGTTGGTGAAGACATGTTAGCTATACACTTTTGTAAATTTTTTTTATTAATTTTGATATTATATAGTCTATATATTTTGTTAACTAATAAATACAATAAAAACTTATATTGATAATTCTTAATATAAACGTACATATTGGGAATTTGTCTAGTTTTATGATTTACTGTGATTATATCTTAATGTAACTTGTTTATAATTTCTTTTATTTCTAGGATCTTATTTCTAATTATTAGTTGTTAGTATAATTGGTTTATTATTAACTACTTAGATTTTTTTAAAATAAATACGGATTTAATCATTTAGTATGACAACTTTGATAATAATATTTTAATAAATAGAAATGAAATTTTAGTAATAAATGACCATTGAAATATGAAAGTTGTTATTATATAGTTTGATTCTTTTTCAAAATAATGGAGACTTTAATTATTTAGGATCAAAACTGCTAAAATATTTTAAATATAGTAATGAAAATGTATGAACAATATTAATAAATGGAAATATATATTTAATTTTTAGTTTTTTTTGTTGAAAATAAAGGACACATATTAATTTGCATGTAGTGATTAATATACATTATTTTTTTATCTTGAATAGCATCATCGATCTCAGCAATAAGCACCGCATTAAATGACAATATGTGTTTTTATTACCTTATACTCATCAGATTTATTTATTTCTTAATGGTCGGCGGTATTTATTCAAAATAATTATTAATTGTTAATTATTAGTTTGCAACTGATAGACAATATTTATTCACTTATTCAATTACAAAATACAATTGTATAACAAAATTTATTGTCGTTATTCATCTATGCAGTTTTTATTCCCTTATGAATTTCCTTTATTGTCACTCTACAGTGTTTTATCTTTCATTATTCACATTAATTATTCTTAAATCTCGAGAGTAATTCTTTCCAACCGTTATTATTCCATAATTATCCACAATTTATATAAATGACAATTTTAGTGCTTCAAAAGTTTGTGTGAATGTATAAAGAAAACAATATGTTAGAATTTATGACATTTTATTATCTTTAATTAACAATTAATAAAATTCACCTATGTGATATGAGAAATGATCCATTGGAAATTCAAACATTAGTGTTTTTGTAAGGTATTGAAAAATTATGGCGTCATTTTTTAATAAATATATAAAATATGCAATAGTTAATAAATTTAATGAAACTATAAAATGAAGAAAAAATGTAATAATGGTATATTTTAATTAGATAACAATAAATTTTTGTTTTTATCATAACATAAACTCAAAGGTAAAATAATATGATTATGTTAACTTCCATGAACAGTTGAACATTTCTTTTTATAACAATGAAGAAACTTTATATTTTGACATTTGAATTATTGAAAGATACATAATCAAATATCACATATGACGATGAAACTTAAATCTAATGAAATGAAACAGGAGATAAAAAAGATTGTTGGGAGAAAAACATATGTAAATGGTGATTAATAGAAATTAATATAAGAATATGAGTGTATGGAAAATGAAAAAATATAAGAATTGATTTAGAGAAAATGAAGAAAGATTTTTGGAGAGGAAAATAATATGAGAATATGAGTGAATGTTTGATAGAAAAAAACGAAGGATTAATAGAGTGTCTGATGGAACATGGTAAGATATTGACTTATTTATGAGGGGAAAAAGTGAAGAAGGGTATGACATGTGTCTAATGATGATGTCACAAAACTTTTTTTTATTTTTATAGATATATAGATTTTGGCAAGCAAGTAGAACACTATAAAAAAACTGAAACCAACTTATGATATATAAAGGTTATGCAAATTAAGTACTGGAAGTGCATAAACTCATACACAAATAATTCCTTCAAAAATGAATAATGCATAAAATTAAAAATTCCTGCAAGTGCAAAAAATTGTTTTTTTGTTGAAAATTAATCATCTTACTAATCCATCTATATAAAATGAATGCATAAAATTAAATATTTTATATTCTATCTATATCATTTATCATTCATTTGCATTACTTATTTTAAGAGATAATGATGATTAAATATAAATGGTGAATAACGCAATGACAACATATAAAACTCATTCACTATTAGTGTATATATTTTTTCTCATTATTTTATTGCTCACAATCATGATATATAAAGGTTATCATATATTTTTGATAAAATAGTGAAGGCAAAGAATATTATCTTATTTTAATATTGCTTCCAAGGAATAATTATAATGACTCTTTTAGGAAAAAATATAATACTTGGTTTTAAATCCTATCTACTACCAGAAGTCCAATATTATGCATAGATGATGACAAATAGGAAAAACAAAAATTTAAGGATCCAAATTTTTATTTATTTTTTAACTAAGTAATTTTAAAAAAATTACAATATCATATTTCAGTATTGGAAGGTTCAATACTAGATATAAGTCCAATTCTAATACTTATATTTATTTGAGAAAAGTTTAGAACATAAAATCAATGATATAAAATAATTCAAATGAACAAAATGTGATGTAAATTCATGAATAATATATATATTTTTTGAAAAATCATTTATCTTATATTTATAGAAAAATAAATTATATTTCCCCCTTAGTAAATGTTATTATGTAATTCAATGAACTTCGCCAGGGAAAACTGCGCGTCAAAATAAATATTATTTTTTAATAATTACAACAAAAAAATTAAATCAACTTGCATTACTATTTTTTGGTGGGCTAAATACCTACTAAAGGTTATCTCACCATGATATTGTTAGTGCATATTAATCAATGGTCAAAATAAAACTACACTTACACATTTTGTAGATCTTGGAAAAACAATTTAATAACATGTAAACTTACATCTTCAAGAAAATGTGATAACTAATATCGCCTTCAATATCTATTATATATTTCTGGATCTATTTATTAAATCGGCTAACTTAATGGGATTCAACCAACTCACATCGAGCTAGGGTTGAGGTCGTACCCAACTAATAGCCCAATTATAATATAGGTTAGCAAATTTGCTTTCCAAATCAATCTTAAGTTATGAGTTTTGACGGTCCAACCCATACATGTTTATCTTAAATAACAAACTTTTAAAATAATAATAATAATATATTATAAATGAACATAACCAAAGCTAGGGGAAAACTTGATTCACCGTCACCATCATATCTAAATCAAACCTAGATCACAATCAACCAACTTTGTTGGAGTGACCTCAAGCCATATCCCTCTGAAACTGCGAAAAGGAATTAAGAGGAGGTTATAATGTTGTGTTGTTGATAGTTGGTAGTTAGTGAAATTATTGTGATATACCTTGTAGGTAGCTGGTGGCGACGTTGTTAGGGTTAGGAGTAGAAAGAATTAAATGAGGAAAAGATGGTGGTGACTAAGTGATTTAGCGATGAATAGTTTTAAACTTTGGTACCTAAAAATGGTATGATTAGAATAACTAGGTGGCTTAAACTCAAATGGGTAAGCTTAACTTGAAGTCAATATAGTTCTATATTATTCGGAACGATTTAATTGAAAATCCAATTAATAATAAACTTTCCTATTTTGAGGAAATGAATAATTTCATAAATATCCATAATCGCATATTAACCAAAAAGCAAACTTCCATGATTCACAATAAGTTTCTGTATACTAGTCTCTAAAAATAACTATCAAATGTGTAACCTGAGTTTCTTGTAAATTTGTAAAATTATAGCTATCAAGTATCAATGACCACTCGATTATTTATTTTTAAATCATGTCCAAATTATTAATATTATCACTTAGATGTCATATACAATATCTACACTTAAAATATATTTTTAATGTTTGAGATTTATTGCTTCAGTTGAAAAAATCAACAATATAATTTATATTAAAAAGAACCATAGTGTAAGCCATAACTCATATTTCAACTACAGAATTGAGTTAATAAAATAGGATAACCTTTTGATTATATTCTTATACATCAATAGTATAGTTGTCAAGATACAAAATAGTGAGTGAAATCAGTTAGCTCTAAAAACATCAATTTTAGGAAAATCTAATTGTTTGAATTAATGGGTAGATCTAAATCAATGAGAAGTAAATTTAAAAAACTTAATCTTAGTGTAAGTAGATCCTCACATTTTTCTATAAGATAATTAAAGACATTCACATATATTTTCAAATGAATAGAAATCCTTTATGCTAATGGAAAATAGCCACATCATCACTTAACCCCATAAGTTGGAAAGGTAACACCGTCATTCTAGGTCTGAAAGACAAAAATCCTCTTCATTAATGGAGAAACAAATAATAGAGAAAATAAAACAAAAAACAATATGATATGACATTTATACCCTTTTATATATATAATAAAATCACAATTTTGTTACTGAAATTGAAAGAAAAATATAATTCTCTCTTAAATAATGGAGAAGATCCTTATTTAATTACTCGTCCTTATCCTAAATGCTAGATCAAATCCATTTATATATTTCTTCCTTTACTAAAGGTTTCATACAAAGTAAAACCTAATCACTCAAATAAAAAAAATAGAAGAGATGTAATAATCATTATTGATCCATAAAACCATGAAGATAATGAATTTAATGCAGGACACGTCACCATATACAGTTTCCAAGTGATGTTGCCTTTATTTGTGGAACATCATGAAATTGCCTTCATTAAGGCTGGTTAATGGTGTTATAGAGAAAAACTTCGGGGAGACGAATCCAACATGTCATATTTAGAAACAAATGTATTTGGGTTCTTTGGTACTATAATGTAGCACTAAATTTTAATTAGAATTAAAATTTTAATATGGTGTCAAGATTATATTGATTGTCTATATATATATATATGTTTTCATGCAAATCTTTCTCCAATGTTATCTTGGTACTTAACAGGGTTAAGTGGTTATGTTTCAATTTTTAATGAGGTGGCTATTTCTTTGAGAAATTCTCATAAAGGATTTCTATTCATTTTCATATATATTAATATGCATGAGTCATGATCCACCAGAGATATGAATAATGCAATGATAATATATAAAAATTATATATTATTAATATATATATATATTTCTTTATTTTATTGGTCACAATCATGATATATAAAGGTTATCAGATATTTTGATAAAATAGTTATAGGCAAAGAATATTATCTTATTTAAGCAGTAGGTGAATAATTATAACGTCTTTCTGAGGAAAAAAGAAAATGATACTTGGTTTCAAATTCTATCTAGTATTAGAGTCCAATATAGGGCATACATGATGACAAATAGTAAAAACAAAATTTTAACTATAAAGGTTTTTATTTATTTATTAAATAATTTTAAAAAATTACAATATAATATTTATTCTTATATTATATTATTGGAGGGTTCAATATTGGAGAGAAGCCCAATTATAATACTTATATTTGTTTGAATTTTTTTTAGAATATTCATTTATAAGCATTGCAAATTACATATCAAACTCCTCTATAACAAGTTTGTCATTAAAATTTAAAATTAGTGTGAAAATACTCTTACTTTCACATTTTATAATAACTTTTCCCCAAGACTTTAGATAAAAGATATAAAGAAATTCAATGAACGATAACGTAAATTTATTGAGTCAAAATATCTATCCTTTAAAAAATTAATCATCTTCTAAAACATTTATAGAAAAATAAATTATATTTGTCATTTAATAAATGTTATTATGTAATTCAATGAACTTCGCCGGGGGAAATCACATGTCAAAATATATATATATATATTGTCTGACACTTACACATTTTATAAATCTTGAAAAACAATTTAATAAGATGCAAATATCTTCAAGAAAATGTGATAAGTAATATCACCTTAATTATCTATTATATATTTCTAAATCTTTTAACTCATATGTGTTTATCTTAAATAACAATTCTTAAAAATAATAATATATTATGAATGAGGTTTGTGAAAATGGCCCAAAGCTAGACAATTATCTTATTATGTTAGACTTTTCATTCTTTTCCTTTTTATGCTTACCTAGTTTCAACTAACCCAATAATCTTATGAGGTTTGTGAAAATTTAATTTGATGTGTGTCGCGCCCGGATTTTCGGCCACGCGACATCTTGAGGAGTCGCCACCACGTATTTTGCGGTTAAAACGTGAAAAACTCGAATTGAGCCCGAATTGGATAAAAATTGGTATTTTATACTAGAGTTATGAGTTCGGGAGTTGATTACGGATCGGGGAATGTATTAGCATCCTGTCCGCCCGTTATTAAACGGTACCCTAACTAATTGCATGCTTTTAATTTACCCTTACTTTATTTCTAAAATTTATTAAACAAAATATTTATTTTTTATTTTTGTGTCTGACAAGAGTTTATCTTGCTCCTAAGTATCCCTAGGTGCAATAGGGAAATCAAGACTACGTAGTTCTTTATAAGATCGTTTGTTGGTTTGGTTTGATTAAAAATTGTTTGATTGAGAGTTATTAAAAAATTGGTTTGAGTTTAATTGAGGTGAGACTAATAGACGACGAATCAACATTGATTGCTTACCCTTTCTCACTTTGATAAATAGCAGAAGCAGAAGCAGTACAAGTGACCACGACTGGTTCTGGGCTCGAAGTGTAATACGAGTTGTAACCTCGCTATTGAATCTCAAAAAACATTTTTATTTAACTTATACATTTTTAAAGAGGAACTTTATGAATAAAAGGTTATTAATTATTTTATTACTTCGATAAATAGCAGAAGCAGTACAAGTGACCGCGACTTGTTCTTGGCTCGAAGTAATAGGTAAGGCACTATACAAATCATAACTTCAACTATTAAATTCCTTAAGAAAACTAGTTTTAATTATTGGATTTTAAGACATTTTTCATTCTATGTGCAGTCCAAACAAATATTTAGAATGTTAAATATACCTAAGTCACACGCGTCAATTTACAATTAAATAACATCTAAATCACATATCTTAATTTACAATTAACAAAACTATGTATATTGTCGCAAATGTTAAAGGTATCATAACAGTTCTATCTATGCTCTTAATTTACACTTGTTAAAAGAAAATTTCCAATAACCATGTCTTTTTCCTTTCTAAATTTTTTATGAACTAGATATATGTATTAGATTTATTGGTTGGGGTTGCATTTAGGAATATGAATTGTTTGAAAAATCAAGTTTAGTTGTAATGATAAAATTCTTTGAGTTTAGGGTGTTTGTGGGATTTGAAATTATTATATGAAAAATAGTTTGACTGTGAATTAATATGAACATAAAAGCAAGATTCAGTTTCAAGAATTAGGATGTAGAGTAATATTATTTTATTTCATTTGTTGTGATTGCAATTCCATGAGTCGTGAATCAGAAATTTATTTGTTTTATTCTTAGGGATGTATGAGATTGCTCAATAATATTTAGGTGTCCATAGAAATACAAGTATTAATATGGTGAACATATGCTTATTACAAATATGACAATAAGTATGTATGGATGTTCAGATGTTAACACATATTGCATAAAACATAAGAAATTTAGTAAATTGTAATTACAATAATGCAAGAACATCCTAACAAAAAAACATTGGTTAACATCTTTGAACTCACAATTGTATAACTCTATTTTTCCTTGTCTTCTCTATTTCTCTTCCTGCTTCTCTGATTCTGCTCTCCCTTTGCTTTTTACCTGTGTTATTTGGTTGATTTATGTGTATCATTTCTGTAAGTTACTATTGTTCTATATATGGGTTATAATGTTGCTAATATCTCTTTTTTCAAATTCCTCCTCCTTTTTTCGTAGTGATTGGGTTCCTTTCCATATTTGTAATTCATTTTCTTAATTGTCAATCAATACTTTAATGCTCCCTCTTTATGCTATGATTTTCTTTCCAATTTTTACTCTAACTTCCTTATTGAGATCATCCTTTTTATGCTTATGATTATTGCTGATTATTTTCTTTCCCTTTTAGTGGCCAAATGCTCTACTATAGCAAGAAAGGGAGGCATATGCACAATAATGAGAGGATCCTCCCATTAAAGTATTGACTGAAGAAAATGAGAGATGTTTTTTTCCTTTTCTTAAATGCTGAATATGGTCTCTTTTAAGGCCAAATGAAACATAGTTGCAGCATGTAGCAATTACTGCTTTAATTTATATTGGTTTGTACTATTACAATCCTGTAATTGTATTGGTTTAAATTATTTTATTATCAATTAATTTCTTTAATTCTATATATCAAAAGTTTTAACAAAACTAATTTTTAAACTTGTGTAATTGGGGTAGAAATACATTGATATTGTTACTTATTTATTTGAGAAGGTATTTGGGCCGGACAAATTTGGGTACTCACGTGTAACAAATATACTGGTATCTTACACTAAAACAAAATCTCAGTTCACATATATTGCATGCAAATAAAGATACACCAGTATACTTGATTCAGTGTAACAAAAGTATAAGTGGAACTTGCTGCAACATTGGGTAACCATGGTGCAACACTTGACAATAAAACATGACGCTTAAGGTGTTATGGTATTGAAAGCTGAAATGTAAAAGTTTTTTATACTAATAGGCTTCAGAAGTCAAAGAAAGAACCACTAGTAAAAACTATCACAACATCTAATTTCGACTTTGGAGCTAGAGTATCGAACCTTCATCGCTTCTCGGTGGAGTTATTACACATCGGCAATCGGAGATGATGATGGCAATGGATTTAGCACTTTACACTGATGCTTCACTGCAAAGAAGTAGGTTGATATAAGTCTCTATAAAATCAGATTAAGACTCTTAGGCTTCATGAATAGATAAGAATGGTCATAAAACACGCTTTAATTAGTCCCACACTGCTGAGGCAAGAGGAAGTAGCATGAAAGATTGATTATAAAATCAAAGTGTTGGAGACTGAGAAACATACTTACCTGGACGGGGTCAATAGCTGATCATGTAGGACTATGGCCTAGGGTAATGACCTCCATTGCACTTAGGTGTGGTGTTATCCTAAAGTCTACCCAAGTGGTAGAGCTTACGTCATAATTTGTGGCAATGGGGGCTTGCGTTCGCGCAGCTCCTTTCCAAGTATAGTTCAAAGTTTTCTATATTTTTCATCATTTCATTTGGGTTGCCCAAGACATGTATAGATGATTATGTTATATATTCTGATCTATTTTTATTTTAATAAATTAATACCATAATATGTTATACATTTTTCATTATTGAAAACACCATGTGAGAATCATGTACAGCAATAATCATACTCTAATGAAACAATACCCATTTTAAAAGGAATGAGTTCTTTTAGGTAGATGTGAGACAACTAATAAAGAAAAACTTTTTGAAGTCACCAAGATTTTCTTTAACTTTTCATAAAGGAAAGTTTTTTTCTGGTGGGTACAAAGGGTTCTTTTAGGAGACAAGGAAATTGAAGGAATGCAACTTTATATTGCAGAAGCTAGCAATAATATAAATTAAATAACAGTATTCAGAATAGTGTCCAAAATACCTCTTGATGTGTGACTCTTTTTGTTTGTTTGCATTTTATTTTATACACAAATAATACAACCCTTCATGACAGAGAATGATGCTGCTTGTGACTCCTCAAAACAATTAATGCAGGCATGACCTCATTTTTTTGCTTTTTGGATGTGACAAAATCACAAAAGGCAAAAAACTGAAGAGTCTATCATCAGAAATTTGTCCCCACATTACATGATATCTACCCTTTCTTCTCTTTTTTGCTGGCCTTTTATCATTTATCCTATGATTATTCATGTCACAAGCAGGCATGCATTCACTACATTCTCGAATACATTGACTACTTTAGGGAGAAATTCTTGCACTATGTTCTTCAACTTTAGATATGTAGATTAATTTTTGATGTATGCAAAGTTATTCATGCCGTCTTTAAAATACATGTATTTTTAGTAACACATCTTTATATATATTGGGTATATCCAATAACTAATCCTTATATTGTATGCAGAAAACTCAACATGTATATGTACAATAACTTTCTGTTACAAATATTCTTTGGAATCCTGTACATTGGGTCTATAACTTAAGTTGTAGTAGGGAACTCAACATGTATGTACTTTAACTTTCTGTTTAAAAAAAACAAACTTATCTTGAGTATATCAATCAATTTGCACTTTTCAAATTAGACACTTTGAAAAGTCACATGCCTATCAACAACAACAACAAAAACTATGAAAAGATACATGCTTTTTGACAAAATTCTAATTTGAATTCTTACGCCAAGTAACAGTTCACCAATATCCATGCTGCAAAAAATTGCATTTTAGCCTTGCAGTCTCAGAAACAATAACCAACCAAGGAACAATACAGTCAGAGTGGTAAATATGGTTACATGGCATCTCTCTGGCTTTGCGTGATCCTAATAGTAGGCATTGCATCAATTGAAGAACGTGCAGCTACAATTATCATGTTGGGTTGTGCATGAAACAACCATAGATAAAGAAATATTATGATCATCAGTGTCACTGCTGAGATCCACTTTATCCAATAAAAGTACTACAATTAATATTGGTACATTTACTGATACAATGTCTGAATCACTTGCACGTTTCTCAGTTTGCAACTATGTTGCATAGAAACAGCAACAAAATGGTTGTGATTCTAGTGTATGCAGTTCTTGAATGTTTATTGATAGTCCTCCTTCTTATTAACTCTTTCTTCAGTTATCTTATCACAAAATTCGCCAAATCGGTTGGCCTCAAACCACCATGCCCTTTTGTGTTCAAGGGTTGATCATGTCCTAAGGCCAGGAAAAAGCACAAATTTAATAATAAAGTCTAGAAGAAGTAACTAATCTCAACCATAATTTATTTTAATAATAATAATGATAAAGTTTGCAAATGACTCCATTGGCTGATTAAAGATTCCTGAATTATATTAAAATCATTCAGTTAAAAAGTATCAATCAGATTAGCCAACTTTATTATTTTTGAAAGTATGATTTCATGCATATCTTCCTTTTGCAAGGTCACACAGAGGGAGAGAGTATTATTATGTCAAATTTTCATTCTTTTTGGATTAGAGTGATAGTAACACATGTTGGTTGGTGTGTTTATCTTGTAAAATTTTATGAGGTTAATATGATATGTTATTGTGATGAAAAATTATATTAGTAATTAAGTATATATATTATTTTCAAATAATCATTATGAAAAGCTAAACAAATTAATTATATAGATTTTTCTGCAATAGTATATGGATTAAATTCTTATATTATGTCAAATTGAATAGATATACCAAAAAGAAAGGATCCTCAAACATGCCATAATAGAGTCCTAGTTTTGCATACATGCTTAGTCAATATGAGAGCTTAAAAAGTAACACAATTTATGTAGAAGCACACTGAGAAGCATAAAAACATGTTTAGTCAGCAGAAGAGGATTTAATTTCCATAAATTGCTTGAGCTTCATCACCCAAAATCTCAACCACAGGAGCAAACTGCAAAAGAATAACCAGTATGGTCAACATGAACAACAGACATAAAACACAGAGCACAATAACTCAGCAAGCAAGACTCATATTATACTGACCTCATCATTCTCCTCAAAATACATTCCATCAACAACACTACTCTGCTCAAACTTCCACCCTAGATTTGCTCTCCAATAGCTTCATAAATTTTCTTGTCTGCAAAGAGAGGAAGATTACAAATATTTCATCTTTCATAGATAGTCCATATATTGTAGCTTGCAGCAAAAGCAAATGTTGACAATGGTTATAAATACTTAAAACATTAGGCTTGGCATAACAAAAACTAGTGTGTGTGCATGCCTCTCCTCAGAACTCACTTCCTACATATTGGCATAAGACTTATTATAGGGTTAATGAAACATGTCAAAATATCAGGCCTAAAAAATGAAGACCATATACATCTAGGTAGGGTTATATTTGTCAAATTCATTTATTCACAAATCTATAATTTGCCTTCTTCTGACCATTTTCTATCTGATACTTAAATCTTTAATGGGACTTTGGGTTTTGGGGGAGGGGAGATGTCAATCATAATATCATTCATTATATAAGGACATAGGTGCAATGTTCATACCCATGATAAAAGATCTCCATCAACAACTGATCCATCTTGAACCAATGACAAGAAATCCTGCAATTCCAAACATTCAAAAACACTAAGTCAACCAGAACTCAGCAAAACACATAAATTCACGTTAGTAAACAGGACTCAATTAGCAAAGGATCAGGCTTTCCTAGAGAAGTTTTTATGGAAGATAGTATGATAAGGTCAAGTCCACTCAAAGGATTGACCATGTGTATAAAAGAGGAGAGAGGAAAATCTGGAAGTTAAATAACTAACCTCCCTAAACTGCCAAAGCAGTTAGAATCAGTTAGGATTTAGTTAGGTTGTTGCTTGTTATTAAATAGCCTAGGAATTAGCAAGAAAGGTAGGAAAAAGTAAGTGTAAGCAATCTGATTGTGGAATCAGAGGTGGAGTGGGTCGTGGGATCCATTATTGTTCTCTCATTCTTCTTGTAACTCAATTCTTTCTTCTTCAATAAAATTACTTAGAGCCCTGCCAAGAATCAACACAGATTCTGGTTCTGGGACTTTTCCTTTCATTCTCTCTTCTATTTTCATAATTGATACCAGCGTTTATCATAGTACCCATAAAAACACATCTTTGTTGGTTCAGAGTTCAGACAGATCCTTAAAGGCAGAAAACCTTAGAAAACATATTTGTTATTATGTCTTGCATTAATCATGCTTTTCATAGATAATGGTATTAACATAGAACATGGTTGTGAAGCCAGGGAGACAAACTTCAATTACAATATCAGGGGACATAAAATGTATAGGCTTATACAGCAATAGAGGAAGAAAGAAAAAAAAATAGTCAAAGAAGCAAGAAGCTATATCTTCCCAGAAACTGTCTCAGCCACCCACACAGTACCCAGATGTTTCCTCTAAGGATTACATCATCTCTCACACCAACCTCCACTATCTCTTCCAGTTCATAATCATTTCTACACGAGACTTTCCCTTTCTTCCTTTGAGTGTTCCTCCCTTAGGCTTGTAATTATTCAGCCCAGTTCTCCAAGCTACTCAACTCCACACCACAGATTGCGTCATGTTTTTTTTTTTGTGACACGATTATTTTAGTCTTTCAGCAATTTTAAAACCACAACTAATGGGAATTGGTGCCAAAGCAGTTTATTATGATAGAAAGCAAGGTAACATATCAAATTTGTGCACTTGAATATTAAGTTCATAACACCAGTGAAATACCTTGAAAAGATGGTGCACAAAAATATCAACAGAAAGCCTAGAATCATCGAACAGTGCAAGTCCTGTCTCAACCACGCTATCTTTCTCTAGTCCGTATTTTAGTTGATAATAGATGACTTTTATGAACTGAGAGTCAATAAAATATCAGACATCAGTTCGGAGAGGAAAAAAGAATGACAATAAGGATGGCAGATACAAGTACTCTAGACCAAATTAAAAAGAATGACAATAAAGATGGCATATACAAGTACTCTAGACCTAATTAAACGAAAATATCTAAAAAAGATTGAAACTATAAGCTACTATAACCCAGCTAAAACAGCCAACTGACTTCAAGTACCAAGTTTTAAGAAACGACTTAAACTACAAATAGTTTAAGAAGAAAACATCCATTTATGCATAATTTCTAAAACATTAGGCTTTTGGACATACTTCAGATTTTTGTAGTACTTCACATTTGAATTATATTATAGAATTTTCTTTGTTCTGATAAGTGCTGCCTATACATACAGACAGCAATAGTTCTGCTGCTGAAAGTTCTCTCTTACTTATAGAAATAGAAATAGAATTTGTCAATTCAACATATTTTTTTATATAAAAGAACTTATTATTCTCCATGGTCCCTTTCTCCAACTCCCCAAAAACGTAAAGATCGAAAGCCCTCATATTCATTCAAAGGAGTTTGATGAATAAAATATGCCATAAGATTCAAGATTGTGACTCATTTTCTTAATTCAGATTCCGCTGTATCTTGTTCATATACTACATTCAGATCTACTACAATCATGTATGAATTTAATAGTTTAGGAGTGATAGCATGTTCGTTTTAATAAAAATACACTTTTGAAATTTACCTTTGTGAATAGTTGAGTTCGAGTGTGTAAAGGCTGCAAAAGATTACACAAAGTCATGCAAACTGATCCAATGAAGTTGAGAGACCAAATAAGCATCTAACAAAACACACATGAAAACCCAAGTACCCATTGAATATAAAGCAGTAATGAAGTTTAAGCATGTGTCATACAACCACTTGACTTAAAGCTTAAGTTGTCAATCAAGAACCCAAGAATAAGTTTAATACTTACAAAAACTGAATATTAATGGCCCAGACACACACACGAATTTGTAATTTAGTTAATTGAATACCTAATTAATGATGGTAACTCATGTAACAGTTTTGTTTGATTTTATAGACATCTCATTAATTTGAACAATTTTAAATCGAAATGGCCCATTCTTCAGCATCCGCAGGTCAATAAATTTACTGTATGTTTTTTTCCTTGAAGGAAATTTACTTTGTGCTGACCCCCCTAGTGGGATTAAAGCTTGCTTGTCAAGGAAAGTAAATTTACTTTGAATGGTTGAAAAGCAAACAAGTATACAAAAGGAAACCAGAAACTCTAAAGTCCATGCAAAAAATGGCTCTGCATGCATTATTCAGTCTGGACTCTGGATATGAGTGGAAAGTTACACTTACTGCTTCAGTGCAGCCAAACAAAAGGCTAACTAGAGACTTCCACTGGAAAAATGCTTGTAGTGATTGAACCATCTGTACCATTGCAAAATTTCATATTGTATGTTAGAAAATCAACAAACTTTTAAGGAAATCATGTTTAGTTCACCATACCAAAAAGGCAACAAATGAGAATTGCAGTTCTCCAAGAAGCAAGTTTTCAGAACCTCCATAATCTTTTGCGAGTAAAGTCTCTAGCAATTGTGTCTGAGAAAGCCAACAAAAAAGCATGCGCAAAAATTAGCAATGAACAACATGCCAATTTTTTAGTTAAGGCAATTGATTGCAGCAACCTCTTACATAATTAATGTTCTGGAACCAAATATTTAATAGTATTTGTGTATAGTGTATACCAACCTTGTCAAGATTCAAAGAAGTAAGTTCCTGTACACTGACACCCTTGCATTTTCCTAAACGGGGAATAGTTGTATAGTAACATCCTTTCGTCTGATACTTGCGAAAAGATGTTGCAGAATTATCAATATTTAGCTGCTTGTCTAGTGCTTCTTCCATTGATGTTTTAGGGGTGTTTCTAACCACATCATTTTCACACACAACCGAAATTTCCCCTCCAATGGGCTCTGCTCATGACAATTTAATACAATATCAATGAACTATGCGACACAAAACAACTCAGTTAAGCAAATAGCATACCAAGACGTTTAATGCTGCTCTTTGTAATAAAATTAGATAACCGCTTCCATTCTCCATAATTGGCAAGATTGTAAGGCCCAAGCTGTCTGTCAAACTCCAAATTCTTCACAGCTAAGGTATATCTTTCTTCCTAAGGAAAAACAGAGAAAACAAAATAAATAAACACTGATGAGCGTGGAACTCAAGATCTAGACTTCAAAACATTTTCATTTGATCCAAAAATTCTTATCTAGCTGTGGATGTCACTAAAATTAAATGGCAATTTTGAAGCAACAAAACAAAATTACATACACGGATGTCATTATACTCCAGCTCAAGTGGTAGGATGATATCCATCATCTTTCATTTCAACAAAAAAACAAAGGCTATAATAGAAAGGAACAAAACGAACAAAATTAAATAGCAGTACACCAAAACAGAAACAGCATGCAGACAAGGAGAGATAGAAAACATTCCATTTAGTTGTACTGGTGAGGAAGCTCAGAACGTTATTGGCGTGCCTCAAAGTTTGAGTGTTTTTGTTGGGATTAAGTAAAAAAAATGCATAAAATTTGTTTCTGTAGAAGTAGTTGGCAGATAGATGTTGCTGGTTAGCACAACAGATCAAATTAGCACCGATTTGAATGAATATTAGGGGTTCCCGTCCCCTCACTTTTCTACAGATCCCCCTTTTTTTATAGGGCATTTTCTACAAAATGATCAAAATCTAAAGGTTATAGGTTCCCTAAATAGTTTCTCAAAAAGACCTATGTTGCCTAACAGAATGTTAATTAAAGTTGAATCATTTATCTTTCATTATAATCATATCAATCAAGACAAGTTGCCACATTTCAGGCATGCTTTATATATATAACTTGATTGAACACATACCTCTTCCTCAGATATTTTGACAAGCCTTTCCTCTTGATAATCCCATTTACGGACAATTACCTGTATCACCATGAGACCAAAACAGATAATTGCTGTTTCACATTTTTTATATTTTCTGGTATAGAAATCGTCATTGAATACATTTGCATTGTTTAAAGATGACCATAACAATAAACAGATTCAACCAGATAAGTCTCATTATACTATAACCAATCCATTTCATGTGTCGTTTTATTTTGTCACTATTGTGGTACAAGTGCACTTACACAAGATTTTTTTTGAAAGACAGGTTTCTGGTAAGAGAGCCAACAGATTGCAAAACTAAAGGCAATAACTACAAGTAGTTCTAGTTTTAATTTCACCGTCATTTGGCAAGAAATAGTCACAGGACAACTTCTACCTTTATTAACACAAATTTTCAGTCACTTTGCCACCTCTCTGCTGTAACATTTTTAGTAAAAACTAACGCAAGTTTAAGCAGACAAGACTGAATTATTGGTTTTCTAACCTCTGACGGGCCAGCATCAATAAAGAATCCAATAATTGGTGAGAATCCATTTCCTTCTCTGCATAGAGGAAACAGTGAAGTAGATAAGGTAAACAATGCACTAGACAATTAAAAAAAAATCATGTCATAGGAAAGAAACATCATTAATTCTAGCAAATGTAAGTCATACCCTGTGCTTAACATTTTGTGATAAACAACACAGAGTAAACCATTTTTAATTTTCACCTAGGCTTTTGTCATGCTGAAAATGAAGAAGAAACGCATCTACATGAGAGATAGTTATTCATTTCTCCCACTAACTGAAAACAATTATTTTGACTTATAAGAGTCATCCAAATGATCATATGCTTATTATATTTTATGAATTTTTTGTGCATATTTTACATGCATACTATATCCTAAATTTGTCACAAATTAGTGTATCGCCATATCGAATACACTAATAGTATATGTGCACCATAGCTCTTCGTTGGCATTATTCAAAGTGAATGGTCAAATTGAGTTAATCTTGGCCTTAGTTAAGTCAAATAGTTTTCAAAGTTCACCTAAGCCTGAACCCGGTTTACAATTTCTGGTCAGGTAAACAAAGTCATTATAAACGACCCAAGGTTATTTCCCAAAAACCTCACCGTGACATACTATACAAGATTGAAAAGATACGACACGGTAAAAAAGGGAAACTCTTAGGAAGTCACTATGTCACCACACACATTTTCATCTAATCATAGGCATCTTCATATGAAGGTAATGATAGGATTTCGGTGTGAACTGTATAAATCGAAGGGATAAAAAGAAATATATAAAAGGGGGTCATAGCCGCATGATGAAACCTGCTTGAGGATCTATAGTACACAATATGAGGGCCTGGTGGAATCATCTTAATGCCCTTAAAAATAGGCCCCGGATTGAACACCTGAGAAAAAGAAGAAGAAAAATGTTAACATCAAAAGAAGTTGACAGCACAAGAAAAGGTAGAATTTCCCCCCACAAGCTTTATACTTTCACTCAAAGTTCAAAATCTATTAACGCCGTGATTTATATTGTTAAACTTGGTATGAGCCACAAAAGAAAGCTTCTTGATGAACCAAGAAGTATGGGAGAATGCATAAATAATCTTCACATTATTTAATTAATATTTCTCACATTGAATTGAATAGAAATATTAGAGGAAAACCCCTTTATATACAACAATTACACTAAACTAGAAAACAGAAACATTTAATCAAATAATCCATTAACTATATTGATAATCGATTATCGCACACAAAACTCAGCTTATAAGCAACTAACCAGTTAACTATTCTGGTAATGAATTAACGAATACAGAATTACCGAGAATAACTAGCTTGTACGAAATTCCAAGAAAAGAAAAAAGGAATGATTTTTAATGTACCTGAGTATCAACGCCGAGGAGGGTGTACGGAGGAACATCAAGAAAGAGAAGGGTGACACCGTGCCTCACAAGTTTTAACGCCGTTTCAGAATCCATAGTTCAAAATGATGAGAAGAAGAATTGAGAATTTGAGAGGTGTGTCTTTATAACAAGGCTGAATCTAACCTAGTTGACATGGATGAACTACATGTAGAAGTCGGTTTCGGTTATATTATCTTCGGCCCGTACAGAAGTCGGTTACATTACCCAACCCGATATATTTTTTCCCAAGCCATTGTTTTATATAGAAGTTGCTTTAAAAAAAATTAATATCAACACTCAGCACATTTAGTAAATTAAGTAGCTTCATTCACCAACATTTCCAACATAAATAATCTGTAAAGTAAGTTTGAATCATGTTTCCAACATTTTTAATGTTTTAACATTCACCAAGAAAAAATCATTCCCAGGTCGCAGGTTAGATTGGGCCTTATAACAAAGCCCACACTGGTCATGGATAAAAATCACACATAGACCCAATTCAATGTTATTGGGTTGAGTTCTATTTCTTTCTTTATCTCAAAATATGACACAGCCTCTCTTATCTTTTAGATTAGCCCATAAAAAAAATTAAAAACTACACCATAACCATAATTTGTTGGTTATCAACACGGTAAACGGTAAATTTTCCGCTTCTAACACAGTTCATGTTTTAAAAACTAAATTATAATTTTAACAAGCGACACTTTTTCAATTATGTTTTTTTGAAACATAGATATGTTTAAGGAACTGGGATTGTTTTCAGGGTTTTACATAGAAGGCATTCGATACATACACTAAACCTTTTTTTGTGTACATGTCACGGTGTCAAACGGGCCTACACAATAGGCCCAGATTAATTTTTTAGGGGTTCATAAATTGGGGTTTTCATTGAGTTTAATAACCCAAATTTTTAGGTTTATATAATTACACTGATTTACTAAGTTTTAGTAAAATTACACAGACTATTCATCTATTTTTTATCCATATAAAAACTCCTGATTTTTATATATACATTACACAGACTACCTCTGCATGTTAAATAAGTGTTATTTTTACCTAAAAATGATTATAAGTGTAATGAAGTTAAACAAAATATGGTATAGTGTGGAAACAAGTCCAAATAGTATACAAGTCAACACATTTTCATTATTTTTTGTTCGTTATAATATCGTATAAAGAGTGACTTAAATAATATCTTTTTATAATTATTGATGCATTTTTAATGAACCAAAAAGAATGAAAATGTATTGACTCGTATATTATTTTGACTTGTTTCTACAATATATCCTATTTTGTTTAACTTTGTTACACTTATCATCATTTTTTAATGTAAAAAATCACACTTATTTCACATACAGAGGTAGTCTGTGTAATATATATTTATAAATATGTACAAAAATCATGAGGTTTTTGGTATGGGTAAAAAATGGAAAGGTAATTTGTGTTATCTCTATAATCTACTACTTTTTTAAATGTCAAATCCAATAATAAATCACACTAACTACAAACCATAATTAATAATGTTTATTTTATTTTGTGAGTGACTTTCATACCTTACCATTGGTGTAAGAAGCAAGATATTTTATCTTATCCAACATGATCTTAAGAATATGGACTAGAATTATATTGGTACCCACATTTAGGGGAAACTAGGTTCATAAAATTATTAAGAATGAATAGATAGATAAATTCACACCTAACTCATTTGGGATTTAAGAATGTTACATGTAACAATACTTATAATACCTTTTTGTTCAGCAAGTTTTCTTAAATATTTCACAAACTAAATAAATAGTGCAAGAATGTTACATGTAAAATAAAGAAGAAAGAATTCTGACGTCCTCGCATTCTAATACAATATATGTTTGATTACTAGGGGAAAAAAGAAAATGGATTAAGCATTAGCAAATTAAATATATATTTTCTAATATGAGTGCATTATGTACTATTTATTTATTAGCAATCAATAATTGTTGAGTAAAAAGCATACACACAATTAACTAGTGAGAGTGTAAAATGCACATACATCTCATTTTGACCTTGCTTGTTTTAAAAATCAAAGAGTAAATTAATAATAAAAAGAAGGAATATAGGTGTTTTTTAGACCTTATTATCTAAAACATATTAAAATGATACTAAAATAGTATGATAATATCATTACAATTGACCAAATAGACACTAATATCCAGCACTATTGTAAAACTGTAAGCATGCTTTGTAGTGAAAGCCTAGTAACAAACCACATCTTTGCACTTAATGCTAAATCTTAACTTAACTTAGAGAGACAAATACTTGATTTTACTTATATTTTTAATATTAAAAATGTTATTTCATTATATAAAAATATTTTACTATGTTGTGTAATCATTTATTTTTTATAATATTTGCCTCTCGATCAATATAATAGTTAATTTTATCATGCAAGGATATGTAATGATGTATCATTTTGTCCAACAAAAGATGGCAATTTATGAACTATGTCTTAATCTAGGATGACATGGAGTCCAATCCACTTATCTTTGTCCATTACAGACCCTTGTTCCAAAGGGCCACACCCTCACTTTGTGGTTCTCAATTCTCATCTTATTTAAATATATATAGCAAGATAATTTTAATATCATCTTATTTATAATTATAATTTATTTTATATTGTTAATTCATTATTGTAATATCGTATTAATTCATAAATGTAATTATTATGTTGTTGAAGTATGATGTTATGTTGTTGAATAATAATGTTATGTTGCTAATTTATATATATTTTGTAATGTTATGTTTATTGAATTGTTCTTCCTAAATGAATTTTTCATTTTATGTTAAAGTTGTTTTTTATGTTTGTTTAAGTAAAATAAGTTATGTTTAATAGTTAAATTAAATTGTGTTTAAAACTCTAAATTATTTACAGATTTTTTGTGTTGATTGCCTAAATAATATATCAGGTTGTAGAAAACAAACATACTATTGGGTCCGGGTAATCCAATATATGTACCATGGAGACCCATACTATCCCTATTTATATGTGATATATGGAAAAAAAACAATTTTAAAATCAATATTGTAAATCATAAATATTAATCAAGAGGCCAAAGTAATACCATTTATTATACTTATTTATACTATAAAAATGACGAAACATTATACTCCATATAATTGGACTTTCGTTTTTACTTAAAATCATTGCATCTTGGCTTTTTTATATCTACCTTATCCATACTAATATATAAAGTGAAAATACAAAATAACTATCCATGATTGTGTAATTTGTGTTTTCCTATTTTGTCCTTACTAATCTATATTTTTTACCAAAAAACCATATAATATATTTCATCATTTTATGTTCATGTTTGTTTATGTAAGTTCTACCGTTTTTCCATTTGAATACGCCAATTTTTCCACTTGGATCAATGCAATATTTGAACACGACATTTTATCCTTTTCATTTTTTAACATGCAATATTGCAAATAATATTTTATTGATTTTGTTATAGTTATGAAAAATGTAATAAAAATATACAAATTAATTACAATTTACGTTAGACCAACGTATGATTAAGAACACACATTACATGTGTGTTCATATGGTTATTAAGAATACACAAGTTGTTTGTGCATTTGAATGGTTAAAACACACATATTATATCTGCATTCGTAAACACATGTTACCCATACACTTTTATAATTTTATTGATTTTCATATTCAATAGTCTATATATTTGGTTAACTAATAAATATAATAAAAACTTGTATTGTTCATTCTTAATATAGACACGTACATATAAAAAATTTATTTCCACAATATTATTTCTTATTAGTTGTTAGTATAATTGGTTTATTATTTTATATTTTTTAAAAGGTAAACAAAATGAGACATTATAATTAATTACTTAGATTTTTTTAAAATAAATACGGGTTTAATCATTTAGTATGACAAAATAAGTACCAACCCGATGAATGAAACCTCCCATTGTAAGTATGGGAGATATGAAGATGTAGGAGATAGGTATGGGTAGAAAAATGAGTAAATAAGATGACAATGTTTTTGAGTGTTTGATAGAAAAACTAAAGGATTAATAGAGTGTGTGAGAGAACATGATAAGATATGAACTTGTTTAGGAGAAGGAAAAGTGAAAGAGAGAGTGATATGTGTCTAATAATGATGTGACAGAACATTTTTTCTTATAGATATATAGATTGCGTCAAGGGAATAATTACAATGACTATTTGAGAAAAAATTATAATACTTGGTTTCAAATCCTATCTAGTATCATGGTTCTAATATTAGGCATAGATGATGATAAATAGCAAAAATCAAAATTTTAAGGATCCAAATTTTTATTTATTTCTTAACTAAATAATTTCAAAAAGTTACAATATCATATTTTCTCTCCTATTTCAATATTGGAAGATCCAATACTAGAGATAAACTCAATTCTAATACTTATATTTGTTTGAGAAAAATTTAGAACATAAATTCAATGATAAAAAGTACTTCAATAAACAAAATGTAACATAAATTCACTAATAAAATATATATCCTTTAAAAATATTAATTATCTTCTAAAACATTTATAGAAAAATAAATTATATTTGCCCATTATGTAATTCAATGAACTTGGATAACTATTTTTTTGGTGTTCTAAATACCTACTAAAGGTTAATCTCACAGTAACATTGTGAGCATATATTAATGGTCAAAATAAAACTATACCGACACTTACACATTTTGTACATTTTAAAAATAATTTAATAAATGTAAACATCTTCAAGAAAATGTGATAAATAATATAGTCTTCAATATCTATTATATATTTCTAAATCTATTAAGTCGGCTAACCTAATGGAATTCAACTAACTCACATTGGGCTAGGGTTGAGGTTGTATCCGACTAAAAGCCCAATTATAATATAGGTTAGCAGCTTTCTAAATCAACCTTAAGCAAGCTATGAGCTTGGGCGAGCCAGCCCATGTATGTTTATCTTAAATAACAATTTTTTAAAATAATAATATATTATAAATGAACGTTATCAAAGTGTGGGTAAAATTTGATCTGCTTTCACCATCATATCTAAATCAAATCTTCACAAAAACCCAACTTTATCGGTGTAAATATTTACATGTAGTCATTATATCTTTTATCTTTCATTTACATTATTTTTTTTGAAGAGACATTAATGGTTAAATATAAATGCTGGATAATGCAATGACATTATATAAAACTCATACACCATAAGTGAATATATTTTTTTCTCTTTATTTTATTGGCCATATATGATCATGATATATAAAGGTTATGAAATATTTTAACTTGCAAGTACTTATTTGTGTACGAGGTTATGAAAAAAAAAATAGACAAATTAAGTTACTTAATTCACATAAAAATATGAAAAATATAAAACAAAATATATTACATTAATTAAAATACATTAAATTAATTTTAAAATATAAGAGAAATTATAATGTAGTAAATTAAAAGATAAATAAAATATATAAAATATATCACAATACATTAACATATTAATTTAGACAAATAGCAAGTTTTGAATTCAAAATCAAAGGTTAGTGTCATTGGCATAATGTGAACTTTTGAAGAAACATAAGTCAATAGTTAAAGAAGAAAATTATAATGATAGTCACAAGTTTGATAACAAAAAACACAAATTAACCAGGCGTAGGTGTCTCTGGAAAATATATTTTTTTAGAGAAAAGATTCACTTATTTCAAAAGTAAGTATTTTAAACTTATTTCATACATTAGCTATTAATTCTTTGAAATCTAATGATTTAAATATATTCATTAATACATATCATTGAATTTATCTAGAATTAATAGTTATTATATGGTTACTACACTTGAAATAACTTGATCCTCTTTTTTTTCCAACATAAAGTTAGTGAATAAGTTTTGATAACTAGTGATAATACTAACAAATAGTTTTTTTATGTACCAAAAAACACCTTTTTTTATTAGTAGGAGATTTTGACATTTTAAAGTTAATATAAAGACATATTTTAGGCGGTTAAAGATCTTTCGAGAACTATTTTTCTTCTTCTTCTTATAAGATCAGATCTTAGAAAATAGATGAGACATTGCTTGAAGGAAATGGATCTCCTTATCACTAAGTTTAATTTAATTGTATATCACAATTTTAGTGTTTAAAAGATTATAATCATGCCCACTACATAGGTAATCATTGTAATTTATGTAAATAAATTGGAGGTGATGTATGTAGTTATAAAAAAGAAGTTATAAAAAATAAGAAGTTAATTACATTATTTCATTAAAACTTAGATGTCTCACTATAATTTACTTTTTTTTCTTCTTAAACTTATATGTTGCTTCTAATCCTTAGAAGAGAAATTGATAATCTAAATTAATCTGCTTTGGGTTATGCATTTTTTAGATAATTTCTCTTCCATCGATATGTGGAGCTTGGATAAAAGGGACCATGTATTTGCAAAGAAACCGTGAGGATTTTGTGAACATGATACATAAAAAGGACAAAGAAAACTCTATCAATATTATTGCAAGACTAGTTTTATTATAATTATAATCTCTTGAAAAGAAGAGACTTATAAAAGTTTAAAACAAAGAAGGATCATACAATTTATTTTAACATTCAACATCACCATATAATGTGATCCTTCAATATAAAAGCACTACTTGTTGGAAGATGATGGACCAGCAGTGGTAACTATAGTTGACTGATAAGTATCATGAGCCTACATGACAAAAAATACATAACAAATTGAGTAAATAAGACTAGGGGAGCAATGGGAGAAAAAATGGGAATCCAATATTGTCTAACCTGTTTCTCAATCTTAGCTCCAAGTATAATATCACGAATCTCAGACTGAGTCAGAGCTGAAGTATTCACATTATTTTTATTGGCATAATCTGAAAGTACAAGATCTCTTAATGCCACCTCCACCTGTCAAAGCATATCATCATGTTTAGGTTATACAAATATAAAAAAACACATTTTAATTTCTCATGGGAGGAAGTCCAGAACAGATTTTCAATGTAGTTTGTTATTTTGATTACCAACTCTAGGTGGTGCAGTAACTAGTTCAAAGGTTTAAAAAAGGAACTTGATTGAATTAAAATTACCTTCATCCACAGGTCATCATTTAGAGAAGGCCAAATGTGATGAGGTTCAGTGATGATTGTTATGTCAGGCTTCAGTAACATCTTTGCCTTCTCATTATTCACGTGAAGTGCACGCAGAATCAAAATCAGCCTTGAGAAAGCAGTGTGTGATGAAATAGTCTTTAGCCAGTCATCATAAATGTTGAACATAACCATTTGTGGTTCTGTGGCCTTCAAAATAAGATCCTCAAATTTCTCAATTTTCAAACATGCCTGGAAAGGAAGCTGCAAATGACTTCCTTTGAACACAATATTGGGGAAATCCATTAAATAAACAATCAATGGCTCCAACATTCCTTTACTAGTGAAGATGATTTGCTTTGGCTTTTCTTTTACAGGCAAAGATCTTACAAGAGCAACAACTTCTTCGGCTGTTTTCCACTTCGCCAACTGGCCAAGACGTTTCTGACCATCCCAAACACTTGTATGAATAACCTACAAGGTTTATGAAAACTTAGTAACTTGACAACTAATGTTACAATAACTTCAGTGAGAAGGACAGCAAGCAAACAAACCTTAAGAAACGATTGCCCAGTCCTCGGATTGAAAATAAATACGGCACCATTGATGGGCTTCATTGTAAGATTTCCTTCAGAAGTCTTGTGATTTGTAACACGATACACATTAGTGTCATCCACAAACCATATGATCTGGTTACTGAATATCTCTTCATAGTTTTGGGAAGACAAATAGTGCTCAGTAGGCTCAGAAGAATACGACATAAAAGCTTTCATTGTTAGCTTCCTCCACTCATACAATGCGGATTCTGACTGCACATGCACAAAGATTAGTGGTAAAACAAAAGGTTTTAGATTTAACACCACATTGTGGAGATGGTGTGAATGCGGATAAAGGTTAGAAGAAAACATAGCAAACTTAGTGATGTCTTCAGATGATTTATAATTTAGTAATACACTTATGATACATGATCGTTAGGTTACCTTCATGATCTTATTGAAAAGAAGAGACTTATAAAAGTTTAAAACAAAGAAGGATCATACAATTTATTTTAACATTCAACATCATTATATAATGTGATCCTTCAATATAAATGCACTACTTGTCGAAAGATGGAGCAAGAGTATTAGCAACAGTGCAACTGGATCACTAGAATTACCACCTCAGATCCCACATCACCAGAATTTGTGTCATCGCTCATTTTCTTCTCGTTGGAATTCGCCATTTTTGCAACTGGAAAATATATTCAACTTTGCTACTACAACTCTTTGGAGTAGTATGGATTCATGATGTTCTAATTTATAGGATTTTCATTGTACTAATCTATGAGCTGGCAATATGATTTTAATATCTATATATTATTAATATAAAGTTTTATAATACTTATTATATCATTTGCATTACTTTTTTGAAGAGACAATGATTATTAAATATGAATAGTAGATAATGCAATGATAATATATAAAACTCATATTTTTCTCTCATTATTTTATTAGCCATATATGATCATGATAGTAAGGTTATGAAATAAAAATAGACAAATTAAGTTACTTAATTTGCATAAAAAGATGAAAAAATATATAATAAGTTATAGAACTACTTCAAAGAAAATGACAGGGCTACAAGTTTTAGGATGGTGATGCTGTAGAATCTAGATATTCCTTCATAGAAGTCACAACCAAAATCTAAAGCCTAAGTAGGGCGCATGAGTACAAACTCAATTCTTAGTAAAAGCGCGTATGACTTTATGGCTACCAAGCCAAACAAGGAAATTAAAATGTCCTATGTATATAATAATTGTAAAAAGATGATTCCCCCCTTCCCCTTAAGGTATAACCGAGGATTACTTCTATGAAGATTAATTGATGTAAGTTGTCACATTTTCTCTAAATGTGATTAAGGAAAAACGTGTAGGTAATAAATATATCAAAGTGGTGAAGCTATTACCAAACCTAAGCTTGTTAAACAATTTTGGCAAGCAAGTAGAACACTATAAAAAAACTAAAACCAACTTACGATATATAAAGGTTATGCGAATTAAGTACTGCAAGTGCATAAACTCATACACAAATAATTCCTTCAAAAATGAATAATGCATAAAATTAAAAATTCCTGCAAGTGCAAAAAATTGTTTTTTTTTTGTTGAAAATTAATCATCTTACTAATCCATCTATATAAAATGAATGCATAAAATTAGATGTTTTATATTCATCTATATAATTTATCATTCATTTGTATTACATTTTTTCAAGAGATAACGATGATTAAATATGAACGGTGGATAACGCAATGACAATATATAAAAGTGTATATATTTTTTCTCGTTATTTTATTGCTCACAATCATGATATATAAAGGTTATGAGATATTTTTGATAAAATAGTTAAGGGAAAGAATACTATCTTATTTTAATATTGCGTCAAGGGAATAATTATAATGACTCTTTGAGGAAAAATTATAATATTTGGTTTCAAATCCTATCTAGTATGAAGGGTCTAATATTAGGCATACATGATGACAAATAGCAAAAACAAAATTTCAAGAATCCAAAATTTTATTTATTTTTAAGTAAATAATTAAAAAATTACAATATCATATTTTGTATCATATTCCACTATTGGAAGGTGAGATAAGCTCAATTCTAATACTTATATTTGTTTGAGAAAAGTTTAGGACATAAATTCAATGATATAAAGTAATTCAATGAAAAAAATGTAACATAAATTCACGAATAAAATATATATACCTTAAAAACTTTAATTATCTTCTAAAACATATTTGTAGAAAAATAAATTATATTTTCCCTTTAATAAATGTTATTATGTAATTCAATGAACTTCGTTAGGGAAAACCGAATAAATGCTATTTTTTGAATAAATACAAAGAAAGTTTTTAAATCAACTTGCATAACTAATGCTATTTTGTAAGTGTATATTAATTAATGGTCAAAATAAAACTTTATCGACAATTACACATTTTGTACATCTGAATAAAAAACTTAATAAAATTTAATCATCGTCAAGTTAATGTGATAAGTAATAAAAAGCTTTCAATATCTATCATATAATTCTAAATATATTAAATCGACTAATCTAATGGGATTCAACCAACTCACACCGAGCTAGGGTTGAGATTGTACCCGACTAAAAGCCCAATTATAATATAGGTTAGCAGCTTTCTAATTCAACCTTAAGCAAGCTATGCGCTTTGGCGGGCCAGCCCATATATGTTTATCTTAAATAGTAATTTTTTAAAATAATAATATATTATAAATGAACATAATCAAAGTTAGGGTAAAACTTGATCCGCCTTTACTGTTATATCTAAATCAAACCTGTATCACAAACACCCAACATTACCAATATAAAGATTTATATATAGTCATTATATCATTTATCATTCACTTGCATTAGTTTTTTTGAAGAGACAATAATGTTTAAATATGAATGGTGGATAATGCAATGACAATATATAAAACTCATCCACTATCAGTGTATATATTTTTTATCATTATTTTATTAGTCATGATCATGATATATAAAGGTTATAATATATTTTTGATAAAATAGTTAAGGCAAAAAATATTATCTTATTTTAATATTGCTTCAAAGGAATAATTATAATGACTCTTTTAGGAAAAAATATAATACTTGGTTTCAAATCCTATCTAGTACTAGAAGTCCAATATTATGCATAAATGTTGACAAATAGGAAAAACAAAATGTAAGGATCCAAAATTTTATTTATTTTTAACTAAGTAATTTTAAAAAAAAATTACAATATCATGATTAAGTATTGGAAGGTCCGATACTAGATATAAGCCCAATTCTAATACTTATATTTATTTGAGAAAAGTTTAGAACATAAAATTAATGATATAAAGTAATTCAATGAACAAAATGTGACATAAATTCATGAATAATATATATATATATATATTTTTTTAAAAATCAATTATCTTATAAAACATTTATAGAAAAATAAATTATATTTCCCCCTTAATAAATGTTATTATGTAATTCAATGAACTTCGTCAGGGAAAACTGCGCGTTAAAATAAATATTATTTTTTAATAATTACAAAAAAAAGTTTTTAAATCAACTTGCATTACTATTTTTTGGTGGGCTAAATACCTACTAAAGGTTATCTCACCATAATATTGTTAGTGTATATTAATCAATGGTCAAAATAAAACTACACTTACACATTTTGTAGATCTTGAAAAAACAATTTAATAACATGTAAACTTACATCTTCAAGAAAACGTGATAACTAATATCGCCTTCAATATCTATTATATATTTCTGGATCTATTTATTAAATCGGCTAACTTAATGGGATTCAACCAACTCACATCGAGCTAGGGTTGAGGTTGTACCCGACTAAAAGCCCAATTATAATATAGGTTAGCAAATTTTCTTTCCAAATCAACCTTAAGCTATGAGTTTTGGTGGGCCAACCCATATATGTTTATCTTAAATAACAATTTTTTTAAATAATAATATTATATTATAAAGGAATATAACCAAAGCTAAGGGAAAACTTGATCCACCTTCACCATCATATCTAAATCAAACCTAGATCACAATCACCCAACTTTGTTGGAGTGACCTCAAGCCATATCCCCCGAAACTGTGAGAAAGGAAATAAGAGGAGGTTATAATGTTGTGTTGTTGATAGTTGGTAGTTAGTGAAATTGTTGTGATATACCTTGTAAGTAGCTGGTGGCGACGTACGTTGTTAGGGTTAGGAGGAGTAGAAAGAACTAAATGAGGAAAAGATGATGGTATAATACTGTATTTATATGGGTGACTAAGTGAATTAGCGATGAACGATTTTTTAAACTTCGGTACCTAAAAATGGTATCATTAGAATAACTAGGTGGCCTAAACTCAAATGAGTAAGCTTTACTTGAAGTAAATATAATTCAATATTATTCGGGAGGATTTAATTGAAAATCCAAAAATCATAGATATTGCGTATTAAGCAAAAAACAAACTTCCATGATTCACAAGAAATTTCCGTATACTAGTCTCTAAAAATAAGTATCAATTGTGTAACCTGGGTTTCTTGTAAATTTGTAAAATTTTAGCTATCAATGACCACTTCATTGTTTATTTTTAAATCGTGCCCAAATTATTAATATTATCACTTAGATGTTATATACAATATCCACCCTTAAAAAATTATTAATGTTTGACATTTATTGATTCAGTTGAAAAAATTAACAATATAATTTATTTTAAAAAGAACCATAGTGTAAGGCGTGACTCATATCTCAAATGCAGAATGAGTTAAAAAAAATAGGATAACGTTTGATTATATTCTTATAAATCAATAGCATAGTTCACGGAGGAGAGATTCATTGACTACAAGAGTAAGTTTTTTAAACTTACTCCACATTCTAGGGAAATCCAATGGTTTGAATTAGTAGGTAGATTTAAATCATTGAATTTCTCTAGAATTGACGACTAAGATGTAGAGTAAGTTTAAAAAATTTAGGAGTAAGTGAATCTTCACCCTAATTCATAATATACAGAATAATGAGTGATGATCAGTTTTGCCAAAATAATTATAACAAATATGGACATGGATATGATACTCTATCCCAGAATTTCCATGTTCTCTTGTCCCTAACCAATTAAACTTTACAAAATAATATTAAAATATTAATTTCTGATTTTTTATTTTTATTTTTAATTGAATGGAGTCTTCTGATTAGCTTGGTACACAAAGTAGTACATAAATGTGAACATGTGATCTCCATCCCACACATATATAAATAACTTTATTCAAGTAATATAAAAATATTATTTTATATTTTTATAATTTTTCCTTTTAATAAAGTAATAATTTTTTAGCTAATCAAAGACAAAAATTTGGAGTTGGAATTGGGACATCTAATCCAGTTCCAAAACATTGTACTAAGAACATTGTATTGGCTACACGTTCACAATTAGAAACATTTTAAACAACAAATGCACACAATATCTTGCCCAAAACCCAAAGGTATATACAACTTTGATTAGGGTGGCGAAATTATCCATAATTCATCCATATTCATCCAAGTTAAATCCATTCGTTAGAGCTAATGAATTTAAATGAATATAATCCAATGGATAATGTTGATAATGAATGGATTCAAATCTATCCATTATATCAATTGAATATACATGGATATATCAATTTGGATGATACCCAATCCATCCAAAATTTTTTTTCTTCTAAAAAACACACATGCAAACTCATTTCTAACAAAATGATTAATTCAAAAGTTTCATTAACCTTTCTAACAAAAGCAATCATTCAACAAAAGTTAAATTTCTTAATCTATGAAGGTTTTTTCTCCTAATATCTTCATTAAAAGTTTCATTTTCCTCATTGGTTTATTTTAATTTTGAGGTTCCTTCAAGATTGATTGATATATCTTTTGATTCTCTTCTATATTTAAAACCCCAACTTTTGTTTTTTGGAATTTAAAATATAGGTATTGAAATTCATCCACGAAGGACATTTAAAAATATGCTTTAATTTTGATGAGAATATGTTTTAATTTTGTGGATTTGTGCTAGCTAGAAGTTTATTGGTCATTTTGTTTTGAGTATAATTTTTTTTACTTAGCCTTCACATAATTGCATTGCATTGAATGTTTAATATTTCTTGCCAATTCTATTTCTTTTGTATTCCATTCAATTGGAAATTTCAACTATCTATCAATCATATAATTTAATAGAAAGATTGAGATAGATGTAAACTATAAAATTCAAGTATGGTGGAGAAATTATAGAGTGCATCAAGTACCATATGTGATAGAAAGATATTACTTAGACTTAAGTAGAATTTTTTATCTCACAACTATAAGACCCAAATGTTATATGGGATTGAGTGCAGGGCCGACTCGTAAGGGTATGCAACAAATGCGCATCATATGATCCATATATACTTAATGGAGACCCAAATATTTTTTATAGAACTAATTTTATCTCTACTCGATGACACGTATGCAATTGTTTTTATTCTTTTTGAATTTATCATCATAACAATTATCATCAATCCTCTAATTGTTTGTTGGTTGTAATGATATGTTTTTATATTATCATATAATTGATGTGTGATTGAAATATGAGTTTGACCTAAGAAAAATGTGTGATAATTTAACACTCATAAATAATATGACCCCAAAAATACTACATTCAAGTTCCCAATAAATAACAATAGTCAAGACGAAAATAAAATATATCTTACATTCTCACTTCAACATTTATAATCAAAATATTAGTTAAATAAATTCTTTTTTTATTTCACCAGCCCAAATTCTTTTAATACTTCAGTTTTGTATCGTATAGTTAAATTATGGGCTTAAATTATTTCTCACACCCGACCTACAAAATATATGGGTCAATGCTAACTAAGGGTTGGGTGATAAGTCACCAACAAAAGAATAAACTCAATGAGTAGAGATGAGAATATTGTGTCAAATGTATGAATATACTAGACAAGTTAAGATTAAGAATAAATATGCATGTTAGATAGAAAGTTGAGGCATTCCCTATTGTATAAATGATAATAGAGTCATACCTTAGGTGCATGGTTTGACATGTGTGGATGAAAATATTATAAGCCCCAATTTCTAACGGCGAATCAATTAGGAAATATTGAGAGATCATGTTTTGTCAATAAACATAATTTATGAAAGCACATTATGTCCATTGTTTAATTCATGTAGTCGACATTATTTAATTTAATATAGAACAACTCTCTCCAAGCTTGTTTTCATTTTATGTCTAAGCGAATTACAAAGAATAAAACTCCTAAAAATAAAAAACAATATTTTTATATTATATTACTTGGTGAAATCTAATTGGTAAGAGACATGTAAACATTGTCTTTTGAGATAGGGGGCCGGTTCTATTTAGTGAGATTAAGAGCATCTTTTTTTTACTCTTATTTAAGTCTTACATATTATTTTATAATTTATTACAACTCCGTATAAAATAATAACAACATCTACTTTTTCATTACAATGACAAATATCATTATTATTATTTTGGTCCCATAACTTACTCCACACTTTTAATAAATAAAAAATTGCTATAATTTATTATAAATTAAAAATATTTTTTGTTGTAACAAATTATATTTGACTTTTATTAAAAAAATAAGACACAAATAATTCCTTTCACAATCTAAAATAAATTTAATTTGCATGTGCAAAAAATTGTTTTTTTTGCTGAAATATTAATCATCTATAGAAAATGAATGTATAAAAATAATGTTTTTAAATCATCTATATTTTTATATTTTTAAAACACCAGCTAAAAGTATTCATTAATTTAGACAATTAGCAAGTTTTGGATTCAAAGTGAAAGGTTAGTCTCCCGGGCATAATGTGAACCTTTTTTTGGAGATACATTTAAAGAAGAAATTTTTAATGATACTCACAATTTTGATAAGACCCTACAAAAAACACAAATTAACGAGGCCAAGGCGTCCCTCAAAAAGATTTCTTTTTTAGAAAAATGAACACTTACTTCTGAAATAAGTTTTTAAATTTTACTTCACATTTTAACCATCAATTCTAGAAAATTTAATGGTTTAAATATACTTATTGATTCAAACAATTAAGTTTTCCTAAAATTTATGTTTATAACGTGGACTCTTAGAATAAGTAGATCTATAGATTCTTTTAAATATAAAGTTAGTGAGTAAGTTTTGGTAAGCTAGTGATAATATTAACAAAGAAGTTTTTTATGTACAAAAAAACACATTTTTTTATTAGGATGACATTTTCGTATTTTAAAGTTATTTGGGGTCCGGCTAATATAATAAAGTCAAATTAAAAGACACTTTTAAAATAGTTAAAGATCTTTCAACAACTATTTTTCTTCTTCTTATAAGATCAAACCTTAAAATATAGATGAGACATTGCTTAAAGGAAATGGATCTCCTTATTACTCAGTTTAACTTAACTGGACAATATCTTTTTATTGTTTAAAAGATTATAATCATGTCCACTATAAGGGTAATCATTGTAATTTATATAAATAAACTAGAAGTGATTTATGTAGGTATAAAAATGAAGAAGATTATTTACGTTATTTCATTAAAACTATAAATATAATTTACTTTATCTTAATTAAACTTAAACTTATATGGTGCATGTTATACAATTAAAATTTAATACCACAAATTGATAATCTAAATTAATCTGCTTTGGGTTATGCATTTTTTAGATAATTTATCTTCCATCCATATGTGGAGCTTGGATAAGAGGGACCATGTATTTGCAAAGAAACCATGAGAATTTTTTGAACATGATGCATAAAACGGACAAAGAAAACTCTATCAATATTATTGCAAGATTTGTTTATTATAATTTTGATCTCTTGAAAAGAAGAGACTCATACAAGTTTAAAACAAAGAAGGATCATACAATTTATTTTAACATTCAACATCACCATATAATGTGATCCTTCAATATAAAAGCACTACTTGTTGGAAGATGAAGCATGAGTATTAGTATCAGTGGCCAAGTTCTCTTCACAGTTTTGGAATAGTTTTTGTTTAAGAGACTTCAATGATTCTTTCAGAACATTCAAATCTTCATAATTCATCTGATCAATTGGTATAACACTCAACATTTGAGTGATTTTCCTAACTTTATTTACCTCAAGGTGAGATTCATCAGAAACTCCACAGTACTTCTTGTACATTGAAAAAACCACATCTTCTTCTGGTGAAAAATCTTGTGGAGTATATACAAAGAACATCATGGATGCCAATCGCATAATAAGCATAACCAACAACTCATTCTCATTATTTGAAACATTAACTCGAGGCCTCAATGAGTTATTCTTCCTAGAATTTGTGTCATCGCTCATTTTCTTGTGGTTGGGTTTCACCATTTTTGTAACTGGAAAATATTCAACAATGGTACTATAACTCTTTGGAGGGGATTCATGATGTTCTAATTTATAGGACTTTTATTGTAATAAAAAAATAATATATCAACTGACAGAATGATTTTAGAGTGTAATATATATGTATTATTAGTATAAAAAATTATATATAATCACTATATTATTTATAATTCATTTGCATTAGTTTTTTGAATAGACAATGATGATTAAATATGAATGGTGTATAATGCAATGACAATATATAAAACTCATACACTGTAAGTGAATATATTTTTCTCTCATTATTTTATTGGCCATATATGATCATGATAGTACTTATTTGTGTATGAGGTTATGAAATAAAAATAGACAAATTAAGTTACTTAATTTGCATAAAAAGATGAAAAAATATATAATAAGTTATAGAACTCCTTCAAAGAAAATGACAGGGCTACAAGTTTGAGGATGGTGATGCTGTAGAATCTAGATATTCCTTCTAGAAGTCACAACCAAAATCTAAAGCCTAAGTAGGGCGCATGAGTACAAACTCAATTCTTAGTAAAAGCGCGTATGACTTTATGGCTACCAAGCCAAACAAGGAAATTAAAATGTCCTATGTATATAATAATTGTAAAAAGATGATTCCCCCCTTCCCCTTAAGGTATAATCGAGGATTACTTCTATGAAGATTAATTGATGTAAGTTGTCACATTTTCTCTAAATGTGATGAAGGAGAAACGTGTAGGTAATATATCAAAGTGGTGAAGCTATTGCCAAACCTAAGCGTCTTAAACAACTAGCAAGTAACTCGTGCATTTGCACGGGACAATATTTTTTGTCATATGATTAAGAACCCATATTACATGTGCATTCATATGTTTAAGAACATACACGTCATGTGTGCGTTTGCATGGGTTGGTGAAGACATGTTAGCTATACACTTTTGTAAATTTTTTTTATTAATTTTGATATTATATAGTCTATATATTTTGTTAACTAATAAATACAATAAAAACTTATATTGATAATTCTTAATATAAACGTACATATTGGGAATTTGTCTAGTTTTATGATTTATTGTGATTATATCGTAATGTAACTTGTTTATAATTTTTTTATTTCTAAGATATTACATAGTCTATACATTTTATTATCTATATTATAATAAAATTCACCTATGTGATATGGGAAACGATCCATTGGAAATCCAAACATTAGTGTTTTTGTAAGGTATTAAAAAATTATGGTGTCATTTTTTAATAAATATATAACATATGTAATGGTTAATAAATTCAATGAAAATATAAAATTAAGAAAAAAATGTAATAATGGTATATTTTAATTAGATAACAATACATTTTTGTTTTTATCATTGGTAGTATAGAGAAATTATCATAAAGGATTTCTATTCATTTTCATATATGTTAATATGCATGAGTCATCATCCACGAGAGGTGAATAATGCAATGATAATATATAAAACTCATATATTATTAATATATATATATATATATATCTTTTTCATTATTTTATTGGTCACAATCATGATATATAAAGGTTATCAGATATTTTAATAAAATAGTTATAGGCAAAGAATATTATCTTATTTCAGCAGTAGATGAATAATTATAATGACTCTTTGAGAAAAAAAGAAAATGATACTTGGTTTCAAATTCTATCTAGTATTAGGGTCCAATATAGGGCATACATGATGACAAATAGTAAAAACAAAATTTTAAGTATAAAGATTTTTATTTATTTATTAAATAATTTTAAAAAATTACAATATAATATTTATTCTTATATTATATTATTGGAGGGTCCAATATTGGAGAGAAGCCCAATTATAATACTTATATTTGTTTGAATTTTTTTTAGAATATTCATTTATAAGCATTGCAAATTACATATCAAACTCCTCTATAACAAGTTTGTCATTAAAATTTAAATAACTTTTACAATATTCACATTTTATAATAACTTTTCCCCAAGACTTTAGATAAAAGATATAAAGAAATTCAATGAACGATAACGTAAATTTGCTGAGTCAAAATATCTATCCTTTAAAAAATTAATCATCTTCTAAAACATTTATAGAAAAATAAATTATATTTGTCATTTAATAAATGTTATTATGTAATTCAATGAACTTCGCCGGGGGAAATCACGTGTCAAAATATATATATATATTGTCTGACACTTACACATTTTATAAATCTTGAAAAAACAATTTAATAAGATGCAAATATCTTCAAGAAAATGTGATAAGTAATATCACCTTGATTATCTATTATATATTTCTAAATCTTTTAACTCATATATGTTTATCTTAAATAACAATTCTTAAAAATAATAATATATTATGAATGAGCCTTATGAGGTTTGTGAAAATGGCCCAAAGCTAGACAATAATCTTATTATGTTAGACTTTTCATTCTTTTCCTTTTTATGCTTACCTAGTTTCAACTAACCCAATAATCTTATGAGGTTTGTGAAAATGTAATTTGATGTGTAGCAAATATACTGGTATCTTACACTAAAACAAAAACTCAGTTCACATATATTGCATCTGTTTGTAACAAATATACTGTGAATTAGTGACTGAGAAACATGCAAATAAAGATGCACCAGTATACTTGATCCATCACTTTTTCTTGTATCATTGCTTGTTTTTATTTATTTGAGAGATAAACAAAGCATCTAATTTGCACTTTACAACCATCACTTCACTTTTTAACTGTTATTTCTCATATTCATTCAGTGTAACAAAAAGTATAAGTGGAACTTGCTGCAACATTGGGTAACCATGGTGCAACACTTGACAATAAAACATGACGCTTAAGGTGTTATGGTATTGAAAGCTGAAATGTAAAAGTTTTTTATACTAATAGGCTTCAGAAGTCAAAGAAAGAACCACTAGTAAAAACTATCACAACATCTAATTTCGACTTTGGCGCTAGAGTATCGAACCTTAATCGCTTCTCGGTGGAGTTATTACACATCGGCAAACGGAGATGATGATAGCAATGGATTTAGCACTTTACACTGATGCTTCACTGCAAAGAAGTAGGTTGATATAAGTCTCTATAAAATCAGATTAAGACTCTTAGGCTTCATGTATAGATAAGAATGGTCATAAAACAAGCTTTAATTAGTCCCACACTGCTAAGGCAAGAGGAAGTAGCATGAAAGATTGATTATAAAATCAAAGTGTTGGAGACTGAGAAACATACTTACCTGGACGGGGTCAATAGTTGATCATGTAGGACTATGGTCTAGGGTAATGACCACCATTGCACTTAGGAGGGGTGTTATCTTAAGGTCTACCTAAGTGGTGGAGCCTATGTCATAATTTGTGGCAGTGGGGGTTTGCGTTCTCGCAGCCCCTATCCAAGTACAGTTCAAACTTTTTTAATTCTATAATAATATATCATAAATTTGTATGTTATTTAAAGCACCATATGAGAATCTTGTACAATAATAATAATGTAATGAAACAATACCCATCTCAGAAGGGAAATCTGAATAACTTCCATTTATCTTCTCTCTGCACACACTACCCTCATATTTGTAATTACCTTAACTTTTGGGAGGCACATATTTAGTGAAAGGACAAGATTTGAACTTAACTTGTCATTGTTTTTTATCATCATATTTCCATTTCTCTATTTCTCCAAAACCCTAATTTCTCTTTACCCAATCTATAATTTTTTATAATCAGATGTGTGTGATGAGAATAGGGGATATATGAACGCATGTTCTAAAAAAAATACAATCAAATTCAATTAGAGATTGTGAACTGTTATTTTGCCTCCAATTATATTCCATTTGATAAAAGGCAGTGGCTGATGATTGAAGCCTGATATTCTTTCTCCTTACAGTATATTTGACAGTTTCATTGTTTTTAACAATGTGTGTCACCAAAAATATAATTTGACAGTTGTTATTGACACAATTAACCAGAGACCAAAGAGTTCACAATTTATTGATTGAAGTTTAATCCAAGGTCTATTAATTCTAATATAGTAATCTCAAGTTTTGGATTAGAATTACTGAAATTAAAGTGGTTAAATTCAGGAGTAAGTATTGTTAGATATTTGTTCAACAAGAGAATGAATTGTTGGATTAAAAGGAATGGTCATCATACTAATTTTTTATAGATGTGAGACAACTAATAAAGAAAAACTTTTTGAAGTCACCAAGATTTTCTTTAACTTTTCATAAAGGGAAGTTTTTTTCTGGTGGGTACAAACTACAAAGGGTTCTTTTAGGAGACAAGGAAACTGAAGGAATGCAACTTTATATTGCAGAAGCTAGCATTAATATAAATTAAATAACATAATATTCAGAATAGTGTCCAAAATACCTCTTCATGTGTTATTCTTTTTGTTTGTTTGCATTTTATTTTATACACAAATAATACAACCCTTCATGACAGAGAATGATGCTGCTTGTGACTCCTCAAAATAATTAATGCAGGCATGCCAACAGGGACCCTCATTTTTTTGCTTTTTGGATGTGACAAAATCACAAAAGGCAAAAAACTGAAGAGTCTATCATCAGAAATTTGTCCCCACATTACATGATATCTACCCTTTCTTCTCTTTTTTTGCTGGCCTTTTATCATTTATCCTATGATTATTCATGTCACAAGCAGGCATGCATTCACTACATTCTCGAATACATTGACTACTTTAGGGAGAAATTCTTGCACTATGTTCTTCAACTTTAGATATGTAGATTAACTTTTGATTTATGCAAAGTTATTCATGCCATTTTTAACATGTATTTTAACTTTTGATTTATGCACTATGTTACATGCACTTTTCAAATTAGACACACTTTGAAAAGTCACATGCCTATCAACAACAACAACAAAAACTATGAAAAGATACATGCTTTTTGACAAAATTCTAATTTGAATTCTTACACCAAGTAACAGTTCACCAATATCCATGCTGCAAAAAATTGTATTTTAGCCTTGCAGTCTCAATGATTTGCAGACCATATGAAAGGCTACTATTGCATGTCATACATATAGATATGCAGAACCACATCCCAAAGTGTGTACTACTTATTTTTCTTTGGTCAGAAAAATAAAACATCAATTAAATGTATATTAACTTTATATTTTCTGAACAATAAGAATGAAATGGTACATATTTGGGATTGAAAATGTGCTCCTAGATATACATATATGCTCAAATGTTTGTTTCTCAAAGTAGAACTGCAAAGCAGCCTCAACTAAGCTTCACCAGCAATGTCAAATTGTTCATTTTAAAATCCTGAAGTTACCTAAACAAAACCCAGGTACTAAATTGCAGTAATAATCAGTCAAAACCAAAAAGTGATAAAGTTTAGAGGATGAGTGCATTGGCTGTAGTCACATTGGTTTTACAGAATCATGGTATTGAAGAGATAATTATCTTCACACCATTCTTAGTTGCACTGTTGAAGATTTCATATTTCCAAAGCATCAGAAACAATAACCCACAGACAATAATATAAAAATGCAGTTATCTCATGATTCATGAAACTACCTTAACCTGTGAGTTGGTCAAGTTGAAGAATACTTCAAAAACTTGAAACCTCATCGAACAATGGTATCAAAACCAACACACTGATTTCAGTGTCTTATGGTTGCTTCTCAGCCCCTTAAAGGAAACAGAGAAACTACCTAAGCAGCAAGAAACAATCAAATTGTATAACATGTAAAAGCTTCAAAGAGATTCAACTTATCAAGCAAATAGCATGTACAGTCGATTTAACAAACTACTATCTAACCATATACCTTAAATAGAATAAAATATTCAGAAATTTTCTGTCCATCTTAAATTAGAGGCATAATTGGACATCCAATTATTTATTCAGAAAAGGCAATGCAGCTTTTAGTAATCAAAGGGCCATCCACTATAACTAATTCCATCATGCTGGTCAGGAGTGGTTGAAGAAGAGCCGTTTCCCCTAGTTTCAGTATAATTATTATTATTGTTTGGAGTCGAAGAACGGAATGGCCACAAAAATGATAATGGGTTTCTCCTTCCTCGGTTCTGATTGGTACTCTCCCTGCGCCTGGAGCTACTATCACTGCCACTGTTTCTGTTGGCATTCCTTCCTCCCAAGCTTCGACTACTACGAGCACAAACATGTCCTTGAGGTGGCAGCTCAATACGGCAAACAGGGCACGAGTTATGCTGAACCAACCAAGGAACAATACAGTCAGAGTGGTAAATATGGTTACATGGCATCTCTCTGGCTTCACAGCCGAGCTCAAATTTGTCTTGACAAACTGGACAGTGTGAATCTGAGCGAAGATGTGCCTGCGTGATCCTAATAGTAGGCATTGCATCAATTGAAGAACGTGCAGCTGGGGGAGGACCATGCCGATCATTCAGGGTGAGTTGTTCGATAAATTCTTCCAGTCCAGGGCCCACAAAATAGTCACCAAAATCAACACGCCTGGGACCACCTCTTGGGCCACCGTTAGACAAGGCGAACCCAGGAGATTGACCATGAACTATCAAATAAGGACCAGAACTAGAAACACCCCAATTCTGTTCAGGAGGAGCTAGGACAGAACCAGTCCTCCCTCTAACATCAAAGTTTGGGTGTCTTCCAGACATTCTCCGTCTCACGACATTATCAACAACATCCATAAGCCCAAATCTAGGATCAGAACCTCTCCGCCCCATAAAAGCATGTATAGCATCAAAAAGGTCGGGTGATTGATTAGACTCTCCTGATTGCGACAGAACAGTAAATTGGAGTGGAGTTTGTTGCATCTCATCGAGTTCTTGTACGAATCCTCCATCACAGTCAGGGCAGATGGCATATCTCCCTTCAAGCACAATTGGCTGCCTGCACGCGTAACACCAGTAAGTTGCTCCACTTGACATTCTTTCTCTACACTTCTAAATTGTAAACTCTGCACCAAGCTTCAACTCTTCTGCACCAGATATATAGGCTCATAAATAATAATAATAATAAAAGGTAAAAAAAAAGTTCATAGATCAAGATATTATAAATTTGAAAATAACTGAAACAAGTCCTACAGATTCAATATGCTAATTGGCTAATGACTATGCTATTATTGATATTTATGCTAATGGTACCATACATAATAATTTCTTCAAAACCAAAACTTGAATCATGCCCCCAATTTCTCAACCTGACAGTTTTTTAAGAGGAGCCAAAACAATTGATTGAGAGAGCCAGAAATAAAGTATTAAACAGTATGAACAGTAAATGTAAAGAAGGAAAATAATTCTTTATTGGATTGAATGCAAATGACAGCAGAACAACCAAGTGTGTCTCAATTAAGGCTATATAATTAAGTGTGTCTCAATTAAGGCTATATAATTAAAATATAAAAACACATTAAACAATAAATCAGACAAGTCAACATGGAAATTAACTACCTAAGGAAGCACAGCTTTATTCATGGAAACAAAATCATCATCAGACATAACCTCAGAGAGAGGAACAGTAGAGAGAGAAAGCATAAATAAAACCAACTAAAAATTCAGAGCAATTAGAACAAAATCTAGAAAAATTAAACCAAATTGTCATCAAAGCACAATTTTTTTTCAAATGGGGTTTCAATTAATCAGTATCTATTTACTCAAAGAGCCATATTATGGTCAAAATCATATTGAAACCACTAAATAGAAGGGTGAATTGTGAAAGAGAGAAGAGGAATGAAGAGAGATTGAAGTTACCAAAGGAAATGAAAGAGAGAGAAAATTAAGAAATTGGAAGAATCTGAGCTTAGTAGAGAGAGAATATAGAACACATTTATGCATATATGGGGCCCTTTTCCCGCTCATTAAGTAGTCTTCTCATTTTCTCTATTTTTATTTATATATTTATCCAATTAATAAAGTCAAAACCCAAAATAACTACCTACCATGATATAGTTAATGATTTCCTATTTTACCCAAAATAATTACTCACAATAGTGTAATTAATGATTTCCTATTTTGCATTCACTATATTCTAATTTCTACAGCAAAAAAAGCATATAACTAAATGCAAATTATAATATATTCAACTACAATTATAATCTATATTTATACAATTAATAAAATCAAAACCCAAAATAACTACCCACATGATGTAATTAATGATTTCTTATTTTGCCTCCACTATATTCTAATTTATACCAAAAAAACATATAACTAAATACAAATTATAATATATTCAACTACAATTATAATCTATATTTATACCATTAATATAGCAAAAACCCAAAATAACTATCCAACATGGTGTAATTAATGATTTCTTATTTTTCCCTCACTATATTCTAATTTCTACAAAAAAATCATATAACTCAATGCAAATTGTAATATATTCAACTACAATTATAATATATCTAATAACACAATTCATTTAATCGGTTTGGCAGACACAACAGTGTCAATCAGTTGTAATAAAAAAGAAACATACTTGAAATTCCAAGTTTCTAATAGAAGCTTACATAGTAATTTCCCTGCACTATAAAAAAGCAACCATAATATCTAAAATTAGTGAGTTGCATTTTAAAGACAATCTTTCAACTAAAATAAACAGTCAATGTGTGTTAATAATATATTTTAAATTATTTTTCTTGTGACTTTGAGATAATGAATTTAAATTCCGGAATGTAACATTGTATACATGTTATCTGTTATGAATAGTTTTTTCTGTTAAATACATAGATTGTTATTTTTTATTTATATATTATGAAATTATGACTTTTCTTTTAAATGTTCATGAACGATAATTACTTTTGAAAATGTTACATTACTTTTTAATATATAATATTTAGTTGCAATAGTAAGTTTTGAATTTTATTAACTAAAATTGACTAAGCACTGTTGTGTCTAAAAAAAACACAGACTATAACGATGACATGGCATCAGATAAATGCATATTATATCGCTACTTTATTATAAAAATGTTGCATTATTGATTGTTGTTGCTCTAGAATAAAATTTAATAATATCAATGATTCAGTAGAATAAAGTACACCAATTTTTTTTAAAAAATCAATTCTTTACAATTTTAAGCCTTTTCTTGCATAGCTATGATTCTTCACTTAAATTTTTCTCTGCCCATCAATGAGAAAGAATACAAGGATGTTCCAAGAAAGAGGATATCCAAAAAACACAAATCTATTGAGCATTTTATGAAGTGAGTAACATATGAAGTTACATTAAAACACAAATACTTAATATCTCTTAAAACAAAGGGAAACTAACCAACATGGGCAATGAAAGAAAAAGAGGGGTTATCAAAATGGCTAAAAACTAAACAAACTTAGATTTTGTTGAACGCGACGATGTCACAGCTCTGGATGAACTCGTTGCATGGCTCAACTGTGAGACGTTCCTCAATGAGAGTGTCGACAGATACAAGGTCATCAACAATTGTCATCATTATCTGCAGCTTCTTTATCCCATATCCAACAGCAACCAGTTTAGCTGTGTATCAATTCCAACAAAATATTTCAGTTCAATCATCATTCATACAAGCTAAAATATATGCACAACAAAAATTTATCGAAATTTTAACATACATGCTCCCCACAATAGACCAGGCAACTCGATGCTGCGGACAGTCTCTTCTAGCTTCTTCATGTCTGTCTCATCATCCCAAGGTTTCACATCAAGCAGAACAGAAGACTTACCACCTGTTTATATGTAAATTGTTGTCATCGGCAAAATAAAAAGATAAAAGGAGCAGAAAATAGTGACATATTTTGTCGATGTAAATTTTAATGATTCAATCTATAGTAACATTTGGATTAAACACAATTCAATGACAACTTTTCTCAGTATTATATTTACGCGAAATGCTTAATGTACAAAAAATACACTCAAGAAGACTCTGATAAAAGCTTACTTTCTTTCTTTTTGGCAGGCTTCTTAGCAGCCTCCCTTTCCTCTGTTGCCTTCTTCTCTTCCTCTGTTTCGTCACCAAAGAGATCTAGATCATCATCGTCATCTGCTGCGGGAGCATCCTGGAAAATTCGAATGAACCCCAACGATTAAATTAGCTGAAGTATTTCACTGATTGGCTTCAGTACAACTACAATATATAATTTACAATTCCAATAAAGTAAGTATTTGCATAAATAAGACTGTATTTATGGTTATTAACTTATTACAACAACAACCAAGTTTTAGTACCATTAGGTGGGGTCGGCTAGATGGATCAAAAGAGTCATTATGTTCTATCATATAAATCATGTTCATTGACAAAGCATTGATATCTTAATATCTTTCATAATCGTTTTGCCTATGGTTTTTCATGACATCACTTTGCCTATTGAATACTATTTGGTATGAAGAGAATCATAAGAAGTTCAGTTGAAGAATGAAATAGAAAACAAGGTATTGGCGAAATTTTCATAAAATCTTTTGAAAGAAAGGATCATTTTCCTAGCATTATCATATATGAAAATCTCAAATGTCTATCTTATAACTAATAATAAGAAACTATATTCTTTATAATAAAAAAGATGTCAAAAACTCAATTCAGGGTTCAATCACAAGACCCTAACCTATTTGATTTCAAATTCACATGCTATCACAGCACTAAATCATATAAAAAATTAAAATAAAAACCAATTATATAAAAAATTAAAACAAAAAAACTAAGTATATAAAAAATTAAAATTAAGACAGATGCATACCACTTTAGCAGGTGCAGCAACTTCAGCTGGTGCAGATTTGACACTGAATTTCACCCCTTGAGCAGTACCAGGGAACCTACTCATAAAAAAACAATTTTTATTAAAAAAAAAGTTCCTAAATTAACATAAAAACAAATTGATAAGGGAAGAGGAACAAACCTTATAGCAAGATGGGAAGAGACAACATCGTACCACCTAGCAACATGTGTGAAAGAATCTGATGGTTTCTCCAAAACAGAAGCATACACTTTTATGTCATCCTTTGTCAATTGATCCCTAACCCCACATACATATTCAATCACCCAAATCTCATAAATAATTAAAAATTGCAACTTTATCATAAATAAAATTTAAAAAAATGAGGGATTGAAATTAGGATGAGAGTGTTACCCAGAAATATAGGTTTTTCCAGAGAGGAATTCATCGAGGGATTTGAGACCGGACTCAGTGTGTAGATCTGAGAAGGTAACAGCCATTTGTATTTGGTAGATCCTCGAAATGGTGGCACGGAAGAGTGTAGAGAGTGAAGGAGAGATTATTCATTTATTGGTATTTATATTTATATGATCCACAAACCCTAAATCACACCCCTCAAAATTCAAGGGTATCTTTAAAAACCATGGTTCTAAAAAACCGGTTTAGGTCGAGCGGTTTAACCGGTAAACCAGAAATTAGTTCAAATATTGGTTTAGTATAATAATTATATCGATTACACAATCATATTGATCAAAGTTGATTATATGATTGGTTTTCAATTAAACTGTGCTGGTCATGTTGAGTAATTTTTTATTTAAAATTAATTTTTAATGAAAATAAAAAGTTATTGTTTTTATTGATTTTTCATTAATAATATATATACCATTATCCTAATACGATGACCGATTTAATAACCGATACATTTTTAAAGTATTCAATCTAATAAACAAGGTATACCATTTAACAAAAACTCTAGCAAAGATTTATACCTATTACATAAGTGTAAAAAATTATATTTAAATAATACATAACTCATCATTCATTTGTATTACATTATTAATAATAAAATACAATATATGAATGATGAGTGATATTTGATACAATAATAATATAAAAATTCTTCCATCATTAACCCATTCATTTTTTTCCTCATTAAATGTATACATAATATTTTTAAATATTAAATATGATGCGTATATATATACTTATGCAACACACATTAAAATAAATAAATTTATTACATATATATATATACCAGAGAACATGAGAATAATAGTTTAAGAGTTTTGGATAGAGGTTACTATGAGAGTTAAGTTAAAATTGGAAAATTATATCATTGAATTATATGTTTTTTTTGTAAAAATTAGAAGATAATAAGAGCAAAATAGGGAATCATTATTTACACGCTGAATAGTTATTTTAGGTATTGAGTTTATTAAGTAGTATAGAAATAATGATTTATATATATATATATACATACATTTTTATATTAATATATGAATAGAGTACATATTATATGTATTAAAATTAACATTTGCATACGAATCAAGGTTTAATATTTCTATATTTATATATATAAGCACATTTTGGTATTTCAAATGTTGCAAATCTAAACTATATATGTGGTAAGTCAAAAAGTAATTTATTTTTAAGAAAATAATGATAAAAATAATAAAAGTTGACATTGAGGAAAAGAGTAAATGAATGTAATGTTCTCAAAGTTTATAAAATTTAAAAATAAAAGAATGGAAGACAATTTTAACATGAATCTTCAACTCAGCTAAGAGATCTGTGATGTAATGACAAACATAGGTTCATAGATTAATCTGATTCCATAAAAAAATGAAAGACAAAAGTTGAATAACTTACTTTTTAGTTGCATCCACAACACTATTCTCATCTTCCAAAATTGGTCCTTTTATATTCTAACATACTCAATTTCATTCTAAGCTCAGACATACCAAAATGATCCAAAGTTGAAATACATGAAAAATGATTGTGGCAAAAAAATGTGACTACTAGTAGTACTATTTGTATCTATGTAACAAGTAGTAGTGCACCATAAAAGTATAAAAGTTCCCAAAACTTAGAGGAAACACTTTTCTTCATTTCAAAATTCTCTTATCAGTCTTTTAGAAATCTCATAGCATCTCTATATAAACTTTCTTCAGAATCTGAATCCACTTGCTCATTACCAGAAACACCACTGTTGTTGCTACCTTGTTCACTTTGTATATCTGTTAGTGAAGGAAGCCTGCATTGCAAGAAAGTACTAATTCGTGAGTACTGATGTTACTAATTCGTGATCTGACATGTACAAAACGAAAATTTATAATTCGCGATCCGCGGTTACTGTAATATAATTCACTTACTGCGCATTGTTGATATTGTATTGGTCGATATCAGGATTAGGATACACAATTGGTAACTGAGATGAGCCTGAACCATGAGCCAAGATGCTGCTACTTTTTCCAATTGTATGAGGATTGCTTGCAGCTTGTGAGACATAAACTTGCTCATGCATGCTTTTTAGTCTTCTTTGAAAATCCTTTGATTTCCAAAAGTATCTTATATCGCGGCAGGATCGTCCGGGAAACTAACATAAAGATATTGAAAACACATTTGGTTCAATGACAACGAATCTCACAATATCATATCGTCTAAGCTCAATAAAAAGGGTATTTTACAAAATTAAGTGCACTTCAAAAGTTTTTTGACTAAAATTTAAGAAACTCCATCATATAGTTGCAATTAATTAAATTAGTTACTACTAACCTCTGATGCAATTAGATTCCATTTGGCACCAAATCTAGAATGGAGGTTAATGATTTGAAGCTCTTCTTGTGGAGTAAATGGAACCATATTCAAACGTGGGTTAAGATAGTTAGTCCATCGAATCTTGCAGCTTTCTTTAGAACGGTTGAGTCCTGTAATATTTTGTATATCATTCAGCCCATGCTTGTTAACATATGCTATCAAAATTTCATCTTCTTCTGGTTTCCACCTCCCTTTATATGTTTCTCCCTTTGACATCATAACCAATGAGCCTACCCTACTAAAAAGAGAGTTTTGAAGTTATTCAACAAGGTCACAACAAATAACATTATCAGTGTATAGTATAATAATAGCAATAACACTAAGGTCTTGTAACAGAAATTCATCAAAGTTGGGATAATATGATATTAAAAATAGTCATGCATGATGAGAAGTTTAAAGGGCAGAAGAGTTTCTTGGTGGGCAAGAAAGAGATCGGAAAAAGTTATGTTTTTTACAACTTTGAAGAACATTAACAAATGAAAGAAAAGTAACCTAATGAAGGAGATAATCGGTAAGAAGCAGAAGAGTGAAAAGTGGAAGATGAAAGAATGAGAAAGAAATTAAAGAAAGGTATAAATGGGGAGTGAATAACAGAAATAACTGTCAGTTTCAACCTTCAACTGTTTATGTTATACTTTTTTTTAGTCGCTAATTATTTTTAATTGATTTTGGTCCTTAAATGTCAAATTTTGTTTTATTTGTAGTCATTAATTAAGTGGTGACATGACTAATATTACTATTGCCCTTTGTCCCATTTGTCCTACTAACTAAATGCCATAACACATCATATGACTAACCAAACTTTTAGATCGTTTAAGGATTAACATCGGCAAAAATGCTTTTATACATTAAAACCAAAATTGAGTGAACTTTTAAGGACCAAATACATGAATAATCCTTACAAAAATTAAAAGCTAAAATCACACAAACATGGAAGATGGGGATAAAATGTGCAATTAAATATATTTATATATAAAAATTTTGATTGCTCTCATTTTAGTATGAGCTACTTATGACAGTGTAATTTTTTCAGAGTTTGAAGTTCTTTTGTGTTTTTAGTTTTATAATGAATTTGGTTTACTATTATTGATCTTTAAAGTCACATTCACTTTTCACTGATGAGTATATTGGACACTAATTAAACTACTCATCATAAGTAGCTTCTGTTTTTAAGCATACAAAAATATTGGTTACCTTTCCCAATAAATATCATTACTTCTAATGATTCTCAAAAGTGGCCTTTAAGAAGATAGTTATAGTAAATGCATAAAACCACCATTCTCATAAACGGCTTCTCTTTTCAAACAAATAGAGATCGAGGTCACTTTTGTACAAAAATAATCACTTTTAATGATCCTCTAAGTGGCCTAATTGTAAGTATCAAAGTGAAGAGTGAGCATCATTCAAAGTTCCAAAACAGTGATTCAGTTTTGAAGCACCACACCATTTGTTTCATGCAAACTTTTTATCTGCTTCAAAATATGAAATAAAACATCAATGTTTGTGATTGTTAAGATGAAAATAGCCTAGAAAACAAGTAACCATGGCAGCCCTGCACCGTATCAAGCAGAGGTGCAGTTTGGCAAGCTTCCTCGACTCCACGATTCATCCATTTTTCTAATGTAACTTCAGCGATAGGAGCAACTTGATGCTGCAACAATGCTGCACCAAGGGGCCCTATCAAATTTAGCCTTGTTGCTGCAGAAATCACATCTCTCATTGTGATGAACATATAAGCTCTCTGACAAGTAGTACTATCAAATCCTAGAGCTCCACATATAAGTCCAAATATAGGAGCATGGTGAAAAGATATGGTCCCTGACCCCAGAGTAGCATCTCTCATGGTTTTGAGAGATGGAATCTCCGAAAACACAGCTGAAGCCACCCTCATCAACGCAGATCCTTGTGAGGTTGATGCCTTTCGACCCACTTCATTAGTCAGGGTAGCATCCAATATTTTGTCGAGGTTATGCCAGGTTTCCATATTGGGTGACACCGAACCTGAGTACACAAAAGGAAGGAATAAGCTTCCTGTATTCTCCAAGACATGGATAACAAATGTCTTAAGCTCATCCGGATTAGACACTAGGTGACATTGAACTGCTGCTTCAAGACCAAAAGAATGAGCAAATCCACCAGTAGGTAGAAGAGAATCCAGCAACTGCCATTGGCTCCAGTGTAAAAGTGAGTCTGCGGGGTAGGTTTTGGTGTGCCCTTCGTTTATTTGCATTGTAAATTATATCTTCAGTGCTGCCCAGTGATATCAGATTTCTATGAGTGCCTATCCATTCATATAAACCAGGTTAATGCATTCAAGTATTTTAAACAGTATATTTATCTTATGAGAAGTGAATTATATGAGGTAAAGTTTTTGGAAAACTGAACCTGATCAACGTTAAATTTCAAAAAGAGTTATACGATCCTACAATAATCACATCACCTGCTTTAAGGTCATAAAAAATAGTTGCAATGTGCAAAATTTTACTGATAAATGACTTGCAGGTTACAGTAGATTTATTTAGTATAGCAAGAATCTACTCGAAATAAAACAAAAATGTGACTTTCTCAAAAAATCATTTTCTCAAGTAAAATCTACTCAGGTTACAACTCTCTCATTCATGGGTGTTATGAAATTAGGAAAAAACTCGTCTAAAGTGAGTTTGTCTCTAAAGTTTGCAAGGGTATATCCACCCATGATAGAATCTAAAAGGCATCATTTATTAACCCACTAAAATATAATACTTGATACACTTTTACTTGCTCACTTTAGAGATAAGTTCACTATAGAGTGTCGTATCCCTGAAATTAACATGCTTATTTATCTTAGTTCATTGAAAGGAGAGCAAGATAATAATCAAATCTCTCAGGTATGTAAATATATATGAAACATAGATCTCTCAAGCGAATAAAGGGCATTGAGTAAGAGAAACTAGAATTCCCCATATTTCTTCTACATTTTTGGCCATTTTCCTTTCAGGGAACTATATCCTTGAGTCTATTCCAGAACCATATCTTACGAAATCTTTTTAAGATTGTTCGAACCAGCCTCTCAAAAACTTAAGTTTTTAGGTAACAGATCCTTAATGGTTTTATATCATTAACGAGCCCTTTGGGCTTGAAGCATTGACAATGAGGTTGGCAAGGATTGGACTCCTAACCACTTGATAATATACAGTCTTATGTCAAGAACCAACTCTCCAAAACGTTTAATTTGTTAGGTAAAGATTAGTGCATAGTTTTATAGATAACAAAAATTATTAAGCTACTCAAAATGCAACATACCAACCTGCATGTTAAAATCGAATAGCAGTGGGAAGAAAGAGTTGGAACAATCTATTAATGGAGGTTATCCTTGAGACAAAATTATCCAGAAATTACTAGTCAAGCCGCTGTAGTGTGACATTCTCTCTGAACTTGAACCTAATATAATCCACAATACTAGTTCGGATACATGGATTAAACGACGACGCCATACTGATATAAGAATTTTATTAATGTGATAATAGCAAGGAAAACAATGATGGTATGTTGATTGAAAATGAGATATTAGGAGATCAGGACACTAACATTTACAAATTTTTAGAGCAAAAAAAATCCATTTATTCAGAGTAATGAATTAATAACCTAACGACATGTGATTGAACTTAATTTATCGAGAATTGTGAATGAGAACGAAGTATGAAGGAAACATGATTAAGAGGCAGCTTAAAAAAAAGAGAACAAGCGATGAAGGAAATTAGGGTAATTGAAGATTACCAGTTGATTTTAGGGTTCTTCACTTATATTCTAAACTCATTCTCTCTTTACATCAACCTTCATAAATCTGCACTGCACTTTTGCACAAATACAAATTTCTTCTTTTGGTTCAGAGATGAAATATGATGAGTGATATATACTATACTAATTTTGAAGGAAAAAAACCTCCTCCCACTTTTTTCATATACATATGTATTATAAATAATGTATGATGAAATAATACTATATAAAACTTATTCATCGTCACTACATATATCTTTTCTCGTAAAATTAATGTTATCAATATAATATTGGTTTAATTATGTAAGGTTCCATTAAATTTACATGATGACCAAATGTTTAAGCTTTCGAGAGCTAGGATGGTGAGTCAACCCCAAAAAATATTAACTTTTTTTCTCTTAAAGTGATGAAATACTATTGGTAGGGCCAAAAAATAAATATAACATCAAATGAATCAAAAATAATTTATCACTTTTTTAAAATCTCTAGTTATCAATTAAATAATAAGGTAAAAGTGTTTCTTCTTCAGAATTACTGCAGAATAGAACTCGTCTCAATCCGTCTATTTGATATAACCTGATCATGATCGAGTCCAAATAAAGCTGAATTTTAGTAGGTCTAAGGTTAGGCTTGAGTTCAAAAATCAGACCCGATCAATATTTAAGACTAGGTAAAGCACAAATATGACCCAACTCAACCTGTCTCATGGTCACCCATTAATTAACTCTGTTCAATTTTGCATAGATTAATGACATCTCTTTGGTCAAAAGTATGACTGATTCTTTAATTTTTATTGAGAATATTTTTATCTGAATATGCATTATATTTAATCGAGTCTATGATCAGATTCAAGTTCAAAAAATAATTCAAATATTTAACGTCAAATTAGGTTCAGGTATATAGTCAGGTTCAAATTCAAAAAAATGATTTAATCAATATTTAAAGTCAAGTAAGGGATAAACCTTACTCAATCCAACCCAACTCATACGGAATGATATTTAGAGTCCAATGTTATTTTAATAAAATATATATTTTAGAGAATAAAACTAATTTTTGATATTGTTATCGAAAAAACATATTTTATTCTTTTATTTTTATTTTCACAAAGTATATAATAAACCTATAACTAAAAATCTCTCAGTCAGCTATTATTATGTGTCTACTTTCTTGTTCTCTAGGGCACCTAGTTATGCATATAATGAAAGTTGAAGAATAAAACCTTCGATGTTGGTATTCGACTTCAACAACATCATTACTCCGATGAGGGACCAAGATTGGTGAAGTGGGGGAACTTTCGATTTCAAAAACCATTCCTCCATTCACTCTGAAGAATAAACACAAACACTTTGTGTGCGTCACAATGCTATCACTCAAAGATGCACTAACCAAAACCAATCAAACAAGATCCCTCTTTTCTTCCATTTCCACACTACTCTTTTCTTCTTCTTCTTCTTCTTCTTCTTATTCTTATTATTCTTTATCACCTTCTTTCACCCAAAACGTTGTTGCTGATTCCTTCAAAACTTGGTTCAAATCCTCCACCACTCGCGACCCACTCCTCCACCGCATCTCCAATATCATCTCCTCCACCGATGAATTCTCCTCCGCCCTCTCTTCCCTCCCTCTACCTCCACTCACTGAGCCTTTTGTTCTCAGCGTCCTCCGTCATCTTTCCTCCTCCGCCACCTCCCACCGCCACGTCCTCTCCTCCCTCAAGTTCTTTGACTGGGCTGGTCACCAACCTGGCTACCACCACTCTCGTGCCACATTCACCGCCATATTCCGTATCCTTTCCAATGCCAACCTCATGCCCCTCATCCTTGACTTCCTCCACACCTTCCGGAAGCGCCGCTACGCCCACCGCGTCCGTTTCAATGATACCCTCGTCATTGGTTATGCTATTGCTGGCAAACCTGAGATTGCACTCCACGTGTTTGGTAAAATGCGTTTTCAAGGTCTTGACTTAGATACCTTTGGATACCATGTCTTGTTGAATGCTCTTGTTGAGCAAAACTATTTTAATGCTTTTGAGGTCATTGCCAAGCAGATTAGGTTGAGGGGTTATGAGAATCATGTTACTGATGCTATTGTTATTAAGAGTTTGTGTAAGCAGGGTAGGTTGGATGATGCTGAGGCTTACTTCAACGGGTTGGTTAGTAGTGAGAAAGAATTGGATGGTTCTGAGGTTAGTGTGCTTGTTAGTGCATTCTGTCAGAATAACAGGTTCGACAAGGCGATTCGCTTTGTTAGGGAGTTTGGGGAAATGGGATTGGTTCCTTTGGACAATGCTTATGGGGTGTGGATAAGGGGTCTTGTCTGTGGTGGGAGGTTGGATGAGGCGTTGCAGTTTTTTTGGCAAAAGAAGGATGAAGAAGGCTATGTGCCTGGTTCCGTCAGGTATAACATTTTGATTTGGCGGCTTTTGAGGGAGAATCGACTTCGTGATGTTTATGATTTGTTGATGGATATGAATGAGACTAGTACACCACCTGATATGGTTACCATGAATGCTGTCATGTGCTTCTTTTGTAAAGCGGGGATGGTGGATGTCGCGCTTGAATTGTACAATTCTAGGTCTCAGTTTGGGTTGTCTCCCAATCACATGGCTTATAAGTACTTAATACTTACTTTGTGCTGGGATGGATGTGTCAAGGAAGCATACAGTGTGTTGAAAAGCTCGGTCGGTCAAGGTTATTTTCCAGATAAACGGACCTTCTCTACTCTGGCCAGTGCTTTGTGTAGGGAGTGTAAAATTGATGAGATGAAGGAGTTGCTCCATCTTGCCTTAGGCCGGAATATTATGCCTAACAGTTCCACATATGACAAGTTTATATCGGCATTGTGCCGATCCGGAAGAGTGGAAGATGGTTACTTGATGCATGGGGAGCTTAACAATGAATCTGCTAGGATGTCCTACTACACAAAGATGATTATGGGCTTTAAGAAGTTGAAAAGGGGAGATATTGCTGCTCGACTTCTTGTTGAGATGAAAGGGAAGGGTTATATACTGACACGACCCTTGTTCAGAGCCGTTCTTTGTTGTTTACTTGAAATGGATAATCCAAATGCAAAGTTTTTCAATCTGTTGGAGATGCTGTCTCGTCATGGAAGTCATTGCCAGATTTACAACTGTTTCATTGAGGGAGCTGGGCTTTCCAAGAAGGCTGACATGGCCAGGCAAGTATTTGAGTTGATGCAAAGGAATGGCATTGAGCCTGATATGTCGTCTCAAGTTCTTATGTTGAAGAGTTATTTACAAAGTGAAAGTATTTCTGAAGCTCTGAGTTTCTTCCATAGTCTCAGGTGTCAGGGTATTGTGAGTAGAAAATTGTTCAATACCTTGATTGTTGGTCTCTGCAAGTCCAATAAGGTGGACATTGCCCGTGAGTTCTTGTTTGAAATGATAAAAGCTGAATTAAATCCAAGCATCGAATGCTATGAGGTTCTTGTGCAGCAGCTTTGTTCGTTACAAAGATATATTGACGCAATAAATGTGGTTAACTTGTATGAGAAAATGGGACGTCGATTAACTTCTTTTATTGGCAATGTACTTCTTTATCATTCTTTGATTTCACGGGAACTTTACGATGCATGTGCTCAGTTGAGAGGAGTGGGAGATGGTGAGTTTTCTGGTAGTTCAATGCTTACCTTGATTATTGGTGCATTTTCTGGTCAGCTCAGAGTAAACCATTTTATTGAAGACTTGGAGGAATTAATATCGAAGTGCTTTCCACTCGACATTTACACCTACAATTTGTTGTTGAGAAAAGCAAGCCATGGTGACATGGACCAAGCTTTTGAGTTGTTTCGTCGGATGTGTCAAAGGGGTTATGAGCCTAATTGGTGGACTTATGACGTCATGGTACATGGTTTCTCAAAGCATGGAAGACAAAATGAGGCTAAGCGGTGGGTTGAAGAAATGTCCCAAAAAGGTTTGTATCCAAAAGAGAGTACTAGAAGGAGGAGAACGTTCGTTTAAAGAGAATGTTCTGGTGCCCAATGTGTTAAAGATTCAAAATGGTTAGCACAATTTTGGTAACGACATTTTTATATTCACATATTTATCAGAAAATGGGTTACACTGGATGCATTAGTTTTAGTTTTCTATTTAAATTTTATTCTTGTTAATCTTGAGCAGTCCTTGTATCTTTTTTATTATATCACTCCTCTCTTTTTGGTTGTGGAAGCATAAGGAAATAAAATATGTTTCCACCTTGTATTATTTATCACTGTAGATTGACATAAGCTACGATATTTGACATAGCTTTTATACATCATGTTATTTGAGTTTGACATACTGTATTTTGAAAGTTTTTAGAATCATTGCTTCTTAACCTCTTTTTATGCTAGTTGTCATTTCACAATAGAAAACCAATATCAGTTGATTCATGATACAAGCTTAATGGATTTCATATTTCAATAAAGTAGTTTTTCTTAGTGTCAGTATTCACTGAAATTTTTAGTTTGATTTGTATATGTGATTGTCTGTTCAAGTGGATATGATTAGGAATGCAGAACAAGAGGTGAAGCTTCAAATCTGCATTGTTGTTCTCACTTGTTTTATATCACATTGGATTTTGCTATTTTTGTAAGTTTTTCTGAACCTACTAAGAAATTAATTAAAAGCCCTTTCCCTCCTCTCTTTCTAATCATCATTAGTTTGCCAGAATAGAATATATCATGTTTTGCCCACTTTTTGCTGTATTTTCTCATCAAATTGTGGGTGTACCATATTAGCCATTGATATCATTCACTGCAGCAAAATTTTATAGTTGGTTGAATTAAAGGGGATTCGCCTCATACATCAACCTATCAATGTGCTTACTGTCTTCCTAGCATTCTTCTTGTAAGCAAAGTGCATAATCCGTACTGGTGTATTATCCTTTGGCATTTTTTTTCTTTTAGTATCAACTCTTATTTTGGTCCACAAAAAGAATCAATTTGTCATTTTTGCTTTAGTTTCTTGGACAGGGTGCCTGACTACTTCCTTGTTTAGAATTTGCACTTGAAGTCATGTTTTTTTATTGCTTCCAATTGGCAATTGATCAAAATGTTATCCTCAGTCTAATGTGCCATTGAATTATGTCAAAATCCTCAAAATTAGGCACGAAATTTCTTGACCCTTGACATTTTTCGTTAACATGCTTCCTAGTAGTAACTAGATGACCTCTGGCATCTATATTTTTCATGGCATGCATACAATGGGGTTTCTATTCCCACCAATCAGATGTGTGGCCCTAGTCCTAGTAACAATAATCCCTCAGTTTGTAACTTTTTTTAAATAAAAATTGTATTCCATGTTTGAGGCCCTAGTGGGATTTCCATATGGATAGCACTTCATGTTAGTCAGAAATCTTCTTAGAACTCATTTTGGAATAGACTTACTACTTATACTTAGAAACCCATATTGAAAGCATATAATAGTAATCAGGAAAGTGTATATGCATCTATAAGATGCTACCACTAACAAAATTTAATTGAAAGGTGAAACAGAGAGAAGAGAGGATAGAGAGGGGTGGAGGAACATAAAGAAGACGTGAAGGGGTGAAGAGAGCCCTTACCTGAGAAGAAGTCCCAGAGAATTCAGACTACTAATGAATGAACTGAGAGGATACTAATATTTTCATTGAGGAGTGTTGAAGTGGAGAGAATGAAACTCACAATGAAGCAGTCTATGACATGGACAGTGCAGTATTTTTACTTTGTAAGTGTACCAGTAGGATTTAATGTGTCAAGTGTGGCATCTTTTATGAGACTTGTGTCTGATACATAGTTCTTTGTCTGGTATGTGAAAAAATATCACTGGAAGCATACTTAAATGTTTGACAATATCTCCACAAATTAGTCCCTCACCTCTAGGTTGATGAAACTCTATAATAGTGAAAAATAAATGTCCTTAAAATCCTTATAAACAAAAGTGCATTCCTTTTATTATGCCTTGCATGTTGCATTGAAGTGGAAGAGTATAACTGATTTCGTGGTGTTGTAGCTGATATTTAGCTTCATGCTAGAAATATAGCTGATATTGTGATTTTGTGAGTTATCACATGCATGTGTGTTTGAAGTAATATATATAGCAAATACTTCTTCATACCTTTTGATCAATGTGAAAATTATTAATATCAAGGGTGGAATATTAATAACTTAATTAATGGAACCAAATAAATAAAGTCAGAACCATAATTATTACTAGGTGTAATTTATCTATATTGTATTGTAGGGGTAGCAGTGCTCTCCACTTATACACATTGGCCCCTAAATCAAATTAGGACATGATAATAGTTGACTCTTTTATATTGTCTCCCACTTATTTTCTTCTCCTGTCTCCTTTTTTGGTAAAATGCATATTTATAATTTTTGATTAAAAATTAATGACGATGATGATTATAATCAATATATGTTTATCCATATATCATAAGATTCTTATAATTATAATTTGATTTTTCAATCAACCGTCATAATTATATATTTTATCCTTTAAATTCTACAGTTTTACAGTTTAGACTTTAGAGCTTGAATTGATTAACCCTTTTTCGGAAAATATTATAGCCGGTATTGATGGGAAAGATAAGCATAGCAAAAAAAGTAATAAGTATTTTTTATTAAATGAAGGTGTGATGAGTACAAATATATAGACTATCTATATTAAACATCTAATAACATTATAGAGGGATCCACTTACTCCAAGAGTAAGTAAAAACTACTTACTCTTCATCTTAGTCATTTAATCTTGAAAAATCTAATGATTTATATGTACTCACCAATTCAAAGTATTGAATTTTCCAAGAATGAATGAGTAAATGTTTTTCCACATACTCTTGGAGTAAGTGAATCTCTCTCTATAACATTATAATACCATAAATACCAAATATTGCACAAAACCAAACACACAGATAATGTTTTTAGCGGAGTGTGAAGAAGTATTTTAATAGCATCGTTTAAGGATGCAAAGGGGGAATTTTCCATGAAGTGTTGTTATCACATATCATGAAATGTTGGATATAATTTTTTTATATTTCTTAAACAATATGTTTAGAGAACTCTATTAAAATAAGTCAAATTTAATTTAAGGAACTTTCAAGAGTTCACTTAGACAAACTCAAAAGATTTCACCAAAATCAATCATCTCCAAGAAAGTGGAGATCAATACTATAGCAATATAAATCTGTATGTCTTCACATTGTTGGAAAGCGTGTGACGTCTTTGGAAGTGCTTATGGTACTAAGAAAAAAGATTAGTGTACAAAAAGAATAATAACTTTTTACATTTACAATACATCATTTATTATTTATATTAATACAAATAAATAATAAATGATATCATAGGAGAAAAACTCTTCTGAGGAGAGATTTGTTCCTTTTGTTTTTATTGTAACGGAAAAATATCATTACATTATATTTAAATGATAAAATTGTCATATCATGTTTTTTCATTTTGTTCTCATGACTTCCCTCAAGATGATCTTCACCCCTTATCACCGGTCAAAAATATCTTTTAATCATAGAATAAATGATTTTTGTGGAATGAACATGTTGAGAAATAAATCTTACATTGTTTATCTCACTATGTTATGTATAGATTAAAAATGTACATCTACTTAACAATCCAAGTTCTACTTTTGAAAATGGAAAAAACTTTAGACTGAAAGTATAAATGTTACACTCAACTTTATCTCAAGAGAAACCATCCATCACATTTTAGATAGTTGTTTGTCATTCTCTTATTTATTTTTTGTACTAGCTTGTATATTACCTTTGTTTTTGCTACTTAAACATTTATATTTCTATGACTCTTGCCAAGGTAAGAAGCTAAAGTTCTTATTGTAGTGATGAATAACAACATAAACATTCTAAACCAGTTTAATTTTTAATATTCACATTATTCACACATCTGGTTTGAAGGTTTTGATGAATATGGAGTAGTTATGTGGGTACCCATAGATTAATGATTTTCTAGTTTCTACTATTTGGCCCACACATTATTATTCTCTATATGTTAATGGTGCTACCTACCCCAAAACATATCTAAAAATTAAAACCATAAGTTATATGTCCTTATTATATTATTTTACTATTGAGATTAATTTCATAATTTTGACATATTTTATCTTAGGTTCATGCTACAAATTGTACTAATAGTCTCTATTTAGCTCACAACAAAATAATACATTTAGCAATTCAACCATTTTAATAGTTTATTATCCCCCAAAGCTTTGTTTTATATTAGTTTCTATTTATTTGCAATATCAGAAGAAATTTTTATATGCTAATGTTTTTGATAAATATTGTTATGTTTATCCACTTACATTTTTTTAATACAATAAATTTAATACTATAGGTTTGATAAATAAAAGTTAGTCGGTAAGATGAGACTTCTCCCCCAACAATGGCATCATTGAATCTAACAACACAAACAAAGCCCCTTTGAAATATATGTTTAATTAAAACTAAACCATTTTTACCAACAAAATGTTCATCTAATGGCATAAGATTCCATATAATTTCTTATCTAAACGGTAAGGAGTATCTTGATAGTACAAAAAAAACTAAAAACATGAGAACAAAAATCTGGAGAGAATGGAGAACAAAGAAGAAGAATTTCATATATATGTACATGTTTATTATTAATAAACAATGGCATATATGAAAAAAATATTTTACATAAATTGATTAACAACAAAAGTAGTTCATATTTTATGGTTAATCCATCCAATCACCTAGTGTGTTTTATATGGTACAGATTATATATACACAAAAAAAGAGAGAGTAGAAAAGTAAGGGATAAAAAAGAAAGAGCTAACTAGTTAAATGTTTATATAGTTCATACAAAACCCATAGCAACAATTTTGGTATTATATATATATATTGTGATAAGTTTCTACATCAAAATTGCATATCTCATGCTATCACTTACCATGAGATGATTAATCTCAGAAATGTGTGAAAATTCACCACTTACCCAAACCCCATCAGAACCATTAACCTGAGGATGAGAAACACATGAAAGTATTGATATAGGAACATTAAGAATACTGTGTATAACTGAAAACCTTGCCCAACCATGTTGTCTTCTTTCCCTTTCATGTCCAAATATTTGTACTTCAACTTCAACACCATTTCCTTCTTCAAACATGTTTGAATCTGCAACCTTTGACCTCTTTCTTGTCACTGCAGATATAAGGCGCCACATCTTCATCTACCTCTATCCTTAACCTACCTACAACTTTGGTTACTCTTATATTTATACTCCTTATTAGGATATACAATAAATATAGACCCTTTTTTATTGATATTAATAAACATTTTTTACAAGTTACTTGTATCGACCAACTTTTAAACTGTATGATATATTGTTGTCATTGTGATTTGGATTGTGACTATTGCAATTTGAAGTTTTTTATGGTCGATGTGTTTTAAAAGTTGCATTCGATCTCATCATAATGACTTGAAATCACACCTTAATTATAAAATGATACAATTAGATGCAACCTTACTAATTTTCTCTATAAAACTAATGTAGAAATGGTAAGGGTAAAGGTATCCTTTTCATTATGATAATGATATTTTGGTGGTTGTATTTATCACAAAAATGATATGTTGGTGCATTTTAGTTCTAAAGAGGGATGATATATAGGTAGCATAATTTCATTTCCCATTAATCTAAAGTGGGATCTACTAAGCCCAACTTGACTATAAAGTTGCCTCATCATACAAAAAGTCTAAGTCTTTAGATCTTGGGGAATCATAAGGTGGTCAAGTGGTAAGGGTGAAAGACTTAAAAAGTGGAGTGATAAGGAGGTTGAGGGTTTGAATCTCACCGACCACAAAATACTAACATTTGCCGATAAAAAAAGTATTTAGATCTCAAAATTTGGTTTTACTTTTGGTGAGTTATTCTTGTACATCCATTACCTAACTTAGATTAACCAAAACACAAGGAATTTTGAAGGTACAACTTTTTTTACACTTTACAGTTCATTTTTTGGTACAACTTGAAGGGTCCCCTCCCACTAACACTATGAGACATTGAACAAAAAGTTAGATGCATATCTTATCAGAATTAGGCATAGTGATCAATCATTGGATTAGAAACTTCACCATAGAATTATAACCGTCGGTCATTGATTTTTATGTAGATAAACATGGCCTGTTAATTACAATAAGAGCAATTCAGAAGAATAATGCAAAGTTTTTTTGGCTCCCCACAAATAGAGATATAAAGTAGAAAATGTGCATATGGTTTATAATTAATTAAGTCAATAAATATTTTATAATGCCTTAGTTAGCTGATATACTAAACTCATTAAGGATATGAGTATTGATAATACTTGCGCATCAAAAAGTTTATATTTTTTTTCTTCACATTTTACTTGTTTGGATTAAAAAGAAGGATAAGAAAAGGAAGATGTTAGTGCTTTTCTTTATTTTAATTATTTTATGTAAGAATGATATTTTAATTTTGGTGTGGAAGTACTATTACTCACAAATAAGGTTTAAACCACCAAAATTACATAAGTGCAAGATTCACCAATCCTATGATTTATTATAATACACTCTCATAATGCTCAAGACTAAACATCTGAAACATGAAGCTTGAATGAATGGACATTTAGGTTGATCATATTCCCAAGTTGACTTATTTTAACGTCACTTCTTAATTTTTAACTCAATTTTTATAGCTTAAACCCTTAGTTGGGTCTTAATTTTTTCCTCAATTTTATGAGTAGGGATCATTTCTATTAATGAAGAGGCAAGTGATACGCAAAACAAGGTAAAAAAGAAAAATGACAAGACAATTATATCATTCTATTTACACATGTAATGACATTTTCACCCTTAAATTAAGTGTAAAAATATTACTTATATTTCCATTAATAGAGATGATCTCTACTCCAATTTTATATAGGTTAAACCATTAGTTGGGTTTTTAAAATGAACGTGGACTTGCATAATATAATTTAATGCACACATAGCACTTATTATCCACCATTATTATCATGGCAATAGAAATTTGTAAGATGGTGAAATGAACACTCATGAAATATGTCCTCTCTCATCTACTTTTAAGTTTTAATAGGATACAATGCAATCTCCTAAGTTATATCATTTAATTTAATGTAAATTATCATAGTGTCCTCATCTCGACTTCTTTTCTTCTTCTAAAGCTTCACTAACCATTAAGCACCACTTGAGATTAAGTGGACAACATAAAAATAATCTGACTAAATCAATTTTAAAACTAGAGGTCTATGTTTTAAGGAAACCCATTAGTAATTTTATTCAACATAAATCTGAAAGTGATGCATCTATAAGAACAATTGATATAAACAATTGAATCTTATTTAAACGATCAAGAGTAAAAGACATGATCATGTGACTAATAACCAATTTTTAATTATAACCATTCATATGTTTGGAAGGCCTAGATTTATCTTTTGCATATTCATGTCCTCAATATATACCTGCCGACTATATCACCACACACATTAATTATGTTGCAATATAAGAAAGCAAAATGAGTTTAGGATGAAGATGAAATAATAATAATATTATTTGCTCATTTATGTGTATTATCTTGATGTCTACTTTACAGGATTACATCACTATCATTGTCTAACTTTTTATTAAAGAGAATAATGATAGCACTCTTCCCATTATCTTCAATCAATGTATTGAGATTAGTGGTATCAGCACCAATTAAAACAAATGTGGAAAATGTTTAAAAGTCAAAAGTCAAGTTTATTGAGTGAATATATACATGATAATTGACCATTGATGCTGGAGCTTTAGAAGCACCATTAATATGGTATAGGGTTAGGATCAAACATCACCACTTTCATATTATGTCTTATGATTGCATGCTTCAACTGTTCAACATATGTAACAACAACCTTCTCTTCTTTTTTGTTACTCTTCCTAGGATACAATTCTAGTGTATGTATTTTGCTTTGTAACTACACCTTTTCATTGTAATTTGATCCTAGGACTATTAATCTACTGCACCTTTATGTATGGGTTAAAGCATCCCTTGTACTGTTACTGTCATTAATTTAACTATTTTGTCTATTAAGAAACTAACTCAAGTTCTTATTGGTCCTCTCTCAAAAGTGCTGAAATACATGTACTATATAGTCTATTTTCTTTTCATGTAAGTGTCAAAATGTGTGCACTCTATTTGGAAATATGGTGTATCACAAGACACTTTATCAAATCAGCTGTGAACATATTTTACTTGTTTACTTTGGAGACAATATCACTTTAAATGATCCAATTCTAAGTTTTAATATTTCTAATATATATATGAGTGGATTTCTTCATGCATTTAGACTTTCTGTGATGCTGTAGGCAGAGTAACTATATCTCCTATGCCAATACATTACTTTAGTCTCAAGTTAAAGAAAAATAGAAATGCAAATACATGTAGCTATATACTCAGGAATCAGGAGCAACATAACTATGAATCAATAAGCTTTGCATTGAAACCCGACATCGATTTTAGTGCTACCCTTTTGGAATGGAAACATTGTCATGTAAAACAGAAGATGTAGTCTTTAGACTTCGACAGGCGCACACTTACGGTGTTACATACCAAATGAAGTAGGATATTAGGAGCCTTTAAATCATGATGGTTAACATTTGCATGAAGTATATGTAACAATGCTATTACATTTGTAACATCAATTGCAATAATCATCCTTGTAGCTCAGGATATTGGTTGAACATCAATTACAATTGTAAGAACTGAAATTTGCAGTGCAATTTTGTTGGGATACATAAGCATTGGTCCACATAGGGAAAAACAGCTTATAGTGTGTTGCAATTTTGAGAATGACTAGAATGTTTGGTTGCAAGAATCTCACATTTTGGGGTCCTTGGGATTGAATTCGAGGAACGGAGTGCTTCCAATGCAGCAACAACATTTACCATGGATGGTCTAAGTTTGGGATCAATATCAAGGCATTGCAATGTAAGTGCAGCTGCAGCTTGAGCTCCTTTCTTGGAATATTGACCACCCAATCTGGAATCCATGATTCTCAAAATTCTTCTTGTATCACTCAGGAAATGCCATGCCCAATCCACCAATGTTTTTTCCGAAAATCCACTTCTCTCATCTTCAACCACACGCCTTCCGGTTAGTAACTCTAACAAGACAACACCGAAGCTGTATACATCACTCTTTGGGGTCAAATGGCCTGTTTGTTTTGTCAAAAGCCAATTTGTTATAAAGAGGAAAGGATAGTAGCTCTTCCTCAGACTAGTAGAATCCTTCAAGATTATGAAAAATAGAAAAGCAAATCTACCTGTAGCTATATATTCTGGTGCAGCATAACCATGAGTTCCAATAACTCTGGTTGAAACATGAGTGTTATCTCCAGTAGGACCATCTCTTGCCAACCCGAAATCTGAAAGCTTCGCATTGAAATCCTACGAAATTTATTCGGATACTCTTTCAGAATGGAAACATTTGCATGCAAAACAGCAGATTCAGTCTTCACAGATCCACAAGCAGAGTTTCAGTGTTACATACCGGATCAAGTAGGATGTTAGAAGCCTTTAAATCGCGGTAGATTACATTTGCATCAAGGGCATGTAAGAATGCTACTCCTTTTGCCACATCAATTGCAATATTGACCCTTGTAACCCATGGTATGGGTTGAACACCTTCTACAAAAATGGAAAAACAAATTTAAGGTGTCATGAATAAAGAGAAATTATGCCTCAGTTCAAACCAATATATTGTACTTAGTGGACTAATTGAGTAAAATATGTTGGCAGTAAAAATACTCACTTCTGAATAAATGATTTTCTAAACTTCCCTTTTGCATAAACTCATAAACTAGAAGCCTATTTTTACCATCTGAGCAGTAACCAATAAGTTTCACTAGATTTTCATGGTGAAGCTTCCCTAGATAATTGACTTCAGCCTGCCAACAAAAAAGGGTGGTAAAATCAGTAAATACTTAACAAGATAAGCCACTCAAAAATAAGATTGATCTGAGAATTTGTGTTGCACATACAAGCCATTGCTTGTGGCCTTGAAAGCTTTCTGGCTTAAGCTTCTTAATGGCCACTACAATCCCAGACCCTGATTTTGTAGGAGCATAGGTGTTCTCATCTATCCATCCTTTGATTACAAACCCAAAGCCTCCCTCCCCAATCAAATTTTCTTGCCGGAAGTTCTTCGTGGCCTCCTTTAGATCATTGAAGGTGAAGGACTTAAGGTTATTGGAGATGGATTTGTCAACATTTGGTGCTGAAATTTGCAAATCAGCTTTTAGTTCAGAAGAATTTGAATTATGCTTTGCCTTACTTTGAGACTTTGTACTTCCTATACCTTATAGTAGATGAAATGCAAGTTAAAAGAAGCCATGGTTTATATGAAGTGCCAAAAAAATGGTGCAATTATCTAATTAGATGCAGCAAAATCATGTTTTCTCTATATATGATTAATGATAACAATATAAATAGCCATGCATAGAATGAACCAATGCTCCAATCCTGATCCAAATTTCCATATAGTCTAGAACATAACATGCTGATTAATCAAAATATAAATTTCAACATAAACAGAGAATTTATCTTAACAAATTTCTGTTATGAAATGGCCACTTTTCATTAGTATTGCTTGTATACTGGAAATGCATCTTATTTTCATTGATTAAAGAAGGAGCCAAAAGCTCTATTTATACATGAGCTTAATGGTTACTTGAGAAACAAGTAATCCATTAAAGAACAAGAAAAGAAAAGCTAAACAATCTCCCAACAACCCTAACTGAATTAACAAACTTAAACCACAAAAATAACCCATGAAAAACACATGTGCTAAATAGAAAAACTCATGTGCCAAAAAGACTTAAGAAACCAAAGCCAAATGGTGCGCCTGACTTTGGTCAGCCTGTGCCTGGCTGGTGCATCTGGCTAGGCCATTGGTTGGCCTGCTGACCTTGTTGTCCAAGTCTTGGCCTGCTGCCTTGGCCAAATTGTCTGAATCACGTCTAGGCCATCTGACCGTGTTGTCTCGGTCAAGATGGGCCACTGACTTATGTTGACTAGCTTTGAGGCTAGAGTCTGTTGCATCATGTTGTGTGTTAAGCAAGGCATTGGGTTGACTTAGTTGACTTTGCTCCAATAATTAGTTTCATATTATAAGCATCCAATACATAAAAGAACGTGGAGAGGACATTAAACTAACTTCCAGTAACGCTGGAACTAATTTTAAGCACAATTTTTTACTACTATTTTTTTAGTATAACCAAGGGTGTTCCCTCATCATATGGTTAACAAATTAATCATCTTTCGGAGTGTGTGATTGTCTCTTTCAACAAGTGACTACATTTCTGAATCATCATTATATCCATCAAATTTTAAAAAATAACAATACTGATGGCTTATATATTTAAGTGGACCAAAAGATTAAAAAAACATCATTCAATCCTAGAAACCCAAGCACTAAAGAATAATTAAAAAGAACATATGAAACACTGTTCTAACTTTTAGGCTTTAGAAAACACCAACCTTCTTCCCCTCTTGTGGAAAACAAGGAACAATATGGAACCACCCCTCATGACAAAGTAGTGCTACATGCAGTGGCATGAAAGAACAAGAAAAGTATATAAAAATGATTGAAATAAAACAATGAAAGAATTACCAACAATACTTGTTGAAGAAACATGAGCAACTGGTTTATTACAGTAGTTTCCCATGATGATAAATAAAGGAAAACACAATGTGATGTAAAAGAAGAATAAAATGTCCAAGCTAAGTCCATTATTAAAAGAGAAGTTTTATAGTCAAATGTGAAAGAAATTGCTATACCTTGATTAACCAATATAAAGAAGTGGTTGGATCAGTTTGACTTTTCAATCGTTGAAAGTTATACTATGAGTTAAGGTAGCTTCCTAAAAACAGGTTCATGGGTCCTAACTTCTTGTAATTTGAGAGTATAATATGTTGACTTCCTTCCATATCCATGTAATATATATATATATATATATATATATCTTATTATTTTCCATTAATTATGAACCTACCCATTTGAAAATTATCCTGACTTTGCAGACACACATTTATGGAGATCATGTATCTCATGTGTCAACAATCTTGTTCCGTCCAATAGTATAATGTGACGTAATGTTCGAAATGATACATAAGAATATATATTTTTTAATGTCATACGTAACATTATACTATTGTACAGAATAAAATAGGGACACCAACTTGGGACAGTTGATATTCATCCACATGACCTAATGTATGCAGAGATGAGATGATGTTAACGACCTGAGGGTTGGTTTTATTGGGTTTATTCAAGTGAAGTCTCAAATTGGATATGAGGGGAGTAAATGAATTTATAATTAGTAATTCTTCACTCTTCACTCTTCTTATACCCCACTAACAATGGAACTCCCCAGTAGTTGGAGGCTCTCCATTAACAATGGAACTCCGTAGTGGTTAAGGTTTCCATTGGAAGTAGCAGCATGAGTAGTGTCAATATTGTCCTCATTCATCATATAATCCAATCCAATCATGTCTTATTTACATGTGTATCATCACAAAAAATGATATAAATTCATAAAAATACCAAAGACATTAATCTTAGGCAGTTGTATTTGTAGAGGTTTTTTGTTTAGGCTTTTATAAGATGATGGGGAAATGTGTGGGTTTGCTATGTTGTTGCACATGTCTGGGGTCCAACTATTTGTGTCTGTCTTGGCTAAGGTTCAGATAGCTAACTCAAGTGGACCATAAACCACAATCAATGATTTAAAATTTAGATGACAAGATCTAAGGTATGTGGATTTACCTTTCCTTTAGGATCTGCCACCTTGCTTCTTTTAAGCTTATATTTGGCAACACTGGTACCCTACTCATTTATATTTGTTGTCTCGTTTCATACACTATCTGGTATGAATAAAAACATGTCATCTTAATTAAAAAATTTAAATCTACACTATTATTGATGTTCTTTTTTTTCCACATGAGATGATCTAAGAAAAGTAGATCTTTGTTCACTACTCCCTTTGTATTGTTTGAAGTCCTTCTATTTATTTATTGAATGATATAGATGTAGATATGAGAGGCTAATTTTTGTTCTTTCTATTTCATCAACTTCTAACAAAAATCCATGATTTGTGTTCTGTCAACTCATGAGGTTGAACATGAGGATAATATTTTATTTGTGTGGTGTTAATGATATTGTGATTATCTTTGGATGTAGCTCCAAAATGCTTCAGTTAGGAAATACCTACCAATTAGAAGAAATCATGAAAACATACACAACTTAGCTTTCTCTAATTGTTAAAACCATAACCTTTTTCTTTCATTCATTTCCTTAGCTATGTCTTTCTGTTTCATATGGTAAGCTAGCTAAGGCACGTAAATAACTTTATATAAATAAAACAATATGCCTAACAAAATATATGATAATTAATATTTTCATATGCTACTTTTAATCATTGCCCATAAAAAATAATCTAATAAGGGACGAGAAATTTCCAAATGCTATGTTTGAGAGTATAGTTTTGGAGGGAAATGGAAATGAGTAAATGACTTTAAAAATTATCTCCCTTATTTGGAAGTTGGATAAAAGATATGGGAATGGTTTGAATGATTTCTATAGCATTTTAAAATCATTCACATGCATATTTTTATATAGTGGCCTATTTTAAGGGTTTTTTTTAGACATAAAATGTCAAAATAACTAAATAATCTTAATAAAATTATATAATTACATTATTATTCATATTTCATGTTAATTACAATTTTTATAAAAAAAATAGAAAATATTATTGCATATCATTACTTTACTCTCATTCTATCTAAATTTCACACTCTCAAATAATATAGACGATTGCCTAATTTTCTCTTTCCCTTCCTCTCTCGTCATGCCCATTAATCATTCTCCTTCTATTTCCCTCATTGAAAAGTAGACATTATATTCTATTTAGATGCACTCTATTTACTTATTTAAAGCTTATAATGTAATATAATTTTTGATAAATTAATATATTAGGTGAGGTTAGAGTATACTTTAATTTTTTAAACAATTCATACACATACTATAGGCTCGAATACTTTAATAGTCGGTTGATTTCTTCAATTACCCACGAATTTTGTGTTATCAATTATTAAATTGCATCTAATTCGATTTAAACCACTTTCCTGCATATAATCAATCATATTAATTATTTTCCACCATAGACAAGAATCATATAAAGTTATAAACTTTCCAGAACTTTATATATTAAATTCAATAAAATAAATCTATTGAACCCAATAAAAGGATAGTTACTATAGTGTATATTATATACTCTTTCCTTTTTTCATTTTGTTGCCATTTTAGTATATATATATATAAGAGGATGTTTAAATAGTTTAATTAAGGATATTAAATTGGAGGTGAAAATAAGATATAATAAACGAATTTACAAAGTATAATTGAAAGAAAAAATAGGTTGAGTATTAAATTTCTAGAACGTTTAAATATAATCGGAAATAAGTGTGTCCAAACATGAAGACATCCACTATTTATTTCTCATTTTCTAGTTTAACTCTTCATCTTCCCTACTTTTACTAATATATTTTTATCCTTTTACTAATATTTTTGTAATCTTTTTACACCTTTTGAGTATCAGCATGCATTGATTCATTATTATAAATGCATTGTTTATGTATTAATTATAGTGTTTAGTATTTATTCAAGAATAATATATAAGCTTTTTACCATACGAGTTAATCATCTTGTCATATTAATTATTATTTACTCTTATAATATACATAAATGATTTAAATGTACTAACTGCATATAAATGCATTGTCTTTTCATAAATCATATTTATTCTCTTTTTAGAAAATTAAGACAATTTTATTGACTATTTTTACTACTCTATCTTATTATTATATAGAAATAAGAAACACAATAATGAACATTGTATAAATCAATTAGAAAACAATTTATTAATTAGATTTATTAATTTGTGTTTATAACCTTAAAAAATTGATTAAATATGAATGAAAGTAGTAAATTGAGTACAGAGAAAATGAGATTAAGATTTCCAACAATGGAACCTTATAACTTGTGGAGAGAGTGAGGTTATCAAACGTGCGGAGAAAGAAATAAAGAAAATTATATTCTTCAATGTTGTTATTTTTTAGAGAAAATATGTATGTATTGATAGTATAATAAATATTTACACTTTTATTGTATCATCAATCATTCATTTTAATTATTATTAATTCTAAATAAAATTAATATAAATAAATGGTAAATAATATATTAAGAGAATATAAATCTTATAATATTAGTGAATAAATATTACCCTTTATTTTGTGCGGTCATGTTGATATTGTGAGTGGATTTGTTTTGTTCTTCAATTAAGATGTCACAATTAAAAATTGGGGTGTACAAAATTTAGACTAGGCACAATTGATAAAATTGGGGTTTAGATAAATTTTAAGGGATTTACCCCACACATAACAAGTAGTTTAAATGGTCAACCATGACCCTTTGAAAATATTAGGTAAAATTTTAATATATTGTGACAATATTATTAAGACATAAGTCAATATGATTTTTAATGACTGATATTATCTGTATAAGTGACCTTGACTATATGACATTTTATTCAGAAAAATAATAACATTGGAGTCTTATTTCCATTAAAGGAGGTAATATATAAATATTTATCTTATTTTATTACTTAAAAAATTAGGTAATATACAAATAATATAAAGTAACATTGGTGTTAATTTGTTATTATAAGACATAGTGCAATTTCGTGGAAATAGATGTTTTGAAAAGTAACTGTTGAGATTGGTTTGTACTATAATAAAGTTATGCAGTCATGAGTTGTATATAGCCACAGTTTTGTTGTCTGTTTGCTGAACATTCATAAGTAGGTGTCTCAGAAACTGAAAATCCTGAAAATATTTCTCACTCTTTGGCTATAATCAAAAATCAAAATCCAGAACAAAACTACAACTTCACAGTTTTCCATCCTTGTTTACACACTGCACTTATTCAGACATTCTTATCTCATATCATATAATCACAGAATTGAAGTATATTCTCTCTCTCTTCAGCTACATATGTTATTCTGTCTATCAACTTATCACATTTTTCTTTATTTATTATGTCTATCCATCTCTTATTTGATCCTCATCTCAGGTTTTTGTATATATAGGATGCTGTCTTGTGCAGTTTGTGTGGTACTTGGAATTTCTAAAACTTATCTGGATTGTTTTTTTTACTTCATTATCAGCACCCCTTTGGGTTATATATTGGTTCCCTGAACATTATTTCAGTTCAATTGTCCAAAATCATTGAAAAGTTCCTTTTTTTATTTCATTTTTGTTTAGGGTGAATCTCTGGGAATTTTTTATAGACCTGCTTGGTGTTCCTTTTGTGTTGTTGGATCTCTGTGATTTGAAGTGTCTTGCTTTTTTGGTAGGGGTGGGCCCTTAGTTCACGAGTGTTCTTTTTCTTCAACCAATTTGTTCAGTTGTTGAATGATCTGAGTCCTTTCTGTCAGAATTTTTTAATTTGTAATGCTGGAAATTTGATCTTTGTGCTGTAATTCTATAAGACATAGTGCATGTATTGTTAAAAGGGTTTTGAGGTTATTAATTTCCTATAAGGGTATTGTGTTAATTTGCCAATTTGTTTCAGTTTGAGGTTATTTCTCATCCTAACAATTCCTCTGGCTTCTCTTTCACTTAAATCCAGTATCAAGGGGTTTTGAATTTCTCCTGGATCTCTCTAATGTACTGCATTACTTTGAAAAATGATGTCTTGGGATTTTACAGTGCTTGCACCATGAATGATTTTAAAGTAGGGACATAAAGTTCTGAGAATATATAGTGACAATGAGATTTAAGATTGTTCCCTAACTTTGCCTTTAAAACATTTTGTTTTGTTTGAAACCATTAGTAATAGCAGCATTCCCTGAACAGTAGTAACACACATCACAGTTCAATACATGAGATTTGGATAAGGTCTCTTTATATTCCATCAGTGAGTTTGTGGATAAATTTTTGCTAGGAATTGAGTTTATGATATGCATATCAGGTTGATTCTTTAAAAGCGAGCCGAAGATCCATTAATATCACAAATTTCAACCGGCATAGAAGATGAGTCAGCCTAAAATTAAGCGCCGAGTTGGTAAATATGAGGTAGGGAGGACCATTGGTGAGGGAACATTTGCAAAGGTGAAATTTGCCAGGAACTCTGAGACAGGGGAGCCTGTGGCTCTCAAAATTCTCGACAAGGAGAAAGTTCTCAAGCACAAGATGGCTGAGCAGGTGATATTTGGATAATTACTCTTTGTTTTATACCTTGATTTAGTTTGTTAAAAGCATACAATTTTATCACACATTCACGACATTGACTAAATCTAGTTTTTAATGAGCACAATTTTAGGTGGGAGATTATATAACTTCAAATACACCATTTAACACACCGTAGGTGCTTTTGAGCCTCACATGATGAAGCTGGGTCTCTTAGATCCTTTGATGTTTGTTTTGCAGATCAGAAGGGAAATAGCTACCATGAAGTTAATCAAGCATCCAAATGTTGTTCAGCTATATGAGGTCTCTCTCTTTCTCTCTGAAACATATATGTGCAATATCTTGTCTATCACTTTTTAAATTAGTTTTTCTTTATTCGTTGCTGAAGTTATGCTATTTTAAAGAGCATAATATTGTAACATTGAGACTACAAGTACAACCTAAAAAACTGTCTGTTTGACTAAGAATTCTGATCGGTGCTTACCATTCCAGAAATTTGTCAAAGTGTATTGACATAATGTCATAGGTTAAGCAGTTAACAATACCACCCTACTTAAATGGTTGCATCCTTCTTCTTAAATGGTTCTGAAACTTCTGTTTGTTATCCAAGGAAGTAAATTGTTAGTAGAAACCATATTAAATCTCAACACAGTTTAATTTGTTGCCAAATTCCATTTCTAATACAACATTTTCTTTTGCAGGTCATGGGAAGCAAGACAAAAATATATATTGTTCTGGAGTTTGTGACTGGGGGAGAGCTCTTTGACAAAATTGTGAGTGAAATTTGAATTCTTCTTGCCTGATTTATTTATATGCTTCTTTTCATTTTTAATCGGTTCAAAAACATTCCGTGAATAAGAAAAAAAGGTGACTCATTCACTCATCTTTGTAATTCATCAATCCTTTTTAGCTCATGAGTCCTTTTTAGCTCATGATACTAGAGTACTGTTGGCCCACGTGAACATGATCCTTGTTTCTTGATGCAATAATCATTCATTGGTACTATTGTAGATAGGACTTCTCTGGTTCTTAGTACTTAAGTTCCATCACGTGGAAAACCTGTTGTATATGTTCTTACAGATTTTTGATTGTGAAGGTAAATCATGGACGGATGAGTGAAAATGAAACACGTAGATATTTCCAACAGCTTATAAATGCTGTTGATTATTGTCATAGCCGGGGAGTCTATCACAGAGATCTAAAGGTAAGGCCTCATTACTTGACTTACATATATGTATATGCCAGAACAGTTTATTTGAGTTCGACAAAACACAAGAAAGAGCCTCTAACATGAATTTCATACCTATTAACAAACTATTTGCAGCCAGAGAATCTGCTATTAGATACTTACGGGAACCTTAAAGTTTCTGACTTTGGTTTAAGTGCTCTCTCTCAACAAGTTAGGGTATGGCCTTCTGACTTTTACTTTTCTTTGCTGTTTATATTTTGTTTATTCTATTGATCTTGTTTCTGTTAGGTATAACGCTAATGCTTAAAGAAAATAAAGTTAGGATCAGAAAAGCACATTACTTTTTTGTTACAGTGCGATATTAACTAATCCGCTTATCAGTTGTTTTACTTGAAAGTTTGTATTTACATGTATCTATGTATGTATTCTGTATTAGCTGTTTTATTCTCATGAAATCGATATTTGCTGCTACGATCTTTATATTATGATGGCCCGAATATGTTTCAGTAATTGATATGCCAAAATTAGAGTTGGTTTTCCTCAAATGAAAATTGAGTTGTACCTGGTCTAAGTTACTGCTCTCTCTTCTTAACATGTATATGGTTATAAATTTGAACTTACCATGTTAATGTATGCTTGATAAAATTTAAATGCACCTTATGAGAATTGATTTGAATCATACAAAATGGTTGTGTTGACAGGCTGATGGACTTCTCCATACTACATGTGGAACTCCAAATTATGTTGCTCCCGAGGTGCAGACAAATGCCATATCATGTCATGCTACTTTGTTGTGTATTTTATTCCAAAATTTATGCATCTAGAGTTGCACTTTTAACCACATGCTCTTGTTATATAGGTTCTTAATGATAGAGGCTATGACGGGGCAACTGCAGATTTATGGTCATGCGGGGTGATTCTCTTTGTACTGGTTGCAGGTTACTTGCCTTTCGATGATCCTAACCTTATGAACTTGTATAAAAAAGTGAGCACTTTTTCAACTTTTTTGCAAAAAAATTCTTTTTCCTTTGTTTTATGTTTATTATTTTCATTTCTCTATCCACAGATTTCAGGTGCTGAATTTACTTGCCCCCCATGGCTTTCTTTCAGTGCTAGGAAATTGATATCTCGAATCTTGGATCCCAATCCCGTGACTGTAAGAAACAGCATTTGGTTTTCTGTCTGCTTTCTTGTATACTATTTATTGAATAGCTGTTCTGAAAGTAAAATAGTCATTTTACTGATAAAAGTAAAACCTTTTACACTGCCTTGGTGGTTTCCTGTATTCATTAAGTGCTAAGTTTGGCTTGATGTCAGCTACATCAGCTCGATTTCATGATTATGTAAATCAGGCTAATGGTCCATTTAGAACCACATTTACCAGCTACTTCCATGCTCCACAACAACACAAGTTGAAAAGAAAACGAAAAAAAAAAAGAATAATCAATCTGCATCGTTGTGTTTATTTTTCCCGTACTAGTTAATTTTTTGGTCTGATTTCTAACTTACCCTAACCATATGACAGCGTATCACTATAACTGAGATATTGGATGATGAATGGTTTAAGATAGATTATAAGCCTCCGGTCTTCATGGAGAAAGCGGAAACCAGCCTGAATGATGTAGAAGCTGTCTTTAAAGATTGCGAAGTATGTTGAAGATGATTTGAGATATGATTTTGATACTGATTTTCTTGAAGTTGTGGAATGTTTTTTGTCTCATAAAGGAATTTTCTCTTGTATTTAGAATCACCATGTGACAGAGAAGAAGGAACAGCAACCGACATCCATGAATGCTTTCAAGTTAATTTCCATGTCCAAAGGGCTAAACCTTGAAAACTTGTTTGAAGATCAGGTTCGCAACTTCACATGATAAATTACTTTTTGAGTTATTCTATTATTTTATTAAATCTGCAGAATTCAAATACAGCAAAACATGAGTTATGTAAATTCTGATATATATAAGCTAGTTTAAATACAAACAATGGTTAACTTGGTTTCATTTCGGACTTAATTTGGATGAGAACATTTCTTTCAACCTCAATTGGAGCAAATTATAAGATATCTTGCTAAAGTTAATGCATAATGTGGGTGAGTAGCAGGGATTTAAAAGGGAAACAAGATTCACATCAAGATCCTCTGCTAATGAGATAATCAACAAGATTGAAGAAGCTGCGAAACCTCTTGGATTTGATGTTCAGAAGAAAAATTACAAGGTAAGCCACAGTTGTGCAATCATTATGAGAATCTAATCAAGAATCTAGCTCTATTTTTAATGGTGTTTTGTGAAATTAATTAATCATTCCCCGTAGATGAGGCTTGCAAATGTGAAAGCTGGAAGGAAGGGAAACCTTAATGTTTCCACAGAGGTATTTGATACTAATTTATGTGTTTTTAGTGATCTGTATTCTGTAACACAATTTGTCTTAATATTGTATTGGAAAATACTCATTTTAAACAGATATTTCAAGTGGCACCCTCTCTTCACATGGTTGAGTTACGGAAAGCGAAAGGTGATACATTGGAGTTCCATAAGGTATTCTTCTTTCTCCCCTTGTATTAGCCTCACCCCTGCAAAACGGAGAGACTGTTTCTAGAATTTGAACTCGTGGCCTTTTAGTCACTAAGCAACAACCTTACCATTGTGCCAAATTCACCCTCTAAAAGAATTTGAGACTATCTAGCTTATATTGCCTAAGTGACAATTTGGTTGGTGCATATTTGATTAACCTATTGCTGCATGTTTATATAATGATTTATGAGAATAATGTAGTTTGCACACATATCTTGTAATTTCATATGTAATTGAAATGGTGTATTTCACCTTGTGCAGTTTTACAAAAATCTTTCAACATGCTTGGAGGATGTTGTTTGGAAAACAGAAGATGATATGCAAACACAAGAAACAAAGTGATGTTAATATTAGTATCAAATGTAATTTTGTTGATGTCCTAGAATGTTCCATCTTCTAGGTTTGTTTGAACATTCCATGTTACTATTGTTGGAAAGCTTGCACAGTTTATGTAAGAATGTGGTTTTACCCTTCAACAGTTCTTGAACATTGCAGGTTGTATATATCTTACTCTCCCTGTGATAATAACCCGTTTATTTTCAAGTTAGTGTTTTTTCTATACTATTTTTGTTATATTAGAGCATTATGGTGTTGTTCGATAGCCAAATAGTTGTGCATGCATGCACAATGTCGATTTATATATTAAAATGATGAGAAAAGAAGGTTTTAGCTTTATAATGGAAAATTTTGTTTTTTAAGTCATTGATAAAAATTTTGGGCTTGAAGTTGTATAAATTATGATTTGTTTATTTTGTATTATGTTCTAACCAATCATGATTTGTTTTTTATTTTTATAAAACTGTGATTGGTTGATAATGAGTTTGGTTTAAAAAAATTGTATGTGAATAACTTAATTTGCGCCTTAAACTCTTAGTCCCTTAGGGTATGTTTAGCAGATAAGTTAACTAATCAAATTGAAAGTGTTCAGTAAAATTAGCCAACCAACAAAATAAAATAAGTTAACTTATAACTTAATTAAAAGTTTATAAATCAGTTGAAAGCTTCTGAGGTGGCCACTTCATAACCTTACCAGACATAAATTATTTAAACCTAGTTATCAAATTGTATCTCACAAGTTAGATAATTTAAAAAAAAAAGAAGACATCTAGAAATGTTTATTTTTGAGCAATTCTACATCATACTAACCAATACCCTCCTTAAAAACCTTCCTAGTATCATAAAAACAACTATTTGTAATGTAAAAACAAATATTTGACCTTTTTTTTTTTTTGTATAACTGATCATATCTTATTAGGCTATTACTATATGAATAAGAAACTAATCTTTTTCGGATATGAAAATCAAACATTTATAATTTTGATATGATGTTATAATCTATATTGAGATTAAACCAAATAAGCTAATGACAATGAAATGATGGTAAACAAAGGAGTATAAAAAGGGGAAGAATGTGGGCCTAACGGTCCAACGTGAAAGTTGAAAACCCTCACTTTTACTGAATCACTCTTTTCAATGTTCATCATTCCTTCCTCTTTCTGCATTCTGCATCTGCATCTGCATCTGCAACATATTATTACTATACCTTAGCTTTCTTTTTCTCTTTCTCTTGCTTCCACTCTCAACACACTACACTCAATAGTAATAACTTATTCTATCTCCCCTTTTCTATCTCATTTCATTACCTCATATCGCTTACTATATTTCTTTCAACATTGCCTCTGTTCTCTTGTTTTCTTCGCTACCCAACATTATTCTTCATTAATTTCTTATTGGGTTTTCATTTTTATGTACAAATTTAATCCCACAATCAAAATTTTCATGTTATTTGCTACAATTTCAAACCTTTAGGTCTCAATTACTATACTGGATTGGTTTTTAATGTTACCCAGATTTTATTTTGTCTTGAATTGTGGTCCTAGTTAATTATCTAAACCTACTACTATGCTGTTCTCAAAATGCTTACTTTTTCATTTTCTGCTATAGTATTCACATTTTTATGGAAAATGTTACTTGCTAGGGTTTTATTTTGTTTCTCGTATGTTTTTTTTGTTCCCAAGTTTGAAATTGTGTGCCTAATTTTTTGGGAATTTTTTAGTGGATCCTGTTTGGATGTCTCACTCAATGCAAATGCACTGTCCATTTCTGACCAATTTGAGTTTTTCTTATACTATCAGTACTTATGAGATTGATTTATGCTATTGTTGTGTTTTTTAGTTCCTGTTCTTTTCATTTTTCAACCCTTTTTTGTCAATTAACTAGGTAAAGATTGCTAATACATTTTATATTCCATTGTGTGATTACTGCAGCTCAAAACTATCTTAGGATAGTAGTGTTTCAGATAGAGCTAGGAGTTTGTTTTGAAGATGGTTGGGAACCCTTCATCAGTCCATGTTTCGTCATTGTCAACTTGTTTACCTTCATGTCTTTTTCCCCTACAAGGGAACTCGTTAAATTTCACGCCTCTTCCATCTAGGCGTCGGACACAAATCAACACAATTAGAGCTACATCTGCTGATGCAGGACATGGCCAGCAACAGTCATCATCTACTTCAGAAGCAAAGAATCCACTCGCAGCTGTGTTGGACATTCCTCGTGCTGTTTGGAGGCAAACGATGCGTCCGTTAAGTGATTTTGGTTTTGGTCGTAGGAGCGTATGGGAAGGTGGGGTTGGACTGTTTTTAGTGTCTGGTGCATTGCTATTTGTGCTTAGTTTGGCATGGTTGAGGGGTTTTCAAATAAGATCCAAGTTCAGGAAGTACACTGCAGTCTTTGAGTTTGCTCAAGCTTGTGGTATATGCACTGGAACACCTGTGAGAATTAGAGGGGTCACTGTTGGCAGTGTCATCCGTGTGAATCCTTCCTTGAGAAATATTGAAGCAGTTGTTGAGGTGTTTCTGAATAGCATAATCTGATTGCCCTTATATCCCATTATTAAAATCTTGTTTTGGTTTAATGTTAATTGTTTTAGTTGGTGAATTATATTGAACCCTTAGTTTTTTCATTTTTTAGGTTGAAGATGATAAAACAATTATACCACGTAATTCATTGATTGAGGTTAACCAGTCAGGTCTTCTTATGGAAACTATAATTGACATCAATCCTCGTAATCCAATTCCATCACCTTCACTTGGCCCTCTCGACAAAGACTGTCCTAAAGAAGGTCTCATTGTGTGTGATCGAGAAAAGATTAAGGGTCACCAAGGAGTAAGTTTGGATGCATTGGTTGGGATATTCACTCGCCTTGGACGAGATGTAGAGGAGATTGGTATCGTCAACAGCTATTCATTGGCTGAACGAGCTTTCTCTATTGTTGAAGAAGCTAGACCACTTCTTACACAGGTGTGATGTTAATGTTATCTTCATTTTCTGGTAATAACAGTGTATAAATATGCATCTATACCTTTATCATATTCATAAAGTACCATCTTTCAGTAGTTTGTATTTTGTTTTCTATGTTATTATTTTGCTGTTTATTTATTCCGTCATGCATTCTCATGCCCATATAAATGCATTGATGTAGTGATGCCTCAGGTCAAAGCCATGGCTGAAGATGTTCGACCTTTGTTGGCAGAAGTCCGTGATAGTGGCCTGTTGAAAGAAGTTGAGAATTTGACCCAAAGCCTTACCCAAGTTTCTGACGATTTGAGGTTAATTTTCCAAACCTCCAATGCTCTTGTAGTTTTGTCTATATCTAATTTATTATGTATGCAATAGTGCTTGCACATAGTTATGTAGCACGTCCACATTGTTATTAGCATAGAGGATGCTAACTAGCTTAGTAAACATCTTAACTTTCAAATAGATCTTGAGTGAGTCTTGGCAGGGACAATGGCAACTATGTGGTAGTGACTTGTTTCTTGTATCCTATGTTTCAGTTGAAGACCTTAACAATTGAAATTAAACACAACGTCCTTATGTCATTCGTTATCATAGATAGAAGGCATTTACCTCTAGTGTTTAATAGAAGGGTGCTTTTCACCCATTATGACTTGAGCAAATTGAACTGACTCAAAAAGTATATCTACTCTTAATTCTAACTCACTACATTCTCTTAGTATGATTGCTAATTTAACACTCTTGAAGTGTGATAACTAATCAAAGTCAATCTTTCTTTATGCAGAAGGGTACATTCATCCATTATGACCCCTGAAAATACTGAACTGATCCGCAAGTCCATATACACTCTTGTTTTTACCCTAAAGAACATTGAGGTTTGGCCTTAATTTTTCGAAACGGCCATAATTCTAATTCTTAGGAATAACTTTCTCCTTGATAATTCTTTGCCATTTGGTTGCACTATTGCAGAATATTAGCTGTGATGTTCTTGGTTTTACTGGCGATGAGACTACAAAAAAGAATTTGAAATTGCTCATCAAGAACCTTAGCAGGTTATTGTGAGGTCAAATTCTAAGTAAAGCAGGATATAAGAGGTAGTGAACATAACATTTTAAGTCTGTTTTGTTTGACAATATTGAAGTATTAGTTATTTTGCTCCAAAGGTTGCATTATGTATGTTTCTTCTTATTGTGAATTTGTGATACAGATTGTTTTACTGAGTGCAGATATCTCATTATATGAATGGAGCAAGAATGATTGATGTGTTGTGTCGCCTTGTTTTTTCTTGCTGCGTAGCGTGGACCGAGTTCTTAACATTTACACTCCCTGGCCTAAATGTCCTTTCAATAAAATTTAGTTACTAGTTTAAAGTCTTGCAGCATTCCAAGTGTTTCATATCATTGTAATTTACAAATTGATAATAGTTGTTGGTAGGTTATATTGTAGAGTTCAATATTTGTGTTTCCTTTGGTTTAATAATCTTTTAGTCTTTTGAAATTTTACGTGATTATATAAAAAGGACAAAACTTAGATACAAATGGTGCTTATAGCCTATTAAAAGGTGACACGTGTTCATTATCACATATACTTTGTAGAGAGAGATTCTTAATTGCAAAAAAAGAGAAAGACTTAATGATATAAATGAACACATGTCACCTTTTAATAGGCTACAAGCACCATTTGTACCTAAGGAATTGTACCTAAGTTTTGTCCATATAAAAATTGTATCTGGATAGCATTCAAATGTTTAATGAAGAAGGATATTAACACTTGGATTGTTCAAAGGTTTAAAGAAACAGTTATTTGAAGACATGAATTATTTGAATTCAACTTGACTCAGGAATGTTTGGGCACAAATAAAAGAATGCTATCAAATAAGGACCACATAACTTGAAGACTAGAGAGGTTTAATGCAAATGACATTACCTTTAAACAAAGAGGGACAATTAGTTTACACCAGTATGAGTAATTTTTTCACATATACCTAATTTTACCTTTTCTATTTTTTTGTCCAATGGTGATTGTGATTATAGTGTTGGATAAAAAAAATCAACAACTAAGATTAGGCATGGGTGAAAAATTCCTTACACTAGGGTAAACCAATCCCAATGGGTGTAAATTGAAGGGGTTGAAACTCAACTATACCTGGGTTACAGACATAAAATCAAGTTGATATTTTGTAACAATTGTGAAAAGTACACCTTTTTTCCTTCAAAATAATGAGGCATGTATTCATTGCCTAAACTTAATTGGAAATCTCCCCATTAAAATTCATACTTTGCATTGTGTGAATCTCTCACTTGTTGGATTTTGACTTGAAAATATTTGCCTTGTAGTATCTAAGTTCCTCAATGCTTTCTCTGATATCATCCAAGGCTCTGTGCCTCTTTTCTTTTGCAGGTGCTTTCTTCTTATCTGCACAAGTGATAACCCTTTAAGGAATAGCTTACACGCAAGCATTTATTATAGTTACAAATATCAAATAAGGACCACATAACTCGAAGACTAGAGAGGTTTAATGCATTCATTTCTGTATGATTCGATGCACTAATAAAGGGTAGCCGGCGGCACAAGACTCTCACCCAGTAAGGTATGAGAAATATAGATGTACACAAGGGTAGTGTTACCACCTCATTGAAGAAGATGTCAAAAATGATTCATTGCACTAATTATATAATTTCTCACCCTTGGGATACCAGCGCATGCAGAGAGCATTAACACTACTAACATCAACAACCACATGAGAGAAGAGAGAAGCCAATTCTGGCATGTATTTCTGCAAAAAAACGAATCTAGTTAAGACAGTAAATGAAACATTTAGGAAGAATAGACAATATGTAAGTTCCAACTTACAAATAAGAATAGGAAATATATATACATTCAAAAAAGGCTTTATCAGGACATGCAGAAAGGAAAATAAGGACTGACTTTCAATTTGAAACATAATATATCCTATTCTTTATTCAGATAACAAATTCATGCACTGTCACACATATATCCAAGATCACAAATGTTATGAATTCATTTAGCTAACAAACGGACCATATGACAATATGACAAGGAGAGCATGAAATATAAGAGGGCCAGGAATCCTGAAAAATCTTTGTTAGTCATTCAGATTAACAAGATTGCACACTATTAAAGGATTTGAAGTTTTAAACTGATAAGAGGGCCAGGAATTTACAGCGGAGATTATCAACAAAAGAAAGAAAACGTCAATATGCCAGGTACCATAAAGACAAATAACATTAACATAATTAGAAATTAACAAGACCTAAGCGAAGCCACTAACTACAAGTTTACCAAGTCAAAGGCAATATGTACCTTCAGGAATTGGAAATCCACATATACAGAATTTCCTGCCAAGAGAGGTGTGTATGAACCAGTATATCTTTTAACAAATTCAATAACCTGCAATATTAAAAAACAATACAGATTTACATTATAAAAGCCAAAAATAAATAAGTAAAACAAGGAGAGGGAAAGATATATAGTCACATTAAAGCAAAGACTATGAAGTGGAAAACTTAATTTATCACATTACAGTTCAAGTGGCATATACAAAAAGGGACACAAGTTTACAGACGCTTTCGATGCAACATATAAAGTCCGACTTGGACATAACCAAAGCATCCAAGCTACAATTGCATGTCATTAGCACTGATATAATTGGTTTGATACATCAGTAGAATGTTAAAGGCCAGCGTGATAAGTTTCCCTAATAACCAACTTATTGGCTCTGAGTAAGTTGCAGGATCTGCCAGATTCGTAGATAAAGTATTCTCTCAACTTGCTAATTCTAGTAACAAAAATGGGAATTGCAGTCAATATTTTTGTTTTTAAATTATCTCCTCGGCGAGTTAAAGCTGATTCTGCCCATATAAGATCAAACTTCTAGAATCAATCACAACATGGGAAGACGCAACACAAGGCACCCATTTGATCTACACCCATCACCAGCCTCTAAAAAGGGTAACAAGAGCATTCTGCTGATTGCAATATAGCCACTAAGCCACAGAAAGGTTAACATGATTTGTTATAAAAAAGAAAATAAATTAAACGAAACTCAAAGCTACCAACACATTGTAGCGTAAGGTCCCAATGGATCTCCAGGTGTCATACTAGGCCAAATGTCAAATGTTCAATTCCTAGGAACGATTCTTGTTGGAAGGGGGTGGCTACACACCTTCGAAAGGGATTAGTTTCTTACTCATAGGATGAGAGACTACCCTTGATAAATATGTTTTTTAAATATAAATATATTTACTCTTAATTCATCCTACATATCCTCTGCTTATGGATTGTGCGGCTCCCGTATTTTTTATGAACTTCATGATGGAAAATGAAAACCTAACTTCCTTATGTGTGCCAGGATTTGACAATCACCGATAGACAAGTCTAACTATTTTGTTTGTCCTATAATATGAAGAAGACAACATAGTTTTTTCAAGTATAATTGAACAGACATACATATGTGTCTGTTTGTTTGTGTGAAAATACTGCTCTCATAAAGCATGTTATAAGGTAATACCTCAGAAAAGAGAGCTCACCACATGGAATAATAAGTACCCACCTGCTTTTCAGCTTCCTTTTCACTAATTGTACTTCCAAGCACCTTTTTTGTTAACCCTAAATTCATCGAATATCATTAGTTAATACCATCCAGATGTCACTGACAGGAAAGCAAATAATATTAAGGAAAAATAACCACTTAACAACACATGGAGAATACAGTATCAAATTTTCTTCATGTTCTCTAATGTATTAATGTTTATTTATCTTTTTTGAAGGCGAGCCATACTTTGTGCCATTTCTATCTGATAAAATCTTGTTTCTATCAAGAATAAATCAAGTATAAAAAATAGCATGTACCACTTACCACTAGCTTCATGATGACTTTGACACCATTCTCCCATCTCGTTTAGGCACTCCTCAGTTTGATGGATTACCAAATCTGGACCCTAAAATATCAGATAATTTCTTGAATAAGCATTCTAATGTGATCATCTCTCTGAATAGCTCTTTAATTATACATAACAGATACACAAGATTTGATCAAATATGATCAACACTGTTTGATCACATTTCAACATTTTATCTCTTTCTAATAGAGTCACACAAAAAAAGTCAGGGTCATTCCCATGGCAGAGATAGTGTCAAGGGATAATGTTAACTAAAATTAGGCCTAATAGTACTTCATCTCCTCCCTTCAATAATAATGGAAGCATAAGATCACAAGTTCAAATCTGATCGGATTCATACCTTAAAAAAATACTTACTGTTTAGAAGTAAAATTAAAATGAGAAATCAACCTCATAGGAATTTTGGAACATATAGATTATCAATTAAGTGATAGCTTTTCAATTATAAAGAGCTTTTCAATCTAGAAACTAAGAAAAATGTATTGCATGAAGCCAGTAGCTAGATACAGGAGAATGTAGAAACTCATAAAAAATGCAGTGGTGCAAGGAAACGATTATGCAACATCAAAAAACAACTATGGAAATTTAACATCAAATAACTAAATATTAAAATACCTCCACTGTTTTGGTTAAATTTCCATCTGTGATGATACAAGCAATCTCCAGTATCCGATCCACTTCAATATTTAAACCTGCCCATACAGAGAAAGTTTAGTGCAAAAATGATTATAAAAAAGAAAAAACTAATTAGGCACTAAATGTTTTCTGTTGTGTACAAGGACAGTCAATGACACAATTTGCAACAAAAGAATATATAGTGTAGGTTTTAAATGAGTATGCTCAATAACAGGACGTGACTAATGAGCAGTATTAAATACCATGTAACTATAGGTCACCAGAACTTAAGTTTATGTTTATGTTAACAAGGAGAAAATTCAGAAGACATACAAGTTGTGTAATTAGAGAGAGATTAAAAGGGCATTCTAACAAGTGAAATATACAAAATGGAGAAATGATAGCTTGCAGCTGAAATTCAATGAGTAACACTATCAGATGGGTGCAGTTGTGCAGACGATGAACCCCAAATAACAGATCCAGACCACAAGCCAATATGGATTTTGAAGTAAGAAGGTCATGCTTTTAGAAGGTCAAAGAATTCAAGAAAATAAACCCATAGAAGAACGATACTATATGCATATTCTTCAAGACTTCAACTAAGTGCATTAAGTTTAACTCTCATGCCCATTCTAAAGCATCAACAGACAGGAACTGCTAATTTAGAACAGGTAGGTTTTCTGAGAAAATGATCCGCAGAATGGTTAACTTAACAATAAGCCACCTTAGGAGAGCATATCTTTCCAAAACATTTAATTTTTGCTTAATTAAAAATATTCTTTAAAAGTACACAACTTGCTATGAAGAAAGCTGCTTTGAGTCACTCACTCTAATTTGACTTTCGATGTAGAGTCTTGTTAAAGGCAAAGAAATTAGCAATCTAACACACATATTTACCAGTTTTTTCTATAAATAAAAAAATTTACTTACCAAGATGTGTACCATATTGTAGGAGATGATAGTTCTTTCACATACCGATTTAGTATACCAATCAAGCACAAAGAGAAAAGCAGAAACGAAAAATATTTACTGAAAAAGAAGCAACCCTGATTCAAATAACCTGTTGTACATGCTTACCAGTCATTTCCAAGTCAATCCAGACAAGAGGGAACTTGTATTCACTTGAAGGAGTTTGCTGGTCTTGCTTCTCTTTTTCTTTCTTTACCGGTGAAGTTTCAGTATTGTCATTAACTTTCTTCTTGCTACTACCTGCACCAAACCAATAAAGCATGTAGCAGCTGCTTGTTCACATGCAAACTAATCAACATAATCTTCCTACTAAGTACTAACAAGCATCTACTCCGAAAATCTAGAACTAGTTAATACACATAAAAAGACGAGCTGATTGTAGAAGATATCAGCATGAGTAATACTAATAAAAAATAGTATGAAACAATATTGCTTAGCTCATCCGTAACAACTGATTTAGCATCAATCAACCCAACAGAGGCTACCCAAACATGAGTGTTTGATCAGTGGCATAACAGAAAATTTAATTAGATTCACTAATCATTAGCAAATGTGTCTCTTTCTCTTCTTTCAACTCAAATTAACTCAACTAATAATCAATAACTTTTCAAGAAGCACTCAAAATTTTCACCAAAATATAAAAATTACTTTCCAGCTTTTACTTTTGGCCTACTGAACAGAAAGGTAAGAAAAGAATCATTCTTTTTTCTTTTCAACCACGATTATGACCCTTCATTTCCCTTCGATATAATAATCAGATAAATTAACAACCCTAGAAATTGAGCCAATAATAAAGCATAGCTAAAGTCAAGTTTATGATATCCAATATGAAGCACTAAAAAACTAAACTTTGAAAATGCAAAAAAAACACCCATTTTGCCAAGTTCTAAATTCCAAGAAAAGTGATTAATTTGAATAAAAATGAAAAAGATGAAGAAAAAAGGAAGGTGAATAAGTGTACCTGGAAGAGAAAGAGAAGGGAGATGGGTATCATCAACGTCAAGTTCCAACACTGAAAAGGCGTTACCAAGTTGCTCCATTTCTTTATTTTTCTCTTCAAAGCTTACAACTTTGGCGCTATTTGAAACAAACACACTCTCACTTCTTTATTCATTCTCACTCGACACTCGTGGGCTTCTGGGTCGGGTCGGGTCGGGTTTAACCCAAATTGCCTGTTAAATGAAACACAAATAACTTATTTAAACACAAAATAAGTTGTACAACAAAATTTATTTAAACTTTCTTCACTCAAGAAAGGCATTGGTAATAAGACATATATGAATCATAAAAAAGTCAAAACTTTGATTCACGGTAAGAACAACATTTATTAGAGGTATAGTCATACAAACCAAAAAAAAAAAAATTAATTTCTTATTAAAAAATATAATTGGTTATACAAAATAAAACTCTCCTGATTTATTAATCATTATATTAATATTTTTAGTAGTTAAAATCATTAGCTTAAATGAAAATTTCAAAACAACCCAATAAAATATTGATGTAGTGGTGTAAGACTTCAATACATCCCTGAGATGACCAAAATATTAATGGTTTAATTCATATGAACAATATTTATTAGAAGATGCAGTCACACAGTATGAAAGTGATTAATTCCAATTCCTTACTCAAAAAGGGGTGATATAATACTTTGAGTTAATTACACTCACACCCCTTGAGTTTTAGTAAAATTACACAAATCACTCCTCTCTATTTTGTCCTTACACGAACCATCCCTCCCTCTTACACAAACTACTCATACTTTTATACATATATTACACTGACCGCCCTTGATGAGATATAAGTGTAATATTTTAAACAAAAACTATGTGTTGATTGTAATTAAGTTAAACAAAATATTATAGATTGTGTAGACAATTTCAAATAGTACAAAACTAAATGTCTTTTTATTATTTATGTTTCATTACACGATATATTAACAATTCTAATGAGATGTTTATATAATACTTATATTTTTTTATTATTTTGTAATGAACCAAATAAAAAAGATGCATTGACTATTATATTATTTGGATTTGTCTACACAATATATAATATTTTGTTTACTTAATTACACATTTCACATTATTTTTGTTTAAAATATTATACTTATATCTCATTAGGGGTAGTCAGTGTAATATATGTACAAAATTAGGGGTGGTTCGTGTAAGGACAAAAAAATGAAGGGTGGTTCGTGTAATTTCACTAAAACTCAGAGGGTATCAGTGTAATTAACTCTAATACTTTTGGTAATACGAACTTTTTTTTCTTCCAAAACATCTAAAGGTTTGACCATTGACATAACACATAGTTATCCTTTAAGTACCATAGAATAATTGGCATTAATTAATAATAAATACATAAGGTTACATTTAATATATATACATTTTACCAAGAAGATGTTAGTAGTGTGATGCTCTAATAGATCCCTAGAGTTGGATGTCCAGAAAGAACGAAAAGTAAAGAATTCGATTCTCGTGAACGATATTTGTTAGAATCTTAGAATTTTTGTTGATCTGGCAGATCAAGTGAGCAGTGAAGAGATATCTGAGTTGAAGGAAGCATTCAGCCTGAGCAGCACCCTACTTATAAATGGTTCTGAAAACAGAGCGAGAGAAGTAACTAGTTTTGTTTTGTATTGTTACAAGTTTGAACCATATTCTGAGAAGTTGAAGGAATTTGGTCATCATTGCTTTGAAAATGAAAACAAAATCATTGGTATTTACTCTGATGAACTAATTTGTTTCATACTTGGAAGGCTTTCTATGTAAATGTTAATGTATGAAGCATTAATAGTACAGTATCTGGATAGCTTTCAAATGCTTAATGAAGCAGGGATATTAACACTTGGATTGTTCAGAGGTTTAAAGAACCAGTGATTTTAACACATGAATTATTTGAATTCAACTTGACTCAGGAATGTTTGGGCATAGGTGAAATTTTCCTCAACTATACCTGGGTTACAGACATAAAATCAAGTTCATATTTTGTAACAGTTGTCAAAAGTACACTTCTTTTCAATTAAAATTCACACCTTGCATTATGTGCATCTCTCACTTGTTGGATTTTGACTTGAAAATATTTGCCTTGTAGTATCTAAGTTCCTCAATGCTTTCTCTGATATCATTCAAGGCTCTATGCCTCTTTTCTTTTGCAGGTGCTTTCTTCCTATCTGCACAAGTCATAACCCTTTAAGGAATAGCTTACAAGCAAGCATATCTGATAGTTACAAATATCAAATAAGGACCACATAACTCGAAGACAAGGACATCCCCTGTCTAGAGAGGTTTAGTGCATTAAACTTCTGTATGAGAAGCGTAGATGTGCGCAGTGTTACCCCACATTGAAGACGATGTTAAAACTGATTAATTGTGCTAACACTAAATATAATTTCATTATACACTAATTATATAATTTCTCACCCGTGGGATACCAGCGCTTGCATAGAGCCTTAACACTACTAACATCAACAACCACATGAGAGAAGAGAGCAGCCAATTCTGGCATATATTTCTGCAAAAATGGATCAAGTTAAGACAGTAAATGAAACATTTAAGAACAATAGAGTATATGTAAGTTACAAATAAGAATAGGAATATATATGGCATTCAATAAAGGCTTTATCAGGATATGCCAAACTGAAAAGAAGGACTGGCTTTCAATTAGAAACATAATATATCCTATTCTTTATTCAGAATACAAATTCATGCACTCTCACACATATATCCAAAGGATTACAAATGTTATGAATTCATTTGGCTAACAAAAGAACCATATGACACCGTAAGCATGAAATATAAGTTATACCTGCTTAGTCGGTAATGTAGTATTCTTAAAAAGTCTAAACAAAATAATCCCGACAAATCCTTGTTAGTCATTCAGATTAACAAGATGCCACCATATTGTGAGATTTGAAGTTTAAATTGATTAGAGGACTAATAATTTACAGCGGAGATTATCAACAAAAGAATGAAAACTTCAATATGTCAGGTACCATAAAGACAAATAACATTGAGATAATTAGAAACTGACAATACCTAAGCAAAGCCACTAACTACAAGTTTACCATGGCAGAGGCAATATGTACCTTCAGGAATTGGAAATCCACATATACAGAATTTCCTGCCAAGAGAGGTGTGTATGAATCAATATATCTTTTAACAAATTCAATAACCTGCAATGATAAAAAAACAACACAGATTTATATTATAAAAGCCGAAAATAAATAAGTAAAACAAAGAGAGGGAAAGATATCCAGTCATCACATTAAAGCAACTAAGCAAGGACTATGAAGTGGAGAGTTTAATAAAATATATTACAGTTCAAGTGGCATATACAAAAGGGACACAAGTTTACAGACACTTACAATGCAACATATAAAGTGTTGAAATGTGTTAAGCTTCCTTAATAACCAACTTATTGGCTCTGAGTAAGTGCAGGATCTGCCAGATTCGTAGAGAAATTATTCTCTCAACTTGCTAATTCTAGTAACAAAAATGGGAATCACAGTCAATAATATGGTCTGTTATTATCTTCTCAGGGAGTAAAGGCTGAGTCTGTCCTTATAAGATTAAATTTTTAGGATCAATCACAACATGGGAAGACACAACACAAGGCACCCATTTGTGCTACACCCATCACCAACCTCTAAAAAGGGTAACAAGAGCATTCTGCTGATTACTATATAGCCACTAAGCCACAGAAAGGTTAACATGATTTGTTATAAAAAAGAAAATAAATTAAACGAAACTCAAAGCTACCAACACATTGTAGCGTAAGGTCCCAATGGATCTCCAGGTGTCATACTAGGCCAAATGTCAAATGTTCAATTCCTAGGAACGATTCTTGTTGGAAGGGGGTGGCTACACACCTTCGAAAGGGATTAGTTTCTTACTCATAGGATGAGAGACTACCCTTGATAAATATGTTTTTTAAATATAAATATATTTACTCTTAATTCATCCTACATATCCTCTGCTTATGGATTGTGCGGCTCCCGTATTTTTTATGAACTTCATGATGGAAAATGAAAACCTAACTTCCTTATGTGTGCCAGGATTTGACAATCACCGATAGACAAGTCTAACTATTTTGTTTGTCCTATAATATGAAGAAGACAACATAGTTTTTTCAAGTATAATTGAACAGACATACATATGTGTCTGTTTGTTTGTGTGAAAATACTGCTCTCATAAAGCATGTTATAAGGTAATACCTCAGAAAAGAGAGCTCACCACATGGAATAATAAGTACCCACCTGCTTTTCAGCTTCCTTTTCACTAATTGTACTTCCAAGCACCTTTTTTGTTAACCCTAAATTCATCGAATATCATTAGTTAATACCATCCAGATGTCACTGACAGGAAAGCAAATAATATTAAGGAAAAATAACCACTTAACAACACATGGAGAATACAGTATCAAATTTTCTTCATGTTCTCTAATGTATTAATGTTTATTTATCTTTTTTGAAGGCGAGCCATACTTTGTGCCATTTCTATCTGATAAAATCTTGTTTCTATCAAGAATAAATCAAGTATAAAAAATAGCATGTACCACTTACCACTAGCTTCATGATGACTTTGACACCATTCTCCCATCTCGTTTAGGCACTCCTCAGTTTGATGGATTACCAAATCTGGACCCTAAAATATCAGATAATTTCTTGAATAAGCATTCTAATGTGATCATCTCTCTGAATAGCTCTTTAATTATACATAACAGATACACAAGATTTGATCAAATATGATCAACACTGTTTGATCACATTTCAACATTTTATCTCTTTCTAATAGAGTCACACAAAAAAAGTCAGGGTCATTCCCATGGCAGAGATAGTGTCAAGGGATAATGTTAACTAAAATTAGGCCTAATAGTACTTCATCTCCTCCCTTCAATAATAATGGAAGCATAAGATCACAAGTTCAAATCTGATCGGATTCATACCTTAAAAAAATACTTACTGTTTAGAAGTAAAATTAAAATGAGAAATCAACCTCATAGGAATTTTGGAACATATAGATTATCAATTAAGTGATAGCTTTTCAATTATAAAGAGCTTTTCAATCTAGAAACTAAGAAAAATGTATTGCATGAAGCCAGTAGCTAGATACAGGAGAATGTAGAAACTCATAAAAAATGCAGTGGTGCAAGGAAACGATTATGCAACATCAAAAAACAACTATGGAAATTTAACATCAAATAACTAAATATTAAAATACCTCCACTGTTTTGGTTAAATTTCCATCTGTGATGATACAAGCAATCTCCAGTATCCGATCCACTTCAATATTTAAACCTGCCCATACAGAGAAAGTTTAGTGCAAAAATGATTATAAAAAAGAAAAAACTAATTAGGCACTAAATGTTTTCTGTTGTGTACAAGGACAGTCAATGACACAATTTGCAACAAAAGAATATATAGTGTAGGTTTTAAATGAGTATGCTCAATAACAGGACGTGACTAATGAGCAGTATTAAATACCATGTAACTATAGGTCACCAGAACTTAAGTTTATGTTTATGTTAACAAGGAGAAAATTCAGAAGACATACAAGTTGTGTAATTAGAGAGAGATTAAAAGGGCATTCTAACAAGTGAAATATACAAAATGGAGAAATGATAGCTTGCAGCTGAAATTCAATGAGTAACACTATCAGATGGGTGCAGTTGTGCAGACGATGAACCCCAAATAACAGATCCAGACCACAAGCCAATATGGATTTTGAAGTAAGAAGGTCATGCTTTTAGAAGGTCAAAGAATTCAAGAAAATAAACCCATAGAAGAACGATACTATATGCATATTCTTCAAGACTTCAACTAAGTGCATTAAGTTTAACTCTCATGCCCATTCTAAAGCATCAACAGACAGGAACTGCTAATTTAGAACAGGTAGGTTTTCTGAGAAAATGATCCGCAGAATGGTTAACTTAACAATAAGCCACCTTAGGAGAGCATATCTTTCCAAAACATTTAATTTTTGCTTAATTAAAAATATTCTTTAAAAGTACACAACTTGCTATGAAGAAAGCTGCTTTGAGTCACTCACTCTAATTTGACTTTCGATGTAGAGTCTTGTTAAAGGCAAAGAAATTAGCAATCTAACACACATATTTACCAGTTTTTTCTATAAATAAAAAAATTTACTTACCAAGATGTGTACCATATTGTAGGAGATGATAGTTCTTTCACATACCGATTTAGTATACCAATCAAGCACAAAGAGAAAAGCAGAAACGAAAAATATTTACTGAAAAAGAAGCAACCCTGATTCAAATAACCTGTTGTACATGCTTACCAGTCATTTCCAAGTCAATCCAGACAAGAGGGAACTTGTATTCACTTGAAGGAGTTTGCTGGTCTTGCTTCTCTTTTTCTTTCTTTACCGGTGAAGTTTCAGTATTGTCATTAACTTTCTTCTTGCTACTACCTGCACCAAACCAATAAAGCATGTAGCAGCTGCTTGTTCACATGCAAACTAATCAACATAATCTTCCTACTAAGTACTAACAAGCATCTACTCCGAAAATCTAGAACTAGTTAATACACATAAAAAGACGAGCTGATTGTAGAAGATATCAGCATGAGTAATACTAATAAAAAATAGTATGAAACAATATTGCTTAGCTCATCCGTAACAACTGATTTAGCATCAATCAACCCAACAGAGGCTACCCAAACATGAGTGTTTGATCAGTGGCATAACAGAAAATTTAATTAGATTCACTAATCATTAGCAAATGTGTCTCTTTCTCTTCTTTCAACTCAAATTAACTCAACTAATAATCAATAACTTTTCAAGAAGCACTCAAAATTTTCACCAAAATATAAAAATTACTTTCCAGCTTTTACTTTTGGCCTACTGAACAGAAAGGTAAGAAAAGAATCATTCTTTTTTCTTTTCAACCACGATTATGACCCTTCATTTCCCTTCGATATAATAATCAGATAAATTAACAACCCTAGAAATTGAGCCAATAATAAAGCATAGCTAAAGTCAAGTTTATGATATCCAATATGAAGCACTAAAAAACTAAACTTTGAAAATGCAAAAAAAACACCCATTTTGCCAAGTTCTAAATTCCAAGAAAAGTGATTAATTTGAATAAAAATGAAAAAGATGAAGAAAAAAGGAAGGTGAATAAGTGTACCTGGAAGAGAAAGAGAAGGGAGATGGGTATCATCAACGTCAAGTTCCAACACTGAAAAGGCGTTACCAAGTTGCTCCATTTCTTTATTTTTCTCTTCAAAGCTTACAACTTTGGCGCTATTTGAAACAAACACACTCTCACTTCTTTATTCATTCTCACTCGACACTCGTGGGCTTCTGGGTCGGGTCGGGTCGGGTTTAACCCAAATTGCCTGTTAAATGAAACACAAATAACTTATTTAAACACAAAATAAGTTGTACAACAAAATTTATTTAAACTTTCTTCACTCAAGAAAGGCATTGGTAATAAGACATATATGAATCATAAAAAAGTCAAAACTTTGATTCACGGTAAGAACAACATTTATTAGAGGTATAGTCATACAAACCAAAAAAAAAAAAATTAATTTCTTATTAAAAAATATAATTGGTTATACAAAATAAAACTCTCCTGATTTATTAATCATTATATTAATATTTTTAGTAGTTAAAATCATTAGCTTAAATGAAAATTTCAAAACAACCCAATAAAATATTGATGTAGTGGTGTAAGACTTCAATACATCCCTGAGATGACCAAAATATTAATGGTTTAATTCATATGAACAATATTTATTAGAAGATGCAGTCACACAGTATGAAAGTGATTAATTCCAATTCCTTACTCAAAAAGGGGTGATATAATACTTTGAGTTAATTACACTCACACCCCTTGAGTTTTAGTAAAATTACACAAATCACTCCTCTCTATTTTGTCCTTACACGAACCATCCCTCCCTCTTACACAAACTACTCATACTTTTATACATATATTACACTGACCGCCCTTGATGAGATATAAGTGTAATATTTTAAACAAAAACTATGTGTTGATTGTAATTAAGTTAAACAAAATATTATAGATTGTGTAGACAATTTCAAATAGTACAAAACTAAATGTCTTTTTATTATTTATGTTTCATTACACGATATATTAACAATTCTAATGAGATGTTTATATAATACTTATATTTTTTTATTATTTTGTAATGAACCAAATAAAAAAGATGCATTGACTATTATATTATTTGGATTTGTCTACACAATATATAATATTTTGTTTACTTAATTACACATTTCACATTATTTTTGTTTAAAATATTATACTTATATCTCATTAGGGGTAGTCAGTGTAATATATGTACAAAATTAGGGGTGGTTCGTGTAAGGACAAAAAAATGAAGGGTGGTTCGTGTAATTTCACTAAAACTCAGAGGGTATCAGTGTAATTAACTCTAATACTTTTGGTAATACGAACTTTTTTTTCTTCCAAAACATCTAAAGGTTTGACCATTGACATAACACATAGTTATCCTTTAAGTACCATAGAATAATTGGCATTAATTAATAATAAATACATAAGGTTACATTTAATATATATACATTTTACCAAGAAGATGTTAGTAGTGTGATGCTCTAATAGATCCCTAGAGTTGGATGTCCAGAAAGAACGAAAAGTAAAGAATTCGATTCTCGTGAACGATATTTGTTAGAATCTTAGAATTTTTGTTGATCTGGCAGATCAAGTGAGCAGTGAAGAGATATCTGAGTTGAAGGAAGCATTCAGCCTGAGCAGCACCCTACTTATAAATGGTTCTGAAAACAGAGCGAGAGAAGTAACTAGTTTTGTTTTGTATTGTTACAAGTTTGAACCATATTCTGAGAAGTTGAAGGAATTTGGTCATCATTGCTTTGAAAATGAAAACAAAATCATTGGTATTTACTCTGATGAACTAATTTGTTTCATACTTGGAAGGCTTTCTATGTAAATGTTAATGTATGAAGCATTAATAGTACAGTATCTGGATAGCTTTCAAATGCTTAATGAAGCAGGGATATTAACACTTGGATTGTTCAGAGGTTTAAAGAACCAGTGATTTTAACACATGAATTATTTGAATTCAACTTGACTCAGGAATGTTTGGGCATAGGTGAAATTTTCCTCAACTATACCTGGGTTACAGACATAAAATCAAGTTCATATTTTGTAACAGTTGTCAAAAGTACACTTCTTTTCAATTAAAATTCACACCTTGCATTATGTGCATCTCTCACTTGTTGGATTTTGACTTGAAAATATTTGCCTTGTAGTATCTAAGTTCCTCAATGCTTTCTCTGATATCATTCAAGGCTCTATGCCTCTTTTCTTTTGCAGGTGCTTTCTTCCTATCTGCACAAGTCATAACCCTTTAAGGAATAGCTTACAAGCAAGCATATCTGATAGTTACAAATATCAAATAAGGACCACATAACTCGAAGACAAGGACATCCCCTGTCTAGAGAGGTTTAGTGCATTAAACTTCTGTATGAGAAGCGTAGATGTGCGCAGTGTTACCCCACATTGAAGACGATGTTAAAACTGATTAATTGTGCTAACACTAAATATAATTTCATTATACACTAATTATATAATTTCTCACCCGTGGGATACCAGCGCTTGCATAAAGCCTTAACACTACTAACATCAACAACCACATGAGAGAAGAGAGCAGCCAATTCTGGCATATATTTCTGCAAAAATGGATCAAGTTAAGACAGTAAATGAAACATTTAAGAACAATAGAGTATATGTAAGTTACAAATAAGAATAGGAATATATATGGCATTCAATAAAGGCTTTATCAGGATATGCCAAACTGAAAAGAAGGACTGGCTTTCAATTAGAAACATAATATATCCTATTCTTTATTCAGAATACAAATTCATGCACTCTCACACATATATCCAAAGGATTACAAATGTTATGAATTCATTTGGCTAACAAAAGAACCATATGACACCGTAAGCATGAAATATAAGTTATACCTACTTAGTCGGTAATGTAGTATTCTTAAAAAGTCTAAACAAAATAATCCCGACAAATCCTTGTTAGTCATTCAGATTAACAAGATGCCACCATATTGTGAGATTTGAAGTTTAAATTGATTAGAGGACTAATAATTTACAGCGGAGATTATCAACAAAAGAATGAAAACTTCAATATGTCAGGTACCATAAAGACAAATAACATTGAGATAATTAGAAACTGACAATACCTAAGCAAAGCCACTAACTACAAGTTTACCATGGCAGAGGCAATATGTACCTTCAGGAATTGGAAATCCACATATACAGAATTTCCTGCCAAGAGAGGTGTGTATGAATCAATATATCTTTTAACAAATTCAATAACCTGCAATGATAAAAAAACAACACAGATTTATATTATAAAAGCCGAAAATAAATAAGTAAAACAAAGAGAGGGAAAGATATCCAGTCATCACATTAAAGCAACTAAGCAAGGACTATGAAGTGGAGAGTTTAATAAAATATATTACAGTTCAAGTGGCATATACAAAAGGGACACAAGTTTACAGACACTTACAATGCAACATATAAAGTGTTGAAATGTGTTAAGCTTCCTTAATAACCAACTTATTGGCTCTGAGTAAGTGCAGGATCTGCCAGATTCGTAGAGAAATTATTCTCTCAACTTGCTAATTCTAGTAACAAAAATGGGAATCACAGTCAATAATATGGTCTGTTATTATCTTCTCAGGGAGTAAAGGCTGAGTCTGTCCTTATAAGATTAAATTTTTAGGATCAATCACAACATGGGAAGACACAACACAAGGCACCCATTTGTGCTACACCCATCACCAACCTCTAAAAAGGGTAACAAGAGCATTCTGCTGATTACTATATAGCCACTAAGCCACAGAAAGGTTAACATGATTCGTTGTTATAAAAAATAAAATAAATTAAACTAAACTCAAAGCAACCAATAAGGCATTGGTATAGTGGTGTAAGACCCCAATCCATCCCCATGTGTCATACTAGGCCAAACACCAAAGGTTCGATTTCTAGGAGTGACGCTTCTTAGAAGGAGCATCAACAACTTCAAAAGGAATTAGTTTCTTACCTATAGGGTAAGGGGCTTGGTAATACAAAAAAACTAACTTCATACCTGACAAGAAGTTTCCTGTATTACTTGTTTTGATAAATACGTTATTTAAATGTAAAATATATTTACTCTTAATTCAACCTACATATCCTAGATATTTTTTATGAACTTCATCATGATGGAAAATGAAAATCCAATTTCCATATGTGTGCTAAGATTTGACAATCGCCAATAGACAAATTTAACTATTTTGTTTGTCTTATAATATGAAGTAGACAACATAGTTTTTTCAAGTATAATAGAATAGACATATATATGTGTCTGTCTGTGTGAAAATACTGCTTTCATAAAGCATGTTATGAAGTAATACCTCTGAAAAGAGAGTTCACCACATGGAATGATAAGTACACACCTGCTTTTCAGCTTCCTTTTCACCAATTGTACTTCCAAGCACCTTTCTTGTTAACCCTAAATTCATTTAAAATCATTAGTTAATACCATCCATATGTCACATTGACAGGAAAGCAAATAATTTTATGGAAAAATAACCAACTAACAACACATGAATAGTACAGTGTGAAATTTCATGTTCTCTAATGTATTAATGTTTGTTGTTTATCTGTTTTGAAGGATGGTTATACTTTGTCTCTTTTCTATCTGATAAAGTCTTGTTTCTATCAAGAATAAATCGATTATAAAAATAGCATGTACCACTTACCACTAGCTGCATGATGACTTTGACACCATTCTCCCATCTTGTTTAGGCACTCCTCAGTTTGATGGATTACCAAATCCGGACCCTAAAATATCAGATAATTTCTTGAATACGCATTCTAATGTGATCATCTCTACTGAATAGCTCTTTACTTATCCATAACAGATGCACACAATTTAATCAAATGTGATCAACACATTTCAACACTACATCTCTTTCTAATAAAGAGGCACACAAAAAATGAAAAAAGTTAGTCATTCTCAAGGAGGAGATAGTGTCAAAGGATAATTGTTAACTAAAACTAGGCCTAATAGTACTTTGCCTTCTTCTTTCAAGAATGGTGGAAGCTTAAGATCACAAGTTCAAATCTGATCAGATTCATACCTTAAAAAAGGCATATTGTTTAGATGTAAAATGAAAATGAGAAATAAACCTTATACGAAATTTGGAACATATTCATTATGTATTAAGTGTTAACTTTTCAATGTAGAAACTAAGAAAAATGTATTGAATGAAGTCAATAGCTAGATACAGGAGAACAGAGAAATGAGTCTAGTGTTAACACAATCAAAATGTAAGTTTTTGTTTATGTTAACAAGGAGAAAATTCAGAACACATGCAAGTTGTGTAATTAGAGAGAGATTAAAAGGGCATTCTAATAAGTGAAACATACAAAATGGAGAAATGATAGCTTGCAGCTGAAGCTCAATGAGTAACACTATCAGATGGGTGCAGTTATGCAGACGATGAACCCCAAATAACAGATTCAGACCAATATGGACTCTGAAGTAAGGAGGTCATGCTTTTAGCAGGTCAAAGAATTGAAGAAAATAAACCCATAAAAAACAATGCTATATGCATACTCTTCAACTAAGTGTATGCACATTATAAAGCATCAAAAGACATTAACTTAACAATAAGCCACATTAGGAGAGCATATCTTTCCAAAACATTTAATTTTTGCCTAATTAAAAATATTTACTTCAAAGTTATACAAATTGCTATGAAGAAAGCTGCTTTGAGTCACTCACTCTGATTTGACTTTAGATGTAGAGTCATGTTAAAGGCAAAGAACTTTACCAATCTGACACACAAGTATGTAGCAGTTTTTTCTATAAATACCAGGATGTGTACCATATTGTAGAACATGATAGCTTTTTTCACAAACAGATATAGTATACCAATCAAGAACAAAGAGAACTGTTAATACACATAAAAAGACGAGCTGATTACAGAAGACGTCAGCATGAGTAATACTGATACATAATAGTACGAAACGATATTGCTTAGCGCATCGGTAACAACTGATTTAGCATCAATCAACCAAGCAGAGGCATAACAAAACCATGCATTGAACAATGATCTCACAGAAAATTTAATTAGATTCACTAAATCATTAGCGATGGGTATCATCAACGTCAAGTTGCTCCATTTCTTTATTTTCTCTTCAAAGTTTACAACTTTGGCGCTATTTGAATCAAACTCTCTCACTACTTTGTTCATTCACACTTGACACTCGTGGGTTCCTCCCAAGTTGCCACCTAAATGAAACAAAAATAACTTATTTAAACACAAAATATTATTTACAAAAAAATATATTTAAACTCTCATCCTTCCCTATTAAGTTCTATAGTTAAATTTGTTTTTTGGCAAATACTTGGAGAAAAAAAACAAAACAAAATGGCACTAGAATGCCTTGTCTTTCTTAAGAATGTGCTGAATTTTAATGTGTCTTTTTTTTTTGAATAACCTTAAGTTAAAATTTTAAAACAGCTAGTGACACAATAACACATAATTGAATCCGAATTAGGATCCTCTCCATTAATAGAGAGACAAATACATTTTTTTCTTTGTTTTTTAATGGTAAAATTGTAATATTATTGTAATAAAAAGAATGCATGTGTCATTGAACATTGCACTTTCCCTTGATTTTTTATGCACTTGTCTCTCCATTAATGGAAAAGATACTAACTCGTTAAATCCTTAGGTATCCGATAATAATTGCTATTAATTAATGATAATTACAACTAAATATAGATAAGGAGAAGAGAAGAATAATTATATTTATTAATCTCTCTATATTAACCTTAACCAAATGAAAAGGAAAGTAAGTCCACTTGATGTTTCATTAGGGTGGTTCCATTTGATGTTAATAAGACAAGAAGAGTAAGGAATTAAATTAAATTCCACAAAAAATAGATGCTATTAGGCCATATTTGGCATTTGATTAAATTTGTCTATAAATAGTAGAATCTCATTTTCCATATAACAAAACAAATAACAAATATATATCATTTTGCATTTTTACCCTTTCAATCTCTCAATGGCCGATCAACTCACTGATGAACAGATCTCTGAGTTCAAGGAAGCATTCAGCCTATTCGATAAAGATGGCGATGGTCTCTTTTCTCAGATCCCTCTTTTTTTCTTCTTTTCTTTATTATTTATCTTTCTTAGATCTGATTTCATCTTCAATTTTTCTTTCATTTTTTGTTCCCACCCCATTTAGTAAATTACATAAAAATTTAAACTTTTCATGGTTTAAGATCTAGGGTTCCTTTCTGTTTTACTTTTTACCTTTGGTTTTGGCTCTTTATATTGACATTTATGCTGAAATTTCCTCCATTTCCTATTTTACCCCTTGCAGTTTCTACTTCCTTGATGTGATTATTAGATGTTAGGAATCCCCTTGTTTTTCACCCATAAAAGAAAAAGGGGACTTGTTTTTTATATAGATATTTTCAATTTTAACTTGATGTTTTTTTCTGGTTTGGCTTTCAATCATAATAGCATATATGGACATGAATTTTTCTGATTTGTGTTTTGATTTGGAAATAAGATAACATGGGATTGACTTGGCCCCTTTTGCAGCATTTGGGTCCTTTTCATGTGAAGATTTTTGATTATGAAATAGCAATTAGATTATACATGTTCCCTGTAATGACATTGTGTTTGAAACTTTTGCTTTGAAATGAAACTGGAGAATTAATTTGAGAAAAAAAATACTTTTTTTATAATCTATTCTTGTATGAGCCTGAATCCTTTGTTTGTGTTTAAGTATTTTTATTAACATGTTACAGGTTGCATTACCACCAAGGAACTTGGGACCGTAATGCGGTCACTTGGGCAGAACCCAACTGAGGCTGAGTTGCAGGACATGATAAACGAGGTTGATGCTGATGGAAATGGTACCATTGATTTCCCAGAATTCCTCAACCTAATGGCCCGCAAGATGAAGGACACTGATTCAGAAGAGGAGCTTAAGGAAGCCTTCCGTGTGTTCGACAAGGATCAGAATGGTTTCATCTCTGCAGCGGAGCTCCGCCATGTCATGACTAATCTCGGTGAGAAGCTGACTGATGATGAAGTTGATGAGATGATCCGTGAGGCTGACGTGGACGGTGATGGGCAGATCAACTATGAGGAGTTTGTCAAAGTCATGATGGCTAAATGAGGGTCAATTGTCCGGTAACCGTATTTGAAAGCATATGAATAGAAAAGGTCAAAAGGGACAAGGCATTTAAGTTTTGATGAGAATTATATTTTCATTAGGACATCATTTTCATTTGGGGTATTGTTAGTTTTTAATGGTTGGGTTTGTTTGCTTTTCATTTAGTATGCTACTTGTTTGTTTTGTCCCTTGTTTCAGTAGTTTGGATTAGTTGTGTCTTACCATGCATCAGTACTCGAAATTTATCTATTTTTGGTTATTATTACTATTATGAACCTATAACATTTGGTTGCAATTTGTGCTTTTACATGTGTGTGACTAATAATACTGTTAATATCATCTTATGCTCTATTATATTATTGCTTATGATGGATAGCTAGGCAAGAAAGAATAATACTTAATTGGAGCACACTTTGTTACTAAGTCCAACGCTTTATCAGAATGACACATTGAGCACACTATGTCTGACTTTTATTACTTAATGATGATTGAAAATGAATGATGCAACGATAGTGTAAAATCTCTTAAGTGTCGGTGTATACATCTTTTTCTCATACTTATAAAACAGTTTGATTTGAAAAATCAAACCATTTAATATTGATATGGCTTGAATTGATATAGTAAGTGACCAACCAATCCATGAATACACTTAGATTCAAGTATGGGACATGAACTTTCCATTGTGACTTTGAATCTATTTTGAGAGGACAAAGAAGCCTACCCAGGGTGAGAAAATAGGGTATTCTTTAAAGTTGCCTCTCTTCTCTTAAAATATGCAAACTTGGAAAAACCCAACTCACAAATGGGTCTAGGTCCTCAAATAAACTTTGAAGTTAACACACGTATGCCTAGCATGGCAGTATTAAAATGTCAAAGGTAGGCCTTAAATAGAGATTAAGTAAACTATGATCTTGTTGGCCTTATTGTTGAGAATATATTTTGGTAATTGAGCACACTATCTCTGACTTTTCTAAGGAAAAGTAAAAGGTGGCTAACTAAATTTGGTCAACTTGGTTTGCATATTCTTGATGTAGACTAAGGTAAGGAAGATTATGAATTTCTGATTCATGACTTACCATGCTGCCTCTTTACTCTTTACCTTCACTTGTCACTTCATTATACCAAAGTCAACCGGTTTGTCAACAAAATATAACTAATTTTATTACAAGTTTTTGACAAAAAATATGAGGCATTTGATTTTTTCCATTTAACTTGTCCTATTGCTTTTAGAGGGCCTACCACAGTACACATCTCCTTTTTACCCTAAATGTCAAGTATTAAAATGAAGAGAAATAATATTTCATGTTAAAATAAGGGTTTTGACTTTTGATCTCAAGATCATTGTTTAAGTAACACAAGATAAAAAAGAACTCAATATTAAAAAATTAGATTCATTGCATTTCAAATATGTTAAAACATTGGAGACAAAGTTTCCTCTTATGTTAATTGGTTAGTGAAATTAAAGTGAAGAGTTTTACTCCTTTTCAACCTCACAAGCCTAATAAATACCCGATTACTTCAACAATGAAATTATAGAGCATCGACCATTTCTATCCAATGAAGTTGTTAGACAAGATAGTGCATGGCAGCTTCAACATATTACATGCACTTAAAGTTTTATGCTACTACCATTGCTGGTGGTCATTACTTTGAGATCATAAAACAAGAAAAATATCTATGACCAACCAACACCTACCACCTTCAATAGCACTACCAATGCAACAACATATTTAAGGCAACCTTATTGAGGGTAGGACTCTTTGCACTTGTGTCTCTCCACACTCTCTACCAAATAATCATCATTTTTGTTATGTATTTTACAAGATTAAGATTAGATGGTGATTAGTGCCAATAGCTTCATTCCCTTATTGACATTTCAACAATTCCATGGGGAGAAAAGAACCATACGTAGAAGTTTCTGAAAACGAAGAGTTCTTAAATGGCAGATTGATACAGAAGAACAAGTTACTGTGAAGCATATTTATGGACACAAGACCATCTTCATATACCACATGTGACTGTGAGAGTATATTTAAACTTTTCATCTTTACAGACTGAGACTACAAATAAAACAAAATAAATTGAAAAAAGGATGTTATATCAGACAATTTCACACATTTACCTCTTGAGTGGTTTGTAAAGGACAACTGTCACATATTTAGACTGAAATCTATGAGTCAGTCCCAGGGCAACAACAGACTTGGAGGCCATGTTTTTCTCTATGTAGACATGATTTAGCACAACATGCTGAGGCTTAGAAGAGGAAACTACATCAGTGTTCTCCATACCTAGGACAGTACGATGCAGCTGTGAAGGAACAGCCATTGGCTCTTTTGCAAAGTCTTCCTCAGCTGGAAATGCTTGACCATAACTGGATTCCGGGGAAGATGGAGCCTCAAACTCGGACACACTTTCAGGGCTTTCTGGCACATAATCCTGCAGAAAACAAGAATATTCAACTAAGAACATTCAAACCACTATATGGAAGACAAATCAATTTCTTTAGATTGTGATGATACTTCCTCATAGTCAACTAATCAATAGTCATGATGCTGGTTTATTAATGGGATAAGGAAATATTAACATTCTTCATAAAGTGCATCTTCTCTTCCATAAAGTGTTAACCTCAAATTCATGGAAAGCAAAAAATCATGAAAGAACTTCAACTTTTTCACACTAAAATTGCAACTTACTGCTAAATGTTGCCTATTACATCACATTGATTACACTGATGCCTAAAAGAAAGAAAAAACACATGAAAACTGGCTTTCCAAAAGTTCAATTTGTTTCCTAAAACCTATAGTATAGAGTGCACAATCAGGTGCTTCTTCTATCTATGTTCATCCTTAATACCCAAATCAGGTGTTTCTTCTGTCTGCATTACTTTTTCCTTCCCCACCCACCTGGCTACCTGCCCTCCTACTTTTACTGAATAGAAAGAAATAAAAGCAAAAGAAACAAAAAGGAAGATGCACACATTAACATCAAGGAGATTGCAGACATGGCCCATCTCATCAGCTACAGAGGGAAGATCTGGAATAAATCTCTGTTCACCATCAACAATGAACCTGTAATGATAAATACCTGATGGCAGGACTACAAGAATTGAGTGATCCTTGCCACCTCGCTGCAGTGCCTTCCTGCAAGTAATTTTAAAGTTTACTGGTACTAATCCCAATTGTAAAATATTATTTGCAACTATGAATACTTTTCATGTCAAATAATATATACTGATTAAGTTGTCATGAATTAGTAACATAGGAGTCAATAATTCTCACCTTGATGTCCAGTTATCCCAAGATCCCTCCACAGCCACATTATTACCACCATAACTCCACGTAATCATGACAGGAATTCCTTGCTCGGGAGGTTGATTAACAATAACATGAGGCTCATTCTGCCACATTTGATTGTTAAAGGGAGGGCCATTACCTCTTTGCAATGGAGCTAGAGGAACCTGAAGCACAGAGAAAACCTATATTATTTTAGTAATGCCACATTGCCACTGATTAACCCACATACTTATAAAAAAAATAACATAAAACAAAATTCATATTGTTTTACTAATAAAATGGATTCCATGAAACACGCATCTCATTGGCATTCCAAATAGCAAAGCTCAGTGTTCACACACTGAATCTAAGGACAGTAATGCATGCAATTTCCAATTCCTAAAATGAACAAATTAATGCTCGACCCTGGTAGAGTAGAACCATGAAAGTATATTTCCAACTGTTTTGATGTTAAACAAGCATGGTTAACACACATAGAACATTCTGTCCTGAAGCAGATAAAGTATAAGGCCAGAAAAACATGAATTGTATAAAGCAAAAGGAGAATAGATTGAACATGTAAATGGTGAAGTAAGAATCCTGAAAACTAGAAAGAGATCAAAGCAATAACCTATTGTTCTCAGCTAAGGTAAACTTATTTCTCCGAGATCTACAATATTCCTTCGTCATCAAGCTATTGATAATATAAATGATACATTCACACGCACTCTATCAAAACCAGTCATATTCCATTTTGCATAAATGAGGCGATTGAGAGAGAGAGAGAGAGAGAGAGAGAGAGAGAGAGAGAGAACCTGAGGAGGAAAGAGGATCGGTGATCTGGAACGGCGAGGACTATGCGGAGGACTATTTGCCATTGAATCAGTGGACACGACGGAACTGTCAACAATGCCTTCGTCTTCTCTCGTGTTAGCGTTTCCCATTGATATATATATAGAGAGAGAGGGGTTAAGAAACGACGTCGTTGTGAATTGTGATATTGTCGTTTTGGGAAGAGAGAGGAGAACTCGTGCAATGGGAATAGAAATGCAGAAGTGGGATAAACGATAATAGATTTTGAGATGATTAGTGAACGGAGGGAACAAAGGAGACAAATGCGTTCAATGATTCATTAATATTCATTTTCTCTCACTCTAACACTATCCATATACATTACAATCATTGTTTAGTTAGTTACGTGAAATTAATTTCCTATTAAATGAGAACAAAAAAAATATGTGCATCGAAAGTATATCCATCATTCATCATTCATATTTAATTATCATTGATCTTTAAAAAAAAGTAATCCAAATAAACTATAAATGATATAATGATTATATGTAAATTTGTACATGAACAATGTATAGATATTACACTCATTACAAATTACAATAATTATTGATTGTAATATTGCAATGAGAGTTTAAAAAGTTATGCACATTCACTAAATCATTATTATTTATTTGGATTACTTTTTTTGAAGAGTTGATGATTATTAAATACTAATTGTAGATGATGTAATAATAATGTATAAAACTCATACATTATCAATGCATATTTTTTTTGCATAATTATTTTCATCTATAATAAAAATAAATGCAATAAAGAGGTTATATTAATGAAATAAATGTAGTAATTGAAAGAAAAATGCTAATAATAAAATTGACTTAAATTATGAAACACTCCATTGAACCAGCTTTTTTATTTAAATGGTTAGTTGACAAATTGTTAGATTTACAAAAACAATTAATTAGGTGATTAGTGTCTATCTTATAGTATTATTATTACAGATAGAGGATATGCACAAAGATGTACATTCAGCATTATGTCAGTCAAACTAGGAGTGGTAACATGCAAGACGTGCGTGTCATTCCTATCCTATTTAGATTTTGGGACTTATTTAATATTTGATATTCTTTTTTCTAGAATAGGGCAATATATTTTCTCAAATTTATAACCACACCAAAATGCATTTCTTTTATAGCTTGTAACATTATATAAAAATATTTTTAATGTTAGTGACTTAATTAAAAAGAAAAATCTTATATACATAAAATAACAATTTTATATTATTTGGATAAAAAAATTGTATAAAGACACGGAGATATACTTATTTTAGGATTTTGGATCCAAAACTTCATATAAGAGAGTCTTGGTTGCTTTTTTTGATGCAATGGGATTACACCACTAGCACTAATGTGTGGTGACAATAAAGAACAACTAGATATAGTATGAAGACAACATATTGGAGACTCAAACAACCTTCTACTCATGTTTTGAGGCCTTTGGGTCACACAAAAAGATTCATATAAGAATGTTGGCTTCTTTGCTTGATAAAATGGCATTGCATGACTACCAAGATTTCATATTGAAGAATAGTCACATATAGTACGAATAACACATAAATGTTGCTTTGTCTTATGAAATGTGATTGCACTATTATAACTAGTGTTCGATAATGATGAAGAAGCGCGTGATATAGTAGTGTTAGGACAATATATTGTTTCCTTTGTTTGATGAAGTAGAACAGCACCACCATTGCCAGTGTGCAATGACGATGAAGAAGAACACAAAGTAGTTTGAAGACTCCATCCACATTGGAAATGAAGACATCCTTTATCTCAATGTCATGATCTATAACACAATTGTGGGCCTTTTAGTGAGAGACCCGAAATGAAATATTCCTTGATGAATGCACAATGCTACAATTAAGAAGTAGCCAAAAAATTTGTATATTTTTGTTTGCATCAAAGACAATTATTATGCCTTTGTGTAAAAAAAGTTGGCATAAAAGACAAATTAAATATGACAAGTTCTCAATCACAGTCATGATCAACAGCACAATATACACTTCTCCATATATTAAAGCTATGTGCCCCTTTGTTATTCTTCGGATGTGCATTCACTAACAAATATCTCATGTCCTATGTCTCCCACAAAGAGCCCACACATGTCTTATAGGTCACTATATATGTGAGGCGTGAGTGAAGAGAACCATGATCCTCTGTCCCCCAAATGTTCATGTTCCTCTGTCTCAAACCAATCAAATTTCACCAAATAAAATAAAAAAGTTACATTTTGTTTTTATGAATTTTCTTTGTAAGTATGTGTCAATTTTCCATTGGACTGAGACACAATGAGACATAAAATATGGAACAAGTGATCTCCATTCGAGTGAAGATTACTTGTCTCACTTTTTGTGTCTCAATAGTGTTATTATCCAATCAAAAGTTGTTATATACTTACAAATAAAAATCATAAAAAAGAAAGTAATTTTATATATTATTTAGTGGAATTTAATTGGTTTGGTACATGGAAACATAATTTTTTTTAGACGGGGGATCCTAGTTCGTGAGGCTTAGGTGTTTCTCTCTCAAATTTGGAATCTTCATAATGTAATTGTTCTTCTTCACATTCATTGCACATTGGTGGTAGAGGAGTAGTTTTGTTTCATCAAACAAAACATGCAATATATTGCCCTCAGAAATCACAATGCTTCATACTCTTCTTCACCATCATCCCGTACTAGTGATAATGGTGCAATCACATTTCATAAACAAAGCAACATATATGTATTATTCGTGCTGCATTGGACATTTTTCAGTGTGCAACTATAGTAGTCGTTCATTGCCATTTCATGAAGCAAAGCAACCAACACTTTTATATGAAGCTTTAGGTGTGATCCTCATATTGCATCTAATTCTTCATCACTATAATCTCTGACATGAAGGTTTGAGAGTGCTCCAAATGCCACAGAGGACTCCAAGTAGCCGAAAAAGGTGCCTGTAAGGAGCCAAATCATGACCCCTTATGCAAAACTCTAGTGCTTTCATGGATAGAACTTCTTTTCAGAAGGGTGTTCTCATATATTGATCCATAAAATGGAGAATACTATCCATGATGGAGACTCAAGAAAATGATAGTAAATCAAGTTTATCGCCATGTGTGCCATAACTCAGTTTAAGGGGTCACTGGTCTTAGATACTTCGCGAGATTATCTTCAACAACTCATTCGACTAAGACTGAGTAGCTTGTCATTTCCCCTAATTAGGGGCATAGTCAGGCTATCAAGCTAAAATTTAGACCAGACTAGTAGATCAATATTATGTAACCCAAGATCTATCTAGAGCCTAATCTATAAGGTATTTGACTTAACCCGAATCGAACCAACCCGTACTTCAACAGGTTGGTTGGGATTGGGTTTTTTGTTGAAGTATGTCGAAATCCAAACCGATCCAACCTGATCTACTTTGATGGATTTGGGTGCATGAGTGCCTTAAAAACCGACTGAACCAAAACTTGTTACACCACTACTAACTGAAAAGCATCAATAAAAAAAATTCTTGCTGGCAAAGAAATCGAAATTGCACTAACCTGTGATGGCATCTAATAAAGACTTCCTTCGAAAAATTGCACTAGTGCTAATTCCTGTTTCTCATAAGCCAACTGTAACATGTGTACACCAAGGGTAAAAATCTATTGCTCATGTTGGATTATGGTGAATACCCCAAAAGAAAGTTACAATGATAGTTTAGTTCTTATCTAAAATAGACATTTTATTAACAATCAAACAAATAAAAAGTATATTGTGTAAAAGTAAATGAGCATATAATTTATCATATGCACATTTTGTTGATTGAAAGTTCAATTTGAACAGTCCTTTCAGAACAAGTATGAGATAAAATGAAATAGCAGAGGCTTTTGAAGAACAATATACATTACAAATGCTTTTGGACCCATAAACTTGAGTCCAGGAATATTAGTACAATAGTTGCAATTCCAATTTTAACTCTCAAACCTACCATTGATTTAAGACAAAAGAATAGTATACAAATTTCATATTAAAAAAAGAAACATTATAACTAGTCAAGAGTTAAAAGAAATCATGTGATGTGATGGAGATATAGTGAACAATTCAGAAGCCATGAAAAAGTGTTTCAATTGTTGAGTACAGACTTGCTAGTTTGAAGAAAAAATCATCTTAATTTTGCTCTCATCTTGAAAATCTATTCATATTAAACATCTCTGACATTATCAAGAAATTGATTATTTTGAGAGTATTATTGAATTTTTTATACTCCAAACATATCTTATAAGTAATTTTATGAATAAACTAAATTTATAACAAAAAATTACCTGCAACTATGAACCTCTCCTTGAAGATGAAGTGGAAATATAGTATAATTAACACATGCAATTCCAATCACCTGTCAAAAAATGACATTGATTGAACATAAAAGATCATTCTAGAAAGTTCAAATTCCATGAAAGAATCATCCAACCAATATAATATAAGATTACCTATTATTATAATCACTCATTGTCAAACATCAACATTCTGGTGAATATTACAAGTTTGAAGTGAAAAGGCAGAGAGAGAGAGAGAGAAGTGGGTTGATATTGATAATTGAAGTTGAAAATGGAGAAAGATTATAATATATAATCAAATTTAGTGAGTAGTTTAGAGTAATGTTATATCCTTCTACTAAATCATCTTACTAATCCTCATATTCTTGTGCACAGGGATTTAGTAGGAAGATATATCATTATCCTCTGGTTTATTATTTTATCTCCTCTCTCCAAATATTAATTAGTTGAATACATTTAATACGTTGAATACATTGATTGAATACATGAATACGTTGAATACATTGAATAATTGCAGCAATAAGTAAATGATGAAAAAAATGTATTGATATTTAATCATCACTATTAATAATATATTATAGACTCTGATTGGACATGCATGTTAAAAACCAAGATAATTGGCAAAAAAATGTGTGGTTAGTGGATTGATGGGGTAAAAATAAATATTTATAAGAATAAGCAAATAATATTACTTTCAAGTAACAAATTATATTTCTTGTTTATAACATATATGAAATGAGGAAATACATTATTAATATAATTAGAGTGTTATGTTGATTAGCTAGTATTTTACAATATAACCATCAAAGACATGATATTTAATAATATCATATTTTTTATTAAAATGTTGATGAATCATAGAATTGTTGCTAAGATGGAGTAATGTAAGAGGGATGGACTCACTATAATAACTAAAAAGATTCAAGAGATAATAAAGGACTCAGAAAAATAGAAGATTTTCTCAACACTTGTATTATTAGAAGTGCTTTGATCAAATTTCAGTTTCCTTTTCAAGGATCCAAGCTATAAACTGCAACACTGTTCAGCACACCATGATCTAAGTCTCAAAATCTGAAACCAATGTCATGAAAATATTCACTTTTAGTGGATATAAAAGTTGGTCCAAAATGTATCATAATAGAACAAATAGAGTGAATACACCAATTCTTCATAACTGATTTTTTCTGAATACTTGCCAAGCCATATTAGTTAAGTTAAGTACATTACAACCCTGAAGTTTAATATGCTAATGAGTAATGAGACCTACCTACCTAGTTTCACTTCTTTTGGAAGTGTGTTACCTCTGAAGAATTTTGATTACCCAATAATTGTCCCAGTTTTATATGGATAATTATCTTACATTAAAAGGTAACCCTTCCATCACTAGACTCAAACCTTTGCAAAGCTGAATTTTATGAACACAAAACATTAGCCAATATGTACCCTTCAGTTAGTTAATTATATAGAGAGAGATAGGCTGATAAAACTTCATATGGACCATAGTGCAATGATCCAAGACAAGTCCTCAAAGACCAAGAACATAGGTAACAAGAAAAGTTCAGTGCAGGCCACATTTCAGAAGGAGGCGGAACTTGTTCTCCGCAGCTGATATTTTGGTTCAGGTGATGGTTCAGATGGTAGTAGCTGCTCGAACTCCTATAAAAGAGGAAGAATGCACAATAAAATCAGGATTTTACAGTTGTTGCATAAAGTGGTTATAGTACAATAATCTTTCAATCATTGACAAAAGAAGCAGATTTCTATTACACTTCAATACCAGTGTATGATGTCACTTTTGCCTATATAAAATTTTCTGTTTAGGGTCTCCCTGAAATGCATATTATTAGTTAATGAATGTCTTAGTGTTAGATTCAACTATCTCTATCCCTTATAAAAAATGATTCAACTATCTACTTAATAAAAGGCATGTTAGGATAATGAAAATTGGTCGAAAACGAGTGATGATAGGTAAATATGACTGAAACTCCCCTTAAATAACAATACACTCATGATGTGTGCCTTGAACATGCTTTAATAAAAATGATACACCATCAATCATCATCCTGGTTTAAATGTAAACACATAAGAACAGAAGCATAGTAACACTCACAAGGACGCAGCCAATATAGGTGGTGTAAAAATAATGGGAAAAGGCAGTTACATTTCTTTGAAAAAGAGACTTGTGGCAGTCTATAAGTATCATCAATATACACACAAGTACACAATATAGCTGACATGTAATACATATGAAACAATACATTCAGAATTTCAGATTATTCACAATGCAAGAATGTAAATCCATCAGAAAAAAGACATAAAAACAAATATAAGCAAAAATTTCCTAATGGTTTGTTTGGGAGTTGGTTTTTGGAGGGGAAGGAAGGCCAGTAGAGGAATTAGTAGAATGTACCGATTCGTGGTTAATGCTCCATGTTTGCAGGCGTTTTTATGGTTCACTCCCACACAAAATACAATTTACAAATTACAACCCTTTATAAAGCTCTACTTAACCCAACATTCACATTCATAAACAATTATAACAAGTATAAGGACCAAAATTAATTAATGCAAATCATAAACCCTTTTTCAAATTTTATTTTTTTTGGCCAACCTTTATACTTCCTTGGAAAACATGTGAGTCCAACCTGGAGATGCAATAATTCCCCAGCAACCCCCAGTCAAATTCACATTTACTCACTGCAATAAGTACAAGCGACTATAAAAACAGGATCAGCAACCTGTTGGGTTGCATGGTACACTCATTTTAATCATAACTAGAAGTAATTTCCACAAGCAACTACAGTGAGCCGAAGTTAACATTGATCATTAACGTAGATATCAAGACCTTGATAAATAAGTTACATCAATGAGAAAATGGTGAGGTAGACGGGTTTAGATTCAATAAATATACAGAAAAAAGAAGTTAGATAATCAACTGTGGCTTGATCCATAAGATTTCAAAATTTTCTCTACGACCCAGTGATCAAGTCCTTTACAGTTACCCACTCCCATTTCAAATCAATTTATGTAATGAAATAAGGATATGTCTGGGAATGAATGGGTTGTACATACAGAATACATATAATAACTTTATAACATGCAACCTTAAATATCAGATATTACCAGCACCACTACACACAAACATGCCCAGGCTCTAAAGTATTTTTCATAGAATACAAGACAACAGAAGTGGGTTAAAGGTTAAGATGCTGTATGCTGACATAAAATAAAGCATGACATTAGAAATTTTTATCAACGTATAATGTCAACAAACAAGAGAAAAAGATAAATGGTCCAATATGGCACAAAAGTATTATCGAAATATGTCAACAATTATGAGCCTTACAAAAATTCCCTCATACTAGTTAGTAGTTACCTTATTGTAAGGAATTTCCTCTATTTCTGTTTTCCAGTGGTAGAAAGTTAACAAACTCACACCTTATAGGGAATCAAAATGTAATCTCAACCTATAGCATTGAACATACCCCTCTACACTAGAGCAGTTCTTCCTAGTACATAAATTCAGTCACTGTGAGCTATCTTTGCCATTTTTTGTGTGCACGTGGAACATGGTTGATCAGAATGAAGAAATGTTGAAGGGCATGTTTGCTTGGGGATGAGGTTGAGTTCTTAGCTTCAGTAAATCCTCAGCCCATGGTTATTCAAGGGTGTTGCCATCTCCTTTTTGCGAAAGAACTGGGCTTTCTTGCTTCATTCCTAGCTCCTTTATCCTTTGATTTTCTTCTTATTATGTTTTATTGTTTTTCGTTTTTTTCTCAGTTCTTGAGAATACATTATCCTTGCCCCTGATGTATTTACTTCTCTTCCCCTTGATGATACTCCCGTGTTTATCAGAAGAATACTACCTCTCAGTGATTTTGATTTCTTAAAAGGAACAAGACATCATATTCACACACTACATGTCATTCTAGTTAATTCAAATATTAGGATTTCACAAAATTTAAGGTATCTAAAATTTTCCGCCTTGACGCAGATGAGAAATTTCACCAAGAGAGATATACTAGTTTGAATTGCAAAATACTCTCAATGCATATTAAGAAAACAAAATAAAACAGACTGTAGACTCAGCCATAAACACAACAAACAGTGAAAATTGAGGGGTAAAAACATGAATTAGATATTGTACCTTCTCCTTTTTGAGCTTTATATTTTCTTCTTCTAGCCTAGAAACCTTGCTAACCAGTTCATTATGGTATGCCTGTAGAATCAGACTTGATAAGCAAATCAACAGAAAAAAATATCAACAGCCAAAACAAAGGGGACAGAAACTAATCCAATCACTTTATTAAAGCTTATTAGCTTAAACAATACATAAAAAGTTAAACCTGTTTTCTTGCCCGTGAGCGGGCAGCAGATTCCCTATTCTTGATTTTCCTCCTCATCCTCCTTTCAAGAGCTTTCTCATATGCATCTGGAGCATCCCTTTTGCGACCTGGTTTAGTGTCTGATAAACTGCTAATTGAAGGGGAGGGTGACAAGCCTGTCATTTGTTGTAAACTTTGAGGAGTAGAGGAATCCATTGTATTCAACCCTGTCGTCGGACTTACAGAAGCTTCAGCAAAAAGCCCTGCTTGTACTAAGAAGTCCTCTAAAGTCAATTCACCATAAGTCGTTTCTTTATCCTCAGTCTTCATGCCATTTCCATATCGTTTCTGCTGGCCTTGCTGGATTTCTCTCCATACATCATCAACTGTCTTCCCACTTAAAGCATGAGCCAAGGTCATACTGGCCTGGCGTTGAAGAGAAGACGATGACGACATTTGCTCATTCTCTACCCTTGCAACCTCATTCGCTTCAGCGGTCCATACATTTTGAAGAAGTTCATCGAGGTTCATGCTCCCCAATGGCTTTCCTATGTATCCTAGTTGACTTTTAACCTCATTGAGTGTGAGACTATACCACGAGTTTTGTCTACCTAACTGAGAAGGGTGTGAATGAGACTGCTGCCCGTTACTTTGAGAACCCATAGTCTGAATCCCCATTCAACCCAAAACCTGTCACCAAAAGCAGCACTTAATCAAGATCACTGATCCTTGAGCTAGAAGCCCCACAACTTACTGCGAAAAATCGAAATCATGGACCAGGTTCTTCTTTTATAAAACAAATTCTCATGCTTTTCAATAAATCTAACACTCCAGAGCACATAGAAGAATTCTTGCATAAACCTGGTGCATCCAAGTTAGGTGCACTAAGCTCAAGAACAAATCATAATGGTTAATTTAATCATTAATTAATAACCACAATGGTCCCGTCAATTAAAACTATTATAAGGCAAAGATCACAAAAAATCTAGAGAGAATGAGAATTTAGTGATATTAAGAGAAGAGTAATGAGAAAACAGAATAATGGGTTAATTACCTGAAGGAAAAAAATATATGATCTGAAAGAAAAAGAAGGGAAAGTGCATAAGTTACATGATGAAAGCCATCCAAGTATGGATTTTTGCCAAGTGGGGTTTCCTAAATGACACTAAAATTGAATGATTCGACAAAATGAAGTGAGAATGAAGAGAGAGAGAGAGAGGATGAAAGGTAATTGTTTGGATTTATTAGTATTCACAAATTTAGGGCTTTGTGGGGAGACAGCAATGGTGTTGGTTCCAGCTAACCTCTACCTCTCTTATTCTCATTATCCATCCTTATATTTATTAATCCTGTAGGATAATTGTGACACAATTGAGATTATTACACTTGGTTTTAAAGGAATTAAAGGAATTGTCTTTTCATTTAATATTGTTTTATAGGAATTGGGTACTCTTTATTTATTGAGTTTGAAATATAATAGGTTGGGCTGGCCCAGTAAGAATCCATAGAATAATATCTTCAATCAGCAGTATTGAAGTTAGTGCAATCATCTTTTCTTCAAACCTCTATTTCCTCTCTCTCTGCAAACCCTAGATACCTGATCTCATCTCTCACCGCCATGGCCAAGAAGCGAAAGCTCCGATCCTCCGACCCCGAACCTGAACCCCAGGATATACAGGACCACCAAACCCTAGAAGGAGCCCAGGACCACGTGCCCGTGGAGGAGGAGAACCCAGAGGTAGAACAACAACGAGACGAAGACGAAGATGAAGATGAAGATGAAACCTTAGAAGATAAGGAACAGGATACTGAACCTTCAAAGGATGATGATGCTGCTGATGCTACAGCATCTGAATCAACTAAGGTTGAAGTGAACGGTTTGGAAGAGGAGGAGGAAGAAGAAGAAGAAGAAGATCTTGATTTGGAAGATGAACCTGTTGAGAAGCTTCTAGAACCTTTCACTAAGGAGCAATTACACGCTCTTGTTAAGCAAGCCGTTGAGAAATACCCTGATTTCGTCGAGAACGTTCGCCAGCTGGCAGATGTGGACCCCGCACACCGCAAAATCTTCATCCACGGCCTCGGTTGGGACGCTACCGCCGAAACACTAACCTCCGTGTTCTCTAAATACGGCGAAATCGAAGACTGCAAAGCTGTCACTGATAAGCTTTCTGGGAAATCCAAAGGCTATGCTTTTATCCTTTTCAAACATCGTAGTGGGGCCCGCAGAGCGCTGAAGCAGCCACAGAAGAATATTGGTAACCGAACCACTTCGTGTCAATTGGCTTCTGCTGGACCTGTTCCGGCGCCACCACCTGTGACTCCTGCTGTTTCGGAGTATACTCAAAGGAAGATTTTTGTGAGCAATGTGAGTGCTGATATTGATCCTCAGAAGCTGCTTGAGTTCTTCAGGCAGTTTGGGGAGGTTGAGGATGGTCCTCTTGGTCTTGATAAGCAGACTGGGAAGCCGAAAGGTTTTGCGCTTTTCGTCTATAAATCGGTTGATAGTGCTAAGAAGGCTCTTGAAGATCCCCATAAGCCGTTTGAGGGGCATGTTTTGTATTGTCAAAAGGCTGTTGATGGACCTAAGGGGAAACCAGGTTATCATCAGCAACCACATCACCAACACCATCAGCACCAGCATTATTCCCAACATCATCACCAGACCCACTATCAAAGGAAGGAGAAGAACAGGTATTCTTCTGGGGGGCCACCACATGGTGGTGGTGGGCACTTGATGGCACCATCAGGTCCTGCTGTAGGAGGTTACAATACGGGAGTGCCTGCCGCTCAGGGGCTGAATCCGGTGCTTGGGCAAGCGATATCGGCTTTGCTTACAACCCAAGGAGCTGGGTTGGGATTTGGGAACCTGCTTGGAGGTCTTGCTGGTGCACCTGTGAATCAGTCTGTTCCACAAGCTGGCTATGGTAATCAGCCTGCTATGAACTATGGGAACCAGCAGGTGATGCCACAGGGATACCAAAATCCTCAAATGGGGCAGAGCAGTGGTGTTAGGCCTCACCCTGGTGCTGGTGCCCCTTACATGGGTCATTAGGTTAGTGACTGGTATCATTTTTTTTATTCAATATGCTTATTAGTTTTATCACAATTCACACGATCATTCTGATTTTTAAGGTAGTATGATCTGTTATGAAGAGTTTTGATGGTTTAAAATGAGAATGTTAAAGGTCAGCTGCTGGAAATTGAGTGAACACATAATGTGGGGTTATTAATATATACTGGTTGAGTATTAAAAATCATAAATCTAATGTATTAAAATCCATGATAAACTGAAACAATCCATGTATGTTTGCTAGCATTACACTTGGGTGAATTTATGCTTTCTTCATGTGAATTGTGTTACGATGCTCTTATCATTCCAGTCCCAACTCATAGCTTGTTTTATTCATCAGTAGTCACTTCATGAATGGGTCTATGACTTACTTATCAAGATTACCACCCAGAGCGATGGGTTATTCCTAGTTTGTTTTGCTTTTCTTGTTTGATTAGGTTTGTGTTGATGTAATATGCTCAGTCTTATTTGCATCATGTCATTAGGCCTGCATACTCACCCATACTCAGTGATAAATTGTGAGAAAATTTGAAATTGAATAATTGCTTGGATTTTGGGATGAAATAAGAATGTTTATATTCATAATTATTCATGCACTTTTCCGAACTCTGTACCCATATCACTTCTTTGTGAGACCATTATGAATCTTGCATTTAATATACCCTTTACCCTCTCATGCCCATACACTTTTTTATTCCATTTCTCTGTTTTAGTTAGCAAAGATTACCATGGTTGAGTGTGTAGCTTGAAACAATTATAACTCTTGAAAATCTTTTTTGCAGTACCAAAGGTATGTGGCTTTTAACATTTTTATTTCTGTTTTCTTCGGGAGGCAAGTGTTTTTTAAAATTAGTCTTTTTATGATGTATGTATTCATTGTGCAGATTCCTTCATAGATGCATCAAACTTTTAGTTTTGGACTGCGCCGATTCTTCTGAAGTACCAGACACTATTCAAATGCATCTTTTTAAATTTGTAATGAATCTTCACAATTTATTTTCTAAAGAACCAGATTCTGAAACCTGTATTCTCTTTCTCAGCAGAATTTCCCCTTGACATGTTTTTAAAATCGTTTAGTAGCTCTTGTTCCTTTGCGGAATTTGAAGAATGGTTGAATTTTGGGACAGAGAAAATTTGTTGCAATAACTTTTAATTATGTGATGAACCTTTTATTGAACTTTCAATTCTGTTCTATCAATGCTATTTTCCTATTTTCTACTTGTAGTTTCTTGTTTTCTTGTCATCGATGAAGTTCTTTTTTGTATAACTTTTTAACTGATCTTGATATTACATGTCACACCATATTTTATTTGCTTGAGCGGTTGACTTGTCAGACTGGTAGTTTCTTGTCACAAAACAATTGCTATAATATGTTCATGACGTCTGTCATCTGCATCTACTGATGAAGTTTGGATTCTTCTATTTACTTCCAATGCAAAAAGCAGCCATACTTGGTGGGTGGGTTGCTTTCAGTATATATAAATTTGCCCTGATTACTTTGGTGTGAATGTCGAAGAGAAGATCAGGTGGGTGCATGTTGTTACCATATTTGAAGTTCTCCGTGGGTATGATTTTTTATTTTGCTATCTATACGGCGAAGCTTTTAAGTTGGGATACTTGCCTTCTTTTGACTTGTGAAAGCTTTTAATTGATTTCTTAAGATATTTTCCACATGCTTAGTTGGGCTTCCGAATTTTGCGCAGTTTTTCGAAATTATTTTTTTCGCCATACAACCCACTTGCAAAACAGAAAAACCCAATTTGGTAAAGCTACAAAAGGAATAAGTTTCTTTCTTTCTAAAACTTAATCCAAAATCTGTTGCTGTTGCTAAATAAGTCTTGCCGAAAACCATTACCTTTTCTTAGTGCTAAGTTGTGTGAAGCCCATATGAAAGCAATACCGAGCTGACTGTATTCCAAGAATTCTTCATATTTTCTTCTAGTGTGTGTTAAGACTGAAACTGCATCATGCATAATTTTCTATGCACAAGGCAATTTTAGCATGCTGCTTATCATTAGAATGTTATTGATGGTGAACAAACCTTGAGATATTGGTGACAGCTTAAGAAGAGTCTCTCTGTGATGGATGGGGCAGTTGGCATGCATGAACTGCACCTGTGTGGACCTCTTGGGCATAAAGGTATCCTAGACTTGTCATGTGATATGTCTAAGACCGGTATGATACTGAATAACATCCTAGATGATGTTTAAAAAGATTTATATAATTTGTCACATTGTATTTTGGATCGATCTTGAAGAGGTGTGTATACTTTTGAATTCTGAGATTTCTGGAAGAAAGGCGTGTCAAGTGTGCTATGCAGCGTGAACTACAACTTGTATTTACCTTTAGATAAAGGTTCTTGATTTGTCAAATGACTGCTAAAGGAGTGGAATTGGATATATTAACTTGGAGATTGAATTCATCTATAGGTGCATGCTAGTGGTACTTGGTATGTGTTGACTACAATTTCAATGGTTGAGTAGTAGAAGTTAATTCTTATGACTAATTTAGTCACCATAACACTTTTGTTGATAGTTTTTGATGAAAATTGTCTGCTGGATGAGTAAATAACAAATTAGTGGGTGCTAATGCTAGCAAAGTGTCTACAAACCTATGAAACTATAATCCCGGTATTACTTGGCTTGCATCCTATCCCAAATCATGTGAGGAATAACAAGTTAATCATTGTGGACTGTGAAAATCCTAGTCTGATTAAATTGAAACAAAAAACGGGGGTATTATATTTCAATGTTTTGCTTCGTTCTAGTCTAGAAAATTAAGGGAAGTTATTCCAATATAAATATATAATTATACATAATTGCATCCCATTTTGTGAAGTGTGTACCTATATATTTGGATAAAAATATCATTCATTTGTTAATCCAACTAGACTATGCATATAAGGATACTTTAGTAAATATACCAAAATAAGGTTATTCTCCCTCCCACCTAAACTCTCATAGCCCAATCGTTCAGTAGTTTCTTTGCCTTGTGAGTAGACACAAAGCTGTTCAGTAGTTCCTTCATGCTGGTTTCCTCTCAACATTTTCATCCAGTTCTAGTACTTGTATAATTCAAGTAGGAGAGGTTATCATTGAATAACATACTAATGCTTAAACATTTAAAGATTATAATCAGGGTATTACACAATTCAAATGTGTCCAAAGGTCTTAGGTAAGAGGAAACTGGGCAAGGGAGGAGTGGAGAAATTAAAGAATGATTGGTCTCAAAGGGTTTGGGTGAGGAATAACCTCTTGCATAGTTTAGTTGGATAACCCAATGAAGAATATTTTAATATTTATGTACTAATATGTTCCTTCATAAAATGGGTTACTAATTGATTAATAAAGTGATTTTAGTCCAATATAAATATATAATTATACATAATTATATATGATATTATTCGGTATAGAATTGTTAAACTTAAAACGAGACATCTTATGCATTGCTTATAGAAACTAGTAGGGGTGAGCATCTGAGTTAAAAATTGTTCCTTACTCGATTTTAAATGTTGGCCGAATCATTTTTCTGAACTCATACTTGACCCTAGTCCCTATGCTAAGAGTATGAAATTATATAGGAGTGAATATTGTGGTGACTCAAAGATGGACCCTAATATTGTGTTAGACTAATTGAGTCTATACAGAAGCACCATTGCAATTCAATTGCCTTGGTGATGGGTGATCCTATTATGGGCATTTTGGGATCCTCCGAGAGGAAGAGATGCTAACTTAATGGTTCAAGGGGCAAAGAGGTAAGGTCATGGGGTGGATTTAGTGAAAAACAATGCAAAATAATAATTTTAGGGTTTCTTAACTTGGTTAACCTTTGAGACCCACATGGTTTATAGTGAGGGCATCAATGAAGAAATCTTGTACATTGTTTCATCTTTTTACGTGGAGCACATAAAGACTTCCAAAACTTGAATGAAGAGGGGAAAGTTTTGGAATATTATAAGATTGGGTAGCTTCTCATCCATGATAAAAAAATAAGAGAAAATTAGAAAAATCAATAATAAAACAATTGCATTTATCACTAACCTTTCTATAACCCTTTGAGTCAAAGGACGTATGCCTCTCACTAAAGTGAGTGCAACAATGTCCTTTATATAATTTAAAGAAAATATATATTTAACAATGTGTTGGGATTATTACTAATATCGAAGTATACAAAGCTTAATCCTCCTAAATTTGAAGGAGTTTTTTGTGCTATAATCTATTACTTTTTTGGCGTCATAATTTTTTTTCATCTAAATTTTCTATCCCTTTTCATTTTTATGCGATTATAGCGTAAGAGTTTTTTTATAATATCTTACTTTAGCGATATTAATAAAGAGTTAAAAATGATTTTTTTTTTTGGAAAACTAAGCTCAAGTTCAATATCTATTGGAATATTAAGTATTTGATTTTATTAAGCAAATAGTTTTTTAAGCCCATAACTTGTATTACTGCTATGATGAGAAGAAGTCCGGTCCATTGAATATGAGTCATTGCACAACACTTTATTTGATGAAATCATTCATTATTATATGTTTTTCTTGGATAATATGTTTGATTTCAATTACCCATCATTTTGATATTCAAAAAATATATTTTAAATAAAAATCTGAAAATCATTTTGTGAACAATACTATATATTAATTTAAATTTGTCAAATAATTGACTAATAGAAGAAGAAGTTAATTTTGATGGGGCTTTATTTGGATGCTTCAAATAGAACCAAACAACCCATTGGAAATAATGAAATTTGTCAAATAATTTGGGCACACTCTCTTTATGTATAATCAAACACACCCAATAACTTTATGGGTCTGCCTCTAACATTGCAACAAAACTCATAACATCACTCCCAAACCCTAATTCAACTCTTCGCTCTCACTGCCACACTCACTCTATTTTCTCTCTCTTTAAACCCTCCAACCTCCTTAGAATCGATAATATCAACTGGTTCACCTTTAGGGTTCCTTCTGCTGCAGCAAAGTTGCAATCTTTTTTTGTTTGATTTTCATCTTAATCAATTTTTTATGCACCCATTACTTTATTATTTAACAAGTTTCATTTTTTTTGTTTAATTTGATAAGTGGGTCATAAAGGGTGAAATATTGTGCAATTGGTGAGAGAAAAAAGGAAGAAAAAAAAGTTATGGTGACGGCTGAAAAGGAGAGTGGTGAGGATCATAATAAGGAGATGATTGCTCCAAAGTCTCCATGGAAGACTCCTATGGTTGATGGGAATGTAGCTGATGTGTCTGTGATGATGGGTACTGAGTCTTGGCCAGCTTTATCTGATGCACAAAAACCTAAGAATCTTGACATTGCTTCTGCTGCAAAGCCTGAAGATGCAGCAGCTTCTGTTATAAGCACTGGTGAGATTGCTCCTAGGCCTTCTTCTGTTCAGGTTAGTCTGTTATTTTCTTTGTGATAACATTATTAAATGAAAAAAAGTTAATGTTAATAGTATGATGTTTTTGAGTTATGTCTGCATTTTTGTTAGTGTATATCTTAACTGAATTTTATTGTTCAGGACTGACAGTTATCATGTCTGATTGTGATTTTCATGTTAATGTATTTTTTTTTTTACTTCATCTCAGTTTTTTTATTGTTGTGTACTTGTATTATGCCTAATTGTGACATTCATTATGTAAGCCCTAATATTGTAACTAAGCACAAGAATTCTGATTATTGATTAACATCCATGCAGCACCTATACCTCAAAACAGCTGCCACACCAGTATCTGATACCTCTATATATTTTTCATCTATATATCTTTAACTTATTTTGTGAATTTTGTTATATCTCAAGGTATATGTTCCTTACCATATCAGTGTCTTGTATCTATATATGTACTTCCTAGATTAACATTGGATGATGATATATAGTAAATGACATGGGAGTCCTAAAGTTCATCAAATTTCTTACGTGCTTAATTTTTTTTTAATGTTGATCTTTTAATGTTTTAAAAGAAGTAAATGTTGTATGTTACAAGATTCTTAACTTCTGTATTGACTATGATTTTCTTCTTCGTCTCTGCATGGGTATTTTGTTCAACAGAAGTCAAATGGTCCTGAAAACTTTAACCAGTCGCATAAGCTGTCGTCATCACGTCATCAAAAGCCAGGAGTTAAGCGCAACTTAAGTGGTCCACCTCCCATTCCTGTACCAATGGCTTATCATCAACCACCAGGTCCTCCGTACTTTCATATGATACCTCCACCTCACATTGGAGTTCCTGGGTATGCTTTCCTACCCGTTCCAGGACCTTTTTCAGGTGTTGAAAATCCTGCCATGAAGCCTGTGCCTCAGGCACCAAGACAAGCTTTTGTTCCACCTGCTCGTGCTGTTGATGCCAAAAATGTTCAGCCCCAATTCCAAGGGGATCTCAATTTTAATTCTTCAAGTGGAAGACCAAATATCCAAGAGCAAGGTGATCATTTAAATCATGCCTGGCATCAGCAAAGGCCTTTTCCTGCCCGAGCAAACATGCCTATGCAACAAGGTTTGGGCCCTAGGCCCTTTATAAGACCCCAATTTTATGGTCCATCTCCAGGCTACACGATTGGTCCAAGCTTTCCACGTAAATTTACTATTCACTGCCCTATGTTTATGTGCATCTTTGTGCAATTATACACACACATATATATATGCATTCTTTTGTTCCTAGGCACTTGTACATTTCTGAACTTGAATTCCATGGATTTTTTCCTGCCATTCTCCTTGAATTTCTCCATCAATTAGTTCCCGTAATTCAATTTTCATCTAATGTATAGGACCTGCACCTGTATGGTGTGTCCCCATGGCACCTCCTGGTTCCATTAGGGGACTCCATCCCCAGCAATTTATTCCATATGCTGTCAACCCAGCACCACATTCACTGCCTCCAGAAACTCTGGCATTGAGGACTAGCATTGTTAAACAAATTGACTATTATTTTAGGTGAGTAATCTATCTAATTATTGATTATGGCTTTTATATCTTTATCTTGCTTTATTTTAATCTGAGTTGTTCTTTTCATCTCACATATGCTTATCTGAATTGTAAGGGAGATGCTTCCAGTGATTCCTAGATATCATTATAGACATCAAACCTATGTCTGAGGATTATTGTCTCTGGTGACGAAGTGTTTGAATAACTTAAGCAGCAAAGTCTAAAATAATAACGATGTGGAATGTGGTAATAACGAGTGCCCATTGCACGAGGCTCCCACCTGGTGACGTCTGGGGAGGGTAGATTCAAGCAGCCTTACCGTGAAGAGGCTGTTTCCATGAATTTAATCCATGACCTCCGGGTCAAAAGGCAAGCAACCTCACCGTTGCGTTGAGGCTCACCCAAAAATGCTAAAGAACTCCTGTAATTATATCTATGCTTTGTGAGAATAAACAAAATAATTAACATGATAAAGACTACTCAGACAGCAAACTGCTGACTTCAGAGCCTTTTCTTGGCAGTGATGAAAATCTGCAGCATGACCAATATCTCATTTCCTTGATGGATGGCCAAGGATGGGTTCCGGTATCCACTGTTGCTGGCTTTAAAAGGGTATGTCCAAATAAAATTTTACCTCCAATTGTGTTACATCTTTACATTATGAATGCCTGATGATGGTGCGTTCGGCAATCCATATTATTCACAGTTTCCCACTTATATTATATGGTACAAATTGTCTTGTAGGTCAAGAGAATGAGCACGGACATACCTTTCATCCTTGATGCACTTCAGAGCTCTAGTATTGTGGAAGTGCAGGTTATATTCACACAAGTTGTTTTAGTTTTCCAAGTTCATGTTTGCTTATAAGCTTAAGCTTCTCATTAACTCTATAACCCATTCAAAATCCCATGTCACAGTAGTACATGGATATTTTTTCTTGAATAAATTTCTCTTTAAATTGGGGTTGTAATTTTGTGTTTGCCAGAAGTTAAAATTCAACATGAAAAACATATTTTTCAGTTGTTAATGGTGTTTTTGTTCTTTTGTAAATTTAAAATCTTTTTGGTCAACATATAGCTTAAATCATCTGCACTCTCTCCTTTTGTTTAACTACCGATCATTTAGTTTCTATTAACAATTTCGAATAAATTGTTTTTGTCAATACATCTATTAAATAAAAAGCAGGTGCCAGTATATTTTCTAGCTTTAGATTAGAGGATCGTGATGGGCCAGGAAATTTGTTGATACCATACCAATTTGTTGAATTTATTTATATGTTTTATTTGTTTGGTTATTCGTTTTTAAAGTAGCCCTTATTTGTGTCTTGTTATACTTTTATAGGGTGACAAGATCAGGAAACAGAAAGATTGGTCCCAATGGATTCAAGTTTCCTCTGGAGATTCAGGATCATCAGTGGCTCAGATTCAACAGAGCCAACCTGTGGAGGATGCTACCAATTCTTTTGAGAATGCTGATGCTGTTGGAGATAAGATAAAGGAGGCTTCTGATGCAAATCCTAAAGATGTTGCTCAAGATGCAAGTTTGGTGGATCATGTACAGTCAAACACAGACACGTTACAAGCTTCACAAACGAACGAAGAACAAGATACTGGGAGTCATCATTCCATTGATAAACCACTTGCAGTAACGGGTGAAAATGTAAAATTCTCTGATTTTAGCACAACTAATAATAGTTTATGCTGTCTCTCTCAAGAAACTGAGACTAAAACATTTGAGGATAATGAGACTGAAGATGTTTTGGCTGATATGGCTATCAGTGACCTTTCAAATGATTTTGCCAATACATTTATGTTTGATGAAGAGATAGAGCTTGAGCAGAAGCTAAAGACGACTGGGCTTTCTTCTACTAAAGGGTACTGCATAGTCCCAAACTTTCTTACTGATATGTAGATAAAACTGAATTATTTTCTCAGTTATGTTTTATACTCGTTTTCTCAATATTTTGATTGTTATTAATAGATCCTTGTCATTATAAGGTTCGTTTGGAATATGCCTAAAACAGGACAGCAATCTTCTTCCAGATATGCACTTTAACTGGATTTTTGTTTTAGAGAAGTTGAAGTTATTTTTACACTATAATATTTCATGTCAACTTCTCTATGAATAACATTGTTGTAGAAGATGTGGTACATTTTATGCCTAATAAAAACAGATACATGCTTTTAATTTGTGATATGGATATTCCCTCTATAAGGAGAGAAGGAACTTTTGTGCACAAAGTAGGTGTCTTGTAGATTCATTGCTCACCTGTATTTCTTACATAATTTGCATAACGTTTTTGTTTAAAGTTAATAAAAGGCGACAACTGATTTTTCAGTAATGTTAACTTGTAAATTTCAAAGAATGCTATTCTTTTCTGTCAAAATTGTATCGATGTCTTCTGCTTGAGATGCTGTTATTTACTTTTCTTTATTTTTTGCATCCTGCATAGAATGATACTACTTGGTTGTCATGCTATTGTCATTAAGCATGCATTGATATTATGTTTGAACGTTCATCTGATGGTATTTGTTGCCTAAAGATTCGATGATGAAGATGATGAGGTGACTGTCATTGAGCAGGATGTTCAGAAACTTGTAATTGTTACCCAGGTAATGCTTATGATAATTAAGGTTAAATTCATATTTTAATCTTTCCTCAAAAGAGGTACACCAGCTTATAAGTCAGAGTTAAGTTTTTCTTCTACATTGTTAGATAGTTCAGATAGAAACACTAATGATAATTAAAATAAAGGCTGGAACTGCGTAACTATAACAGACTATATAATACATATTTATTACACTTAAGAGTGTAATTTATATTTTTTTTGGTTTTATAGAAACTGGATTAACCATAATGAGTTGAATATTGATTGCATTAATTTTGTTTCTATGTCAATGTACAGAATAGTGATCTTAAACAAGCATCTAAAAGCAGTGACAAAGAATCAAAATCCATTTCCAATGAGCTTGCTTCTGCAATAAATGATGGACTTTACTTCTACGAGCAGGTTGAGACACCATTGTTCTTTCATTACCAGTTGTTTATCTTGTGCATCATCATCTTCCTTTTATAAACTTTTAGTTGTCCCACCTAACTATGAACAGGAGCTTAAACATAGACGGTCTAATCGTAGAAAACACAGCTATGAAAACAAAGACCGATACTTGAAATCACCAAGCCATACTTCAGCTTTATCCAATATAAAGATTGGTGAGAATATCAGTGAAAATGGTGTTCTTGATGAGTCTGGAAGCATTAGTTCTCGGAGGAAACAAAAAGTCTTTCACAAGCAACAATCTTCCTTTAACCATCGGTTTTTCTCGAGCAATTTTAGAAATCATGGTACTGGTCATAACTCTCATGGAATCATATCTGAAAGCCCACCTAGTAATTCGGTTGGGTTTTTCTTTTCTTCTACGCCTCCTGAAAGTCACTGGTAAGTTGAGAATGATTGTTCCCTTTGCTAATGACTGATATTGTTTTGCTTCCTTTTTTAGGACCCTTTCCTTTATGGGAAGATTATTGTTTGATGACTGAGAAGTGTTTACAATATTAATCTTAATTTTGCAGTCTCATGCCTTCCAAATTGAGTGTCTCACCAAATGGGGGTCTTTTTGGGAGTAGTCCACCTGTGGGTTCCATACCTAAGTCCTTTCCACCATTTCAGCATCCAAGTCACCAACTTTTAGAAGAAAATGGATTCAAACAACAGAAGTAAGTGATGACGCTCTTACAGTATGTGAGCAGTAGGAGGATGATATTCTCATGTGAATATTCTTCTTTTCAGGTACCTGAAGTATCACAAACGATGCTTGAATGATAGAAAGAAACTTGGAATTGGCTGCAGTGAGGTACACTTCATTTCTTAACTTCCTATCAAAATTATTTGTAGATATTGACTGATGAACTAAATAAAATTAGCGGTGTCCACTTTGGTAATATGGGTTGAATCCTTATCTCCACTGTCTTTCTAATGTTTAACTATTGACTTCCTTTTTTTTAGTTGATTGCATGACTTAGCTCCTAAAATTCTTCTTTTGTGGGCATGATGTTAAATAGTTCATTTGTGACTATCGTGGAGTAGTTACTACACTAAACGTCATCAATATTGTTTTACACTTCACAGTGGTGCACAACTCTCTGTGTTGAACTTAAAATACTGTTATTATTTGAAGCTTTCATATCTAAATGTTCTGGACACACTACTGTGATCTTCATTATTAGCTTGGGTTTTCACATTATTCCTACACATTTTATAATTAATTTATTTTTCATTGTATTAGCAAACTTAATATTTTTAGTTTCTCAAGTTATCTTCCGTTCAGACCCATACACTTGCTTATTTGGTTGAAGCTACCCCCTTCTGTATGTATGTGTATGCAGGAAATGAATACGTTATACAGGTTCTGGTCCTATTTTCTTCGAGACCTGTTTGTTCCTTCTATGTACAATGAATTTAAGAAGTTAGCAAAGGAAGATGCTGTTGCTAATTATAATTATGGTATAGAGTGCCTTTTCAGGTTCTACAGGTATCAACTTCAGATTATGTTTTTCTCCCTTGCTTGTCCACTCAGGTGGAAAGTAATAGAATGGTTTCAATTTTTTGGACTAAATTATTGTTAATTGAGAGAAGCAAGATTATACTGATTCCAGTTCCGCTGAATTTTGAAAACTTTTCTTGCTCAGTTATGGTTTGGAGAAGGAATTTAGAGAAGATCTCTACAAGGATTTTGAACAGTTAACTCTGGATTTCTACCACAAAGGCAATCTGTATGGCCTGGAAAAATATTGGTAAAGCAATTGTATTCTTGCCTATCATTTCACAACATATTTATATTGTTTTTATTTAATAGTTTCCCCGATCTTATGAGATTTTTGTCAGTGAGATAAAGAGAATAAGTTCTAAAATTCTCAGATTGTTTGGGCTCTTCCCTTTATAGCATTCTTGAGACTTAAGCTTTTTTCGTATTTATGGTGTTGGCAGGGCGTTTCATCACTATCGCAAGGGACGTGGTCAGAAACAACCCTTGAATAAACACCCTGAACTTGAGAAGCTGCTAAGTGAAGAATACCGAAGTCTGGACGATTTCCGTGCTAAAGAGAAGAACACAGTGGATGAAGCCGGTAAGGTCACCAGTTAGGTTGAGAGGGTTTTGATGAGCATCCCCAATTTTGAAAAGAACTAACATGTGAGTTGGAGTAGCAGCTAGGCTGCTTTTTGGTTTGTGAATGGAAAGAGAAAGATTGTTTCTTTGTTCCAGATATTGATTAGACTGATTATGCCTCTTCAAAAGGGTTGCTAATTGCCAAGTCTTTTCAAAGTTTCTTTGAATGGATAATTCTGTGGTTTGGTGTATACACTGCATCCTTTCTTTTAGACTTTGGAAAGGCACCTTTTATTGTCTCCAAAAATGTTGTACATATGATTTGACTTAGAAGGAGTGGCATAAGCAAAAGAGGTCTTTGTTTAATTTTTTTTTAAGATGGTTGAAAAAGAGAGGAAAGATGATTGTACTTATTTCTTGCCAGATTTGATGAAACAATAAGAGAATTTCATTGTAACCTAATATGCTCAGTTGTTTTTATCCTATGATTTGTGGCATACCTAATTGCTATGATTTAAGGAACCATTTGTTTTTGTTGAGTTTGATTGTGAGATTAAACATCCTATCAACTCACTTGGCATGAGAAACAGTGGACCATAATGCTGGATGCACACTATGTGGGTGTTGTATATGTGGTGGAAATGAATTATAAATGAGTCAATATCTTCTCCATTTAGTAACAAACTTTTCACTAGATGGAGTTGGTTATATGTATTGAATAAGTCAATATCTTCTCCATTTTAACCACATGGAGATCATCAGAAAATATGACTGAATCTCTAGGGAGCAAATAAATGGAGAAAATGAGAAAATATGGGACTTGGGAGTTGACTGAACCGATAGGTATAAGCTACACAGCACCAGTTCATAATCACCTACTATCCTATCAAGATAACTTGTAAATCTTATGAGGAAATGAGTTTAAGAGTAATAAAAAGGATAAAAGCCCCGATTAATTGTTGTTGGAAGCAATAACCTTCAACCATAGTTTCAGCTTCATACACATTTGACTGTGGCTTCAACTGTATGGATGCAAATAGATTTTCATTTAATTCATAATTTATTTTGTAGTGAGAAAATTGTTAGGCAAATATTAGGAGATTTAAGCATTACTCAGACAAACCCATTATGAATACATGAATAAAATTGATTGACGGTGGGTAATTGAACAGATTCAATTTTCGTTCACCAAAGCAGTAAGTTAAAAAAGGTCATTCACATACTAAACCAGAAGTTGAATATTGTTAGCATGATTTTATCCATAGCTTCCATCTGATTTCACCAAAGCAACAAGTAAAAAACAAGATTGACTTGAGCAACAGGAATGAATTGACTAGAGTAAATTTTAGAAATCCATAACTTACTATGTAGGACCAGAATAAAAACTAACCCACGGTCTTTTAACTTTTAAATTAAGGACCCAACCAGATAATAAAAAAAAACTCGTTTAAGCATTAAGAAAGAGCGCCACAAAGAGGCCATAAGAAACACGTCCTAATAATTACTTCAACCTACCAGAAAACAGTAAAAAGACCAAACACATGTGAAGGAATGTGCAAAATGGTTCTGCATGTGGGCTATCAAGGTAAGTCTAGTATAAAGTTTAACTGTTCCACTAGATAGTTTGGATCATAATTTTATAATAACTAGGAGCATTCTGTCATAACTTGTCTCTTAAGACCCCCGGCCTCAACAAAAGAACATGGAGTTGCAGACCTTCTCCTCCAATTTAGGCAACTGAGGAACGGGAACAGCACCAGCAGCAGTCAGGCCACCATGACTTGATGATGTCTCAGATTTGTCCTCAAACTTCATAAACTGTCCCATTTGAGTTGCGGCAAGGTGAGCATAGCATATTGGAGCAACTGCAAAAAAGGTTGTCATGATTTTAGACAATACAATCTAACAACAAATTTTAGCAATAAAACAACACTGCTAGAAATGCATATGCAATAACTTACCAACAGAAATGGCAGTCGTGCTCCTTTGATACCTGTTTCATATATAACACAATTGTTTTCACTTTGTAAGATATACCGTATAATTTACCTAGAAGGATATCAGGCAGAAACACCAGTCTAAAGCATAAATACGCAATAACTTCAACTTACACATAGGACAGAGAATGAACAAGTTCCTGTAGATCATCTGCAGAGAAGCCAATTTCATCTAACAGAACATGATAATGAGTAGGCCTAGTGGTGCCCTGAGCAGAATAAGGAAAAAGAAAGATTAAGAATTTGTATATCAAGATTAAAAAAAATTAAAACAACACTAACACCAATTCTCATGTAAACATGTACATGAAAGAAAGTTGTAACCAGAATTGCCTTGCAAATATTCATATCATCTATTGCACAAAAGCAACACAGCTCGGAATAAAAAAGTCACTTCTATAGGGTAGAAATCATAAAGAACTTCAACTTCAACTAGGTGAGAGGAAAAAACAGCCTAACAATGGTACATGTATAATAGAAGCCTATAATAGAGCCACCCCGACGCAACTGTTAAAGTACTAATTATATCAAGGTAGAGTGTGTCCGTAATATAGAATACAAAAAAGCAGCAAATACTCACTATCATTCCAGCATGAGCACACAAATAGAAATCGTAATTGCGAGGATGGCAAACTTTATTGTCAATAACAGTGCCTGTAGAACCAAGAATAACAAGCAACGGTGAAATGAAGATTTGGAGAGAGAAAATATGGTATCTTCTCAAACTCTGAAATAATCCACCTACCCGGGGGAACATTATCGGGTGATCCAGGCTGGAAGAACTTTGTGTGGTGGTTCTTTTGAGCCACAATAACCAAAAATTTGGGGTCCCAGTTTTCATCAAGAAATTTGCATGCCTGAATGATCTGATCAAGTTCTTGGTTCAAAACTTGATTAAATTGGGACTCGCTTACACCATCCCTACGTTCAGAACAATAAAAAGACATGTTAACAGGGATAATTATGGGGGGGGGGGAATTGTGCCTGATAAAATGCTTCAAAAGCAAAAAATAACCATTCTGCAGGAAATGTCCAATATAATACAAAACAATCCTCACATCATCTGAAAGAATATATAAATTGAATAACGAATATGAAATTTTATAATAAATAACAATTACATTTTTAACTATTTGTAAATAACTCATTGTAAAGATATGAACAAGAACAAATCTTGCCACCTCTTTAAATATATGAAATTAAATAAACACAAACACACCAGACACAGTAATGACTTTTGCACAGGATCATTAAAACAGGTTTAGATTCAAGGGTACCAAATACCAATAATAATTAAACAATACTAAAACCAGCACAAGAAAGCGCAGAAAAGGTATCTATTATGTCCACATACAAAAGTGACTGTTGAACTAACCAAATATTTCTCAATGGATTTCAGCCACCACAACATCAACTTTTATATTCGTAAATCAAACAATGCAGCAAAAACCAAAAAATGACAAACTTTATAGTAAAAGTTTAGAACAAATACAACAATTAAACTTTCAACTTTAACAAAAAATAAAGCAATAAACTTGAAAAAAAATTCAAAGAAAATAACCTAAATATGATTATATTGTCTGGCTTCCTCTTCCCAGAACTTGAGTAGAAATCAATCAGAAGTTCCCTGCAGAAAACAAAAACAATCAATTCTTGTAATATGCGTAAAAAGCACACTGCCAAATGAAAAATACTATAAAATCATTAATAAAATTCTCACTAAATTGGTTAAGCTTTTAGTTCACAGTCTCACCACAAGACGGGCTAGCTACTCCAAAATGGTAGAATTCAATAACCCAGAGTCTCCCCCACAGGAAAGTGTGAGGGTAAAAATTACAATAGAAAGAACTACCTGATAATGCCTTCATCCTCCTTATCAGATACTTTCTTGAACAAATTATCAATCATCTCTACCTTGGGAGACTGAGTACGCACACAAGCCCTGTATTTTGATATCAGAGGCCAGTGTCGAGAACTAACCACCTGCATATTTGGCATTCAGCATTCAGGCAAGCACTCAGAAGACTATAAGACATCCAAAATAGTTAGACTGAATATGATGATATAGATTATTCAGAAACAAATGAGACTTTATATAAACACAACATAAATTATCATTTACCGCTGCAATTGAAGGAATATCGGATTGCCCTGGAGAGCCATGTGAGACATCCATGCCAAGAATGAGAGTGGGAGCTTTGGAAATGATAGGAATGGAAGGAGATTGTTCAACTCCTAGCAGTGAATTCATCCCACCAAGCTACGAGAGAATACACAATTTCATTTAGAAGTAAAACAATACTTGCATTAACTGCACACAGACAATAACTACTATTCCAATATTTAAAATATATTAAAGACTGGTACCTTCACATTAAACCAAATAAAAAAGTATATATATATACCTTAGCATTGATTTTCAGCAAAACATTAGTCAGATACTGATCATTGACCTTGGTAGGTGCAATGCACTGAGTAACAATACCAAAGTCAGCAAGATTCTTCTTCTTCCACGGTCCTGGAAATGTCCAATTAAAATTTCATCAATATGGGCACTCAACACATGCACAGCAAAATAAATAACCATGTTATCTTCAGTTATATCACTAACCATAAAGATCAGAATTTTTCCGCTCAGGAAGCAGACACAGAAGAAACTTGGGTGCCCCTGGAAGTTTAGACATCATATGCTCGAACATTTTCTCAACCCTAACCACAGGAGGGGCACGCCTAAACTGAGCATTTTCTTCAAATACATCAAAAGGGTCTTCTACCACCTGGCACACATAAATAAAAAGACATTTACATTAAGCCAGCTGCAATCTTTAAACCAAAGTCAATATGCAGTCAAGGAACTCACTATTCCCTTCATATTTCCACATTTGATCAGGTCCCTCACAAGTCCTTGAATATTGCAGCGTGCTGAAAAGTTGACCACAGCCCATCTCTCTATCTTCACTGGATCAACAATTTTCTGCACATGCAGGCAAGTCATTAGAAACTCCTAATCAACTTAGTGATCTTGTTGGACCTTATCAGCAGTAAAAATATGAATTGAATTAATTACCTTATTATTAAAATTCCATCTACCATTCCTTGGATTGAAATCCTCCCCGTTGCCAAACTTTAACTGTTGATGGAGATTTAATGAACAATTTTCATTCAACAAAATCAACATATATTTTCAAACAAACCTCCACGTTGGAGAACACTTCAAAAATCAAAATAGAGAAAGCTATCATTTTGTTTCAACTCCAGAAGGACTTACTGAAGAGAATAATAAATTGCTATGGAATTGTAGTATAGTCAAAGATGCAAAAACGAATTTATACATTTCTCAGTGCCATCAAGAAAAGCCAACGAGTATTTTGTTTTAAAAGGAAACAAATGACAATACACAACATAAAACAAACAAATGAATAAAAAATACCCTTGGAGCTTGCAAAACACGACCATCCACTTGAGTAAAGCTGGGGTTTATCTGAACACCACAATTGCGAAGCATGGGTTCAGCGCCATAGTTGCTTATTTTCAGAGCCTGCAAAAAGAAAAATAAGGTCACTAAAACCCAGTCATATTAAAATTGGAATCTTTAGACTCAATATTTATGAGACTTACATCAGAGAGAACCCTCATACGCTCTTGTGGCTTCTGCCTAGACTTCTCTACTAAAGAAGCCCTTTGAAGAGTGGAAAGTGCCTTTGTATAGCGTTGCAAAGACACCAAGGAGCAAAGCTAGGGAAAACACAAATGGAAGCAACAACATTTAATATCCTATTAAAATATGTAGCCTTTAAAACTAACATGTGGCAATCAATTTTCAGTAATACACACAAGAACATAGAACTTAACTACCTCAAGGGGGAAGTAAGTTGGTCGTTTGGGCTTGCCAACATTAATACAGGGCAGATCAGCTGAGTATCGAAGTTGAATGTTTCTATGGTTAACAAAATAGTCATAAACTGTCACTTCCTCAGTAGCATCATCAGCTCCCCCTTTGACCTTCATGGTAAACCTACAATGCCACAGCTTCATTAAGAACCTTATTCATAATGTAAGAAGTAACTCTAGGATTACAACCACTGAAGAAAAATAATAATTGGTCATTCTATCAAAGGGGTTTAACTGAACAAATAGAAAAATACATTTGCTCTTTGCAGGGGAGTTCACTGAGCCCAGTAATCTTGAACTCCTGATTGGATGGGCTAGTTTTGATCCTTAGATTTTTCAGAGTTCTTTTGGCCTGTTTAAGGAAATAAATAAAGGATTATATTGCTGTGACTTCAACATAAATCATGACCAATAAGGAATGATCAAAGAATTCAGTTACCTTTGCCCAGTCAAGTGAAAAGGGATCTCTCACATTCTGGTTAGCAATTAAGAAGTCGACCACAGGCCCAGGAGTAATAATCATTGTTGTAGAGACGTCTAAGAAAATTAGAGGATATAATTAAAATAGAATTAAAACATAAATTATACAAATTTGAAGGAAAGACACATAGCACAGATCAAACCTATATTCAGAGACAGGCCACTTTGTGTAGTTCTGAAACTAGAATGGAAACCTCTGCATCCAAGGACACCGCCTCCCACATCCGCAAAATTCTTGGGATCATTGTGAAAATATGACTGCCGCACAAGTAGGCAGCCTCTGCAACCGATGTTTTCCAACTATATTATGTACATTAAAAGGCACTATACTATGCAGACAAAAAAGACAAATATTAAAATAATGATATCACACAACAAATATAGGAACAAAAAAGTTGCATACTGCTTAGCAGCATGTTGCCTCAATATGATATCAAGCACCCTTATGGCTTCTTGGAAATTCTCAGATTCCTGCCCACGCAGGGCATTGGAAATGGCCTGCATTGGAATCTTCGAAGCAAAACTTAGCTCGACTTTGAATGTCTTGGCACGATAGGGGCGTCGCACCCTCTTCTTGTCAGTCTCATTTGGACTTCCATGTTCAGGACTGCAATTTCCATTGTTTCTACAAAAAAAGGAAACAGTTAAAAAATAAACCAATTTGTAGAATGGCCAATTAACAACTACAAAGATTGCAACCTGTTTGAGGTAACATCCTCCAGCACAACTTGAAACTCAAGCTTGTTTCGAGCAAGAGAACCAACGGTAAACAGAGTTTTCTCCCCGTCATAAGCGAAGTCCTTTCCATTTAACTCAGAAGCATAAGTCTCATGCACCTTATCAAGAACTTTTCTCCCCACACCCTTGCCTTCAACAGGGCGTCCATCTTCATATGCAAGGGAAACCTGTTTAAATTTAAAATACAGGAAAATGTCAAGTTTTAATGTTAAAAAATAAGGGTAGAAAAAATTGAAGGTGATATCATACACTATACTGGAAGAAATGTCCATCATTGTTGTTCACATTCACTTTGAAGTGATTAGTGAGAAGTTGCAGCTTAGTTCCCTTTGATCCAGTACCACGTCTGGCCATTGGAACCTTAGAAGGCTTTTTCTTAATAGGTTCAGGTGGTGGGAGCTCTAGGTCAGCTTTGACTGGCACAACGTCTAGTGGCACAACAGGAGGTGGTGGAGGAAGGGAGTCCTCAGCATCATTACCGTTTCCATTACCATTTGTCTCAAACAAATCCATGTCCTACACAGTTCATGAAAAATGTTATGTATAAGTATACTATCCAATCAAATAATGGTACTACCAGGTGAATAATAGAAAGCTAAAAATGGACAATAGAAAACTGAAATAACTAGTATGAAAAGGACATGTAGGCAAACAATGAAATGTGAACTTCAAAGTTAACTATTGGCGTCATAAGTAAAATGAAATAGTATGTCAAGCTATTATTTTTAGATAAACCACATTAATTTTCATAACAAGAAACTGCAAAAGGAGTTAAATGAATCTTTATCTTAAAAAAAAAAAAAGCAACTACAGAAAGATGTAAAAATGAGTCTCTGCTAAAAATGTTGAATGCATGCAAAACACACATGATAACAATAACATTTTGAATTTGAACCAAGAAATATATAAATAAAATTTATTTTGCAAACAAAGAAATTTATCCAGAAGTAGAAGACCAGTAGCTCTGTTGCAGAAAAAGTTGAAATAAAGAAAATAATGGCAAAGTGATATTCGTGTAGATACAGCTACTCAGAAAAACAAAAACAGAAGAATAAGACAGCTCTAGTATAGCGAAAACCACAGGGCAAAAACAGGAATGCAATTAAATTTGGGAACCAAAAAAGAGAGTGAAACAGAAAAAAGAAAAATCGTTAAAATAAAATAAGTCATAATTGGCAGAAAGCAATGTGTACAAACATACAGAGAAAAAAATGCGGCTATAATAATAATAACAACAAGAGTATAAATAATAAAAATACAACAAAGTTAAAAAGGGCTTCCTATGGCAGCAATCTAGCTTCAAAAATACAAATGCCTAAAAATAGCTCATAGTTGAAGCCGATATACGCCAAAATTTAGTTTAACAAAAAAAATTGAAAAAACTTAAATGAAGCAACGAAAAAATAAAAACCAGAGAAAAAGAAAAGTGCGAAGTCAACAGTGAGAAATTTCAGTGTTGAAACGGCGAAACCTAATTTTAAGACGAAGAAGCACATGAAAAAACCTCTTTCTCCAAAGTTGACAGAGAAACCACGAAGATCAAAGTCAATCACATGCACTGAACAAAAACATTAACACAGAAACGAAAAAAACAACGAAAACGAAGAATAACATTAAAGCATTCCATGATCAGAATAAGAAAAAACATAAATTAACGGTGAATCGATATCAATAACATGCACCGAAAAGCAACAAAAAAAACAATACTACAGCATTTCATAATTAAAAAAGAGAAAACAGTAAAAAAAAATACCGAAAAGAGGTTTGAAGTTGAGAAGAAAATGAGAAACCCTATAAAATGGTGTGTGTGTGTGAGTGAGTCAGTGTTTTTAATAGCGGAGAGAGAGATTGATGATGATGCGCAAATATTTGGTGCAATTTCAACTGTTATCGCATCACGACCGTTGAATTTGGATGATGATGATGAACGTGTCAGATTTGATCAGGAATTGACTTATAAGTGTAAGTGACCGGAAGACGGGATTCTAAAAGGTGGACCATCGTGATTGCGTCGCTCTGTGGGGCCCAATGACCAACCCCACCAACATTATTATACGTTTTGGTATTATACTTAACAAAATATCTATTCTATTTATTTGCTATTATTATTTGGATTGTTATGAGTTTATTTGTTGTAACAACTTTTACTTCTAAAATAGAATGTTTTCATTAACTTATATTTTGTTTGACCAATATTCATTATCCTAAAATTATACATAGTATTGGAGTGCTTTTATCATCTATTGTTTGTCTAGTCGTTATTATTTTGCCGATGATATATCAAGTATTGAGAACTCTAATTAATCATCTCTATTATATTGTGTTACGCTTTTATTAGTATTAATTCTTGACTTTGAACCTAACAATTCCAATTTTCATGCAAAAATTATTGAAGTAAACACATATTAACAAACTTCATTACAAAAAATCATTTTCTTAATCTATTTTTTTTGGTAATGTTTCTTCTCTCATTCACATATTATATTATTAATAATTTATTTTTTCAAAAATGATCATTCAAATAGTGATAATACAAATGATCACTTTTTCCGTTGAGAATTACTCATAGTGTCCTCTATTCAAATGATGAATTATATTAGTAATAATTTCTTTTCGCATCAACGATTATTTAGGTACTGATTATATATGTAAATTTTACATTTATAACGTCTTTTAATTATATTTTGTGGATTCTTTATAATTATTTGATTAATTTCATTTTGAAAGAAATTATCTGTGATAAACTTAAAGCTTGGTAATCTTTTAAGGGGCATATTATATATATTTTGATTGATAAAATATTATTTTGTTTGGATTTTAGTTAGTTTCGTTTCATTTCAAATTATGTATATTTTATATTTATCTTGTTTATTATTATTTTGGTTATTATTATCTTATTGTTTGTAACGACTTTGTTTATTGCTTATACATATCATAGTTTGAGTTTGACTAATCTATATCATTATAAACATCTTCAACTTTAAATATATGATTTTTTTTTATGACATATGGTATTATTTTAAATATTACTTTCTATTTCCTTTTATAATAAATATATCCAACATTAGCTATATATAAACTGTGGGGTATATATTATTATATTATATAGTTTAAGAACAATATATGTATAATAAGAGTTTATTCTTCTATCATTATATTTTTATAATATATATTTAATAATAATTGATTAATAAATACAAATAGATAATATATTAACTATGTAATATTTTTCATAAATCACATAAATATTTCACTCAAGTGAGAACAAAACTTTTGTCCAACAAATAGTTTCACTTGATAGGATTGCTAACAAAATAATAACCAAAGTGACACAAATAGTACTGGGCCATACATGACTACAATAGCTAAAACTTAAAGTATATATTCATTATTTAAAGAGAGAAAATGTATTAACTCATAGCACATCATATTCACACACTCTATCATTCATCAAAAGTAAACTATTAGTGTATCATTCATATTAGACCAAAAGTTGATGGAGAAAATGAGTTTATATTTCTGATGAACATTGGGTCCGAATAAGGCTGTTGCAAGTGACACAGTGAAAATTGTCTTGAAAATTTATTATTCTTTTCCATATTATCTAATGAATGAATTTAAAAAGATAATTTATATTTTAATTAATTAATGTGATGAAATATTTTATTCTCATGTATTAATCACTCAAAGCATGTGGATAGTAATAGAGCAATTCAGTAAATTATATGTGGATGCAATTAAACAAATATTATATTAATATCAAAGCTGAAAAATTAAAAACAACATAAATAATTTTATTTATATCTTATCACAAACCAAAAAGCTATAATATTTATATTGTATTCAAATCCTTCTTATCAATATTTAAATAAATATTAAGTCATTACCATTTTTAAAAAAATTTAAAGTCTAGCATGTATACCGGGTAAGTGGTATAACTATTATAATATATTGGTCTGAGATTTAATTCCACCGTTTTGAATTGAATTGATTGATGTATGACTTTGATAGGAGTATAATAGTTTAGAGGTGATGGTGAGTTGGGTTGGGACCGGTAAAAGTCTATCTTTATCCGGCCATAAATGTTATTCGAATCATTTTTTTGAACACGGAACCGACCCTAAACCTAAAGATAACCCGACCATAAACATTAACAGTGCTAATCTTTAAACATGAATTCGAATCATTTTTTTGAACACGGAACCGACCCTAAACCTAAAGATAACCCGACCATAAACATTAACAGCGTTAATCTTTAAACATGAATTCGACCCTAGATCCGATTAAATATAACATATACTTATTTTACATAAAATCTTATAAATATTATTTTTTATTGTGAATATGTAATTTGACATATAAAATAATATGTGTATATATATTATTAAACATGTATATATGATGAAAAATTAGAGAATCAATGATATTTTCGACCAAAAAATACAATTACTCTGTATATATTTGAACAGAGACACATACAAACATCATGAGTGAGTGACCACGAGACGAGTCAGATCGCGAGTCATGTTTGGTCCATACCCGACCCTAAATATTGACTGTGCCTAATTTTTGAACCCGAACTCGACCATAGACCCAACCCTTTTCAGTCCCAATTATCATCGAATCATACTGAGTGAGCGGGTAAGGTCGAGTCCTACTCACCCCTATAATATAGAATGTTGTTAATGTATAAATCTCTTACGATATATTTATTTTTTCTCTTCATAAGTATACTCAAGTTGAAATATTAAAATGAAACTAGTTTAGGAACTTCTCAGTTTCCTTGGGGTGTTTTCACTTTTCTGTTAATAGCTAAGGGAGTTACAGCGCTTAGATGTTACAGTAATTTTAAACAAAATTTTGGAGACAATTTTTTAAGTCGGCGTTAACAAAATACAAAAGAACAAACGGACAATGTAAAGACGTGACGCGAGCTTGTGTGATGACAATTAAAGACATTAATTTCTATTTGAAACTCTCTGCAATTAATATATTGTTTCAAATTTCCCATTTCAGAAACATGAAGTACATTTAGGAAAATTTTAACTCAGTGTTAAAATAAAGTTAACAGATTAAATTATATTTCAATGCTGACAGAGTACTTAATAAATTAAAGCTTTTCATTCACCTTATAAGCTTCCCCAAGCAATTTTAAGAACAAAGGCATCTACCTATTTGATGCTATGATGAATAACTATAAAAAAATCTTACAATATTAATGTGTATATATTTTGCTCTCTTCATAAAATAAATTTTAGAAAACAAATTACAATTAGCACTCTAAAATTGAAAATAAAATCATATCATAATAGAGCTTAATATGTATTCATATTTAATGTAAAAATATAAATTATAATATCTAACACTATTAATGTAAAATGTATCATTAAACCTTCATTTATATTACTTTTTTTATAATAATTAATTATGATTAAATATTAATGATAATACAAAAAATTCTTATATATTTTCATCAAGGTTATTCAAAATCAATTTATCATCGAATATTTATTCACATTATTCTCATTTAATTATAGTGGAGAGATCTACTTACCTCAAGAGTAAGTAAAAAATATATTACACATCTTCGTTATCAAATCTTGGAAAATCAAATTGTTTAAATTTACTTACCAATTCAAACCATTGAGTTTCTCAAAAATGAATGCATATGATGTATAATATGTTTTTCACTTACTCTCATCTTAGCTATCAATTCTTGGAAAATCAAATTGTTTAGATATACTTACTAATTCAAATCATTGAGTTTATCAAGAATGAATGCATATGATGTGTAGTATGTTTTTTCACTTACTCTCATCTTAGCTATCAATTCTTGGAAAATCAAATTGTTTAGATATACTTACTAATTCAAATCATTGAGTTTATCAAGAATGAATGCATATGATGTGTAGTATGTTTTTTCACTTACTCTCATCTTAACTATCAATTTTTAGAAAATTAAATTATTTAGATATACTTACTAATTCAAACTATTAAATTTCTCAATAATAAATACATGAATTTAGATTCCACTTAATGTTAAAAATATAAAAATAATGGAGGATAATAGTGGTAGGGTTGGGATGAGTGGTTGGGTAGATATATTTGTTTCTAACTTCATCTTGACCTTAACCCTTCACCTTCTCCACAACTAACCTACCAACCAACCAATCAATCAAACCCTAACACACCGTTTGGTTTCTCAGCCATGGAACCATCTTCCACCTTCACACCGTTCCTTCTCTTCCTTTCCATAACCCTCACCGTTCTCTCCACCGTCTCCGCCAATTCCGAAGGTGATGCTCTCTACACACTCAAACGGAGCTTCTCCGATCCCGATAACGTCCTCCAGAGCTGGGATCCCACACTCGTTAGTCCCTGTACTTGGTTCCATGTTACCTGTAATCAGAATAACCGTGTCACTCGATTGTAATTTCATCTTCTCTATCTCTTTTTCTATTTCATTATTGTATAATATTCATATTCATGTATGTTATGACACTTTTACACAGGGATCTTGGTAACTCTAACTTATCTGGACATTTGGTACCTGAACTTGAGAAACTGGAACATCTACAATATCTGTATGTGCCAAGCATAGTTTAATATTCACTGTTCATTTTTGTTTATTTCAATTTTCACAAGTATGTTATTGTGGTTTTTCTCTTCTTTTTTTGTTGATGTAGTGAATTATACAAAAACAATATTCAAGGAGTTATTCCTCCAGAGCTTGGAAACTTGAAGAATCTTGTTAGTTTGGACTTGTACAATAACAACATATCAGGCATCATCCCTCCTTCATTGGGGAATCTGAAGAATCTTGTATTTCTGTGAGTCTGGTTAATCTATCACTACTTTTGTTAGCTTGTTGGAACTGGATATGGCCTTTTATTGTTCATACTTAATCTGAATTGCTATTTTTGCCTCTAAGGATTTAGATCAGGGGTGTTCATGGTTCAGTTCAGTATTGAAAACCAAACGGAAACAAAATTACGGTCTAGATTCAGTTCACTAAACTGATTTAGATTCGGCTTTGGATTAGAGAAAATAGTTAAAATCTTTCTGTGACAAGTATTGTAGAACTTGTTTGGGTCATATCAGGATGCATGGTTTATTGAGAACATTTGAGGAATAAACATTATAGAAAACCCAGATTCTTTATTTTTAAGCCAAATCTGAAAAATACTTACTAATTCTGACTGGGAAAAGGTTGGTGCCTGAATCATGACTCATTCTGATTAATTTGAGATCCTTAAAATCATAACATTTGTTAACGTGATTCAATTAAAGCAAACTAAAGAATTTATAAGTTTCTGTTATAGTATAAAGTTTCCCAATCTATTCATTCCATGGTCTGTGACTGAGCTCAACCCAAGATCCTTCATTATAAACCTGTTCTAGTGAGTGAATGACCTAACTAGAGCCATATTCATATTTTTGGAGTTAAATTCTTTGACCTGTCCTTTTAGCCTTACCAGAGACTGTAATTTATTCCATTGATTATGGGAAGACAAGTCAAATTAGTCACTCAATCGACACAGGTAAGAAATTGAGTTATTAATCCCATTATTAACTGTTGGAAAGCTGCCAGTCTTTCATTTCAGCTTGACATGCCAGACATGGTATCTTGCCACGTTGCTGATAAGACTTCACTTCTCAATCGTAATTATTTTGTGGCATAAATTATTAAGCAGTGTGCATGTTTCTTATCAGTTTTTCTTTGCAGACGACTTAACAACAACCGGTTAACTGGCCCAATCCCCAAGGAACTTGTTGGCCCTCCAAACCTTAAAGTCGTGTAAGTCATTTTCTTGCCTTCTAAGTTTGATAAAACTATATAGTGATATCATGAAGATGTGTGCTAACAAAGAGCCTAACCATTCACTTTATGTTCAGGGATGTCTCCAACAATGACTTATGTGGAACAATTCCTACCTCTGGGCCATTTGAGCATATTCCGTTGAATAAGTAGGTCCCAAAATATCCTATCTAATTATCTCTAAGCATGTGGTTCTCTTATTCTCCCTGTGATGCTATTCATGTCAGTTACTGCTTTCGTATACAATTTTTCCCCTGGGATCGGAGTAATTAGCAATGAACATTTGATCCTGCTAATATGTGATGGTAATGTCTCTGCTTGCTGTTGTATACAATGAGTTTTATGACTTACAATGGGTAGACAATCACCATTCCTGTTGTGCAGTAATAGGAATGAAAATTTTGTTTTAATTAGATCCCTGATCCAGCCACATGCTATTCGATGAGCAGTCCTGGTGGCTGGTGAAATGTAGCTGTGATAATGGGAAACTATATTGGATTTTCTTGTTGTGTGAAGTCATTCATAGTTGTTGTTATTCATCTTTTTGGTGCATTGATTCTGAAGTTTGCCTTATGGAATCTAGCTACAGCATATTTTCTGCAAATTGACTGTATTTTCGCCCTCCCGTTACTTATTGTTGTTTTGTTTGAATGTTGTAGCTTTGAGAACAACCCTCGTTTGGAAGGTCCAGAGTTGTTGGGACTTGTGCCTTATGTCACAAACTGCTCGTGAATAATATGATGCTCCAGGATCTTTCGATGTGCGTTGAATTATATATATATGTATGCTAAAATCTAAGTTGATTACCTCATAGTGTAATGGGCAGTGGTAAATCTAATTCCTCATATATGTAAATCTTACATACAGTATTGTGATCTTCCAACGGTGCTTTGAGATCATGAATATCTATTGATGCAATAGTAGAAATGAATGGACTTGGTTAGCTATAAAAGATCTGTGAAGCTTTGCTGTTTCTTATCTTATTGGAATGCCATTTCCTTCAAATGAGTGTTGTGTGTCATGGCTAAGTTTAGTATTAAAATTATAAATCATTTTATAATGTGAGGAATGTCAACTTGCATCTAGGCAGAGACATTTTTAGCCGCATTTATTTTGGAGAATGGTTTGTGGGGTTCTCAATCAGTTGGCTTTGATTATGGAAATATTGGCTTGAAATGGCACTTAATTTTGATAACTATATTGTCTCGTTTTGACATTACCCTCAAATTGTGTGCACCCATCATTCATTATTGGAAAGCTCACATATGCTTCAGCTTGATGTTGTGCTTTATTATTAGTTTCAATGCTAGACTTTATATGAATGTACTCGAGTTCTATTTGCTTTATTTTCATTACTAGATTAACAAATCTTCTTTAACATTACATAAATAAATAAAAAGCACAAGATTTTTCTTTCTTATTTTTTCGAAAGAACACATAACATGCAATAAATATACTATGCCTTTACTATTACTTTGCAGCTCATTTAGTAAGTTAGTGTTAAATACCCCTTAAATTGGAAAAACTCTCCTCCTCCTGTACTAGAGAAGCAAGTTATGATTTTTTTCATGTGGTTTTAATGATAACATTGTCATATTATTATATTTAAGAGGATAATGTGACCATTTTAATTATACTTTTCTATTGTTTTTTGATGTATTCTCTTCTCCATTACCGGAGAGGATTCACACCTTGAAAAATATCCTTTTATTTTCCTGAAGATACTGACTGGTTCATTTATATGACATAGTATTGTTTTATCATATTTTATATTATTAACAATTGAACATATATTTGCATCTTGTATTCTATAATTTGTATCTATTGCATCGTGTGATATATATATATATATAACAAGTTTTGAGTAGAAAACAGAAAGTCAGGATGGCCGAGTGGTCTAAGGCGCCAGACTCAAGTTCTGGTTCTCGTGAGAGAGCGTGGGTTCAAATCCCACTTCTGACATTTTTTTTGTTATTTTTTTTATTTCTCTTTTGCTTCATTTCTTGAAAGTAAACAAAAATATTTACATATTATCTTTTAATAGATAACTTGTATTACTAGCACATATGGTAATTCACGTAAGTCTTTACATATTTGATTAATTAATTTTATGAAAGTACTTAAATATCCTATCAGCCCCACAATATTTATTATTTCCATGCGACAATGTGGTGTTGTCGTTGACCATTCACATCTTTTGCTTTTCATGCTTAACGTGACATGTTGCTATTCATGTAATTTTCTTACCAGGATCGCCATTTTATTCATATTTATGTAATATTAAATAAATTTTTTAATAAATAATAATAATTAACTTCATTGATTAAATACTAATAATAAATTTCAATAGTTAAATAAATAATAAAAGTCAATAGCCTAAACATATTTTAAAATATATTATTATAAAGTGTTTAAGAGGAATGCTGTTAGTTTGTTTTGTTTTCTATTTTTTCCCACCATGTACTAAAAAAAGAGGAATGTTGTGATCTTTTCTCTTGATTTGGATTGAAAAGTAGTCATGGTGCTATATTTGCGATTAGGGTTGTTCGAATACAGAGTAGTCCAAAAAGTAAACTGAAAACCGATCCAAAATGGATCGAGTCGCAAAAATTGAATGTGTTTGGATCGTATTGGATTTATTTTTTAAAGAACAGTCAGTCCAATCCGGTTTTTGGTTTCACCTCTTGGATCCAAACCATACTAAAATTGTTTAAGTGAAATCCTTTTAAGTATTTTTTCATTGTTTTATGCTTAATATTTTGTTAGACACACTATAATGGCATATATCTCTCATTCCTTCGCATAAAATACCTATGTGTTGCATGATAATGGTTGCTAAAAAAGAATATCACTTCATGTGAAAATGTTTCAATTGATTGGATCATTGTACTATTTTGACGTTTCTAATCTTACTAGTAAAAATATCAAATGTTTCTCCTTTGTATTTATGCAATATCAGTTTTCTGAGAAAATTTAGGTGAAACTTCCTTCTAAAAAAATTCATGTTACTTTTGGGTATCTACACACAATGTACTAGCTATAATCACTCACTCTCGTACTAATGTACATGCTACTAAGAAAATCCTTAAATCTTTTTAAATTTATTATTTAATAATTTACCAATTTAATTTTGATAATCTAGTAGTGAAGTGAGAATGATCATTAATACTACACTATCATTTCACATACATTGATATATTTTTTTATTAATTCTCTTTGAATTAATTAAAATAACTCTTTCTATACATATGCATGTCAACCTTGCTAAGCTATTCTTAATGCAATGATCACTAACTTCTCGAATTGACAGTTTAATTCCCTATCCATCAGAAGCAATAATGAGCTTCAAAGGTCTTAGCATATGGTGCATTTGGTTTGGTTTGTTTCAGTTGTCATTAGGAATAGAGAGGCAATACAAGTTTAATATACAACAAATACCTCGGAAACCAGATTGTGTTGATCATGTTGCTATTGTAATCAATGGTGAGTTACCTGGACCTACTATCCAAGCTGAAGTTGGAGATATTCTTGATATTGCAGTCACCAATAACCTCTCCAAAGTGGGAACTTCTATTCACTGGCATGGAATTAAACAGGTTTTTTTTTGTTTCCTTTAAATATCATTGGTTCTAACTTATAAGATTCTAATGGTTTATCATGTAAATAAACCTTTGACATGTTTTTTATGCAAGGAAAATATAGATTTCAATTCTATATCATTTATTATATCATATATGTCACCTTTATGCTGTTAAAAATATATTTGAGGGTTGTTCATGGTTATCAAATATTCTCATTCACTTCTTTACTCTCTGATGCTTTATTTGGTTGCGCAAGAGAAAATAAAAAGAGAGGAAGTGGTGAGAAAGAAATAGGAGAAATAGAGTAGATTTTTGTGATGTTTGGTACAAGAGAAGAATGAGAGAAAATGAATAGAAAGAGATATTTTATTCTCCTACTCTTTTGTTTGGTTGGATAGAAAGAAAAAAAAAAGAAATGATGTTATGGTTAAAATGACAAAAATGTCTCTAAAATAACGAGAAGATAGATGTTGTTATGGTTAAAATGACAAAAATATCTCTAAATATCAAGAACGTAGTGAGAGTAAAAGATGTGTAGTGATAGTTAGAAATATGCATATACATGTTATGATGAGGGGAGGAGTTTCTACTACTAATTTTCAATTTTGTTTTAAATATTCATTTGAATGATGAATAAAATAAAGTGAAGAAGAAAGTGACCAAATTTGATTCTTTTGTATGTTGTGGTTTGCAGTATGGAACTCCTTCCATCTCACAGTGTGCTATAAGACCAGGAGAAACTTTTCATTACAGATTTAAAGCTGAAAGGGTAAACATAATTAACATTTATTTTTCCTCATTTTGGTGTTTCTGTATTTGCTTAGTGTAGTTTATATGGTGCATGCAGCCTGGTACTTACTTCTACCATGGACACTATGGTGCACAAAGATCATCAACCTTTTACTTAGTGATTGGTGGCACAAAAGTTCACATCAGCAAGAGATTGGCCTCACCACCAAACACATCATTGAGAGGAGAGCGCTAAGAAATAATAAAGAAAAAACAAAACTTTTTTCTCGGGTAATGGAAAAGAGTCTAACTCATCTCATATGTTAAAATGGAATATAACTCTTCTCTCTCCAAATAACATTATTTATTATACAATTGTCAACCTTTAGGTCAGAAGAAAAAAAAACAGGAAAAAACCGAATAGTATAAGAGTTTTACAAACTCTCATTCTATATACATCCTTCATTTTCAATCATTATTGATTTTTCAAAGAAAAGTAGTACAAGTGAATAATGAATGATATGCCGATTGTATATAAATATTTATACAGATAGATATATAATACAATAAAATAAAAAAGGTTAATGTTGTAAACACTTGACATTTTTAGTCATTGGTGATTAATGGAAGAGGACAATACAAATGTTCATTGGCACCTAGTCTTGCAAACTCTATTCTCCATGTTGTGGTTGTGAAGAATGTGCACCTCATATTCTCCATGTTGAACCAAAGAAGACCTACAGGATCAGAATTGCAAGCTCCACTGCCTTGGTTTCTCTCAACTTTGCCATTGGGGTAAGTTTGTACCATTTCACTCTCTATTTCTCTTTATATTTTCCTTACTTACTACCCTCCAACTTCAACTATACTTCATGTACAGTTTATTTTTTTATACTTTGAAACCTGCCAATATGATTTCCTCTATCAATCAAATCATGCAAATTAATATTCATTAGAGTTAGAGATTTTATGAAAATACTCACAATTGTAAGTCTAATTAGTCATCCATCATTTTCTATATTTATACTATATATAAAGCTAAAACATGAAATAACTATAACTGTGGTATAATTTCTATTTTCCTATTTTGCCCTTACATTTTTTAATTTCTACAAAAAACCATATAATCCTAAGTAACTACCATTAGCACATTAACCATCTATCTCACCTTAAATTGAATTATAATAAATACATTTTTTTTAACATAAAGTACTTTTAATACAAAAACATTATAATTGCATAAAATAAAATATATAAAAATTAAATACTTAATATAATAAAATAAGAATGTGGGTTGTCTGTCGACACACTAGTAAATATAAAGGGAAAACATAAAATCATTACTCATGGAGTAATTTTAGTTTCCCTAATTTACCTTTCACTAAGCCAAAATATTTGGTAACTAACCAATGTGTAATTTTGATTTTTCAAATTTAGCTTTTAAGTCTTAATTAAAGCTAATATTATACTTTATTATTATTTTTTGTTTCCGGGCAGAAAAAATATAATTATTTCATATCTATAATGTTCACTATAATGGAAAAATTATGATTTCAATATTCAATAACAATACTCTAAAAATATAATTGTTTCTCAATTTCATCATATCAAAGAAAAATCATTACTCGGTTTATTATATTTACTAATTTATGCACTCATTATTAAAAAATAAGAATGTTTTGATAAATATTTCATGACGACTTTACGTAATAAGTTCTAATCATGAAATGTTTATTACATTGATTACAACCTAATTATTCACTTCATCTATAAAAATAAGTGCGAGTAATTTTCAACTGCAAATTAATGTATTTCACACTTATGTCATAATACTATACATTATAAATAATAAGAAAGTTGGTTGAACAGACACCAGAAATTTTAATATATTATTAACACCCTTGTCTGATAAATAAGATATCCAGTTTTATTATTTATACACCAACTTCTGAAAATCATATTTGGCAAGCATAGCATATGTTTATATTCATGGACTACCAACTCTTACTAGAAAAAGGAGACAATTGTAGACAGAGTAATAGGGGAGTGATAGCTATGGGAGAATAGCATGTGACAATATTGTCAGTACAAAGTTAAAAAATCACATTGAAATCTATCATCATAATATACAATTATAAATATATAAAATATTTCATTACATTTTTCAAAACTTGACATAAATGATAGACAGTGATAATAATTCACTGAGGAAGAGAGACAGAACAATGCATGTGAGTCACATGTGTAAAATACCAGATTGTGGGTAAGATAACAAAATTATCACAATCAAAGTATCAATGATAGGAAAAGCACATGCTTATAAATAATTAATGAAAAATGTGTATTGTATGGTAATAAATGATTGATATGATGGAAATTTTACTGTGAATAGCTTAGGTGTGAATTGATACATACCTTATTTGATTATTTATTTGTGCTGTATAGTGTCACAAATTGGTGGTGGTGGAAGTAGATGGAAACTATGTTGAACCATTTACTGTTGATGACATAGACATATACTCAGGTGATAGCTACTCAGTACTTCTCACCACAAATCAAGACCCAAAACAAAACTATTGGATCTCAATTGGTGTTAGAGGAAGATTTTCAAGAACCCCACAAGGCCTAACAATACTTCACTACAAAACAGTACCTGACTCAGTTTTACCAACTCTTCCACCCCCTATCACACCTAGATGGAATGATTTTGACCGAAGCAAAGCATTTATTAACAAAATTGTTGCTAGAATGGGAACACCAACACCTCCAAAATTATGTGACAAGAGGATTTTCCTTCTAAACACACAAACCTTAGTTGATGAAATCATTAAATGGTCCATAAACAATGTCACATTATCATTACCAAAAATTCCTTACTTAGCCTCTATTAAGTTCAACTTAAAGGGTGCCTTTGACCAGAAAAGTCCACCTGAAAACTACCCAGATAATTATGACATATTCAAACCACCTTTGAATCCTAGTACTAACGTTGGAAATGGGGTTTATATGTTTCAAATGAACCAAGTGGTTGATGTGATACTACAAAATACTAATAACTTGTTAGGGTATAGAAGTGAGGTTCACCCTTGGCATATGCATGGTCATGATTTTTGGGTTTTGGGTTATGGAGAAGGGAAGTTTCAGCCTGGTAAAGATGATGCTAAGTTAAACTTGAAGAATCCACCATTGAGGAACAATGCAGTTCTCTTCCCTCATGGATGGACAGCACTGAGGTTTAAGGCAGATAACCCTGGGGTTTGGCCTTTTCATTGCCATATTGAGCCTCATTTGCATATGGGAATGGGTGTCATTTTTGCTGAGGCTGTTCAAAATGTCAATAACATACCCAAGCAAGCACTAGCATGTGCTCTTACAGGGAAAATCTTCATGAACAATAGTAAACAAAACTGAAACTACCCACAACTTGTTTAAGTGTAGCTTTCTGTATTATAGGATTAGTCCCTTGTTTATGTGTTACGCATAAGTTTCACTAGTTATGTAGGACAACATGTGTGCTGCAATGCCTTTAATACAGTTCAAGTGTATGTTTCCATATACTATGTAATAATATGTACTAAAAGAGAATAAACAAACTAATGTGTTTAAATCAGTTCAATTTGTATATAATAAAGTGTCCTACCTGATTAAAGTTTTTGGCATATAAGACTGCAAAGATGAAAAATAACTGACCAAATGAATAAACTGAAATGTGGTTAATTAATAGATAGTGATGAGCAGAAAACAAATCTTCAATAATAACAGCAATCCAATCTTATTTCTTGAGGTAGAGTTGGTTACACAGATTACTCCAGGCCACATATTCTACCCAAAGTCGAAATTTCAATAAAACCATTTATCCAAACATACCATGTCGTATAAAACACTATAAATGCAGGTGCCAACCTGCATCCTTAGTGTACAAAAAATATTTTCTCATAAAGTCTTATTTATAGATTTATAGAGAACATGACCAAACGAAATTATTTTTAAGTCCATGTAACATAATCGAATCTGCGATGAAGCTCTTATTTGGTGGCCTGCGCAATTATATTACTCAGTGAACTTGCCTCCTCTTTGGCAGCTTCCACTAAATCCTCCTGCAACTCATACCATAAGATCAGAATTTTGTTAAACACAAGGTTACAAAATATATAGGATATGTGGAAGGACTCATTTGCATTCATACCTGTGCAGCTATCAGTCTCAGAGTTGTTCTCTTGCTAGTCTCCTGCATTGCTCCGGCGAGCAAAATCTCGTCCAATAAAAAATATGCCTGCTACCACCAATTCAACTTTACCACTTAATGTTTATCTTCCATTACAGCATTCTCATTCTTACTTAAAGGAGTTATAAGTTTATAAAAAAAAAGGTATAGACACTGATTGATCACAAGGTAGACTACAATATAACATTAGACTATAAAATTTAGCTTCCTTAAGGAGATACCTAAATATAACTGATGTGTTCACATTTTATGTTGAGATTTCAGATTCAAATTTAATAAGAATCAGAGAGAACAATGTTCATGAGAAGAGTTGAATCACCTTATGGAAATTAAAGATTAAATCCAGCTCACAAACCTGAAAAGAAAAGTAGGAGAGAAACTAATTCTGGGTCTAAAATATGTAGGCAGTTTATCAAGAACTATATTGTTTCAAGAGTTTATGAGACTGACACTGCCGAAATAGCGATCCAGTGTCTCAACATAATGATGAATAATGGAGAGGGTCTCCAATTCATTGTCCTCTTGGTCATTGCAGATGCAGAAGTAGAGGCTAGCATATCTGAACAATAACCAAAACAAAAACAGACTCTCAATTACAGGTCAATTTGTGATGCATCATAAGCAACCGAAAAGTAAACATTTTCTGAGTTACCAACCTTTTATAAACAACTTTGAGTCCCCTCCACTCCACAAAGTTGCATAGCTTTGGGGCTCGAGAGATAATTACACCACTTAGCTCCCGAATTACCTTCCGAAAATGAACAAGAAACAGCCTCAAATACACATAGTTTGAGCAGAGGAAATCAATATTCAAAACCCATGTCACATCATGCAACTAAGCAGTTTTTATTGAATTGAAGTACCATGAAACATTAACATAATATACACATGATGGAGGCACATGTAATTATTATTTGGTCACAACAGTATTCTGGTGTGCATTGTTATGATACTAAGTTCCTAACCAATGTCACAACTACAACACAAAAATGTGAATCCATATATTTAAGTATATAAAAGACACGACAATCAAATCTTAATCTCATTAGATGGATTCGACTACATTAATCGAATAATGTTATAAATCATGTTGAACACTAAAACGTTCCTAATGGTATGATACCTTGGATCTTTCCTTTTGAGAGTATGGTGAGTACCACTTTGCAAGCCTCACTTTTCCTTGTCTACTAATGAGAAGCACAAAGTGAATCTGCAATCAAAACCAGATCAAAAAATATATATATAAAATAAAACTTCAATTCGATGTATTAATATAATACACAAATGAATACGTATGATATAACACTACCACCATAAATCAAACCTATTTTCTCAGGAATGGGGTATGGAGTTAATTATATATTCAGATAGGTTCATTGAAATGAATCACATAATTAATTATATTGAATTTTCAAAGGATGAAAGGGATATAAAACATTAAAAAATGAAAGTGACAAGTGAGAATGAAAAACGATTACCATTGATGTGAGTTTGGGAGGACACAATTCGCTTTGTAACGTTTATATATATATTGAAACCAAATCTGATGTAGTTAACAGATCCCAACCTTGTTGTCTTATATAAGTCTCCAAAACATAACTCTCCTTAGTGTATTTGCCATATCTAACTTAATGAAGACCGATCCAACACGTCATATTTAAAGACAATTGGAATGTATGATCAAATGAGGAGCATATGTTTTAAAAAAACAAATATATAAGTTTCTATCGTAAATTACAATTTTTAACTATATAATATACTAATTACATTGATAAATGTAATATTCTCTTTCTCATTTTAATTGTTCCTTTTAATTTTTATTAATTATTTTTTATTGAATTCTCTTATCAAATAAGGTGTGCTAATGTTGAATATAAATTGTAAAGAGTATGTTGTCAAAATATATTATTATACATTAGTAATTGATATATTTAATGATTATCTTAATATGCGTGTATTACACCAAAATAACAACTAAAATATGATAAAATTTAATACCTTTTAACTCAACATTTATGAATTTGTAAGTTAAATACACTAATCGTGTATTGATAAGTTAAATACATTAATTATAAATATATCAAAAACCCTTTTTAATAGAAAGTTATATTTTGAACCCTTTGTCCTCATACATAAGTGATGAACTTTAAAAAAATCATCGATTTAAAGCTAAAGTTTAAATAAAAACCTTTTCCTTATACTACTTACCATTTTCTTCCCCACATTAGGAAAACCCTTTAGGGCAGGAAAAGTTTCAAAAGAATATTTTATCGGTATATATTATTAGTGAAAATATTTATACATGTTTAATGTATTATTCATAATTTACTAATACTATTTTTTCTTCTAAAGAGTAATCACGATTAAATATAAATGATAAATGATACAATAATAGTATATAAAAACTCTTATAATGTCGATATATATATTTTTTTCTAATCTTTTATTTGATATTTTTAATAATTTATACTTTATGATTATTTATTTATTTATTACTAGTATGTTGGATGGTAGTAACGTGTGTGTCAGTCCAAAACTTTATTTTTCTCTTTTACATCACACGTGATTATTTTGTCACACACGTAATAGTATAATAATTATTTAAGAATTCTAAATTGCGAAAAATGTATCAAAATTAAGTTAATATTGTTTTATTTTGTAAATATCTATATTCTAATTTTATTAGATTGGCAAATAAAAACGAGATATATAAAGAAGTAAGTAGGAATTTTATAAAGAAAAAATGGAAAGTGAAATAGAAATGATAGAATGATGAAATTAGGGTATATTTGAGATTTGACATTAAATGCATATGAAAGTGGGTTCCTTGCAATAACTCAATACATACGTTTATGTTTATGTTTTATATACAGCAAACGATAAGGCTCACGCGGTCCCCACACAAACAAAAAAGATAGAAAGTTAAAGTCTTAAAGAGATAAACAAGTAACAGCAAACATTTATTAACAAACAAATAACTAATTATAATTATTAATCCAAGTTTAAGAAGAAAGATCGAAGGATTAACATTTATAAATATTAACATCCCTTTTTGTGAATTTGGGGTAGAATGCATTTTAAGATTATTATAGCTATATTTGTCTATGATTATCCTATATGAAATTGTACTATGAAAGAAAATAAAGGCATCAAAATGAATAGATAAAATTTTACTTTATTTCTTAGTTTATATTTTTTTTGTAAATTAAACTTTTATCCAAACAAACTTGCCTATAAGAAACCATATAAACCCAAAATAAACAAAATACTCTTCTATGATCGCAAGAGGAGAGATTCATTTAATCCAAAAATCAAAAAGTAAGATTTCTAAACTTAATTCATATATTAATCATCAATTCTAAGAAATTTAATGGTTTAGATCTGCTCTTTAATTGAAATAATTAGATTTTCTTAAAATTGATGACTAAAATTAGGAATAAATGAATCCCCACGTATAATACTTCAATCACAGCTCATTGAATCTTGGGGTTTTATTTATTTTAAAGTTAGTAACCCCACAAATGAAATGACCCATCACCACTTTGACATTCACCAATTACAAAGAGACCCTTCTCTCTCTCTCTCAAAACACACTTATAATAATGCAAATGTTATAAGCAAGATAATGCTTCAAATCATGTCCCTATTCTCTTTCTCTCTTTCTTCACATCTTCCTCCTCCTTCTCTTTTATCTCTTACTTTCAATACTTCCTCTACCCTCTTATTTGACCCTTTGACCACACATCAACACCCACTTCTTGATCTTCTGGTAAGGGTTCTCTCATGGATAAAAATCTTGTCTTTTTTCACTCTTTCAAGCTGTTTGGTCAATACAATTTGTGGGTTTTATTTATTTCTTTTCTTGTTGTTTGATTTTGTTGTATTGGTGCTGGTTCCATTACCTTGTTGATCTAAAGTTTTATTCTTTTCTTATCTTATTGTTATCAGTTCATTTTTTAAATATGTTTGGCCTTAATTATTATGGTGTTTTTTGAATGGTTGATTTATTCTTATATTATCTATACATGATTTGGGTTGATTAGTTTTCTAATCAGTTTTGGTTATATGATATTCATTGGAAAAACTTTCTTGTCAAACTTGCCTATGTTCTTTCAGCCGCAGGCTGTTTGATGATAGGTATATGAAAGAGTTTTTCGTTTGAATTATTGTTGAAATATGTTCTGTTCTTTATTTGCTTGTTTTTTCATGTTTAATTTGTGGATGTTTTAGATCTGTTCAAATATGATACCTTGATCTAGTAAGTGTATTGATGAATTGGAATTTTCAGATCAAATGCTTTAAATCAATGATTTGATTTGTTGTTTTTTCACTATATATGTCCATATTTGTTTTACCTTTTAGCTTATATTCATTACTTTTGCTTGATGATAATAAAAGATTTTATATGCTAATAAAAGCTGGCTGACTCACTAATCTTTTATACTTGGTGTATATTTAATGCTTTTGATATGGGAAATTATTTGATCTTAGTTCCACCTTAATTCTTCTCATTTTTGTGCATTTGACAGGTGTAAAGTGCTTTAATTTGAACTCTTGAGAATTTGTTGACTAGTGTTGGTGTATAGTGCTGAAGGAGGGTGATATTTGAAGCAAACTCGCTTCATCCGAAGTTTACAGGTTGAATCCATTTTTTCTAAACATCTAGGCTTTCTTTGGGGTTATATTTCTCTACGAAAAGATGATGATGTTTGAAGACATGGGGTTTTGTGGCGATTTTGATATGTTATGTGGTGGTTCCCTTGGAGAAGGGGATGTTGCTGTTAAGCAATCTGAAGCAGATGCAGTTGTTGAGGATGATTATAGCGATGAAGAACTTGATGTGGATGAGCTTGAGAGGAGGATGTGGAGGGACAAGATGCTTCATAAGCGATTGAAGGAACAAAGTAAGGCTAAGGAAGGAATTGATGCATCAAAACAGAGGCAATCCCAAGAACAAGCAAGGCGGAAAAAGATGTCTAGAGCTCAAGATGGAATATTGAAGTACATGCTGAAGATGATGGAGGTCTGCAAGGCTCAAGGATTTGTTTATGGGATAATTCCTGAGAAGGGAAAACCAGTGACTGGAGCATCTGACAATCTTCGTGAATGGTGGAAGGATAAGGTTCGATTTGACCGAAATGGTCCAGCTGCCATAGCTAAGTACCAAGCAGATAATGCAATCCCAGGGAAAAATGATGGATGCAACTCTATTGGCCCAATGCCGCACACCTTGCAAGAGTTGCAGGACACAACATTGGGTTCTCTCTTGTCAGCACTCATGCAGCACTGTGATCCCCCTCAGAGGCGGTTCCCATTAGAGAAGGGCGTTCCTCCACCATGGTGGCCCACAGGGAATGAAGAATGGTGGCCACAAATTGGTTTACCTAATGATCAATGCCCTCCTCCTTATAAGAAACCTCATGACCTCAAGAAGGCATGGAAGGTTGGTGTTCTGACTGCAGTTATCAAGCATATGTCTCCTGATATTGCCAAGATTCGCAAGCTTGTGAGGCAGTCCAAATGCCTTCAAGATAAAATGACAGCCAAGGAAAGCGCTACCTGGCTTGCCATCATCAATCAAGAGGAGGCCCTGGCTAGAGAACTCTATCCTGATTATGTCCCTACATTATCATCAGCTGGAGGCAGTGGATCTTTGGTCATCAATGATTGCAGTGAGTACGATATTGATGGGGCGGAAGATGAGCCAAGTTTTGATGTGGAGGACCGAAAACCAGAGAATCTTCATCCATCCAATCTTGTGATGGATAAAATGAGGGGAAGGCTGCTAATGCCAGTGCAGCCAGTTCAGAGACCTTCTATTCCAATCAAGGGAGAGGTGATCACAAACTTAGATTTAATGCGAAAGAGGAAGGTCTCTAGTGACTTTAACATGATGGAACAAAAGATTTACACATGTGAACATCCTCAGTGCCCTTACAGTGAAGTTCGCCTTGGTTTTGAAGACAGGTCTTCCAGGGACAACCATCAATTGAATTGTCCTTATCGAAGCAATTCAGCAGAATATGGTGCTCCAAATTTTCATGTTAATGAGGTCAAGCCAGTTATATTCCCTCAGTCCTATGTTCAACTTCAACCCAATACCACATCACAGCCTGCTAATTTGGTTCCATCTTCATTCGATCTAACTGGACTTGGAGTTCCAGAAGATGGCATGAAAATGATCGGCGACCTTATGTCGATCTATGATACAAATGTTCTTGGAAACAAAATTGGAAATTCTTCCACTGGTCTCGTGGCTGCAGAAAATCAAAACCTTCCTCCTCCTCAACCCAGCATTCAGCAACAACAAGACAATTTCTTTCCTGGTCAAGGAATGGTGATGGAAGGAAACTTCTTCGCAAGAGAGGAAGATCAGTTTGACCGGTTCAAGGCCATGAACTCTCCTTTCGAAACCAACCACAACAATAACAACAATTTCCAATTTATGTTTGGTTCCTCTTGTGATTTGACATCCTTTGATTTTAAGGAGGATATACAAGGAGTAGAGATGGATCCACTTCACAAACAACCAAATGTTTCAATATGGTATCAGTGAAAGTGACAAGTGAAAACATATATATCATGGACTTAAGGGTTTGGATGCCTTAATCATGTGAAGTTAGTTCCCTTGACTCAAAGGCTGCATTTTTTTTATCTTAACATATATATAACCCTTTAGGTCTATTAGATATTTTATGTTAGGCATGTCTGGTATGGGTTAATAAATCATGAATGTTCCCTTTTTGTGTCTTGTCAGTGTAGTCCTGTAGTTGGCACTATTATTAAATGTATGAATGTTATATAAATAAGATTTTAGTTCACTTATAAAATTGTAATTCACTATAATAATAATAATGTTAAAGTATCTAAATGTGTGACCTTATTATGGTTGGATGTATATATAGGAGTTTTGTCTTTTATTGTACCTTTTTTGTGTTGTGCTTATCTTCTTCTCCTATGTGATGAAATGGACCCCATAGTAGTTTGTTAAGTTCCATGTGTTTTTCTCATTCAATTGCGTGAACAACTTGTGTGCTGGTTGGTGGGGTCTTATTTTCCAAGTCTACGGTCAATATCCACAACCGTGCATTTTTATTATTCTTCAATAATTCTTTGAAAGGGTAATATTTATAATTCTTGCCTTGTCTCTAAGTTACTATAGTGTTCAATAACAAAATAAATTAGTTTCTAACTTTAAAAAATGAGCTTTTATTGTTCAGTCAATAAACTATTAGAACAGTTTTGAAAAATTGTATTAGTTACTGTAAACTAAAAAAACTGTGTTACTTTTCTTGGTTCACCTTATTTATGAATAAATAAAAATATTGCATATCTAATTATAAATAAAATATTAAAATAAAGGAATGAAAATTATGATTTTAATTATTTATGTATTTAATTACTTCAATTAATAAATAATAAATAAATATTGTATATATCTTTTAGTTATTCTTCAAATTTCAACTAATTATTACAAAGTTAATTTTGTCAAAGAGAACTAGTTTAATTAGCTACCTATATAACTACAAACTTTCAATTACCTTTATATTTATAAGCTGTCAAGATTCTTCATATGTTTGAGAATTTTTAGACGACCAAACATGGACGATTTGACTACTTAATCTACCCTTCTCAATTCTTATGTTTGCATGTTTTATAGTAATTAGAAAGGGATGTTTTCAAATATAAAAATGCAAATTAAAGAGTATAATTTTAAATATTAAATGTGTTATTTTTTGATATTATTATTTTTAACCATTAATTAAATCACACCAGTTAACAATGTAAGATGGCTCAAGTGTCATCAAATTCAGTGAAGTAATAAAATGTTTGGAAAAGGTGGAAGGTAAGTAAAAGGATAAAAGTCTGCAAGTGTGTCACCACTTGTCAGTTGTCAATACTTTTGTTGTTAAAGAATAATTTTTATCATAAAACTTATGGAGTAGATATCAATTTCCTTCTAGAGTAAGTTTAAAAAACTTACTCCATATCTTAGTCATCACTAATTTAAACCATTAGATTTTCTTAGAATTGATAACTAAAAAACTTACTTTTGGAGTAAGTGAATGCCCACTTATATTCCAAATATTTCATGCATAAATATCTTGAGACATACTGGACAGAGAAATATTATGAAATATAAAGTAAAATAGAAAGACAATTATATAATTCAATTTAGGTTTATAATAATATTGTTATCCTTAAAACTAAGAGTAAAATAAGGACGGCCTTAAACAACATAAAAATTTACTTTATTTCTCTCTTCCCAATTTCTTTTCTCACTTATTTATCTCTTATTACTTTCTCCACTACTACTATATGAAACCTATTTGACTCACTCAAACTCTGATATAGCTCAGGGTACAACATTCCTATGATAGCCACTTTGATCATATAATGACTACTATGAAAGGGGCAAACTTTTTTGTACCATAAAAAGCACAACTACTTCTGTAGCATGTGTGACTACATGAATTACCATGAAACTCTGAAACATACTTTGAGTTTTCACATGAAACAAGCACCACCATTTGATCAACTATTATGTCTATAGACATATGTTAAACAAAATTCAATATCAATTGTAAATGAAACTATACTTTAATTTGAGCCACAAATAAATAAATAAGCTAAGTCAACTGTTTGAAATATCTTTACTTTTCTTTTTCCAGACTTTGCTTATTAGCTCCTGCCAGATTTAAAAAGTGCCAATCATTTAACTTTACACTAACTTCCCAATAATTTAAACAACTGTTGACTTGGATGGTATATTATACAATATATATATATATATATATATATATATATACACTTTGGTGTTTAAATTGTGGCTGTTACATAAGGATCTGAATCTGATTATTAACACACTAAGCAATAAAATTTTATAGGCTTCTTTTTTTGCTTTGTCTTAAATATAAAGGAAGACAACGGCATAGCTGGCCATATGATTTCTTTGCATGTGGTGTTCATGCATTAGCCTACAATACCAGAAAATTTATCATACATTAGCAGCACCAATATATGAATGTAGTGATATATTTTTGTAAAGAGTTTGTAATATCTATGCAATATTAGTGTAAAAATTTATATATAATTGATATGTGTAAGTGTGCATAGGTCTTTTTCTCTTTTAATAAAAAATATTAAACTATAACAAAGTTTATTATATAGACAATTATTGGAGCTACATGTAGCAGAATTATAATTAACATAAAAGAGAATGAAGTAGGGTCCTACTTATTATTATGACATCCACTTTTGTATGAAGTTTGGAATATGAAAAGTGCATCTTTCAGTTGTCACATTAGAAATCAACCATAGTGCAACCCACTTTCAAAAAAATAATGACTCCCTAGCTATAGTGGAGCATCTATCTCAGCTTAAATTTGATAAGAGATGTGGATGGCAAATATATCCAATTCAAAATCATTCTATATAAAATGTAATACCTTTTGATGAGTAACATCATGGTGTCCTTTTCTTTTCACCTAAACTATCCCCTCTAAAATATATTTAACTATTTAAGCCAGACATCAGATATTAAATAGTGATTCCAAAAGTGGAGGGACCTCTTTTTTGTCAACAGTGGTTGCTTCTGCATCAATCTCTATGATTGGCCCAATATCAAAACAATGGGTTATAAATTATTAGGGTTGAGATCTTGTCAGATACTGGACTGTCCAGTACTGGATTGTGAAACACAAAATCATTTGTAATCTTAAAAATTTATTTTAATTTAAAATAATTTAAAATTTGGACCATTAAATTTTTTTAAATAACATATGTTATTATCTTTGCTTCCATTTCCAAATAATTTCCATAAAATAATTTAAATAACATTTGTATACTGAGGATCCGGTAAGGATCCATTTCCAAATTATTATGTTATGTAGCTTCCATGTGATAAGATTTTAACTAGAGTTATCCATTATTTTCTTAATTTATGTTGTATAAGATGTTGAAAACTTTACTTAAAAAGGTGTTAATCTATTAGTACATGGTGCTAATAGATCATTAATTATTGTTGAGTTTCAATGGGTGATAGAAATGATAGATGAACATAGGAGGATATTTCTTAGATGAATATAACATACATTTGATTGATCAATAGTTAGAGGAGTACTTTGGTGGGTTGAAGGGTCTAGATTTTCATATATAGTAGAACACCCTTCAGTACCACACATCTTACAATGAACATCATAAGTCCTATTTATATGACCCCTCAAGAATCTCATGAAACTTCTAGACAATACATGTTATATCTATCATAATGTAATTTATCTAGAATCCTTTAGACACAAACTAAATATTATGCATTTCCACATTCTTATAGAAGTCTCTAGAAACAAAACTAAATATGTCACATTCATATAGAAGTCTCTAGAAAGTTGTGGCACATTTCAACAATTATGTATTGTAGTAATTCGATCAAAAGTTTAATTCCTAAAAACAACATTGACCCTTATTGGCATAGATAATTGTGTATCCATGAAAAATTAATTTCTTATATAATTAGTGAGAAAATACTTTTAGTTATACTATAAATCAGGTTCCCTTGTGTAAATTTTAGTGTGTCACATACATCTAGAAACCAAATAATATTACTTTTTAAATTACTGTTTGCACCCTAAACTCTAAGCAAATATTATTTGTAATATGAATGAGTTCAATGCTTACAATGATCACTTTAAAAAACGTTTTACTTAACCACAAATTCATGAATAATTGCTATATACTGAAATAAAAAGTCTTATAGAAAAGGTTATAGGAAAAAAAAGTAAAAAATATTGTTTGCTTTGTTTCATAGCCCCATCAACACCCCCTATTTAAGGTATCCAATTCTTTTTAATTATTTTATTACAACTAAAAGGTATCTAGAAATAACAAGGAATAACAAGTTGAAAGAAAATTAGTTTTAAAAATTGGAAAAATATAGTTTGGAATATTTAACTAGAAGGGGAATAAGATGGTGAGAGAGAAAGCATGGTAGAATATTACTAGAAGCCGAATAACTGAATGCTTATACTTGTGATGGTGCAAAATTAAATTAGGTATAAGATGCCAACAAAGCTGGTCAAATAAACATATAATATGCATTATATTACGAGAAAAAAATATATAAATATGAATTTTATTTACCATCATCATATTATTTATTATTTATATTTAATCATTAATGACTATTCAAGAAAATAATTCAAATGAATGAGATATAATATACCGAGTGTGTATAAATTTTTACAATATACATATATATTACACTCTTATACTATAAGTTGGAGAAACATACTAAATTTAATGAGTGTAATATCTATATACCGTAAGTGTAAAGATTTATATACAATCATCACATTATTCACTATTTATTAGATTTTTTTTGATGAGTAAACCATAATTAAATATAAATGATATATGATACAATAACAATATATAAAATTCAGTGAGAGCATATACTTTAATTTGTATAATTTCATTTCTTTATCTTGTGCGGTGTAGAGGTACCACTTCTAAAACCAATAAAAAAAGACCACTCTCAAACAAAATTAGGAGTGACGTCTCCATCATTAATTCTTCATTATTGACAATCACCTATTATATGTCATATTCCCATTTAATGTTCTAGTCAACATTGATTAGACTACAGTAAAATATTGTCACTAATCACTAACCAGTTCACATAACTGAATTTTTAATATCGAGTTTATTAGAAAAGGGATAAGATAAAAATTATAGTTGATTATTTAGATTTAATTAAATAATTAATATTATATTAGTATTTCTAAAATGTTTTTGTGTTACATTAGTATTTAGAAATGAATGAATGAAAAATGAATAATTTTATGTTTATTACCTTGTTAGTTTATCAATTTTCTTAGTAGTAGATTAATTTCCATAGTGTTCTGGATAGAGTGATATTTGCACTCACCGTATAGAAAATACTTTGTTGATAGATGTAAAATCAAGAGAACCCATGCACACACAAAAAATCTATAGTTAAAAATATAAAAAAAATTAATTTGAAGGAAAATAAAAACTATTTATCAATGTTAAATATTTCACTTTCTTCTGAAATTTTGTATATTTTATTTCTTAATCAGCGACTAGCAAAAATGATAAACACTTTGTTTTTAAAATGTAACCAATCTGACTTAAGATCCGGCTGTTTGGTATTTTTTAAAGTGATTCTCCCAACAAAAAAACAGCTTCTTCTAAAAATTTAAGTCAAATAATAAAATCGATTTGTGACATTATTATTAATGGCAGCATAGTGCAACTTTCACTTGTGGTTCTGTTATGGATCCTCAAATGGAAAATCTTAGTGCAGATGGGGATTTTGTGTATATGGGTCTTATGTATTGTGCATGATGTTTTAGGGATACAAATTATTATATGGTATAGGATTATTAATTTAGAATAAATTTATCTACTTTTAAATCATATCTTCATCCTAAATCATATAATAGTTTCTAGTTTCCTCTGAATGAGTTTTGTCACAACAATCAACATTAATACATTATACATTTGAATTGATTTTTTGTAGTTTCATGTTAGGATTTGTCTAGGCTAATTAACTTGTAAACCAAAAAATTGAAATCATATATGTTTGGGTTGATTCAGTTCAATTATTATAATATAAAAGAGCAGGATTCAAATTAAAACAAAAAAAAAATTAGCTTGTTGGATTCAATTCAAACCATTACATCCTACAAAATGACATGACATTATGTTATATACACCATAGTATTTATATGCTAATTATATCAATTTCAGCTTGTTTTCTAATTTTTTTTAACACTATAGTTTTTATATATATTATCTTAACGACATCATTCTAAAAAAAATTAGTCCCGGCAGTCCCAGGTGTTACAAAAAAGGCGTTCGAGTTACGAGAAGTTCCCCTTTGTGGAAAATAAAATATTGCAAATGTATTTAAGCTGGTTAATGACATGTTCAGTGTATTCACGGACTTATCGTCACATGTCAGGGCTGAAGTGTTACAGAAGTGGTAGTATATTCATATTTTTTCTTAATAAAGAATAACATAGAGATTGTTTCCTAGCATTAATTATAGGTGGAGAGTGGTTTGAAGGAGTAGGAAGAGAGTGAGTGAGATAGAGCTAAGTCATAGTAAGAAGGCTAAATAAACCAACCAATAATCTCTAGTAGTAGTTGGATTCATTGGTGGCTATGATTAATGAAGGAATTCTTATTATGTGGAATCACATGTTCTACCTTCATAGTGGTGGTGACGAAATTAATCCATTATTTGGATGAATATCATTGCTTTTTGAGGAGCTAGTCTAGTGCACTAAACAAACACTTTATACAAGTTTTATCCTTCAAATAGTTCCTTTTTCTTTGTCTATGTACTCTTCTTTATCAAGACTTAAACTTTAATTCATTTCTTAATTAGAACTACAACCCACTTACCACTACAACAAATTATTGTTGATAAATTAGACTAAACTCCCCTTTTTAGAATAGATTCTCATCCATAGCTTTTTCCATAATCACATGTCAAGCATAGTGGAAAATTATTATTAAGTTCGTTAAAAATTACTTTACAACTTCAGTATTTATCTATCTTATGATAAAACCATATAAAAATGATATATTCTCTAAATTAATATGACAGAAGTATGGAGAGACATGCTCCATAGTCCATACCATACACAGTTCAGTTGGATAGTTGGATCTATATTGTGTTTGGTTTATACATTTGGTCCACAATGTTGAAATTGCATTATATGTAAAAAGAGGATAAAATGGGAGAGACTCACTTTTGCATTGAGATGTACAAACATTAGAAGAAAGTTTGTGGTAAAAAATTAAGCAAAGTCAAAAGTGCAAGTCACCATTAACCAAGGTAACATAATAAATTAATAAAATAATACTATTATTGTAGTTGTTTTGGGTAATTGGGAACAACCACTGAATCTGTCTTCAGTCTTTTATAAGTCTTCCTCAAAAATAATAATGGTTAAAAAAATTAACTGATATATCATATTTTTATTGGGAAAATAATAATGGTTAAAAAAATTAATTGATATATCATATTTTTATTGGGGCGAGACAAAATACTAATAAACCGTTTTAGATTTTATCCGTTTTTGTTTTTACTAATCATATAAGACCCACCTACCATTTTTATGACATGTTGTTGTCTTCCCCAGAACTCTTTCTTCTTCTTACTATCACTCCATTCTACTACTCACTTTCTTAATCATTTCTTACCTACACATATTGCATTGTACTATAACTACTTTCTTCTTTGGATTCATATCCTTCTCTCCTCAACAGCATTCTTTTTTAACAGTACAAATTTAGTGCTGTTCTGTTGTTTCTAGTGATTTGGTTCTTGTACTATTCTTGGTCAGCATAGTTGCTGTTGCTTAATAATTCAGGTGTATGAATAAGAGGTAAGAATGCATTCATTATCTTATCTCTTTCTTTTTATAAGAACAAAATTTGGTTGTGAACTTTAGAACTAGTTTTATTCTTTAATAATTATAATGTTTGGATATGTTGGTCACTGATGAATTTAATTATTGCCAGTTGACTCAGTCAACGCTTTCAAAATTTTCATTTTTTTTCAAACTTGAGATTAGTAATTATTGAAACAAAAAGTGGTATCTTGCTTCATTGTTGACATTTTGGCCTTTATATGTATGTGCATTACATTATAGATTTAGGGGGATTTGTAAGAGCTTACTGATAACTTGTTGGACTTATGAGAATAACTTATTTTTATAAGCTTATGAAAATAGTTTATAATCTTCAAAGTTTTTTAGTTTATTTCAACAAGTTTATTAGAAAAGCTTATAAAAATAAGCTTCTTTTAGCTTATTTCAAGAAAGCTTATTGAATAAGCTCTTAATTGAGTTCTTTACTGCAAAATTTGATATTCTGCACTCAAAAGTTTGATATATACCTGTACCTTTATTCTTACATCCAATGTGGTACTTTATAAGGTCGTATATGTTGTTGTTGATGAATGGAGTAGGAGCTATTGGGAAAGGCATGCAGGCTATTTGGTTGTTATTTTTGTTGTTGGTAATGGTGGCTATTGCATTGGGGAATTCGGATATTGAGGCACTCCTTAAACTCAAGAAGAGCATTCAGAATGACCCTTCTGGACTAGTTGTTAATTCTTGGGATTCTAAGTCCTTAAATTCTGATGGATGCCCTCAAAATTGGTATGGCATATTGTGTAGTGAGGGCGATGTTATTTCAATCACTCTCGATAATGCTGGTTTGGTTGGAGAGTTCAATTTCCTTGCCATTAGTGGCCTTGAAATGCTTCACAACTTGTCAATTGTGAACAATCAGTTCACAGGAAGTATCTTACATATTGGTCAAATGGAGTCACTTCAATTTCTTGATTTGTCACTCAACAAGTTTACTGGGTTGGTACCGTCTAATCTTGATAAATTAAGAAATTTAGTATATCTGAATCTTTCTTCAAATGATTTTGGAGGCGCTCTTCCTATTGGCTTTCACAAACTTGAGAGGTTGAAGTATTTAGATTTGCACAGTAATAACTTTTCGGGTGATATCATGCATATATTTTCTCAGATGGGTAGTGTGGTGCATGTTGACTTAAGCAGTAACAGGTTTTCTGGTATAGTGGATTTGGGACTTGGAGATGACTCCTTTCTCTCCTCGATTCGATATTTAAATATTAGCCACAATTCCTTGACCGGTGAGCTTTTTGCTCATGATGGTATGCCATACCTTGACAATTTGGTGATCTTTGATGCAAGTAATAATCAGTTAGTGGGTAATATACCTTCCTTCGGGTTTGTTGTATCGCTAAGGGTTCTTCGACTTGGATGCAACCAGTTGTCAGGTTCACTGCCTGAAGAATTATTGAAGGAAAGTTCAATGTTGTTGTCTGAACTGGATCTTAGTCAAAACAGGCTTGAAGGTATCTTGTTTCTTGTTTGCTGTGCAAACTGTGATCATATTGTTTCTTCAAAGTTTGCACTTATTCCGTTTTTCATTTATCTTTATACCTAGACTCTGGATGCATTCCACTCATATTCAGCTCCAATCACATATTAATTTATGGATTCAATTTCATATACAAACATGTCATGAGGGGAATACAGTTGATATCACACACTTAGGCATTTTTACGGGCTCTTTGGTTTAGTGTGCCACCAGATACGTAACTTTTATCATACCTTTAGGGAAGAGTTTTTATGTAAATTTAGTCTGCAATGAAGATGGTGTTCAAGTATCTTTAGGGTAGTGTGCAACCAGATAAGTAACTGTTAGGAATTAGAAGACCTATTTGCAATGAGTACTCATGTGGGAACTTATATCAACAATGAACGTTGGGTTCAAGTTATACTCTTTACATATCTTCATACCTTATAGATGATTCTTAGTTTCTTATATAGAAACATTATTATAAGTACTCACAAAATCTGTCCAAAACGAGTAACAAACAATTTTATTTTGCACCTAGAAATGTTGTTAATTTTCTACCCATTGTCTTTCCTCAATTATTCAGCAGTTATCATATTCATCATTCTTAGGCATTAATTCATGATATCACATATTGCTTGGCTTATCCAAAGCATTTCTGCTTACCTTTAATTCCCATTCTGCAGGTCCTATTGAAAGTATTACCTCTGTAACTCTGAGGAAGCTTAATATATCTTCAAACAAATTGTCAGGCCCCTTACCTCTCACGGTAGGCCACTGTGCCATCGTAGATTTGAGTAATAACACACTGTCGGGTAATATTTCAAGGATCCAGTATTGGGGTAACTATGTGGAAATTATTCAGCTGAGTTCAAACTCACTGGAAGGAATGCTGCCAAACCAAACTTCTCAATTTTTAAGGCTAACTGCACTGAAGGTATCCGATAACTCATTGGAGGGCTTTCTCCCGCCAGTGTTAGGAACATACCCTGAACTAAAAGAGATTGATCTAAGTCGCAACCAGCTTTCCGGTTTCCTCCTGCCAAACCTTTTCAACTCAACGAAGTTGACTAATCTGAACTTCTCAAACAATAAGATTTCCGGATCCATTCCTATTCAACTTCAGCAAATTCCAAATGATCCATTAGTTTCTGCAGAAAATTTTAGTCTTGTGTCTCTTGATCTTTCACACAACAACTTGAGCGGGAACCTTCCTTCAAATATAAGTAAGTTTGACAATTTGGCATACCTCAACCTATGTGACAACAAATTGGAAGGTACTATTCCTGATGACTTTCCAGTTAAATTGAGAGAACTCAATGTGTCATTCAACGATCTTTCTGGTGTGATACCAGCCAACTTAATGCAGTTTCCTGAATCAGCATTTCATCCCGGAAATACTTTGCTGATATTTCCACATTCACCATCATCACCAAAGAATGCTTCCGGCCTAGGTTCGGGAGAACATCGTTCACATAAAAAATCTGCAACTAGGAGAGCCTTGATTGCAAGTTCAGTTACTGGTGCTTTCGTGATAGCTTTTATTGGTATTATAATCATTTACTATAGGCTTTGTTGGCAAAATGAAAAGACTTCAAAACAAAATGGAGCAAGAGGCATCACTCAAGAGAGTTCTTCCACATTAACTAGAGAGGCACCTAATAAAAATTTAGAAGGGTCGCTTTCTACTGAAGGGGGGTCTCCTGATGATGCTAGAAACATTCATGCAATGGTAAAGAAGCCGGAAGATCTTAAACATCCTGAAATAGTTAAGAATGATGAAGGAACATCTTCGCCGATATCTTTTTTGTCTGCTTCAAATCCTTCATCTTCTAAAAGCTATCAGTTTGAGAATCCTGCTTCCCTCAGAGTATCCTCTCCGGATAAACTGGTTAAGGACTTGCATATATTTGATGGGTCATTGGTGCTAACCGCAGAAGAACTTTCGAGTGCTCCAGCAGAAGTTATTGGAAGGAGTTGTCATGGAACACTGTATAAAGCTACACTTGAGTCTGGTCATGCATTGGCTATCAAATGGTTAAGGGAAGGAATAACTAAAGGAAAAAGGGAGTTTGCAAGGGAAGTAAAAAAACTTGGGACAATCAAGCATCCGAGTCTGGTTTCTATTCAGGGTTACTACCTCGGGCCAAAGGAGCACGAGAGGTTGATTATATCAAGTTACATGAATGCACAATCTATTGACATATATCTGCATGGTAAAGTTATAGTTTCATGTTTCATTTTAGCAATGAATCTTGATATTCCTGGCTGTAAAGGGTTATCAACCACATAGAATCTTGATATTCCATGCACAATCTATCGACATATATCTCCATGCTGGACTCTGTTTCTGGAAAGTTAGTAAAACCTATTTCGCCTTTTAAGAGTCAATATGTTCAAAAATGCTAATGTTTTGGTCTCTTAACCAAAAGGAATCAATTAAATAGAATCATTGGAACCGTTTCTGAGGCATTCTTATGAGCAGAGTTTGAAAGCATTATTAACTTGCATGTTAGAAATTTCAAATGCATGAAACCAGTTTCATTTATTTGTTTCAATTTGTTTTTCTGCAGAGGCAGATAAAAGAAATCTCCATCCTTTGTCACTTGATGAAAGGCTCAGGGTGGCTGTAGACGTGGCTCGGTGTCTGAATTACTTACATAATGAGAAAGCCATACCTCATGGCAACCTCAAATCCACAAATATTCTACTAGGAGCTCCTAACCGAAATGTCTTGCTCACCGATTACAGTCTGCACCGATTACTAACTCCTGCTGGCACCGCTGAGCAAGTTTTGAATGCAGGTGCACTTGGTTATAGACCTCCCGAGTTTGCTAGGTCAAGCAAACCATGTCCATCCTTAAAAAGTGATGTCTATGCATTTGGAGCTGTCTTGTTAGAGCTCCTAACAGGAAGAAGCCCTGGAGAAACAGTTTCTGGGATTCAAGGTGTGATTGAACTCACAGATTGGGTCAGGATTTTAGCCGAAGAAAACCGATCTAGCCAATGCTTCGATAGGTTACTAATGGACAAGCACCACATTGGTGAAAGATCATCTAAAATTCTTGATGACATGCTAAAGGTAGCTCTTAAATGTACCCTTCCTCCATCAGATAGACCAGACATGAATACTGTTTTTGAAGATCTTTCAACAATAAGGTAGAATTCTATACCTTATAACCTTAACCACTAACTTACATTATTATCCATAGTTTGTTTTGTTTAAGGTACTGTTCAAGTGTGTTAAATTTTGGTCCTTGATGACAAGTTGATAACTCTACATAAGCATTATAACTGGTCATCATAAAAATGAAATCTGCATCAAGGAAATTCATTCTTTTCAACCCTTGAATGGGCACATTGTATATTATTGAGCTTATTACACTATTGCTAGACATCAATCCACAATTTTTTGTAATAATTTTGTTAGAGTATATGAGAATATCTTACAATATCTTAAATGATATCTCAGATAATATCCTGAGGGTATTTGAATAATGATAGGATATTTTATATTGTCTTAACTATATGTAATACTGGTTTAGAGTATGTTAGTTATTTTTTAGGATTGACATTGCATTATCTTACCTTTTTCTAATTTGTTTCCTTATTTAATCAAAACACTAGTATTAATATAAAATATTAAATCTTATTGTTTAAGTTTGTCATCATGAAGCAGACAAGCCATTCTGGTATATCTAATTTGTTTCCATTTGCTTGTGGCATGAAGCCTAGGCAAATAGACAAATGGAGGAAGACTCGAGAGATAAATTCTTTTTTTTGTTTAATTTTTAAAGGTAACAGTATAATTTTAAAATTAATAATAATAATATAAATGTTATTTTATTTTTTTCGTACATTTTTTTCTCTCTCTAATAATGGAGAGAAGTCGAGTCAAGCACATGCCAGCTTTTGGGTAGATTTGGATTTGGAAATTTGGAGCCATACAAATTAGTCTATCATTCCACACCTAACACCTTATTTGCTGGATACAACTCATCCTTTACCGTTTACACTATATTTATTTCTACCCATCTTCACTTCCATACTTATTTTAATGAAACTCTTTTTTATAGTGTAATATTGATATATTGCCGCGTAAATATTTATATACTCAATATATTATTAACCATTTGTTATATTATTTTTTGAAGAGATAATGATTATTTAACATAAATGATGAATGACATAGTTACATTACATATTTTATAACGGTTTACTATGTTTTTGTTTCCTTTTGGAATAAATTTTGACACATAATATGTTATTAATCATTCCTTAAGAACTTAATGGAAAATTTAAAATCCAACTTTTATCCAACAACTTTCTTTCTATTTATTACTTTCATCAACCCACTCAACCACATGTCCTATCAAGAAAGCATAAAATCTTAAACATTTTGATTAAGGGAGAAAATCAATGACAAAGTTATTGATAAAGATGAACAATAAAATTTATTTTTCAACATAAAAATTAAAATGCAAAATATTTTTTACTAATAAAAGGTTTTATAATTAAGCAAAATGAAATAAAATACAGTCAAAATTTTATATAATTTTGATGACTTATATACAACCTTTCATGATTAATTAGCAGTAAAATTACCCCTTTATTTATTCATAATTAGATGGAATTCAGTGTTATACAACAAACACTAAAGTTTACTGTATTATTGTACATAAAACTAGTCTCCCTGCATAATGTGTTATTCTTTATTTATTTGATACACCATATTAATAAAAACTTTAAAAAATGTTATGGAGCAATTAAGAAAGTAAAAACGTGTTATTCTTTTATTAAAACAAATATAAAAGCATTTCAGGGCGATATACCACATTAAAATTGATTATGTAGATTAACATATCACGTGATAACAATATCACATATTTGGTTTGATGAGGATATATATAATTCATTAATCTTCTTTTTGGGCCAGGTCTTATCTTATTAATCTTAAAGAGTTTAGCTTTAGAAATATTTTATTAGTTTTTATCTTATCTTAAATTTACTTATACGTGTATCCAGTCTTATGAATCAGCCCAATTAATTAAGTTATAAATCAATCTCAAGCAAAAGAATATTTGTCGCATATCCATTAAATTAAACAAAAAGAAAAAGTAAAAGTGCACCAGTTTTGTAGAAAAAAAGTAAAAAAAATGATAACAAATACATATATTAATAGAAAGACAAATATATATTTTAATAGTAAAAATATAATTTTATTATTATCAAAAATAATAAATATCATTGAAAAAACATTTATTTCTCCTTGAATAGAGAGGATGTTGAACAAATCATCACAGTGATGACAAATTCAAAAAGAAACAAAACAGTGTACAGCAAAGCGCCAACCAAATCCAACAAGGTGAAACCCATAGGGCGACAGCCAACATTCCTTGACTAGTTAGCTTTTGCTTACTCGTATATAATATATTACTCATATTTAATCATCATTAAAATGAATGATACATAATATATTGATTATATATACATTTTATATTAGTATATAATATATTATTTATATTTAATTATTATTAAACATTAAAAATAAAAAAAAAAGAATGATATAATGATTATGTGTAAATTTTTATATTAATATTTCTTCCTATTACACTATTTTTTCTAAATTTGACAAGTTAAATGACCTGTACTCATTTCTCATATTTTATTTATTCACCTTCTTTCATATATTTTAGTAAGGGTAGTGATCCACTTACTCTAAGAGTAAGTTTGTTAAACTTATTACACATCTTAGCCATCAATTCTAAAGAAATCAAATAATTTAAATTAGTGAGTTAATCTAAAGCATTAAATTTCCTTATAGTAATATTCTTCTTAGAATGAACATTAAAATTGTTTAGGTAATTTTGATTATCAAGTAGCTTGAGAAAATGTTTATCCATTTATTGTCAATTAACTTTTTCCCTTGAAAAAACTTCATCAAAATTTTATTACTACAGATTATTGGGAATATTTATTGAGCTTAATTTCCATAAGAGTATAAGTATTTATGGATGAGATACTATCATTAAGCCAATTATTATAAGAGTTATATATATTGTCAATGTAAATATTTGCATATATTCACTATATCATTTATCATTCTTTTGTATTATTTTTTTGAAATGTCATGATAATTAAACACAAAATGATGGATAATATAATAACATTATATAAAACTCATATGTTCTTAGTGTATATATTTTTTATGTTAGTAAAATATTTTTGATGATATATTATGACTAGTTGAGTGTGAATTATTTTACATTATCATAATATAATTAATTTTATTTAGAGAATTAGTGTATTTCTAAAAATTTGGTAAATTATAAATTACATGTAGGATGGAAAAGCCACCAAATAGGAGCCTAAGATCTAACCTACATTTAGTCTGATTACGTAGAGAAGACTCATCTCCATCAATGGAGAGACAAGTACCCAAAAAAATCAAAGAAAGTGAAAGATATAATGTCACTTTTGCTCTTTTTATTTAAAAGATTATTATACATTTACCCTTAGAATACACATATAAAAATTCATTTGTCTCTCCATTAATGGAGAAGAGTCATACTCGATTAGATATGAACTATCATAAATTAAGTCATGCTCCTATTTTTTTAAAAACTTATTTAGCTAATTAAAAATATCACAATATAAGAATATTTGTTGGTCAATTTCTTAATAAAATTTGGTTGTCATTAACATGAATACTTCACAATAATCATTTAAATAAGCTTTTAGCTCCGGCCCAATTTTCAAGAGAAATAAAATGTACACTAGTGTATAAATTTTATATATTGTTATTATATTTTCCATCATTCATGTTTAATTATTGTTGAATATTCGAAATAGTAACACAGAATGAACAGTAAATAATATATTAATTGTGTATAAACTTTTACCATGTAAATAATCCACTATACTTTTTAAAAGTTAGATACATTTATTTAAAAATAAAGAAGTTTATGTCACAATATGATTGGATATTTTAGCAAAAAATAAATAAAAGTATACCTTGCTTGCATATGGTAGGTACAATGCACTAAGATATCTTCCTTTTTTAATATAAATAATAAAAAAAAGAATATACCTTTATTATTATTATTATATAATAAGAAAATATATACTTTTTTAAAACGGAGACATTATTTAAATTCCATATATACTCCTACGTGTAAATCTACGCGGAAACTATTTACTACTTATACCCTCAAATCTCAATTCTACATTGACACCCAATCACTCTTTGATTTTCATTTTTTTTTCTTTTTCAGATTTCTCTAACTCGTTACTCACTGACTCAATGGCTGACCGAGTTCACCCATTCAACTCGGTCCCTGCTTCTCCCGAAGATCGAACGACACCGTCTCATAGCTTCGGTTCCGGTGGCTCTTCTCCCACTCCAACTTTTTATCCACCTGGAACCTATGTCATCAAGATTCCCAAGGACCAGGTCTACCGCGTTCCACCGCCGGAAAACGCCGTAAAGTACAACCAAAACGCTCGCAGCAACAAACCCCGTTGCCGCTGCTTCTGTTGGTTCATCGGAATCCTCTTCACCCTCATCATCCTCCTCGGCATCGCCGCCGGTGTTTTCTACCTCGTTTTCCGACCAAAGGCGATCGATTACTCGATCGAGAGCTTTGCCATTACAGGACTGAACCTTACCTCGCCGTCGTCCGCGGCTTCGATATCGCCGAAAGTCAACGTCACCGTCAGGGCAAATAACCCTAACGGAAAAATCGGGATCCGTTACGAGAAGGATAGCTCCGCTGAGATCTTCTTCAACGACGTGGAATTATGTAACGGAGTGTTGCCGGCGTTTTATCAACCGTCAAATAATGTAACGGTGCTTAAGGTGGCATTAAAGGGATACGAAATAAAGCTGAAAGATTCTGATCGAACGGCGTTGGTAGAGGAGGAGAACAAACAGAAGGTACCGTTTACCGTTAAATTGAGAGTACCGGTTAAAATTAAATTGGGGATTCTTGAGACCTGGAAAATTACCGTTAAGGTTAAGTGTGATGTTACAGTGGATAAATTAACGACACAGGCTAAGATTGAATCTAAGCACTGTAATTACAGAGTAAATATTTTTGGGAAGTGAAAATATGAAAAATAATATTGAGAGGGGAGTGTTTGTTTGGGTATAGAATTAGGACCAAATAATTCTTTTATTTAATTTGTAGTGATATTTGATTATATCATTTGACATTATGTTGCTATTTAATTTGATTTTGCTTCTGTTATTTAATATTTTACACTATTACATAAGACGGTTTGAATAGAAAATGAAATAATCAAGATTCATATACTAAATATCTATATAATAAATTAAGTAATAAATAATTGGCAACAGGATTGATATTAGAGTAATTTTAATTTGATACAGTAAAAAAAGTATATACCAAATAGATATATACTACTAAGCCAAAATCATTAAATATTTAGGCATATAGCACCTAATCTGAAATAGAGGAACAGATCATGCCTTGCTTTTTCAATAAGTCATGTAGAAATTTTCACACCCAACAAATTCTGAATATTTTTATTTTTCAGTAAGGAAAAGTAGAAATTACCAAAAAGTAGAAATTACCAAATAAAAAGGTGAAAACAGTGAAATGAACCAGAAAAAAGTCAATAGTTACTTGTATCAGTGATAAGGATCGGTACAAAAAGATACAAGGAAAATTGAAGGAATGCCTAATTTCTCCAAACAAGAATTAGTTGTTCTTGGTTGGGTCAATGTGAACGCTATTTATTGAAAGAATTGAAAGATTTACAAGAAAAATGAATTGTACACAATATAGTCCCATGACTCTTCCTTTTGGTTCCTCAACCAATTCCAACTATTTTTCTCCTCCCTCTTTCCAAGAAGCCAATTCTCTATTTATAGACTAACTAACAAACTAACTTCTTAGGGACATTTTAGTAAAAATGTTATAATTAGGCAACCCCTAACCAAACTATCATATTCCCATTTTAAACACATTTTTAATACTAGGCCTAATCTTATCAATACTCCCCCCTAAAAGAATTAATTTGTCCTCAAGTGGGAAGTCTGGGAATTTGTCTTGTATAGTCGCTGCCTTCAACAATATAGGAGGTTCCCTATCATACAAAGCTCGAAAAGGAGACATTCATATTGAGCTGTTATAGTTGGAATTAAACCAGAACTTAGCTTCATTCTTCAAATGAATGGCATGATCTTGCCTCCTAGGAGGTGGTAACCCTTGTAGATTCTGGAACACATCCTGGTACTGCTGTAGAGTTCCCTTCAATTCTGTTGGAATTCCCTCTCCTTCTTGTCTAGAACCTTGTTTTGTATCATAGTGTAATAGTAAACCTCCACTCTCCTCTAAAAGCACTTGCATGAAAGCTCCATAGGAAAGTTTTATCCTATTCAATGCAGGGTCCCCTGCTATTGTGATTATTGAGTTCTCATTTTTTAGAGTTAATTCCATTCTCCCAAAGTCAGCTTTCACTTCTCCCAGACTTGCTAACCATTTTAATCCCAACACTAGGTCCATTCCCTTCAAGCCAAACACATAGAAGTTTTGGATCACCTCTAGTTGTTGTATGGAGAGTTTGAGTTGTGCACATTTTCCCTTACACCTAACGTTATGTCCATCTCCCACTTCTACAACATAAGCATGAGTTTCTTCCATCTTCAATTGCAAATTGTCCACCAAATTCCTTGAAATGGAATTGCGAGAAGCTCCACAATCTATAAGAATCATCCTAAGATTATCCCCTAAGGTTCCCCCTACCTTCCAAGACTTAGTGGATGTGAGTCTCGTCATAGAATACATGGATAGTTGTAGAGAATCGAAACTTTTCAATCCTTCTCCCACATCCACCTCATTCTCATCATCATCTTCCTCAGCAAGTAGAATCATCCTCAACTGTTTGTTTTTGCACACATGGTCGCTAATTAAGAGTTCATCACATCTAGAATACAACACTTTCTCTCTTTTTTTCCTTCATCTCTGCACTAGTTAACCTCTTATAATTTGTGTTGCTCCTAGAGTTTGTAGCTTCTTGGGTATTTCTAGAAGTAACATCCACACTCCCCATAGGAGACTAGACTCTCTTGTTGTTACTAGAAGTAGATGAATCTAAAGAAACAACCCTATTGCAAGTATTGCTACGATAAGGACCAGCAGTTGTGGCATACTCCTCAGTGTACCTTTTTTCCACTATGACATTTTTCTGCTTAATAAGGATGACTTTCTGGATTACCTCAGGTAATGTCTTCAGCTCATATAAGATCACCTCTACCTGTATCTCCTCCTTCAACCCATCAAGAAATATTTTCCTAACAAAATCATGATTAATTGCTTTCAAGGCCCCTGCATACTTCTCAAATTCTTCAACATAATTTTCGACACTCCCTTCTTGTTTCAAAGAAAGTAGCAATTCAAAGGGATTTTGTATCATTGAGGGTTGGAAACGTCTCACCACTGCGATCTTGAAACTTTCCCATGTTGGAGATGAGTTGCAGCGTTCCCACCACTGATACCTACTGAGGGCTCTGCCTTCCAAAGCTACCATGGTGACTTGCATCCTTTCTTCCTTTGAAACGGCTTTGAGGGTGAAGTACCTCTCCAATTTTTGAACCCAACCATATGCATCTTCACCAAGAAAGATAGAAATCTCTAGCTTACGCCACCTATCATGATTTTGATGTGTTTTGTGGCTTTCAACCTCTCCCCCATTCTCGCCGCCATTTCCTAGGGAAGTAGCCCCTTTGTAAATCCCTAAGTTGGTAGCTATTGCAGCTAGCATGTCTTCTGTGTTCTTGGTACTACCTCATTCAGTTCTAAGCGTAGACGAAGTTCCTCTCTTTCTTGCCTCATTTTTTCACGTTCTTGCACCCAACTATCGTTTTCTTTTGCCATGCTTTGTGTAGAAACCATACGCCACGATCACGTTGAAGCTGGTGGTTCTTTCCTCCCCTCAGGCACCAAGATTGGTGCTCTGATAACAGTGATAAGCACCGGTACAAAAAGATACAAGAACGATTGAAGGAATGCCTAATTTCTCCAAACAAGAATTAGTGGTTCTTGGTTGGGTCAATGTGAACGCTATTTATTGAAAGAATTGAAAGATTTACAAGAAAAATGAATTGTACATAATAGAGTCTTATAACCCTTCCCTTTGGTTCCTCAACCAATTCCAACTATTTTTCTCCCATCTCTTTCTAAGAAGTCAATTCTCTATTTATAGACTAACTAACAAACTAACTGCTTAGGGACATTTTAGTAAAAGTGTTATAATTAGACAACCCCTAATCAAACTATCATATTCTCATTTTATACACATTTTTAATATTAAGCCTAATGATATCACTCAGGAGTTTAATATAGTGAAAATGGCCTACTACAAGAGCTCTAAGTCATTTGAATGTAATTCCCATCTAAGATTCAAATAAATATTAGGGGGTGACTAACTTGCGAACTAATTTGTGAGTTATTAAATCGTATTGCCTTCAATCTCAACCGTTAAAATCTTGATCAGGCAACTATTGTTGAGAAGTCGGTATGACAGGAAACGACTTCAACATAGTATAGAAGTCAGTATGGCCCAAATCGACTTATGTATTGATATGTTTAGAAGTTCATAAGTCGGTATGGTAGGAAACAACTTCTTGATATGTTTAGAAGTCGGTATGACAGGAAACAACTTCTGGTTGTTATGTTTAGAAGTCGGTATGACCCAAACCGACTTCTACACTAAAGTCGGTATGACTCACACCAACTTTAGACTGATTGGAAGTTGTACTCTCTCATACCGACTTCTAAACTAAATTCGTTAACCTCTATACCGACTTCCAAAAGGTCAACGAAGCAGTAGCCAATGAACAAAAAATTTCATTCAACGGCTATAAAGCAGTTTGCTTCCGAGCAAACTAAGTAGTAGTTCGCAAATTAGCAAACACCTAAATATTAACCTGATAACATTGGTAAAGAAAATCAATTGGGAAAGGACAGGTCTTGCCACAAAACCATGGCTTAAAAAAATGGCACTATACAAGTTCTGTCTCTTGCACACCAAAATTTCTTCATCAGAACCTAGTACTTACAACTTATACACCAACTCTGTATACAAACCAATCTATCAGCTCCCTAATATTCTTAAAAGAACTAAACTAGTGCAAATCAATACTAACTTTATTATAACTTTTCGTTTATAAATGCTCCATCCAATGAGCTTGTGCCAAAAACTAATCATTTGAATGCTCCACACAGAATTCCAACAATATTGTTATTTGCACACCATTTTTTTGACACCATTCTTATCTCAGTTCCTTTTTGGATAACAAAAACAAGAAAAATACATGTTCCAACACTCTTACTTTCTTTTTTGAACAAGAAATGTATAAAGATGGTGCAACAATTGTGGTGTGCAAATAACATGACTATAGCTATAATTCGGCAACCCAGCAATGATTCATGCAATTGTTCTCTTATTGCTTGGGTTGTTTCTTTTTCTGACTAATAAACTTGAGATTGTGACTTTGATTGTTCCTCTTGAGATTAAGAATTCAAACTGCCATTTTGAGATTGTGAATTCCAACGATGGTAATTACTCTTAGCATTCTGAATGGCTTGTCTAAGTTCTGTGTGCATTTTCACAGAAGAACTGGATAAACTATTTAATTGACCAAGAAACCTAGTCAAGCTTGACCGAAATCGATCAAAACCTGAGACCCAGTCCTCTGAAGTGTCATCGCTCAATAGATTATTTGATGATTCACCAACAATATCATCCTTCCACACTGGCATACGAGGATGATTCACACCTTTTCGCTCGTTCTTGTCTTGGTGTGGCAAGAACCGAGCAGTATCAGCCGCTAAACTCTTAATAGAATCCGTAACATCCTTGATGGGTAGTGTACCAAGCTTTTCCAGCCAGACATAACAGGTGGCATAAATTGGAGGGCCATAATATCGCAGGACTTCAGATTGTGGCATCCTTTTTCTCTTGGATGATTTTTGTTGAAGGGAAACACATTTTTGAAGCCATCCTGTTAAAGCCTCTAGATACGATTTCTGAGATCCGATCCATCTGGTAAGGTTTGATGATAGAGAGTGAAGTTCATCTTCAAGATAGGCAGTAATCTGCCTATGTAATTCAGAATGCATGGTGATTCTAGCATGGCTGTTGTGATATGATGCTGACATGATCTGAAATTGAAGCATGTGGCATTCAAACATCACTTCCCACATCCGACTTAACCTGTAATTGAAGCAAAACAGAAGAAACAGATAAAATACAAAATGCAAGAAGTTTACATATGTGAGCCATACATCTAAATGACTATTGACTAGATAAACTGATCCAAATTTATTAAAATGGCATATAAAGGCTGTTAGTGCATCAGTGAAATCTTGATTAAGGTATTACCGAAGTTAAACTTAACACCGGAACCTGGAAAACTATCAATTACATTGAACAACACCTAAGTTGAAATTTATTTGGCATTCTCAAAATTCTGCTATTTCTAGAAGAAGAAAAATCTCTGTTGAAAATTGTTGCTTCAACATTTTGCGTCCGATCAAAATTAGATTGCTTCATCCAAATTTAAGGAAAACTAAACACACTCAAGCATAGGAGTTAGAATGGGCTTATTTTGAGTAGTATCAAACGTATGCCCCCTTTCTCCTGTACAGTTTCTCTTTCTTTAATGTAATTTCGACCTTCATCCAAAAATAAAAAATCTAGTAACAATACTCCTAATTTGGACAAAAGGTTTTGATGTTTTGACATTTTAATCCCCCCTCCCCAGCCCAACCAATGACACTAGGTCGTCTACCTATGCAAGAACTTGGATACAACACAGGGACTGTTAGTGTTAGGAACCCAAACAAGCAAATGAAGAAATTGATAGAGAGCAGAGAAAGAAGAATGAGAGTTTTATTTCTTGACTGAAAATGAGGAAATCTAAGGGTTTCACCTTCACAAAGGGCCACCGTTGTCCAACCGAGCACTTGCATGGTTATTACAAACTTACAAAGATACAATTCAGTACGAGACTCCATTTTAACCTCTCCCTTCTATATATCTACACTCAACCCTAATAACTACCTACTCTCCCTGCCAACTAACTTCCTCAATTCTTCTAACTAACTAATTGCTTCGCCTAATCGTAACTACTTTCCTTCTGTCCTAACGGATAGGTTTTAGATTTGAAGAGCAAGGAACGGTAATTCGAGTTTGACATTAGCCAGAAGAAACAGGAGAGAAGAAGGAAAGCAGTGTTCCTTACATCAGAATCTAATTTTTTTCTTAAATTATTTCTGTTTAGTGAAGACTTTTCTGATTACTATTCATGATGCACATTTTATGCCACTATGGATATACAATGTATTATAAAGCCAGTACACGACGGCATAAAACACTCAAACACATCATAAAGCAAGCAAAACCTATATAATAATACCCTTCAATCAACTCCTCTAGTTGTGGCTGAAGCTCTTTGTCCCGTAATTCCTCAATCCTCTTTGATATAGAGTATATCCTGTGAATTGAAACTATGATTCTTGAGTGAAGATCCTTGACTATAGCACGAGTTTTATCAATTTTGGAGGTCTTTTCTCCTTGTGATTCCAAGTGCCTTAAGATTTTACACTTCGTGTCATATTCCTTTCTGACAATCTCACTAGCCTGTAACTCACAGAAACAAACAATAATATTAGCAAACAGAAAGAAAAATGCCCACTTTCTATGCATTTACCTATCTGTTTAAAATACTTAATTGTCAACAGAATAACTTTCGGGGGTGCAGGGCGAACGATTTCAAAATAACTCCCCATTCATTGATAGAGAAGATCACCAAGATTTCGTGATCCGCTGCCGAACTAGTCTAAGATAAACCAGGACTACTCCAACATACTATCATCAAAATGTAATGTCCAGGAAATACACAAAGGTTTACATAATTGCAGATAAAAATGCACAATACCTTCACTTCATCATAGAGCTTCTTTTCCCAAGCATACAGCCTATCCAAGGTTGATGCATGGCTTCCAGAGATCATACAAGAAGTGTCAAAGAGATTATTTACAAGGTCCTCCATATCATCTTTTGAGTTTGCTCCCAATATGTTTGAGGATGATCGAGATGATGTCGTCCTATGCCAAGTTAAGTACTTAACCGAGTTTTGAGCAGGTTCTTGGGAGATTTAAAGAAAAGAATTAGATATTGAATTCCAAATATAGCTTTCAGTTTTAAATGAAAAAAACAGTACGGAAGGACAAAGTCAATTACATTTCACATACCCCAATTATATAATGGGGTCTCTACTGTCTAGATTCTCCAAAAACACATTGTAGCATAACAACCAAGTCTTAGTCTCACTAAGTAAGGTCGGCTACATTTATAGAACTATGATATAATGTTCTATCATAAATCATGTCCATTGACAAAACATTAATCTCTAAATCTTTCCTAATCGTTTCGCCATCGTTTTTCTTGGCCTCCATCTACCTCTAGAAATTAGACAAACCTCCATTTAATCTACTCTCCATATTAGGGCTTTTAAGGGTCTCATCCACACATGCCAAACCACCTAAGGTGTGATTCTAGAATTCAGACTAAACCTGCTTATGCGTGCTTGATGCTATACAGTGTTGGTCCTAACCCCAGATAAAAGGTGAAGGTTGTATTAAGTAGTCAACAACCACCTTAAAACTTTGTTGAATATCTATGATATGGATCAACGATGTAACATTGCAAAACAACCAATAATTTTATAAAAATAACAACAATACCCAGATTTCATAATAGAATTTGCATTAATGCCATACTCCTAAGGAATACTTTCAGAAGTAACAAGGGGGTTGGTCCAACCCAACAAGGTCATTAATATCTAGGAAAATGCAGCATTCAATAGTAAAAAATGACTAAAGGAAAATACCTTCTGGAAGTTGACTTGGGTCTTCCCCACATGTGAAACATGCCTTCAAATATGAGGATACCATGGATCCATCTGTTACAATTAATAATGACCTGGTTTAGCATCTTCAGATGAACTACAGTATTACAACACCAATGAATACAAACTTTCCAATACCTTCTTGAAACAGAAAATAGTTTTTAAACAGCATCACCAACAACAAAATATTTAGTAAAACATGTACCATGGTCCAGCTACTGACATTGATCCAGGGACTGTCTACAGGCCAAAGAGGTATATTCCTTTTCTTTCAATTATTGGCCAAGTGTCTTAAGAGCATTTTATAAGTAGTCTAAAGAAGCGACATGAATTACACATGTCAGGAAAAGAACATGCCATACAAAACCTCTTCATTGTATATTACTTGGATCACTGGATGTTGCTAACAACTGCTTATATCTAATATTTCTCAGATGATCATTGAAACACAAACAGAGAGATAGATAGGAACCAGAAGGCTTACTTTCTTTCCCTGGGAATATCGGACGAAAGTGAAACTTATTTGCTTCAAGCATCCTTGGAACCTCTCTACCAGACTCAGAAGCTTTAATAAAAAGAACTTCAATGTCTTTTATGCTTGAAAAGAAATTCTCAGGGCAAACTTTGTTTTCACTATCATTTTCTTCGTGCTCTGATTTTCGTATTTCAGGTGGTGGCAAATCTACTGCAGGTGCTGTCTTTGGTGGGGATAAACGAGGAGAGTTTCCTTTCTCAACATTTACTAAATCAACTTCAGAAGCTGAATCCCCTGTCACATGCTTAATTGTGGCGGGTAAACTATTTGCTTGAATGCATTCATTAACTCTATTACGATTTTCAAATCTTTGGACTAAGGTTTCTGTGGTAGGCTCGTCATCAAATTCATCCTCAGAGTCATGAGAGCCTTCATTTCCATTAGAAGAGACCTTCTCTTCATCATCTTCCAACTCGGGAATTCCCTCCTTCACCCTTAGTTTTGCTACATCATCACCATGCCTCACATCTAAATGCAACTCCTTCCCTTCTTGAAAATAAAATTGATGGTCAATTGGATTAAAAATACCAAAGAAATCCCAATGTGGAGTTCCAGCTGGAAGAGAAGAATCTTCAGATGCTGGTGTTTCAGACGGTTCAGTGAAACGAGGAGTTACATTTTGTGGAGTACTTGAGGATGTTACTGTCCCAATAACCGGCACATGTGGTTTTTCTTCAACCTTTTTAGAAGAAATACTGCTAAATCTCACATGATTCACTTGGAACTTACTAGAACTGGGAGGGGAGGGAGTTGGAGAGAATGTTTCAGGTGCATCGACACGTTGTGATATTATTGAAGGCGAGAAAGATAACCCAGAAATTGCCCTCTCAGTTAAAGGAAGTGGTTCTGGTGTTGCAGTAGTGGAAGTGTATAAGGAAGACTCAACTGGTGCCTCAGGTTCTGTGAATTTTCTCAGGGCTGTTCCTATGTTTTTCAGTGACTGGATATATGAAACATGAGCAGCTGCTAGCGAGCACCGTCCATCAAGTGCTAGCCTAACAAACTTCTTCCTTTCGCGGCACAGCTGCAGTGCCTTATCTTCCTCCATTTTGGAGCTTGAGGCTCCCATTATCCCCAAACCTATAGTGCTTTGGCTTTCCCTAAATTCTAGACCAAGTATCCTATCTGCAGATTCATTCAGCATAATATATATTAGACAAACATTAAATTAATCATACACACGAGTGATAAAGATAATGAACCTAGTAACAATATGGCACAAGAAAAATACAGATCAGAAGTGTCTTCAGATCATAGAAACCAGATTCAAACACATAAAATTCAATACACCAGGGATTAAAGCCATCAAAATCATCATTATGAAATGCATCCATAAAGCAAACAGAAATGCATCTGATGAACACACTGAAGAAAACAATTCTAATGAAATCAACATAGCAACAAACAGCACCGACCACAGTTGATAAAGGAAACCCAATTCAAACTTAGAAATAAGCAGAGAAAAAGAAAATACACTTGAAACTGCAAACTTCACAACCCTATATGAAGAACAATGGTTGGAGATTCATAAAGCAATGAAACTTAACATGAAAGAAGCAAAATTGAAGAGAGGGGTAGAGAACCCAACAGCAAAATCAGTTATAGAAAGTAACGATTTTTTCAACAAGGAGAAACCCAATAAGCAAAAATGAGAGTGGGAAATTGATAAAGTTAGGAAATTTGGTGTGTACCAAGGAAATGGGTGCAGTGAAACAGAGTTGCACGCTATGAAGTTCGATATGAACGAATACCCATGTAAGAGAATCATGTGGCAGAGATTGGATTTGAGAAAAGAATAGAAATTTGTAGAGAAGAGAGAGAAAGAGAAAAAAGGCATTGAAGAAAAGGAATTATGGCTGCTTCAATGCAAAAGAAACACAGTGCAATTGTGGAGCCCACTACCCAAAGAGGAGCGTGAGGACCACGTTTCAGTGCCCCTCAGATAGGGTATCACTTTACATAATGGATATACAATTTGATATTATTGTTGGTATGAATCATTACTTTATGTAAGAACATTTATTATGTCCTAATTGTTTATTCAATGTGCAAATTTGAGCAATGTTTGAGAGTTGTGACCAATATTGGAGCATTTCCGATTTCAAGAAACTATTTATATTTCATTCATCAATTTAGAAATTTAGGAATCCTTATATTAAATAAATATATATTAGCGGATAATATTGTGTGAATTGTATTATTATATATCTTACTAAATTATTATTATGTTAGCTATTTATGTTACTACACTAAATTTATATATATATTATTTTCTCGTTATCTTGATGATTTAGAATTTATATTCTAACTTTTGTGGTAGAGAATTTAAAACTAACAAGTAACAAATACCATAAATTATTATATATGTATTGTTATTAACATTGTGCTCGCCCACACTTATTGGGCAGGCATGAAAAACATATCTATCAGTCCTAAAATGTTTGTACAATGCCCTATTTGCCCTTGGGCATTTCAAGGGGGCAAAACGGGCGTCTCTCAGACATTAATGAAGAAAGTATTGAATATCGAATATACAAATGTATATGTATTTTGTCAAATGTGAGAAATTGGGTTCCATTTATTATATGAATTAGTATATAAAATGTAAGAAAGTACTATCATTTTCTTATTATATATATACATTTTTATTTTGTATATTATGTATATCGAACTTACAGTTCCTTTTATATTTTGTATGAAAATTATGTACTATGTATATTCTATATTATATATATGCACTTGTACTTTGTATGAATTGTTCAATGAGAAAAAGATGTATACATTGAGAGTGTAAGAAATTTTATATTGTCATTGCACCATTTATTATTCATATTTAATCATTGTTGACTCTTAAATAAAAGTAATACAAATGAATGATGGATGATACACTAACTATGTATATACATTTACATTGGCGGTACATAGATATTTCACTCTTGTTTCATTTATAAGACTATTTATTATGAAAAGTACATTTGTACATCTATATGCAAATTATATATGTATTTTTATTTTGTAAGACCAATGTATATATATATTTATATATTTGTATATATTTTTTTACAATTTTATTTAGGGCGACCCGCCCTAATTTAAGTGGTCATTGTATGAGCACGGACACAGAGGTACCCTAATTGTCAATATCAATTGTTATATAAGATACTAATTTTTAATTATAATGTTATATATTTATTAAACATGTTACTAATTGATATATATATGTTATAATATGTGTACGTATTTTACTGATTGTTAATTGTATTGTTATATATATTACTGATAAATATATATGGTATTAATTGTAGACTGTATTATTATATATTTGTGGTCATTTGTTTTTTTCGTCAGAAATTACATAATTAATATATATGTTACTAACAAATTATTATATATTTGTGGTCATTTGTTTCAGTTTTTAAGTCATTTATTTATGATTTATATTTTCTGATAATAATAATAATAGCAGTATTTTTCCTTTTATGAATAAATAACCTCTCTTATAATACATTTTCAACTTTCAATTGATGTAGAATTAAAAAACAAGAAAATCGTGGAACCAAACCAAACCATTAATGAGTAGTTTAATTCGCCTCGGTTCCTGCAATAAAATTTGCGGTTAATTGAATTGAATTGAACCACATCCTTTTATTCAATTTGGTAAGTGTATCACACCAAAAATCATTGTTGTAGAACACTTTTTTTACTTATGTTTTGTTGCTGTTGAAAACTGCTTTTTGTTGTTATTCTTGAACATTTTTTTGTTTTGTTGTCGATGCTCATAGTTTGATTTTTATCAATTACATTTAATATTTTAAAATGTATTACACTTAATATGTTAATAGTTTTGAAATGTATGTGTAATAACAATCTTTTATAAAAAACTCGTTACAAATCGAGCTGAAATCATATATAATATTTAGATCAGATTATGTTAGACATATTAATTTAAACAAATAAAATCAAACCACAAGTTAATTATGAGTTTTTGTCAGATAATCGAACACCCCAACCTATGTACAAATTAATTTTCCGAAACAACTCTTAGTTTGTGAAGTTGGGTCTTAGAAAGACCATGGCGGTATCCTATTGGGGCATCTAATATCAACACACTTTAATAAAATGGAAACCCCACCTTCCCTTTAAAAGCACGATCAAAGAGAAAAACAACTCATAGGAAGAGGATATATGTAATGGGGAGGGATTCACTTACTCCAAAAAACATTTACTCTTTATCTTAGCCATCCAATCTTAAAAAATTCAATGGCTTAGATATACTCACCAATTCAAACCATTGGATTTCCCAAGAATGAATGGTCATGATGTGGAGTAAGTGTTTTTCCACTTACTCTTGGAGTAAGTGGATCCCTCCCCATATGTTATATCCTCCTACTAAATCTTTCTACCCACAAAAAAGTGATATATGTCACTTGTAAAACAATCACTAATAAATAAAATATCATTTTGTAACATATGTCACTTTTTTGTGGGTAGAAAGATTAGTAGGAGAATTTAGTACGAGGATATATCATTTTTCAGAATCTTACGTACAAGACTATGACTATTAAATGTGAGTGTATAATTCATTACATGCATTCAATGATAACATTTATTCTTAGTCTCGTAACTTATGAACAATTAATGTGCTTCTTTATTTTCATTTTTTGTTGAAATTTATGAACCATTAGTGTCTCATGAGTGATAATAATGCGAATTTTTACCCTTGATGATTATTGATAGAATTTAAATGAAAAAGTTATTCAACTTTATGGCTTTTATTGCCATGATACTAATTTCATTAGAAAAATGTCATACAGGATATTTTCTTCTTATGTATGGTATGATGATTTGTTGAGAGATTTCATAGGGGATATATTATAATTAAGACACATTAAAAGTAAAGAACTTAAGCTAAAATAAATAAAATACACTAATTACAATTTAAACCATAGAATTTAATGATCAAATTGTTTTTAAAATATTCTATCAAACTTAAAGTTTTAAATGTGTTAATATTATGTGTAAATGATATTTCATGGGTTGTATTGAAATCATGCAAGCCAACCATTGTTTTCTTGCACATACAAAAAAAAAATCAAACATGATGAATATAGTTAAGTTAAACTCTAAGGAGTATTGTTGTATTTTACTCTTAAATAATTAATTATACATTAGCTAGGATAATTTGATTATTTTTAAATTTACATATAGATTTTGATTATAAAATCGATATTATTTTCGTGTATAAGAACATAAAATAATAAAGTTGGATTAATTTGATCAATTTTTATAAGAGAAATCACTAGTTAGACGATATAATTTTATATTGCTCAATTTTAACTCTAGTATTAATTTATATTTGCATATTATATTTTATTCTTATTATCTTTATAGAATTATATCACTATCATCTAGTGTTATAAAAACCGACTCGGACAAACCAGTTCAACAAGTTCAATTATGAACTGAACATGCGACTGGTCAAAGCCTCTCACCTAATCAGTTTTGCAGCAAAATTGGAATAACTTGGTCAGATTCATCGATTTAAGCCTAAAATCGGCAATTCATCGATTTGAGATGAAAAATGATTTATTTATACTTATATTTGTTAGTTGATTAATTAAATTTTAAATATTATTTTATTAATTAAATTTTAAATTTACTTGTGCACTTCTATTGCAATTAAATTATAAAACCTATGTTGATTAATGATATTTTTAACTTATTGACATTTTATGGGAGTAAAACCTTGTTCAATTAAGTTTGCTAATGTTTTTAAATTTGAAATATGTACAAAATTATTAAATATTATGAATTTTTATTGTAAAACGAGTAAATCAATCCAACTATTAGGACTAATCTAACTAGTGATCCATTAACCTGATATTATGACCAATATATTGAGCGATCTGAGTTTAATATCACCACTAATATACTCTATTTTTAAAGTTGTACCCTATATATTTATATCCATATTGTTTTGTATAATAAATCTATTGATTTATAAGTAATATAACGTACCAGTCAAAAACATTGGTTTACATTAAATGAAATTTAATTGCATTGCTAAATATTAATGAAAAAAACAATAAAAAATAAGTTTAAACATTCTCTCATTATTTCAATCACATTCATTTTTTATAAGTATGCACTAATGTACGTGACTTTTATAAAATGTTACTGTATCATTTATTATACGGATTTAGTTAACATTGATTTTTCAAAAAAGTAATCCAAATAAATTATTGATAATATAGAGAATGTATATAAATCTTTATTGTGACATAAATATTTCATTCTAAAAAAACATATGTAATTGTGAATTTTATATACTTTATTAAATTAGTAATCATTGCAATGGCATTTACTAAAATAGACAATCATATGTTTTAAAACATATTAGTCTTTTTTTTTGTATAAAAACAACTCATCTATTTTTGGAAAGAAAAAATTAAAGTACATATAATTTAGGGATAAGATCTACTTACTTCAGCAGTGAGTTAAAGAATTTTATTATATATCTTAGTCATTCATTATATAAAAATCTAATAATTGAGATTTGCTAACTAATTCAAATTACGTGAACAATTAGATTTTTATATGATTAATGACTAAAATATGAAATATGTGATTCTAACTAATTCTTGTAATAAGTGTATCACATCTCTATAATTTATCTTATGTTTATAATTAAATTGTTTAGATATTTTTTTTTATTCTAGTTAGTCTTGTATCTTCATTTAGATAAGGAGCTAATCCCATGTACCTTCCCAATGAAAATCAACTTGAAGAAAAAAATTTGGATGAAAATATATCTAACATATCATATTTATATATGAGTAAAAGTTTATGATCATCGATATATATATATATATATATATATATATATATATATATATATATATATATATATATATATAAAATAGTATTTTTATATAATAATCAATATATATAGTATTTTCAAACAGCTGTTTAAAAAATTATTTTTTTAAATAGAGCATTAAATGTTTTATAATAATAGAGCTGTTGAAAGGAAGTTATAATATGCACATACAGAATTTTTTTTTTTATATATCTGGAAACAATAAATAAATGTAATTTAAAAATCAATGCTATCTGGCAAAAAATTAATATTTACCCGAAACGCATTCCTTTTGAAAAGTGAAGCATTAAATGAAATTTAATAGTAAAAATATTTCACCCATATTGTTGATACATAAATTTCTTAAATTATTTTACACAAATTAATATATTTGACATTTATATAATGTAAGTACACATTACAATCAATGAGAAAGCGAGTTAACAGACAAGAATACATGTCAATACGCTAGTAACAATAATCTCAATATCATATTGTTTATGAATTTCAGTCTTTTACTATTAGACTAGTTGTTTTAAAAAGAAAATACATTAAACAATTAAATATACAGTTCTAATTTTCATATAGTTTTAAATTATTTAATATATACATGATGATTTATTGGGATCCTCGAAAATGGAAAAAGGCAGTTACTTGTATTATTTTTATGTAAATTAGAAATTGGAAATTTCATGAATTTTTACCTTAGATGGGTTTCAGTACTTCCATTAGTTGTTTAATGCTGGGTTAGCAAAACCGATATATTTGTTGAGTCTTTTATATGAAGCAGAAGAGTTCTAGTAATTTGTTTCATCAAAAATATTTTAGGGAATAATTTTTTTTATTCTTATAAATGTTGAGTAATTGTTTTTCATAAAAGCAATTTTAGGAATTATCTTTTAGTCCTCTTCTTCAGTTTATAGTTGTGTAATCTATTCCTATATGCTAATTATGATATTTCGTTATTGAATAAGGGTAGGTATAGGAATTTTATTAGCCGATCAAAAAAAGGTATAGGAATTTTATCACTAACATATGTCACTTTTTAAATAAGGAAAATTGCTTCATTGGACATTGTAAATTAGAAAATGACCATAAAAACATTCTACATGATATACATTACATCACGGATAAAATACAATATTTAAATTATTTAAGAATATTTGATTGAATTATATTTTATATTTTTAATGATAACCAACACAAAATTGATAAATAATTTAATTAATTAAGTATAATATATGATATCTTATATTCATGTAAAAGACTTTTTGAGAAAGGAAAAACATATTTTTATGATCTCTACCCATGAAATAGATTAATGTTTGGTTGTTGGTTAAAGGCTGCTGGTGCGTAAAATTAAAATTATTTAAGAATAATGTATAGGGTGAAATATGATAATCGTGTCATTTTTTAAATTTTGTATTTACTATATGTTATCTTTTACATTTATAGAATTATATTAATATTTTAGCAATATGTATATAGAATTCTATTCATTGTTTTTTTAATATTTTTATTGATATAATAATAGTAAAGTTAAAATGTATTAATCCGTTACTTTTTCTTTTATTTATCACTAACTCAATCTTACATAAATAATCATAAAAAGGTGGAGCCAATTAAAAATGAAAAATGGGATTACTCAAATCAAATTTAAAAATTTGTGACTGATTTAAAATTTTATTCTGATTTCAAGAACATGTATATACAAAGTACAAAATACGAATTTGTAATTATTTTTTGTTGGAAACCCATGAAAAGAAAGAAGAAAATTACATAGAATCTCCAATCACATAAGGTATAGAAATCACATGCATATGAAAAGCAAGTAATCTAGCCAACTCCATTATATTGGAGGATCTAAAATGCTATGAAATCCTTAATATATCATTAAAATGAGATTCACTCATGGATTAAAAGGTAGACAAATGAAAAATACATAAACATATATGTCTTATTATTATTATCACAAATGATTATTTAACATACATAAAAAGGCTTTTTTTAAAGGGTGTGAAATTTGAAATCAACATTCAATATTCAAAGGTGGAGAGTGAGATCTATGTTCTCTTGATTCTCTTCATTTTGCTCATTTCCCTCATCATTTATATCAATCACAGTCTGTTCAGTTTCACTCCTTGTACAACCTTGCAAATTCACATTGTTGTTGAGAGAGGAGTTTCCAGCAGAGGCTACATGAGATGGAAGAGTTTGAGGAATATTGTTTGAAACTATGTTTGGTGGAGGCTCCTTTGGAAGATATAGAAGAGTGAGTGCACCATTTGTAGCTGCTAGCATTGTGTATCCATTGTCACTACTGTAAGTTACCAATGGTACCATTTTCCTATTTCTACCACCAACACTCCCATTCCAATAGCATGATCCTGCATTTAATATCATAACATTTAATTCCAATTAATAATAATTAATAACATATAATATCATATTCATTTATATTCAAAATAATGAGGTTTTAGTGGTGTAACGCAATGTTAGATTCACACGTACACCAAAATATAAAAAGTTCGATTTTTTAGAGTAACACTCATTAGGAAGGACAATCACCCATCCAAAATTGATTAGTTCATTACAGACAGATGAAGATATACCATTGATTATACGGAAAAAATATCAATTATAGCTTATACCTTGAATGAAATGATCAAGAGTAGGATAATTTCGATGTCCTTGTATTCTGATATTGGTACCTAAAGTTGAATTGTTAGCACTCAAATAGTTATGGTGAGCTGAAATAAAGTTGATGGGAGGTTGATTGGAATGTGTAGGGTTTGGATAATTTTGATATCCTTGAAGGTTGGTATTTTGAAGAATGGAATTGTTTGGATATGAAATTTTGTGGTTTGTTTGCAATATGGTTGTAGATGAGGTAGAGTGTTGTATCTGATTGAAAGAATCAAGAGTACGTATATTCCCATCTTCATGGTTCATACTCTTACCAGAAAACAAACGAAAACTCATTATATAGAATTTAGGAGAAATTCAAAAGGAACTACGTACTCCACTACATACACCTATCCCTATTTATATTCACATAATTGTTTAAATGCCAAGAACGAAAATAATAATATTATAATTATCAATATATACAATACCATGGATTTGTGTCCAATCAGGGACAAAAAACAGTGGATTTATACAGACTGTAGTTGAACCAAACCTACCAGTAATTCATGTCATAATCATTTTCACTTTATTTCCATGTGGGCCTCACAATAAAATTTTCATTTTCTAACTTTAAGGATAATAATGTCAATAGGAAATAAGAAAAAAACTCCTATATATTGTAAATTTAAATACTTTTCAAAGCAATTTTTTTATTATATAGCAAATTTAAAAACTTTTCAAAGATTTTTTATTTATTATATAGCCTTATAAATATTGCATTTATTTGAACCTAGACAATTCTTTTATTATTCTTATTCATTTTAATATTAAACAAAATATGAATTTCAATTTAATTAATCTCTTAAGTAAGCTTTACGAAATCCCAAAAGAGAGTATATTTGTATGGTTACTTGTATCTCTTATCCATGTTAAGGGAACTCTCTCAGAACCTAACAGGAAAAAGAATTTTGTCATTGTCTGATTTTCACACTATTATGAAGACTTTCGATACAATGACTCCTGTATAGTTCTATCGGTCATTTATTGATTCAATATTTGTTCAATCCATTAGGTCATTAGCTCTAATATCACTTGTTAGTAAGAGAACCTGGAAATAATATATAGATATGCATTTAATGTCAAGGATGTCACCAAAGCAAAGAGGGTGCAAATTTTGCTTATACTAAGGATAAAATCAAGGCATGTTGGAGAATGATGCAAATGAAAAATAAAATAAGATTAAAAGTTCGATTTTTGAGAGTGACACTTGTTTGAAAAGATAACCATGCATCCAAAAAAATTAGTTCATTATTCATATGGTGATGAAATACTCTCGTACCCTTTATAGTACAAAAAATGAAAAATAAAACCTCAAACATGCACTTGTTGGGTTTAGTGGAAAGCTACTTTTTTATACAAATGTAAAAAAATAATTTTGAAAAAAATGGACCCGTCTACTAATAAGACTTAATATTATCAAAATAAGTACTTAATTGTATAACCCAACATTTTACAATAAGAATGTGGTGTAAAAGGTGGGGCATAGTACATGTAACATATGTAGTACGAATATTTTCTAACCATCAACTAGTTAGTGAATGAGGTAGAAAATTTTATGGGAAGATTAAGTTGATGAGAAGATTGATATTTGTAAAACTAATATTATGATAAGTTTATTTGAAGAATTAATTAAATTGATGACAAACATAATATTTGAAAAATTAATATAGTTTATAAATTTATTCAAATACTAAATTAATAGTATCTTAAAATTCGTAATATTTAGAGGACAAGTTAACTTTAACTCCTAAGTCTTCACCTACTGTCTAGCCTCATAGCAAATTGCACTCCTCGAGCCATTACCAGGAAAGATATGAACTGTGTGAAATTATTATTTAAAAATTATTAATAGAATATTGTGCGAAATATACTTTATTAATCTATTTCATTAATTAAATCCGATCTATATTTATATATACTAAGTTTGTATATCGATAAGAATAATATAAATATAGAAAATGTTATGGTTAATATATATAGAGTAAATTACACTCACACCCCTAAGTTTTAATGAAATTACACAAATCACCTCTCACTTCTTTGTTCTTACACTAACCACCCTCCCTCCTACACAAATTACCCCTAAATTTATACATACATCACACTGACTACCCTGCATGTTATAAAAGAGTAATATTTTAAAGAAAAAACGTGTAATGAATGTAATTAAGTTATACAAAATATTGTATATTGTGTAACACTTCAAATATTATAAAAGCGAGTGTTTCTTTATTATTTTTGTGTCATTAAAAAATACATTATAAATTTCAAAGAAATGTTTAAATAACTCTTATACTATTTTATAACGAGCCAAATAATGAAGACACATTGGCTCTTATATTATTTGAATTTGTCTACACAATATATAATATTTTGTTTAATTAATTACACACATGCAGGGTAGTCAGTGTAACATATGTACAAAATTAGGGGTGATTCGTGTAATGACAAAAAGTGATGGGTGATTTGTGTAATTTCACTAAAACTCAGGGGGCGTAAGTGTAATTTACTCATTCATATATATATATATATAGATGATTATTTTTAGTGTATAGAGGGTTTGGAATCATTGGAATATTGAGTTATCAAGGAAAATATATTAATGAGTTATTAATGACATGAGAAAAAAAGTAACTTTTAAGCATGAAATGCATGATAGGATTGAATATTCTCTAACATATAATTTTTCTTATCTTTTATAAAATGGAATCCTAGATGATGTAAATTAGCTTATTTTTATTTTATTCTTATAACAGTTTATATTTCTTACTTGTATTATACTTTTATTATCTAGTGTATATATCTTTTATTTATGAAAATATTAATCTATAATATTATAGTTATTAAAATAGAAAGAATACTGGTTGACAGAATAAATAAATTCAGTTTTCTACTCTTTTTTTAACAGTTTCTTCCCTTTCATCATTTCTTATATTTTGGTGCCAACCCACTTGATAGTTGTAGTTGATACGGGTACATAAATGTTTAAAAACTCATTCAAATATTATAAAATGACAAGTAATATATAATTTAGCACCTTAGCACATTGGTTTTGTTGAATGCATCCAATTCCATATATTTATTTAAAACTCAACTCCTTATTTAATAAACTTTATTATGAGCTAAATAAATTAAATTTAAATTAATAATTGAGGTAATTAAATGAACGAAGGAAATAAATTTGATTCATATTAAATATACATATTAAATGTTTATGTATATTTAAAATTATACATATTAAATATGCATAATATTTATATACACATAATTGAAGAACTATTTTTATAGTTAAATACTTAAATTACACTGAATTCCAATATATGAAAACTAATATTTCCATACAAATTGATCTTAAAGTATTATACACATATATATATATATATATATATACACGAGGAGAGATACATTGACTACAAGAATAAGTTTTTTAAACTTACTCCATATCTTAGCCATCAATTCTAGGGAAATCCAATGGTTTAGATATACTCACTAATTTAAATCATTGAATTTCCCTTGAATTGATGACTAAGATGTGGAGTAAGTTTAAAAAACATACTCTTTGATTAAGTGGATCTCCTCCCTATATTTATATGATGGGAGATTAGTTTACACCCAAATTTCAATCTCCCCCATTCATTTTTTAAATCAAGCAGATCATAAGAGTGAAACTTAAAAGTTATATAATATTTATCATTTCTCTCTTATCACCTTTTTCACTCACCCTTATGGTAAGTTAGATTAAAAAAAAAGAATGGATGTGATTATGTATAACTAGTGTAATTTAATTTGGGTGTAAATTGATCTTTTTTATATATATATATATATATATATATATGCATATACCCATGTATATCAATGATCGTTATTCGAACAGATTAACAACATAAATTTGATATAACAACATAAATTTGATATCGTTAATCCATGAACTTCACTATAACTTATATTGATCTAAAACTTTTTTACATTTAACTCGACTCAAGTCTATCTTTCGAGTGGAGTCGAGCGAAACTTGATTAGATATAGTCCTCATCTAACATTTTGAAATTAAGTTTACCCAACTCTCAAAGTTCTTTGGATCTATTCTACAAAAGTTTTAGTTGTGAGCTTATAATATATATATATAATATATGTAGTCGTGAAATTGTAACTTTTTTATTATAGAAGTAGCCAAACGCTTATAGCTTCATATACAAGTGGTTGAACTAAACTTTGTAGAAATATACAAATTGACCAAAAACATGTAAACTTATATTTTATTTATCTACTAATTTGATTACTTATTTGTATAGTGAGTTATTAAATACACATTATTCATAAAAATTAAAGGATGATGATCAACTTATTCTAAAAGTAAATTTTTTAAACTTACTCAACATTTTAGTCATCAATTATAGGGAAATCCAATTGTTTCGATTTACCCACTAATTCAAACCATTGAATTTTCCTAGAATTGATGGCTAAGATGTATAGTTTTTTGTTGTTGGAATGAACGGATTCCTCTTCAAATTTAAGTTCTAAATATATGATTAGTGATTTAGATTAGATTAGTTTTTTAAATTTAGTTAAGGTGGTTTTTTTAGTTAACATGTAGTTATAATATGATTCATCTATTTTGTTAATGCGAGGTTTTTTGTATTATGTCAATTATATCTAAAATGAAGAAATAATAAAGATGAAAGTATATGTAATTATGTATATCTAAAATCAAATTTGAGAAAAGGAAAAAGGTTGTGATGAATGAATGATTATATGAGATCCTATTTTTGCTCCTTTTGTGACGCCCCTCCCTTTCTGAATTTCATATCCATTTATATATTATTACTATTACTATTAACCCTCTTCTTTCTCATTTTCATATATTCTCCTCAACCCTCTCTCACCGATTACCATGTCCAACGGCGAAGCCACCACCACCACCACCACCACCACCACCACTGACTCCCTTGAAAAAATCCAATCCGCATTCCAATCCCTCTCTACCATCATCCCCACACTCTCTTCCTCCACCAACAACCCTCTCTCCCTCCTCCTCGACCACTCCATCTACTCCCACATCTCTTCCCTCCTCCGCCACCCTAACTCCGGCTCTGGCGACAACAACCTCTGCCGCTGGCTCTATGACACCATCCAGTCCGGTGTCCCTGACCTCCATCTCCTTGTTCTCCGCTTCCTCCCTGTCATCGCCGGTGTTTACCTCTCTCGCATCCCTTGTCGGAAACCTCAGGCCGGTTTTGAAGCCGTTCTGTTGGCCCTCTACGCGCATGAAACCACCGCACGCGCTGGCCAAGCCGTGACGGTATCAGTGCCTGACCTCTCACAACCGAGCGTGTATCATGAATCCAAAGTAGTGGTGAAGAATAACTCCACCGACCTCAACCTCGCTGTTCTTTCCCCTAGTCTTGAACCCCACGGCACCGTTCGCTCCTCTAGGTTTCCTTTCTCTTTTCATAAGTTTCCAAAACTTCAAAAACCTTAGTATTATAGAACAATTTTTTATCATTGCACGTACTCTTAAATTGCATTACATTATATTTCTGAAACTTTTAAGTTTTATCCTTTGATTATAATTGATTTTTTACTTAAATTGTTATACATGTGTATCATGGTTGTGTCAGTTATATAGTGATATAACTTACGTGAACGAGTATGTGAAAGTAGTTAAGTTATTTTAATTTAAAATAGTTGAAAATGATTAGAAAGAATTATTATTATTTATCTTTTAAAATAATAAAAAGCTATGTTACAGGAGGGCTCGTATTGTTGGTGTTGCGTTAGAATTGTTCTACAGCAAGATATCTCAGATACCCATTGAGCCAAAGATCGATTTTTGCGAGTTCTGCAAGATTTGGGCTGGCCAAGATGGAAACATGTACAAGGATTTTGAAGAAGAAGAAGAAGGTGCAGCAGAAGAAAGAAGATTAAAAGAAGGTGGTAGTGATGAAGTGTTGGAAACTGAGGAAGAGAAAAGTGAGAGGAAAAAGATAGAAGGGAGAGTTCCTCTACCTTGGGAGCTTCTGCAACCAGTTTTGAGGATTCTGGCTCACTGTTTGTTGGGTCCAAATAACAAAGACAAGGTGCTTTTTGAAGCAGCCAATGAAGCATGTAGGTGCTTGTTTGCAAGGGCCATGCATGATGTAAATGCCAAGGCTATTTTGCCAACAAGGAGTCTCTTGAGGCTTTCCAAAAGTGTTTTGGGAAATGTTAATGATGTTGATCCAACTGAACTTCCCATCACTAATGTTATTTCTCTTTGAGTATCACATTTCAATTCACATATCAAAAATATTCCTTTTGGGTACTATATTTAGTTTTGTTGCCTGTATAATTTCTGTTCAGATTGATAGCCATTTTATTCTTTGACCTTGGAATCATGCTTGACTTCATGGATGTTTCTAAGAGAAGTTACTTATGAGTGTACCTTCAAACTTGATCTTCATCTTAGAAAGCTATTTGTCCTTTTGTTTAGTTTATTTCAAGGTATCCCCGAATTTGGTTTTGTTCTTAAAAAGTTATATGTGTCATTGATTTTAGGTCATGATAGGAAGTATTCCCAGGGAGGGTCATAATTCACTTTTCCTTTTGTAGAATGGTAGTTAGCTATAAATAGCATAAGTTGTAACTGTTTTAGTTAGTTAATTCATTCTTCACAGACACAAACAGTGATTAAATAATTCAAAATGAACATGTAGCACACCAAGTGATTAAATGGAATTTAAAACATAATTATGAGAGGGCAGTAGCTAAGAAATCAAATAACCAACATTATTATGATGGTGGAATTTGAGTAGTGAATATTATTATTACAATATGCTCTGATTAATAAAAACAATGTTGAAGTCTATGGCTTACATCAGCGAACAGCTTTCAACACCAGCTAGATAAGCTTGCTGTCATAAATCTTCACAAATGACATGATTCTATGAGGTTATCATAAGAAAACCCCACACATACTATAAAAGAAAATGCTTAATTTTTCAGCGACAAACAAAACTAGGTATTCATAAATGAGAGTGAATGTGGATGTTGGGAAACTAGTGGAACTGATCAACTTCTGAACATTTCTTATAGTATTTCAGGGACTAAGAGCAATTAGTCTGAAAACCTAATCCTAAGAGACTACAAAAGGTTTAGGTTTAAGAAATAATTGTCCATTAGCTCTCAACTATGAAGTTATTATAAGAAAGTCCACATATACAATAATTTCCCTTTTGAAAAATGCCTAAAGAGTGTATATTTTGAAATGGTGATGAACAAAAATGTGTCACAATTGTTCATCTTCAATTGTTATTTATGTGACAATAATCAAACCAAAATTTGAGTATTATCAACGAAAATAACTAGTAAAGAAATGAACATTAATTTTGTTAAAAATAATGATTTATCCAGTGATATTGAAAAATCGGAGCTTCAGAAAAAAATGATAGTCACTGTGTATATTAAGGAACTGCTGGAACTCCACTTATGAACACTTCCTATGTTACTTCAGTGACTAAAAACAGTCAATCCTAAAATCTAATCCTAATTCTAAAAGGTTATAAAAACTTTAGGATGGCGGTGCTTTTATAGTCCCTTAGTTTTAGGGTTAGGTTATAGGAATAGTTGGGCATTAGTTCCTAAAGAATGAGTTTATCATAAGAAAGGTCAACATATACCATATTTTGGCCTTCTATGAAAAATGCCGCAATTTTTTAAAACAGACGGACAAAAATGTGTTCACAATTGTTCATCTTCAATTGCTCTTAAATAATGAGTCCAATTTCAAATAAATATCGAGTTAAGTTTAAGGTAAATACATAAACTTAAAATATGCATTTTTTATTGAGGTATAATTAGTCAATACTAATGAGCAATAGAAAAGAAGCAGTATTTAAACTAACTATGATCCATTATTGCCTTTAAAATTAAAATTCGTAAGGAATTAATTTATAATATTATGGACATTAAGAATGTGAAGTAACAGCAACAGTGCTAGACAAAATTAGGTTTATTGATGCTCTTTCAAGTTGTATCCTACTAACTATTTTTCTTCAATACCACGTTCTCTCTCAACCTTCCAAATGACTTCTCCAAAGAAAGAAAAAACTCTTCATTAAACGAAACAAAAATCCCATGCTTGTTTTACAGTTGACAAGTAAAACAGGGAAATGCAAAATTTCACACTATGTAGCTCAAGTCACCTACAGCAATCAAAATAAGTAATAGCCAATAATTTAAACCCTACAAACTAATATAAATAAACCCAAACGTCAGAATTACATGCTTGAAAATTGCTATCATCAAATCCTAGCTATCATCCCTCAATCCCCATCACAATTTCATATCTTCATCATTTGAAGATCCAAAATATGGCAGGATTCTAACAACACCAACTAGCAGATTTTTAAAACACCCACCCAATGCAGTGAACAAAAATGCTGACCCATCACAATGAATTTCTCATCATCTTCGCATTCCCCGTCCACGACCACGGAAGCCACCTCCGCGGCCTCTGCCACCCATGGCACTTGCAGCAGCATCTCCTTGTGCACTCTCAGACTACATATGTAAAAATAGATACAACAATCAAGTTTACAAACAACACTTAAAAGAGACTTTGAAATAGTAGAAAATTGGATTGCATGTGGGTGCAGAAAAGAGTCGATGTGTCATAGCACAGATCCATAGATAAAAATATATCGCAAAACCCACACACCCAAAGTACATAATCCCCAATTATGAAAATTAAGCAAAACAAGAACATAATTCTATGTGGAATTTGCAACAATTGAGGACCTGGTCAGAAAAGATACCTTGGGATTTTTAACTGTTTCATCCACACTTAGGATAAGACAAGCTGCTTCTGTAGCAGCATTTATAGCATTGATCTGCAAATTTATTAATTAGCTTCCACACCATCCACATAAAATATTAGAATCAGAATAAAAATCATGCTCATAAATGCAGGCAGGTACCTTCACAACTGCAGGCTCCCAAACAAAGTTAGCGAACGAGTCAGCAATCCCACCAGTAGCTATGTCCACTCCATATGCTGCCCCTTCACCTGTAACAGGCATGCAATAATAAGATTGTTAGCTTCTAACCTACAAAAGAACTCTGCATGACATAATACAGCACTTGCACTTATAGGTACATTAGCAAATATGCCCAGACATGTACACATAAATTCAAGTTCAGAGAACCAACCAACTAGACAAATCTTCATATATTTATGTTAGAAGTTGCCCAAGTGCTGAGGATGAAATAATAGTACTTTGCCAAACAAAAAATATTATAAAAATGCTGCTGAAATTGAATCTTACTTATATTCTTGTACATCAAAATAAATGGTTGCTTTTGCGCAAGGGTTTGAACAAACTAAACTAATAGTAATTAGTAACCAAATGATGCTTGATTAAAAGGAGATCTCGGGCAAATTTTCTAGACTGCAGTAAAGAAGCAAGGAATGATCAAGTAGATAAGCATGCATATAGAAGGATCGTCAACCAACCAGAAGGAAGTGCATGTTTCTGTCTCAATTTGTTCAGCACATCAGTGGCATCAAATCCAGCATTGTCGCATAATTGCCGAGGTATAACCTGCAATAAAATTATAAAATTTGGAATCAAATGTAATGAAGTAACTACACTCTTTGAATAAAGGAACATAATCTCAAGCCATCTCATTTGATAATTAATGTTGTAAAGCTAGTATGCATGTTACACTAGATACTAAGTGATGCAATTAAAGGATGAGCCCATCTGCAAGAGAAAAACGTATAACCCACAAAACTCGTGCATAGCCTTCAACATCCAGCATAGCAATTGAAGTCTCGAATGCAAATAAGTTTCCACAATGTTCAAAATCAACGACAATACAAATGTTGCAATTTTGGGTTGATTTGCAACAAGTAAAGCACATACACAAGGGCTTCTGCTCCCTGCCCGTCCCCATAGTAATATAACAATAAGGCATATGTTTAATGGCTGACAAATATGTTAGGGTTTGTTACACATATTTTTAATGCAATTTTTGATAAAAAAACAAAAGAAAAAATTACTAAAGGAACGGAGTGCTGATTGTTTTTTATAAGATATTACTCTGAACTTAAAGACCATTATGCCGAGAAATTCTTCAGGAAAAGCACCATCAAAGAAATAAATTATTTACCACTTGTGCCAACCAGGTGTTGCATCTCATTATAATTTGAATGATAAAAAATAATAGAATATTAGGAAACATACATATGCTCCAATCCCAATTACACATACCTCAAGAGCTTTTGCATAAGAGTTGATGAAAAGCTGAGACTTTCCCGCTATTGTACGTGCATGCTGCCTTAGATACCGGCTTATCTCCATCTGCCAACAAGAACCACAAATTAATGTCCAAAACATTTGCTAACAAAATTCAGCAAAATCTACAAAAAAATTTTGGACACATACATCTATAGCACCACCACCGGCAACTACAGTCGAATTCTTCAAAGCCCTTCTCACAATCATGATTGCATCATGCAAACTTCGCTCTGCCTCCTCAATGAACTATAAGAAAGTAGCAACATTTAAAAATATAAGGCCAATAATACAACATCTATTGAATGAGTTAAATCACAAATCATGAACAATAAACAGTCATTGCACAAACTCTAACACACCTGATCAGCTCCACCACGAAGAACTATGGTGGCTGTTTGGCCAGATGGACATCCACTGAATAAATTGAATCTCTCATTTCCAACTTGCTTTTCCTCAAAAACCTCACAAGTTCCAAGGACCTTAAAGAAAATAAATAACAATAATTTCAGATGTATCATATCGCATTAGAAAATATTAAACCATGTCAGAGTCCTACAAATAGTGTGCAACCTCGTCAATAACATTATTAATAGATGTTTGTACAGTTCCACCTGTGGCTGCAGCAACCCTTTTTAAATCTTCTTCTGTTACACGACCAGCACAGAAAATGTCTCGATCTGCAAAATACTGTTTTAAGGACAAGTTAATCAAAAAAATTAATTATGATATCCCTGAAAGTTTTAAAGAAATGCTAATAGAAAAACTGTAATAAAAAACCCATCCAAATATAGCATATGGCACTCATTCCATGAGTTTATCATTTCGCGGATAACTGCAAGAGGGTCCAAGAATATGAAAGCAAATTCAGATTGATACAAGGAGAAATTGAAACCTGTGTAGCTAGATCTCCAATAGCCAGCCGTGAAAGAACAACTTTGGCACCACTGTTGACACATTTATCCAGCTTGTCATAAATAATATTCCATTCTGCATCAACAATTGACTGATATTGAGATGGATCTGATAATCTGTAGAGAACACAGAAAAAAGAAGGAAGTCAAGTAAACTCAGCAATCTGTCAGTAGCATAAATGTACCGATGACCAAAACAAAGGAGCAAAGTTCAAACATTCAAACCTTATTTCAGCATTTTCTTTCTCAGATTTTAGCTCCAACTCAATGTTTAGTAATAGTATTTTTGGGTTAAGAAACTTCTTGGGCTGTTGCTCAAACCCAGCATATGAAAATGTCTTTTTGAAGGCAACACCATTTACTAGAAATGAGTCGCGCATAGTACCACCAGGAACCTGCAAGAGAAAATCAGAATCTTTATCACATTGATTCCAATTCCACGATCTCCAGGTTGGTTTAATTTTCCATTAGTTCTTGTTGAATGACACAAATAACAAAAATGCCAGATATAGTAAGGAAAATAGCTTCAGGAAGTGCATTTAATAGTTCTCCAGGATTTTGTCAGCATTTGGAACAAAGTGTACAATGCAAAATTCAATGGCAACATCTACACAACTGCCACTATGAAGTAGACGCAATGGAATATAGAAACAAAGCTATAAAAGAACTGAAACATTTACCTTTTTTATTCCAATCATGTTCAACCTGTCATCATACCCAATTGCAATGACAGCATCCACAACCATTGTAGCAAAGAACTCTTTTTCTCCACCGATGAGCTTCGAAGAAAGAGTGGTAGCAGCACACTTGGCAAGCAAGTTTTTCTTTTCTTCCAGACTTTTTCCTTCTATGCTAGTAGCTAGCTCCTTAATCTTCTCAATTGCCTGCATCAAAGATTACATATAACAAAACATACATAAGCAAACAAATCAACAACTTACATTATTATTTAATTTCTAAGGTAAAAAAACATGTACCAATGTGGATGCAGCCCTATAGCTTTTTATCAAATTTTGAGAGTGAACACCGTCTTCAACAAAAGGCTTGGCCTCTTTCAAAAACTCAGATGCAAGCAACACAACGGTAGTGGTTCCATCTCCAACCTTCACATCCACAACAAACAACAAAAGTTTTATCAACAAATTCTCAAACACAACGAAGGGATATTGAAAATGAGAAATTACCTCGGAATCCTGAGACTTGGCAATGTCGACAAGGATCTTAGCGGCAGGATGAACGATATCGAGGAGTTTCATGATGGTGGCGCCGTCATTGGAGATGGTGACGGAGCCTTTATCGTCGTGGATGAGTTTGTCCATGCCACGGGGGCCAAGGGTGGTTCGGACAACATCGGCGACGGCGGAACATGCGTTGATGTTGCTAACAAGCTGAGCCTTACCTTGAGAAGTGTCAGTACCTTCCTTCAACAGTATGATCTGTGGTTGCTGTAATTTTCGCACCACATTTTCAAAACAAAACAAAAATTAGGGTTAGATTAGAGACTTAAGAAGTTCAAAGAGAGAGAAAGAGTGAGAGTGTGAAGCGTACCATCATCGATGCCATTGTTGCCAGAGAGAGAGAGTGAGAAAGGGAATTAGGGTTTATGTTTGAAGTTGAACTGAAAGGTAAGCAGTTTCTGTTTTTCTCTTGTTCCAATCAAACTTCATTTTCATCAATTGGGCCTTAGCCCATTTTTTCTTTTTCTTTTTTGCCAACTGCTACTTATTATTATTATATATATAATTGATATTTTCAATCAAAGAATTTAAGTGGTTAAATTCAACAATTTGAAAATTTTAAACAAGCAAAAAATAATGCAGTAAATTCGGAAAGGGTGTTGTTAAAGTATGCATGTGTGCATATACTTGCAGTGTTTTATTGCAAGAAGCAACTTTTATTGATAATAGCTGTTACATGGAAAATTCTGGTAAAGTAGATCTAGAATAATAAATTTTCATTGATACTTTACTTAATTACTTAAAACAAGTTGCTTCAAACTTTTAATTGAGTTATCTTTCATTGAATTTTCTACTTCATTTAATTACTTAATACTAATCTAGATTTGAAGGAGGTTTACATAAGTAAGTTTTTATCTCATTCTTGTATTGGTCTAAACTCATTTAATCTGTGTACCACTATAAACTCATTTCAGGTTAGAGGATTAATTTGGTGGTAATAAACAAAATAGGTCAGAGATTTGAGTATTGCAAAACTAACCCAACCATTTCCATATTGAGTTAGATTTTAAGAGAATTGTACACAACTCCTTTCAGATGGAAAATGTTATATTCTCTTAAGGCCAAAAATCTATTTTCATATAGGAAAATATATCATTATTCAACCACTCTCCTCCCTGACCCCACCCACATTGAATAATACATTATAGTACATAAAATGACCATATCATATATCATATAAGAAAATGAATTATAAATACGACACAACAAATTGTATTGGTTAAGGAGCACAATGTTCACACCCATCCAATGGCTAAGCAGGATGTGCTATCAAACAGGTACAACTCTACTGTTGTCTCCTTCCAATTAATTAATAAAACATTATCAAACAGCCATACAGACCCAAATGAAAATGCTAACAACTAATGTCTTCCATTTCCTATCCAAATTCCAGTTTTTGCATTCATAGACCCTTGTCTTTTTATTTCAGACACCACACAAACAATGCTTCAACCATGTCCTTGACCTCAAGGTTACATTTGACATACATTTTGGCTTGATCTGTTGTATTTCATGTGACTCTGCACTAGCTGCCCTGCTGCAATAGCAGACATCAGAGACAGCTCTCCTGCTAAAACAGATCCAGCAACAATGGTGGCCAAGAGTCTTGAGTTTGACCCTGGTGACTCCTTGTTAGCGCCCTTCACGCCAAGCAAATTCAAGCATGCGGACTGAGATGCAAGTTGAGTGCCACCACCAACTGTACCCACCTGAGAGAGGACAACAAATCACATAAAACCTTGTTATTAAATTGAAAAACTAACCAGCTTAAAAGAAGAAGAAATATGTGAATAGATGGAATGCTAAATCACCTCAATGGAAGGCATAGTCACTGAGATATGAAGGTCTCTCCCATCATTGACAGCTTCCATCATGGTTATGCAATGTGAACTCTCAATATTTTGAGCTGGATCTTGACCGGTGGCTATGAATATAGCAGAAACAATGTTACTAGCATGGGCATTATATCCACCAAAAGCACCAGCAACTGCAGAACCAGCAAGGTTCTTAAGCATGTTAAGCTCCACAAGGGCAGCCACATTGGTCTTCAATACCTTCTTCACCACTTCTTCTTTGATAATGGCTTCACAAACAACTGATTTCCCTCGTCCCTCAATCCAATTTACTGCAGCTGGTTTCTTGTCCGAACAAAAATTTCCTAAAGAATCGACATAACCATCACATGTTAGCTGCCCATTAAAATGATTTCAGCATGCCTGATTCTAGGCTTGAAATAGCCAAACAAAGACGTTAATACAATGACACATTCAATAGATGCAAATGAGCTAGAAAACTTACTGGCAAACAGATCTAGACACATTGAATGAAATACTAGAACACGAGGAATCCAATAGAACTAAGATAAATAAAAGTTGGTGAATAGCCTGAGTGGTGTCACAGTTCCACCTTTTGAGTAAACCACTAAAATTGTAAGCAACAATCATGTTAGTCCATAACTTTAGGAATTACTATTTTTGTCCTTCAAATTATAAGCATCTAAAATGACTGGTATTAACAATTTTAGTGACTAAAGTGGTGATTCCCTAAAGTCGGGGACTAACGATTGATGCTTACGACTTCAGAAATAAGACAATGCGATTGGACCACTTTCACAGAAGAAACCGGCCTATAACTGCATAGAGATTAGAGTGATGACAAATGATAGCATAAAGCAGATTAGCTAATCCGTATTAAACGGTATCTGTGACATCAAGCATCTTTACCAGAGAACAATCCAGCAAATCCCATCCATTCAAATGGGAAAGGGCATGGAAATTACCAGAGATGCCAATTATATCCATGTCAGGGAAATCACTCTGAAGAAAATCAAGAACATTCTGCACCCCTTTGGAAACCATGTTCATCCCCATGGCATCACCTGTGCTGCAAGTGAACCTCAAATACAAGTTCTTCCCAGCCATAGTACACTGAATATGTTGAAGCCTGGCAAACCTACTCGACCTGAAAACCAACAGAAACAAATGTCAAATCTCAACATCAAAAGAAAAAATCTCCCATAAACCATACCCAAGTTCAAGTCCCGCATTTCTTTTTTCATTCACCTTCCTTTAACAATTTCAAAGGAAAAACTGAAATTTTAATTATCTTCAACCATTTTGAAGTCATTGACCATATTTTTTCTACTTTTAGTTTTAAAATTTCCAGAAACAAAACCGGTTTAGAACAAAAAACTACATCAAGAGATCTCAGAAAACAAAATCCATCAACATGAAACATTAAAACTGAATAACATGAAAGAAACAAAAAAAGAATAAACCAATTAGAGAGATGATTGATGAAAAGGGTAAACCTGTTGAAAACAAGGGCCAATGTATCAAAATTAAGAGGATCTTCCAAGAAGAATTTCAACTGTGCAGCTCTTTTAGCAGTTGAAAATCTAACAACAGGAGCCCTAGACATTCCATCTTTCAAAACCACACTGCTTGCTCCTCCTGAAGCATAGATCGCTTTACAACCTCTATTAGTACTCGCCACCAAGCACCCTTCCGTCGTGGCCATCGGCACCGTGTACTCAAACCCATCCAGCAACAACGGCCCCGCTACCCCCACCGGAATCTGAACATAACCCACCGGCATTTCACAACACTGTCCCAAAATCGATTCATAATCAAAACCTTCCAAAGGCAAACCCTGCAACGACCTCCCCGTCACTCTCTGAAGCGCCTCGCGACGAATTGCCACAGCGCGGCGACAATCACCGAGGGTCGATTCAAGTGAATACGACGGCGTTTCGCCTTCAACGACAGACTTAACAATCTCATCATCATGATGATGAGCAAGATGGAGTGGGGGTAATATGGGGATTTGAGGAAGAAGGATATCGGTGACGTCATCTTCCCAAACGACGTCGTTGGAGGGACGAGAGATGAATGATTGGACGAAGTGAATGCCGAAGAAACAGAGGAGGTAGATGAAGGAAGCGATGAGAGAGAGAATGGAAGCGAGTTCATAGAAGGTGAGAACGTGAAGAGGGGTAGAGGAGCGAATCTTGTCACGCCAGCGGTGGAGGAGGTAGTAGGCAACGGAGAAGAAGAGGGTGAAGAAGATGGCGTTGGTGAGATAGAGAGGGAGAGGGAGGGCGTCGGAGGCTTTAGGAGAGGTGGTGGAGGCTCTGTTATTGTGACGGCGGAGACGGAGAGAGGAAGCACCGTCATCAGGACGCCGGTGGTCCATGGTTTGGGTGAAGAGAGAAAATGAATGAATGGAAAAGTAAAAGTGAAGGAGTGTCAGAGTGCCACCCAAGGTGACCCAGATGGAGTGTCAGAGACGTGTTGGATTTGTCTTTATAAGTTTTTTTCCTAATTAATATATATATATATATATTATGTGTTGAGTGAATTTAAGGAGATAAATTATCTTTTAGTATAACAATGTTACTCATTTATTATATTTTATAGAGTTAATTACATCGATTAACCCTCCAAGAGATATAAGTGTAATATTTTAAACAAAATGTATGTGTCGTGAGTGTTATCAATTCTAGGGAAATCCAATGGTTTAGATCTACAAACTAATTCGAACAATTTAATTTCCCTATAATTAATGGCTAACACGTGGAGTAGAGTGAATGAATATCTCTTCCATGTTAATTAAGGTTTTTAAAGTTTATGGAACTCATTCGGACTGTGGCAATTGTAAATAAAGATTATCTCAATTGATAGATAAATAAATACTTCAATTTCTTTATGTTTTTTAATATCAAATATGTTATTTTATTATATTTAAAATGATAAATGTGTCATTATATATTATATTTTTTAATTTTTTTAATATTTATTTCTCCATTAATAAAGATGATTTATACTCGATAATTGTAATAATCACACCATCAAAATTTAAGAAGTTTACTAAATCACAACGGCTATTTAGAACATTTATCATATCCAAAAAAGTAAGCTACCTGCTATTAGAAATAAAGAATAGTTAATATTAAATTAGTTGAAGAATTAATTTCCTTAGTGCTGCTAGTCTGTGCACAATTGTTTTAATCCAATGAATTATAACCCCATTGCTTCCACCTTGGCTTCTGGACCAGAAGTAATTATCTATACTCATATAAAGGGAAAACACAAAGTAATCACTTATGATGATGTAATTTTTGTTTCCTATTTTGCCATTACATTTTTTATTTTTACAAAAAAACCATATAATCCTAAGTAACTACCATTCACACATTAACCACTTATCTCACCTTAAATAAATTATAATAAATACAATTTTAACATAAAGTATTCTTAATAAAAAAACATTCTAATTGTATAAAATAAAAATATAAAAATTGAATACTTAATATAATAAAATAAGAATGCGGGTCTGTATGTGTTCTTAACAACTAAGCTATATACCGTTATGCCAACTCAGTCTTTTGTTCATGGTATCCTCTTTTGAACTAATCATAATTTCCCTCTATCATGTGTGTACACATGCTTACATTAGTCCCACTTTTCCTATGAAAAAGTCAGGTCATACTCTTCTTATTTGCAAGTAAGAATATGGATTACGTGTCTTCATTTCCGTCCCAAAATTCTGTCTCGATTTAATGAAAAAGAGACATTCCATTATAAAGAAAATTATAAAAATACAAAACAATATTTTTATATTACTTGAAGAAAATTGATTAATTTGAAACATAAAGACATTATTATTTTAGAATAAGTGATCATGACTCATCATACCTCTTCATTCATCATCTCACATTTACCAAGAATCAAGAACCTATTGTCCAAATCTCAACACTTCCACATATGAACTTATGATAACCAAACTCTAATTTTTTTTAAATTATAGTGATGAAATAAATTATTAGTTATTCTGTTATTGATTTTTTGTGTGGAAATCATAGTGACGAAGTAAAATATTAGTTGATGTAAAAGTGGTTTGTCCTAGAAAGAGTAGTTTTTGAGTTTAATTGAAACTTTTAAACTAACAAATTCTTACAAATTTTTTAGAGTAACACATCTAAACGTAAATCACACCACCTTAAACTTAATTATCATTGAAAACAAATTTACAAAATGAAATTCATTGAGAATCATGTTTGACCTATGCGGACAACTTAAAAACATCATCATGTTCCTCTTGCTGATTGATTTTATGCAAAGACCCACAAACTGATAAAGTGATATATGTTAACGTTTCATTTCGAAACCAATTGACAATCAGCCGAGAAAATATAGAATATTGGTAAAGTAAAATTGATCTTAAATATAGTTGTCAGAAGTCTTTATTTTATTAATACTTTTATTCTTTCATAATTGTATTATTGCATTTACATGGATATGAACTTTGTGTGAATTTTAAACATACAAGTACTAAAGGAATAAAATTACAGCTCTTGGAATTTTGATCCTATACTAGACTGTCTGAATGCATTTCTAGCATACAGCCCTAGCCCCACAACCAATAATATAAGCAAGACCAATTTCTTCCTCTTGTTTATCCTTGAATCCAAATCTCCAAGGTCTTCATTATCAATATCAGCCTGATTAGATGGTCCTAAACTGAGAGTGAAATCTAAAAGCCTAGTTTTGGATCTTGAGACAGGCTTAGCAACTTTGGTTGCAGCTTCTGTTGTCTCAGTTAAGCCATTAATATTATTAGTACTAAGCTTCTTCTGGGCCATTTTGTCTATGCTGCCAGCTTCTGTTTTGAAATCTAAAAGCCTAGTTTTGGATCTTGAGACAGGCTTAGCAACTTTGGTTGCAGCTTCTGTTGTCTCAGTTAAGCCATTATTATTAGTACTAACCTTCTTCTGAGCCATTTTGTATATGCTAGCAGCTTCTGTTTCTGTCTTGCTTTTTTCCTTTTCATAGCTTGTCTCCTTCTCTTTCTGTGGTGTCTTCTGATCAGAGACTTCATTGTTAGCATTTTTCTGATCAACCTCTTGTGATGGCCCCTTAGGCTTTGGAGCTTCGTGAGGAAGCAGATTTGTTGTTTCAATTGGCTTAATATTTAGTTTGGAAAACTTGATATATAACTTAGCACCCTCAAACTTGGCAGTTACATTGTCTGTGTCATAATCAGAAGGAAGAGGAAATTCTATATTCAAACGACTCCATCTGTTCTCAATTATCTGTCTCTCACCCATAAGCTTTAGGGCAGGCTTTGAGGTCACTTGAACTTTCAGTTGGTCAATTCTATATCCTGCATGTATCACAGGAAAATTTATCTTCTTTTATGCTGTTTTTTATATCCTTCATAATACTAAAAAAAACTGTTGATTGCAATATTATAAAGGTCTATGGTGTTCAAAGATAAAAAAAGCTTTTATAAAGTGAATTTACTTCTGTCAAAACTTATATCCACGTTACTAAATCCTGCTATTCTTTTATTCTATTATAATTAGAGGCAATAATTTATAAAAATAATATTAAAACCAAAGAAAACCCAAGTATTTGTATATATATTATATGTTATATGATCTAGAAAGAGTTGAAAAGTGAGTTACCTGGTAGGAGGACAGTGATACTTCCTTCATCTCTTGCCCATTCATAATATGGTGTAAAATCTTCATAGATACGATCAGCTTCTAGTTGTGACTTTTGATCCATTTTTTGGCTTAATTGGTTGCTGTTTTGATTTTTGTGTTCTATATATCTTTGTCTCTTGTTATCTTAGAGAGAATGAAAGATCTTATGTTTGTTTTATAGTCATGGATAGGGTATTAGTGTACATTTTTTGCTTTACTGTATTTCATTTACTTTATTACTTTCTTTTCGTGCAAACATATATTTGTGTTTCAAACTTTAATCTATTTGATGCAACAAGGGAATGGATATGAGCTTTCCAGATTGATGTTCCCGATGGAGTCCCGGACCAATAAAAATACATGATTTAGATGTTGGAGAATAAAGTTATAAAATTATTAAGTAATATTTTATATTATTTAATGTAATCTTATTGGATGGGATATAAAGACATGATTGTTTTGGGACAGAGGATATTTGTTTTATGCAAGGACAATAATATGCTTAATTTTTTAACACGTAGGAGGTGACCTCTACCATTGGTAATGCTTAAACCCTAATAGTTAGATTTTGAACTGCTCAAATCTTTTTACCGACAAAGAGCATTTCCTTTCAGTGCAACACAAGAAATAATATATAGCTTCTTCTTATTAGGATATAAATTTTCGTTCTTGTAACTGTTTTTTATTATTATCGGATAAAGTAATATTATTAGATATGATTGAGAGTTACAAGATAAAGATGTTAGTAGAAAGTGAAGCAAAAAAATACAAAGGTTCATGGTTGAAAATATTTCATTCTTATAACTTTGATATATCATGTTTTCACAAATATCTAATTGTGAAAAGTTGCATTGATTGTTGGGAATTTAATTGATCAAGCTAAGTATGTTTTTTTAAACAGAAAAGGCAGCTGAGGACATAAGTTAATGATTAATGGCCAAAGGAAAAAAAGATGATAATATTTTATTTCGAATACTTATTAATTAGGATTAGTTATATAAAATAAATTATTCCAATATATATAATTACATTTCTTCCAAATGCAAATTATAAGAATTAATAGATATAAATAAATGAGGATATAGGATCAATTATTTTATTTAAAGATAATATAAAATCTATCATTGGACACATGTACATGATCTCCATTTAGTATTGGACTCTTCGATATTAGTGAGAATTTACATTCAAATAAATGATATATATATATATATATTTAGTTGTAATAACTAATGACAAATGACTATTAATTGGACTCGGATTCTCTCAAGTTGTAAGATCTTGATTGATTTTATGATTTATAACTTTTTTATTTAAAAATAATTTAAAATTTGTACTTTTAAACTTTTTTTAAGGTCACATATCATAATGACCTCTAATAGTGAACACTTTACTAGTATTAGTATTAGAGAGGATCTAGTTTCCTTTCCTATTAATTAGTGAATCATTGAATTGAATTAAGAAGCAAATAGTTAAAACAAATTGAGTTAAGATTCTCCCCGATAAGGAAAAGTCCAATTTCCAACCCAGATTCTTGATGACACCCAAAAAATGTAATGGTACATTTGTTTTACAATTAATGTGATTATTGATATTTTTTTTTTTTGCTAATGTTAACTTTTAATGTTGTTGGGCACTTTTTATAATGTTGTTTTCATGTTGTTGAACACTATTTTTTATGCTTAATATTTAGTCAATTTATAAGTTTTGAGTATACTTGTAATTTCAATCTTTTAATAAGACCCACCAAAATAAAATTGCCTCTAAAACAAGTTTATTTATTATTCATTTGACATTTGGTTCCACATTAATTCCATCGTTTCCATGTAATAAACAAAGGGAATGAGAAATCCATTTCATTTAAAATGTTATTACCAAATTCCATGAGGAAATCACATTATTGAATTTATACAATTATTAACTCATAAAATAAAAGTTACGTGCATGCCATGCATATATATATTGACATAATAACACGAGGAAAATTAAAGCAATTACAACTCTTCGATTTTGGGTCCTCGAAGAGATGATTTCATTGCATTCTTAATGCAGAGACCAATCACCAAAACAAGAAATATAACCACAACCAAGTTGGCTAATTTCTTTTGCTTCTTAAGCTCTTCCACCAAATCAGAAACTGCATTCTTATACTCTTGAGTTTGGCGTGAAAGCATTTCCAAAGTTTGTGACCTTTTCCCCATTTTTGGTTCATGCACTCCCTCACCTTTAGAGGTTGTAGCTTTTGATTTTCCCTTCTCCTTTTGGGACAGCTTCTTTTGCGAATCATTAACTTCCTTTTTTGGTTCCTCAAGTGGTGCCACTATTGGAGTTGGTGCTGCTTTTGGTGTCTCTGTCTTTTCAGGTTTGACTTCTGCAGCTTTCTGCACTAGATTTGGCTTATTTTGAGAATCTTCATCTGCCTTTGGTTCCTAGTGATGGAAACACATGTTAGCGTACGTAGTAGAGAAACACATCACACATGTTAGATTAATAGAGAAACACATGTTATTAAATGACCTACACTATAAGCATATATAGTAATTAATATACCTGGTGTACTGGTGCAGTTGGAGTTGGTGTTGGTGGCTTATTAGTCTTTTCAATAATGTTAGCTTCTGAAGCTTTGTCCATTGGCTTCTGCTCATTAGCACGATGAGGTTGAATATTATTAGGTTGTGCCTGAGGTGGTGTTGGTTGTTGAGGAGGCTTTGGAACTTTTTGTTGTACTGATGTTGTTGGTGTTGGTGTTGGTTGTTGAGGAGGCTTTGGAACTTTTTGTGGTGTTGGTGTTATTGTTGTTGGTGTTGGTGGTTGAGGAGTAGGTTTGATGAGTTTGGGAAGCTTGACATATAACATCCCACTTTCAAACTTGGCACTAACCCCATTGGTGTCTGATTCAGTAGGAACTGAGAATTGTTTCTGGAATTTTCGCCATCTCTTCTCATTTATTTGTCTTTCTCCACTCAACCTTAGAACACGGTTTGAAGCTATTTGAACCCTCAAGTGCTCCTTTCTAAATCCTGTACTCAAGCGTGTAAACTAGATATCAATATTTAACTATATTTGTGGTGCGACACTGATACGGCCGCAACATAATTATATCGAATCCCATTTGAGTTACATCGACCATATTACATCAACCACAATTCAAGTTATAATAATTACAATGACTTTAACTACATTAACCGCAATCAAGACAATAATCTCCGTCTTACCCACAATTTATAATAATGTTTATATATGGTGGATGTTTTCTACAATTGATCACATTACTTATATTATATCCATCTATCAAATAAAATTACTTATATCTATCTATAAAATAAATTTATCAGAAGAAAATGACATAAAAAAATGAAATGAACCTGGAAGCATAAGAATGAGAGTGTCACTTGATTCATCATGAGCCCAATCATAGGGTGGTTCAAACTCTTCATACACGCGTTCTGCTGGTTGCACCTTTTGTTCCAACGACATTTTAATAATTTCTCTTTCGCTTCTGTGTTCTAATTACTTTGTATCTTTGACAATGAAATCTCAGGTTATTATGTTACTTATATACACATTACAATATACATGCATGTGTGTTTCTTTAGATTTTAGTTATTCCAAATTTTGATCGGTTGTAACACTTTGTTTCTCTAATAAAGAATAGCTTTACTTGTATGCTAGGCAATGCATATATACATACACATGTATATATCAAATTCTTTATTGGTAGTCAAAGATAAGGGCTACAACTATTCCTTGGTGAGGGTTTTGCAGTTATTCTTCTATATTGTCTGAAGAAGAAGGTATTCTTTAATTTCTGCGACAAATTTGAAGAAGCTTAAGATATTCTTTATGCATATTTGTTTTTCATCATTACAAATGAATGTCATATATGCATGAAATTAAAGACTTTTTCTCTAATATTTTGTGTTTTTGTACTTTACCGTTTTTGTTTTTATTATATTTTTATAATATCATGTTGTTAAAGTTTTTCATGTCAAATTAATCCTTTAATATGAACAAAGGGTGCAAAAATGATCCTGGATCCTCTGACAGGAGCACTTGCTAATCACAAAAGATTAAATATAAAAGATGTCAAAATGTAAAAACATTGTAAGTTGTGATTTTTTGTTGTTGCAAATGAAGTTCATTAAAAAAGAATAAATAATTTATAAGAACAATCGATACTCTTATCCATAAATACCATTAAACATTACAACCAATGAAAGAATATTTGAAATTTGCTCATTATAAGGTTGCATATTTTCCGATCGATTAATTCAAAGTCATGTCTTTACTTTTAATGTTTAGAAAACCTAATGTGTTGTCTTCTGTATGGAACTGGAAGCAATATCATTTCTTGCTAATCAGATGGATCACATTTTTATTAGTTAGATGATACTCATAAGCTTCAGGCACTTTTTGTGGATGGATATATAAGCCCATATATAAACTAAAATGATTCATTGGATTAATTCACCAATGGTTATGAATGATGGATGAACTTTTTATATAAATCAGTATGATATTACATCATGAATGATTCATATATCTTTTACACTATTTTTTTATATGATCCACAATATATTAATTTTATTTAAGGAGCTATCATATAAATGATACAAGATATATTTATATAAAAAATTCAGCAATATATAAATATAAACTCATAATTATAAGAGGTTCAATAATCAAGATGAATTTCTTAATGTTGAGAGTCATACTTGGCTTGTCTTATGGGAAAGGTCTTTATTAAAATAATCAATTATTATTCTATTATAGGATAGTTTCTCATGCTAAGGACAAGTGTAGTGCTAGTTGTTGAAAGCACATGCATCATGCCACATAAATAGTATACACTAACCTAATTTTAGAAGAGGGTAATATTTATATATTGTTAGTAAAAAGATTTATACATTATTATTATTTATTTAAGTTACTTTTTTAAAGAGTTATTGATCATTAAATATGCATATTATATAATACAATAACAATATATAAAATTGGGATAAACTTTTAAACCGAGATTTGCTATCTCAAATGGTGTCCCGAAAAAATCACATTATCTTATTTAATTAAAATAAAAAATTATAAAAAATAAATAATATTTTATATAATTTAGTGTATTTTTATTGAATGGGACAGTGGAACATGATCCATTTGAAAAATAGGACAATATGAAAAATGATATATTATGATAATAGATTCTCTTATTTATAAATAAAAAAATGATATATGTCACTTGTAATAAATAAAATATCTTTTTGTGATTATTCATTTTTTGTAAGTAAAAATATTAGTAGAAGAATTCAGTAGAAATATATAACATTAATCCAAAATATGTCAAATAGTGGTTGCAACCTATATAATAAAAATAGAATGGTATTGTTGAAGTAGTTTATTTATTTTGATAATTACAGACTAATTTATTTGTTATTTGAATATTAAATTGAGAAAAAGTATATGCATACTGGTTAATCTATCATCTACGTAGGTTGTATTAAACAATATGAGTTGAGTAAGAAAAGATGAATGTTTGAACACAATTCTGTTATCCTTTCTTGTCTGAAAACATTTGGTGAACTTCATTAGGACTTAGCACTTTCTCTGAGAAATGGAGGAAAAGAGTGTGATACCAACAAGTTTGGTTTTTGATGTTAATGGTAACAGGTTTGAACTCTCCAATGTTGACCCATCTTCAACTTTGCTCCACTTCTTGCGTTCTCAAACTCCCTTCACTAGTGTCAAGCTTGGCTGTGCTGAAGGTCTTACACTCTTCTCTACCACTCTCATACTCCTATGTTTTCCCTTTATCATATATATATATATATATATATATATATATATATATATATTTATTGAGAATAAAGTATCTAGTTGACATTTAAGTAGATAAGTTATTTCATTAGATAAGGAGATACTTAAATATATATATATATAGGAGTACTTATTGAGCAACCAACTTTGATCATTGTTAGGTATGTCACGATAAGCAGGAAGAAACCGAACTTCTTTATCATCCAATAATGCATGGTTATGAGAATTACTAAAATATGTAACCACCCAACGTTCTTCGCAGTTAATTGGTCTTTTACTAATAAACAATTTTGCACTACAATTGCATCTTGAACTTTTCCATTTCCTTTGTTTTTCTGGTTCAATAATTTTTTGTTGGTTAACAATACCAGCTCGATGACAAATGAACTCTCTTCTGTAAATATACTCAATGTTATCTGAATCATTACGTTTATAAGTGTGACATCTTCTAACAGAAAAACCACATCTCTTTGCAAATAAACAGTAAAAAATGTATGCATTTTTTTCAGAGTTAAATATTTGTCCATTGTAAGGAGTTGAGTCATTGGTTTTTTCAGCATGACCCAAATGATCTCTTTGTAGTTCTTCAATATCATGGTCATTAGATGGTACATCAAAATCTCTAACAAATTCTATTGGCCAATTTTCACTGTCTTGAGATGTCATTATATAATTAACTATTCTATTCTTACACCCTAAGTAAGAAAACGTAGGGTGTAAGAATAGATAACTTCGAAGGACATAACTACTATATAATTAACTGTGTAAATTTGAGACGAAAAAACATTTAGTAAAACACCCAGAACCAATATTCAGATAATAAAATCAATGCGAAACTGTAAGCATATTGTATAATTAACTTTGACATTTGACATCTATATGCATAACAAACATGAGAAAGCAGATGGCGGGGTTTAATGTTCTTAATTTTTTTCTCCCTCTGTTGTAATTTTTTTCTCAAGACAATGGCATGATATTGTGGTTTAATGTTTCTTTACTGCCGAAACAGTGAGAAACACAGGTAGAAGGAGAAACATAAGGTAAAAGGACAAATGCATGTAGAAAGAAGGAGAAACGCAAGTAATACCTAAAAGGACAAATGCATGTAGAAAGAAGGAGAAAGGTAGGTAGAAGAAGAAAATTGAGAGAAAATTAGAGATTTGAAAGTTAGAAAATTGAAATGAGGAGGGTTTTAGGTTTAGGGGTGTGTGAGATAAAGTTAAATTACATAAGTACCCCTAGTTACTAAAACATGTTACACAAAACTTTAAGGGTAATTTTGTCTAAATCTTTTGTTACACCTTGCTAACATGTACCTAACTGAAAATACACATTCCCCATGTTAGCAAACCCCATATATATATATATATATATATATATATATATATATATATATATATATATATATATATATATATATATGTGGATAGACTACTCTCCCTGCTTTGGATATTTTATTACCTTATACTCTATGCTGATATTAATCACATACTTTTAATGTTAAGTAGTCAAGTAAGTGAACTCCTGAATCGGTTTTTGTGGTCTTCCAATGATTGTCCAAGAATGTTTATTTACAGGAAGGTTTGAGGTGGAAAAAAAGAAGAAAATTACATATTTTTCTGATTATTTCTTCATGGACATGGGGGAGAAAATGTATTGAATTTTGTTAATCCATAACATTTCTTTCAGGTGGTTGTGGTGCATGTGTGGTTTTAATCTCTAAATATGATCCAGTGCTTGACATAGTTGAGGACTTTACAGCAAGTTCATGTCTTACACTACTTTGCAGCATACATGGTGTTCCATAACAACAAGTGAAGGCATTGGAAATAGTAAAGATGGATTTCACCCAATTCAGGAAAGACTTGCAGGATTCCATGCCTCCCAGTGTGGATTTTGTACTCCTGGGATGTGTGTTTCACTCTTTGGGACACTTGTCAATGCCGAAAAGACCAACCGCCCAGAGCCACCTCCCGGATTCTCAAAAGTATATGTTACTGAGGCTGAAAAGGCTATTGCAGGTAACCTTTGTCGATGTACTGGTTATCGACCCATTGCTGATGCCTGCAAAAGCTTTGCAGCTGATGTTGATATGGAAGATTTGGGGCTCAATTCTTTTTGGAGAAAGGGAGATAGCAAGGACTTAAAGCTTAGTAAGTTGCCTCAATATGACAGCAATCAAAAGAATAGTAAATTTCCAATGTTTTTGAAGGAAATCAAGCGTGACAATGTGTTCTTCGCTTCTGTGAAACACAGTTGGCACAGTCCTAGTAGTCTAAAGGAGGTTCAGAGCTTATTGAAATTAAACCAAGCCAATGGAACTCGAATAAAATTGGTTGTTAGTAATACAGGTATGGGATATTACAAAGATAATGAAGGCTATGATAAATATATTGATCTTAGGGGATTTCTGAGCTCTCAAAAATCAATAAGGATCAAACAGGTCTTGAAATTGGAGCAGCAGTGTCAATATCTAAGGCAATTGAAGCATTAAAGGAAGCAAGCAGAACTGATTTTCTCCCAGAGTTTGTGATGATACTTGAGAAGATCGCTGACCATATGAACAAAGTTGCCTTAGGGTTTATTCGGAACACTGCAAGTGTAGGTGGAAATTTAGTAATGGCACAAAAGAATCATTTTCCCTCAGATATTGCTACAATACTACTTGCTGTGGATACAATGGTTCACATAATGACTGGTATACAATTTGAGTGGCTTACATTGGAGGAGTTTCTGGAAAGAGCACCTTTAAGCTTCAACAGTGTACTTTTAAGCATTAAAATTCCAAGCTTGGCACTTACTAAAAGTAAGTCTTCAGAACAAAGAAGTAGATTCCTCTTTGAAACAAACCGAGCTTCTCCTCGACCCCTAGGAAATGCCCTTGACTACTTAAATGCAGCATTCCTGGTTGAGGTATCTCCATACAAGGATTCTGGTGGAACAATGATAGATAATTGTAGGCTGTCTTTTGGTGCCTATGGTACTAAACATGCAATTAGAGCAAAAAATGTTGAAGAAATATTAGCGGGAAAGCTGTTAACTGTTAGTATTCTATATGAAGCTGTCAGCTTGCTTACAACCACTATTGTACCTGAAGATGGAACCTCAAAAGCTGCCTACCGGTCAAGTTTGGCGGCTGCTTTTCTTTTTCAGTTTTTTAGCCCATTAATTGGCAGTCCTGCCAAAATAACCTATGGCTATTTAAATGAACATACTAGTGTGAATCATAAGCAGGTTTATCATGACAAAATTCCAACTTTACTGTCATCTGGAAAGCAAGTCATTGAAGCAGGTAGTGAGTATCATCCCGTTGGTGCGCCGATCGTGAAATCTGGAGCTGCACTACAAGCCTCAGGTTAGTTTTGTACCATGAAGTTGTGAACTAACTTACTGATAGCTTCCTTACTTTTGAATTCCTATTCTCATTTCAAAGTATCAAGCTCAAGTTTTTGCACAAATGGTGTGATTTTTATTCATATTAAATTCAATTTCATTTGAATTTATGATAGAGCATTATGGAGCCGCTCAATCCATGTACCCAATCCCACCTAGTGGTATTAAGGCTTGGTTGTTGTTGTTGTAATTTTCTTTTGATAGAGGGTAAACCTTGCCGCAACAATATGGCTGTTGCATTGTGACCTGGTGGTAGGAGATTCAAGCACTGTGTCTCTTCAAATCAGTGTTGCACCCATACCGCATGTCTATTGTCGCTGTTTACATCTAACTTCTAACCAACAACTATGATTGAAAATTGACTTACCTATTGCTTGTCTCAGAGCCTTTCTGGATTCATTAGTTTCATCTTAATGTTACTGTCTTTGCTGGTAAGTGGTAACTATCTAACTAAAGTTGAGATAGCTGATATCAGAGAGGTGACATATCTCTAACTCTCCAAGCCTATAACCAGTCTCTGTCTGCTAAACAATGTTATTTATCATGTTTTAGTCCCAGTCAATTTTGGCTTTCATGTAATTTTGTTTTAATATCTGCTCAGTAACCAGTAGATATGAATAAATTTGTATATAGGTGAGACTGTGTATGTAGATGACATTCCATCACCAACAAATTGCTTGTACGGAGCATATATTTATAGTGAAAAGCCTTTAGCAAGGATCAGGAGTATAAAACTCAGGCCTGAATTGCAACTGGATGGAGTGAGGGACATCATTTCAATTAAAGACATTCCAAATGGTGGGGAGAATATAGGATCTAAGAGTATATTTGGTTGAGCCTTTATTTGCAGAAAATATTGCTAGGTGCGTTGGTGATCGTCTTGCTCTTGTGGTGAGTTCTTAAATCCCTTATTTTCATGCAGCTGTGTATGAGCTTCTGTTTCATTTCTTGGGAAATCTATGCATGAAATACTTGCATTTTAGTTACCAAACAGTTTCTTTAGGTTGCAGATACTCAGAAACTAGCAGATATGGCTGCAAACTCTGCTATTGTTGATTATGATATTGAGAATATTGAGCCACCTATTCTTTCTGTGGAAGAAGCTGTTGAAAGATCTAGCTTTTTTGAAGTTCCTCCTTTTCTCCTCCCAAAACATGTTGGCGATATATCAAAAGGAATGGCTGAAGCAAATCAAAGGATTCTTTCAACCGAGGTACATGAACTAAATTTTTTCTATCACCTTTGTGGGCTGTGGCTATCTACAATTGTTTCTGGTATGATGATTAAGTTTTCTGCTGAATAGTGAATGCTGAAATTTTCAATTGGTCAAATATATTCATTCTCAGCTATCAAATTTTCAATTTGACATCTAGATGAAACTTGGGTCTCAATACTACTTCTATTTGGAGACACAAACTGCACTTGCTGTACCAGATGAAGACAACTGCATTGTTGTTTACAGCTCAAACCAATGCCCTGAGTCTGTACACTCTACTATAGCTAGATGCCTCGGTATTCCTGAAAATAACGTTTGCATAATTACAAGAAGGGTTGGGGGAGGTTATGGCGGAAAAGCCGTGAAAGCCGTGTCTGTAAGTATTTAGTTGTGTATTAATTTGAACATCTTTCTACTCCATTATCAGAGTTATATCACCCTTTTTAAGCATGAGTGACTAATAAATATTGTATTTTGTTGACATGACCTTTGAATTTTCTGTTGATTGAATATGTTATTGCTAATCTTAAAAAAAAACATCTCTTATTGTCATATCAATGCTTTTTTTCTTTGTAATATTCAGCAATATAAGCACCTCTAGAACCTGAGTGTAGAAAAATATTGGTTTTGTAATTTGATGTGTAAGAACAAACATGGAATCATTACAAGATGCTAGCGAGTTTTAAACCTACAAGAAACAAAAGTTGGATCAAACCTACAAGTAGTACTAGAAACGGTTGTGCATGGAGCAATAAAAATCTACTAAATATACTCCTAATGTGCAGGTATTTGTCAGGGTAATGTACCGCTTATTACGTACTCGTAACAAAGAGAACCGCGTATCATGTGACTATGGTTTTGTGGGCTAATTTCTGAAACTAATAAAAAATTATGCCTGTGGATGATTACAGAAAACTTAATAATAGAAGCTTGTGTCAGAGGAAAATCAGTGTGCATATACTATTTAACTGAGACAGGTGCTTCAAGGGACATTAGTTTGTGCATTAGTTTCTTCTTCTCTACCTGTACCTAAAAGAGGACGTGTCGTCAGTCCTTTGGTAGTATCATCAATAGCTTTTTTCCTGCACATTGCTAATTGCTATAAATACGAGCTCCATCATGTGTAGCATAATTGTTCAAACTAAATATTGAATTAGAATAGAGAAGTTATTTATGGAAAACGTGAATGTATGATAACATGTTCCTAGTACTGACAACCAAATCTTGCAGACTGCTGTATCGTGTGCCGTTGCAGCACACAAATTAAGCCGACCTGTCAGGATTTATCTAAATCGAAAGACAGACATGATAATGGCTGGAGGAAGGCATCCCATGAAGATAATTTACAGTGTTGGATTTAAGAGTGATGGGAAGATTACTGCGTTAGAACTTCAAATATTGGTCGATGCCGGGATATATGTGGATGTAAGTGCAATAATGCCGCGAAACATAGTTGGCGCACTTAAAAAGTACGACTGGGGAGCTCTATCTTTTGATATAAAGGTATGCAGAACAAATCATCCTAGTAGGTCTGCAATGAGGGCCCCTGGGGAGGTGCAGGGATCCTTTATTGCTGAAGCTGTGATAGAAAATGTTGCGGCTGCACTTTTAATGGATGTAGATTTAGTAAGAAGTATTAATCTTCACACACACAAAAGCCTTCAATCATTCTATGAGGGTGCTTCTGGTGAACCTCATGAGTATACCTTGCCTTCTGTGTGGCATAAGTTGGCTGTTTCTGCAAACTTTGAACAGAGAGCTGAACTGGTGAAAGAGTTCAACAAGATTAACACTTGGAATAAAAGAGGAATTTCTCGAGTACCTGTAGTGTATCAACTGACTCTAAGACCAACTCCCGGAAAAGTTAGTATCTTTTCAGATGGGTCTGTCATTGTTGAAGTTGGGGGAATCGAATTGGGTCAGGGTCTCTGGACGAAGGTGAAACAGATGGCTGCATTTGCTCTCAGCGCAATTCAATGTGATGGAACTAGAGATCTCAAAGACAAAGTGCGGGTTGTACAATCTGATACCGTGAGCTTGATTCAAGGGGGATTCACTGCTGGGAGCACTACATCAGAGTCAAGCTGTGAAGCAGTTAGGCTTAGCTGCAATGTCTTGGTTGAGAGGTTAAGGCCTCTCAAGGAAAAGCTACAGGATGAAATGGGCTCTATCAAGTGGGAATCACTTATTCTTCAGGTTGCCACTATAAGATAAAACATCTCTATTCTAAACATTATTTATTCCTCTTGAGGAGGAACTAGATCTTCTTTAAATTGCTGCAGGCTATACAGTTAAGAGGGCATGGTTTTTCTTTAGCTCATTCGGTAACTGTTAACATGTTAGGCAGTGCTGAAGTTTAAACTTTGTTCTTTGTTTATACACTGCTATAAATATCTTAAACCATTGATAAAAAAAAAATGTTAGTTCTCTAACCTTAATGCCATAGTTTCTTCACCACTTTGCTTTACAAAGGTTACACACTTATAAAGCATATTAAAAACACTATTCCAAGACTATAAAATCAGTTATCTTCATATTCACTTCAAGTTACTTGAAGGAAGTGGTATTTTGACTATTCTATCTTTATGATCCATATGGACAAACTATTTATGTTTGAATTTCATTCCTTCTAACCGAAAGGATTATAGACATCTCTGTTTTTGTATTCATATTGATGCATGTATCTTGGTACTTATAATTTTGCACGAGACATTTCTGTTTTAGAGTATTGTGTATGTATCATAGGGTCTTGTCTCAATTTATGAGAGCATAATTAACCCTTTTTAGTTAGGAAGATATTCAAGCAAAAATATTTGATTACCATTATGCTGACAATTTATCAACATACAGGCATACATGCAAGCTGTGAACTTATCAGCATCTTCATTTTATGTACCAGATAATGATTCCGACAGTTACCTTAATTATGGTGCTGCAGTAAGCGAGGTAAGTTATTTTTCTTCTTCTTAAAGTTTACTTTCTTAAATGTTAAAGTACTTATGTTGTCACACAAGCCATATTTATGAGGTAATGGGAATTTTTTGTCAGGTGGAAATAGATCTTTTGACTGGAGAAACCAGATTTTTGCAAACTGATATTATCTATGATTGTGGGCAGAGTCTCAACCCTGCTGTGGATTTAGGACAGGTAAACTCACTTCATACATGGTTCCTCACCTTGACTGCCTCTAGGCTTGAAGATTGGCCAAAGCACTAGCACACTGCTCAGTATTGTTTAAATTTGCCGATTCATCTACAATATTGCGATTGCGGTGAACGTCGCAACCGCATCCCACCGCAATTGCCGTGTGACACTGAGTCAAAATGATACGGCATCATGATGCAACACAACTGCTTCAGACCGCTTCGAATTAAAAAATAACGTTTTAATCACAAAAGCATCCGTAGTAACGATAATCCTCAACGTAATCACGACTGCAATTGAAAACATTTCTGCTCACTTTGCCAAGAGCTTTTGGTATCTTTTTAAAGAATGAACTCAACCCAAAAGCATAAGATTTTAGTTGGATGTTCCAAGTTTCTAATGTGAATTGCTGAAGGGATGGACTAGGTTGAATTATAGTCTTAAAAACATGTTATATAAGAACATTCTTGTACCATGCAGATTGAAGGAGCTTTTGTCCAAGGATTGGGTTTTTTCATGCTTGAAGAATATGAAACAAATGGTGATGGTTTGGTGTTAGCAGATGGCACATGGAACTACAAAATCCCTACAATAGACACTATACCCCAACAGTTTAATGTTCAAATCATCAACAGTGGCCATCACCAGCATCGTGTTCTCTCTTCAAAGGGTATGACCATTACCATATACTTCTTAATATTTGTGTTAAGGTTCCATGTCAAAACTAATTGACAATTAGAAGAATAACCCAACAAGTATTTAAACCATTATCAAGATTATGAGATAGACGATGTGAAACTTACTTCCCAACCTAATGTTATGTTACACTTATAATAATATTAACGAGCTTTATGTATTTGTTAGGAGTCTCACATTAGATACCACAACGAACTCGATATGGTATTTAGCCATGAAGCTTTTCTCTGAGTAAACTAGTCTTTTTTATCGGTGGCTCCTGTTTAGGAGGAACCAATGATTCTAATGACCTTAATTCATATTGAGTAACATAACAAACTCAATATGGTATTAAGCTATGAGACTCTTTTATTTAACAGACTAGTCTTTTGGATTCCGTTGTTAAGTTGAAATAGTATTCTAGTTAAAAAAATGTTGAATGATTTGGATAAGTAAAAATTTGTTATTGCAGCTTCTGGTGAGCCACCATTAGTTTTAGCAGCTTCTATTCATTGTGCCACAAGAGCAGCTGTTAAAGAATCAAGGAAACAGCTTATTTCATGGAACAAAAGAAAATCAGATGATGAAACAGATTCAACATTTCAATTGGAGGTTCCTGCAACTATGCCTGTTGTAAAAGAACTCAGTGGACTAGATATTGTACAAAGATACCTCCAAAGGAAAATGGGCAACAACTAACTATGCCTCTTGTATTTTCATTTATGAATAATAATACAACATTGTAACTAACACCTATCACACATGTTGTATTAATAATACTAATACTAAAATATCATATAGAGATTACAAAGTAAGAAAAATAAACTGAAAGATCATAGTAGCTAAAGATTCTGAAATTATTTGAGGGTCAAAAGGGTAGTTTTATATATAATAATTGATAAAAACATTAAATTATGAGCACAAAAATAACATTTTTTTTAATTAATATCTAACACGAAGTTGAACACAATAAAAGCTGGAGCATCGTACACACACGTTGAAGAACATCGCACACGTTCTGCTATTTTTCTCTCTAAATCTAAAGCTTTCAATACCAATTCACTCATCTTATTTCTTCTGCAGGTATGTTACTATATTATTATTTTTGCAACTGAATCTATTCTCTTTTCCACACTCCTCTACTTCTATGAGTTGATGGACTAATGGAATATCACGTAATGTGTTTGATAAAATGCCTGACTTGGAGATTTTGCGGGAATTCTGTTTCTGGGTGTTATGAACCTAACCAGCCACTTTTCTGTTACCTTTTTGGGTTAAAGCTATGAACTTGTGCATATGGGTAATTGGCTACTGTATTGGAACATGCTGTTGTAGTTATACTGGGTAGAGCAATGTCAGTTTTTTTGTGTATTCTTAGTATTATACCTGAATTGTGAAATCGTTTTAAAAGTACTGAAACTGTAGTGAAAACTTTAATCAAGTTTGTCAGTTTGGTATCTCTTAAAATTTTGGGGTTTTCATATTGATCTTGTTAATAAAATTTTCACCTTTAATTTTGGAACTCTATCTTTGTTTTTGTTCGTGAATGATGAAGTTGTGATTGCAGTTTAGAAAGAACGACAAGAGAAGATGAACAAGGATAAAATCTTCAAGCTAGCAAAGGGCTTCAGGGGGAGAGCCAAGAATTGCATAAGGATAGCTAGGGAGAGGGTGGAGAAGGCCTTGCAATATTCCTATAGAGACCGCCGTAACAAAAAGCGAGACATGCGATCCCTTTGGATACAAAGGATTAATGCTGGCACCCGCCTTCATGGTGTATGTCTTTTGTTCCCTTTGTTCTCTTACTAATTAATAATACGCAGACAATTCATCATGTAGAATTCAATACTGGAAAATAAGTACAATATTGCTTCTAATGTTTTCATCAAACTTCATTTTTGATTGAAATCTTGGTGGTGGGAGACTGGGAGTTTATAATTATGAACAGTTTGGTACATGTATGGTATAGTCATATTGTAGTAGTACTCACATGAGAAAACTATTTTTACCCATTTGGAGAGACGTAACAAGTGGTTTAGTTCATGTCTTTGAATTAAAGTGTCTATTAACTTTGAAAGGTTACATTTTTTATTTGTCGTCTATGATAGTGTTATTTTCTGTAACCTGAACAAGCATCTTTTGTGAAAGGAGATGGAAACAGTGATGAACTGAATACAAAGTGTGTGAGGGACACATTTTAACATCAAATGGACTGCATATTAGCTTTACCTGCCTCTGGAATGTGTAAATTTTCTTCTGCATTGCATAAATTGTCTCATGTGTCAGCAGCTATTGCTCCCCTTATTTTATTAGATTCATGTGGAGTATAGGTACGTTTTCTGCATGCACTGTGAGGTTTCTAATCTCCTGGCTTTCTGCTTGAAACGATTCTTTCTTTTTATTTGCCAGGTAAATTATGGAAACTTCATGCATGGGCTGATGAAGGAGAATATCCAACTTAACAGAAAGGTTCTGTCAGAGATATCCATGCACGAACCATATAGCTTCAAGGCGCTGGTGGATATATCTCAAAAGGCATTTCCAGGAAACAAGAATGTGGTGATTCCTCCAAGAAAGGTGACTATTTAGAGCATTTGGCACTTCTGCAAACTATTACATTAGAGCTAAGTTTCTATCAGAATCGTCAAGGGGGATTTTCGGTTTGATGCACTACAACTTAGTGACTTACTGTCAATTTGCTTGCCTTTGACTTTCTTGACCCTGTTGAGTACAATTGCACTCCTCCGACCTCTATTTTACTTGCTTCACTATCAATAATTGATCAAATTGCTGCCATTAGACTCTATCAGAAGCTGAAATTTTACATTACTTCATTGCTTTACCTTTAGAAATCTCAGCTTTGTTCTGAACCCGACATTGCATGTTACAATTGGTTAGCTGTTGCATAATGACAAACAGTTACCTTGGACAAATTTTTATCCTTAAAAAAGACTAAAATCACTTGGATGAATAGAGCAGCTACCATAAGCCTATACTAAATAACAATTTGAACTTTTACTTTCACATTGGTGTTTAGTGCATAATAGTCGCCGAGATAAATATTGAACGATAATGTATTTGCAAAAGTTCAATAGCTTCATTAAAGTGGCATAGAAGCAGCTAATGTAAAATGTTCATTCAAGTGCCCCTCTAAAAGGCAACTCATGATGTTGATAGATGTATATAGTTTTATTCTTACAAGTAAAAAAATTGTTTAAAAGATTTTAACCCTTGACATTCAGGTCAAATGACAAACAATTTTATCATCATATCGAGATTTACACTCTAAGAAAGATATTAAAGTGAAATTCTAATCTGAAATAAAGATAAAGGATTTTGACAATAAGAAAAACAGGGAACTCTAATGGGAAAAATTGATGGTTATGTAAAAACACAAAGACAAGCCCCTTGAACTGCCCGTATTCCTAATTAGTATACTTCAAAAACCAAACAGTTCCTCCTTAACATCATAAATCAAGAAGTCTTTTACATTAGTGTACAATTTCCATGCAAAAAGTTCAGTTTGCAGCACTTTAGGGAATAGGATTCGTGTGGGAAAATGGAAGGAGTGAGGTTTTTTGTTTTGGACAAAAACTGAGTCATTTCACATGATAACTTATGCTAATATTCAATGGTGATACCAATTATCAAATTGAGCTATACATATCATCCTATCCACATGTTTAAATGAAAAGGTAGAAATGTAGTGACAAAACTTTAGAAATATATGCATTTCTTGTAAATAGACATAAGGTGAAATAAATGGAGCATAATTTTAATAAGTTGATAAACCCTAATGTAGAAATAAAATTTGAAAATCATATAATTCGTTATATTTAAGTATTTTAGATAAATCATATAATACGATAGAAAATTTGTAGGAGATATAAATCATAAGATTCAAGTCTGTGGATAAAATGATATTATTCCAACTCGAATGGTCATGTGATATAAAAAGTGACACTTAAGTTTAATTGAAAATTTTACAACTATAAAATTGACATTATTATATGGACTAAATATTAAGCAATAAAATGTTAGCCGGAGAATATGAAAATATTATTAGATGAACCTTAACGTGATTTAGACATTTATTAAGGAACACCCTAAAAACCATAATAAAGATTATAGATCAAATGAAAGTAAATTTGATGTCTAGAGAGTTCAAGAAAAGTAATAGACAAAAACAGTTAAGAAAAATATATTGATATCCAACATAATTTATAAAAAAATTATGGCATCATTTAATCCTTAAAAATGTTATGTCATCGTCTTAAAAATAAGGTTAACATAAGGCGTGTTCGAACATTTCAGAAACCTCAGAGTTAAAACAAACTTTAAAAACATTAGGGATAAATTTTAAGTGAAGTAACTTTTGTGGTAATGCACATATTTCCCGAAGTTTTTATTAGAAAACTTTAAAATTGGAATAAAATAGATTAAGACCCATTATGCACGATAAGAACATTAGTCAGAATGATGTTTTCTATCACTAATCCGTACTCTTTAGGTCTTAAAATGTGCCAACAAAAAACAAATCTATTTTTCTATTCAGGAAAAAGCAGACTTATATTAAAAGTGAGCGATTCATTTACTCAAAGAGTAAGTTTTTTAAACTTACTTCACATCTTAACTATCAATTCTAGGAAAATCAAATGGTTTAGATCTACTCACTAACTTAAATCATTGGATTTCCTTAGAATTGATAGCTAAGATGTCAATTAAGTTTAAAAAACTTACTCTTGGAGTAAGTGAGTCCCTCTCTATATAAAAATATAAAAATGTAAGCAAGCTTTCAGATAACAACTATATTTAAACATATATGAAACTCCTACGTTTAAAACATTGTATGAACAAACAGTATTTCAAGGTCTTACCATGAACAAACCTATGTTTACCACAACAAGCACAACATTTTGACGGTAACAAACTCAAATGGATTTAAACAAATAGAGAGCAGGTAAGAAGTACTATTGGGTTATATAAATATAGGAAGTGCAGGTTGAGGAATAAAGATAAACTGGAGTCTGAAATCTACTTTATTTGGTTGTCAACATGAAATTCAGAAGCACCTAACTCTTGAATGTCCCAGATGGACAACATCACAACCAGAGACGCCCCTAACTCATCAAGACTTCCTAGCATTAGCAGGACCTACAGCCACAGCAATTATAAATTTGTTGGTCCTTCTATGATAGTGTTGCTCAATATTTTCACTCTAGTTGCTTTCTTTTTTATTGGCCCTCAAACAGCAGAGGGCATACATACATCACAATCATAAATATTCTTAAAAGAAGTATAAGAGAGTTACAAGCTTCTCAAACCTTATTCAGCATTGTGTGTCTGATCGAGTTCAATAAATTCTAGTGCATCTTCCTTAGTCACGACACTAACACGGCTGACCCTGTTTTTATGAGTCACTCCATATATCTTATCAGCAACTTTGACAAGCTCTGGGCGGAATGTAGTTGTGATAAATTGTGTGTTTGCTATGTCTGCCAGTCGTCGGATCATATCTATGGAAGTTAAGAATCCTCAAAGGCACAACAGTATAAAAGACACAAGATGCCAATCATAATATAGTAAACATGAATGAACATTTATATTTAAATATCACCATAAGTCAATATCTCAATCTAAATAGTTCCTACCACTCTCCATTCAAAGCGTACTGATTGCCAGTATAGATAAACCCTAAATAAGATCAAGAGAAGCATGCTTGTTATAAAGCAATAACCCCTCATTCAGAGAAAAATATCAAAGCTAAAATATACTTCTCTCAATCAAACATGCAACGATAGCCTTTAAAACTGATTTGAAATTATATTTCTCATGCAAAAACAGTCTATTTTCATGTGCATGTGTCCGTCTTCTCTTCTAGTAGAAGTCTTCACTCAATTGAATAAACTAAATCATGTCATGAGGTATGTTTGCAAACTAATACTTGAGGGAATGAAAAGAACCCAGAAAATATGTGTGAGCAATTTCACTAAGCAGACTAAAAACAAAGAGCACACATGCTTAAGCCTGTTGGAGGAAAAAAAAGATCTGTCTAATGCACGAGACTCTCACTCAGTGGGGTATGGGGAGGACAAAAGTATGTAGTCTTACCCTCGCAAGTGACAATGTTGTTTATAGGATTTTAACCCATGATATCCAGGTCACAAAGTAAGCAACATTACCATTGCACGCAGGCTCATCCTCTTATGCTTAAGCCTGTTGGTATTAAAAAAAATAATCCTTGCAAAACTGTGGATGACAAATAACCACTAAATTTGAAAAGCTTTAAGTTATTAGGTGACAGGCACTAAAAACTAAGATTTAAAAATAAATGGGGGAAAGTGGGCTTTGGTGTCTGGATCACTTGGTATATGAGGAATTCAACATTAAGAGCTAAATACCTAAGAGCTTTAACCTATTGGATGATAGCTACTTTTAAATCTCCAATGGTTGAAGACTCATCACATGCAACAAAAACCTCTACGGCTCTACCTTCAATATGCACTATTATAATTTTATGGAATAAGCAAGGGAAGATGCAGTATGCAGTAAACACCAATTAAAGAATTACACAGGAGTTAATTGGCATGACTAGATAACAAACATAATAAAATGGATACTACCAACAGCAGTTCGGTACTGTGGATCCAGTGCTGCATCAATCTCATCAAATAGATAAAAGGGAGCTGGATCACATCGCTGTATGGCAAAGATAAGTGTAAGGGCAACAACAGTTTTTTGACCCCCAGACAACTGCTTCATGGACTGTGTCTCTCCTTGTCCAGTGAAAGAGACCTTCAAGGAATAAAAATGTGCAGGAATGTCAGAAGTAATGTTAAATACGTATATTGTAGTTAGGAATGCAAACCAGCAATATTGTTGGAGCAAAGCTAGGCCAACTGAAGAAGACAGTATTACCCAACAAAAAATGTAGAAGATCGAACACACATGTGGGCTTACAATCAAAGGGTCAGAAGATGGAAAATACAATTTTCTGCTTTTGTGGCAGGTAAAGAATGTAAATTTGATCTAAATGACAACCAGAATGAAAGAAAGGAAGCTATATCTCTGGATATAAATACATATTTTCCAACTGTGACAGTTTCTTCTACTATTTTAAAAACAAGCGCTCAAACATTTGTTTTTGACAGAATAGAACCCAAAACCTTTCTATCACAAACAACAACCGAACTTATTACATAAAAAAAAAATAAAGGCACAAGAAGAAAACACTTGCCTTTACTTTCACTCCAATGTACTTCTCTACTCTCCCCTCTGGATTTGCTTCACGAGAACCATCCTCATCTTGATCATCATCATTATCAAGATCCTAAGAGAAAGGAATCAGAATACACAAATACCAATCAAATACAAAGAGAAAAATCTCTCAAGATTTCCTCACACAAAGTTTACAAATGCCAAGAAATAAAGCAAAAAACCTAGATAAAAAGTACCATAAAAATATTAAGAAATCAGTTTGACATAAATGTCAATAAACATAATGTTAAATGTTAATAACTGTTTTGAAACATGAAACCCAGATAATAATTAATAAGTAAGAAAGCATCATCTTCTTAACAGCTAATGTAGCCACAAGAACTGAGCAAACCAGGAAATTTTTAACAATCACAAACCTTCTTCTTCATCATAACCAGATGGCCATGGCCCCCCTGGACAAGTTCAGAAAATACTTCCCGAAAATGCCTAGCAACACCTTTGAAAGTCCGTTCAATTGATTCATCCTTCCGTTGATCTAGTACTGATATTAGCTCTCTAATTTTCTGCAATTAACCAATGGCGGAATTCAAAACAGTTAGTGATTTTGGATACAACATTGTCCCAATTGCAAGATTTGCCACTGCAACAGTCCTAGACTAATAGTCAAACTTAAACCAGAATAAAAGTTAAAATTTCATCACAGACAAGAAAATGGAAAGTCAGCAAGACAAATATACTATGAAGAAAATAAGTTATTACTTTTTCCACACACAGGTGGGTTGTTAACAATATATACTTGAGGGATGCAGCAAAGAAGCAAGAACCTTAACATGGTATGAAAGATTAGTTGCTCCAAACCCTTTTAGATAATAAAAATGAAGCAATGTATATCAAGCAATTTAGCCATCCAAGACTTTTTGTTGTTGGAAACAATTATAAAGAACTTTCCCAACTGAATTCCAAGCAGAGTACCTCATCTCCTGCATCAAGTTCAGCTTGCCTTTTCTGAAGTTCTTCTCGTTGTTCTGTAAAATTTATGTATTGGTCAAGTGCTTTCTTGTTTACATGACTGAACTGCTGCAGTTGCTCATTGCACCTGTGCAGCATTTTATGCAAATCTTTGATGGTCCTCCGTTTGTACCTATCATTTTAAATGATAAAGAAAGAGGGCTAATTAAAATTAGCTAAAACCAAAGTACAGAATATGACAATTTGCATACAATTACTCAAGCATTCAGAAAACCTATTAACCTTTTCAAGTGTAATTAATTGACTGAGCTACAGAAACTAACTGGTCTAGTTCGAGCATAAGCTAACTAAACCAGCTACAGTTTACTCTCATACTTCTAGAATATCTTTCTAGTTTTTTCTAACCTTCTAAACTAATTCATCTTATGCTTGTCAAATAATAATAAGAAGCTGCAAGAGAAGCCTTACGCCTCAAAAGCATCTGATGTCAATGGACCCAATTCCCTTATTTTCTTGGAATACTCATCTTCTTTAGAAGAATATATATTTTTCTTACTCAGCAATAGCTCTAATTCTTTTGCTTCTTCCTGAAGTCTTCTTTCATAATCATCCTCCAAAGACTGCAGCCAAAAATTGTCAGCACTGATAGCACAATGGAAAAAAAATTTATCTAGCAATCAGTAACTACCTTCAATTTGTTCATTTCATCTTTGATCTTTTTAATTTGGTTTGTCCTATCCCTTATACTTTCAGAAACTCCTGAGGAAGATAATTGGGTTAAACACTGAACTATAATTTTTGCTCCAGGGTATAGATAAAAGACAATATTTATTGAAGGTCTCACCTCGAAGCTGTGTTGTTGCATCATCAACCAATTTTTTAGCAGAATTAAGTTCTTCTTTCCCCTTCAATTCAGCATCATCATCCAAAAAATCAGCATCCACAGATGATATTACGGCCTCCAACTCTTGCTTTCTTCTCCTAAGGTTAGTCGTTAGATTAGTTTCCAGCTCTGATTTCCGAGCTTCAGTCTGTCAAATTTAAGTTAAAGTAAGGAAATTAGCTCTGTGAAGATTATGAACAGCAATACAATACAAATACAATTCAATCAATAACCTCAACACGATCAGCCTTGCAAGCAACGAGTTTCTCTTTAAGATCTTTGATTTCAGGATTCAAATCTGACAAAAGCTTTTTTTCCTCTGGTGTTAAATGATCAATGAGCTCCGTGCCCATCTCAGCTTCTTTTATTGCCATACTAGCCTTGAGCTGGTCAATCTGATTCTGGACATCCACAAGTGACTTCTCCTACAAGCAATTAAGACAAAGCATAAGAGGATTCACCAGTAAAAAATTCCACAACAAACTGCTAACAGGACAAAAGCTCCCTGGGGGTAATTATGTATAATATATAATAAAACCTTATTTGCAATTGCTTTAGAAACCAATTGCTTCTGCTTGTTCGCATTAGCAATGTCCTGCTTAAGCTGTTCTACTTCTGATTTGTCATGAGCACGTTTGGCATCAATCTTCTGCTGCTCGGTAACAATTTTTGTGATTTTATCATCTATCTGTGAGACTAGTTCAGTTGAAAACAAAACTATTGGAGGAAATGGTTTCAGGACAAGGAATAAATCAGGCTTTAGATAAGGCATTCACGAAACCAATGAACCTATGGCACTACATGCTATATAGTCAAAAACAAAAGGAGGATGTACTATAACATTTTTTTGGTTAAGATGAATAAATCACCTAAAGCAAAATCAAACCATCAACAAATGAACAAAGTGAAGGATGTGATAAATAAACAAAAGGTATCCCGGATAATAGAATCCAAAGAGTCACTGAACTTCAATGAAGGCTTATGGAACCAACAAATTACAGTAAGACACAAGTTATATCCAACTGCCCTCAGCATAAAACATTAAAACCCAGGTAGAGCCTCTCTAAGGCCCTGATGGATTTGTGTCTTTGTTTTCAAAACAATTTTGTAAAAAACATGTGAGATTATTTTCAAAATAAAAGGGGGTGGCCCAGTGCACGATACTCCCATCTAATAGGGTCTAGGGAGGGCTCAATGCACGAGGCTCTCACCTTGTGGGGTCTGGGGAGGGTAGATATACACATTGGAGAAGTGGAGAGGCCATTTCAAGGTATTCTCAGAACAAAAACAACATTGAAGCCATTATCTCACTAGGTGGAGAAAATTTATTACCCGAGCGGCGACATGTGCCATATTTGTGAATTGTGATTGTAATTCTGGAATGGTACCCACAGGTCACATCGCAGTCGGAACAGGTATTTCCAGAACAAAGAGGATAAAAAATTGTTCGATAATGTTTTAAAAACAATTTCAAAATTAAAATTATCTAAAAAATGGCAACCAGTGCATGAGGCTCTCACCTAATGGGGTCTGTAGAGGGTATTTATACGCAGTCTTACCCTCACAAGCTAAGAGGCAGTTTCCATGATATAAATTGTCCAAGAAATAATTTTAGTTATTAAAAATCAAACTCTCAATTCTTCATCTCCTGTGTGGGCAACTATACCCAACTAGCCATGGCCATCTCTGCTTCTCCCAACCATATCTATTCAATTCAAACCCCAATGCTTAGTAGTCGTAGCCAAACTGGCCATTATTCTCTACTTCCACCCAGTGACCACCTAAGCCCAACACCGCCAACCCAATTTGTAGCGCCAAGCCACTATTGTCCACGGCATCACTGTTGTACACAACCTCACTTGCTCAGCCATTCACCGAATAAGCCTTCCTCCACATGTGTGACGCTATGAACGACCTCCTTCCTAATATACGACCTCCTTGGGCAAAAATATGCATTACTATAACATAACGTGAATAAATCAAAAACACACATTACCAAACTGTTTCCTCCACAGTCAGCTTTTTTTCAAATATTTGATCAGCTGATTCAGGTCAAACGCTGGATTTATTTTCTTTTATTTCCTCTGTTTTTTCTATGCGTTTAATAAATTATAATTTAAAAGAGGGAAAAAACAATACAAGAACGTTAATAAAAACAAGTGTAAAAGGATATCTTTTAGATTAGATCTAACTTCATTCAACTGAACCTCTCTCTCGTAAATATCGTCTTCATTCTGCTTGATGATATTCATAAACTTCAATTTTGATCTTCTGTGATCATAAAATCCTCCAGTCATACTACCTTTCTTGCTTACTTGATCACCTGTAATGAGATAGACAACAATTTATCAAAAGATAAAACACATTGCCAGGCCAGACAGATCATGTAGACAAACGATGAAAAGAGTTTCTGAGCCAACCTTCCAATGTTATGCAGTCCAGACCATCATTACGAGCAACCCTTGAAGCAACATCCAGATTCTTGCAGATCACTGTTCTAGCAAATACCTTAAGAGAAATACCAAAAGTGATGTTATGGGATATGCAACATATTTATTTATATATTTAAGAGGATACTATCAACTAATTAAGAGAATGAGCAATTCTAAATCTACGTTTTAAGATTCCTTGTTTGAAAGAAATAGGCAAACAAATGGCCACCGGTCTATCTATTACTACTCCCGTTAGAAGAATCTCCCAAAACAATCATCTATGAAACTGTTCAACTCAAATTTCTTGTCTATTGCATATTCTCTTAGTTGTTTCAATGAAATAGACAAACACATGGCTACCTATAGTCGAGTTAGAAGAATCTCCCAAAACAATCATCTAGGAAGCTGTTCGACTCAAATGCCTTGTCGGTCTCATTAGCAACATTCCATTTTACCCGGTCAACCTTTTGCACAAAATAATGACAGAGAACCTCTCTCATTTAATCAATCATGTTACAAATTAGTTACATTATTCCATTATCTTGGTTGTTAATTCCAAAATATCAGTAATCTTATTGAATAGAAAATTTACATTAACTTATCTATTACTTACCATATAATTCCCCTCTAGTTTCAAACACTATACAAAAATATCAAATAGACCAAAACCTAAAGATGTGGTGCCCATGTGTATTTGAGAAGGTGACATCTTTGTAGAAGCTAACCTGGCCAAATGCAGGTGTATATTCATCTTTAAAGTTTAACTTCTTTAAAAGAGGTATGACATCAGAACTCTGTGGATAAGTAATGCGTGGAGCCCTCACTCTGTTAAGGGGAATAAATGTAACTCGTCCGCCTTTCTGTGAATTAAGATGTCTAATTATCTGGGTAGATGCCTCATCATTATCAACAACCACATGAAATAAGCTGTTCAGACACAGGTTAAATAAAAAAATTAAAGCACATGTTCAAAATTAAAACAATGAAGATAAGAGTCCAAGAAAAAAGACTGGAGCTAAAAAATGATGGAACTATGGATGTGATACCCCCCCCCCCCCCCCCCCCCCCCCCACACACACACACACAAAAAAAAAAAGTCTATGAATGTGACAAATGGAGATGTACATTATAGGAAATATCAGAGAACAATGACCTGTTTCCAGCAGTAACTTCAACTGCAGTGAAAAACTTCTCATCGCAATTCAGCAACTCCATAATTGGACCATGAACTCCAGAAATATTATACTCCCTGCATATCTTCCGAACTGAATTCAACCCTCTTCTGACATCCTGAACGTTATATAGTGGAAAACATTGTGATAAATTAAATCGTCAACCTCACCCGAAAATAAGTCAATAGAAATAACATCTTGAAGTGAACAGATAATGCCATCTTCCATTCTCTTCTCAAACACTGATGTACTTGCCATTGCTTATATCATTGCAGAGGGCTTATGCCTTCGCCCAAAGAAACACTAAATTTTCATGTACAGAACCAGAAAAGAATAATCACAATGACATCCTTAACTAACATCATCGTCAAGTTCTTTATTTTTTTCCTTTTCTATTTTTAAAACTCATTACCTGATAGTTTCATTTTATTACTGAATAACCTTGTGTTACAAAAGACAACCCTGGAGTCCTATTTCTACTAATGATAGAATATAACATAATTACCCATGATGGCATATACAATCTTAATATGATTACCTATAATGACAGAATCAACGCTAATAAAGTCTAAGATAGAATAAAATTTATATATAATTTAACATATTGCTCCCCTCAATTTACATATAATTTATATATAATTTAATATGATTACCTATAATGCTCCCCTCAAGTTAAAGCCTACTAAGCTTTATGATTTTTACATGAAAACAATATAGTATAAAGCACAGAAGAAAGCACACAGAGAGTGAAAGATGCATCGCCCGAGATGTACCATGACAACTATCTTGATCCTTGAGAATCTAACAAACGAAGAAAAAGATATTTACAAAGCTAAAAGATGGATTACTCACACCAGGAATTGCATGATCGAGGCTCTTTTCAGCCTTCTCCTTTTCCGCTCTCAGCTTATCAATTTCAGCAGTAAGTTGATTCTCTTTGGCCCATAGGGACCTACAATATCTCAATATATCATAAGAAATATTTTCATGACCAAAAAAATAAGAAATGATATACATTAACCATGTTTCTCCCTTTTGCTTCTGTTAAAGGGGACACCCAATCCCCCACTTTCTTCATAATGTTTCTTCCTAGTCCGTAATAATATCTCCTACTGTATCCAGAAAAAAATGAAAATATATAAAGGATAAGAAAAAATATACGTACTTCCTCTCATCATGCAAAATGTCTCTTTGTTCTTTATGATGATTAAACCCTTCACGTGATTTTGTAATGAGAGATTCCAATGTAGTAATCTCTGATCTACGACTCTTAATGCACTCATCACACTCATGAAGCTGGCGATTAAGTCGGTCAATTTCTTCCATAAGCTTTTGATCCTGCAGCCAAAACAACAATGGAAAAGGAAGAGAAGTATCCGTCAATAAAAAGATGTGCATAGGGAAAAATCCATTGTGCCCTAAATGAGTTACTGATAGGGCTGAGAGGGGTAGACACTCTAATGGGCCTAAGCCCGTTATTAAACAAGCGTACACTAGGAGAAAGAAATAATTAATTAGTAAGGTAGTTAGAAAGATATAAATAAGAGGTTTGCACACCTCACTAGGTTTAGGTATTAGGAAATAACATAAACTGATTCATTGGGATAATCAGTTTGGGATTCACTGATCTAGGGAAGGAAATAAGTGACTATTGCATTCTACAATTCTTGTTATTCATTCTTTATTCAATAAAACACCCAAACCTAGAATCGATTCGATTCTTGGTATATTTTTCTGCAACTCTGCTCCATTCTTTCATAAACTTTGAATACCAGTTCTAACAGTTACTCATCTAGACAGAGTGAGGAACAATTAAAATAAATACATTTTTTTAATAAAGAAGTATTATTAAGAAGAAACAAAGAAGCACATCAAGGTGGGAATAAGGTATCCTCAAGAGCCAAATAAAATAACGTAGGAAACAAGGAGAATGAAGTGCTATAGCTGTATTATTTTGCAAACCAAATAAGGCAATACCCTAGAAACAACCATCGGTCGAGCACCAGAAAACATTATAAACATAACCTATCTCAAAGATGTGTGCTACTGCTCAAGCGAAATGATAGTAAAGATGTGTGCTTCTGCTCAAGCAAAATGCACCAAATGATAGCAAAGATTGCACTTTGACTCTGCCACAAAATTTTACTCTTTTATTTTGCCAAGCCTACAAAACAACTAAAAAGCCAGCTAAAACTCTTCAAGGGTCATAGGCAAATCCAGGACATAGCCAAAAACCTCAAAAAGGTTATCAAAAAAGAGGCTGCATGAGAAAAATAAGTGTTTTGTTGTTTCTTGATTAGTAATAAAATGCCTATGTGGGGGAGAGCAGATTAAGGCCTTCACCTTGCAGCATTGTAGAAAATCATTTGTGTTAAGCTGGTTAAGTATTAAGAACTTCTGTCCAAACAAAGGGCTTCACCTTAGAGAAAGCTTTGGACTTCCTACTAGTGTTGTTAAGTTGTAACTTTTTTGGTTGACACAAAAGTGAGCAAGAAACAGGGAACAGATTTAAAGCTGAATAAAGTACAGGGGACCAGAGTTTATGTGTGACACACACACACACAGAGAGATATATATATATAGAGAGAGAGAGAGAGGGAGAGATTAACAACAAGCAAATAAAAAAAAAATTGGAAGTCATGTTAAAGGGTGTCAACTGCATCAGGGTTAATAATTAAGATCAAATATCTTCATAAAATATGATTCTCAGACAAATACAATATCAATATAGTAATCAAAGCACCATGGTTTCAAATTGCAGACCACATCATTCGACACGGTCGCAACATTGCAGTTGTGGTGACCGCAGTAAGGGCATCACCCCGCAATTGTGGGGTGGTTTGAATCACAAGTAATGCAGCCACATCGAACCGCATTCAAAACCAAATTTTTCATCAAAAAAATTCACACTGCAATCCCCGTAGTCACAGTGGCTACAACGACAGATGGGTCCCATAGTTAGACATGCAGAGAAACTGCTTAAAATATGGTATTGTAATTGTTTTCTGGTGGTGAGGGTTAACTGATTGAAAAGTTCTTTCATCCTCTTCTGTAATAACATTTAATCTGTAATGCAGAAAAAACATGCAACATAGAGCAGAGATATCATTCTGTCATCACCATTAAAATTTATAGAAAACAAGGGTAATAACCTAATGAAAAGTAGAAACCTAAAGGCATGAATCATTATTCATTATATACAGAAAACAAAGGCAATAACCCAATGAAAATCAGACACTTTATGCCATAATCTATTATAGGTCATACAGATAGATGAATACTTGCCTGCCCTGTGTTAGAAGAAAGCACTCCTTTAAGATCGTCAATCTCCTTTTCAAGCCACTTATCACGAGCAGCTTTGCTTGAAAACTGGGTTGCTCGCCCTTGCTTTTGGTAAAGTATACTGAGTTGCTTCTCACGCTCCATTATTCTGAGTTATAACCAATTATTTATATGTGAGAAATACTTGTTAGAATCCGATTAAAATTCCCAAATATGAAAGAAAAAATTTCACTGCTTCAAATACAGGCACATGCACCTACAATCTGTAAACATGAAATGCAAAAGTTGAGATTTGTAAAATCTTTACAAACATGTATAAGATAAAAATATTTCACAACCCTCCAAGATAGCTGATCTAGATTCTATTGTTCATTGTTCAATGAGAAAAACAACAAAATACAATATTAACCACCTATAAAAGACTGCAGTTTATAGAGAACACCATGTCAAAAAGCCTGAATGTGTACTGGAAGAGTTGCATACAATCTACTTTATTGAAGCATATTGGTAGACAAGTACAATGATAGCATACCGCTTGTTAATTGCGTTTTCTTTCTTAATTTGCTCCTCATATGAAGGACTGATCTTGTCCAGTTCATTCATTGAGTCTTGAATTTCTTTCTCAAGTGTCCCAAGTTGTTTTACAGCATCTTCCTGAAAGCAAGTAGATACAAAATGGATAATATGTAGGAACGTCCCACTTAAAAGAACTCATAAAAGGATTTTATATAGTACTTTGGCTTTTTTATTTCCAGAGATCTTGTCCTTTAGATCTTTGACATCAAGCTCAAGCTCTGTCTGCTTCTTTAATGCCTCCGTTCGTCGTTTTTCTATAACTTCTTTCTCTTTGTTAAAGTTATTAAGTTCTTTTGTTACATCTTTCAATGTATTCTCTAAATCTTTGGATTTCTCATGTGCATCAAGCACATCATTATACATCTTTGCCGATGTTTCAGAAATCTTGGCTCGAGCATCTTCTATCTGAAACATGAGTGACAAACATACAAGTACAGGCATCAGAAATAAAATATTTCATAATTCTAAAAGGTAAAAACTAACAAAGGGATTTGCGAAGTCTACACAAGTATATATTATTTGACATACACTATTATGATTGACATAAAAAGGTCAATGGATAAATAAGAGTATTCTATTCAAAACTGCAAGCAATTTTACTAAGTATTATTCCATTTTGTTCACACCACATGTTAGGAACAGGCCAAATTAGGACAGTATACAACAAAAGAAATAAGAACGGCCGTCTGTTAGTTCAGCCTAGTTAGTAAGTACAGTTGAAAGTAACAGTTACCTAACAAAATCAGTTGCATAAATATTAGCTAATAGGTTAGAAGAGAATAAATAGAGAAGGAACAGAAGGGAAGGATTCAGTTTGTTAGTTGGGAAATTGGTAGGGAGAGACCCAGGCTCTCGTAATCCTTAGGTGTACATTGTATCAGATTCTTTCCACAGTTTTGGGTACACCACTCCTAAACCTAGACCTATAATCCATAAACAAATCCACTATTCTTCATTTTTTCTCTTTCTCTGAGCTAGTTTCTATCACAACAGCACTGACGCACTGTAAAGACTAGAACCTTTTCGCTAAACAAATCAAGTGCCTGCCGAAACTAAGTACTACATAAATCCAACAACAAATATGGAAATTGAAGCATAAGTGTATTAACAGAATAAATAGAAAATTAAAAAATATTGTATTTACCATTTAAACTACACTTGACACTAAATCCAAATGATAGAGCACATCAGCACAGTAAGAAATAGTGCAAATAATTATAAATGTTGTACATATATAACCTCTGTAAGTTTTTGTTGAGCATCTAGAACTTCCTTGTTATAAATAGCATATTCCAAGGATTTTCTTTGCTTGTCAAGCTGTTGATATTTTCTTAGTTCCTCTTTTTCCTCATCTAGCTCCTTCAACCTCTCATCCAAATACTGTACAACTTGAATTATTTGCCTTCTTTTATTACCTGTCTAACAGGGAAATGTGTGAAGATAAAATCAATAACAAGACTAATAAATAATACACTAAAAATAGATAACTAAAGAGAAAACTTGCCTGTTTCCTGCATTATTTTCAAACTTTCACGACGCCTCTCTTCATAAACTCTGGTACCACCAATTTCTTTCAGCAAATCCAATCTCTCAGAGTCTTTCATTAAGGTAAGTGAAGCAATCTATACAGTAGTGAGAAAGAATAAACTTAGAAATCCATCTAAAAATATGACAAATAGGAAACTCCAAACCAAGTTTATGCACCAATACCTTTCCTTGTTGTACAACATAGTAAGGATTTGAGCGAGAGAACCCAGCACTCTCCAATAAATTCATTACTTCAGTTTTTCTGCACAATGTTTGACATCTTTATTTAACGGCTAAGATACTACTGATAGGGCCCAAAAGCATAAGATAAAATATTTGTGTTTTTCAATTATTAATGAAAAATGTATACTATGTGCTCAAACAAGTTAATCTATCATACTCACGTTATGTGTTTTCCATCTAGAAAATACTCATCCTTTTTCGCACCAATAGTACGTCGCAAGCGCACTTCCTCCTTGTCAACCTAATCAGGGGCACGGACAAATGCTAAGATAATGCAACGAAGCAAAATGTTGCAAATAAGTGGTTATGGAAGATAAACCACTCATCTGAACAGAGAAAGGGAAATTGAAGCAATGTATACATCACATCAGCAAGGACTGACACCGAGTTTTCACTTACAACCTTAAAAAAAGGATAGTTGACATAAAACAAGTGTATGAAAATGAAACTGTACTAAAAGAATCTGACATCAAAAATAAAAATATTAAAAAATCTGACCAAACAAGAACATCTCATCACTACTAAAATTATGTTAAGGCTAGCAGAAAGTATTTAGCATCAAAACCCATAAGATCGGCAGCAGGACTTTCAAAAATGGAATTGAGAAGAACATTAATCAATATAGAAAATTAGATAAAAATGGCAAAAAATTTAAAGAATAAAAAACATAATACTCATCCAGTCATCACAAAAATCTTCATTTACCCAAAACTAAATTTTTTTCCCTTTGCCTAAAGAATCATCTCTCCATATAGATTGAGCGGTATAGCCACTGATATGCACTCATTAGCACAACACAAGAAAATAAATACAGGGCCAACCATCACAACATGAAAGATAGAGATTAAAAATAGCAAAAATAAAGGTGACTAATTAGCAAAACCCATGAGAATATGCTCCATAACAGCCACTAGACAATTTATCCAGTGATTGAAATAAAATAACTGTCAAATAAGGCTATACTTTCTTCACAATGGGAATCATGAATTTGCTATAAACTGTTTACTACAAAAAAAATAGCATCATTATTTCATCTAGACCTAAAAAAATATGCATTAAGTGATGTTTAAACAAAGTTTAAAAACAATTAAAAATTGAAAATTATCCTCCTTCTGCGACTTACTGGAAAAAGAAATTATCAAATCATTACCGGGATACGATTGTCTGAATTATCAAACACAATCTCCACAAATGCAGATACAACCTGGTGTCCAGCTCCTTCCTGTGTAGAGAACAATTCATTTAAGCATAATCAAATTCTAGAAATGATTAATAAAGGGTGAGAACCAGAAGTTGGAATAAAAGGAACTGTGCCATACATGGAGTAGTGCATGTCTATCCTCACTGCGTAGGTTCTGAAATAGGTCACTTAAAACAAAACGAATGGCTAGATACAAAAAGGGGAAAGAGCAGTAGATCATAGGTCAGAGAGATCAGATTTCAGTTGTTTTTCAAAGAATAAATCCAGTCACACTAAATACAGTGGTATAGTTAAAAAATGAGGACTTTCTTAGTTCTTACCATGGAAGAAGTTTGTCTTCCCAGATCCATTAGCACCAACTGAAAAGAGTTGATTTTAGAGATTATTAATGTTAAAAACAAATATCACCAACATTAATTGATCTAAACGTAAAAAGTGAAATCCATAATCAACTTCACATTAAAGCAAATGTAATGAAGAAAACAATGCAAGAGAATATCAGAACTAACGAAAATGAAGCAATAAATTGATCAGAGAATGCACTGCTATAAAACAATTATACAACCTAGAGCTTGATGTGAGAGAACACCTAAATGCAAAGCAGTCAAGTATGGCAAGATTCTGCTATGGTTTTAAACAACAACCAAGCATTAATCCTACTTGGTTGGGTCAGCTTATGCTGTAGTTTGTATTTTCAAAATTAACATCTGCATTAAGTCTCCCTGACTGTTTTATTTCTCCTTTGACATGAATAGAATTGTTTTACAAATCACATATATTGATACATCTATTCTTACTCCTCTCAATGAATTCTTACTAATGCCACTAGAAGACTTTTTAGATAAACTTGGGTGTTTGAATCCCTTCTTTATTTGCTTCACTCAATTTATGCCTCTTCTTCAATTGATAGGAGGATTTAGACGCTCATTTTGACTGGTTTTATTCGTGTAGTAAATACTAGTCTCTCACTCACTCCTCATATTGGGATAAATTTATATCAGTAGCACTACTAGGACTTGGTAAATGAAAAGTTTCCTTCAACTCGATGCCTTTAATTTAGATTTTTGACAGCAACAGTCAACCTATTTTGGTGTTTCAGACGGTTCTCTTCTTCATGAAGTGGTATAGGCAGGCTTTGCTTTCTCAATGACTTTTCTTTTTTTACCTTCTTGTTACTCCAAAGACAATACCCTAGGCATTGTCTTTTGTACTTCTCTTCCTGTGTAATAAAATTTTATTTTATCCACAAACGGGAAAAAAGGAATGAAAGAACTGTAGCATACAACTTATGAACTACGATGATTAATTATTATTATACTACAAATAGGTTTTCACACACAATAATGTATGTATGTATATAGGTCTAATAGGTAGTTCATCGCTGAGGGGCGGAGAACTTCGTCCCTTTCACACGACATGGTGGCCAATGACAGAGCAGAAGACTGTCGCTCCCAATCGCAGTGAAATGACAGAGTTCATAAGAGCTCCTTTCTGAAAAGTAAACCCTAACTAAAAACATGTGAGAAGTCTATTTTGCCCTTCATAAAACACATTAAAAGCCCTATTTTTATGTTTTCGGTCAATTTGCCCTCCGTCTTCACACATTAAAAGAGAAAAGGAGGAACAAGACCAAACCCTCGACAATTTTCAATAATTTCTGGCGTTTTCCAGACACACCAACTGTAGAAAGCCATACGTTTGAATGTTTAATTAGTTACTTGAAGCCTTAGAGGCTTAAACATATTTTGACAGTTAGTATGATGACGTGTCTTGAATTTGGATTTGAATGGTGACTATTAATTATGTCTTTTATCTGGTGTATTTTAGTATATTTTAGCATATACATATATGAGGTATAAATTACTTATATTATTTTTCCTTTCACTGTAGCGCCCATTCCGCTGTAGCATTTTTGGGGTTGGCCACTACGCTCTTCCGGGATTGAGTACCTAGAAGTGTGTATGTATGAAGTATATGCAAATACTTCAACATAATATACAAACAAAAAAATCGACAAAAACAGTTCATTTCACATTGCCTCAACTTTGTACTTCATTCATCTGCCATTCTGTCATGATAGGAATAAAATGACCACATCATGCATTTCAAAGGATATTCCTAAATAATAGAAAGAGGCATCTAAATATTTTCAGCAAAATCATTACCGACACAGTTAACTTTAGAACTGAAAGGCTCTGTTGCAACTTGCTCTTTGTAACTCTTAAAGCCTTCAATCACAATCTGGAAGAAAAAACCACAAACACGTCAAAAAAATCAATCTCGGAGGTAACTGGCTACAAGTAGCAAAATTACATCAGATATTTGAAAGAGAGACCGCATTTGCAATAAAGATGTGTAACCAAATCTACCAAATTAGATCACTAAGGTAAACAAAATAAAATGCACTTCAAACTGCAACTACCTGCTTAATGTGCATCTTGAAACGGTTATAAGCATAGCCCTACATATTACACACACAAAAAACATTAATCACATTAGAAAGTAGAAAAGCCAAAGCAGAGTAGTCTATATGTAAAGGAGACGAAGAAAAAGTGTCATCACAACAGAATTTCGAAAATCACTTCCTTCATAAGAGAGCAATATTCACAGAATCAAGTGAAGCTAAATTGTTCACAAATAAAAACAATTTAGCTTATTGCAAAGTCAGAAATAAAAACACGCCGTGATCATAAATCAGTATCAATAACTACACGGAACTAAGCACGCTCTCAACAACAACAACAACAATAATAATAATCTATGCTATTTTGGCAATCAAACCAAAAAAAACAGATCTAAAGCTCATGATCATGGCATGAAGTGTGCCTTAACGTTTTAGCAGCGAAATCAAGCATCGTAAAAATGAATTAAAACAAAAAATCTACTACACAAACCGTTTTAGGGTTTAAAAAATATGTGAAAAAAAATGAGAGTGATAAAATAGTTACAGAAAAAAGAAGAAGCGTTGGTGAAATTTATTCCTTGAAGTTTACGGTTTGTATATGAAGTGAGAGAGAGAGAGAGAGAGAGAGAGACAGAGAGACAGAGAGAGAGAGAGAGAGACCTCAGAGTCAAAGAAGGTTCAGTAACAATGGAGAAAACAAATTGAAAAAGAAAAGGTTTCCGCTAAAATATGTGATTTTGGGTGCGAAGGATAAACTGTGCGCTATATGGGTTAACCTTAGCCTCGTGAGGTTTGTATAGTAAGTGAAGAATAATAATAATAAATAAAAGAATAAGAAAATTTGAATTATTACATTAGTCTCCAACAATCATGAGATTTCAGAGGGTCTATTCCTTCCTTGAACCATATCTCCCTATTATGGTAAGTAGATTATTGTTGTGCTCATTAGGGATTGTCTTAAAATGTTTGGAGGGTTATGCTGCACACTTCTCGAGACAAAGCAAATGCACAAAACTAGATTATAGCCATTTGGAAAACTAGATAACCCTTTCGAATATCATGTATTAATTTCATCTTTGTTAAGTTGTAAAACTCAAAATGATCTTATATATTACAATAATGATCATGTTATTCCTTCCGGTATTTTTATGACTAATTTTAGATGTGATTATTTTTACTTGCATTTAGTATTAGTTTGAATTTTATCTATTTAGTGATTAAATTGATGTACTTTACAAAATTTAAGAATCAAACTCAATGATCTTACAAAATTTAGTCTATATTTTCAATATTTTGAATTCCCATTTTTAGTGAAGTCCTTCAATACACTTTATCACTTGTTTTCTTTGGTCGAAGAAAAGAGGGCGAGAAAAGAAGATGACAAAAAAATATGTGATAAATAACGGTCTGTTTCATAACGGTCGACTTTTCTATTTAAATGGATTTGTTTCTTATTTTATATTTTCTATACTTTCCAACAACAAACAACCCAAGTCAAACTTCACTCTATGGACTCACATTAATATTTCACATTAAAATATATTAAATATATAATTAAAACAAAAAATATTCAAAATAATTAAATTTATTGAAATAACACCAAATATAAATCATGACATTATATGATAACAAAAATACATCAAAAATAAAAATCCCTTGATTCTAACTCATTTACCTATAACTTTTTTAAAAAAGATCACAAATTCTCATTGTCAACCATATCTACCTCTCCTCCCAAATAGCCTTTTTTTTACAATGCACTTAACGTTATATTTGGGAGTCTGACTTTGGAGAGCAATGAAAATGAATTGATGGCTTTAGAAAATTTATATCTGGTTTGATAGTTGGACAAAGGAGACAATGAGATTTTGAAGGATTTTTAGAGTCCTCTAAAACCCTCCACGTACCTATTTTTAGTTCCCCTAATTTTAGGTTTTTCTTGAAATAAAATATCAAAATACATGACGGAAAAATAACAAAAAATATTATCTATTTCTCATTATTAATCACATTTTTAAAGAAAACATACTAAAATATTATTACATTATCATTACTTTAGTCTATTCACATCTAAATTTCATATGGGAGAGATTTTAGGTTGAGTTGATTTATCTTCCTTTCTTCTTACCCTTCCTTTCTCCTTCCTAGTTCTTCAAATCCTCTCATTTTCTTTCCCTAGTAACTTTTAAACATTACCTGAGGGTTTAGGTTGATCTCACCACCACCACATGCATGTAAGGATAAGAGTTTATAAAGGTGGTTGATTTAGATGTAAATTTTGTAAGGGTCAATACATTGTTTCTTGCTTTTTATATTTTTGTTGAACATTAAAAAGAAGAAAAAATTAACCAATTGAAAAGCATTAAAATCCTAAAATTTAGGTGCAATAGTACCAAAAAATAAAAAGGCTTTCTCAGTTGTCACTACATATTCTCGAGTTCTGAATTTGTAGGGTCTGTTTGTGATTTGAGTTTTGGAGGAAAAAGCCGAAAGACCCTTAAGTGTCAAGAGGTTAAACCTTTTTCCTCTCATATTCTGAACCAAAGAGATAAATGCATGAAAACTAGGGACTTCCTTTCAGACTCTTTTGTGAAAATATCACAATTTTTTTACAACCTGTACAAAATCTGAGAATACATTGGTGCTAACTTCAGTTAGAACTTAGAAAATGATATGATTCATTCTTGGTCCATGGAGGCTTGGAAACAAAGCAGTTTCAACAAACACTGTTACTTCTTTGAGTAAGTGAGATATGGATCTTGAGCAATGGTTAATACATCTGGTCTGTCAGCCTGATTATATGTTAGACACCGCCGAATCAAATCCTGACAACATTGTAGATAACAATACACATAAATGTTTTGTTAATGAACATGATTTATAATAGAACATAATGTCGTTCAGTCCATGTGGTCAATCTCACCTAGTGGGATAAGGGTTTAGTTGTTGTAACAATACACATAAATGTTAAGCTCGACACCAGAAAAATGAATAGAAACTGTATGAATGAAAATATAAAACCAGATATGACGGTGTATTGCAAGTGAAAAAATTGTTTCCAGGATTTAACCGTGACACTAACATATTAGAAGGGTCAATTTTAAAAACAAAAAAAAACTTCTGCTTTACTTTATGTGCAAATTATCCTCTTAACTATCAAATGTGTTCCTTATTTTTAATAGAGTTGTGGAATGGAGGGAAATTGTACACTCAGATTATGAGGGGTAATTGCACTTGCACATGGAATAATGATGAATGCAGAAGTTATTTATCAAACTAACATGATATATAACTACAGAAGCATAATAGTAATGAAAAGAGGATAAAGAAAAACCAACTATGGGCAGCAATTATCAGAAAGAAGGGTACAACTCACCTTTGCCTCATTAGAAACAGTAGGCCTAGAAGGAAATTCAACTCGGCGTGCCTTAATGATTGTGTCTTCACGAAGTATTCTCTCTTGCGATTGGTCATGCCCAAAAGGGCGTCGTCCAAAGAGCATTTGATAAAACAAAATACCAGCAGACCAGACATCAACCTGTTTTGAAGAACACAAGTCAGAAAAGACAAGCGCCAAACCAAAAGAATGCATATAATGTGATCATCTGAGACTTTGTTTTATGCACAATCCCAATCCCCAACCATGATACCACTTGTTAAAGTGAAATATCCTTTGACCAAAATGACTAAGAATCGATGACCGAAAAACATAACAAAAAAAGTTCATGTATTTACGACTTAGTAAGCTATTGACCTTTGAGGATATAAGAGGTGTCTTGCTGAGCTCAAAGCATTCAGGAGGTAAATACCTGCAAATTCAAAAGAGAAAACAAGAAGGCATAAAGAGGCTTTCCCAAAGTAAACGTTGAAAGCACTCATTGAAACGTGAAAAGGAGCATCGAAGTTGAAGTCGTGTTGATTGGAAGAAAAAGATGCTAGATTAGCATGAGCGTCTGCAAACACTCACAACTGCAATATTGCACATGAAATACCATCTAAGCATGTACACATAGCTTCTCTAGTATAACCTGGTGCAGTTAACTATCAGATATTAACAAGGGAATTACTGCACTGTTTTACTGTCTAATACCAGGCAAAAAACCAAAACTCGTTCACTAGTAATGGTATCAACAACTTTGCTTCAAATCAAGTATAACTAGTATCACTTCTCTTGTCCCAAAACCTAGACTCTAATGAAGTCTTAGCATATGCATAGCTCCAACAAATAACTAAATTATCCTTTTAATGCAACTCAACGACAGAGAATGATAAGAGTGCAGCTTGAAACCTACAAATATGGAACACTTCAAATTTTAAATACCATTAACAATAATCTTCACCATCATTTTAAAAAAACCCAGCAACAATCTTCACCGCTTACCAATATGTTCCAGCACCTTGAGATGTAAGTTCCATACCCTGGGATCCCACGTCATCCTCCACTATTTTACTGAGACCAAAATCAGTCACTTTGGCAACACCAAGCTCGTCAAAGAGAACGTTTCCAGGCTTTAAATCATAATGGATAATCTTCTGAGTCCTTTTATTCATGTAAACAAGACCTTGAAAAACCTGAACTAGAATTACCCTAGCCTCCCTCTCAGGTAATATAGGTGTTGCTTTAAGGACAGCATCAAGATCCTTCCCTAGAAGAAAAGAGGAAGAATAAAGAGGAGATAGGAAGACAAAACAAGAAATGAAACAAAAATATGAAACAATAATTAAGAATCGAATATTTATAGTCTAGTTTACAAAAAAATAAAAATAATAAGCTCCATGAAACGGTTAAGTGTAAATATACCACTGCAGTACTCTAGAACAGTGCAGAATGTATTGTGATCAATCTCAAAGATGTCCCATAAACGAACGATGTGATGATGCATAAGGGTCTTGTGAATATTGTATTCTCGAATTGCATGTCGTATGTAACTTTGCTTCTTCTCTTCACTCCATTGAGCATTTAAACCATGAAGCTTGCATGCAACATATCTATGCTCCACCAAGTCAAAAGCCTGCTAGAAACTTCTTACTTCAAATTACTACAAAAAGGTATATTTTTATAATTGCCAATTAGGCAAAGGAACTGCCTAGATTCTAGTTTTGGTAGCTCAAAACCTTTTACGATATTTGCTAAAACGATATCAATATAATCAAGTGGTTATTATACTTCATTAAAGCTCTGACCTTGTAAACCTCACTGAATCCTCCCTTTCCAAGAAGGTTTAGAAGGGCATAGCGATGATTAAGAATCTGAAAGTTGTTAAACCTTGAACCATCTTCATCCCGTATGCGTTTCATTTCCCTTATCAATTTCCCCTTCTCTAGTTCATAACGATCTCTCTCCCGCAGAATAGTTTCTTCTTCCTGTTTTTTCCTGCTATTAGAAACATAAAAGAAGAAAGAGAATAATCAAACAAGCAAAAGTAGAAACTTACCCGTTTAATACTAGATAGTCGAGACTTGTAGATTTCATCATGAATGAGAACATCTTCCGCTAATCCAGTCTCTGCATCTGTTCCATCACCCTTATCTTAAACCAGAAAAAGGCCAAAACAAACAATTTATAAAATATAACTATTAACACGATTAACAGAATAATAATATAATACAAGATAGTATGAGGTCCACAGGGCCATCTTAAGGAGCATATGGACAGTCATGATTTGCGTAGTGTCGAGAAACAATAGTGAAGGCTATTAAAAGTAAATATGTAAAGTAATTAATGTCCAGGTTTATAAAGATCCATGGTACGCTCATATGGACAACTGGTATAAACTAAGGAGGAAGGGGAGGCAAAACTACAAGGACAGCCCTAAATTTGATCCATTCAAGCCCTACTCCCCAATTTTAGGAGGACAAGTGATAAAAGTAAATTGATTGTACCAGGTTGTTTTTTCTTAAATAATTTGCGCTGCCGTTCAATTGCCTCTTTCATTTCTATTAGTTGTCTCTGCAAAAAAAAATGATAAATGAAATCTTGCTATTATTAATGCAATATGTCATAGGAAAGGCTTTCAATTGCAAAACAAACTACCAGACAAACGTTACAGTAACATTGACATAACATGCCCGGTGCTATAGCCATTTGTTACAGAAGGAAAACACTTGAAACTCCAAAAATACTACCCTTAAGAAGTATCCCACTATCTATCCAACTGAAGCAAAAAAAGATCCGAGATTGATTATATTTATAATCTAAGAAAGTATGCGGAAGGTACACAATTCTGTTGTTCGCAAATGAAACAAAAAAATATCTCCATAGATTGACAGTTAAAATGAACAATGAAGTTTGACGTTCCATCAGAAACGATCAACCTTGATGTTTGACTTTATATTATGCATAAGAATGCTCATGTAGTATGAGCAAAACTATATAGAAAGCATTCTAGAAACTTCGAATTTCTGCCTCTTATCTACATGGACTTTCTTTCCCAAACCAGTATTGCCAAAATCAATTATCAATAGCAAGGATATGCATTAGAAAATTCATGTTTAATCTTCACTCCAAAAATATCATGTATAAACTTCTCCATGAAAAACGTCATTTTCAATGAATCTAGCGAGCTCGTTCGCGTTCAATACCTAAGCAGCTAAGCCAAATATGAGGTTAAGGTGCTCCAAATTTACCTTTGATGAAGTGTAAATCTTATATTGATTGGGAATTCGATTGAAATACTCATGCTAGTTCAGACACGGGCCATTACTAAGGGGTAAATCAGAGCCAAAAATTGGTAAAAACTCATAACTTATAAGGTTATAAGGAGGAACTCATTTTTTGTCCTCCCAAATTTGCAAATTACTTTGCAAGGAATACCCAAATTACTCACACAGAAGATAACTTTAGTGCTGTAAACTATACAGAAGATAACACCCACAGTAGATCACTTTAGCAAAAAAAACACGCTGTTTATACAATGAACATCAGTATAATAAGCCACATATGCCTTAATAACTAATACAAGTTAAATCAGTAAGTAATTAAATAGCAGTATCATATAAAACTTAAAAGAAAAAACACTACAGTAGGGAGAAAGAAAATGAGACATACAAGCTGGGCATTCAGATCCTTCAATGCTTGACCATCTTCCCAGGTCTCAGATATGACTGTTCCAGCTCTACAATTTAATAAATAAAACAAATGAAAAAAGATAATATGAAAAATAAATTCTGACAACGTTCCATGTATACCTACCTGATTACACCAACATTTCCAAGTCTCAATGAATCTTGTCGTACTTTTAGCCTTGTCTCTTGTCTCTCAGCCTTTGAAACTGATATCAGCAAATCAGATATTATCTTCGTTCTCTGCAAAATAGAAGGATTAAATGAAAATAGGATGGCACGATTGATGCATGACACATAATGTTCATTAACCTTCCGGCCCCTTGCTGAAGGAGTTGTTAAGATTTCTAGTTCATTCTGTAAAGCCAATCACTGATATAATTCATTGTTTCAACATGGCCAATATGATCCTCGGTGTATCAAGTTATGAACTGCATACAACCTAGGAGTTCATGTCCTTTCTTTTCTATTACTCATGCAACAATATGATCTTATCACCATTCACAATCACACAAGGGAATGAAACTTAGAAGTTCAAACAAACTACAAATGTGATTAAGCATTCAACCCTAGGTTATTGAGGTGTCCAAGTGTCAGACATATTTTCAACACCAACACTCCTCCAACACCTATACAGCACGTGTCACACACCCCTCACCAGGTGTCCAATAAAAAGAATTTACTGCTCAAATACACACAAAACACTGCTTGGAGACTTGGCCAACGCCCAAAAAACTACTAGGCATCTTCAGTGATGACACGACTGTTTAGAAAACATTTAAAAAATGGTAGATTTGAGAAAGTCAAGAAGGAGGAGAAAGCTCTTCGATAGACTAGATCTTTCCTTGTTGCACATGAATAGATTAAAGGTAAAGGATAAGGCTCCTCTAAAGTGAGCTTAAGTGTAAAGTAAGAGTCATCCACCCTTGAAGTGTCTACGTGTCGTGTTTGTGCTTCATGATCCAGTGCATTCCATTTTAAATAACATGAACTGTTAGGGGTAAAATGTTGTGATAGATTCAAGAAGTAAACTTTAACATCCAATTGCTATGCAATCAAAAGTTGAAAATAATCACACCTTAGGCTTCATTTGTTGTTCATGACCTGTTAGGTCTTTCAGTTCCTGCACATGCCAAAATCAAGCGTTAAAAAGACAAAATATCTTCATATAAATTCCAAGGACTAGCATTTCCATTCCTTTAATATATATCAATTAAGTGCCAGATTAGATACTAACTGATATATATGGGTTAAAAAATGTATTGTAGGTATTTTATTATATTTTATAAGTAATAACTCTATACATGTTTTCAAACTATCCACACATTTAAAACATTATCTAAATACTTGACACAAATATAAATTCAGAAAACAGACATCTGATTCACATTCTTATTGCATTTTTCAATTATTCATATACCTTTTCTAACTGTCGACAAAGGTTCTGATAATCAGAGGTCTCTTGTTTTGATTTACGCAAGTCCTCCTCCAATGCAACAACTTTTGCACGTAAAGATGCAACTTCCTCCTAATTTAAGATTGTGAGTGACCAAATACAATAAGGAAAAAAATTGAAAAAAATAAAACAATAGAGCAATATTGAAATGTCAATGTATCAGTGAGGTATATAAATCAAAATTGCTTCGATCTGGTGGAGGAGGGAGAAATGAAAACATTTTGTCAAACTTGTATTTATTTTGATATAAATCCATACATTCTTTTACCAACCATAAAATTTGCAAGTGGAACTCAAGTTTAACAAGTCATACCTCTAATGAAGCATAATTATCACTAAGAAACTGATCTTTGAGTCTTCCATCCTGCAAACAAACACGAGCTTTATAGGGAACAATCAAGGAGTAGACATAAAAAGTTCATTGCTTAAGCAATATGTCATTCCTAAAATTGAGAATAGTCCATTCATAGGAATCATAAAAGACACCAATTTGCTTAACTGGTAGAGCTAAAAGTTGCACATAGACTCTTATGCCAAACAGAACCTTCCGAACTGAGAATACATAAAATAATTAATAAAACACTGCACTGTCTATGTGTAACCACTTAAAAAAGGTGGCCCAGTGTACGGAACTCCCACTTAAAAAACAATATAATAAAAGGCACTTGAGATTAATGCAATAGGGGCATTCGTGGTTGGATTGGATAGGTTTTTACGCAAAAAGTCATCTGATCCGAAGACATAAGTAACATGTTGTTTGGTTTGATTTGGTTGATTTGCAATAAGCAATACGACCCAAAATTTTTATGTGGTTTCGGTCCGGTTTGGTTCGGTTTTTTTAATAATAAAAAAAAAACACACTTTTATAGTATCAAGTTCACATAAAAGAATTCAATAAGCATACTCCAACACTCCTAGTACCAAGTGTGATACGCAAACATCTATTTGAACATTAATAATATCCTTTTGAACATTAAATGCAATATAATGAACTTTCCTTTCAGCTACAGATTACAGAAAATACAATAAGCTCCTTGTACCCCCGCCTAAGATGTTTCAACTTCAGGTCTCCATTATAATCAATTAAAGACGTAACAGCAATGACTGTGCATGCAATCATGTTGTACACTATTGATGTAATGGCAATGGTAAAGAACAGATTAAATTTTAAAACTGATACCGACAAATGATAATTACAATAAAGAAATGAATGTCAAGAGGAAAGGAACATACATTATCAATCTGACCATTTGAAGCCAAAACCGCTGGAGGAGGAATCTGAGTTCTGGTCTGATCATTAACTCGGGAACCGCGGCCTCTGCTTGAACCAGAACCGCCTCTTCCACGACCAGGTTTTTTCCTATTCACATCAACGTTAGCTTTTGTCTCTGCAGCCTCAAGACTAATTTGTCTTCTATCAGTAACAACCTGATATATAAATCTTTTCAGTCGGAACCAACCAGATGAACAGTTACCAAGACAAAGAGCAACACTTATAAGAAGTGTTAAAATCATCAAAATATTAGTACCACAAGATGACAACATCATAACATGTAAAACTAATCCAAAAAGGAAGCAATTTTTCCAGTGAGTTCCTGTACGTTCAACATGAGATGCAGCATACCAAGTATGAGTCATCTGATGAAAACTAACCTCAACAAGGTCAAAAATGTTAGAGTCAGCATGTTTTTCACATTTTAGGCGCTTCGCTGTGTTGGCTTGTATTAAGAATTCCCCACCATTCTGGAATATAAATATGAAGATAACGACAATCTAATTAATTCAGTTCAAAAAAGGACAATCTAATATAAATATGAAGATAACGACATCAATTGATTTTCTAGATCTTTAATAAACACATAAAGTTGAGAACCTTGTTGTCCACTAAAAAACAGCAACAACAAAAATTAACACAAAATACCACATGCATTTATCACGTCCAATAATTTAAAACCATAGATAGATTGAAAAAGCAAGTCAACCATTGAAAACCCCAGCCAGGCAAATAGTCATAACCATGCTAAGAGCCCTCATCAGAATCACTTGAAGGAAATCTAATCAATTCAGTTCAACAAAAAATGGAAACAAATAAACACCCAATGATTTTCCAGATCTTTAATAAACACAGAGAATTGACAATCTTCTTGCCAACGAACAACAAAATAATCTATGTTGCATGGGTGCTTCAAAGAAGGTGATGTACCCGATACCAAGTACTGGTGCACGTGGGTACTCCTTTCGTAAAAATTGTTTAAAAACTATGTCATTTTGGGATTTTTCTTCTTAACCACATCCTAATATTGAATCTAAGTCACATATTTAGTCTATCATCTTCACATTTCAGCTGGTTTTGGGTTTCAACTCATGCTAAGACCTGTGCATCCTCGCCTAGTGCAAATTTTGAACATATATACCTAATTATATTGTGTACCCGTACCTTAGAGTTTTCAAAAAATGTTGTATCTCGTACCCATATCCATACATTTATCATACACATAATCATGCAACATAGGAAACAATGAACACAAAATATATCACATACATTTATCATATCCAATAATCCAAAACCATAGAAAGATTAGAATTTAGAAGTAAACAAGTCAACCACCGAATCAAATCATAACAAAGGAGCTTCTAAATTACCACACTCACGTCATCATCAGAATCACTGGAAGTGGTTGGTTCAACCAAATCCTCAGAAGCTCCTGCAAATTTCCCAGCTGAAGAAGGAAGAGAGGTCCAAGTTGACTGATGAGAAACATTGGAGGAACCCTTTCCCATCATTCGAGCTTCCAGCTTTGCAATCTTTGTAGGCAGAGACTGATCCGATTGGTTGGAAGAGTTTGAAGAGAAATGCATCAGCATGTCATCAGACATTGCTGCTGCAACTTCAAAACTGTTTGGCAACAAAGAAAATGCTCATCAAATACCATAACAAACCAAAAATGAAAATCAACCCTTTTGAATTTACTCAATAAAAATCGTTCTTTTGGAGAGAAAACATGTTTCTGAGCATAAACTACACCATACCCATTCGTGATCAGAGAACAAAGGGTGGAAATTTCTCAAATACCCACGTCAAAAAATTGAGATTTAACAGCAGGAGGTGTTCAAGAAATCAAAGGGTCATAGAATTGAGGTGGGAATGTAATAGAAACATAAAAAATGAGAATTTTGAGTATGGTCTGTTTAGAACTCACAGAATGAATAATTTGAATGGAAATAGAAAATCTAGGGTTTTAATGTTTGGTGAAGGATCAAAAGCTTAGGATGGAAGAATCTATTGGAGGAAGGAAAGAAGAAAACATGAGTGCATAACAGAGGAAGTAAAAAAGAATGCTTTTTCTGTGTGGGCATGTTGTTTGGTTTTTTTGAAATTATTTTGTGGACTGTTTTGGACATAAGAGGGGAGTTTCCTATCCTATGGTTGAAAAGTTATGTTGTCATGGTCCATTACAGAAGTACATGAGAAGTGTAAAAGAGGTGTAGAAGGACAAAAATACATTAAAAAAGGTGTACAGATTTCAGGTGAATTTATTGTGTGTGATGTGATGAGTTTGGTGCTGCTTAAATGTGTTGAAGTATTCCTTACCTATTTGTTCTTAGAGGACATTAGGCCTTTGAATTGAATTGAATTGAATTGAGTTGAATTGTTACATAGTCATAGTGATTTTAATAGTGGTGAATTTTTTATAACATCAATGCTCCCTTTATCTTTGTAATTAATCTCTTTTTAGGGTGTGTGGTTATCTTTCGTGTTGTTCGTAGGAATTGAATTAGTGACATTTTGTTTATTGTAAGATCTAACGAGATCTTACATCATTACATCAATGTATCAATATCTTGTTTGTTAATATTGGTAAATTGGATTATATATAACTATTATTGAGTGACGGGTCTCCCAACTAAAATGAATCGCCAACAACACGTTGATCTAGTGATGTAAGGTCTTGCGGGATCATCAGATAAATTAAAAGGTGAAGGTGTTGATTTATGTGAGTGATGTTTGTTAGAATGAACAATCACACATTCCGAAAAAAATTAGTTATCCATATGATGAGGAACACTCTTGATTATACAAAAAAAAATACAAATGAATGATAAGTAGTCTATTACAATTAATGAGTGGGTTTTTGTGCAAGTATAAGTTTGTGATTTTAGAGTGTAATGGTAGATTAGCTTGATTTTTTAAAATGTTAAATATTTCTAGATAGCCTAGCTTGGCCTACCACATTTCCAACACTATGAAGAAGTAAAACATTAAATGTTAATGGTGAAGATGTCAAAGTCTTTTGGAATGGTCTCATCAAAGAATGTTTGGAGCAAAATTTTCAGCCTTGCATTAGCATATGGCTTAAATTCAATCCTGCTCGCATGTATTTTGCATATTTAATGTTGATTGGGACACATTTTATGAAGAAGATATCTGAATGATTTGGGAAGACACTGCTTGAATGATTTCAGAAGACAAAAACCATCTAGTTTTAAACAAAAAGACAAGTGTACATACAATGTTGCTCTTCCAAATTATTTGTTATAATCTAAATGGAAGCCCCATGCAATGTCTCATAAGAAAATGCTCTAGTATATTTGTAGGTTTATAGAGAATGGTGTCATGTTCCTTATACTAGGATACTAATAGAGTCCGTATAACAATGTTAATATTCAGTGTCGTTACTGAGATTTTGTAGGCTCGATATGAGAAAAAATTGTAAAAATTGTAGCTTACAATTTAATTATACGGATATCAAATAATTTAAATAAATTATGTAATATTTTGATAATAAATTTTGAATAAAATAAGTCTAAGACAATTGGATTTGATTATGTTACTTATTAGGAATTTGAGTCTAACATTTTTTATGGGATATTATTTTTAACGAGCATTAAACAATTTCATATTTTTCTTAGTCGTTGGACCCTTATTTCTGTTAAGTTTATAGTAATGTAAAACAATAATTATTATCATCAACATAATATTCAATACCTAATTTATGCATAAAATAATAATAATTGATAGCATAATAAATTAAAAAAGGAATAAGAATAGTAATATAATTGTGATATATAGATAAAATTAGTTGTGCTGGTAAAAATATATTTGGGCCCCATTAATTATGGGCTTTATGCGGTGCACTAGCTACATGAGTGAGACTCCTCTCTAGTGATGGAGAGGGTGTGCAGTGTGCTATGAAATACCAAACAGAAAATAGTATAAATTAATATTTGTATCATTTTTATTTAAAATGAAATTATTTTTTTACCCTTAAAATTCAAATGAAATAAATCGGAGATAAGTCTCACTCTTACCCTACACACCCTTACACCTTGAGGCCAGAGAATAACCCAATAAATTATAAGTTCAATAATAATTTTTTATAGCCAAGGAAAATGAATATGAAATGTAGTTTTGATTTTTATGATTTTAAAAGGCAAAACCATATTAAATAAGAACAAAGTTTTCACTAATGTTAAAACTAGACCTAGCCTACATGTTAAACCATGAATTAAACTATTTTTAATTCTAATGAAGTCATTTAATTGTTTATATGATCAAATCAAGTTCAACCATCAAAATTAATTATAAATCATAACAATCACTCTAAACCGAATTAAATAAGGAATGCCATATTTTTTTTAAAATTGTCATTGCTCCAAAAAATAAATTGAAAATTAAACTTATGATTGGGCCATTATAGGATCAATTATATCATGGGTTTTTTTAATCATTTTAAAAATAGTCATATATAATAGAAGTATTATGTTGAGTTATGACCCTATGTTACTTCATTATTGACTACTGAACTTAATAATTAAAGATGTGATTTATGACTTAGGTTGTAATTATCTCATGTAAATTATTATATTAGTAGAGTGATTCTTAAATAAAATATTGTATAATTAATCATGATTAAAATGTGTATTTTTCATGCATATATAAAAATGATTGTACATATATTAAAATATAATCTTTGTGAATGACTATACATATATTATCTAATCCAATTAATTGATTGAAGTTGAGCATATAACCTTTTTATTGATTGCTATCCAATGTGGCTTTCCCAACATAAATTTTCGTTTAAATACAAAATGTGCTCAATATTTAAACATGTCTCACAATTATCGTAAAATATTGTACTTATTTCCAGTTAAGTTTATTACAAGCTCTTAGATTTTGGGAATGTTTTTTTAAGATTATTTTAATACTAAAATATTTCTTCACGTTATACCTCATCATCTTAGAAAAGTTAACAGGAGTGTATAAACGGAAGTTAACTTTTAATGTATTAATTGACAGGAAAATAGGTTGTAACAAAATTCCATAAGAGTGTAATATACATGAACTCACATTGCTAAATAGTATACACAATTTTCTCATTCTTTAATAATGATGACTTAACTTTAATAAATAAGGAATGAGTTAAATAAAATGCATATCAACTATGACTTAGTTCATATTAATGTGGTTAACCACTTGTGGATTTTTTGGTACAAAAAAAAGTATTCTTCTTATCAATATTAGACACTTGTATAATCCTCTTGACATTTTCATCCATGTTATTTGCTTTCAAAATCCAACAATATAATCATCATTTCTTTCTAAGACCTATAAACATATAGGAGTAACTAATCCAGAATTCTTCTAAGGAAGTGCCATTTTTAGAAGGGGGAATGCAAGATTCGAATATGGTAGGTGTTTTCTCTCATTTGATATTTTTTGAACAAACTCTTGATGAATCCCATATTATAATATTTTAAGAAGTTTGGCCAAGAAAGTTGATCCATGTGTTGGCAAAGAAGTGTTGGGAATCCTTCCTAATTGACGTGGAAGTATAATCAATGCAACTTGGTAGATGAACCATTGTATGATGACTCTTCCAATGACTCTTGGAAAGTATGAAGCCTAACTTAGAAAGTTGGAACAAGTTTGGAATTACTCATTGACTCTTGAGAACCATGAAGTGTAACTTAGAAAGTTTGAGTAAGTCTTGAAATTACTCTTTGACTCTTGAGAACCATGAAGTACAACTTAGAAAGTTGGAATAACACTTTCAAGGTATCTTGAAAGTATGACAACAATTAATCATCCACTATGTCTTTATGATGAAGCTTTCATTCCCTTCACTATATAAAGAGAACTTGTGAAGTAGAAATGCATGAGCAAGTGAGAAAAAGCAACATGGAGAGAAAGTGAGAGAACCTATATCCACTTAAGTGTGAGTCTTGTATTCCTAGTGAGATACTAAAGAGAGTTTGTATTTCCTTCCTTTTTGGGTGAGATTGAGTGTTATCCTCTTTGTAAGAGGGTCAAATATTGTAATTCTACTTTTAAGTGGAAATATTTTAGGGACTAAGTTTCGTGGTTGTTTCCTTCTCATATTAAGAAGGTTTTTTCACGTTAAAAATTCTTGGTGTCATTCTTCTACTATTTCTATTTACTTTATTCACTTGCCGCTTCCGCAAGTGTTCATTTTACATCACACAGAGGTGAAAAATTGGTTCTGAATTTCCCAACAAGAACAAAGAATAGAAAGATTAACTTATTTACATTTATTTAGATTAACTTATATACATTTATTTGCTTGGGAATGAAAGATGAAGTAATGGCATCATTTTGTAGCCCTTCCTATCAAATCAAAATTCTGATCCAATTAATTAGTTTGGGTTGGGTTGGATTGGATTAGTGAAACCTTTGCTCCCTCATAACAATAAAAGAAATAAGTTATGTTCCCACTCATCCCACTGACAAATAAACTTATTCCTTATCCGGATAACTCCTTTCGCCTCCATCGGACCATATTCATTGAGACACTACCACCGTCATAACATTAAATTGTCGATGTATCATCCATCATTGTCATCTTCCTATCCTTATCCATGCCACCCACTTGACTAAAATCCACACTTTTATTTCCTACCAAGTAAGCCAAGTGCACAAAGTTCCCCTAATCTCTACCACAATGACTTTTCATAGCCATTTCATAAACCATTATATATTATAATCACTTTAATCTCCATATTAACATTCAAAGCAAAATAAAACCTAACACATTAAGCAAAACAAGAAGAAAAAAACATAATTTCTTAACCATGGAATCCAAATATAAGTTTGCAATTCAATAATGGTGAGTGATGCTAAGAGTTTTTGTTGTGGTTTTGATGGGATGGTGACTAATGAGGTTGGTGGAGGAGATGGTAGCAATCTAATGAATGGTTGTGTTCAATGGTGGTAGTTTAAAGGTAAATAAGTGATAAATTTATACAAAAAAATATATTGCACTCTTTAGTTTATACAAAAAAAAAATATAAAATGTGAAGTGCATAAATGTTCTTCACTCCACAAATTACATGACAAATTAACTTAGATAAATTTATCATTCTCTTTCATTTCTAATCATCATTAATTATTAAAAAATAATACAAATGAATAATGAATAATATATTAACTGTATATAAATTTTTTACGTTGACATTATATAAATATTACAATCATTAACTTAACCCTTACATCAAACTCATCCACATATCATCAATACATTAGCTTATGGCAATTTATATTCTATTAATGAATGAATAACAAGAAAGAGATAGCACACACTAATTAATGTTGTTTATATTATTACCATTTTCAACTCACTAAATAAGATAAAAATAGAGAAACATTTATATGCTTACCATAAAATAAAAAAGAGTAAAAAGTATAATTTGATTGGAATATAACATAACACCCAAAATTATTAAGAATTTCCAGATGCACCCCTCTTCATATGAAATACCGAAATTACCCATATCCCCAAATAAAGAGCATAGACATTTCTCCCTTAAGTTGATCTCGTTTTCTCTCTCTATCCAACACTGTTCTTTCTCTCTCCTCCATTGTTTCGATTGAAGCAACTCTTAGGTTAACTCAACTTCCCTAATTCGCCATGACCATCATGACACCTGCTCCCATTGACGTACTTTCACTCTCTCACTCTATGTGCTCTCGTCTTTTGCTTCGTTTCGCACTTACATTTATTAGGATTTTTTTTCATGATTTGTTCTCGTGAATGGTGTATTTGGTTGGTGTCTATTTGATTTGTTGTTTTTGGGGTGGATTGATGGGGGTTTCGTTTGAAGCTGTGGTTTTTGATCTGTGAGAGTTCAATTTGCTTCAATTTTGATGCTCGTGTAGCTTTTCATGTTTCGAATTTTAGGGGTTTTTATGTGGGGATTGATTTAATTGGGTTTGGTTTTTGGTGGATCCGAAGTAAGGTGGTGATTTCTTTTGTTTGATTTTGCTTTTTGTAGCAGCAGGAGGATGAGGAGATGCTTGTCCCACATACAGATTTGGCTGAGAATAATCACCAACCCATGGAGGGTACCATGTTTTCTTTTGATCTGAAGAGAAAACCCTTTTTTGTAACTTCATTTATTGCCTTTTATTTTATCTGATGGAATTCCAAGTGTTCAGAATCAGTTAATGCTTTGTTTGGTAGCTAGAAAAAAGAGATAGAGAGAAGAACTAAACTAAGTGATAAGTTAGTCTCACAATTTTAGGCCGTGTTATACAGAAAAATGATGTTTTATTAGTTTTGCATTTTGGGAATTATTCACTTTTGTATTTTCAATGTCTTAATTGGTATTGCAATTACTAATTATATCTCTCTGTCCTCATGTTTTTTCCTGGCAAGCAAGTAGAGGGTGTAGTTCAGTTGTTGTCACCTTAATTTTTTCATTCCTTTTGATGCGTGACACTTGGTTGCTCCTTTTTCATTTGTTTGGTGATATTTAGTTGTGGCTCAACCTGAAACTGCCAACAACACTGTGGAGAGTCAGCCTGTCGAGGATCCTCCATCATCAAGATTCACATGGAGAATTGATAACTTTTCTAGGATGAATACAAAAAAGCTCTATTCAGAAGTATTTGTTGTTGGTGGTTATAAATGGTATCTTGCTTACACATTCTCTGAGTTGATTCCGATGCTCTTTTTTTACTTCACTGAAAAAATTAATTCTATTGTGTACGTATATCCAGTGATATCTTATTCTGATTCTTGTTTTGTACTAACAGGCGTGTGCTTATTTTTCCAAAAGGGAACAATGTGGACTATTTATCCATGTATTTGGATGTTGCAGACTCAACTAGTCTGCCCTACGGCTGGAGTAGATATGCACAGTTTAGCTTGGCAATTGTTAATCAAATTCAGAATAAGTACTCTGTGAGGAAAGGTAGTCTCTTCAGTTTCTTCTTTACATTTTGTACATGCTGAAATTAAAAGTGAAGAACACTGTAAGATGTTTGTTGCAATTAATTGAAGAGCATCTGATACTTGAAAAATCAATTTTTGTGGTATAAATTCAAATTTTGACTGAGAAGCCGAATGATTGTGGTGGATTGTTTTTACGAAATTGACATAATATTACCTTTCTTTATATTGTACTTATTAGAATATTGTATTAAGTTTGTTTTCAGTTCAGTTTGTTTAGTTTCAAGTGTAGCAGTTAGTTTGTTAGAACTGGTTCCAGCTCTTATAAATAGAACTCTCCTCTTGTAATTCATTTCATCTTTGAATAACAGAAAGCAGTTACTCTTCTTCTTCTCTCTAATTCTCTCTTCTTTCCTTTACTCTCTGTTATTGAGTTTTTACAGTACTCATCTTCTATGCCATTTCTTCTTAAACATTTTTTGCATATTCTGATAAAAATTTGAAAACCTAACAGAATATTTGGATGATATGCTTGTTTAGTTTTCTTGGGCCTTTAATCTTCCCATTCAAAATTTTCTTCAAGAAACCTTTTATTAGGTCATTGGAAGTGCCACTTTTACATACATTCCTTTTTAAAGTCGGAGGAATCTAGATGTTTTTATTTTATCTGCCTCAACTGAATTTGCTAGTGTTATTGAACTAGTATTATGAAATGAAACAAATGAATGAGTAAAATGTGAAAGTGCAGATGATTTTTTGGGCATATCCATGGGTCTTGCTATAACTTCATTTTACTAACACTATGCAGACACACAACACCAATTCAATGCACGAGAAAGTGATTGGGGTTTCACGTCCTTCATGCCACTTGGTGAATTATATGATCCTTCTAGAGGGTATCTTGTGAATGATACTCTTATAGTTGAAGCCGAGGTTCTTGTTCGTAAGATTGTCGATTACTGGACTTATGATTCAAAGAAGGAGACTGGCTATGTTGGCCTTAAGAACCAGGGAGCTACGTGTTATATGAATTCTTTACTCCAAACCTTGTACCATATTCCTTATTTTCGAAAGGTTAGGCACTAATTTTCCTTTTTTCTTTCTTCTTGCCCGAAGTTCACTTGTTTGATTGAAGATTGACAAGGAAGCTTGGTCCTTGATATCATATTTCAGGCTGTGTACCATATGCCAACTACAGAGAATGATATGCCCTCTGGAAGCATCCCTTTGGCTCTTCAAAGTTTATTCTACAAGCTCCAGTATAGTGATACCAGTGTTGCTACAAAGGAGCTGACAAAATCTTTTGGATGGGATACATATGATTCTTTCATGCAGCATGATGTTCAAGAACTAAATAGAGTCCTCTGTGAAAAACTTGAAGACAAAATGAAGGTAACAGAAAGGCCTTTTGATGTTTCTGTATCATTTATTTTTGATGAACTTCTATCCCAATGGCATTACGGATTATTTTTATTTTGCCTTTAGGGAACTGTTGTTGAGGGAACTATACAGAAATTATTTGAAGGGCACCATATGAACTATATTGAGTGCATCAATGTGGACTACAAATCAACTAGGAAGGAGTCATTTTATGGTACATTTATATGCGTGCTGAAGTTAATTATATATTCACTTTTACCTTGTCACCTTGATGCTAATTTAGGTTTACAAATGCATGACAGACCTTCAGCTTGATGTCAAAGGCTGTCGTGATGTTTATGCTTCCTTTGACAAGTATGTTGAAGTTGAACGGCTTGAGGGGGATAATAAATATCAAGCTGAACAATATGGGTTGCAGGTTGGTTGTAGTTGCTAAATTCTGAATCTACTTATAAATTATGGTAATGCCATTTTGAAGATGTTATTGTGAGATAAATAAACTTTCTATCTGCTCATGTGGAAATTTTTTGCTTATTATAACTGTGTTTTTGTGAACCTTGCCATCTTAAAAGTAAAGAAGAAATTGTGGATGTGACACAATTCTTAAGCATCGCTATTGCTTTCTGGATGTTGTGTCTGAGAAATTGGTGCATCTTCCTATGTAGTTGCTGGGAGAGGGAATGATATTTTTGACTGTATGTGCTTCTTTGTCTAAGTTCTAAATCCTCTGATAGTGTACTGGAAAAGTGGAAAATGAAAATAATAGCAATTTCATGCAGATTCAATCATGGGGAAGCTAGAGCATGACTCCTGATTGATTTGTTCTAGATTCTTCATTCTTCCAAGTTCTCTCTCAATCCATATAGGAGAATTTAGAGTTTTGACTCTTATTGTGTGTTTTCTTATAATTTGTTTTCCCAATTTCCAACTCTTTCTACAGATAATAGTTTTCCCCATGATAAACTCATTTGCCATTAGGAGGTCCAAATCTCCTCTGAAGATGTTTGTCGGGACAGGTGGCATTTAATTTGATTAATTCAAATGACTAGTTGCAAGTTTGCACGCCTTGCACTGTTCCCTTTTCTTATATTTTTGTTACCTCTATTGCCCCCATCTCTACTTTTCTGTGTCTGCAGCAATCTAATATTGACACGAATATTGAATATGTCATGTTCTGTGTTGTGTTGCACCAATACGGTACGTATTGGTACCCCATATGGGTACAGGTACGGGTACGGGATTTGTCAGTTTAAAAAAGTAGAGTACATGTGCATTTAATATATCTTTATGTATTTTTAAATAATACATTTCTCTCTTTTTGTAGAAATGCATTAGCAACACATTTTCATTTGGAGAATAAAACTCATATTTTGTTGCTTTAAGGGCATTCCAGTCAGTTCCTGTTATTCTTAAAACTAGATCTCTGAAAATTCCTCTCCTTCACATTACCAGACCTTCACCAGTGTTCACCCACACCCTTCCCTCCTATACAAATCTTTCTCTTCGCCGCCACTACTACAGTCGCGCCACCCACCGCCGTCGTCCAGTGCCTACACCTCGACACATTCTCGAGTTCCATTCTGCAAAGAATCCAGGAAATCAGTTGTGCTTCAATTCTGGATTTCGATTGTAGAGAACAGAGGCAAGAGATGTGTTTGATTTGGGGCTTTGATTGTGGACTTTGATTGTAGAGAAGAGAGGCAATAGATGAGTTCGATCAGCACTAGTGCTTCTTTTTTCCTGTTTCAGTGTGTGTGGGTGTGAACTGTGAAGTTTAGAAGATAGCTCGTGAGGCTTCGTCTTTCCGGCTGTACCCTATCTGAACCCAGGCCTTACCAATACCAAATTTTATTTATTTACTTATTTTTTGGGATAAATGGTACACACCAGGTGTGTACCCGGGCGCACCCGAACCTGATTCGTACCTTGTGTGTGTACGTGATGGTAATGAATGTATTTGTGCAACACAGGTTCTGCGATACATTCTCTATAATAGTAAATATATGCTTAATCAGGTCTAGTGTGTCTCAGAGTGAGTGATGCCAAATGGAACTTTGACGACCAATAAAAGGCATCTAAATTATTAATAGGATAATCTTTAATGGTTTTCTCCTTTCTCAGGAGCTGTTGGGTGTCTGATTGTTATAACTCACTGAATAGCTTTCACCTTTCACAGACAACTTTAATTGTATGATTTAATTTATCTAGGAATTCCAGTTTTCTGATATTATTTTGGAGTGATTTGTTTTTATGCATTTCAAACATTTTGCTTATCTGCTTAGGAGACGATTTCACAATATTTCCTAAAGTTTCATATATGTGATGTGACTTCTGTCATAACGCAATCATTTAAGCAGTTTGTTTTATCTAGTTTGGCATGTAAACTAATCTTTTTAGTGATATGTAATATTTTCAGGATGCTAAGAAGGGGGTCCTATTTATTGATTTTCCACCTGTCCTGCAGCTTCAGTTGAAAAGATTTGAATATGACTTTATGCGCGATACTATGGTAAAGGTGGGTAGTCCAATAGACTTTTAACATATTTTATCTACCAGAGGGCAGCATGGGCTTTAGCTATTATTTTGAGTTTCTACTGTTTTATCAATGGATTCTTCACATTTGATGGATAGAGTGAACTAACTTTTCTATGAATGGAAGTTTGATGTTCTCTTTCTTTTTTGGTCTACATGTAGATTAATGACCGTTACGAATTTCCCTTGCAACTTGACCTTGATCGTGAGAATGGAAAGTATTTATCACCCGACGCTGACAGGACTGTCCGCAATCTTTACACACTTCACAGGTATTGCAGTGGCAGTGTCAGCAGTGTTTTTTGCAGTTTGGTGCATGTGTTTATTGCATCAGCGCTAGTCTGCTTGTGACCTTTCTGACTGGTTTCATGAATTCTTTGATTCCCATGCCTGTTTGGTGATATTTTATATGGTGGTTTGTGTTTTGGTGCATGATGTCCGACTTTGCATATGATATATCTAAAGCATGATATAATTTTCTGATTTGTGCAAGTGTTAGAAGCCATTATCGGTATTTATGTAGGTGCTTTTTTTTACCCATATGCTTGAGTATATTGTTATCAATTACTGCTTTTCACATCAGAATGAAACAATAAGGTTGCATACATCTAACCTCCCTAGATCTTTGAGGTCATGAGTTCAAATCCTAGAAACAACCTCTTTGTTTGCGAGGGAAAGGCTGCATGCATCTACTCTCCCTAGACCCACTAGGTGGGAGCCTCGTGCAGGCGTGCACTGAACCACCCTTTTTTAGGTTGTTTTTTATCACAACATAATCACATTTTATCTGAAGTTCTGTATTTACTGAAAGTTATGATTAAAGAACATGTGAAGCTTGACTTTATAATCTTCCTGTGGGGTACTTTCTACGACAGTGTCAGAAAAGGAAATGTTCAAGGAAGCATAGAAAGAAGAATGGAGACAAAGTATAAGTGGGAGAAAGTGATGTGAGGGTAGAGTATGGAAAGAGAAGAAAACAATTTAACATAGGGAGAGCCAACTCTTGACTCTTCCAAAATAAACAGGGGAATGCATTTTCAATTCATAATGATACATTATAAAATGGATATTTAATATTGAGAAGATGCTATTTATATCTGCCCCTTCATATGCTTGCCTGTCATTGTGCAATTAGATTTTATGCTTGGTTTAATTTGTGATGTTCAGTATTTGACATATTTGAGTTTCCCCCCAGTGTTCTGGTTCACAGTGGTGGTGTGCATGGTGGACATTATTATGCTTTTATAAGGCCAACTCTCTCTGAGCAGTGGTATGTATAATAAGGTTTACTTGTTTCAACTTTTCATTGCCTTTTGAGCTACACTGCTTGTGCATGGATGTATGAGGGTGGGGGCCATGTTATGATACCTGCTTAAATGCCTGATATTGCTGCATTCAACAAATGCTTTTGTGGTTCTATGAGTTTCTAGAGACCATACATAACTAGCTAGACAACATGTACTTGGTGAATACAAGTTTCACTGTTTTCCGATTACAAGTTATGTTCCGATAATCTTACTTGTCACATGGAGGCAGTGCTGAGAGGTGTTGTGTGGGAGTAGAGATGTCTGAGAAGTAAATTATGTAGATGTTGTGATTCACGATCAGTTTGGCATATGCAAGACTTAGACATGTTCAATTTTTCTTAAGGTTATCATGAAAATTACGTAGTTCATCTGGTTCTACTGAACCGGCATCGATTTTTTTAATCAACAGATTTATTGAACAACTTGTGAGTTGAGTAAACCAATCTAATTAGATTATTTTCATCTTACTTTTAAATTATTTTAATGTTGTATTAAAAATATAATATATAATACTTTGATTTATTATTTAAGGTAGGCAATTTTGTGAATTTGTAGTCCTAATGTTATACTATTTTATAATCTTAATAAGTCGAATTACACTGACTTGTAAATGGATTTTTTTTTCCTGTTAACAATTATGACATGACATCAATTTCTGAGTCTAACATAGTTCAATGGAGGTATTTTTTTGAGTCCTCGTAAGTGGTGAAATCAATTTTCAAATTGCCTGAGAGAAAACTATTACCTTTATTGTTTACATCACAATTTTCAGTGCAATAGAAATGAATTATTTACATCAGACCTTGATATGCTTATTTTAAATATGGGGGAAGTGGAAAGTATTTGGTCTCAATAATGGATCCTTCATATTCACTTAACACTTTATTTCATACAAGCAGTACATCTGACACCTGATTATCATAGCATCTATTTAAGTACCCGCAGCAGTGCAATGGTATCGTGAAGAGTATATGCTAAGTGATATTTGAAATGAGGCTGTTGTAGTGTTAGGCAATTAAAAGGCTAATTTTGTTCCCATGACACTTTTGATTGTATTTGGTAATATATAGTCAAAATTGCAGGCTTTATCTTCTCTTGTTACTTTGAAATTTGAGTTGCTCTTTCTTGGTCACTATCTCAGCCCTTCACTGCATGATTTGATTGAATATCTGACTGGCTCTCAGGTACAAATTTGATGATGAGAGGGTGACAAAAGAAGACATTAAACGGGCATTAGAGGAGCAATATGGTGGCGAGGAGGAGGTAATTTGCAATTGGATGTGGTATTTAATCTCTCTACACATTTGAGCATTTACTTAATTACAATTCATCCACTTGTATTTTAACAGTTACCACAGACAAATCCTGGATTCAATAACACTCCTTTTAAGTTCACCAAATATTCAAATGCTTATATGCTGGTGTATGTTCGTGAAACTGACAAGGACAAAATAATATGCAATGTGGACGAGAAAGATATTGCTGAACATTTAAGGGTAAGCTTCTATTCTTGTGTGCTTAAGGTCTCAAAGTAAAGCAAGTAAAATAGCAACATGCTTGTCATCTGCAATCATTCATGCGAGTCTTCCTTCCAGACAAATTAGGTTGTTATTTTATGATAAACATTAGAAAGCATGCTATAACCGGATATTGAAATCAAGTTGCTGAATATTCTTACCTGAACCTGTTCTTATCTTTGGTTTCTTTTTACGAATTTGAACCCTGCACAAATAAAAATAATTATTTGCTTTTCTTAAGAGATATTCCTTCTGAGTGTTTGGAACCAAAACCAAGCCAAGTTTAGTTGTTGCTGTCTTCTATTTTCTTATTCTTTGTCTCTGTATTATGTATGCTGGTTTATTTTGGGAAATTTGCACTGAGTTGGTACAATGGATAAAAACAGGAGAGGTTGAAGAAAGAGCAGGAAGAGAAAGAGCACAAAAAGAAAGAAAAAGCTGAGGCCCACCTTTACACTATTATAAAGGTTCCTAATTCCTGACTTACATTTCTAGAATTTAGTGTTGTCTATGGCATTTCAAAGATGCATGGTTTGCTAAATAAAATTGTATTTATATATCACTGATAGCTTACGAGATGCTTTTTAGGTGGCGCGTGATGAGGATCTTGTAGAGCAGATTGGAAAGGATATATATTTTGATCTTGTAGACCATGACAAAGTGAGGAGTTTCCGTGTCCAAAAACAGATGTCTCTTAACCTTTTCAAGGTATTATAACTAATCACTTGGAAAACAATTATTTTTAAGACGGTACTAAAATGTTAAACTTTTGATGCTTTTGTTAGATGCTGCATGAAACTTGTGATCCTTCTGAGTATTTATTTGTTTTTCATGTTATGTTAATTTGTGATTTGAAGGAAGAGGTTGCAAAAGAGTTTGGTGTACCAGTTCAATTCCAGCGCTATTGGCTATGGGCAAAGCGTCAGAACCATACCTATCGGCCTAATCGGCCGTTGATGCATGTTGAGGAAGCACAATCTGTAAGTACTTCATCTTTTCATCATTATTTTGTTCCCATCACCACACACAGTCATAAAAAAGGCCCTTTATACATCTACATTGCCTTTTGATTGAATGGAATTTTTTCACATTTTTCCAAATTAAAAAAAAAATGCAAAACAACTAGATTCGTCCACCAAGTTATTTATTGTTTTCAAGATGGTTTTATAATTTTGTGTTCCTAATAAGTCCTTGTAGTTATTTTTATTTTCAAATTCGTCCTCTAAGCTATTTTTTGTTTTCAATTTGGTCTTGCAAGTTGTTTATCCATTAGTTTTTGTAGCTTAAAACCCATCTTTTGATGGTACGATCTTAGAAAAGTGATATGACCATATAACCTTTTCATTCTGAACTCAATGACACCAAAATTGCAAATTTTGAGGAAAAGTCAGTGGTTAGGACTTAGGACCAAAATGAAAATGAAAAAAGTCAGCGGACCAAAATGAAAATAGACTATAACTTGAAGATGAGTTTATACTTTATTGGATATGTTGGTTTAACCTTTGTTGAATCTGTTGTATGCTTCATGTCAACTTTTTTTTATTTTCTAATTTCACAATTGTCATTAGTGCTCACTTTTTTTAAGACTGATTCTTGGGCTGGACCATAATTATTATTGTTGTGTAATTTTTGGCATGTTCTTTTTTCGCAATTTGGTTCACATCGTAGGTTGGTCAATTGAGAGAGGTATCAAATAAGGTTCACAATGCAGAACTGAAGTTGTTTTTGGAAGTGGAACTTGGACTGGTATAATTTGTATTATAAAAGTTGTTATGTTTTGATCGCAGTAAGCATCAATATGGCAACACAGTCCTGTTAATTAACTACATTATTATGTAGGATTTACGTCCCATTGCACCACCGGAGAAGACAAAGGATGATATATTACTTTTCATCAAGTTATATGATCCTGAGAAAGAGGAGCTACGGTACTCACTAATTTTTTGTTTTAACATTTTAACATGTAACAGTGTGGGTTGACATAACATGTATTTCCTTGTGATGGCAGTTATGTCGGTAGGCGGTTTGTGAAAAGTACTGGCAAGCCATCAGAAATCATAAAGATGTTAAATGAAATGGCTGGTTATGATCCTGATGAAGAGATTGGACTTTACGAGGTTGGTTTATGTTGTCTCCTTTAACATTTTTCAGCTGGAACTTCATTAAAAACAATTTATGAATGTTGTTCATCCTATGTTCTCAAGCAATATGCTTCTTTACCTGCAAGTGTAGGTCAAGCAGTGCCTTGATTTGTTTAGTAACTGGTGATTAATAACGATTAAATACATTAGACATAAAAATTTCTCTCTGGCATAAGTCGTATCAGAAGGAAGTGGACATTTATTGGTGATGCTGTTTTCAGGTTCCGATCTTAACAGTGACTTTAATCATTTGGCTGTAGCGAATTGACCGAGCCTATTGTTGTGCAGGAAATTAAGTTTGAACCAAATGTCATGTGCGAACCTATTGACAAGAAATTAACTTTTCGAGCTAGCCAGGTAATTTGTATACATGGTCTACATTTGAGTTGCTGCATAATTGGTTGGCCTGTTGACCGGTTATTCTGTTGCAGTTAGAAGATGGAGATATTATATGCTTTCAGAAAGCTCCTGCCATTGACAGTGAGGAGCATGTTCGCTATCCTGATGTGCCTTCATACTTGGAATATGTGCATAATCGCCAGGTTTTTCCTTTTTGGAATGCTTTTTGCTTGATTTGATGTGATGCAAAACATGAAACCTGTCTTGTGCATGCATGTATATGATTTTGTAACCAGTAAGCCTGGCATGCTTCATTATGTTTATTTTGTTGGCTATCAGCTGAGATTTTATCTCCAATTCATGTATTTTAGGTTGTTCACTTTCGTTCTCTGGATAAACCTAAGGAAGATGATTTCTGCCTGGAGATGTAAGCATTTTGGAATTTTTTTGGTGTACACTATTATGTTTATACTATTCTAGTTTTTCACTTGAGAGAACATACCAGTATTTATCTATTATTTTGCTTAGAATTTTATCATCATCATATGCTCTATTTATATTGACTTCTAGGTCAAGGCTCTATACATATGATGATGTGGTTGAGAGAGTAGCTCAACAACTTGGTTTGGATGATCCTTCAAAACTTAGGCTTACCCCACACAATTGCTACTCTCAACAACCAAAACCCCAACCTATTAAGTACCGTGGGGTGGACCATTTGTCTGATATGCTGGTTCACTACAACCAGGTAGTTATTGTTCAACCCTTTATAATTTTTCTTATTGAAAATCCAAACCATCTTATTCCTTTCTCCCCTGTCAGACTTCGGATATATTATACTATGAAGTACTTGACATCCCTCTGCCAGAATTACAAGGTTTGAAAACACTGAAAGTGGCATTTCACCATGCTACCAAGGATGAAGTGAGTATGATGATTTCATTCTCTTTTGGTTTTTATCTAAAAATAATTTCTGAACCTTTTTGTTTTATTTATTTTTAATTTTTAATTCAGGTGGTTATTCATACCATCAGACTCCCAAAACAGAGCACTGTGGGGGATGTCCTTGATGATCTTAAAACAAAGGTACTTCCGTTGGATTTATGCTTTGGTTCAAAAATAAATTACGAAGTTTTCATCCAATTATAAGTGCTCTCGTTAATTAATTTTACATCTTATGCTCACTTTTTCTGTTACTGTAGGTAGAGATGTCTCATCCTGATGCTGAGCTTAGGTTGCTTGAAGTCTTCTATCATAAGATATACAAGGTATGGGTGTTATATATATGTCAAGTCATAGCTAACTATTGAACGAATACAATAGAATAAGTAGAATAGAGAAGAGTAGCTGATTAGATCTGAAGCCGGTTATTTATACAACCGCTAATCATAACTGATCAGCTGTGAGCAGCTGTCATCTGAACCAAACTGCCTCTGCTGACTCAGCAGATCCAAGACAGGTGCTGCTGCATAAGCACTGCACTCTATTGTTTACAATAATCAATAATAAATAACCCTGTCTCTTCTACTATATGTCAACTGATTTGAATCAGACTTGAACTAATGAATTTATTGTTAACTTATGCTCCAATTGCTCGTGTTACTAAAAATGCTGGTAGCTATTAGAAAAACAATTTTATGAAATCCATTCCATCTTGCTGTTGCCTGTCTAGGTCTTTCCTCCTACTGAAAAGATTGAAAGCATCAACGATCAATATTGGACTTTACGTGCGGAGGAGGTAGGAGTCTCACTTCCTCTATCTTTATCTGTTTATGTATGAGCTGGAAGCAGTGAAGTTTATGAATAAAATTGCTTTTATATTGGTAGTATCGCTTAATAAGTGGGGCTCTTCACTCGTGTTTTTTTACAGATTCCTGACGAAGAGAAAAATCTTGGTCCTCACAATCGTCTTATCCATGTATATCATTTTACTAAAGACACAGCTCAGAACCAAATGGTAAATAGTTTTAGTTGATTCCTTTTTACTTTGTGCAGTTTATAGTATTTTGATATCATTGGTACTTTGTACTGCTATTAATTGTTGGCCAAACTTTTTGTTTTCCTTGTGTAATAATTACAGCAAATTCAGAACTTTGGGGAACCTTTTTTCTTGGTCATACATGAAGGTGAAACATTGGATGAAATTAAAGTGCGGATACAGAAGAAACTTCAAGTTCCTGATGATGAGTTTGCTAAGGTATTTCCTCTTCCTGTGTTTTATGTTTATATCCGGTTTCCACATTTTCGAGTAGTTATGTTGAGTGATGCTCTCTAATTAGTAAATTTTGATTTGTATATTCAATGTTAGTTTACATATTTTTTGCTATTTTTTTGCTTTGGCCAGTGGAAGTTTGCTTTTTTCTCATTAGGACGTCCTGAGTACCTTCAGGACTCTGACATTGTATCCAGCCGTTTTCAGGTACATTCCATTTTGATTTCAATTTTTCCCGTTTTCTTTTCAATTCAAATGGTGTTTAGTAGTACCATTTTCATGTTTGAGTTTATTATCATGTTGCCCTTTTGTTATATCTTGTTATAGAGAAGAGATGTTTACGGTGCTTGGGAGCAGTATCTTGGCTTGGAGCACATAGACAATGCTCCTAAAAGATCATATGCCGCTAACCAGGTTAGTAACTTTGCTGGCAAGAACAGATTTTTTGACCTCAGTCTGATTTTGGGCTGTCTATTGTATTGTTACCTCTGGGTTTTAGTTTTGTGGTTGAAAAAACTTCGGTTTGTTCCATGGTTTTAATTGACCTGTTTTGTTTTCAGAACCGCCACACATTTGAGAAGCCAGTAAAGATTTATAATTAGGAAAAGAGTATTGATGAGTTCTCCTGCGTGGATGAATTTGGCATTCTTCTACATGTATGGGCTTATTAAAATATGGAAAATTGCTAAAGGCTGCTCTGTATAGGCAACTAGTGAAATCAACAGTTGTGGTGGTGTCTGCAGGTTTTTATATTAGAATTGTGGTATGTAATTCTCTCTGTCAGATGGAGTGACATTGTTTTCCACACTTTGTATCTGCTGAACACAGTCCCTCGAGCTTTTTAACTTCCATTTTTGTATGGGGGTTCTTCAAGTTGAAATCATTGATCATCATCACTGAACTTGTATCAGTACATAAGATTTTTGGAATAGTGAGTGTATACAGGGTATAGTTGGTTGACTCTTTTTGTCATTTTCTTGATTGCTTTCAGATTTTGTTAAGTTAGAAGAAGGCTGCACAATGGTGTAGCTAAGTTTATGTAATGTTGTATAAGAGACTTGTCAGCCTCCTCATAACTCTTAGCATAAAATTTAGTATTATGCAGCACCATTTGTTCCATTTCTTGTGCCATTTTTTTCATTTGTGTGGTAGGAGTGGCTTCTTTTAACACCCCCAATTTCTATCATCTATTAAGGTTTCAGTGTTTTGTTTATTCTTCTGAATGCTTTTGAAACAAAATTTAAAACACTTCATAAAACATGTATGCAGAAGGTATTTTAAGAAGAAAATAACAATGATCCTAAAAAACAATAATGATATGGGTGATGTGAAAAGAGTAAAGACACTTCAAAATTTGTAGCACCATCATCTTCATGTCTCTTCTACTTTTCAATAAATTTTCTTCTACTTGGAGGTGTACCGTATTTTGAAGAGTGAAATGATGGTAAAGAGAGAGAAAGGATAATTAGCAAGTAGCAATCATGTGTATAATGGCAAGGCTATAGTCTTCAAGACCAAAATAAATGGGTCGTATAAATAATGGCAATACAATGTAATATATATTAGATGCTGGAAGATTTTGAGTTCAAATCTTCAGGTTGTATACATATATTATTTTTAGACCCTACTAGATATCAGGTTTGTGTAGTGAGTTATTCTTATTTTTGTTAATTCTTGCTCATGCTACTAAAGCTATCTCTAGTCCCAAATGCTTTCCCTTGAGCTTAAACCCTTAACTTTAAAGACTCCTTCAAGCACGCAACTTAATCTTACTAGTTTCTCTTATTTAACTCTAATATTGAAAACAGGTAACCCAATCATAAGTTGATATCATAATTATTTGACAAATTTTATTTTGTTTTAAGTACTCACATAATTGTTAATACTAATGTTATGCAGTTAAAAAGTCATATATTACCATATTTACCCCATATCAATGACTAAGCTGTGGAGACTCGAGATGCACTCAAGTTTGGTTGCTTATACATGTTTAAGTCGAAGTATGAGAAACAATTTTCTTTAGTTTGATCAAAGTGTTGAAAAATAAGTATACTACCTTTGCTACAGGCAAAATTCACTTTGTTTGCTAGAAAGTGGGTTTGGTGATGATAGACATAGGTGACATACGGTTTTACCCTCGAAGCGAAAAATTTGTTGCCAAGATTTATTTTTATGTCCGGTCAAAAGACAAACAACCTTACCGCGTAAAAAAGGAGAGGTAATGATTTCGTTAGTAAGAGTAAAATAAACTAAGCTTGATTGGCATTTGGAAATCATTAAGCAGCCAGAGCAAGATGAAATAAAAGGAGTTCTGAGCTAACTATACTACCAAGCTTCTCATCAAACCTTACCTCAGTCAGGTGTTCATTTACTTATCTAATATTGGACTAAGGAATGAATTTAGTAAGGCCTAGAATGGTTATCAGCACTGTCATGACTCATGCAGGGAATGTGAGGAGGGTGATACAGAACCACTATGCTTGCTCGGCAATGGTGTGTTTCGTCTTGATTGGCGTTTTGTTTGGACAACTGCAGGCTCCTGCTCCCACCCTTCACTCATTACTTCACTGTCATTATCTTCATCACCTTTGAAAACAGGGTGGATATATGCATTCTGGAGGAACTCTTTCAAATTTAAGTTTGGCTCTCTCGTGCGCTCCAACGTGTCCTTCATCATTGCTTCCTGAAGTTCACACACACAAAAAGAATTTGATAAAGGAATAATGGTGAATAAGAGGAAATCTTTGATTGCTCAAAAGAAATAAGAGAAACACAAGTATAACCTGTAATGGATGCCTTATAAAAGCGGGTTCATATCGTCCCTTGCAAAATATATGGAACCATATGGTTAAAACTGGGAGAGCTATGAGCAATGGAGTTGAGTTAGCAGCTTCTTTTGTACTCAATAATCCCATTAACAGAAGCTGTGAGATCACTAATGCAAATATAATCCGTCCATGGACATCAGGCCAAAATGCAGCCGCACTCTCATATTCTTGGTTGTACACATTTATAATCTGTTATTCAATTTCAGGCATTAACAATAGATAGAACAGCCATTCTCAGAAATTCTCATGTGATTACAAATATAGTAACTTTGTGGCCACTATAAAGAGGTTTGATGAACAAATTTTTACCTGATGACGGTAGACAACATATGCAAAAGCAAAGAACACTATGATGTATGGAAGTAGAAAGGGTGTAACCACAGCATAGACAAGGCCAAGTAAGAAATAAAGTTGTATTTGAGGTTCTCCTGTATTGAAACCAATAGTTCCAGGATCCATTGCTTCTTCGCGATCTTTGTCTGTCTTCACTAAGAAGAAATTTTTCAAATGAAAAAATATCAATGGCTTCAACCTTAGAATCTCACCAGCACAACCAGCCCATCCATCCACCATTATGTAAGTTATGAAGAAAGTTGCTTTCATTGGAATTGAGACACCAATTGTTTTTGGAATTCTGCATGCATAGTAAATGGTAATATTGTAAACAAAATAGTTGGTATGTGTATTGACGAAAATCACTTGAGATAGGAGAATTTCAATCAAGTTCATGCAATATAGTCACAGCTAATGTTAACACATTTTTTAAGTAACTACTACCTAATCAAAATATAATGTGTCCCTTATGTTATTCAAATGAAAAATATATTTTCAGTTCTTGTTTTACTACTTTGCTGTACACATAAATTCTGCTCAACTAACTACAGAGACCAGAATGTGTGAATATAATGAATTCAAGCTATAATATCTGTAAATGTAATTGCTAACATACATGAACTTTAAAGGAAAAGTAAAATCAATTTTATAAAACTTGCAATATCTCTTGAAGTTAAAGGTTATTAGAGGTGCATATAAGGGGAGGACTTACTCATTTGCAGATTGGTGAATAAATTTATCTAATTGTTGGAATGCAGTCCCAGTGATTATGCTTCCAAGAAAAACATTAATGAACTGAAAGATGTAATATCTTGTGGCTGCTCTCCTTTCTAGAGCAGACAAGCTTATAAACCCTTCAAATTTGGACATTATCATCAATATTGTTGGCAAGAAAATGAGGAATAACTTCAAAGCAATCCCAGGTAGGAAACCTTGTATCAAAGATTTTATGAATTTTCTGCAATGAAAAGGCGCACTACATTAATGCAAGACTTATAACTTCCAACACATTATAGGCTATAATCAGCCTTGGTTGTAATAACAAAAGTAACAAAACCTTTCCTTAATGCAAGAAACCAAAAAAGGAGGCATTGAAATGATAAGAAATGCTTACATTTCAATAAAGGGCTTAAGAAAAGGAGCTGCTTTTTCAATGCCTTCAATGTTAGCTAGTGACTGAACAAATGCAATGGGGATCATGAAAAAGAAAGTGAGAAAGAAGAAGGCAACAAAGATTATAAGCCTCCTTATTGTGAGAGAAACATATGGTATTGCCATGTTATCCCAATACACATCACGAGGTTCGGGAGCCCACTCAGTCAACCATATTGTTGGATTTCTAGATTGTTGAGTTTGTGCACAAACTGCAGCACCCCAACGAGTTCTAAAGGAAACAAAAGCTGCTGCCATTATAGACTTAGGATTCTGCATCACCTTCTCTCTCTCCAATTCTATCTGAAAGTTAATAACAATTCAATAAACAATGGAAGAAACAACATATTTATAGCAAGGGGTATGTAATAATCCTTTCAAAGAGAATTGCAATGTATGAAGTAATTATCATTGCATACAGCATCAAATTTAAAGATCTTCATGGGCAAAAAAGAACAAAAAACATAGAAGGTATAAATTTTGGATGTTATACGTAATGCAATCACAAAGAAGACACATCCAATACTAGAGAAATTGTAAAAACATAGAAGGTAAGAAAAGAGTAATCCATCACTTACTTCTTTTGATAGTTTCTCGATTTCAGTATTATAAAAATCCATTGCATCTACTTTACTACCACAAAGGCCTAAAAAACCAGTCTGCAAGTACAATGTTAACCACTGGAATAAAATGGTGCAAGAAAAATAATGAAATGGGAAGGCTTAAAAAGAAGCAAGAGAAAGCTAATGCTGAAACCAAATTCAAAATGGAAGACAATTTGGAGTTCAAATGAACCAGATTTGTGTACCCTTTTAGTTGGCCTTGCAGATTGATTTCTAGAATATTTAAGTTGATAGTAGTCAAGCCAATTCTGTAGTTTCTTTTTCTTAGCAACTAGACTGGAAAGTTTCTTTGCATTGTAAACAACCTGCAAAAATATCAGACCTGAAACTTTCTGTCCAATCTATATATATTAGAAAAAACAGGAGATACTGCTTAGGCATATATGTAGGAAAGAGGATGAGACCTGATGAGTAAGATAGTGATCTGGATGGTTGACCAAAAAGAAATGTTCCACAAGTTCACTAACTGATTCATCGGCATCAGGCGGTACATTCCTCACAATTACCTGCACAAATATAGATTAATTGCTTGAAGAAGGAGCAAGAGGGAACTCAAAGCGAAAGCGAAATCGTTTAAGAGCACAGCAACTTTGGTGTAACAAATAGTTGCATATATCCAGAAAGAATAAATATTAGCAATCATCAATGGCTGCGAGTCTGGAAACAAAATCTCTGCTTATGGGGTAAGACTGTATACATCCAAAGGGTACGATATAAATCTCTATCAAAGAACACATGCTACTATGATTCTGAACATATTCATATTAGTCAGAGTGATAAAACTTCTTACTGTAAATTGGTCAGGACGGCGCCTTTGTGATGCAAGAAAATGCAATCTCATTGTTGCAACTACTTGATACTCCCTTTTCAAGATATAGCATGTCCAGAAGGTAAAAACATAAGCCATTACCAAATGGGTCCAAAATCTACAATACATGTAACAATTCTTTAGAAGATAAGCATGCTTGTACAAAACAAAAGTCTGTTATTAATTCAGGATTTATAAAACCAATGATCAGAGGACATGATATATTTCAAAGTGATTTATTTAGATTGGCATGGAATTGCATAGAGGTGAAGAATGTTAATTAATACATACTCATCAACATGGACAACAGTATTTATGTATGTGATATCAATGCATATTGTTCTTTTGAATAAACACCTAAGATATTATGTTAATAGAAAGCTCATATTAAATGATAGAATATATACAGAGTTAAAAAGAAAGGTTAAAAATGAAAATAATAATAATCCTACCAATTGAAAAGTTTGCATACCTATTTGATCCAAGGGGAATATTTGATATAGAAAGCTTATCTATGTTACTATATGTCAGACTTGAATGATCCAAGGTGTTATTAGTCCAATTGACAGGAACCATAACAGAAAATGCCAGGAACGCAATGGGGGCAAATATTTTCAGCCTGCATTTCAATTGGATAAGAGGATTCAATCAGATAAAAGAAATGCCAAAAATAAACTTAACATAGAATTCCAAAAAAAGAAACTCCAGTTACAACAATTTATTCAAAGTGATTCTAATAGTAATGGTAGATAGAGATTTGGACACTACATTTTTTTATGCATATGAACTTCATTGCAGCCAAGTTGTATAAGACTATCAGTTAACACAAATCATCTTGTATAATCAATAACTCAAACATACAAATTCAGCAATAATAAGTTCAATATCAGAAAGCTATACATTGATGGTGCAAATAATGATGGATGAGACATACCCAAGTAAGTAGATCCTCAAGTAGACAGCAGAATCCAAGCCGGCGTGGTCGATTAGTTCAGGTTCTGGCATTTGCAATGCTGCAGGCATCCAATTCAAGAACTTTACATATGAAGTGAAATCTAAATTGACAAACTTGCTCACAAATGCCCTTGAGTGCAAAGGACTACTTCTTAAGCCCTTCATGTACCATTTTGGAAAGTACACCCTATCATTTATAGGTTGGATCCGAAGTATAGCAAATGCCACCAAGAAAACAAATGCACTAAGGAGGTTAATTGCTGCTGAAAGTCCTATATCACCAAGAGAAGCCATATTCACACACCAAATAGTAAATAACAAGCTACTCCCTGCAAAATTTATACATAAGCATAATGTTAAAAATCACTAACATTTCATTTATCAAATATGAATTTAAAATCAGGTTTCAGAGGTGTAAGTTTTTATTTTGATATATTTTTCTTGTAATAATAACATGGACAAAAACAGAAACAATAAGATTAAAAGAACAATAATTATACAATGACTGTGCAAAAGGGGAAAGCATTAAAAGCTATTTATTCAACTCAGCTTGCCAATTTTATGTTATTTCTTCCCAATATTGAAACCAATTTTTCATCAGTTTTTGAAGTGAGAATAAGCCCTTAGATCAATCCTCAATCTCAAACCAACTAAAACAACTAAAGCTTTCATATCATGTTTTGTTCACAGAATTCAACACTGAAACAAAGGCAAAAAAAACTTGCATGATGATGAAGAAGATACATTAGATCCAATCCAATGAGAATATTACCTTTCTCAGAGACAAGAATTCACAGTGTCGGAGAGAGAAAACCCAGAAGCAAGAAAGGTGAGAAATGAAGAAAAGTTATAAACTTTATGGCAATATTTTGAAATTGTAACGTGGTATGTGAGGTAAGGATTTGTGGGCTACTCATGCAGAGAGAAAGAACAATGCATGTAGGCCCCACCACTGAGTCACTGTATTCAACAAATCTTGTAAAGTGATACTCAAAATAAAGTAATGATTAACACAAAAGGATATATGGAGTTTAAATTTATTCCACATTTTATTCATTAATTCTAGAGAAATTCAATGATTTGAATAAGTGGGTAGATATAAACCATTGAATTTCTTTAGAATTAATGACTAAGATGTATAATAAGTTTAAAAAACTTACTCTTATAGTAAATGTATTCGCACCCTTAATTAAATACAGTAATTATGAACAACTTTGAACTTTGATTTCTGATCTGAGGCACCAGTATAAGTCACAACAATAATGCCTCTGTTATACTCAATCTTCTATTTTGGCTTATATATGCTCATTTATTTATTATAAACTACCTTATCATTTTGTATACACATATATAAATTCATCTCAAACTTTAACAAAATATTTGAATGAGTTCAATATTATATATAAGTACATTATTTCATTGAAGAGTTAAGGTATAAATAATTAACAATGTCCTACCATGTAATATTCGTCCATTCATAACTATTGAAGTCTATTTCAATTGTCTAAAACACAATAAATAAATTTAAATAAAAAATGTAGAAAGTGTAAGATAAGTATACATCATGTGGCATATACATCATGGAAGGCATATATAGATGACCAACATATCGTGTGGGCCATTAACATTTATATGTCAAGTTTTTTTATGAAGTTATAGGTGATCATATTCATAAATTCATGTTATCACAAAAAAGATGAATAACGCAGTTAAAATATACATTTTTTTTACATTATCAATACATATATATTAAATTATTTAAAAAAAATCATATTGCATTATATAAAAAATTTGTGGTAAAGTACCCTAGATACATACATGCAACCTATTAGAGGATGACACGTGAATATTTTTTGTTTACTTTCAAATAAAGAATATTTATTAAATTTACGATCAAACATTTTTGACATTAAAAATAAACAAAAAAGTTAATGTGTTATCCTTCAATAAATCACTTGTAGCACTCCTAGAAATGTGGTTGAAATGGTTGAAATGGTGAATGAGTTTTAAATTCCCAAATCTAGTTGGGTTTGTTGGGCTTGTTGGGCTGATATGAAACGAAGTGGGGCTGATGTAAAATTGATTAAGTAGTGAATTTGGATCAGCTAAAGATCATCACAATGTGTTACTTCAAAAATATTAACGGTTTAGATTTTTAATCATTTTTAATTAAATTTTATTTTTTAATCTTTGAAATTTTCTGGACTTTATAATCCAGAGAGGACCCAGACCCTTAAGTAGTAGTTGCATAGCATTTATTGTTGAATTGAAATGTACATGCTTTATATTTTATTATCTCTCCACAGTTATGATGCAATTAGAATAAGAGAGCAAATCGAAACTAGCATCATAGTGAACCAAATCATAAATTGTTACAAAGCTCATTTTTTTTACGAGTGAGACTCCTCTCCATCCATCCATGTAGAAATAAAAGGTGTTGTTAAAAAGTTGGTGTAATTATCCCTCGAAAGCCTTCATCTAAGAGTAGATTTATGAGAGTTTGATGATCGTAGGAAGAAGAAGAAGTGTGATCCTGATGAGTAGATGATGAAAGTGTCATAAGAGCAACTACTATAGATTTCATGTTTGGGCGTAGTATTGGATTATCTCTTGTACATGCTCTCCCAACTTGTGCTATCTGAAACTCAAACATTCACTTTCTCACATAAGTATAATGGTAATAATGTATATATATATATATATGTCCAAGGAGTTCAATAAAACATTATGATGGGTTGGTTATGACACACATTAAATTAAACAAAATAGTAAAATATATATAACATTTAAGCCCATAAGATCAATTGATAGAGGTTGAAGATATAATAAGTGTGAGAGAAAAATGTTTCCACCTTGAGAACTGATTCAATTGGATAGTTATCTCCAAGCCTAGGGTCAACCAGTGTGCTAAGAGCTTCTAAAGGATTAATATGGTTAAGTGCTCCCTCAAACTGCAATGCAAAATCTAGTCATATTTCATCAGGTTTAAGTAGATGCATTAATCTATTCACTCATTTTTGAAATTTATATGCTCACCAAAGATACAAGGCCTTTTGATTCAGCAACTGTTTCACCTGTCTTCAGAACAGCATTCTTTGCTGAAATAAGTTCATATAGAACAACTCCAAATGCATATACATCTATTTTTGGAGATATGTCACCATATTGAGCATACCTGCACAAAATAAATAACCCAACTCCATAAGGGTCTCTTTGGTATCACTTAATGTTGTAAATGACTTGCATCAATTAATTATAGCACCGACACACGAGCCGTGCTCGCGCATGTGGGTGTTTTGATTGTGTATGGCCCAAGAATGTACTTTAAGGCTTATAAATACTCTTCAAGTGTTTATACATACCATACTTAGTGTAACTTGGATTTTTCATTTCACATTACAAAGTTTACACTTAGTTCCAACACTTAATAAATCATACTCTGGTGGCATGTATCCAAATGTTCCCACAAGACGAGTGTGAAGTGAGGAGGTTCCAACTTCAATAAGTTTAGTTAGGCCAAAATCTGCTACCTGAATAATAATAATAAAAAAGCTTATATAGTTTAAAATGATTAATCTCAAAAAAGAAATTGAAAGTCAAGATTTTATTGGAACATGAAGGTTTGAAACAAGTAACCTTTCCACGTAAATTTTTGTCTATCAATATATTAGCAGATTTTACATCACGATGGATATACAAAGGCACAGTGTGCTCATGAATATATTCAAGACCTCTTGCTGAATCCAGAGCAATTTGCAATCTAGTTGACCATGGCAATGGATCCTTCCCTTAAATCATGTTATTGTCATTATTATTTGTATGAATATAATTTACTATTTTTGACAAATATCATTAATGTATAGTATTATGTTCTTACCTTTACCATGCAAATATTGGCCTAAGTTTCCATTGTCAATGTGTTCATATACAAGGAAAAGAGATCCCTCAACACAATATCCAATCAACCTCACCTATATTGTTTATACAAGGTAAGTATATGCATAACATTATTTATAGCTTATTTGAAATAGATTATTATGCTTAAAACTAAAAACTTCATTGACAAGCATAATATAAGTCACAATTTGAATGTTGTGTTTACCAAATTCAAGTGATGAACATGAGTTAAGACCTTCAACTCAGCAAGAAATTCTGATGATGCTTGAACATCCATCTTCTTAATTGCTGTTTTCTACACAGAATAAATAGAGTTTAAAAGTAAATGCTTAAAATTTGAAGTGTTGCCAAAACAAGAATTGAAGATACATGTGGTTTCTTACCTCCCCTCTAAGTTCTGCATAATAGACAGCTCCAAAACCACCTTGACCAATTTTATTATCCAAGCTGAAGTTATTTGTAGCCTTGGCTAGTTCTTGATATGAGAACTCCAATGATTTTGCCACCATTATGCCTGTAAGGCCAGAAGCATGCACACTGGATCCTGAAGTTTCATATTCACTGCTACCAGAGGCTTCATCAAGAAGTGGAAGAAAAATCAGCAAGTGTTATAATGTCCATTAAGTTATTGCATTTTAAAGTTTAGGAATGTAAATGGAACTTAATTATTTCATTAGGGATTTAACTAATTTGAACACATGAATACTCAGAACTCTAACATTTACTCATATCTAGGGGGCATAGAGTTATATAACTTAGAAAGAATAGGAGATACAAAAATATAGCAGTACCATCTTGAGTTGAAAGCACTAATGAATTTTCTATAGACAATTTAGCTTTTTCTCCTTCCTTCTTCTTGAAGTATCTATCATATATACATATTACTAACAAAACAAGCCCACATGATGCTGCTATAGATATTCCAACTGCAACACCCCTGGCTAGACCTGTTTACATTGAACCAAATTTAAGCTCAGTGAGCCATTGCCTATCTTTCAATTCTTACCATAAGTTTTGGTATGAGGTTAAGAATGAAGGTGACAAATTTAAGAATTCATTTTATTTGTGAAGTCTAATTGGAAACTCATGTATGAAATTTTCATCCTCATTTTTACACTCATACCAAAATGACCCTTCTGAAAACATCAAGGTGAAAATAGTCATGGCATTACAAGCCAACTCTTTGAAAAGTTAAAAGGCCACACCTTCTGTTCTGCAAGAGAGAAAATAAAAGAAAAGTTAAAAGATAGAAGTCAAAGAATGTGTATTCAGAAAGGTAAGACAATTGAAGTTACCTACCTTGGGTATAAGGGAACATAGACTCCATTTTGATCTGGAAAGTTAAGGAAAAATAAGAAGTTAGGCACATAGGTAAAAATTTATGGCAAATAACTAAAACAATAGTGACTTAATATTCAATATATTTCAATACCCTTTAGCTGAAAGATATATACCAAAACTTCTTTGAAGAAGTATTACAAGAACACCAAAATATACCTCTTCCTGGAATGAAAACAATTCCATTTTCTTGGCTGAAATTAACACTGGGGTTATAACTCTGCAGCAACTTTGCATCAATATTAGTCTCCTTGGAAAGCTCCTGAAGATTATTCCCTGGCCTTAAGGGATAGGTAATGAACAATCCATAATCTTTTGAAATCAGACTATTCCCACAAGAACAATTGACAGTGACATTAACCTTAGCATTAACCGGTATATGATTAGGATCATAGCTATTGAACCTCTTCAAGAACTCAACTGTGGTCAGATTGGAATATCTCTTCATTGCAATCAAATCATAAGTGTCTCCTGCAACAGCTGTGTACTCAAACACATGCCCAAGAAACTCACCACCAATGCAATCACATGGGATTGGAATATTGGTTCTGTATAAAGCTAGCATCACATCTCCATTGAATACTTTGTCTTTATTGTAGCTGATAATAACGTTAGACTTGGTTAAGACATTTGAATACATGTAGTTAGTTATATTTCCTAGTGATACAGTAGGCCAGACAGGAACATAGTATGATGCTAAAGCTATATCACACCCTTTGATACACTTGGATTCCACAGTGAAACAAACATACTCTAACAACAGAAGGAACACAAATTTGAGCTTCATTGTATCAAATCAAGATGAAAAACTATTTCAAGCTATGTTTGGTATATTTGAATAATTTGTGTGGCATGTTGAGGTGCAGAAAGGACAAGGGAATCTTATTGGTTGCAAATGATAACTCTAATACAATCTTTGAATATTGAATGGTACATGCTGTGATAAAGTAATTGACTTCTTCATATATTTTAAGCAAAGTTAAGATAAACTTATCATCTATAGAAAAATATCATTAAAATGGTGTACATTTAAATATTGTATGTCAAGTGCTATAAAAAAAATAGAGTAATAACATAAGCATTGTCAAACTTTTGCATCAGAAGTACCCAACATGTTGGGTATTATGCAACCACTTCGTATTGTGTCCTTCCATGATCCTAAAACAAATTTTCATTTTTATTTATTTATTTTAAGGCATGCCTGTGCTATATTTTGTTGATTTCACTAAAAGAACAAGGGAAATTGCATGGATCATCTTTAAATTTTAACTGAATTATATGTAGCTGCCTTATTTCTTTCACCAATTATACCTCCACTTGCAAGAATTTTCCTCTTGTTTTGCCCACCTTAAAAGTTTCAAAAGTGTTCTTTATATCAATTTTGTACAATAAAATTTTATCAACTTTTTTTTTGGGAATGAGTACAAAAATAACAAGTATAAAGTGAGACAATTCTTCTTCTTTCCAAAAAAAAAATGTTACTTAGTATATTTTGATATACAAAATTATTATAGAAATAATATTTCTCTCCAAAAATATAAGAAAAAGTTAAAGACATATTTTACATAACATCCTTCAATTTTTATCTTATCATCTGTTTTCAAATTCGAAGGGAAAAAAATTTAGTCTCCAATTTTTCTTCCTTCTACGCATCTGAAACTCGTAGGTCGCTAGTGATTCCACGATCTCACGAGCAACAGTGACATCATGATTCAGAGTGACGTATAATTCATTAGCTTTTAAAAATGTGTAAGATTGAATAATCCTACAAGATAAATCACGATTTTATCAACCTATAAGAGATATATATAAATGAATATGAGAAATAGTAATGTTAAAAATGAAATATTTGAAAATTAGGCCTATACAAAGCCCCTTTTTCCCATTTGTTTTTTTATAAAGACTAAATAAATGTTAAAAATGAAAGATTTGCCAGGAAAAAATTTAACTAAAAATTAATGTAGCCAATACAATATACGGGCAACAACATTAATTTAACTAAAATTATTGAAATACAACAAACATTTGTTGAATAATAGACATAGAAGTCAAGTCCAATTATTGTAGGCAAGAACAGTTGCAGCAATTTCTAATGATATCCATAAACTCCATTTTGATGCAAAATGGATATGCAATCTTGTTGATTGGGAATGTGGGTTTTGTTTAATCCTTTGCATCTAAAATGCCATGCCAACCCTCTCAGGTTCCTATATTTTCACGCTTCTAACAAACTATTTTCCATTTTTATTATTTTCAGGCACACCTGTGATAGTTGTCTAGTGCTATAGGATATAATATCTTCACTAAAAAATTCCATGCTACAACACTAGTTGCACGTTTCAGTTAAATTCATTAGACTTTTGGAACACATATATTTGGATGAATATTTTTAATAATTTCGATCCTTCTCTCTACATGTGTATTTAATAATAAAGAAGTGCACTATGTTAATAGTCTTTTTTCAATATGTATTTATTAATTCCTTATTTTTAGTTTTCTCGGTACAACCTCACTTCAACCTTTAACTGCTGCTGTATTTATTCGTTGACTTATTTGCTACTCATATGAATCAATAAAATACTAAAAATAAGAATTAGTAATTACACAAAGTGGATAACTAAGATTTGGGTGTAAAGTTCAAATAACAATAAGGTATGTGTCATGAGATACTCAAAGTGACATGTAATTTTTGCATGTAGCATAAATCCAAAAAATGTGGCAAAGTCAACACCACTAGAAGCAAATCTTTTACTTCCAAAAAGAAAAGAAAGATAGAAAAACAAAGTAGAAAGTATTTTGAATGAGTTAACATGTTTGGGAGAGGAAACATTTATTTGAAAACGTATCGATAACTAATATGATAATATATTAAAATTTAGTATAATACAAAAAAAACATAAATATATTTTTCTCCACACAAATTTCTATAAAGCTAATGGAGAGAGAAGTACAAAAAAAACCAAATATGTAATGTTATATTTGTCTTTTTTATTTTTAATGAAATTACATTTCTACCCTCAAAAGTAACATAAAACAAGGAACTTTTCTCTCATTTTTCCCCTTATTATATAAATAAGGACACATGTTTCTATCGTAATATCTGTTTTTGATGCATTGACAAATCAAAACCACACATAATGAACCTTCCAGTTTGAGGAACCTTCGAATCAGTGATCTCTCCCTCAAGGTGGTCCATGTTAGCACACCAACGATATTCTTTGAAACCAATATGTTAGAAAGGCCCTTATTGGTTAATAAGTTACATATCTTAATCATCAATTTTAGGGAAATCCAATGGTTTATCTATCCACTAATTCAAACAATTGAATTTTTCTAGAATTGATGGCTAAGATGTGTAATAAGTTTAAAAAAACTTACTCTTGAAGTCAATGGATCTCTCCTTCTTTTTATGTATCAGATATTTAATATTTGTTTGCAAGATGAGTTTTTTAGGCGGTGAATGAAAAAAAGAATGCTTCTATACCATCTCAACTGTCAACAATATATTTATTCTCAAATTCAAGTCACAAACACACCTTTAACAATCAATATATAAAGCATAATAACTTTTTTTTTGTTAGATACACAATAATAAATTATTTAACAAGACCGTTAACCTTTGGAAATGACAACTACTTCATAAGCTTAAGTTAATTTGACCTTGAGATACATTTTTTTGTCAGCCATATTTCATACTTAAGTTGAATTATTTGTGTATTAAATTTGTAAAGCTAGTTTTATATTTTTAATATGGAAGAAATTCATTTACTCTAAGAGTAAATAGAAAAACTTACTTCACATTATATTCATTCATTTTTTGAAAAATTCAATGATTTGAATTAGTGAGTAGATTTAAACCATTGATTTTTCAAGAATAGATGATTAAGATGTGAAGTAAGTATTTTTCATTTACTATTGGAGTAAATGGACCACCTTCCTTTTTAATATCGGTTTTATATTATTTCATTGAATTGCAAAATAAAATAAATGATAAAGCAAGAGCATTTATAGATAAGCTATAAATTAAATCTCCCCATTAAAATGTTTTTCATACTTTTTTTGTTTTATAGTAGAAGTTAAACCAAATAAACATGATAGTGTTAGGAGTGAATTATTTTCATTGAATTTTTTTTTACTTTTTTATATATAGATAACAAAGTTGTTTTCTAGCAACTAATGAGTGGTTTCATGTGCAATCAACGTACTACTTTCTCAGATTGAAACAATTTCAATCTAAACTAATATCATAAGAATAACCATCAAATGTCTCTTTGAATTTTAGGGTTTATAATTAAACTTATGTCTCCTCTAGGGCCTCACCATCAAAAGTAAGTAAATTTTGCAATTATTCATACTATGGAACATATGTTTGTCAATCAATTTCTCCAGCCAATTGTCCAAGCTTTTGATTTGAAATTCTTAACCTATTTTAATTTTAGAGTTGGTGATTTTAAGAAGAAATTAAACAAATGTTATAAACACCGGATTGGAAAAAATATTCAACTTAAAATTTAATTATTAAATAATTTTCTGACCAATCACAACTAATAATATATGAAGTGACACGCATTATATGATAAAATATTTGCTCCCCTTCATTCTAACTCTTAACATTTACTATCCTTATTTATCACATCATCTTTCTCCTCATCTCAAGAAATGAATAATATTAAATGAATTATTTTAGACAAAATATATGAAATATTAACATCAATATTTCTTAATCTATTTTCTAATTTTAAACATCAGTGTACAAATAATATCTCATGTTGAGGTTCTTTTTTTCTCCAAGTTATCAATTCTTTAAACATAGTTTTTTAGTTAACTCTCACTAAACATAGTTTTTTAGTTAATTAACTCTCACTTAATAATTAGCATATTTTATCATATGATAAGAGGAGAACTCTCGTATATCAATTCCAATATTTTATTTAACTACGTACCCTTTTTTAACATAGTATATTGGAGATGTTGTTAGCAAGTGAGTAAAATTGATACAACATAATGTACAATTTGATTTGCCCCTTTAAAGTGGGTGAAATTAATAAAATGCATATGCCCCCATTAACACATACTTGAAAGTTAATCTACCATTAAAATTTGAGTGCTAACACATTCTAAAATTCTTGGTTGCATAAGAAAGTTATAGTCTTAGATTGTACGAGTTTAAAAAGTACCCTCTATTGAACTTTTTATTATTTCTATTTGAACTTCATAAAGAGAAAATACGACTTCTTGAGTTTCTTTCACACTTCATTTGCCATTATAAAATCATTAAAGGGAATCAAGAAGACATGCCATTTGTTTATTAGGTGTTAGATTTTACCTATTTAACTTTCCTTCAATGGGTTTTTTTCTTTATTAATTCATTACATGTATATCAATAGTCTTAATTTATTCATTTTATTATAATACTTGAGACCCTTAAGGATGAACCTTTTTGGCCTTTCCCAGTTTTGTAACCTGTGGAAAAAAATCATCACCCACTATATTTGCCATTGGCTATTGGTGCCGTCCACGTTACAAACATGCTATTTTTTTGTTTAAATATATTTATACTAATTAATTACATGTGATATGTGAGATAATGAATATAGATTTGTTGTTTCAGATCCTCTCTCATATACCAACTAGGTGTTTGGCTAGTGGTGTAAGACCACGCTAGATCCAGGATAACCAAAAGGTCAAAAGTTTGATTCATGAGAACGACATTTGTTGGGATAGACAATCATGTATCATAAAAGAGATTAGTTACTTACATAAAAGTAAAGGATACCCTTGGTAATACAAAAAAGATCATATGTCATATGTTGTCTGACAATGATAACGAAGCAAAAACAACAACAATAATAATGAATATTGAATTTTTTTAATTAACATAACATATTTTGATTGATAGTGACAAAATTTTGAGAGAACAAAGTACAATGATTTAAAACATGCATGTCTATCCACATTACAAGATCCAAAATAATCTATTGTTATCAACTATGATCGAGTTGGAAGAGATTGTCTTCATTGTGACAAATTAACAATGCACTGTGTTGGGAACTATTTTCATGAATATCATCAATCTTGATATTCCACGTTTTGCCTTAGACCCACCAAATTAGGATCTACTTGAAGTCTCTAATATAGTACTAGTATAATATTGTCTCTTTCTACACCTTTATTATGTTATTTCTATTTCTTCAATTATTAGATACTACTGGCCCTTCACTATTCCACCAAAGTAATTTGGATAGCTTCACTTCTTTAAATTTTAAATTTAGTATAATTCATGTTATTAAAATCTATAACTGTATACAACTTAATAATAACTATAGTTTACTGAAGTTCGTTTTTTATTTAATATTTCAAATTTTAAGACCAAATTATATATAATAGTTTATTTATTTATGAGTTTAATGTTTATAGAATGTGACTGTAAATTCATAATTCAATTTTATTGTTTACTGTTTCTACAATGCCAATTGACTAAATTGAATGCATAGGTCGTGTTTGACTTTTCATGACCAAAATGCCCTTTCATGCTTTACGTGTTTTGATTCTTGCGGGTGAATAGTGAGGGGTACTTTGGTCATCCAAGGAAATTAAAAGTCGTTGCAAAACCAACCCTCCTCTCTGTTTTCAACATTTCACATATATACATATATTTTACATTTTATGTGGAATATCATGTATGAAGTAATATACACCATAATTACAATGGTGTGTCAAATTTTATTTGGTTAATGTGTCTTACTAATAAAAATTTTATTATATAATTTAACACCTATCTCATATATCACGTATTATTACATATTAGTGTTAATAATGTGAAAAAACTACTAATAACATAGAATCTGATACCATGTACCAAAATGTTAAGGTTTCATTATTTTTGACTCATAACTAATGAATATATTTTGGTACATGACAACCAGAAAGAAGTTGAGATTTGGCTCTGATATCATGTTAAAGTTCAATCTCAAAACCAATTGGTAATGAGAGGAGTAGTCCAACATGTATTTAAAGCATCCCAAAATAATGAGATAGGCGATGTGAGACTTAATTCCCAAAAAAAAAATCTATAAAGCAAACTAAGTAACTAGGGTCACTATCTCTCATTGAATATTTCCACCCCACAATCGTCATTCTAGGTCCCTCATCCCATGGTAGACCCAACTTAATGATATTGACACGAAGCTATCATAGACTATTTGATGAAAATCACACGGCAATGAAGCTATGACCCACTACCAAGGATCACACGAAAATTCGATAAGTGTTTCATAAATATCACTAGATTTAGTATTATGCAGATGTTGAACCTTATGCCCTATGTCCATTATATAAATATACACATAATAACAACAAGGCTAGTAAACCAAAATTTCATTTTCATCCTTGTCTCTCTGAAGAAGCATTATTGTTTGAAACTATGAACATGAAACATTTCAACTTGCTCCTCTTCCTTATTATTCTATTCCTTACACCAAAAATTCATGCCATTAAGACCAAATTCTCAGGACCTTCCACTTCAAGGCAACAAGTTTTTCATCCTTGGGCTAATATTTCTCCAATCAGTAGCAGAGGTAGTAGAAAGTTCAAGTCAGAAAAGCGCAAAGTGCCTTCAGGACCCAACCCTTTACACAACAAGAGATAGATAGATAGATAGATAGATAGATAGATAGATAGATAGCTAGCTTGATTCAGGTTTTGTGTGTGTGATATAATTAACCCATTATCCAGATATATAATATAAATCAGATATGGTTTATTTTCATTAACTTATTTATATATCTGTCATACACAGAAAATACATATATTATATATGTGTGCTATAATATGCTACTAGTAGAATTTAACTTTCATTTATACGTGATATATTAGAAATAGTTCTGGATTAGTTAGAATGGTAGAGAATTTTTGTATAGATGGTAAAGACAAATATGAGATTTTTGAAGTCTGAATTTGAATTTGTGTATTTAGTTTTATGCATTTGTCTTTGGTTTGTTTATGTTTTATTACAAATGAAGTAAGAATTTTAAGATCTCAATTATATGATTTATATTATAATTTTATTTCCTTCATGGTTTAGCATTGGGTGTTTGGATTTCAAGCAGAAACCTTTGTAGAGTTAGAAGTGGCATAATTTGTTGTTGTATGTTCTAAACCTTTGGGAATTTCTCAGCATAAGCATTGAAATAAATATTAGACTTGTAACATGTCAAGTGTTGATTTTAATCTCATGGTGAAAAGGTGAATTGTTTTTGTTGGTCCGATATGATAATAGTTATTCTGACATCATCAGACACTAAACTTGCACAAATCATCACAACAGAGCCTTGATTTGTGTTGGTTTAATTTGCTCCTTCCCCTATCCGAAAAGTATCCAAACTTGAGGCTTGATATCTGCACATTGAAATTGGTTTGGTGTTCAAGTTGTAATAGTTTTGCTTCAAGTTTTTACTTGGAAGGTAAAAAAAATGAAAAAGAAATAGCATCAAGTTATGAGTAATAAAACAGTCCATTCATTGATGGTCCCAAACCTTGAATGCACACTGAGTTAAATAACCTCATTACTCCACACAACTACCATGCAAATAATTAAGAATGAAGTTGAAGAATATTTGTTGTCAGTTAAGATTGAAGACTCCACATGCACTCATCCTACCTACATAACATTGAGGTCCCAGTTACTCAAAATTGGTGGGTCTGTGCTAGCTACACCAATAAAAACAATATTACTTATTCTTTTGTTGTAGAATAAAATTGAATGTTTTACTAGAACGGAGAGGGAAGTATATTGGTTTGGTTTTGTGGTCCAGACAATGGAATTAGTGCATTATACTAATTCTGGTTACAAGACGCCCAACAATGGCACCACCACCTCCATTTATAGTCGCGTGTTTATATTCTCGTATTAATCCATCTGGTCACAAGAAAGTGATATATGTCATTTATAAATCAATTAATAATAAATTAAGTATCACTTTATGACATATGTTAGTTTATTGTGAGTTGGAGGATTAGTAGGAGAATATAACATTATTCTTTTTAATCTTAGGCTTAATTCACACAAATAATTGTGTACTTCCATGATAAACATTCAAAATTTATTTATCACGTTCATGTGCATTTTTAATCTTAATTATTTAAATAAGATATAATTGTTCATATTAAATGTTATTAGCATTTATCACAATATCACAGTGTTATCGCTCCCTCCAAAATAAATACCAAGTCACACAACATAAGCATATACTATGTTGTAGAGGTGTCAAAATGGGCGGTCCCGCCACAACCCGAAATTTTGTAGGGCTTGGGTATCAAAGTTGGCTCTTTTTAGTGAATCCGGACTTTTTAGCCCGGCCCGACCGGACTATAAAAAATGGGCTCGGGCTACCCGTTTTCTTTTATTTTAAAACTTTTTTTGGGACTTTTTGGCTAGGTAATAAGCTTAAGATGAAAATTATTTTACAAAATAACTTATGATAAAAAATAGATAATATATACTAAATATTGTGTAATGAACTTTGAATAAAAAATAGAGTAATGTCTATAATATAAATATTTATAAATTACAATAATGTTATCAAGTTAATAATTATATTATTTTTCCTATTAAGCTTGTATCATAAATATACATTTGTTTGAATTCTCATGAACTTTGGAATGAGTATATATATAATAAAATAATATTTTGTAACTGAAAATAAAAGAAAAAAATTGATTTCCATTTTCCATGTGATAAGAGAAACAAAAACCCTAGGTATTGAATTGAGTGTAATAATAAGGGAAATGAGTTTTCTGGGTGGAAGATTAGCAGGAAAAGAAGCTGCTTATTTTTTCCAAGAATCCAAACAAGCCATTGGAAAATTAGCTGAAAAAAATCATCTCTCAAACACAACCAACATTAAACTAACACCACATGATCCTTCTTCTTCTTCTTCTGATGTTCTTCCTGAAGTTCTAAAACACTCTCTTCCTTCCAATCTTTTCAAAAACGACACCCTTTCTTCGTCGTCTACCTCTTCTTTCTCTCCTTCCAAATGGGTCCTTCCTTCTCACTCCAAAATTCAATCTTCCATTTCCTCTGATGCTCTCAATCCTCTTCGTTCTTACCTTTCCCTTCCCCAAGTCACCTTTGGTCCCAAAAGGTTCATTCTTTTTCCTCTTTTTTAATTCACGTCAATTCAATTTTATCCCAATCAATACAAATTTCATTCCTTTGCGTTAGAATTTTAATTCTAGGGTTTTATTTTGGTGGGGTGTGTTTTCCGCTTTTTGGGTATTTTGTAACATTTTTTATCATATATGTTTTTGATTTAGTTAATGTAATGGTTTCATTGCAGGTGGGAATTTCCTGTAGCAGAAAACAATGTTTCAGCATCAACAGCTAATGAATTGCGTAAAGACAAGTATATCATACATGCTAACCCGGAGAAGCTTAAAGCTGCAGCTGAAGGCCTTGCAAATGGTACATTTTTTCATTCACTTGTTCATATATACCATAATTGCTTTCTTTTTATGTTTTCAAATCCTCATTGATCCTTATTTTAACTCATCACATATTTGTGAAATTTATAATATAATCTTTGGGAAAACTGAGGAGGCTTTCTATCCTAAGTTATGATCATCTTGTAATTATGTTACAGAATGTGATGCTTCATTTCAAGCTTAGCTTTAAATAAATATGTGAAATTTGCAATGTGTTATGCTTAGTATCAACTCCTTCTTCTCAGCGGGTGTGTCTATCAAGTTTGAATTGATGAGGCTGTGTAAAGTAGTGAGGGGAAGTTCTGTTGCTTTGATTTCTCATTGTTCATCACTTATCAATTATATGAACTAAATTTTGGGGATTCATACATTCCCTGTAGCAGTAGAGAAAATTATGGTTGCAATAAGAAATTAACAATATTCCGAAAAGTAAGTTAGCTATCCTTAAGTATAGGGCTATAGATTGTTCGAGGCATATTCTTGGCCTTCTTGATGATGTTATTAGAAGGGCCTTACAGTTTGAGATCAAGGTTGAAGTCTTTTATGATTTGAATATTGAAATTGTGAACAAGGAAGAGGGAACTAATGATGTTTAGGTGAATGGCTTCTTCATCAAGTTTAGGTGGTTATTTACTTCATTTGATAAAGGTTTATGGCTCTATTCTGACTTTGTTGTGTTTATTATGACGATAATGATGTTAAAGAGAAAAAAGTACCTGAAACTGCTATGAGAAGATGCTCATGTTACCTAATGCAATTTTTTATTTCAATTTTACAGTTGGCAAGGCATTTATTGTAGCCACTGCAGTTGTATTTGGTGGTGCTGCACTAGTATTTGGTATGGTGGCCTCCAAGTTAGATCTACATGATGTAAGTGGGTTTTAGTCATATGATGACTCTAGAACTCTATTTTGTTGTGAAAGTAAATTTAGTTAAGTAATACACTTGAATTCTTTCCTTGCAATTATTCCATTTTCAGTCATTATTCTTCATTGACTATTCATGTTCAGTAACATATTTATGACTATAAAACTTCTTACAAGCTACTGCATTGCATCCCTTGTTAGTTGTTTGTTCCATTGATTGTTTTTCAATTCTATTTGCAAATTTTCTATCTTCTGCCATCCATGTTAATTATCCATCTCAGTTTATTGACCTTTTTATCCCAAATTTTCTTTGTATCAACAGATAAGTGATGTCAAAACTAAAGGAAAAGACGTTGTTGAGCCACAAATGGAGAATATCAAAGAGCTATTTGTTCCCTTGAAAATATGGGTAATTTTTACATTATATATGTGATTGTACTTTTAAATATTTTTCAATTCACTGACATTACTAAAAACTTGTGTTTGCATTGTAGGCTGAGAATATGTCAAGAAAATGGCATTTTGAAAGGGAAGATGTTAAGCAGAAGGCTATTGTAAAGGAGCTTTCAAAAATCTGGGGTGCAAAAACATCAGATTGAGATTTACAATTTCTTGTATGTATTTATTTTTGGTTGCTTTGAAAATAATGGCACGAGCCATGTTAATATATACTTTAGATTGAGTGTGCCTCTAACTGTTACTGTGGCTGTAAAATGTTGAAGCTAAAAATAATATTATGTTATGTATGTTAAGTACTCAATAAGTATTATGAAAACTTAAATCTATAACAATCACAAGTTAGATCAATATGTAAGACACTAGGCTTGTTTGGCTTGTTTTTGTTTAAGATTATGTTTAATGATTGCTGAAAACTTCACCGCATTGTTGATTGTATATATATATATATTTACATGTATTAAACTTGTTGATGTAAAAACAACTTTTTCCAAAGCCTAAGGGCATGTTTGGGATGATTTTTTTTTTTAGATTATGATTATTTTTTGAAAAATGAGCTGAAAATATAAATTAGTATATTTTGCATGAAATAATAAACTCAGATTTTTTGAAATAATTCCTTTGATGCTTTTTGGTTTTTGTTTAATTTCCTTCCCTTTTGTAGGTTAATCCGAAAATTTTCTGTGTTATCTTGGTTATATATTTAGATTATTCTCATTGTCAAGTAGAATCATTTGGAGACAAATTGCATCCAACATTTCTTGACAAATTACATTAGTTATTTTTTAATGTCTGGGATCATTACGATAGGAGGTTGCAACAAGTTTTCACCGTCATGGGTTTGATTTATGAGGTGTGATATCTATTTAAAAATTATTTGCTTATCTTATAGTGAAAGATTTACTTTAGAAGAAAAATGAGTAGTTATAATTAAACAAAAATACATGCACAAGTATAACAAATAATGTTTTGCTAAAATTCATTAGTTATGACCGTTCATACATTCCCTGTAAAGAAACTTATGATACAAAAAATGTCCCTTTTCTGCTTTTGTTTGTTTTAGTTGCATAAAAAGTATTAAACATATTTTAAATAGATTGTAAGTATAATATGATGAATTTTTATGTTTAGAGATGATCTTTTGCCATAAAAGTAGTATAAAAAACTTTAGTCAATGATATAAAACGAAAATCACAAAATTAAAGTACATGTGTAAACACATATACCTACATCATAACAATTACACACTTTCTTTAATTTAATTATTCATTTAAGGAATAATCACATGCTTTGATATGTACCATGTTTGAAACAACGTGAGAAGTATTTGATTATTGTTGTTTTGAATTATGTGGTTGCTAAGTTGCTATAGTTTGTAATCAAGACCAGATCCATACTTCCAAGCCTCAAGATGTCTCTTCCACTGGAAACTCATTTTGGGTGGTACTTTATTTAAGAATGGCCTTCCAATACATGAAACATGTGATGAGAGATTACATGACATAGAATCTAAGGGTTTCCACATATGTAATTATTTGACCTATGTGCTTGTTTAATAAATAAACAGATTGGGCCTTAATTTATAAGACTATTACCTTACAACAGGGTCAGCAAAGGTTGAGAGAAAGGTAAAGTAGGCAAGCATCAGAAAATGTCTGGACCAATCAAAAAGCACAGGAACACCAACCTGGAACAAACAAAACAAATAATGTCCTAAATCCCCCTATCTTGAAAAGGTTAACTCACTAATTAATTATGCAACTTTGGTCATAATCATAGTTTGGGAAATGTTGATCTTATGTGAAAAATTGTTCCATATATACTTTACCTTAACTGAATGCCATCTTAGGGAGAAGTTTTTGGTGTCAGTCTAATGAAAAAAATATAACATATGATCTTTATAACTATACAGTCTGCTGGATCAAGCTTAAAATATTAATTGATAGTAAATATTAAGTTAATTCTCATTGGTGAAGCATCTTATAATTTCTCCAACAAAAGAGGGTTTTGGGATGATAGATAATAAACTCTTGAATTACCTGTTTGAATATGGATGGTAGTATTTGAGGATTGGTTAACATGACCAGGCCTAGAGTCTTAGAAAGTGGCCAAAACTGTACAACATCCTGTAATAGTATATAAGATTTATCATGAAAATCATTATTCCAGGGATAACACTGATTGGTCCTCATCTTAATCAATTGTATCCCTTGGGAAGAACAGATTATAAACCAAAAACTTATACAAACAAGGACTAAGAACTCCACCTGTAGAAATGGTCGCAGCACCGGATCCCCGAGTCTCTGGAAAAGTGAATGATGAGATTGAGGCATATGAGAGAATAATAAAACTAATATCAGGCATGAGTAAGGAAAACCACCTGCATACAGTTAAAGTTGGCATAAAGAAGTTCATTGATAAAATCTGATGGAACATTGGACTGCTGTTTTGCTGACATTGCTCTTTGGAACAACCATGATGCACTTAAGTTGGGCTGCATTATTCATACTCTTGGTCAGTTTCTCAGGTTTCATGTACAATAGTTTCTGAAACAGTGAAACTTTTGATGGAAGCAGGAAAATACCATGTATGGGTTCAAAAGAGACAAGTTGTACGAATCAAGATAATCGCCAGTGATCGCTTCATGTATTCCTTCATTACAGCAAATTGAAAAGGGACTTAGATCAATTAGTGTAAGAATATAGTGTAGAAGTAAGTAGTTTGTGAGTAAGGCATGCACACCAGCTGACAGTCTCCGAAGGTGCCTGGTCAAGCTCCCAAAACCACCAAAGGAAACAGGTGACTGTACGCCACTAGCATCGCCGAACTACAGAGAATGAAACTGGATACATCATAAATGGCCTAATTTGATAGAAGCTTCAGAAGTGTAAAATGTAATTCACCTGTAAAACTCTATTAAAAGCCGCTGGTAGCGGGCTGTTGGGTGTTCCATAGCATCAAAAAAACATTCTTTAAAAGTCTGTCATTAGAAATTCATAAGTACATCATCTGATACACATTAGTACCTGTCGCGATATGTGGGAAAGATGCCGTAGATAACTCTCAGTATCTCTAAATTCTCAAGTGAAACACCCTAATAAACAAAATTTGCAATTTCACATCACTCAGTCGGAGACCAGCAAAACTGAACAAGGAACTGTACTCCGAGAATATACAACTCATTAATGAAGTACATAACTTCATGGATTAGCCTAACCTGATATTGTGGCATCAAATCCCAGAAATCTTCTAACAATTCCTCTAGTTTTGGAGATTCAGGCTGAGGTTGTACATAAGTAAACATATAAGTAGTACGATCTAAAGGCCCTGAGCCAGATGGAAATGCCTGTGAAGATTTCAGTGAAAAATGTAAAAATAAAATACAGGGATGTTATTATTCTTATTACCACAACAGCAAGAGTTTACCTCCCAAAAATATTGTGCTTTTGAATTTCCAACTTTCTTTACTGATGAACTGCTGTATATGACATCACTAGTGGAGTTATTGTTAAAACCGCGAGCACAAGTTCCAACCACAAGGCAAACACCATCAGGTTTCCTCCCACATCTTATCTGTAAAATCACCATCAGGAAAAGATTGTAGTATTCCATGGTTACTTGTGTATCTTTCATTAAATCAAATTTGCATATGGATAACTTTCATGAATTGGGATAACAAATGTTGCATAAATATAAAATGGTGCATGTACACATGCACAGATGCAAGTGAATATGTCCTACATATGCATAACAGAAAATACATCAGAAAAAACTTTCTGATGTACAACTTGAAGACAACTGATATGTAATGTGAGCACACTCACAATTGTACAAAGGTGCACATTCCATACAATAATAACATGGTGAAAATCAGACAATCAATTTGAAGGAATATAATCCTGACCTGTTTTACAACAGGGGAAAAGTTCCCCATGGCATCAACTATAAGACGAGACGTCAAGATTTTGTCCCCAGAAAGTTTCAGAACCTGAAAGGAAAAACAATACATTTACTCATGCTTCTTTATCATTGAAAACAATAGCACTGTTTCCTCCAAAACCAAATTGCATTTAGCTATATCTACTATCTAAATTGTAGTCTCAATTGTATCTCTTTCAAGATATGAGATAAGCGTAGTATCTAGGAATCAAACACCATGAGCTAAGGGTCCGATTATGATAATTCATTAATGACATGATTAGTAACATGCTAAGACTTCAGATTGCACCAGAATAACTACTTGCACTCACTGCAACATCCTCGTATACATTAATGCCGGAGACGCTGCAGCCCTCAAAGATTTCTCCACCAAGGGAAATAAAACGTTCCTTTACAATCTCTATAAGCTTTACAGGTCTGCAATGGTAGATAACAAAAACAACAAGGATAAAATAACTTGCACGGGCAAGCTCTAGATAGGCATGCATAGAGTAAAAATAAAATGCATGTTTATGAGAGTTTAGCATAGATAGGGATTCAAGTTATCCACGCAAAATGAATTTTTCAAGCTTTTCTTTACATTTGCTAGCATTATACTTAATAATGCTACATATACACACCAGACGTATCACTACTACAACAAAGTTTCTGTCCTCTCTTGATGTGGGCATGCAAAATATACTTACTAAGAAGCAATTGTAAATGAAATGCATTAACTAGATAAGAACATCGATCAAATTATTTGTTTGTCTTGAATTAGTTTATAGGAAGGAAACTAACGAAACACCGAGGTTCAGAATGTCCTCGACCCAAATATCCCCTTTCCTTTCAAATCCACATCTATTCTGCATAGTCCATGAAATCAACAAAGAAGTTAGCTTAAAATAAATTAAATGGAGAGAGCAGGCATCATAAATTTTGAAGAGGCCGCAAAAGGTAGACTTGACATCAAGATTATAACAACTTTAATTGAGTGTTCCACAGGGTCAAATCAAGCAAGGTTTACAAATTATCTTGAAATATTAGCTTTATAATTATTACTAAGTAAGCAACATTTGTGCTGTCAGGAATTTCAATTTTCACATGAAAAATGCAGAAGTACTTAAATCTCAAGTATTTTGAATTGTATTCAATGATTAAATAGGATGAAAAGAATTCAATTATTTAATCCTAAGTCTAACATAATAATCACATGATTTCATATGTACCATAACTGAACTACACATGACAAGTATAACACAATAAAGTATTTTGAACTGATATTAGTGAAAGGCAAAATTATAGAACACTTATTTACCATTATAACTTATATGTTATTATATAACCAAATTAGAGCAAGACTACCCGGGTAGTTCATTTTTCAGTATCTGGTAAGCTTGGTTGAGTTTCTCTTTTATAAGTTTATATACAAAAATAAACATTGTTGGGATCAACAGTTGAATTTAATCTGTTAATAAGTAGATGACATGCTAATGTTTCGTAATGTTTGGTAACAAATGTTCGTTTCGAGAAAATTTCATCTCTTGTAGACAGTATGCTCTTTGAATTGTCAGTTATAACAAACAAGGCCTCCTTAATAACCATTTTTTTGGTGTGTTCAGGCATGTGATGCATGTCCAAAGTGACTTCAATACATTAGTTACAGAGTAGCAATACCTAACATTAGTTACAGAGTTGCTACATAGAGATTGGCAACTAAACAGAAGAAGTTTAGGAATTACAGGATTGAATTTTACTGATGTGACCCTTTCGATATCATCTTCTTCCAGAATTCCAACTTCTGCAAGTTCCAAGAGCTCTTTTCTTGATATATTCCATTCCTGCTCCCTCTAGTAATCATCAAAACAACACAGAAGAATTAATTTGATCAGTCAAGGAATTTATTGACGCCTTTTCTTACTAAAATTAGTATCTCAGTGCAACTAATTTACCCCTTTTAGTACATTTCTTTCCACAACGGCAACTCGAAGGCCTCTGGCACTCAATGCTGTGGCAATGAAGATTCCCAGAGTGCCTCCACAAACTAACACATCATATGAGCCTTCTGCTGTGTCAGCCAGGCCAGACGAGCTAAACAAGCTTGGAATGGTAGACACAACTTGCTGAGGTTTTTGCACAACTGCAGTATATACATATATACATTAGAATACTACCAAATATATAGAGAACTCTTTGCATAGATAATAGGGTATTTGGAATGTTTTCTTCTATTTTGCATTCTACTTCGTATGTGTGTTTTTACTAATAACTACAAAAAATGTCATGTTATTTTCATTTTGTTTCCTATGAATAAAATCTTTGTTTTCATAGTTCCTTCACAAAATCTTGAAAAAGATGAAACAAAATGAAAATGATTGAATGAAATGAATGTTCCTTGTTGATGATCTAAGCATATGTTAGACCAAAGCTGGTCTAATCTCTTCAAGGCTTCATATGAGTATGTTCCACCAGCACCACCAACTTCTCCTCCACTCACAGAAACACTCTCCATTATCCTCTAAAACAAAAAAATAACCAAATTTAAAATGACAATCTTAATTAGGAGTGGACTTGTTATACAGAAAAGAACATGCATGGCATAAGATATAATGAGAAATTGGTACCTGGGTTCTGGATGGAACAGCATGTGTTCTCCAAATGAAGGACTTTCTGCTGCATTTATTATTCTGAGATATTATACCAATACCACTAATGGGTTGTTGAAGCTGAAGTGATAACATATCAATAGAAACTCAAAAAATAATTATGATAATAAACAATTCAGCTATCAAAAGTAAAGCAACTCTTGCTTTTGCTATCTCTTTCGTTTATCATTAAAAAAAGACAAGAAATTTGCGCACCACAACTGAACACGTTTAACCACATAAACTGTATTCGTTTTTTTCTCTCTAGATATTAATATATACATATGTGGGCAATGTTTTTTCTAGATATATTTGTTTTCACACTGATACCAAAAAAATAGTTTATGTAATAAATAAGTTAAAAAAGGGTAAAAGAAATAGATAGATATATAAAAAAGGTTGAAACTTTTTTGGGATAAACCTCAATAGCCAGAGAGGGTTTATGAGAAGGAAACTAATCTTTAACAGAGTCTTCAAATCCGACACTTTTTATGAACAGGTAATGTCTCAAACTGTTATCATGTCCTCACTTTTACTTTTCCAACTCAGAAAGTGTTCTTATTTGTTTTCCTCTAACCTTAAAAATTTCAGTGTTGTGATAGAACATCAGAGCCTAATGTGATAGAATGTGAACAGTTCAGATTATAGATAAACTTAGTAGTAACTCAAAACTTCTGCAAAATCCAACACAATAGAGTTACAGGACTTTGGGTTCTAATAACATGATTAGTATTAGATTTGCAATTCATTTGTGTGCTTTGGAGTTTGGGTTTTGAAGCCTGGACATTTTTTATCTAAGTTATCAATATGGTTCTCTGTGTATTGGATAAGAGAACTCATTTCTCAAATATCAAAGAAAAAATTGATTTTTTTCTCCTTTTGTTGTGCTTGCTGCACAACTATAAGATGCAACATTACATCACAGTGCGGTGATAGAGTGTAGATGTGCAGCAAATATGATGAGACTAGTTGTACTTACATGGTGAAAATTGTGTAGATATAAAGTGAGGTGTGTGTAATTGTTCATGAATAGCATTATGAGTTTTAAATTTAAATTTCTCACACGATTTATCTACAACTGCTGATGTACAAATTATTGGTTATTAACGTGTATTGGTTGTTTTCGGGATACTAATTGGTTTGTAATCAATTGTCATCTCATTTGCACACGATTAAACCCTGAGACAAACAAGGATAGAGATTGAGCGCTAAGGAGCATAAGAACGCTCGGACTATAAATTCAAAAGATTATTTGCTTTTATATATCTTCCTTGGCAGTTAAAAGTTAGCAGGGATTGTCCGTTTGAGTAGAAAAGCCAATGTATTGGTTCATTGAACGTCTTCGAAATTTTTAAAATCTTGCAGGTTTGAGCTATTTAGCAAGGGAAGCACATTGAATCTACACTGTTAAAAGACATGGCATGCTTGTTCACAACATCAACCTTCGTGTATTCTCCTATCAGCATCAGTAGGAAGGAAATTAGAAAGTGAGGCAATGCATCTATAAGACGGAGTTGCATAAAAGCAATGAAGATACAGAAATCCTTAGAGGAATTGTACAATGTGAAGGTAGAAAGGAAAGTTTGTCCTGAAAGACTAGCTCAGCTTGGAGTTTCGAGATGGTCAATGTGGAAAAGTGGAAAGCCAAGTTGCCTTTGGGTACCTGACTAAGTCTCCTGCTGGTTTTTGGCAGGAGACTTGGTCAGGTACCCAAAGTGGTTTGAAGCTGACCTATCGTTCAATGGTCCATATCAAGAACTCTATAGTTTTCGAGCATATGGTGACGATGATTGAAGCTGCCATGATGGTCACATAACGTAATATGCCTTCTCCATCTTATTTGGTGAATGCTCTTAAGTTTTGTCATAGATGTGTTTTATATTTTTCCTGTTCTAGATGTCCTACCAACATAATTGGTGAATGTTTGGGATATTTTGCCATCATTTAATCCAAATGTTATTCCTAAATGCTTCTGTTGTAGTAGTATTTCATGTTTTAGTATGCTCTGCAAAGCAACATAACTTCCCAATGAATTTACCTAGACCAATTTACTAGGTAGAAAGTAAATTCAAATGGCACATGCCAGTATGGCCAAAAATCCAGGGTGGGATATTATGATAAAATTGTTCAAGCATTTGAAAATTTGTCCTGAAGCTGAATATTTGTTAAGTTCTAACAAAATATTCTGCAGAAGACTTCCAGAAAATTGATTCATTGGTAAGCTTAACAATACCAATTGTTGCGATGTGTTGCTTGTCTAAGAAGGTATTAATCCAGATAATCCATTCTTCCCCAGATCTAGCATAATTAGCCTTGTGCAATTCTTCAATGAGAAAGGAAAATGCTCACTTAAGCTATTAAAACATGAAATTCAATGTCTACTGATAAAGCATTGCCACTCAAATCAAGAAAGAATAAATTACTAATGATTTGAAATTACTCCAACAATCTGGCAGATGCCTAATGAATAAGCCCTATTGTTAGCTCATAAAAACAAATGAGCTTCTGAAAGAATTTTTTTTCGAAAAATGCAGAAATGTTGCACCGCGTAAAAATGGTGAGGTTGAACTTGCAAATTATTCTTAGCAAGAACTACATGAGGGCCTTAATAAAAATCATAAAGGGAAATTTGGAATTGTACCTGTGACTCTGAGATTGTTGTATGAAATATTCATGTAGCCTAGTTTTTATGGCTTGTAGACTATAATTACATCTGATATTCCAGCAGCAATAGAAATGAACCTAGTTAATCAAAACTGGAATTTAGTGATAGGCATGAATAAATGATTCAAATAAAAAATATATTGTTTATATTACTCATAAACTAATCTCAAACAAGCAATGAACTTAATTAAAGTAGAGATGTATATAGATGGTAATATATGAAACACAACAAATCACATGAAATAAACTAAATTGTGTGTATGAAAGATATTTTTGTTTGCAAAACTAACTTTTACTTTGGATATCCCTTTGCCATTAAAGAACTGTGATGGGTCAGTAGGTTCTGTAGGAAGAGTTAGAAGTATGTGAAGAGGAAAGCTTTGAGTTGAAATCTCTGCTCACTGATTTGGCTAACAAGACAAAATATGTTGGGTTTGTCACTATTTAGTCCAATAATGTAAATAGAAGGGTAGTTTCATCATAATTGCTTCAATCTGACTCATTTGATGAACACCATGATGCAATGCAAATCTTGTGAGTTAAATTTTGAAGAGGAAAAGAAGGCTTGCGAGCCATAAAATATACTGGTGAGTTGACTCAAAAGTCTTTATTTTCTCTTTTTTCCCCTCCAAAACTCAACTCACAAACAGAGTTACCTTATTGAGTAAGCTTAGGAGTATTGAGCCACCAATTAAACACATTTCCCTTAATTAGTTAGTTTTAGTTGTTAGATTAATTAGTTTTCATTCTTTGGAATCCGATCCTTTGATGGCAGTGTTCTTAGGTTTGTACTCTGTAATTGAACTTGTGTAGTTCTATTAATTCAATGCTTGAAGATTGTTAATATTTAGATCCATAAGCAAAATGATTCACAAACATAAAGAAAATGATTGTTTTTTACATCCTATGATCCCAATTCTCATAAAGCCAATGTTATTCAATGTTGTGTGCATATCATGTTACTTTCTTCCCTAAGTCTCAACCTTGGCCTTTTGTTTATTTGGACTAGGATTATGCAACTTGTACATTTTCTCAATTTTGTTATAACAATAAAGTATTCATTAGGACTAGGAGATAAATATTCACTCATTACTTGACATGTCTTATTTTTTATAATATATTTTAAAATGAAAATTTTTAGATAAAAGAAAAATAAAACATATGTTAAATTATGAATGTATTTAAGGAGATAAATTATCTTCTTATATAATGTGATAAATTATTCGATTCTATTATTATTATTTTTTTTAAAATCTAAAAATTTAACTTAGTGGTTTAATTGAATGGATCCTATGTCCAATTTCAATTTGAAAGGAAAAACTATTTTGGTTTAATTGGGATTTGGCATTTGCCATTTTTTATGTCAACCCATAAAGTTCAAGTTGGTTAGATTAGATTTGTAATTTTATATTTTTTAAAAGATGAGAATTCAAAAAATTAAATTAAATTTCTATTACTTTTATTTTATAATAAATTGTTAAACAATGACTAGTAAACCACTCTAATTAGGTTGGATGAATGAATTTTTTTTAAATTTAAGGCTTAAACCAAACATAATTGAATGAACAAATTCAACTTGTTAAATTATGTATTTCACTTGTTTACTCATGTACAACTCACTTGCATATATTAACATATATGCATTGCAACCATTTTTCTCTAGCTCCTCTCCTGTAATGGAGAGGTCAGTGAGCGCTCAGATTGCAACATGTGTAATAAAAAAAAAATGGATGACTGGGATTTAAAATTGTATTACGTGTAATCGATTACCATATGGTGTAATCGATTACACCAGTTAAACAGTGTAATCGATTACACAACCCTGGTAATCGATTACACTATACTCGTAACGATTACAACATATTAAAAGCATCAGATATGTGCATTTTTCACATTGTAATCGATTACACAAAGCCGTTGAGTTTGTATTTTAAATTTTTAACTGGTGTAATCGATTACACCATGTGGTAATCGATTACACTTATCAAAACCATGTCTTTCTATTTTTTTTAAATATGTAATCGATTCGATTACACTGTTTAACTGGTGTAATCGATTACACCATATGGTAATCGATTACACGTAATACAATTTTAAATCTCAGCCGTCCATTTTTTTTATTACACGTGTCGCAATCTGAGGGCTCACTGGCCTCTCCATTACATTACAGGTGAGGAGCCAAACTCTTTTTCTCTATATATCCAAATCGGGCTGGGATCTTCTCCAGTACTGGAGGGTCCAGTACTGAAATATGAGGCCCAGATTGCTTTAAAGATTAAAACTTATTTTTAATTAAAAATAACTTTAAATCTATACCATTAAAAAATGTGAAAGGACATATGTCACAATCCCAACCTGTACTGGACCCTCCAGATCCGTTTTCATCCAAATCGTATCAAAATTGAAAGAATGAATCTTTTGAGCATAATGTTTTTTTTCATGTCACAAGAAAAATTACAAATGATAAAAAAAACATTCCCAACATAAGTTAGTGCAAAACACACGAATCATATCTTCTATCTCAAAAATGGTATAATTGTATAGTTTAAAACGAGGGTACATTTATATAATATGGGGTTCTTTTCTTTTCCAATAAAAATTTCCTTACCTTGTTTAAAATATTACTATATTAATTTGATTAGATTGACAAGACCCCTCTGACATGTAACATGGATTCCAATTTGCCAAAACGGTGTCGTGTAGCTATCATTAACCCACTTTCCTAGTGGCTATGGCTAACCTAATATCTACTTGGATATACCAATTCCATCATCTAAAAAGCAACACACAAATGTTGATCCCATTACACACTTATTGTATATAATAAGATTGGAGTATATTTACAAAAAAATAAACATATAATTATCATTAGATAGTAAAATTATAAAAATATTAAGCAACATAAGTCATAAGTTATTATAAGGGAATAACATTGTTAGGACAAAAGTTTAGGCAAAGATATTGATATATGACATAGATGATGGGTGTGAATGGACGGTTGATGTTTGATTCCTCTCAATCACAACCAATAACCAAAAAGCAAAGTAGCTATAGAATGAGTATTGATTACCAAGAAGAATAAAAGTTATTAAGTGTTTCCTTTTTCTTTAATTAGTTAGGGTCTACTACTAAATCGAAAATATCAACGTATTATAGATTTTAAACTAGAAACTAATTGATTTTTTTTGGGAAAACATATTTAAGAAAAATAATAAAATATTTTGATATGTGAAAATATATATAATAAATATTGAAAGGTATATATATATATATATTTCTTTTTCAGATATATACTTTTCATTTTTATCTTTTATCATGTTAACATTATTTAATAGATTATAACTTATTTAGTCAATCAAATCTTATAGTACTCTTGTGTCAACAAAACATAAGTAAAAAATTATTTATTTAAAAGAGAGAATGTAACATTTTTAAGTTCTGTATAACTTCTCTCTAATTTACCAGGAAATGGCATTTTTTACATAAACTAAATAAAATATTACATATCCTTTATATTATAAAGTTCAGTTTATTATACAACTATTTTTGCTAAATTTTAATTTAACTATAGCTAGCTTCATAGCTATCAAATTTCATTTAAGTTGTGCGTTTAAGTATGTCAGGAACTTAAAAGTGAAATAACATGTTTATTTAAACTAAAAAAATCTACTTATGTCAACAATAACTTCTTGCAAGTTTGAAGTAACTATAAGTTGACATTTATAATTTAGTTTTGCATATGGTACATTTTATAATATAGAATAAACTACACTCACACCCCTGAGTTTTAGTGAAATTACACAAATCACCCCTCACTTTTTTGTCCTTACACGAACCACCTTTAATTTTGTATATATGTTACACTGACTACCCCTGCATAACATAAAAGTATAATATTTTAAACAAAAAACGTATGATGTGTGTAATTAATTAAACAAAATATTGTATATTATGTAGAAAAATTCAAATAATATAAGAGTCAATGTGTCTTCATTATTTGGCTCGTTATAAAATAATATAAGAGTTATTTAAACATTTATTTGAAATTATTAATGTATTTTTTAATGACACTGAAATAATAAAGAAACATTCGCTTTTGTACTATTTGAAGTCTTACACAATATACAATATTTTGCTTAACTTAATTACATTCATCACACGTTTTTCCTTTAAAATATTACACTTTTATAACATGGCGGGGTAGTCTGTGTAATGTATGTATAAATCTATGGGTGATTTGTGTAGGAGGGAGAGGTGGTTGGTGTAATGACAAAGAAGAGATGAGTAATTTGTGTAATTTCATTAAAACTCAGGGGAGTGTGAATGTAATTTATTCTATAATATATATTACCCCTTAATTTGTTAGAGTTTTATTAGATGATTAGAAGCTTTTTCTTTAACAAAAGCTACACCAATCGGTTTTTCTTTAATAAAAGTTGTTTGGAAATATTTTTAAAGCTCATTGTAATTTGTCATCATTTTCTTCCATCTAAAAATAATATATTTTTAGACTTTTTTCAGGAAAAAATGGTAAACTTTCCTATAAAATTATTCTATAAATCCCCAAACACATATAAGGGTAACATGTGTCTTATTACTTTTTATATCAAAAATTAATTTATAAGTAAAAAACCACATTATTTTTTACTCATTACTTATTTTATATACAATCTAAACAGAAGTTATTGTTGTATATTATTTTTCATTGGTATATTTAAATACAATGGTAATTTATCACAACTAATGATTATATAAAGTGAACATATATAAGGTGAAGAATAGGATGAAGGAGATTGTGGGTTCGAGTCTCACCCATAACAACTTTAAAAAATGAGTTATAAGATGGATTGATGATTAAAGAGAATGAGTGAAGTGAATGAGATTGATGGTTCAAGTCTCGTCCATAACAAATACTAACAATTAACATTTACCGATTAAAAATAATAATAATAATAATTGTATGTCATATAAAATTTCAGGGAAGAGAACTAATATCACCATATGAAGGATGTTCCCATGCATAGACAACTATATGACCATATTAAAGATGTTTCCATAATATATATAGTCAGACTTGGAGAAGGAACTACGATATAAAATAAGAGGAGGGATCACTTATTGAAAATTACTTATTCTAAATTTTAACCATTCAATCTTAGAAAATTCAATGGTTTGGATGTAGTTACCAATTCAAACCATTGGATTTTCCAAGATTGGACAATTAAGATTTGAAGTAAGTGAATTTATCCCCATAAAATAAATAAAAAAGTAAAATAAAATGATAATCATATTCTTCAAATGGTGGGAATCCACTTACTCCCCATCTTAGCCACCAATTATAGAAAATTCAATGGTTTAGATCTACCAACTAATTCAAACCATTAGATTCCCCTAGAAGATGAGAAATGAATTTAAAAATCTTACTCAATTGATTCCTATTATTCTTCAAATTATATTTACAATGTCATTTATGTCCTTAAAATTAAGATTAAAATTAATATATTCTAAACCAAGTATTGAGAACATGAAGGAGTGTGTTTAAAAAATGGTTGAAGAATGAAAAGTGTGATTTAGCTTATGGACAAAGAGCCAAATGATGATATTAGTAGAGACCTAGGTAAATGGAGTTCCATACATAGCATAGTATACACCTTTCATTGGGAAGGAAAACTCTCAGTTAAGTTGCAGGGACACACACGTTAACCCTCTCTCTCTCTCTCTCATTCTCCACCTGCAATTAACACTCACAAACTGATAGTTTTCTAGTGTTGTTGTGTAAGAGAGATAAAGAAATTACACTGTTGATGTACAGAAGGAAGAAAAAGCAAGACTAGTAGTCCCATTTCCAATGGAAAACTCTGAGTGAATCTGATTCCACCTTTTACAGTCTATAGAGACTATCACCCAAAAATCCCTCCTGTTCTCACTGAACTAATTAAACAAACCCATTTAGGTTCTTTGGATTTTTCTACTAAAAGGCTCAGATTTTTTTGCTTCAATTTCGGGAGTCCTCTCTGCACAATTATTTGCAGTACCCTTTTTTGAGAAACAGTATAAGGTGGGGACTAGTTAGTGAGTGAAGCCAAACAACTCTATATAATTTATGGTTTTTAATTGGTGTGTGAGAGAGAGAAGGACTACTGAAGTTTGTATATATGATAGGGTTTGAAGGGAACAGTTGCAGTGAGTTTTCTTCAATGGACATGATGAACATTGAAACTAATAGGAGGGAGTTTCTTTCTATGCCTCTGAGCAACAACAACAACAACAACAGCTCTGGTACTCAAGGTCATAACTACAGACAGCATCAGGACCACACCACCAACAACAACAACAGTTGCAGTAGTAGTAGTGTGAGGGATAAAATCATGGCACATCCTCTCTTTACTCGTTTGTTGTCATCTTACATCAATTGCCTCAAGGTGATGAATTCTTAACTCAAACCCTTCTTCACGTCTTCCCCTTTCATGCACTGTTGTAACCTAAAATCCACCTAAATGACACTATACACAAATATGATACAACATGGACATGAGATACAGCAAAAGAAATACAAAATATTTAATTATATGAATCCAAGAGAGTCTAATAAAGATACACCACAGCTATTATAATTAAGTATATGTCCCTTTCTGGGTTAAAATCAACTTGAATTTTTGTGTTATACATCCTCTTGTTTTTGAGGTTTTATCTTATCTTCATGTTTTTTTTTCAGGTTGGAGCACCACCTGAAGTGGTGGCTAGGTTAGAGGAGATATGTTCCAAATGTGATGAATCATCACATTACAGGACAGGAAGTGGTTCCATAGGTGAGGATCCATCACTGGACCAGTTCATGGAGGCATACTGTGAGATGCTTATCAAGTATGAGCAAGAGCTCTCAAAACCCTTCAAAGAAGCCATTCTTTTCTTTTCATCAGTTGAATCTCAGCTTAAGGCTCTAGCAGTTTCAACAACAGACTTTGGTGATTATCCTTTTAATCATTATTTCTTCCTACACATTTGATCTGACTGTGGAGCATTCATATATATGCACGGTTTCTTAGGTGGGGAAGTGCACCATGTTACAGTCATAGATCCTTGGAAATGAACTCAGGAAAGACATTTGGTAAAGGCTAAATAATTAAGTAGATGATTGGTCATGGTTTTATTTGCTATTTATGTATTTAGTAGTAGTCCTTCCCGTGTTTCAATGTCTTTAAGCCTTTCGTGGAAATAAACTGGTAGCCTTGGAAGGATCACCTAAGTTACTAACCATAGATCTTCAAAGCTTATTGGTATCAAATATTAATTAGGTTAATGATAAGTTGATAACCACACTTATGACAGTGCAGTTAATAAAAAATGTAAATTGAGCTAACATTCTTGAGATTCAATGAAACTAACAGGTTTTTTCGGTTTAATTTACTCTTAAAATCCTTTACCTACATGTTTATAATACTTGGTTTAAATTAAGTGAGTCAGGTAGCAATCTTAATTTTGCTCCAAGAATAAACTAGAATTTCTGAATAAAAAGATTTGAGTATATCCTGAATAATCAGTTAGTTGACCCTCGTGTCATAAATAGTGTGATTTGAGAGATAAAGGAAGTTGATTTAAAGTTAAAATTGATTGTAAGATTGTGAATGTAAAGGGTCCATGGTGTTTTGAACTAGGTCAAAAGATTTAAAAAAGATTAAGGCAAGATTATCGCTTGAGGGTAAATCAAGAAAGTGAGGATTTGCTTTATCATTAGAATGATGAAAAGTTTATTCAAGACCCCAATGTTTCCTAATTAAGTGACCAATTAAGATAATTGATAATCTAGAGTCTAGACAGCTTCTCGAATATTTTGAAGTGATTTTTTTGTTCTTTAGTCACCTTGGGTTTGCCACATTATTTCACACTTATAGTGTGTTGTCATCTCTTGCAAGCCATTAGTCCTTTTTTCTTCTATCTAATTCTTTTACTTCATTATTGTAGATGCATCCTTCGTTGTCACAGTCCTTTCTTAGTAAGAAAAAGGAAACTTCTTGTCTTGTCTTCATTTCTGTCATCTGTTTAGTTGTCAATTTGTACCCTCTGCAATTTGATTCTCAAAACACTAGTAAATCTTTCATGTGTTTGGTTATTCTCAAAACTTCTTGTCTTGTCTTCTCTATTGTGATCTGAAGAAGGGTTTCATCTTCGATATGTACTAATTTATTCGTTGGAGTAATATATATAGTTGGAATTTCAAAATCTCCTATTGTAATAACAGTTTGACATATGAATGGAATTGTCCCCATGATTTAGATTTATATACATATATAGTACACTAAATGTTTACATGTCTTAGGAGAAAGTTGCAAATTTCTTTGCTGTTTTCTCTCAAATGATAATGGTAGTGTGCAATAAAGAAATCACTAATCAAATCTCTTTTGACATGTATTTACCATTCTTCATGTAATTCATTTCCATTTGTAATTCAATAAGATTATTGTTAATAGCATATTTGTATTGATCTAATAATAATATGCATATGTTATATGTTATGCAATTGTGGCTCTATATTGCAATACCCAGAGTCTACACAATGGCGTCGGGGCCGTATCTACTCTAATTCTCCGCAGTTGTGGTACATGTAACTACTAGACAAGTAGAGCAGCAATTTAAAAGACATGAGTGCACATGACTTAATGATTTGTAGAATGGACACATATCATGCATGCATATTTAATTAGGTGAATCACTTAATTTTGCTAATAGCTCTTGGACTTTGTTGTGATAATTTTGAAAGGTGAAAGTGGAGCATCTTCACAAAATAGGGCTGATATTGGTCATGAACACAACATGAATACAGAAGCTGAAGAGAGAGAACTAAAAGTGCAGCTTTTGCAAAAGTACAGTGGATACCTGGGTGGTCTGAAGAAAGAATTTATGAAGAAGAAAAAGAATGGAAAGTTACCAAAGGAAGCTAGGCAGCAGCTACTAGAATGGTGGAACAGACATTACAAATGGCCTTATCCATCGGTAACTATGCTTTGAGTTTTTCCCTATTAAATGGACTAGTCTTATTTCTATGAGATTAAAATTCTTTTGTGCATATGATGAGATAGTGTGATTGTGAATGTGATTGGGTGAAAATGTAGGAATCTCAGAAGCAGGCACTAGCAGAATCCACAAGCCTAGATCTGAAGCAGATAAACAATTGGTTCATAAATAGGAGAAAACGTCATTGGAAGCCTTCAGAGGACATGCAATATGCAGTGATGGATGCAACAAACTACTACATGGAAAATGTTATGTGCAAGCCATTTCCAATGGATGCCATGCCTATGCTTCTGTAACACAATAATAATCCTCATCTACCTAGCTACAACATTTTAATGCCTAATTTGTATTTGTATGTTGACACTTGAGTCAAAAACCCTATCTTTTTTTAATTTACCTAAGACATCAAGTTGCTATCATTGATGCATCTATTGGATTCAGCTATGTGACTAATGTTTTTATTCTATGCATTGTTTTTTTAATACTCTTCATGTTATTCACTAAGAAGTTAGGGTTTTAACTTTTGATGGAAGGTTACCTACAAAATCCACACCTAGGTTGTACTATTTCTCTCATTTCAGTCTTATTAACCTTACTTTTTGTTACTACGCTAATCCCTCCCTCTATTAAATTTATGGCCGTGACTAACCTGCTACCTGCAGGTTAGTTCGTTTTAATGCGAACTAAAATAATAGTCGTACGATTTTTTTGAGAAGTCGGTTTGGCCCAGTGTAACTTCAGTTGAGAAGTCGGTTTGGGCCAGAGCAACTTCTGTTGAGAAGTCGGTTTGGCCCAGTATAACTTCTGTTGAGAAGTCGGTTTGGGCCAGAGCAACTTTTGTTGAGAAGTCGGTTTGGCCCAGTGTAACTTCAGTTGAGAAGTCGGTTTGGGCCAGAGCAACTTTTGTTGAGAAGTCGATTTGGCCCAGTGTAACTTCTGTTGAGAAGTCGGTTTGGGCCAGAGCAACTTTTGTTGAGAAGTCGGTTTGGCCCAGTGTAACTTCTGTTGCGAAGTCGGTTTGGCCTAGTGTAACTTCTGTTGAGAAGTCGGTTTGGGCCAGAGTAACTTCTCAACAGAAGTCGGTTTGGCCCAGTGTAACTTCTGTTGAGAAGTCGGTTTGGGCCAGAGTTCTGTCCCCTAAACCGACAGAAGTCGGTATCGCCTAAACCGAGAATCAGTGATGTTGTTTTTTCCCCTACCGACTTCTACACAGAAGTCTGTTTAGGGGATACCGACTTCTATACAGAAGTCGGTTTACCCCTAAACAACTTCCCAACTAAAACTACACCCCCCAAAACCGACTTCCTACAAGTTGTTCACAGGTTACAGGTTACCGCATTTTCTCATCCAACGGTTAAAATAAAGTTCGCACCGAAACCCAGTTCACAGGTTAGATTTCACCTGAATTTATTTGGCTCAACCCTCTTTCTTTGTCATGTCACCTATCTAAGTATGTTGTGTGTCTTTAGCAAAAAAATAATACACGTGGGTTAATGTGAGAATAGAAATAATGTTGAGAACCGAATGAAAAAAAATGAAGATTAGGAAAAAAAATAAGTTAAAGGAAGAAAAATGTATTTTTTTTTGCATGTCCTTTTCTAAAAGTGAAGATTTGACTCTAAAACATGATGTAATGACTATAATTTAATTCTAAAAGTTCTTACTGAACTTTAAATCATTTTTGTAGTATTCTCAAACATTTTTGACTTATGTAATGTAAGTTTTACTGTTAGTATATCATTTCCTGTGAACATCTAATTAACAGCAATTTCATTCTACAAGTCCATAATAAGGTTTATATTTATTTCTTAATATTAGATTACATTCTTAATATATAAAACTCTGATCACGTTAAATCCGATTAAACAAGAATAATTCACATATTATCCTTTTGTATTTATGAAATGACAAGTTTACCCCAACAGCGATAAGGGTTGATGTTATAATCTTCTCCTCTGTTTTTACAGATATTTTCTTCTTAATGCTAAACCTATCAAATCTAACCAAGGGATTCTTTTATTTATACCTTCACATTGGGATTCCTTTCTTCTATAAATGCTTGCAAACAAATATAACTTACTATCTCCTTCGAGTTACTTAATACACAAAAGATCTTAATAAAGAGAATGTGCTACAAATTAACAATTTTTTTGAAACTATAATATCCTATGCTTCTTCCTTTCCAATTATAACATCATTTGCACTCACTAGCTCTTTTTCTTCAATGTCTTTGCCCTTTATTATGCTGTGCTGAACTTTGTAGTGATGTCTCATTGCCATGACAAGAAAGATAATGAAATTTACTACTCCCAACACTGCAAGCAACCAATAGAAATAGTCTAACCTACCCTTATTCAGATTGCTCCTGAACCATCTTTTGTTACTTACTTTGTCCACAATTGACACCAATAAGCTACTCACAAAGTAACCCATTGAAAGGGTAGTTAGGAACAGTCCAGTGCTCATAGATTTCATCCTCTCTGGTGCTTCCCTTATGAAAAACTCTAGTTGTCCAACATAAGCAAATGCTTCCCCAGCACCTACTAGGAAAAATTGAGGGACTAGCCAGAAAGCACTTATTGTTCTATCATTTTCTACTGCATTTTCCCTCCTTTCTTTCTCGACAATTGCCGAAACCGCCATAGCGACAATAGAGAAAACAAGGCCAATCCCAACCCTCTGGAGACTTGTAAGCCCTTGGATATTGTGGGTGAGTTTCCGGGCTAAGGGCACGGTGAGTTTCTCATTTAGTGAAGTAAAGAGGAGAATTGTGATGATAAGAAAAGCTGATAGAGATCCTGCTGGAATTACTGCTGATCCAACTTTTCGGTTCATGAATGTAGCTTGCTCAATGGTGAAGGTGTTCATCTGAGAATAGATTGTCCAAAAGAGAATACAAGTAGACCAAATGGGTATGAGTTTGATTACCATTTTAACCTCTTCAACCTGAGTCACTGTGGAAACTATCCATGGGTTGGTTTCATCCTTTGAGCCGTTTTCATCTAAGATGGCAGCTTTGTCAAGGAATCTACCAGACAAAATGCCATGCAGTAAAATTATCTGTTAGCCTATGCTTGAATAACACATTAAAATGGACTATTCATTGCATGAGACTCCCACCCAGTGGAATATGACGAGGGTAGATGTACTATAAATCGTTATCGGAGTTTCGTCCATGAATCCATTCTTCGCTATGAGCATAAATTGATTCAAGGTGTTCTCTAATTAAATCATAATATCCAAAACTTGATTAAGGCATACGCAGTTGTATATATCCAGTAATAGAACTCCCATGTAGTTGTCAAATATTTATAGGATAAAGTCTGAAACACTCTGTTTTAATTTTAACTCTAAACTCTTAAAAGTGTGCAAAGTGATCCAAAACTATAATGGACATTATCTGAAAAACTTTGAAATCAGTCTGCTATAACAATAATGGATGAAGATATTTTTTTATAGGTGAAGTTTTTTTTCCAACTAGGATGGAGGAAAATTGTGTTGCTGCAGGTTTCAATTCACATTTTTTTTATATCTGGCAGCTCTATCAACTAAGTTGAAGAATTCAGAAAGATATTTACCTGAACTTCTCTGTATGTGGGACCTTGGCTTCATGGTAACCATTGAGAAAGCTTGGGTGTGAAGGAATAGGAAGAGTCCTCTTCTTCCAAGCCAAGATGAATACCCTCCATATAACTGTTAAAGGGCTCCCTTGAGGCCTCCTGAATCGATAGAACGGCGTACCGAAAAGCAACACAAGAACAGCAATCACCATTGTTCCTGCTGAAATTCCAAACCCCCACCCTCTTCCTATATTATCTTGCACATACACCAGCACTACCACAGCAAACAAGGACCCAATACTGATAAAGAAGTAGAATCTATTGAAGAAAAATACCATCTTCTTTTCCTCCTTGGGATCTGTTATATCAAACTGATCAGAACCAAAACCTGAGACATTAGATTTTATTCCCCCACCCCCCACAGCTATGGTATAAAGTGCTGCAAATAGAAGAGCCAATTGTTTTCTACTGGCCTCAATGCACTCATGTTGTTGTTTTCTGACACCACTGCATGGTGGGGGCTTCATGGAAGGAATGGTTGTAGCCACAGTTAACAAACACACACCCTGGTGCAAGAGCAAGGACAAGAGAAGTAAGTAAACTTTTCTATCTTATGTGCACCAATTTATAGTTTAAACAAATGCCAACTCAGTGCCTTTGAAAATGCAAAGTTTTATTGAAAAATAATATATTTTAGATATTGGAAGTATTTCAATGAAACTTTGGTTTTTGTTGATTTCTTAATCAATATCCTTAAGATACCAGTTGTCAGAGAGATCCATAATTTAAAAGTAGACTTATTAGACCCTAAAAAATTAGACCTTTAACATATTAAGGGGGCAATGTCTCCTTTATAGACAACAAGGTGACAACACCCTTGAGTCCTTGACCAACATGTCCTTACAGCAATTATTTTCTTATAGAAAATTTGAACTTTGACCCTCCCTATGCATGATTGCAAGGAAGACAATTGGTTATAGTAGTGTGGTTATTATAAGCCAAAAAGGTAAACAACCAAGTGAAAGACTTATAGAACCTATTCAAAGCCTAAACTTACTACAGCAGCTATGGTTGCAAATATAACAACAGTCAAGTATCTCCCTAGTTTGGCATCAGCTAGAAAGCCACCAAGGAGGCCAAGTAGGTTGAGAGTTCCCATAACATTGGTCACTATGGTAGCAGATTTAGCTGATGGGAGATTCAAAACTCCAACCAAATAGGTCACTAAGTTCATGGATATGCCCATAACACATATTCTTTCTGCAAGTTCAGTACCTGCATAACAAAAAGTATTATGCAATGGAGCCAAATAAGAGTCCCTTAAGTTCAACCTTGAAAACATTACTCAAATTTGTAGTGATTGAAAAGTACCTAAGATGAGTCCTGCTGCCAGCCACCCTCCAGTTTTTGATTTATCGGCCGGATGACCTCGAAAATCAACTGCAGCAATGTCGTCTGCACCTTCTGTCCCACCATGACTTGCAGCTATGACCTATAAAATTGGTTTAGGAGAAAGATAAAAGCATTAAACCATTAACAAAACTTGAGCATTCAACTACAACTATAAGAAATGTTGAAGGTGTAGTTAATACCATGTTTGAGTTCTTGTTAGAGGGGTAACTAAGGAGAGTTAGACAATGTGTTTCATTTCCAAGGCCTGTGAATTATAAGTGTAATGGAGATGGATAGTTAAGTATGTTGTAGGGAGGAGTTTGATAAGAATTTGGACACATCTAGCTCGAAAGAGGCTCCACCACTTCATAAGATGAGTGGTCTAAAGTGCTGAATCTACATTTTTATGCCCCTCATGATTTTTTGGTGTTATAATGTAGTAAATAGCTGTGTGAAGTAGGCCATACTGCTCCAATGAAAACAAAACGTGGAAAGTGATAGGACTTGGGTTCCTAACTTTGCCCCTAACTTACCGTCATCACATCTTTTGTCCCACAAAATATGTCACTGCTTGTGATTGGTTGAAAAAATATAGTTAACTTAAAAGTTTAATAATTAAGTATTTTCCTAACCAATCACAAACAATGGCACATGAAATGACATATATTTTGGGATAGAAGATGTGCTCTCATGTTGTCGTGTTACTCACAAGGAATAATTGGTGTGGGATTATATTTCTTATAGGGATAATATTTTGTTGTCAATTTGATTTTCAGGAGGTAGTCTTGATATGCATGTATATATAAAAACTAAGTGATGCATTGAGATAGGTCCTTTATTATAAGAGAAACTTGTTAAATTATAATATTCAAATCTGAGTTGTATCTATCATCCCTACTTGCTTGATGAAGTAATGATTATGATGAATAAGTGAATGAAGGTTGATAGAATCTGAGGGTGACAACATTTGGCTTTTCTAATTTTATATGGTGGATTCATGATTCTAATAAAGTAGTCATTATTGAAAAGGTTTGGTTTTCCTTATAATGTGTTCCAACTTGAAAGGGTCTCTCTAGTGTAATGGTACTCTTTTCTTGGCTGATTGTGATGACTTTTTATCTTGGCTGCTAACATGTAGGTAATGAGCTAATGAGTAAAAGATAAATAGATATTTCATTATTATAATTTCTATCTATTCGCAGTCAAGTCTAATTTATTATATTGACTGTGAATAGGTAGGTAATGAACTAATTGTGGGTGCTGATTGTGATGATATTTCTAAAATATTGTTAGACTTGAGCCATAATGAGTGGTTTCTAGAGGCGTAATCAAAGAGGGGTTTATGAGTGAATTGATTATAAACTTAATGATGTTATCCTAAGAGTTTATAAGTGTGAGACTATAGAGTTGATAATGTGCATTACCTATACTAACAAGATACATTTTTTTAGAACACATCACTTAAGAACATTATGTGAAGCGTATTTGACTTGAAACAATTCTGATATGGGTGGTGTGTGAATGAGGACATAGTCTATCACTATTGTAAAGACTTATGTTGGCATGTAGGATTTTTTATTCCTCAATTTATTATATACATGTTATAAACTTTTTCAAGTAAGATCTTGGAGTTAGATTTTTTTTCCTTTTTTAATTCTTGTTCAGTTCATTTGTCATATTGGTGTATAGATTTGATGTAATGTATATCTAGTTTGTGAGTTGAGTCCATCTTTTGAATGGGTTTTGAGTACCCCTTATACTCCTTAAATATTAATTTTTTGTTTAGAAAAAAACTGGTTTCCCTGAACCTTTGCTTCTCTAACATGATAAATATAAATACATAAGACATATCTTAAAATGAAAGAAGGGATTATATAGAGAGCGACACCTCAAAATGGATTAATTCTTTCCCCAAAAGATGAGAGAATATTCTTGATAGTATCAAAAAAAACATGGAGTGATATATTTTTTGGATAGAAAATGTACATCCATATACATACTCGTTTAACAAATATGAAGTAGGGTGAATTAAACATGTACTTATTACCCCTACTACGTTTAAAATGTGGTGGTAGGTACCAATGAACATACATTGTGGTTGTGGGTGAGAATTATGTTATTTCATTTTCAATATTTGCCACAAATTGTACTCCCACTTGCTTATTTTTGTGGTCCAATGGAACTTCGAATACGCTCCTAATCAAATAGAGATGATTCAGACCCACGAAAAAGAAAGAAAAAAGGACTGTAACGAACATGTTTTTTCATTTTCATTTCATTAATGCTTTTCTTCTCCTTTTTTAACACGTGTATGTCAGAGATGAATATATACATATAATATAATATACATGTAATAAAGATTTATACATATTCATTACATTAAACTACAATTCATTTGGATTAATTTTTTGAATGGTCGATGTAATTAAATATAAATAAAAGATGATACAATAATAATAATAATTTATAAAACTCTTACACAATTAGTGAATTTTTTTCTTCTATTATAACTATTATCATCTATAAATTAGTTTACTTGACTAGAGTGTTAGCTATTCATCGATTAGGTATATACATAGTATTAACAACTAGTTAGATTTTCATTGTAGACAACAATATTTGAACTCATTATCTTATGAGCCATGAACATTTAACAATTGAGTCTATCTTTATTGACAAATCACTCTATATATAAATAACAGAGGGAGTGGTTCACTTACTCCAAGAGGGAGTGGTTCACTTACTCCAAGAGGGAGTGGTTCACTTACTCCAAGAGTAAGTGAAAAATGAGTTACTCTACATCTTAACCATTAAATCTTGGAAAATCCAATGGTTTAAATGTACTTATCAATTCAAACTATTGAATTTTCCAAGATTGAATGGTTAAGATGTGGAAAATGATTTACTCCACATCTTAATCATCAAATCTTAGGAAAATTCAATGGTTTAGATGTACTTACCAATTCAAACCATTGAATTTTTCATGATTGAATGATTAAGATGTAGAATAAGTCAATTTTCACTTACTCTTGGAGTAAGTAGATCCCACTCCTAGATAACAGGTCACATATCCTTTTTTAAATTGTGGTTATATGATTATAAAACTACTTTCAATCCTAATTTACTCATCTCTCTAAAAATTACACAATCTCTACCCAAATAAATGCGTGTAATTACAAATTCACGGAAATGTATATTGATAATATGAGTTTTATATACTATTATTATATCATCTTTTATTCATATATTATCATCATTAATTCTAAAAAATTTAATATAAATAAATGGTGGATAGTCTACTAACTATATATATATATATACACGTTCATAATGTATATTAGCAAAATACTTTGCATTTGCACGGGTCGGTGTTTTATGTTATATGATTAAGAACACATGTGTTTATATGATTATTAAGAATACACAAACTGTTTGTGCACTTGAATGATTAAAGCACATATATTACATGTGCATTCGTAAACATATGTTACTCGTACACTTTTGTAATTTTTTGATTGATTTTCATACTCAATAGTCTATATATTTAGTTAACTAATAAATACAATAAAAACTTGTATTGTTCATTCTTAATATAGACATGTACATATAGAAAACTTATATATTTGTTAATATAACTCGTTGATATTTTCTTTTATTTCCACAATATTAATTCTTATTAGTTGTTAGTATAATTGGTTTATTAATTTATATTTTTTCAAAGTTATATAAAATGAGACATTATAATTAATTACTAAGATTTTTTTTCAAAATAAATACAAGTTTAATCATTTAGTATAGCAAAATAAGTATGGGAGAGATAAAGAGCTAGGAGATAGGTAGGGGTAGAAAAATTGAGTAAAGAAGATGACAATGATCATATTTAAATGATCAAAGAAATGATTATTTTTAACAATTAAAATTAAAATTCAGAAAAAGTTATTAATCATGATTGCCCTTTGAACGTCATTTATTCCGTTTTTTAAATTAAATAGTTGTTCCTTACAATTAATTTTGAGATTTGATTGATGATGGTGTTTTGGGTTGAATTTCTCTTTACTCTTTATTAGACATGATTGTCTTTGAATGTCTTTTATTTTGTTTTTAAATTAAACAGTTGTTCCCCGCAATTAATTTTGGGATTTGAATGATGATTGTATTTTGGGATTAAATTTCTCTTTAATCTCTATTAGGCATGATTGTTATTGAATGTCTTTTATTTTGTTTCTTAAAAATTAAAAATTTGTCCACACAATTAATTTTGGGATTGATCATATTTCCAATTTTAATTACAAATCTATTTTTCAATTTCAACATTTTTTAGTCAACCCTACTAATTTATTCAAATCACAAAAATAAAAGGAAGTGATTGTCTAAGGAGTAATATCTTTTAGAATTAATTTTATTGTCATAAATGAATAAAATTATCATCATATCCTTATTAATAATCTTTTTTTGCAACCATATTATTCTTCTACTCATACTCAATGGTTTAAGTAAAATAAGTTGACACTCATCAAATAAAATAAACATGAGTTTAATCATTTAGTATGATAACTTTAAAAATAATATTTTAAAATATAAAAATAATATTTTAGTAATAAATGACCATTGAAATAGAAAAGTAGTAATTATATAGTACGATTCTTTTTCAAAATAATGGAAGCCTTAATTATTTAGGATCAAAACTGCTAAATAGTAATAGAAATGTATGAACAATATTAATAAATGGAAATGAAAACATTATAATTAATTTTTTAATTTTTTTTAAATTAAAGGAGACGTACTAATTTGCATGTAGCGATTACTATACATTATTTTTTAGCTTGAATAACATTATCGATCTCACCAATAATAACATATTAAATGACAATATATGTTTCTATTCCCTTATATCACTTTTATTTCTTTGGCAATATTTATTCAAATTAATTATTAATTAGTAATTATTAGTTTGCAAATTATATTGTATAACAAAATTTATTGTCATATTCCTATATGCAGTTTCTATTCACTTATGAATTTTCTTTTATTGTCATTCTAATGAAGACGAAAACACGTCAATAAAATATCATAAGTTGTGAATATGATTATCACGTCAATAGTGAGAATATGATTATGAATATTAATATGTAAAAATTAAATTTGACATTAACAATTATGATAACGTGAAAGTAAATCAAAGTTGTAATTTTTATAAGATTTTAGTCAGATCTACACTTAAAGAAGTGATTTTTATAACATTACAAAAAATAATGACAATGAAGTTCTATTAGAGACCATAGTTATTAAAGAAAAATATATAAAAAAAATGATGAATACAAATAAAACTATAAAGGAAAAATGATGAATATGTTTACATTGCAGAAGATGATAAGTCATATCTACACTTAATAGTTGAATTTTAAATGGAGAACATAGTTAGTAAAGAAAAATATAAAAAAAATGATGAATACAAAGAAAAATATAAAGGAAAAATGATGAATATGTTTACCTTGAAGAAGATGATAAGTCAGATCTATACTTAATAGATGAAGTTCAAATAGAGTACATAGTTAGTAAAGAAAAATATTAAAAAAATAATGAATAGAAAGAAAAATATAAAGGAAAAATGATGAATATGTTTACCGTGAAGAAGATGATAAGTCAAATCTACAATTAATATGTGAAGATGAATAAAAATATAGAGAAGAAAAATGAAGATGGATAAAGAAAAACCTTCTTTGGAGAATAAACTCAAGTTTGTATTTTAAAATAGGTAGATAATGAAGTGTTAGAGAAATTAGGGATGATGAAGATTTTGGTGAAATGAAGGAAAATGAAGAGTTTGAAGTATTGAGAGTGAGAAAAATAGATGAAGTTTGAAGAATTAGGGATGAGAGAAGTGAGATGAAATGAAATTAGGTTAAATGAAGAGTTTGGTGAATTTGAGATAATGAAAAGGTTGGAGAATTGTAGATGAAATACACATCGATGAGCAGATATCAACGGTTAGAATGTGTGTTTAGGCGAAGAAAAAATGCATAAGGAACTTATAGTAGTGAATAGTGCATTGGAAGAGGAATAGATATATCTCTTAAATTCAATTGAAAGATGTAGAGGCTCCATCATGACGTCATTTCATAATATGCACTTAATGATATTCAATTCCACATGGCCATGCACCTAACCAAGATATTATATAATTGGTGAGATTAATAAGTTATAAGATTAATTTATCGATTTATATTAAAAAATTAAATGGTTAATCTTAATATTATCTAACTATATTTAATAATTTTATATTCTATATTTAAAAAATTATTATCATCAGACTAAACCTAATTAATTGACGAAATATTTTAATATAACAAAACGTTATAAATAAATTAAAAATATCATCTGACAGTATTAGTTTTAAGCTTCAATCACCACACAAACAAATAAAGGTACACAGAAGTTTAAACCTTCATAAATGTTTTGTTAAAAAAATAACAAAGATAACTACTGAAGTGATGAGATGCATGAGACATGATTGGGTGTGGGAAATTTTGTAGAACCTGGGTAGCAGTTTTTACCCGATATGAACATGAATGGAAGGTGCATTTTGTTATCTTCATTCATGAATACATATTTTCTATATTATTATTTAAGTATAAAATAATAAAAGACAAACATTTATTAAATCACAAGTTGTATTAAATAATGAAATAACCATTTTCATTTTGAGGAATGAGAAACTGCAAGTGTGAACTTGAATCTAGAGTAGCAATACTCACACATGACACAAAAAATGACAAACAAAACTCAGCATTTAAAATATTAAACTAACTCCTATTACAACACATTGAACTGAAGAAGCAATTGACCATTAACATAGAAACCTGAGTTGTTGTGACAAATTATATGATTATCTATCTGCTGTCAGATCTGGACCGTTCAAATTCATAAGATGGATCCCAATCTAACATAGAGGATTGAATCTTAGACAGAGTCATAAGAACTTGAGAAATGTTTGGTCTTGAATTGAGGTCACGACCAACACATTTTTTGGCCAACTCTGCCAAAGAATATGCCAGATCCAAAGGGTATTCACCCTTCAAACTTGGATCCATGAAACCCTTAAGTTTCTGTCTAACACTGTCTCCTTCAAGTACTTGATTTATAGTTGCTGATAGAAGCTGCTCTCCTGATACAACAGCTTCTTTTCCTGAAAGCAATTCCAAAACCACAACACCAAATGCAAACACATCCATTTTTGGAGTAATCATACCATTTTCAATATACTCAGGTGCCATGTAACCTTGTGTTCCTACCACATGTCTTGTTAACTGAAACCCCCCTTCTTCTCCTTCATCTTCCACAACTCTAGCTAACCCAAAGTTTGAAACTTTACCTCTAAAATTTCCATCTAAAAGAACATTACCACTCTTCAAATTTTTATGAACATGAGGTGGGGTTACATAATTGTGAAGGTAATTAAGTGCATCAGCAACATCATGTGCAATCTGAACTCTTTGTATCCAACTCAAAGATAATGAATTCTTGTATTTCTTCTCCACACTGTGGAGCCAATCATCAAGAGAATCATTCTCAGCAAACTCATAAACAAGATAGGTGTTACCTTTGTAGACACAAAAACCAGACAACCTTATAATGTTTGTGTGGTTGATCTTCTTCAGAATGTTGATTTCACCAGAAACATCACCTTTCAGAATCTTCACAGCAGCATCATCGCCCTTGAAAGAAGCTCTATAAACAGAACCCTTGATCCTGTTTTCTTCACTGAATGACCCTGTGGCCTTCTCCAACTCCTCAAACTTGTACAGTGTCAATGACTCAACAGCATAGCGAACCCCTTCAGAGGAGAGAGACCATGATTCTGAAGTGGGTGTGGTTTCTGACACTTTCTTGGTGCCTTCAGTGGTGGTAGAATCCGACAAAATCTTAGTACTTTCCACCACCGGAAGCGGTGGCTCGCGGCGGCGCCGGTAAAAACAGATAAAAAACACAAGGAGGATCGCAAGAAGAACAACACCAAGAGGTACACCAACAATAACCCATTTCTTAGAAGAACTTGAAGAACCACCATCCCCTTCCGGTGATGGAGGAGGAGGCTGAGGCTGAGGCTGCGGCGAAGGTGTCAAAATTTGTAACTTTGCCGGTGGCTCTTGCTTAAGAGGAACCAAAAGAGGTGTAAAGAAGAAAATCATAGAATCGGGAGAAAGTTCATTAGCATCCCGAACACTTTGTTCATCAACACCAAAAATCTCAGCAATTGAAGCAACAGATTCACCTTCAGATACAAGGTAAGTGAGCAAGTACTTGAACCCTTCATCAAGTTGTTTCTTTGTAGGACAAGCACACCTGAGTGGCACGTGCAAGTTGAGACCAACAGTGAGATTCGTTACCTCATATGTATTCTGTGCTATAAGAGCTTGACATGTAGTAAGAGCCTGATAAGTATTATTAGCAATACTGAAGTAAGTTTCACCTAGAGTCTTCAAAGTATATGTAGTGTTGTGTTGATATAGGTTATTGAAGCAAGAACAGTTAACAGGAACAGTAATGATTGTGTTGGTGGGTATTGGATTAACATCAGTGATGTTATTGGATTGAGCTATGAGGGAAGGTGTGGAGTTAAGAAGATAGGAAATGGAAGAAGGGGTGTTGTAGAGAGGAGAGGAAGATATGAAAGTGAGGTAAGATTGACAAGAAGGGTTACTATTGCAGATGTTGCCATAAGTGGAGTTAGTTGTGTCCTCACATTTGAGTTGTTTGTTGTTTACATATTGTTGCTGGGAATGTGTTTGTGAAATGAGAAAGGGTAGAAGAAGAAGGGAGATTATGGTACATGAGATTGAGATTTTGGGTGCCATGATGGTTCATCTAAGTGCTTTTCTTCTTCTTTTATATTGTGGTGTGTGTTGCTGAGTAATGGTAATGACTGAGTCAACTTCAACGCGTCTTTGTGTTTTTTTTCTGGTTCCTGTTCCTAAACCAACATCATGAGCGGGTCAAACACGATTCATTTTAGGACTTTCAAGGTTGAAATTATTATTGTATTTTCTTCAATGAACCAACTAATATTATTTTTTGGTTTTTTTATCGACAAATATTAATATGTTAAGTATTTTTGTGGTAGGATTTAAACTTTTAACATCTTTATCACTCAACTCCTTAATTTTTTCATCCTTACCATTTTACCACCTTATCATATCATTTTTTTTTGGTTGACTCAGGCTTTTTTTATTTTTTAACTTTCACGGTTGATTTTGGGGATAATAAGTAACTAAAAACATATTCTTTCTCTAATTTCTCACCATCAATAATAATAAATCAAAAACAATAACAATAATAAATATTTATTTTTTTAATTAATATGTTATATTTTCATTAATGTGAGGTGGTGATAACATTTTTGTTATTTTTTATTTTGAAAGACCAACATTTATTTGAATTGACTATTTTAAAATAACATAGATATATAAATTTTCATTGTCCATTTATTTTACAACTTTTGTGTATTTTTATACATCAGATCTAACAAAATTAGCCAACCTAATATAATCATCAAGTCCCTTTGGTTTAGTTCTAAAATCAAAATGATATTTATTCAACCTAATATAAAAGGTTCATGTGCCCCCCTTCCCTAATTAAATAGGATATATATATTTAATAATTTCACTGTAGTATCAACTAACAACCAACTCATAAAGATTGTTTATAGTGAAGGTACATTTGCAGCAAAAAATCTCAACTAAACAGGAAATCACAAAAAAAAACTAGTAAAAACTATATGCTGTATTAATTTTACTGTATTATATATAATCATTGTTTAAAATGAAGCAACCAAAAGTGAATTACAATCATTGATCAATTTTTGGTTCTCTATATGCAATAATTTAGCAAAAACACCAACTAATGGAGCAGTATTATAAGTGCATGCTTCTGTCTGCATGTAATTATACCTTTGGTCTTCAAAAATGTCTTCCAAATCAGGCCCTCCAACCAAAGCTCCAACTAAAACATTAGGGTTAGGTGTTTGTTTACTATACCAATTATCATACCCTTGTGCACACCCTATGAAGCCTTTATTCTCTTTGTATGACACAATGGATGCCCCTCTATGATGCACCCTTTTGGGGTAGCTAGGTCCATAGCCCACTAAGTAACTCATGTTCATAGGGTTAGAGCCTAAAATATAATCAACTTGTGATTTAGCAAAACTGATAATTTCTTCATGGTGTACAATGCCCTCATGACACTTGAGTTTATGATGATTTGTGTTTTGGAGGAAGTCAGAATACAGTGTTAGCAAAAATGCTGCATTTGAAACGTATTGCATGTTATTCCACTGTCTAACATATAATAATCCAGCTGGGGTTCTTTCCACATTGCTGCCATTATTGTTTTTGTTGAGACAAGAACATATATAGAATTCTGCTTTTGATCTATATTGTTTGAGTATATCACCATGCTTCTTGTGTTTTTCTTCGTTCAAAAACTGAAGCCCTAATGAGCATATATGAAGAATTTCAAAACATGTTACTTTCAACTTCTTATGTTTCTTAGCTTAAATTATTATTGTTATCATTATGAGCCCAATACATCATTGAAAAATGATTTAAAATATAAGGAACTATATTCTTAAATAATCCTAATTGACTGGTGTGTAGAAATGTCACTCAAGTGTTAATAAATATGTTTATGAAATACTTAATCAGGCATTTGAAATCTGGTGGAGTCATAAGGTGGTTTGATGGTTAAGGTGAATGACTTAAGAAATAGAGTGAAAGAGGTTGTAGGTTCGAGTTTCACTTGTAGCAAATTTAAAAAGAAAAGTTATAAGGTGATTTGATGATTAAAGAGAAAGAGTGTAGTGAAAGAGGTTAATGATTCGAGTCAACTAAATGGGCTTAAAAAAATAAGTTCCACCCCATATATGGTAAGGCTAAATAAGCTATGTATATCGGGTTCAGCGTCCCAAAATATTTAATGATCCAAATTATTTTTGGTCCTAAAGACTCCAAATTAATGAGCTGCCCTATCTAACTTTTGTTACACAATAAATTGTTTGATCAAGACTCGAGCAAAACATGTGAATTGGTGAACTCTGCAATGTTCAATCAACCCTTAATTGTAAACATTCTTAACTATTATCTACCAAATGTAAACATCGACCACTATTTTGTGTGTGAATACATTGTTCACTATTAGTTAGCAATATTGTATTAAAGCAAGTCTCCAACACTGTATTAGTCAAATGGAAATGTGCCCAGTAAGAAAATATAGAAGAAGCTTGACTTATCAGCTTCAGTTACCTTTAGTTGGTGGGGCACTCCAGTGCTATTTTCTGACCTCATGGGTCGAAGGTCCAGCATATATCAATCAGAAAAATATGCTAATAATGCATATGTAACATATATATATATATATATATATATAATCATGCATTTTATATCTTAACTATATTTTCCTACAAGGTAAATTCAAAAACTGAGGCACCCCAATAAAGAAAAAAATTGAAAATGAAATTGAGCTCAGCCATAAGCAAAACACTTTAATTACACTTTGACTCAAAGCAAAAGCACCACTAGCACATGGCCTTGAGCAGGGACAAAGTTTTTAGTTTTTAGCACCCACAAAGAATACTATACCTTAATTATTGAATACTCTCCATGGATTATTACTTTATAAAATATCTAAGATTTAAGCCATCATTTACGGGTTTGAAATGAAAAGACAAAAACAAATGAAATGAAAACATGGAGTACCATATATTTGACCTCTTTAAAAGTGTTGATTAACACAAGAGAGTGATTGAAGGAAAGTTTTATTACCTTAGATGCTAGGACTTGAAGACCAGCATATTTAACATCCCAACTGAACTCAGAAATGGACCATCCAATGCCACCAAAAGTATGAGCCTTAGAAATAATGTACTCAAAATATTCTTCATTGTCGGTGGCCTTGTACAACCACATGGCTGCCCATAACAACTCATCCATATATCCACTCACCGACGCATAGTAACTCTTCACTACTCCCACACTTGCATCATAATTTCCTCTATATTTGTCTCCAAACTCAAATAACTACACAACAACAATATTAACATATATCATCCTAATCATTAGTGTTTGAACTTTGAAATTAAGACATCAAAGAATTGCTATTATATAATAGTATGTGTTATACACATAATAGTTAATTAATTAATATGTCTAAGATCGATTTCATACAAAATCTGCTCAAATAGTTGACAAATCAAAATGGAGGCATGGTGTAAATACTGTTTGCCATGCATTCAATTTTCATTGTTAATTATTGGATACTCAAATATTGTCCACTACAGCATAGTAGCATATATACCTGTTGAGCATGGTGTAGAAGAAGGTGAGAATAATGTGGGTTAGTCTTCCTAAACAAAATGGAGGCAGATGCCATAGCTGCCGCCGTCTCTCCGGCCAGATCTGAACCAGGGTTGTTCTCATCTATCTTGAAAGCTCGCCGTGAAGTTGTCATGTCCTCAGGGCGTTGCCAGCAATAATGATCAGTGTCACCATCACCCACCTCAACAAAAGTAACAAAACTACTTAATCATAACTCTCATGAATTGTTTTAAACTAGTGGGAAATAAGTAAAGGAGTTAAAGTACCTCTGCCCATAACACATTTGGGCTAGTGTGAGCTTTGATGAAGTAATCAGTGCCCCATTTGATTGCTTCCATTGTTTGTTCTAATTCACCTGCATCTGCAATTTGTTGCCAATACTCAATAGCACCCCATGATAACATTGTCACTGTGAATGCCATTGGTAAACCAAACTTCACATGATCACCAGCATCATAATACCCTCCTACCAAGTCCACCTACAAAAAACACTTCAATTTTGCATGAGAATTGTCATATATATATATATATACCAATTAAGAAAGTGAAAGACAATAATTTTTACTAACTCCTTGTTCTAAGCCATCAGTGAGGCCAGAATGGTGGCGCCATGTTACACGTTGGTTATAAGGTATCCTCCCAGAGCGTTGTGCTTCAAAGTAGAGTAGGCTCTTTGAAAGGGCATCACCATAATCAAAGGCTTGAGTTGAAGTGATGAAAATGGTGCAGATGGAGAGGTAAAGACAGCAATGCTGTAGGAGTATTCGGATCTTGGATCCTCCAAAATGGTGTTTGTTATGTGTCTTTCTCATCTCCTCCATTGTTCTTCTTCACTCCTAAACAAACTTTTTAGGAGGGAAGAAGGGAAAGATAATAGGGGAAAAAAGTAGTGATGCCTCACCACACTTAAGTACACAGTGGTTTGGATTCTCTTGTCATTGAAAGGTTGTGATGTGTCTGTGATCTATTTATTTAACTAATAGTTACCCTTCAGTGAGAGAGTCCCCACATGAAACTTTCCCTATACTTGGATTGAATGGTATATATATGTATGAGACAAATGAGGAAAAAACCCTTTCTCTGTTGAAAATCTCCTGTGGGTATTCCTTCCATTTATTACAAGATCCTCGGATTAGGGTAGAGTTTTTATTACAAGGGAGATGTTACAAAACTATCTACATGCATTGTGGAGGTCCAAGTTTGCTATTATATATGTATCCATTACATGGGTATGTTTTAATTACATAAGAAAAATTAGAAAATGTAAGACGCTAATACCTTCCAGGGTGCATGGATGTCACTTCAAACAAAATCGAACACTTGACATTTTAGTCTTTTCTTATCTCTGTAAATAGTTAAGACATCATAATGCACAAATTTTAAGTAGATGAAACAATGGTATTTTTATAGGCAAAGTTGGTCACAATCTTGTATCAAAAGCGATGTACTGCCATTAAGTGATTACGTTTGGGAAGCTTTGGTCTAAGCAAAAACTATATGTTGAAAAAATTATTTGATGTAAGTAGAGGTCGATGTGTCACATAACGTGAATTCATTGCCCTACCATATGTTATTTCATAATTATTGGTCCTAGCTCTTCCCTCTCTGTCTCTTGTTCAATATTTTGGAACAAAAATTACATAGTGCTCCCTAATGAGTAATGATACCATCATCATAACCCCTTTTTGTTATGTTTCCATGAAATTGAATATGGAAACTTTCCCTATCTTTTACTTACCTTTGCTTTCATCCGCAAGATTATAATAGTAATAGTAATACCATAGCCACAACTAGTTTGAATAAAGAAATCACAGGTAAAGAAACCACATCATGGCACACTCGTCAGGATATTATTGGAATCTAAAGCACCCTCAAAGGTCATCGAATTCATATGGAAACTATTTTAAGATAGAATTTCAATCATGGGAGTCTGCATAAAGAGAGAAATAACACAATTTTCACGATACTTGCAGATTTTGTAATGACGAACCAGAAACTTCCCGAACATTTTTTCTCCTCCCATAGATTCACCTACTATACTTGGTAGACCATTTTGCAGTTGACTCCAAATTGTAATTGTCCTTAATGTCTTAAAGGAAAAAAGTAATATCATATAATGTCTTACACTTAGTTTTCTAATTCAAGAAAGACTTTATTTCATGGACAAATTAGTTCAACATCAATACATTTATATCAATTTCATTGACATTTAATTGATTTCCACGGAATTGAAACTGGTATACTTTCCAGTATAGAACATAGATAACATTAATTATGTTCTTTATAATTTTACTCTTAGATATTTAATCAGTGATATAATGAGTGAAATATACCAACTATAATTACACGGATGAACAATAAATTAAATAAGTGTTTTTATAAATTTTGTATGGTGCTCAGTCAGATCAATACTATTCTATTTTGATGGTGTAGGCATAATTAAATTGAGTTTTTTCTCTAACTTTTTCATAAATATGGCAAGATCCAAAATCTCTCATCATTTAAAAAAAACTATTTATTAACGGTATTAAGTGTTAACACCCTCGTAAGTGATCATTTTTATCCGTTAATAGCTACTAATTAATTATCATTTGCATGCATTAAACTTAGAAATAACACGATTTTCTCTATATTCATTAATATTTATACCATACTCCTCCAAAAAATCTTGCGTAATAAAGTACCAAAAATCTCGACCCTATTATACCCTGTGGCATATAATAGTGTTGTCCTTAGATAAATAGTTACTCAGATCACATATAGTTTAGCATGCAGAGTACATTATTCAAATAGTGTTGTCCTTCAATTTGATCATTAGTTAAGTTGTGGGAGTGATCATATTAAAGTTCCAATAAGTCCTTAAAAGCTGACATATTTTTTTTAATGTGTGTTCTATGATGTATTTTGATTTATCCAAAAAATAATAAGTTGGCATGGTTATTTATCCATTTATAAGAGTAGTCTATCATTTGTCAGTATCTCTTGTAGAATAATCCTTTTGAATAAATTAAAAAGTATTTTTGGACACATATATGAACAATCATTTCTTAGAATAGTTCCTAGAAAAATTCTCAAATCATAACAGGAATATTTGTTCCGCGAAATCCCTAAGAAAAAGAAAAGAAGCTCATTATGATTCTTAACTACACCAATCAAATCAACATTAAGGGTAACAATGCACTACAAACATAATAATTCGTCTCGAATAAATAAAAAGATATGATGTTGAAAGTCCACATGATTAGTTTATAATGTAAAAAAATATGTCCTAAAAGTATATCATGATTAAATACTCAGTAAAACTAAACAAAAAATATTATGAACTTAAGTATAAAATTAATATTAATATTAATTATATTTTATAGTATATTTTACTGTTTTCTTATAAGTAATGTTTAATAATTGTGGGTATATACTATATTATTGACATAATGTAAGTTTTATCATTAAAATTAAAACATGGTAAACTATATAAATTTAAATTATACACAAGGATGTCATATAATTCTAGAACTAAATTACAATTATATTATATTTAAAGTACGGGTGAGTATGAACCTCGTTGGGTTGGGTATGACTTATCCTTTACCCGACACTAAATGTTGGTCGAGTTAATTTTTAAGTTCAAACCTAAACTTGATCACAAATGTTGATTGAGCCAACTTTTTAAACATGAACTCAACTCTAGACCAGATTAAATATAATATATACATTTTATATAAAGTCTTCTCAACATTACTTATTATTAATGATATGTAATTAAACATATGAAAATCATATTATGTATGCATATTGTTAATCATGTATATATGATGAAATTTAGAATATCAATAATACTTTCGACCAAAGAGATGTCATTACTATATGTAGACAATTGAATAGACACACATACAAACATGATGAATGTGTGGCCATGGGCTGAGTCAGATCATGTGTCTTTCCCTTCTACGACCAAAAATATTGATATGATCTAATTTTGAACCTGAACTCAACCCTAGACTCAATAAAATCTGACCATATTCGAGTTCGGTCATAATCAAACCAAACCAAGTGAGTAAGTAGGGTTAGGTCATTCTCACACATACTTTAAAGAATGTTTTTTTTTGCACTATAATATTGATACAAAATAGAAGATGGAGAAAACATGAGCATACCACTTTCCTAGGAATAAATTTGCTTCAACATATATTTTTCTAAATAAAAAAAACAGATATGTTTTATAATGACAATTGTATTCACTTTATAATAGTTTTTATATAAAAATTGTAAAAAAATAAATTTAGGTCACACATTTTATAGGTAAGATTAAAAGTTAATTAATAATAAGATTTTTACTTATAAGATCATTTATATATATATATACATATATCCATAGTAATAGGAGATATTTTCAAATAGGACATGTTGCATATATCTTCAGACCAAAATTTCTTCATAACTTATGAGAGATATTTATTATCATTTAAAAAAGTAGGTATAGTTTATCCAAAATATAGAATAAAATAAAAGGGAATGAATCTTTTAGTTATATATTCTTGGAAATTTCAATAATTTAAATTAATGAGTTATATATTATTGGAAATTTCAATAATTTAAATTAATGATTATATCTAAACTATTAATTTTTAAAAAAATGAATAACTAATATGTTAAATATATTTTTTCTATTTACTCTTAGAACATGTTGATCAATTCCCAAAATAAAAAACCAAAACATGTAGAAAGTTTTGGGGCCATGGAGTAAGGAGGAAATGATAGATGATAAAGGAGGGAATTGCTCTAATATGACAGGTAAAAATTGAAGAGAGTGGTAAACGAAAAGTACAAAGGGAGTTAATGAGTATTTAATGAACTAGCAGGGTTATTGGTGAAGCATTAAATGCACCCACTCCTCTCAGTATCTTATGTTTGTTTCATTGCTATTTCTATGTCCGATGTTAGAGAAATATATACGTACATGATTGAAAATAAATTATTAGTCGTATCATTATTTATGTTAATTTTAATTGTTTAAATAATATATAATAATACATATTAATGGTTATAATTTCTCACTTTAATAATTATTTTCACATCCGTCACTTTATACATCTTCATGTGTGTTACTTTGCCACTTGTTGCAATTGATTGAAAAAATAGTACATATTTTAATTAAAATTTTAATAATGAAGTGATTTTCATACGAATTATATGTAGTAACTCAATTTGTGTGAATATAGTGGGTTGGCTCCTTTTTGACATTTGTTGGGAAGGCTATTATGGTAAATATGTGGAAACATAAAGACAAATTAAAATACAAATATGAAATAATACAGTAAAGGACTAATGAGTAATGATAATTTTGTAGAAGGAATATGTATCAGGAATTGGCACTATTTTAAAGATAATGTTTGTACCCATTAACCCAAAAATGTGTACGATATGGGGCATCATCATTATTCATCTCCCAGGATGCCGTACACTCTAATTGGGGTGTCAAATAGACATAATTGTCCCTCGGAACACTACAATCTTGCATTGGGTTTATGAAAATATCACTGTGGGGTATATTGGTCAATCAATACACTATCATAGAAAAATGTAGTAAAGTTAGTACTACTACTTACATTGTTCCTTTGGGATTGAATTTAATGTGCCACTTCATTTGCTATTATATGTACATAAATTTTATAATTGATTAAAATAAATTAAATTTAATTGAAAACTTAAAAACAAATATATTTTCTTTTAACTAGTTAATATGTATAAGCTTTCAATCTATGATTATTAAGTCTTCAACATCGTACTTTTTAATAATTATGTCAATCAAACTCTCAATTTTGCTTTGTACACAGAGAGAGTTTGCTTTTGATTAAAAAAATGCAAGTTGAAACTTATAAATTAAAGCAACTTCCAATTTCAAAAAAGCGACAATTAAAATATAAATATAATTATTCCAGTGACATGTACTACCTCCCTCGCATGATAACAAAATTTATTCAAAAAATGACAATTTTTTTTAGGATATAAAAAGTGAATAATAGTAACATAGATGACACCAAAAACAAAAAGGTTTAATCCAAACTCAATATCAATGTGAAGTAGCTTTAAACTAACATCTAATCATATTTCGACTAATTGTATTTATTTACTTGCTATTTTTATCTTTTAGTTATTATTAAAAAACCATTTAAATTATTTTTTTAATATGTTTCATAATTATTTCCTTTTCTTCCTGCATGCCAACATTTAACTCTCTAAATTTTTGAGTGATGGAAGATGTATATTAGAATGGTTATATTTTTTAGATTTCTTTGTTTAGAACTCTTTGCCTAGAGAGGATTGTAAAAGATAAATAAATTACACTTATAAAGTTGGTGAAAGTACACATGATATTTCTCATTTTTAACATTTCGGCAATTCATATATAATTTAAACTCGAGTGATCACATGCATAATTAAGTTAAATTTAATTTTTTTTGTTTAACTAAGATTATTTCCTCACCATATGGGTAATGATCTAATCACATTTGGTACGTGACTATCCATTCGCTCTAAGAAATTGAACATTAGAATTTTTAGTCGATCTAAGAGTATAATAAAATTTTAGACCAGTAAACTAGTATTTGTTGGTAACTTGAAACTAATATGCTATGGATACAACTTACTAAAATAAGTATACTTATTTTCATTCTATCAGTCAAAGAAACTTCTCACTCCTTTGTGAGATGCTTATGGAATAGTTTCCCTGTAATAGTTAGTTAGCCTTGTTTATTTTAGGCGTGAGCCCAATTTAATATATATAAAAAATCACTTTTTACAGAATACATCACCACAATCTCTCAAAATATATAATTTTGTCAATCCTTTTCTGGCCTACATTTCCTACTTCCCTTGATATATATATATATATATATATATATATATATATATAAATATAAGGTAAATCCACTGTCTAACTGATTTATTTTGGAAAGTTTTAATTTATGATTATAGTTAAATTTGAGTTTTGAAATTGAATTAAGTTGAAATGTATTATGGTGTGGGAGGATTTATATATAAGGATTGTGTAGGAAAATATATTACTCTTTTGTTAAATGTAGATTTAGTGGCCAAAAAAATATTACACTAATAATAAGGTTTCGCTAAATCTTCAAAAGAGTAAAGAGTTCGTTTATTGAGAGCGATACTTGTTAGGTAATAGATTATGATATTATAATTTATTTATGTTTGAGTACCTTATGTGGAAAATGAATATAAAGTAATATGTTTTATTTGAATTAGGTAAAAATTTTGTTTTTTACATAGTAAATTACATAAAATAGTACGATGTTATTTGTTTATGTTATATTTACTTTGATTGATTTTTATACTATTTTAAATATACACTTTTTAATGTTTACAATTATATATATTTTTACTGTAAATTTTTAATATTGCATAAGAAAAACTAAAAATATATATTAATATAAAATATAATATAAAAACTAATATCAATACTAAAAAATAACATGACACACAAATAAATAAAAGTTACTAAACTTGAATAGTTATGAAGTTATAGAGTTTGGTAGTTATAATATGATAAATTATAGAATTTGGTTAAAGAGTAAAAAGGATGTAGAAAATAAAATTACAATGAACTGAAATAAGAAGTGACAAAATTGAAAAAGAATAAAATAACAAAAAATAAACAAATCTATGTTTTGAAGTTTACTTTTGGTTTATTTAAAAAAAACTGTATTTATAATTTTATGTGAGTTTGAAACATAAATATTTAATATTTTAAAAAATAAATATAATTCTGAAAATTGAAAACATTAAGAAACATGCAGTTAGGGGTAGTTTTGCAAAAAACAAAACAAGCTTATAGATGACAGAAGAAGGGCATAACATAGGCACTTCCTTTTTTCACATCACACTTGTACTAATATTCATTCATGCTTTATATATACTACTTTATATCCTCTACTTTACTTTCTTCTCAATTCTTCTCTTCCTCCTCTTTTTTTCATTATATCTCTATTTCTATTTATATTCTCACTTTGTTTTTTCTTCTTTTCTGTGCTTCCTCAACCTCTTTTTTGTTACAAACTTCAACAATAATGGCTGACATTACCCATCTTCCTATGGAACAGCTTCAAGACCTTGAGTATTGCTTAGACTCTAACCCTCCATGGGGTATCTATCTCTCTTATCATATATTCTACACATGCACCAAATCCCTATCTTACTAACTACTCATTCTTCATTTTTTTAAGTACTTTACATCATTTGTTATGTCACAAAGGTTAAAAAAAATGAGTTTTTTAAGCATTTGTTTCATGTTTATAGTCATTTAAAAAAATAAGTAAATAAATGGAAGAAGGTTGTCAGGTTTGAAGAACTGTGACAATGTTTTGGAACTTCTCTTACAGCAAGTGACCTCATTTTCTTTATCATCACAAACCCAAATGGATGAAATGTTATAAAGTTCGTTTATTTTTATATGTCTTAAAGCTTTTACATTTTTTTCATTGTGCTGGGTTTTCTATACGGTATTTTAATTCCAAATGCGTTACCCCAGAAATGTGAGATTTGGGTTTTTCTGATAAGGATTAAAAGTTGAGATTTTTATGTTGTTGGGAAACACTTGGACTCTGTACTTTTCTGTTACTATTTTTTAGTTTTTTTTCCTCCTTTGTCTTTGGCTCTGTTTGTTTGTTCTTTCGGTTAATTAATTTTTTAGTGAAGATATTATGTATATTTGGCTCTGTATTGTAACGTTCTTATTTTTAAAATGTACATTTTAAACTTCTATCTATGCCATTGTCATTTTGATTTGTCCTCAAAGCTATGAAATATTACTAATGTAAGAAATAGCCATAGCTAAGAACGCTAGCAATCATGACATTGCATTATAGTTACCATTTTACCCTGACATTGTTGTTCTTCTCTCGTGGTTAGATGAACTAAATTAGTCATTAATGCCGTAAAAGTAAGTGGTCCCCCATATTTATGACTAACCCATCATTTTTTTGAAGGGACCTTGACATGTTATTAAACACTTTAGTTATGGGGTTCTTGTCTTGCATTTTTTGGCTAATTTCATCAATGATGTGATTTGCTTTAAGTATTGGAGTTTTCAAAACATGAAAAATTATCAGGTTGGAATTTATTACATAGATGCTCAAATCAACAATCAAGATGATGAAGTTGTGAGCCATGTTGCAAACACACATTTCTCTAATAAAAATGGCATTATGCATAAGAATGGTTGATATGAGTGATTACTATTAAATGTTCCATGTTATTGATTTATGTGTATAGCAATGCAATTTAGACTAGTAGGCATGGATACAAATAGGATGGTTCCTTAAGATTATCTATTATTTTGGCTGACTGTGAAGGCATTGTCTTGCAGCCGAAGCTATCCTATTAGCATTTCAAAATTACATACTGATGCTGGGAACAAGTGTGATGGTTCCTTCGCTGCTCGTTCCAGCAATGGGAGGAAGTGATGTATGATGAATCTCTGCTTCCTTGTGCTAAGCATAGTTGCCTTTTGACACATTTATTTCCGATATTTATTAAGTAATGTGGTTGCTCATACGGCCAGGGTGACAAGGCGCGGGTAATACAGACTCTACTCTTTGTTGCTGGCATTAACACACTTCTCCAAGCACTTTTTGGTACCAGATTGCCTGCTGTAGTTGGAGGTTCATTTGCATATGTGATTCCAATTGCTTACATCATCAATGATCCCTCATTGCAACGAATCAGTGATCGTCATGAAGTAAGTTTTCCTCCTTCCATTGTTTTTTTACTCATGGTATTTGATGTAATAAGAAATCAGAGAAACATTAATTCAATGAAGATCTTCACCATTGATAAAGATGTTGCCATGTTGGTTTGCAGAGATTTTTACACACAATGCGAGCTATACAAGGAGCACTAATTGTGGCCTCAAGTATTCAGATAATCCTGGGTTACAGCCAAGTCTGGGGACTTTTTTCAAGGTATACTAGTTGTGTGTGACATGTTCGTGATAGGAAAGCGATAAAAAGTATTTGAACATTTAATTAATATGGACCTTCTCTCCAGATTTTTCAGTCCTCTTAGCATGGCACCTGTTGTTGGATTGGTTGGATTAGGATTATTCCAACGGGGATTTCCACTGGTAGGTGTGGCTCAGAGCTTATTTATGTTGATAACATTTTCTTTAGCGAAATCCTTTAATGCACCATGCTTATTATTGCCTGTTGAACATCTTACACCCAATACAATCTTCTATATTCACATAATTTTCTGTATTTCCTTTTCAGTTGGGCACCTGCGTAGAAATTGGTATACCAATGCTGTTGTTGGTAATTGGATTTTCACAAGTAAGTGCTTCGGTATAACTAGATCCTAGTGCTGTGCATCATCAAATTATTATTTCTTTCCTAAAGATGCGCTAATTTGGTATAAATTGCAGTATCTAAAGCATGTGAGACCATTTAGAGATGTACCTATCTTTGAACGTTTTCCAGTGTTGATTTGTGTCCCAATTGTTTGGATCTATGCTATTATCTTGACCGCCAGTGGAGCTTACCAACATAAATCTCTTCCAACACAGCATAGTTGTCGTACAGACAGAGCAAATCTGATATCGACTGCTCCGTGGTTCGTCAAAATGCTTATTTTTGTTTATTCTTGTATGTTTGCAAGTTTGGAATAGTTACGAGGTTTCTATCTATTGTAATAGGTTCATGTTCCCATACCCTCTCCAATGGGGTCCACCTACATTTTCTGCTGGCCATTCATTTGCCATGATGTCTGCAGTTATTGTCTCTATGGTGGAGGTATCTTATTCTTGACTTAGTCGCTCCCACCATTTTGGCAAGTTAAATGCCATTTGGGTTGGCATCAGGCTCATCTGAAAAGCTTTATTTTGTTTACTTATATTAGTTATATGTTATATGCAGTGCTTGTTACTACTGTATCCACATTTTGAAATTTGACTAAGGGGTCTCAGATTTTTCTACCAAAAACTGATTTATGAAAGAATGCATTACTTTCAAATAGTATTTACAATCACCACAATAGTCTCTCTCTTGGTATTTTGGTGTATTTTAACCAATGTCTTGACCATGCACTTCTTGTTACAGTCAACTGGTGCATACAAGGCTGCGTCTCGGTTAGCAATTGCTACTCCACCTCCTGCTTATGTGTTAAGTCGAGGCATTGGTTGGCAGGTAGGTTACTTGGCACATATCAATGTTCGACGAAATTGCCAAAGGTTATGGCTGGGCATTAATTTGAATGATGTCAAGACTTCAATTTTGTGACTCGAAGATCATTTGTGTGCTCATGCAGCATGCATATTGACACTAATAATAATATTGTAGGCAACTTGATGTGACTCAGATGAAGCTGATCTTCTTTATTTTGCACAGGGTATTGGCATATTGCTTGGTGGTCTTTTCGGAACAGGGACGGGTTCCACTGTTTCTGTGTATGCCACACTTTTCAGAGAGTTGTAACTGCAGATTGCATCTTGTATATGATCTTTGTATAGTTTGATGAGTATCTTTGTTGTTTATTCTAGGGAAAATGTGGGACTCCTTGGACTAACCCGAGTTGGAAGTCGTAGAGTTGTTCAAATTTCTGCTGGTTTTATGATATTCTTCTCTACACTAGGTTGGTATAGGCAAATCAGTCATGAGTCTATACAACACTAAATGCAGTCAAGTTCTTAATCACTTTTATGACGACAATTGGTAATGAAAAATTGAACAGTTCCACTTGCTGTTTTTGGTTTTCTTCCGTTGTCTGCAGGAAAGTTTGGAGCTGTGTTTGCTTCTATACCCATCCCTATATTTGCTGCGCTATATTGCATTCTCTTTGGTCTTGTGGGTATGTCATCTCATTTCAAGTAACCTTTCAATGCTGTTCTTCACTCTTGTTCCTCTATTCACCACTACTTTCCTTCTTCATCAGCTTCAGTTGGAATATCGTTTCTTCAGTTCACAAACTTGAACTCTATGAGAAATCTTGTTATCATTGGTCTCACATTGTTCCTTGGAATATCTGTCCATCAACTTTTCGACCAATACTGGAATCCTTCACGACATGGCCTCGTTCATACTAATGCTGGATGGGTGAGTTTTCCTTAATCCGCTAACATGTATGTTGTCATTTTCTTTTCTTCAAGAGTTCTATTAAGATATTTGAACTTTCCAGCTTCGATTCGTCATGCAAATATTTTGTTTTACATTCATCTTGAATGTGTAGCTTGTTCTCAAACTTAACAACCATCAATAGCTATATGAGTTCACCATCATTTTGCTTTATAGTAGTATTCTCTTACTGCGAAACTCTAATGTTTGCAGTTCAATGCTTTCTTAAATACCATATTCTCATCACCAGCAACAGTTGGATTGATAGTAGCAGTGTTCCTTGACAACACTCTTGAGGTAGAAAGATCAAAGAAAGATAGAGGCATGCCATGGTGGGTGAAGTTTAGAACATTTAGAGGGGATAACAGAAATGAAGAATTCTATACTTTACCATTCAATCTAAACAGATTCTTCCCACCTACTTAATCAGAAGCATAGTAAGTAGATCAGATTTTGTTGGAATTCCACATTCTATAATTCATGACTAACAACATGCTATTCTTCCTTTGACCATCACCCATTTTTTGTGTGGAACATATGTAAACCTTGGTACATTTGTGAATTGCAAACTTTTCCTTGGGACCATGGTACTACATATGTAAATGTCTCAGAACATTTGGGACTATGCTCTATACATGCAATAAAAAGTAAAAAAAAAAGTATCTACCTTCTTTTAATATTCCCTTTTATCTCCTCATCTGTGCCTGGTTGGTTGAAAAGCAGTGAAGTTTATAAAATTACAGAAATGTATATTCCCAATTTTTCCACCTTTTTAAAAGGTGTCCTCACTATATGAAAATTATCATGTTATACTTGTTCAATTTATGTTATTAACCCATAACTTAGCAAATTGGTGCATTTTTGTTGAGTAAGCATGAACCAATATTCTTCTTTTAATTCCAGATTATTGAGTGATTTTAGAATGTTTAGAGGATATCATAGGAACAAAGAGTTCTATACTTTTCCAATGGTTAGATTATTATTCCCTTTTTTCTAAAGTTGTGTCCTTAATTTCTCAAATTTGTTGTATAAAAGGAGTCCCATTCTTTTTCTTTTTCTTGTTGGATAAGCTTGAGATTATATATTCAATCACTTTATATACTACACTCACATCAGAAGTGCATTACAATATCTGATTTCTGTATATGTTGAAAATATATAATCAAAACATGAACACACAAATATTAACCTAAAAATCAACCCTACCAAATTCATTTGAGGGGAAAATATGGAAATTGATTTTACAAGAAAAAAAAGAAAAGAAGCCTCAGTGGGTAGTCTTAGAGTACATCAAGAACCGTATAAACGGTTACTTCTCAGACGGCACTTGCTACACGAATTATAATCAATCATCATTGGCTTCAATCAATTACTAATAAATAAATAAAAAAGAACTATTTTTTAATATGAAATCGTAAAATTGTTATAGAAAATGGAATAAAAAAAGCATGAGATGAAATAAAGGAGACCTACCATACGACGCCGTAAAGAATATGGTGCTTTCAGTGATTACTGAAGTGAGAGACTTAAGTAGACAGTTTATATAGCCAACTGCGCAAACCCTATCTATCCTTTTATGAATCATTGGGTAAAGCCCAAAATAACAAACCATTTCTTTCAACAACAACAATACTTCAATCCAAATATAATTGAATACACCTCATTCTATCCCCAATAAGGAAATCACATATTCTATGTTACAATTGTGATTAGTCATAAATCTTGGATTAGTACACTTCCTGAGACAAAAGATGTACTCCCACGAAAAAGGATCATCTTTTGTACTAGAAAGATAGGTTTTTATTTTAATTTTAAAGATAAAAGTATAACCTCATTACAAATAAATATAAACGTCATATTGATTTATTTTCTATTTGGGTTTGATAATGCTGAACATGATTCTTATACCTAAAAGAGCCATATCTTATTTATCTCACACCTAGCAATGACAATTCTTCCAAGTCTTCTCTCACATCCCATTAAATCCTAATCAACAATTCCACTTTGTCTTCAACAAAACTTCACTCCACCTTTTGTGAAAGAATTCAAAGGACACTAGTAAATAATTTTATGATATAGTTGAAGAACTTAAGTGATCAACAAGGTAATGATACTTCGATAATCGGTTGAGAGGATCATGAATAAGCCAATATGAGGAGGTACAAACGGAAACCTATAGCATTATTATATTTCTAGTATACAATGTGAAATCTGGATATTGAGTACCATTACATTTCCTCATAATGAATGAGCCTCTTAAGGAATTTTCATTGGCAACATCTTTTGAAATAGAATGTTCCACAAGTTATTGATTCTAGAGTGTGGGAATGCACCTCACAACAAATCTCACTCCCAAAAATCGAATCTTTAACATTTGATCTAATTCGATATCAAGGGATACAATGAAGCATTACACCACTAGAGCAATGCCTCATTGATAACATAATAGTTATTTGACAATGATCAACAGATGAATAAAATGAATTTCACAACATAAGTGACAACTCCCAGAGAGAATACCAGATTTTTCAAATAAGGTCTGCAATGAAGATGCCTATTTAAATTAACATAATGCAAATCCACAGTTCATCAAAGTAACTACACTATCTTATGTATCAAATTAAAGTTTTCACAAGAACCAACTGAAAGTGATCAAGCTATGAGGGCTCCACCAGTTTGGTGCAACATTGCATCAATCTCATCCCCGTCCTCCATTTCTAGCTGAAGCAACATTACAAACAACAGTTACGATGCATCGTTATATATATATATTTCCAAGCATTAAGAAAACAATCCAGGTGAGAGATACAAACCTCATCAGGAGTCTGTTCTGCACGAAGACGGCGACCATCAAACAAGAAAGCAATTGAATTTAAGTCAACAGACTGACGATCACAATAAGCATTCATTAGCTTCTTCAGTTGAGTGTTTCTTTTGATCCTGAAGAATACTTCATTACCATCCTGAAACCAAATCAAATTAGTCTTTAGATCGATTACTCATGGCCACATTTAAAAGTACAAATATACAAAATATAACATTGAATAAATCATATTTAATTTAATTAACCTACAGCACTGTAACAAAATTAAAACCCAGTTACAATTCACAGCATTGAATTACCTTTATAATTATGCTCTTAGAGAATGTTGCAAGGTTCTATTATAACTATATGCATGCATATTTACATCTTTAATAATGATAAACTAAATGGTAGCAAGTGATGCATGAATACAACACTAATATACCAAACATGGGAATTATATATAAATAGAAGAGTTAAATTCAAAACAGAAACATACTGGTGTCACGTGTAATTCCAAAAAAGAAGCAAAAGGACAATGAATTCATGAATAAAACAAATAATAGTGAGGGCAATAAAGTGATGCAGCGATTCACAAATATCTCTATTGTAGATAGAATTAAAACCATTAATAACCAAACATACTGAATGATCATTGCAGTTATGAGAAAGGTAAATGTGATTTACTTTTTGAATACAATAGTAATTCAATTTAATTATGTATGAATTATTGTTAATGGAAAAATGGAACGTGGAAATTCATAAAATAATGATAGAATTGAAACAAACCTGGCCTTTGACCTTAAGATTGATGTGTGCGGAAGTATCATTAGGTTTTTTGTCTTCCTCACCAGACATCCTCGTTCTTCGTCTCTCTTTCGTAAATGTTAGGGTTTTTTTGTTCTTATCCTTTTCTCCTTTGCTTTTATGTTTTCAATTCGCGATACACTAATGGGCCATGATTTGGGATAGTGGGCCTGATAATATTGTAGTGTTATCAAAACATGGCAGACCATGTATTTATGCGCCTATGCTTCATTTTGTTCTAAAACTGGTAACTTTTCACTTCATTTTTTAGGATTGGGATTCACTTACTCCAAGAGTAAGTTTTTTAAACCTAATTCACATCTTAGCCATCAAATATAGGGAAATCCAATGGTTTAAATCTACCCACTAATTCAAATCATTTGATTTCTCTAGAATTAATGGCTAAGATATAGAGACTTACTCTTAAAGTCAATGTATCTCTCCTCCATTTTTTATTTATTTTCACATAGTTTGTGGACTAATCTCTTCATTCACATCAAAAGATACATTATGAATTGCTAACTTTTTAATCCTAATCATTCATACATAATTTTATGTCAACATTTATTATTCTCACAATTTTTATTAAGAACTGTTGTTCTCAATTGAGCTACTTTCACACACAAATAAATAAATATATATATATATATATATATCAACCGGTTGTTGTTTTTTCTTTCTATTTTGTTGGACATTTATTTCAAAGGAGTTTGATAATTAGCAATTGATTTTCTGTGGTCTCTGCAACCCCAAAGTGTCACTTACCCACTAAGTCACATGTTTTGTAGTTACCTCACAGTAATTCCAAACATTCATTTATGGGCATTTTCTCATGCCATGACAAATTTGCTGCCAGTGTCCAAATGACTCAGTATTGTTCTCATTGTTGAACAGGATGAACACATTCGGCATTATACCCAATATCCACATCTTAGATCTCATCTTGTAATTATAGTGTCCTCACACTGGATCAGGATTCTTTCCTATTCTATCATAACAATGATAGAGGGTGAGCTTGACACAACCATAAAGTTGTTACTTATTAACTAGGAAGTCACCTGTTCAAATCTTAGAAACAATCACTAACCTGCAAATTAAGGTTGCATACATCTACCTCCTTATACCCCAGTAAGTGTGAGTCTCATGCAATAAACCATCATTTTTTACACAAATTTCACCAATGTAATTATAGTTTGCCCCACCTCTTTTTTCTACTCATGTGTTTGCCAAATTCTGATACACAGAAAATACAATTCTCTTACTTCTTATAGTTAATTGTTATCTACTTGAACTATGCATTGCGCATTTGAGACTTGAGAGGAGCCAGGTTCACCATGGAGAATTTCTAAAACTCATTTTCCAATCATATGAAGAATCACAAGGGAAGATTAATACTATAGGACATGGCTAGATGTGTACTAGACATTATCTTTTATTTTGGTGTTTTAGAAGCCATATCAGGGGATACATCAAAGTCTTCTAAAAAATTTGCCACAAAGTTTGGCTACACAGCTTTAGAAGGTAATAACATAATAGAGATTTACAAAATATGAGATACCTGAGTTGGTAAGATGTATAATACCATGACAGGTTAATTGCTTATTGATAAACTTGGGAATTGGGATAAATGTTATAGTAGCACAAAACAAAATGGAAGAAGTTGAAAACATCAGAAAAGCAAGCTACCCCAAGCTGCTATAAATGCAAAGCCACCAATTGGAGCCAAGGTTGAATATTTTCTATTTTCAAGAAATGCGACAGTGTAACACCTGAAAAATTCAACATTTCCTTCAATATCATCAAGACTGAACATAGTTTGAAGATAATTCTTATTTTCTACCAATATTTTCTTAGTAAGAATTAGAGCATGCAATTCTAGAATAATGTTATATGATAATTTCTAAATGCAATTTTACAATAATGTTATCTGTCTCTTCCTTCTGGGTATCTCTTTCTTCCTTAGACTCTATTTCCTTCTTCCTCTTTACAGAAATAGATCAATGTTTACCTCCCTATAATTTCTAAATGAATCGCACACTCGTATAAACTGTGATTTTGGTATTAATTTTTACTGATTAGATTAGCCTCATAAAAAAAGAGTATCTTATATATGCACCAAATGCAAATTGCAGACTACAACCTAAGTGAATTGCTGAACATCCGACACAAGACACTTCAAATTGGCCAACAGGTTTAACATGGAATAGCTCAGGTTTCACTTTGATCCGTAATCTGCATATTTCTTGGGATGACTTGGATTCACCACTCACAATTTGTGAAACAAGGAGCATCAGAAATATAATGAATACGATGCCAAACAGCTGAATTATTTGGGTTGGAAATCAAATACCAGAGGTTTTTCTTTTCACCCAAGATCCACACTGAATACTCTTAAACGCGACTCACATCAGCCTTCTATGGTTCTACCTAAATAGACAACAAAACTTTGTTGAGGTACATAGTCATATCTTGCTGCATTGTTATCCATATCATATGAGCATTACTCTTTGAAGATAAGCTATGTCCTGGTAGTCCTCTGAAGCACATTGTTAACCTTCCACTAGGTTCATATCCCTGACTCTAGAGTTAGTCATTTCTTCTTTTGTCTAGTCATAGGGATCCTCCTATAGTAGGGCTAGTTCTCCCACAGGAGGTTGTGTCCATACACAAGAGTCAAGACTCGAATATGGGTCTTGTTTAAGGAGAAACAAACATGTACCGCTTATTGGTGTTGTTGGTAGTGCTTTTATTCATACAAGGAATTACACCTGGAGAGTTAATTCAGTACGAGCATTTATACCTGGTTCAATCGTTAATATAATCGATTCCTATCTTTTAGACTTCCCTTCATTGGACAAAATTATGTCGCAGATTTCATCAACATTAAAAGGTCTATTTGCGAGATGGTTTTTCGAGGCCTTTCACAATTATATTTCATGGTTCCCTAGCTCACACCTTCCCTCTATTCCCCTCCAAAAACTAAGTCGCAAACAGACTCCAAGAGTCGGGAAGGCAATTGTACCAAAATATAAAAGGTGAAGGTCATGTTAGACAGTCGACAACCACGTGGCAGCATAAAATTTTGTAGAATCTCTATGATATAAATCTTAACAAATGTTACGGCACTAAAAAAAATAAAAATATAAGCAACTTTGAAAAACAATTACTACTTATAACAGCATTTAGGTTTCAAAAATAAGCCTGCCAATAACTTAAAAGAAGAATAAACATTTTAAATAGTTATAATAGCAAAGGTGGAAGAAAAAAAATCACTTACGTCCCAGAGAAAGCCACAATCCCAGTTGTTAGAAGGCCTCCAAACTGCAGAAAGAGTGAAAAATGAAATAAAATAAAATTTGATACATTGATTTGAGTGAAATGATTTATTCAGAAACACATAGTATTAAGAGAAAAAAGTAATTACAATATTGGGACGTTTAGTGATAGGAGCAGCAAGTAATGCAGCAGTGTGAACCAAATGGTAAAGTGATGCTGTTTGCCAAACCTTGAAAGATGAAAGTAAAATAAAAAACAAATAAGAAACAAAGATTGATTATGATGGAATAGAAAAGGGTAAAGTTTAGAAAAAAGACATCTTTATAAGAAGGGTTTTGGGGTTTGAAGCCATGGGCACCATAGGAACCCAATCCAAGTGCAGCTACTCCTGTTTCAGTGAATAATAAGATATTTAATGTTAATTGAAGAAATGAATCAATAATGAATGAAGAATGAAGAGAAAATACCTGAAATTGCAGCTACTTTGTGCCACACTAGAGGATTCATTTCACTATTCTCTCACAAAACCCTTCTTTTACCAACCCTCGATAGCCATTACTGCCCAACTAAAGATTGTTTGTATAATGTACTAGGCTCACCATGGGTTGGGTAATTCTAAAATTATCTTTGATTTATAAAATAAAAGTTAAGAAGAGAAAAAATATATTTGTAATTAATAATGAAAATTACATGCATAAAACACAAAAGCATGAATCTCAAGATATTATTGTATTAGTTTCATTTTAAGGATAACAAAATACTCTACCCATAATAATAATTTATGGGTGAATATAAGTATCACTATACCCGCACCATATGTACTCACAAAATTATAAATTTATTTTTAATTAAATATTTTATATATAATAATTTTGTACTACATTATATATATATACATATATATATATATTTCTATCATTTAATAATAAATTTAAATTACCCATAGTATCTTATTATTCATCTAATAATTTTTTATATATTATAATTACAAAATATATAATTAAACATAAAATTGGAATGACATTGTATGAGTTTTATAATTTGTTGTTGGATCATTCTTTATTCTTATTTTATCATCATTGGTTCTTCAAGAAAAGTAACACAATCATGAATGATATGTTAACTGTGTATAAATATTTATACTAACACTGCATTTATATTGCATTCTACCTTTAAAATAGGTTGCATTTCATGTTAATCACACTTATAATATGACAAGTTACTAAAATTCTAAAAAAATAAGAGAAAAAATGTTGCACTTATGATGGTAAATGAGTTTTATATGGTGTTGCTCATCATCTATTATTTATGTTTTATCATTATTGACTTTTCAAAGTACATAATACAAATAAATGATAAATAATAAATCTTTACACTGACAATGTATAGATATTAACTCAAAAACAAACCAACAAATACAGGTTAATATCATTATTAATAATAATTATATTATTTTCTCTTTCTTTTTCTATCGTACCAAATAACTAAAAAGTCATCACATTTTCTATTCATTTTCCGATCTTAGCTTTCCTTTCTTGAACTTTTCTTTCCTCAATTTTTATTTTCTAAACCAAAAATAGTGTAATGTTGGTTGGATCGTGTTTTAAAATCCAGACTCGACCCTAAACCAGAAGCTAATCTAACTCCAAATGTAAACCGGACTTGTCTTTGAACCCGTCTTCGACCTAGACCTGATTAAATATAATGTATAACCTTTTAGATAAAATCTTCTTAATATATTACTTATTATTGTGAATATGTAATTTAACATATAAAATGATAAAAAATTAAAGATCAATGTTATTTTCGACTAAAGAGATGCTATTACTCTCTACACAATCGAATAGAGATACATACAAAAACATGATGAGTGAGTTATCATGAGTTAGATCGGACTCTCTCACACTCCCTTATACCGGAGAGGCCAGTATTGAAGATGAATCATTCCCCTCATTGAACGAGTATCCTGATTGAGTCATTAATTAGTATGAGCTTAATTACATTAATTGATATTGTACCGTAGCACCATAGAACAAATGAAGAGATATATCTACACTCATTGATGATGAACGGGTAGCAGCAAAGAAACAAAAATAGAATAACAAAAGGTTAGGCACATTATAAGGCCTAGTATGGGATAGGGCATAATCATGCATAACATATACAAATACAGACAATGCTCTATAGTACTATTTCTCATATTTTCTTTTTTTAATTCTAAAAATGGGAGAAGAAGAATTATTATTCCTTTGTTGCTGAGATGCATTGAAGGACTTCATAACCTTATCCTATTTATTATTCCAAGGCCAAACAGAACCTGGGATTCCCTTTTCACAAGCTATATAACTTGGTAGGGTATTTACCTCTTCAAACATGAAAATGGTATAGGAAAATGGTTCATGCTGGAAATATCAAACAACTCAACAAATATCTGATCTGAAACTCTTGCTTTAGAAGCTGCAAAACGCTGGTACTCGTCAAACACAGATGACAAGCACCATTTTTGCATTTTTCTATAGCATCCTACTAAACAACCTGTTCGGTGCTGCACATCGAAAGAAATTAAGGAAACAATGTTACAGAAGAACGATATGATTTATGATAGATCATTATCCATGTAGTAGTCGAACCCATTTAGTGGAACCAAATCTTATTGTTGTTGTTGTTGGTACATATTAAAAAATGGAAAAAAGAATAAGCTTAACTACCTTTCCCCGTTTGCAGTGAATAATAACTGGGTGGTTCCTGATATCTGCATTATTAATCACCAAAAGTTACTACTAGCAAAAGGAGTAGTTACTCAAACTGAAGTTAAGATAAAAGTGAAGAGTTTTAGCATACCAAGGAGAGCTCTTAGTGCTTCACAGATTGTGTCCTCTGGGATGTTTACAAAAGGCTCCTGTATGTACAAATTTAATAAAGTTAAGAACAATTTTGACATTATAAAAAACTTGCTATGCCAACAATATAAAAATTGTTCCATTTATAAATTAAGGAATGGAAGGTAAGGTAGATATCATAATCAATGATGGCATCGAAGATATCACATAATGTTGTTACCGTAACAAGTTCCAACACATAATACAAAAGGTGAGAAATACAGTTCAATTGTATTGGATATTCATTAATTTTTGTGCAAGATATCAAGACAAGGAACAAACACAATCAGTAACAATCAGACCCAACAGAGACCACCCAAAATGGAAAGATATCAAAGCCAGATGTGTTAGAATTCCATGATGATTAGTATGGGTGCAATCAATTGTGATTTTTGTCTAAAAAAATAAAATGAAAATATTCTTAGATCATGTCTCATACACTATCCATATCAATGAAAACATGTGTTAATCTATATATTCCAATATGTTTATGTGTGGTTAGTTCTCTCTAACAATTTCATACATTGTGATTCTCCGACTTGCCCATTGATAGTTGGTACAAGGAAGAGTGATTCTCAGAGGTACACGATCCACTTTTATTTATTTGATTATTCCAATCAATTAATTCTGACAAAATCAACTCGAAATAATACAATAAAAAATATAGATAGATGGGTAGATACCTTATGACTCTCAATCCCAAAGTGATAAAGCTTGATTCCATTTGACTTGAGGAACTCCAAGTTGACTTCTGGATATGGTTCAGGACACAGATATCTAAACAAAACCAAATAATGAATAGGAAAAGAATCATCATAAGTTAAAAAAAAGAATTGGGTTTGTATAAAAACAAAAGAGGGGTGATTGAGTAATGAGTAAATAAATATATAGCTATAAGTTTATACATGATGGAACGGAGAAAAAGGGTTTGAAGGAAGGAGAAGTTGACAGGTTCAGGGAAACCAGAACGGAAAATGCCATTATCAACCATTGCAAAATTGAGGGGTGGGATGAAGAAATCATCATCTTCTTCCACTTTGTTCTCATCTTGCACTTCAATATTCTTGTCCATCGATGTGTCCTGGACTTGAAGTTGGAGCTGTAGTTGTTCAACTTCTGATACTTGCATATCATATATGTCTAGTTGGAAACACAGATACAAAGGTAAGATGTTTTTGTTTTGTGATAAATAGGATCAAAGAAAATGCAAAGGAAGTGTTTTGATATATATATATAAGGAAAAGGGAAGGGTTGGGATCCAAGAGGATATTCCTTAAGTTGCTCCTCGTACTTTGTACTTGGTTACAAACTTTGCCTCTCGAAAATGTTGTTATGCCAGATATGTAGTCTGGTTATTGGGGTTGCAATGGCCACCATTACTTTCAAGAACCCTCATGCATATTAGTTAGAAAGTATGATTTCATTTACCTATTTAGCGTATATTGTTTTTGTTTTCACGTGGTATAATTTGTGCATGAGTTGTAAACATTAGTTACTTATAGGAGTATGGAAGGAAGTAGGTAATTTAGGTCAACAGAAACTAAAAAAAACGCAATTCCCTTTATAGATATATATAATATATAATACATAGTAGATATACATATTAGGGTTGCTACTAATTTTGTATATCTAAATTGTTGATCATCCAATAATTTATCAAATAATATAAATAATAAAAGTTCTCAATAGTTCCACTTAATATCATTTTAGTTTAAATAATTCAAACAATGAGAATTAATATTATTTCTTATTTTTTGATTAGCAAAAGACAACTTTTATGAAATTAGAATTAGGGTTACAACAAGTTCAAAAAAGGAAAGTACAAGATAAATGGAAAATCAAGATAGATGGGGAAGACAATCATAAGGATTAGAAGTTCAAATAGAATAAGGTTATGCATGCACGAGACTCCTTCCGTTGATCTAAAGCTAAGATTTCACCTTCACTGAATTCATGATATACTATATAGTAGACATGTTTGAGTTGAAGATGATGTCGCTAACCAAATTGGCCACGTTGCTTCTAGCCAAATAATGCTCCAGACTTTTCTTATAGTATGGTAAACTCTTATGCATGAGAAAACGATTAATAGGGGTCGGAAGGAAGTGCAATACTAAAATCCAACCAGCTCTAAATCATTTATCATATTTCATATGTTAACCTGCAAGTCATATTTATTATTGAGAATTCGTAGAATAATCCCACGATCTTTTATATATTTTTCCAGTAGTCATTCTACGTACTATTGCGTGTAATATAGTGTAATAAAGGTTTAGCAGACTGTTTTTCTTTTGTTCCCTGTATTAAAGTCAGAAATGTATTTCTCAATAAAGTCAACTCCTTAAAAAATATCAAAATTTTAATTAGGGTTCAGTTAATTTATTATTAATTTGGATAAAGTATGTTGTAGAAGAGGGTAAACAGAGTGTGAAGATTATAATAAACTTTCAAGGTCCATAGAAGATGTTCATGCTTAAGGCCCAAGCTTATGGAACTGATGGACCTGGTATGTTTGACTACATTTTCTAATATATATTTTTCAACTCTAAACATGTGCAGTTTGTCTTCTGTGTGCAAAATTTTGGAATAAGGTTATTCACTTATTCTTCTTAAGATGTTTTCTCATAAAAATGTGTAAATAATAAGCGTATGAGAACATGAATTAAAAAAAAATTATTCAAAAGTACTCAAGAAAAAACCTACTCAAAATTGTGTTGTACACTGAGCAGGTTAAGATAAAATATTAAAATGTAATCCATGAGTTTAATAAAGCTGGTGATAATCCATGTGTAATAAGTTAGTTAATTTATTTGTAATCAATTCATTCAATCAATGAAATATACATTCATTTTCTTACTCTTTATTTTTTAAATTTCCGTGCTATTTTGTTTTATAATATTCATTTTCTCTTCTGTCCAACCAACATATAAGGTTAGTATTCTCGCATTTAAAAATATTGTTTCTGTGGAGAACACTTATTACTATGAATATATTAGGTGTGATTTATTTTTGTACATTACATTATTATCTATAAACACACTTAAACACATCACAATCTCCCTAAGTATTACTACTATACATGTCCTTAGGTGATGATTGGTGAGAAAGTAGTTAACAGTTAAAATTATATTAATTAAAATTACTACTATCACAATCTCCACTTCCTTTCAAATATTCAATTAATTCTTATTGTGTCCTATTTCTCAACTTTCTAAATTAAAATTAAAATTCTAATTGCTTGGCATGTTTTCCAACTCCTAACATACAAGGAAATCCTATTTTAAAAAAATACTCTTTATTTTAAATATATTAATTTTGATTTTATTTAATACTGGAGTAGGATTAAGATTTTTGAAAAATATTTTTTCTACAAAATCAACTTACTATCACAAAACAAAATATCACTTTGTAAGCAATACTATTTTTTTATTATAGTATAGGAAGATTCATAAAGTTATTTTAGAATTATCATTTATATCCTTAAAATGTAAGAATTATTTATATTGTCAACTCATCATTTATTTATATTAATTTTATTTAAGAGTTAACTAACATAAATGATGAATAATGTATTAATATTATAATTTTTTTATATTGTTGGTGCGTATATGTGAAAATATATTGAGTCTTTTGGACAAATCTAGCTTATACCATTGGACTTTTAGTGTGTAGTTGTGACTTGTGAGCTTGTAGTTATAAAAGTAGTTAAAAACTTATAATTATATACATAGTTTATTAAATTATAATTGTTCGGTAAAACTAGTTGTGAAATTAGTTGAAATTCGTTAAGTGACTAAAAATAATATATAGTATTTATTTATTTACTATTTGTTTAGTTTTTACTAATTAAATTATAATTATTAATTAGAGTACTTAAATATGCAGAGATTAAATAAATAATAAAAATTTGGTAAAGTTATTGGTAATTCTATAACTATTTGTCTAATTGTCTACCTGGTAAATTAATAATAATTATTTTTTATAATAATTATAATCTATAATTATATATATTAAATTATTTATAATTGTTAGTATGTATTTTAGTTTGATATTGATAACTTTTAAATTTTTAAAACTCGCAAATGAATTATTGAAAGTTTTTGTGATTTATTGAAAAGTTACTCAAAGTAAATTTCTAAAAATTAGATTTTAAATACTACAAGTTTCATGCAACTTTCATTATGGGAATGACTCCGGTAATTATTAAGTAGGTCACAGTGTTACATACTGAGTAGAAATTTCAAGATGGCTTTGTTCAGAAAAAAAGAAGTGTTATTGTTGCTTATACAGTAAGTCTCCCTGTAGACCAAGGTGTATGTTGACCTAGTAATAGGACCATGACGTTTAAAATTTCATGATGATTTCACGAGGCTGTCGAATAATGAAACAGTAAAAGGTATTCAGTTTATGAACTGTGATTATATGTCCTGAAATTGTTATGTATATTTGTCATTGTCCAATAAAATTGCATCAAATATCATAAAATATTGGATTTTGATTTTATAATTTTTTTCTTTAATTAAATAACACATTTTAATTAGTCTGGGACACCATAGAAGATACAAATAGGGACAACTGATTTGCATCCTTCATTTATAGCACTCATCAATTAAGGCTTTAAAACCCACCCTGTCTCATACACCAGTCCTGAAATCCAAATTTGGTCAGTGTCTCAGTCATGCAGCAATGGCAACCAAATATTACAGTGCTTTTAATGATCTAGTAATTATTTATTATTTTTTGACAACTAATATTTATGCATTCTTTATTTAATACTAATAATTAAATGATATAAATAATTTATTGATATTATTTACTTTGTAAACATTTTATTAACATTAATATTGTACCTAAAATATATTTGATCCCATCTTTTATAAATAAATTTAACTAAATTAACACATATTAAGTACATCAATTAAATACTAAGTATTGTTTTGATTTAATAGAAAACATAAAAATTCATCATAATTATTATTCAGGGTGTGATATATGAGAAATTATTTTAACTGAAAGTCATATTAAAAACATATAAAGTTAATACTTTTATTAATAAAAAAATAAAATTAGAAGAACAAGTACTCCTAACATCTACTTATAGTTTATAGGTAACAACATAAATTAATGCAAGTCGATAAGTTTAACACACATTCTGCATATAATAAAAATAATAATGTATCTTCCTTTTCAAGACTCAAAAAATTTAATAAGTATACTTATACTTGAAATAAAAAATATTAACTTTTTTTATTATAATCCACACTAGATAGAGTATTAGAGTATCAACATATACTAAAACATATTAATTTTCAGTAGCTAGGTTTCTTTACTTGTAATGTCTTTGTTAGTTGAGTCGTTGGATGCAGAAGTTTTAGATTTCTATCAATTAGTCACATTATCCATGTTGTTGTGTTAGTTACTAGACATGTATAGAGCTAATTCAACTCTTAGTAACTCTCAAATTTGGTAACATAGTTGCTAGATATAGAGGTGTGTTAACTATTATTGTTGTTGCTGGACATAGAATTAAACTATTTTAATAAGTGCTTAATGAGCAAGACATTGACGATTAGTACATTTGAGGTGTTGCATTTGAACTGAATTTTACATGCATAGTTGCTAGACATAAATGTGTGATTTGTGAGTCATAGTTCTTCATCTTATGAATAAAGTTACTAGATAATGAATAATAAATAATAAATTTTAATCTCAACATTTTTATTCTAAATAATTTAATCAATTAGTTAACATTAGTGTAATCGAATAATTAACCAACTAAATCAATTAAAATCTATTGACAATAATAATCTTTGCTTGAAAAGTTAGTATATGAAGCAAGCCTTATTGATCAATTTACTGGTAAGCAGAAACCTGATTTGACATGGACCTTACAATGCTATGCAAGGTTCAATTATGAGACTGCCATGTAGAGTTATTATATAAGACGTGAGAATTAGGGTTCTGGGCTTTGCTTTGTGCGAATATATGGAAGTTTGCAGGCAAAGGGACAAAAGAGACATTCAGTAAAGTAGGACTGGTGGGGTTGATCCCTTTGTAGCTAAGTCCATAGGGTTTTGTTTATGTTCTTTCTCTGTCAATCAGAGTGGTAGGGAAGAAAATTAATAAAAATATATATAATAAGATGTGGATTTTCCTGTGCTAGGGACCTGCAATGGATCACAACCTTTTCATTTGGAATGAAATGACCAATGAAGTCACATTCGTAAATGTCGCTCAAGTCCAAGTCTGCCTCTCGCCTGAATGAGAGAATCATGCTTAAGTGAGAGTTCCAAGATTGTTGTCCAAACTCTCCATGAGTTTCTCGCTTGAGGGAGAGAATAAGGCTCAAGCGACACTTCCCTGGTTGATGTCCAAGCTATCTGTGGGTTTCTCGCCTGAGCGAGATGAGTGAGCTCAAACGACAGTTCCAGGATTAAAGTACAAGCTCTATGTGAGTTTCTCGTCCAAGCGGCATCTGTCGCCTAAGCGATACTGTGCGGATAAGCTTGCCTCTTTTGGTGTTGTTAATAGGATGTCTACCATAGGAATAGGCTTGCATTGGTTTACCTATTTATAGGTTAGGAACTTGTAATTCTTTTATAGATGTTCTTGGTTAATCTTTATAATATAAATATGGGGTGTAGTTACATCTTTGCTTTAAAAAAAATGAAGTCACATTTCTCATATTTTGTGATAATTCTTGTGTTATAGTGTTGTGGAATATTTAGTTTTTTTTTCTTAAGGAAAATTGACAAAAAAATCCTTAAATTTATGTGTTTTGCAAGTAAAGTCGTAAACTATTTTTCTTTATAATTACTCCTTAAACTTTAGCTATTTGTGAAATTGGTCTCTACATAGATACAATTTTAAAATTTATTATACTTCAGTCAATTAAAATGTTTTGACAAGCAAATTTGGAGATGGAGATTGCATGTTTCTATTCATGTCTCACTTTATATCTCAAGTTAATTAGAAAACACAATTCAATTAAAAAGAAAAATCATAAAAACAAAAATTAATATTTTATTATTTTATGAAATTTAATTGTCAAAAAAAATATGTGGATATGAAAATTCTGGGACCAGAGAATATGCTGGTCCCAAATTTGGTTCCTTAAACAACCGTTTGATTGGTAGTGGGAAGAAAATTAAATATACCCTGTGGTCCAATCCAATTACAAAGGACTGATGTTGTCTCCTAAATTTGAATTGGGATAAATGTTTGGTTCCTGGGTTCAATGTATTTTTTCTCCTAAATTTTAATACTAATTTGATGTATGATTTATTAATTATGAGAAATAATATGAATGTATTTATGTATGTTAGTCAAAATATTCCAAATATTTACACCATTTAATTATTTCTTAGTATATGTCCATAGCCTTAAATATCAATATTTAAGGAACAAAATAAGCATTACTTAATGTTCCAAATTTTCCATGATTTATTTGTGGAGGAATGAGAGAAAAAGTGGAAAGGATATATCTATCATAAATAATACACTACCATGTCATGAGTATTATAAAGAATTAGCTGCAAAGAATCATTATCCGAGTCTAGAGTTAGGTGACAAATGTAAATAATTTGATATTTATGAAAATATGGACCCCTTTCAGCAAAAATAGAAAATTAGCATCTTTACAAGTTGACAAACCTAAAACTATACTCTGCAGTTTGCTGATAGCTGCAAAGAATATGCTAAACTAGTACACCTAACATGGTGTGTTTTGTCTTATTTTTATTTTTACTAATAATTAGAAAGACACATTAATGTTACTTTATTTCATGTTTGCTATGTCTTGTAAAGTGAATAGGGAAAAGAATATTTTTTTTATTTACAATTTCACTTACAAACGTTTAAGAATTAAAGAAAGTGAATCAACTACAATATTGTTTATATTTATTTTCAAAACAGTAAAATTTATGGAAAATTTACTAGCATGGTGTAATTTGACTACACTATGCCAGCTTTAGTGTAGTGAAAAAATTAATTACGAAAGTGGTGTAACTTTTTGATTGTCGTGGATGGGAACCACGACATAGTAGTCGTATTCCACGTATGCGAGATTCATGGGTGAGGTAAGTCGCATTTGAGGAATGCGAAATTGTTGTCGCATTGTTAAAATGTGACATCCCTTAAATCCCTAAAACAGTAGCGTGTTTTTGTTAGAATGAGAAATTGGTGTTGATGCCATTTTTGATGTGTTGTAGTTTTTTTTATTTTTGTGTTTTATGTTTTGTTTTATTAGTATTGAATATTTGTAATATAAAACTAAATAATAATAGTTGATAATCAAAGTTAAAATTTTACTTAAAGTGCAAAGTGAGTACATATTCATAATAGAAAACGAAATAAAAAACATAACAAATCTATTTCATAATGGCGTTGATGAGATGATGTGCCACATGGTGGTGGTCTTCTCCTTCGAGGTGGTTGGACTCTTAAGCTTGGTTGTGTTGGTTGTCTTGTTCCACCTCTGACTAATTGGGGTACCTCTTCATCCTCCTCGTCATCATCTTCATCATCCACTTGTGTCGGCATTGTAGGTTGATAGTATTGTTGAGAGTTGAATGCCGACAAGAGTGTAGTAGAAGTCGTTCCAAACATAGTTGGTAATGATTCTTCATAATGTGATGAAGATCCGAATTGATGAGAGATTGAATAATCACTTAATGCTCCAAAACTTTGAAACTGAAATGTTTGTTGTTAAGGAACAGGTGTTTGTTGAGTAAATGCCTGCGGATGAGTATCCATTTGAGTTTGACTCTCAAACGGTTGCTGAAACTCAGGTGCAACTGACATATCAAATTGATTAGTCGGAGGAGCTTGATAGTTGCTGTCGGAGAAGGCTGTTGGAAGCAGTTTAGCGAATGCATCCATCATCTCATTGCACTGCAAGTAAACGCCATGTATTGTTTGCATCGGGTTGTCATGAACGTTTGATGGAGCACATTGATCTCAAATTGATCTAATGAAATTATACTGCAAAAAAAATTAATGTAAGAACATGAATCTAAATATTAAGAAAAAATAAAAGATGTTACCGATCCAGATGAATATGCTCCGTCGGGAGATATGTACTTTCTTGTCCTTTGTAGGTACCACTGCATGTACTGTGAGTAGTGATGCAAAAGTTGTACACTGGGCAAACCATTCATAACATAGTATTCCCGATGATTCCATATTTGGATCCATTGATCATGCTTTTGTTGCCAGTTGTAGTCATTCTTCCCTCGAAGATCCATTTTGTGTTGTTTTTGCACGTTGATTGGATCCTGAGGGATTGGTTGTTGTAAACTAAATTGTGTCATAACTCGATCAGCATCATGCCACTCTACTATTGCAAAACATATAAGTGGCACGCGTGATCGAGCCATATCTGGTATCTGACCCATAAAGTCGAAATTTTGATATGGGGTCCAGACAAACTAATCAATATATAAAGATAAGTTAGAAAATATTTAAATAAATAAATAATATTAGAATAAAAAGTATTAGTAAAATATAATGTGACTACCTGATCTATACGCAAGCGATCCAACATTGATCGTATTATGTTGGTTGCATGACCAAGAATATTTGTCGTGACTAAATGTTGGGACCACCTATTCATGTAATAATAAAAAAATGTAATTATAAATTAAATTTAATAATAAAATAAATGTAATTAAATGAATGTAATAGAAAAATAAATTTACCTTCTAACTAATGGAAATAGGAATGTGGTGGGGACGTTCAATCTTGGTGCAAGCATTGGGATGCGGTCGTACGCCCACGACTGTAATAATAACAAACATCCACCAATTTCAATTTGACGGCTAATCAAGGCTGCACGACAAAGACCTCGATAAAGACACGCCAAAACCGCAGATCCCCAACTATATTGGTAGGTTTCAGATAAATCCTCTAACAATAGGAGATACATCAAGTGGACTCGTGACCCTGATGTATTCGACATTAGAAATCCACCAATCATCCTCAGATGAATGCACGTGCATGTTGATTGATTACAATCTCAGTAGCATCGTCTGAGAGTTGTTGAAATGTGGAGTCCAAGCAACTCATTTGAATCTGTTGTCCAACAATTTGTCTTTCATTTGGAACCGCACCCAACAAGTTATGACAGACAACATTCCAATCCATGTTTGTTGGTCCAGTGACAACATCCCCATCAATGGGCAATCCGAGTTGATAAGCCACATCCTCTAGAGTAACCGTGCATTCTCCAATGGGTAAGTGGAAAGTGTGCATCTCCGACCTCCAGCGCTCAACCAAAGCAGTAATCAGATGGTTGTTGATTTCAACACTTCCAATGTCTAAGATCTTCCCAAATGCGGTGTTACGAATGACTTGTAACACCGGTTCAGCATGTACTTGTGGCCATAAGTTATACCTAGCCCTAAAGGTAACCTCTCCGCCATTCCATATGGTTGTGGAAACATGATCATCTTGAAGATTAAGTAGGAAAGGAATGATAGGGCCGGGAACAATGTGATCCATATTTTGGAAGAAATTTGGAGTAATTCGGTTTATAAGAATTCGGTTTTAGGGAAGAATTGTGGAAGAATTTTGGAGTGATTCGGTCAAGGGGAAGGGTTTCTATTTATAAAGTTGAATGTCGTGGACCGGGTCCACGACTTTCTAGGTTTCTGTGCCCTAATCTACATTGAAGTCGTAGCTGTTACCTAGCCTGCGCAAAAGTCGTGGATCCCATCCATGACATCCGTTCAGTTTCAGACGGTTCAGGCGGCTGATGCAAGAATCGAAGAGGTATATTAATTATATATAATAATTATATTATTTATTTATTTTAATTATATTATTTATTTTAATTATATTATTTATATTATGTATATTATTTATTTTAATTATATTAACTATAATTATTTTTAATGACGTTGAAGTCGCAGAGTCTTGTGCCAATGTCGTGGACCCCGTCCATGACTTCTGTACGGAACCCTAAGTTTCAGGTGGTTGACGTTGAAGTCGCAAAACCCCGCTCGAACATCGTGGACCCTGTCCACGACATTCGTACGAAACCTTTCAGTTTCAGGAGGCTGAGGGCAAAAAAAAGGAGTATTAATTATTTTATTAATTATTACCATTAATTATTACTATTAATTATTACTACTAATTTTTACTATTAATTTTTACTACTAAAAATACTTGAACTAATAAAATTAAAATACTTCATTCACTAAAAATATATTACATCATAGTTTAATGTCTTGAACTTTCACCTATTTCACTATTTTTGAATGGACATGTCTTCCTATTGTGCCCTTCAGTTCTACACAAGCCACATTTTTTATTTTTTTCCGTTGCACAATCGTCCATCTCGTTGTGAATGCGTGATGTTTTCGGTCTTCCAGTTCGACTTCTTCGCATAAGTGGATTAGGAATGAACATTGGACCAGAATAATCAGGCCAATATTCTTCATTACCAATCGGTTCAAACTCACGTCCATACACCTTCAATAAGTTATCCAACCGATATATTGGTGAAATGAATTGGCGGTAATCTAAATTCAATGATGAACATGTGGCAATGACATGAGAGTCTGACAATCTAAGTAATTGAAATTCTCCACATTCACACCAGTATTGGTTTAGTCTTACTGTGTATACCTTCGAATGTCGACTACCGTCTCTACCAGGAACCTCAACCACAAAGACTCCCGACTCCCTTGAAAAACTCAGAATTGTTTAACATGTGGCTTTACGGTTATTTTCATTTAACACCCTAGTCAATTCCTCACAATATATATGACCTGTCATTATCATACTTGTTGCTTCATTTCTATGGTGAAGAAACCATGAATTCAGTCTATGATATGTTGCTTGTACAAGGGAAGTGATAGGCAAAGCTCTTGATCCTTTCAAAACACCATCAACACACTCTGTTAGGTTAGTCGTCATATGCTCATAATGTCTCCCTTCATCATATGATTGTGTCCATTTTTCTTTTGGGATGCTGTCTAACCAAGCTGCTGCTCTTGGATTTTTTTGACGCAAATCATCAAGCATACGCTCAAAACGGGGCTGCATCAACTCATATCCTACAACATATACATCAAATTTAACATTAACTACATAATATGACATAATATAAATAACTTTAAGGTCAAATTTAACATTAACTACATACCCATTTGAATAACTTTTTTTCTTTAAGGTCACCATCTTTGAACTCTTTATTGAAATTGCTTGTAACATGACGAATACAATATACTGAATGTGCATTACACCATTGAGGAAGCTCAGTACGAAGTGCACCTAACAAACTTGTACCTCTATCTGATATTATATATATATTCGGTTGTGGGGTAACATACATATGAACATTGTAGAAAAACAACTCCCATGCTGCTTTAGTTTCTCCTTCGACAATGGCAAATGCAACATGAAATATTCGTCTATTACCATCTTGCGAAATTGCAATTAACAAAGTTCCAGTATATTTTCCGGTCAAGAATGTCCCATCCACTTGAAGGATCGTTTTTCAAAATCCAAACCCTTCAATACAAGGCTTGAAAGCCCAAAAAACTCTGTCAAGAATTAAACTACTACTGTCATCATGACGAGATGCTGCGTATCTTACAATTGTACCAGGTGCATAACACTGGACATTGTTAAACCAACGAGGTAACTCCTTGTAAGATCCCTCCCAATCACCATAAATTTGTGACATAGCAATTTGTTTAGCTGTCCAAGCCTTTCTATACGTTACTGTATAACCAAAACGAGTGATAATTTCTTTTACTAATGCTTTAACTGGTATACCGGGATCTTCTGATACTAAGTGAATAATACAATTTGCAATGAATGATGAATTTAATTTCATGTGATCTTGAGAAATACTAGTGGATACACATGTGTGTGTTTCATTAATTTTTCTAATCTCCCATAAATCTCGCTTTCCATTAAGTGATGCCCTAATTCTCCATTGACATCCACTACCAAAATATTTACACTGTCCGACATATCTATCCGGTCTAGACTCTACAACAATGTAGTCAACAAAATTCTTAATATGAAACTGTTTTATAACATTTATTGTTGCATCCTTTGATTCAAATTGCATGCCAATAAACAGTTCATTATCAAAATCATTACTTAAATTATTTTTCTATTTTGAATATCTTGTCCAGCAGCTAAATCAATGGTAACGAAAAATGATGAAGGAGTACCGCATGCTATGTTAGCTACTTCATTACTACCAAGCTCCAAATCTTCATCATCATCACAACATAGCTCAATGTCTTTATCATCATTAAATTCGTTGACAATATCTCTAATAATCACCATCTACATATGAGTATAAACAAAGTATAAGATAAAAACATGGATACAAAAAATGTTGAAGAAAACTAGAAAATGTGCAAAGATACATACCTTAATGAATCTGTGAATATAGTCTCGGATGATGGAGATATATATATGAAGGGATGTCGCATTCTAACAATGGGACACCAATCTCGCATGCCACAAATGTGACTTACCCCCCATGAATCTCGCATACGAGGAATGTGACTCCTGTCAGTTTGTCGCATGCTTGGAATGTGACAAACAGATTGTCTTGGTCCCCATCCACGACAATCAAAAAGTTACACCATTTTCGTAATTAATTTTTTCACTACACTAAAGCTGACATAGTGTAGTCAAACTACATCATGCCAGTAAATTTTCCTAAAAAATTTATAGGATAGAGAGTTTGAGAATATGCACAAAGTTGTAGCTAAAAGGGAATATGGGACAACTAGAAGGCAGTGAAATGAGTGAACCTGATGATAGTCCAAGTACACAATTAATGAAACCAAACAAACAAATTCACGGTTCAAAATGAAACCAAATCCTTTTGCAATTTGGGCAGCAAGAATGTCAGTGAGGCCAATGAACCTGACATTATAATTTAATAGGGTAGAGGGTACTCAGTTCATTTTTTTGAATCCAAAGAATAAAAACTCTCATTATCCTTTGTCATGATACCTAGAAAGGGACACATCAACCCTAATATACGTGCAGGTAATCATCATTTATTTTCACTGCCTCTGATTCATGCCTTTTATTACATTTTATTTTACTTCCCTCTCATTTTTCATTGCTTAATGGTCCATGCTAAGTCCTTGTAACACTGCAGGCCAGTTTTCTTTATATATATCTGCACTCTCTCTTACATTTCATGGCACTACTCAAAGTGAAGGTGAAATCTGAAAGACTCTCTATCTAGTTCTTCATTATCCCTGTGCTCTTTGTCATGGCACTTCAAGTTGAAGGTTACAAGATTGAAGAACAAATCGAAGTGTGGTAAATGTTATGGCGATATCTCTCCTGAGCTTATTCTTCTTACATTCTTCTTTTATCTTTTTTAACTTTATGAATAATGTTTAAGTTTTCTTGACCTTGCAAGTCCAAAACTTTAATAATCAAGGGTCAATATTACTTAACATGTCTAAAGAAAGAAGATAACATGTAATAGTTTTGTTAAACTACTTAAGAAGCTAAATATCATGTACTATCCTTCCTCTAGAGCTTCATAGTTTATTTACATCTAATGTGTCATTGGTAAAAGAAATGTATTCAGGTTTTCAAAGCTTGATGCTCCTACTGTATGCAATGGATTATGCCTTATGAATTTGTTTCTTTTAGAAGCCTTACAAATATATATTTTTAATCATTTTATCCTTAACTCGGATTGAATATGATGTCTGCTAGAAGGAGAGGGTGCATTACCACCATTCACTGTGAACTAACTCACTGAAGTTTATTATTCTCACTGATTTTGAGGTACTGCGTTGAGAGCTGCTACTCTTGTTAATATATCAATGATTTTTTGAAAAAGAAAAAATTGTATTAAAACGAGTATGCACCCAATACAAAAGAGATCAAGAAATCAACTGTATAGAACATAGTGTTATAAAAAGTTTTGGAGGAAGAGAGAACCGTGATTTATTGGAGTAGCCGAGTAATAAAAAAGGAAGATTTTGACTATGAACTTCACAGATGTGCTGAGAGTTTTTGCTACTTGCAACATCCCACTAATTTTGGAGACTTCAGATCCTCTACTATCAGATAGAAATGAGGACATGTGAAATAAATAAGCTGGAATAAGCTGATTTCTGTAAAGTCGGAAATAGATTTTCTGTGGTGTCTAGGAGTTAGCTTATAATCTCTTTTCAAGCATTTAAAACAAAATTTCGTGAAGTAATTCTTATGGGTTGACTTCTATCCATCCATTTTAATTCAAAGAATGTCACTAGTTAAGCATTTAGCCAACAACTTGCTCATTGTAATGCTTTCACTGGTTATAGCTTATAATCTCTCATTGTAATGCTTTTTGGGAAGTCTGTATTACCTACTATGCTTGTTGTGTGTCTAAGTTGTTATTATTGTGTCTCATGTCCAGAATCTTCAGGCTTATGCTTTGTTTTAGTTATGCATTTGCTTGGAACTATATTTTTAATTTAAGTTTATGCAGTGTGACTCTTTTCCTATGTGTAGAGTACATTTTAAATTTAAGTTCCAAGTGAACATATTTGTTGTTTTTGTTCAATTTGTGCTTCTAGATTTTTTTTTTTGATAAGTGAACTTTTTTATTAAAGAGAAACTAAAATACAATCACTAAAATTAATATACAATAGAAGAACGAATGTTCTTCTGGAATTAGTGTCGTAAATTTTACTATCAAGTGACATGACATGAATTCAATGTCAAATTTGCTTTGAACTTTATAGGTTATTCATTTAGATATGGCACTTTGTTATTTTGATAAGTCATGGGTTAACCTCACGCTTTTAAGTATTTTGATAAGTCATGGGTTAACCTCATTGCAACCACACAGTCCATTTCAATCACACCAAACCAAACCAAACCATAAATATAAAAATTCATTTTAATTGTTGGAATTGAAGCTAAGATTGAGCAAGGATAATAACAACACCAACAATAGCTGCATCAACAACTAAAGGCATAGATAGCAACATTCAACAACACTTTAATTAATTGCTTCTCAATATTAATTTGAATTTGAATTTGAAGATAGAAATGCTATAGAGAACTTGAATTTGTACAAGGCTTTAGTCTTTGAAATCATCTTAGTTCAAACACAGAATTAAAGAAAACCAGATTTAGCTATGTTGAGACTCAACATTTTTGTAGCTAAAATATCATAAACAAGAAGGGAAATGAGTGATTAAAATCATAGAAACTAGATTCGCTCGTTTGGTAGGGAATCGTGCATTGGTTCACACTGCTTTTGCAAACCAATACTTCTTGATTCGCATATTGATACTCAACCCTAATAAATACATCATCTTCTTCATCCATAGGCTTCAAGCTATCATAGCTCCACTCTTGCATCTCCAACCACATATGATAACAAGGCCGATAACCCTAGCAAAAACATAAACATAAATGGGAAAGAGAAAAAATGACTCAACAAAGGGGAGATGGAGAAAAGAAACCCTAAAAGCTAAACGAGTCTCTTTATTAAATGAGCTTGTTTATTTATGTATTTCAATAAAAGTAAATGTGCTTATTTATTAAGTTAATTATCTTTAAAAAATTAAAATTTGCCAAGTGTCCATTTATGGAAAAAAATGCACCAACTAAAATGTGTCACAAAATTAGCTATCATATTCAACTGAGTATGCTCAATAACATACCATGTATTTGATAGATAACATATTATGCTCAATAACATACCATGTATTTGATAGATAACATATTATGCTCAATAACATACCATGTATTTGATAGATAACATATTATGTACCATACATCAAAGGGTATCTACAATTATGATTTAATAATTTTATATGAGATAACATATTATGTACCATACATCAAAGGGTATCTACAATTATGATTTAATAATTTTATATGAAATGACAAATATACCTTTCAATTTTCTTTCTCTAATTGTTGGTTTTAACAACTAGTAACATACATAAGTAACTCTTTTAGATATAAAAAATGTTAATAAAAAACAATTGAAAATATAATAAAATTTACAATTTAAAATTATAACCTTTATTTTTAATTCATAATAAAACATTTTTGCCACTGTTTTATTTATTTATGAGTATTCCAGTCTTTTGAAGTATAACATCATCTTTCTATTATCACTTTCTATCTAACCAAACAAAAGAGTATGAGGAGAAAATATGTCTTTCTCTTCGTTTTCTTTCATTCTTCTCTTATACCAAACATTACAAAAATACTATATTTTTCTTCTTTCTCTTTCTCCTTAGTCGTTTTCTCATCTATTTCTCTCTTCTTATTTTCTTTTTGCAACCAAATGAATAATTAAATATTTTGACCCGCCATTTTTATTTAATAATTAAATATTTAAATAGAATTAAACTATATTTATATAAAATTTTAAATATTGACAAATATTAAATAGTTGAATGAAATATAATAAATATAATTGTCTTAGATTCTTTTAACTAATAAAAACCATTTTTTTTATAAGTGATATGTTTTTTTAAAGTAATAATAATAAACAATTAATTGATAATTATGTTATAACTTAATTAAATATTTTATTTTTTACTTATTGTAATTATTTATTTTTAATCAAATTATGTTAATGGAATTTAAATAGTTTGATCTATTGACACTTATAGTCTCTTTCTTTCTTTTCAAATATGAAAATTGGTTTATGACTAGTATTGTCTCGTTGCTATCAATTTCATTTTTCTCTTAAATAAATTATTTATAAGTATTTTAAACAAAATATTTTAATAGAATTTAAATAGTTCGGTCTATGACTCATGTTGTTTCTTACTTTCTGCTCAAAGTGGAATGTTGGTTCTACGATCAATGTTGTCTCTTTATAATTAATTTCATTTTTAAAACATTATTTTTAAATATCTTCTTTAAATTTTTAATTATTATCATGAAATTGAATAGCCCAACCTACAAGTTATGCACTCTATTCATTAATGATTAAAGGAGAAAGCCGGTCTACGATCAATATCATCTCAATTATGTTTTTATCTTAAATAAATTATTTATAATAAGTTTTAAAAACATTTTCGTAATGAAATTTGAATAGTTTGATTGTTTGCTATTAGTTCCATTTTATCAAATTAAATTCATCATATTTAAATTAACTTTAACTCAGAACTACGTAACATTGATTTCTCTATTGTATATATGAATATTTCGTTTTAGTAATTACTTTTTAATATAATAAATTAAGGGTATAATAAAGTTCATGTAATTAGTGATGATAACGTTTTAATACATGCAGACGAAATGCTAATTATATCGTTGATATGTAATCTATCTTAGAGCTCATAGCTTTTGTTCAAATCACATACTATTAAAGTTTTCTATGCTTTAATTATAAATAATGTAGTGGCATCTCCAAATAGAAAACTAAAATTGAGTTCCTCATCTACATAAATCACACAATCAGTCTTCAAACAAAAATTGGATCACAATAACGAGTATTTGTTAATTAATTTTTACACCATCAGTTTGAAAAAGTAGAAATTGAAATTCTGATTGATTACTCTAACTAGAAATTGAAATTCTGATTAATTACTCTAACTACCACTCTCATACAATTTCAATGATTAACACCAAGGTAATAATGTATTACCAGAATAGAGAAATCATAAAATTGTGGTTATATTTTGTTGATAATGCAAATCAACATTTTAATCATCATTTGTGTGATTCCTTTAACTAGTTTTAGGTGAGTACAATACACAAGTCTGTTAATTATCTTTAATAATATTATTTTTTGCCGACCAAAAAAAAAAATACACAAGTCTGTAAGTTTTTATCATTTAATTTCTAATATTTTTAAAATACACAATTGACATATTGATAATAAATAATAAATTTTATTTTAAACAAATATAATATTATTTTTTCATAGAAACCAATTTTTAATTTTAAAAGTTATTTATTTTAGGAGAAATAATTTAAATTTAAGTAACAAGAATATAAAATATTACCTTTATGGTCAAAATTTATATTAATTGCTCATTATCCTAATTTCTATTTTTGTTTTTAAAGATAGAAGATATACCTGTCAAAACGGGCTACCCGGATGGGTTCGGGCTAGCCCGCTTTTGATTCGGGCTAAAACGGGTAGGGCTAAAAAGCCCGGTTATATTTTATGTTGCTAAAAATGAGGCCCAAACCCGCCCAAAGCGGGCTGCGGCGGGCCGACCCGGATTATTTTATTATTTACACCAATGCAAAAAACTGATGCTTTTAATATGTTGTAATCGATTACGAGTATATTGTAATCGATTACAACATATTAAAAGCATCAGTTTTGCTGTTTTTTAAACAGTGTAATCGATTACCAGAATTGTGTAATCGATTACACTGTGTGAAAAACAGCAAAACTGATGCTTTTAAAGTATTGTAATCGATTGCAAGTATATTGTAATCGATTACGAGTATATTGTAATCGATTACATCATGTAAAATGCACAGGTCTGATTTGTTTATCAGCATGTAATCGATTACCAGGATTGTGTAATCGATTACACTGTTTAAAAAACAGCAAAAACTAATGCTTTTCATATGTTGTAATCGATTACGAATATATCGTAATCGATTACATCATGTAGAAAATGAGTAGACAATGGTCCGAACCCGAACGGGTAAGCCCGGCCCGAGCCCGAATTTATTGTGGCCCAGACGGGCCGGACTAAAAAGTCCGGTTTAACTAAAATACTCAAACTTTAGTACCCAAGCCCTATACTTTTTCGGGCCTTGGCGGGCCGGCCCGCTATACCCGGTCATTTTGACAGGTGTAATAGAAGAGGTAACATAGATATCCTCTAAGAATGAATAGGAACTTTGATAATTCTCTAACTTTGTTCTAAAAGAGAAAAATATTATTCTGAGAAAAAAATACAAAATTATATAATAAAGTGATTGGTTTATACAAAAATTTAGTTCTTCTATAACTAATAATCAAATTGCTGCATATTTTGAAAATAAAAAAGTGACTTCATTTCTCACATAAATTCAATTCGTACTCATTAATATATTATGGACCTATGATAATGTTTGACAAAATACACAACCCCATTCATCGTATTGATCCTTGGATGGCATATTAACACATGACATTAATTTTTATAACCGTCCATATCAGTGTTAGTAATACCGTACTGGTCATCAAATCGATAGAGGTATTGGTACAGTGATAAAGTGGTTTAACCGATGGTTCATTAATTAAACTGCATACCGATAAAGTTAGATATACATATATAATATATTAACATTAATGTTGAAAACTCAATAAAAAACAATTATTATTTTTATTTTCATTAAAAAAAATTAAATAAAAATCGACCGGTATGACCGGTACGGTTCAATTGAAAACCGGCTGATATGACCGGTTTTTACCAATTTTGGCCGGTTTTTACCGGTATAATTGCATGCCCGGTATAATTATTGTATCATACTGATATTAGGATTGGTTCAACAGCCAACACAAAACAATTTTAATAACTATGGTCCAAATATCAATTATTTTGTTAATAAAATGATTTAAAATCATTAAACACCCTTTCCTCCCTCATATTAAGTCATTGAAACCAATTAATGATGATCTGATATTTTTTTTAGACACGATACTATAATATTTTTTTGGGTACACGATACAATATAATATATTAAGAGTTTCCAGATTTCATCTTTTTTGGTACTGTTATTCTTATTAATATTTATTCTTCTTGATATAATTAGGAGAATTATTAAGGCAACTTAATTATTATAAAGATATGTAACCTTTAGGAGTTGGGATTTGAGCGTCAAAAATTAAAGGAAAATGCAACCTTCAATATACATATATTCATTTAATTTCAATGAAATTATAGTTTTAGTATTAAAATGAAAATAATTTCCATTAATGGAAAAGATCCTAATACAACATTTCCTTTCTCATTCATAACTGTCTCCATATAAACATTGCTTAGTAATATATCATTTGTAAGTCTACTTAAGATTTTCCTTACTACTAACGCTGATTAATTGTTTTCTTCTTAACTACTTAAATAATTATATTTAAAGCAAGATCGTGGATAATTATTCTAACCTTAAAAAACGTGAATAAATACTAGTGCTGCTTGTTGTGGCAATAACAGATCATCACTTTACTGGTTTCTCGTGGAGAGTAATCCAAAAAAAGCAAAGGTAATTTCATCATTCATTTAGTTATGCCATAACTTCAAAATTGTGTACAGCATAATGCAACTCTTGTCATAAGAAATGTCCATATTACTATTGCGTAAGGACTAGGGATAAGGAAAGACCATGGCATATACGTATAAAATTTCTTTGGCCCTCATATAAAGCAAGATTATGTTCTTCTACTTATAAATACTTGCATGTTATATATACACCATTCTAATACACAGTTCATGTTTAACGGTTGGAACAGACTTAGCAGCAACCATGAAGTTCCTCTCTGTGATCTCTCTTTGCTTCCTTCTCTGTCTTTGTGTTCATAGGTATTCAAATATATCATTCATATATATATATAGCCTTGATCCATATAATGTCTTGCTTTATTTTCAACTGCATAAATTATATATTTCTGTTAAATAGTTAGATTAAAATACATTAATTTCATGAGAAAAGTTAGTTTTCTCAATTTATTTCCTATTAATTAATAAAACCGTTTAATTTGTTTAGATCAATATATAAATTTGAAAGAGATAATGACTTTTTTTACTCCCTGATTGTTTATTTCAGTGTGTCTTCTCAAAATGCTAACACTCCTCCAAGAGGTTGGAATTCATATGATTCCTTTAGCTGGATAATTACTGAAGAAGAATATTTACAGAATGCTCAAATAATTTCAGACCAGCTCCTTTCGCAATATGGATATGAGGTGTAGTACTCCTTAATCATAAACTACAACTACAATTCATTTGAATATATATGTTAATGTAATATATAGATAATATAAATTAACTCTATGTTTTGAAACCATATAGTATGCTGTGGTGGATTACCTTTGGTATAGGAATTTAAATGGTGATAGTAATTCTCGTGGAAATGATCTCATTGATGAATGGGGAAGAATGCACCCTGACCCAGAAAGGTGGCCTTCTTCAAGAGGATGGAATGGGTTCAAAAATGTAGCTGATAAAGTTCATGGCATGGGTTTAAAGTTTGGTATTCATCTTATGGCTGGGATTAGTACACAAGCATATGATGCCGATACACTTATACTAGACACTTCAACGGTATCGCTTCTTCTTACTCCTATCATATTGAAATTAGCATTTGATTATTGTGTAGCTAATTTCCAATTTAAATTTCATCCATAATAGGAAATAAAATATGCATATTTATGGAAAACATTATAAATTTGGACGGTATAGTTTGGCCACAAAATATCCCTTTGGTGTAGTTTTTTTAGGACTTTAAAGGAAATATGCAACTTTACCTTGGGTCATAGATTTCAGATTTTTTTTTTAATTTTTTTTTTATGTTAAAAACTTAAAATGAACCTTTCCGATAAAATCTTAAAATGTTATATCAAAAGAGAATTTTGAGATCAAATTACACGACATGTGTAAAGATTCTAAAAATTAATTAATAAATTATTTATATAAATAAATTATAATTTATTATACATTAATATATGCATGATTTATAATATATATATATATATATATATATCTGAAATTAGCTTTTATTTTATTTTATCCTTACTAATAAATTATATTTTCAACTTTCAGATTATCATTAATTATAAAATTTAGTAAATTTATTGAGTTAAAAAATGCGGGCTCATGCATGTGAAAATGTTTGTATATATAAAATAAAAGATATAGTTTAAAGTAATACTAATCAAAATATTTAAACATTTATAGTACTACCAACGATACATTAATCTAGTGATATAAGATTTCACTAAATTCTCAAATAGATTAAAATGTTAAAGATTTAATTCCTTTCATATTGAGTGAAATAATACTATTGGTTATAAAAAACAGTTAGATTATGTACCTTTTATAAAAATTTCTATCCATTTCAAAACTATATAATTTTTTTTCAAAAGGGGCAATATAATTTTTTTTGTTAACCATATAAATTTTTTTTTTGTTTTTAAATGAAAGAAAATGTAAAATCATTGTTTTGGTATGGCAAATTATAAATCGTCATAAACATTCTCCTAAAGATTAATTTATAAGCAATAAATATCACTTTCCGGTTTAATGATTTTTAGCATAAATTGTGAAGTAGATATCATTATTCTTTATTGTGCAAGTAGGGAAACCCCAAATTTTCTCATTTGTCCAATTGATATTCCATTTTGGGAGGCATATGATCTCTATGAATAATCACATAACACCTAACCATTATAAACTTTTGATACCCATGTTATGTTATGTTGTTATTAGTCATAATTGTAAACTGCATTAGAGTTCGAAATGAAGTTGGATAATAATTTGTTTGACTTCAAACTCGACTTTAAGTTCATTAAACTATTTGATTCGACTTGTTAGCTCAACATAATTTGATTCATTAAAAGTTCGTTAAGTGTTTAGTTTAACTCATTAACTTAATTGGCTAGTTTCACTAGCTTGAGTGATAATTATTTATTTAAAATATATAAAATTATAAATAAATATACATTCACATATATATAAATATATATATAATCAAGTCATCTCATAACTCATCGAATTTAACTATACTTAACTCAAGTTCAACCGGTCTATTTAACAAATTTAATTTTTAGTTAAAGTTCAATTCGTTCATAAACTAATTTTATCGAACTACATAATGAGTCTAGTTTTAAACGAATGTTGAGCTAATTCAGTTGATTTTCAATTATACTTACAATATAACTCCTATTTTTTTCTTTCTTTCTTCCCTACGTCAGAAGGCATAATAAACTCATTATGAAGAAAAAAAACAAACATTTTCACTCCCCCTTATCATTTTTATTTTATATTGGTCTACTATGTGATCAACAAATTTTGTTGAACTTTGTTCATTCTTTCTTGCAACTTGCTAGGGAAAAGCTTATGAAGAATGTGGTAAAGTGCAGCATGTAAAAGACATAGCAATCCCGGATAGGGCTTGTAAATGGATGAGTAATGGTTTCATGGCTTTAAATGTCACATCAGGAGCTGGAAAAGCCTTTTTGAGATCTATCTATGAGTTGTATATTTCATGGGGAGTTGATTTCGGTACTGTCATAATATTATATATATATATATATATATATATATCATATCCTAGATTTTATTTTGTACATCCAACATCATATTTATATGGATTTTTTGCATTCCTTGTAGTCAAACTTGACTGTGTGTTCGGAGAGGACTTGGATTTCGAAGAAATAACTTATGTATCACAGGTATAACGCAATTTCTTCTTAGTTTTTATCATTGTCATTTCAAAGGAGGAAATTTAACGTTTGATTTGAGTGTAGATTCTGAAGGACCATAAACCCTCCATAGTATTTTCTTTGTCTCCTGGAGTAAGTGCAACACCAAACATGGCTAAGACTATCAATGGACTAGTTAACATGTACCGTGTAACAGGAGATGATTGGGATCAATGGTCACAAGTTGTAACTCATTTTGATGTAGCAAGGTGACTATTTAGATTATATTACATTTTACTTTAAAACATGTATCAACCCAACTTGTGTTATTATGCCTCTAAATTATACATATGATTCATTTAATTTTTCTTGTAGGGATTATGCTGCAGCTAAGTTAACAGGAGCACAAGGTCTAAACGGATATTCGTGGCCTGATTTGGATATGCTACCATTTGGATGGCTAACTGATCCAGGTTATGATAATAAATTACTATTTGTTCTTTAATTTTGTGAACCCATTTCTTTACCCTCAAACTTTTAGTCTAAGAAGAATATATAGATGACAAATTTCTTTTTATATTTTATCCCCTCTTTTTTCTCAATAGCTGCCAAAGAAGGTCCACACAGGTCTACTAATCTTAATCTAGTAGAGCAACAAACTCAGGTATATATGTATAACCATACAAGTGAATATAATTACTACTTTGCCACACATATATTAATATATTCTGAGTGATTTTTTATTCTTATTTCACAGATGACTTTGTGGTGTATGGCGAAATCCCCCATTATGTATGGAGGGGATCTTCGTAACCTTGATTCATGGACAAAAGATGGTGTTATCACAAATCCTACCCTACTGTTTATAAACTCTAACAGCACAGACAATACAGAGGCATGTGAACCATTTCTCTTATTTTTTGGAAGAATATTGTATATTCAATTAATCATCCAAGGAAACAAAATTGTGATCTTATACAAAAGTTTATTTAGTACTGGTCATTCTTGACATAGTTGCTATTTTTTGTTATTAATAATGTAGGTTTTTTAAGTCTTAGATTGGTATCATAACATCTCTGTTGTTTTCACAGTTTACTGCTAACACAACATTAAACAATGTCAAGATTAAAGGACGGATTATGGATAATGTCCAAGGTGAAAATCTGTAGGAGATAAGTTATTCTTATGCGGAATGATTCAATAGCATTTGCTTGTTTTCTTGATCTACTTCTTTTTCTTTCCTTCCTTAATAATGCAAATTTAACATATTCATGTAGCTGAAGGTTCTAGTAATGGAATTCGAGCTTGGATAGCAACAGGACATAATGGTGGTCAGACACCAGAGGGTATGATACAAACTTAGAATAGTTAACCAGCTCCTATTTTCTTTTTTCTAATTAGAAATTGTTCATTATAGTAACCATATAATAGAGAGTTAATCTTGGCACAAGAACTACCTTATAACTATTTTTTATTTTTTTTAATTTGTTGTGGGTGAGATTTAATTTTTTAATTTGAGAGGAATCTAATGATAAACCCACAACCTTATTCATTTTATTTTTTAAACATTTCACCATCATCATTAAACTACCTTATGATTCTTATATATTTATGTAAAATTTATAAGTGTTATATAGGGAATATAAAAAGTTAGTAAGAGAATGTAAGAACTTCATTTGATATTAGTGAAAGTTATTGTTAAAACATGCTGCAATTTTCTAGAAAGATCTAGAATGATGGTAATGCCACAATTTTCTAGAAACATCTTGAAGGTTGAAGAAGAAGAATTGCATCTCTAGAATATTCTACAAAGTTGTAGTAAATACTATAAAGCAATAGATTTAAAATAACAAGTAGTATAGTTCTAGAATTATCTAGAAACATTGAGACAATGTAGGGTAGAAATGTATGGAATTTTCTAGTCCTATGTGTTGTAGAAAGCCTATAAATAGGCATTCACCCTTCATTTGAAATGCAATGCATGAATTGTAGCCAAAACCTCCAAGCTATCTAAATCAATTTTAAAGCCTTGTTAATATCACTATATCTACTATCTTTTATCAAATACTATCAGTGGCATCAGAGCTACGTTTCGGTCATACACAGGGCGTAGAATATCACTTTATACCTATTGAGCTATGGCTAGCACTATTCAATCATCATCAATTCCTATTCCAATTTTCTCTGGAGAAAACTATGATTTTTGGAGCACAAAAATGACTACTTTCTTCCGGTCTCAAGATTTATGGGACATTGTAGAAGAAGGATTCACTACTCCAGAGACTACTTTAACTCTTACTGCGGCTCAGAAAAAGGAGTTGAAGGAGAATGTGCAAAAAGACGCAAAGGCATTATTTATTCTACAACAAGCCTTGGCAGAAACTATCTTTCCAAGAATAATGGGAGCTACAAGTGCCAAAGAAGCATGGGATACACTAAAGGAGGAGTTTCATGGCAGTGATAAGGTACGAACCATTAAACTTCAAACTCTTAGACGTGAGTTTGAATTACTTAAAATGAGAGAGTCTGAGAATATAAAAGACTATTACTCTAAAATAAAAGGAATAGTCAATCAAATGAAAGCTTATGGGGAAAATATTCTTGACAAAAGAATTGTTGAGAAAATTCTAATTTCTATTCCCCAAAAATATGACTCAATAGTTACTGCAATTGAGCAAACCAAAGATATGTCTAGTCTATCGGTGACAGAGTTAATGGGTTCACTAGAAGCTTATGAGCAAAGATTGAGTAGGCATGATGAAGGTTCACTAGAAAATGCTTTTCAATCAAAGCTCCGGCTAAGGTCTCAGAATAAAGATTATGAAAGAATAAATAATAATGGCGCAGAACATTCTAGAAACAAAGATATTTCTAGAAATTTCTTTAGAAGTAAGGAGTTTTCTAAAGATCTCTCTAAAAACAATCAAAACAAATATCCTCCATGCGGAATTTGCAAGAGATCAGACCATTCAGAAAAATATTGTTGGCATCGAGGAAAGACACAATGCCAATATTGCAAAAGATTCGGGCACTCGGAGCAAAACTGTCGCAACAAAAATAATCATCAGGCCAATTTCACTGAAGAGTGTGAACATGACCAACAACTATTCTATGCCAACCAAGTCTCTAGTCGTAATAAAGAAGAAAATTGGTATCTGGATAGTGGTTGTAGTAACCACATGGCTAAGGACGGGAGCATTTTCAGAGATATTGATGAGTCCATCAAGGTACAAGTTCGATTGGGGAATGGCACCATTGTGGAGTCCAAAGGCAAAGGCACTGTCATGGTGGAGACACAGTCAAGTACGCGACTTATCAAAGATGTCTTATTAGTTCCCAATCTTAAAGAGAATCTCTTGAGTATTGGCCAAATGATGGAGAAAGGCTACTCTCTCCACTTTGAGGGAGATACATGCAATATATATGACAACAATAGAAAGCTTGAAATAGCTCAAGTTAAAATGGAGAAAAGAAATAGAAGTTTTCCAATAACTTGGAAATATGCTACTAATATTGCCATGAAGGTGCAAGTTGATGAATCATGGCTATGGCATCGAAGATTTGGCCATCTAAACAATCATGCCTTAAAGATATTATATCAGAAAAGAATGATGAGAGATCTTCCATGCATCCAAGATAATGAAGGAGCATGTGAAGGATGTCTACTTGGGAAGCAACACAGACTACCATTTTCAAGTGGGAAATCTTGGAGAGCAAAACGCTTGTTGGAGCTTATACACACTGATGTATGTGGACCAATGAGGACGCCATCACTCACTAACAACAGGTACTTCATCCTTTTCATTGATGATTTCTCTAGAATGACGTGGGTCTACTTTATGAAAGAAAAATCAGATGTGTTTGGAATATTCAAGAAGTTCAAGGCCTTCGTTGAGAAGCAAAGCGGGAAACATATAAAAGTACTCAGAAGTGATCGTGGCAAAGAGTACAACTCCCGTGAGTTTGATAAATTTTGTGAGGATGAAGGCATAGAGCGTCAACTCACAGTCGCATACACTCCACAACAAAATGGGGTGTCTGAAAGGAAAAACCGCACAGTTATGGAGATGGCTAGATCGATGCTCAAGGAGAAAGGTTTGCCAAATACTTTTTGGGCTGAAGCAGTTTACACAGCTGTCTATATAATGAACAGGTGTCCAACAAAGGCAGTCGAAGGTAAAACTCCTATAGAAGCTTGAAGCGGTAGAAAGCCATCAGCTAAACATCTAAGAGTATTTGGATCCATCTGTTACATACATGTCCCAAAAGAAAAGAGACACAAACTAGAAGACAAGACGATAAGAGGCATCTTCTTGGGATATAGCACACAGTCAAAAGGCTATCGGATATACAATATAGAAACGAAGAAACTTATCATCAGTCGAGATGTTCAAGTAGATGAAAGTACATCTTGGAATTGGAATGAAGGAAAGGTTGAGCGACACAACATATCCATACTCACACAACAACCACAAGTAACAAGAGAAGTAGAAGAAGCGGAAGAAGATCCAGGTACGCCGACTACACTCCCAAATGAACTATCTTCACCAGAATCTTCTCCTAGACGAGTAAGATCTTTGGTAGATATATATGAGACATGCAACTTGGCCATAGTTGAACCTGGAAGCTTTGAAGAAGCATCAAGGCAAGAAGTATGGGTCAAGGCAATGGAAGAAGAGATAAAAATGATCGAGAAAAACAACACGTGGGAACTAGTAGACTGTCCAAAAGATAAGGACGTCATTGGAGTAAAATGGGTCTATAAAATAAAGCTCAATCCAGATGGCAGTATACAAAAGCACAAAGCAAGACTAGTAGCTAAGGGCTACACTCAACAACCAGGAATTGACTATAATGAGACATTTGCACCAGTTGCTCGTCTAGACACTATAAGAGCTCTAATAGCTCTTGCAGCAGAAAAAGGATGGAGCATTTACCAGCTAGATGTCAAGTCTGCATTCCTCAATGGAGTACTTCAAGAAGAGATCTATGTGGAACAGCCACAGGGATTCATGAGCAAGGGCAATGAAAGCAAAGTGTTACGGCTGAAGAAGGCTCTATACGGCTTGAAGCAAGCTCCTCGAGCATGGTACAGTAGAATTGATCAGTATTTCATCGACAAAGGTTTCAGAAGGAGTAAGAGTGAACTTACACTATACATTAAAACCCAAGGTCAGTATGATACTCTAATAGTTTCCTTGTATGTAGATGATCTTATATACACTGGAAACAACATAAAGATGATAATAGAGTTCAAAGAAGACATGATGAAGACATTTGAGATGACAGACTTAAGCTTAATGTACTATTTCATCGGAATTGAGGTAAATCAAACAAAAGAATGGATATTCATCTCACAAAAGAAATACACAGAAGAACTACTAAAGAAGTTCAAGATGTCTGAATGCAAACCAGTTGCTACTCCGCTCGTGACTAATGAGAAGCTACAAAAGGACGATGGATCTCCACAGGCAGATGCATCTCTCTACAGGAGTTTGATTGTGAGTCTTCTATATCTCACTGCTACTCGACCTGATATCATGTATGCCACAAGTTTGCTATCAAGATTCATGCAAAGCCCAAGTCAAATCCACTTTGGAGTTGGAAAAAGAATACTCAGGTACTTGCAAGGAACAAAAGAGTTCGGTATATGGTATAAATCCAACACCAACTCAAGATTGCACGGCTACACTGACAGTGATTGGGCCGGTTCAATGGATGACACGAAAAGCACATCAGGTTATGCCTTCTCACTTGGATCAGGAATATTCTCTTGGGCATCTAAGAAGCAAGCAATTATTGCACAATCAACAGCAGAAGCTGAGTATGTAGCAGCTGCAGAGACCACCAACCAAGCTATATGGCTTAGACGAATAGTCAATGATATGGGAGACCAAGAGACAGAGCCTACGACAATCTATTGTGACAACAAATCGGCGATAGCGATTGCAAAGAATCCAGTCCATCACAACAGGACAAAACATATCGCAATTAAATATCATATTGTCAGAGAAGCAAGTGAGAATAAAGAAATAAGGCTCGAGTACTGCAAGACCGAAGATCAAATTGCAGACATATTTACTAAGGCATTACCAAGACCGAAGTTCGAGCAACTACGATCGTTGCTAGGAGTCACAAAAAATTGCATCAAGGAGGAGTGTTAAAACATGCTGCAATTTTCTAGAAAGATCTAGAATGATGGTAATGCCACAATTCTCTAGAAACATCTTGAAGGTTGAAGAAGAGGAATTGCATCTCTAGAATATTCTACAAAGTTGTAGTAAATACTATAAGGCAATAGATTTAAAATAACAAGTAGTATAGTTCTAGAATTATCTAGAAACATTGAGACAATGTAGGGTAGAAATGTATGGAATTTTCTAGTCCTAGGTGTTGTAGAAAGCCTATAAATAGGCATTCACCCTTCATTTGAAATGCAATGCATGAATTGTAGCCAAAACCTCCAAGCTATCTAAATCAATTCTAAAGCCTTGTTAATATCACTATATCTACTATCTTTTATCAAATACTATCAGTTATCTAATTCTTATATTCAAATAACTTAAAAAACTTATCACTGAGAAATTGAGGATGCACTAACATAACATGGCATAATAATAGTAGTGTTCTCTAACTCTATTGTACTGTTGATTTTGGTTTCAGGGCAGGATATCTACATTGCTTTTTTCAATCTAAATGACGTGGCCACAACCATATATGCGAAGGTTGATGACTTGGCTAGGGCACTTCCGGGTAAAAAACTGAGAGGTCTTGAAGGAAGGGAAGTATGGAGTTTGAACAACGTACTATTAAATGATGTGTTGTCAGCGGAAGTGGCAGCACACGGGTGTGCACTATTTGTCTTCGATTATTGAATGACACTCAAATCTGTATAATTTGGATAATTATTCATATGTGATTTGGAGAAATGATAGTATATGTTTGTTATGCATCAGCAGACTAACAAACTTATCAATTGCTTACTAATTGTACAACCTCTGAATTAAATTAACTTAGCCAACAAAGGATTGTGACTAGGGAATAAATGTTGATAATTCTCATCTTGGTCAATAATAAGCATTTGAGTAAATAAAAACGCTTCACTATGGAATTTCCAAAAAGTGTGTGCTAGGTAAACTAGCTGCACAGTATATCATAAAATATGCAAAGAAACCACCAAATTGTTTGCATTGAGTAATGGTACTGGCATGAGAGCACTTGATGCTGACTAATTCATATTTCTGAGTCAAACAAGGAACAAAATCAAGCATGCATGATTCTTAGTTTTCTAAAGAATATTGATACTTAAAATTTGTCTGAACTAATTATTACTTCAATTAATTAAATTAACATTTGGAGAATAAATTTCCTTAGTCAATCAAGTTTGAAATGTATAATAATCAACAAATTGAAAGAGATAAGTAAGTGGAAGAGATGAAATACCATCCAACATCACAAGGGCTTGACTAGCTTGGAAGTTGGAACCTTTTGATGTCTAATCTGTATCTGATGATGAGTCTTTTGATTCACACTTTATCAATGAAACAACAAATGGTTTCTGAAGTTCACTATATGGCAGATGTCTATTGATATGAAGTATTCAAGATGTATTAGTAGTAGCACATGAAAATGATAAAACCATGCTAAATTCAACTTTTGTTTTAGTCCAGAGACCCTAAGTTTCCTTTCTAAAACAGAATAAGGTAGCATAGGAGGAGATTGGAGTTGGATATTTGTATTATGCATTTCTGCATAGGGTAGAGGTGTCAAAATGGGCTACCCGTGCGGGTTCGGGCTAAACCGAGTCGGGTTAAAAAGCCTGAATACAATTTATGTATATGAAAATGTAGCCCAAACCCGCCCTAAGCGGGTTTCGAGTTGTGGCGGGCCGGCCCGCATAATATTAAAAAAAAAAAAAAATTTTAACGTATTTAATGTATTTAATATATATATATATATAACATTTGATATTAATGCATAACTTTTTTAACACAATTGTTATACCCAATGCAACCAAACTTATAGATATAATGTCATGTGTTTAAGTTAAGACGTGATGTCAAATCTACGTATATGATTCATAACATAACTAATTTATTAAATATCTTATTGTTATTAGACTCTCAACCTCCAACACAATATAATTTGTAACTTCACTTCAATATAATAAATGGATACACTAACAAATAATATCACTTTGGTTTGTAGTAATGATAGTATAGACTCAAATTCAGAATGAAGTCTATGTGTCAAATTATAACCATCATCATAATAATTCTTTACTTTGTTATAGATATCTTTTGTATATTTTTTACCAACATTTTCATTATGAACTGTTATGTTAAATTTGGTTGTGTGAAATTCTCTATAGTAAACAATTAAGTTGTGATTCGTTGTAAAAGTTATTTTATTTATTATGTTTTTGTTGTATAAGTTAAATCTAATTAAATATACAATTAGGAAAATAAAAATGGAATATATATGGTTTAATGTTCTCATTTAATTTGATACATTATTTTGCTAATGTGCTTAAAAGGATATTAAACAAAATAAGAAAAATAATATAATGTTTAACTTTATAACATTATTGTAATTTATAAATATTTAAGTTATAGAAATTGCTCTATTTTTTATTCAAAGTTCATAACACAATATTTATCATCTATTATCTATTTTTTATTATAAGTTATTTTGTAAAATAATTTTCATTTTAAGCTTATTACCAAACCAAATGTTCAAAAAAAAAGTTTTAAAATAAATAAAAAACAGGTAGCCCGAGCTCACTCGGGTAAGCCCGGCCCGAGTCCAGCTTTAATATAGCTCGGTCGGGCCAGGCTAAAAAGTCCGGATTCACTAAAAAATGTCAAATATGATACATAAGCCTTACAAAACTCCGGGTTGTGGCGGGCCGGTCCACACAGGCCCACCCATTTTGACAGCTCTAGCCTAAGGCATAGAAAGATAATATAAAGATATTGTGAAAGTTGTTCACCATTATTAAGTCATAAGGGGAGATTAAAGGCTGGTATAATTTTTTATTTAAAGGGATATTGCAATCCCATTTTCGGTTGGAAATCGGCTCTATAATTTTAGAAGAGGTGAAATCGATTTCGACATCTCCAAAATGATTTGAAGTTGCTATTATGTTTTTGTGTAGTTAAAATGTACAAAACTCTTATGTCTAATTGGATAAAATGATCATTTGAACAAGAGTTCTGAGCTTGAGATCGTTGGTTAAGGATTGAGAAATGTATTAGTACCTCATTTGTTCTTAATAAAATGATATCTTCACTAATTACATAAACATTTATACCCTTTAAAAAATTTAATTACTAAAACAAAATAATTTATTTTTTATTCTTGCATCTCACAATAATTCATTTTGTTCTTATATATCCATATATGTAATAGGAAAATAAAAATAGTTGTCACAATAGTTATCGCACCCTAATTTTCTATTATGTAATTGTGGATAATATGATTTGGTCTTTTATAGTCAACTCAATTGGTAAAACAATAAAATGTGAGGGTCAAGTTCAAATCCTATAGTGCCCTCCAACCCTTTCTTATTCATTTTGGGGAGGGATCCACTTACTCCAAAAAACACTTACTCTTCATCTTAGCCATCCAATCTTGAAAAATTCAATGGTTTAAATGTACTCACCAATTCAAACCATTGGATTTCCAAGAATGAATGGTCATGATGTGGAGTAAGTGTTTTTCCACTTACTCTTGGAGTAAGTGGATCCCTCCCCATCATTTTTTATATAAAATTGATCATTTAATGGTATAATTGTGCTTTCACATGTTAACATAACCATTTTTCTCCTATTTCCCAATGGTTGCACAAATTGGGTCCAAAATTGAACCGAATCATTTCTCATTGTTATGTTTCATTTTTTGGGGTCATATATATAACAAATGCACATTCCAATTGGGGTTGAGATTCTTATGCTGAAACGTGAGACCCAAAATAATTTAAAGATAAAAAAAAACTTCAACTGAAAATCTATTCCGTTAATTTTTTTAAATGTTACATATCTCAATACTGGACCTTCCAGTACAACATATGATATTGAAGGGTCCAGTACAGACATAGATAATGACACGTGACATTGAAACTTTTTTAACAATGTAGATTTTAAATTGTTTTTAATTAAAGTTTTTTTAATCTTCAAACCATTATGAGTCTTACATTCCAGTACTAGACTGTCCAGTACCAAAGAAGATTATAACCGGTGAATGAATATGGAGAATGGTATATATCAACTATCAAATTTAATTTTATGGCAATTTCAACATAGGACCTAATGCAACTGATCGACCTCCCTATTTTACCATTACCATGGCAGTTGCTATCTTACAAGAATCATTGCATGAGACCTATACCTAGTAAAATCCGAAAAAATATACTCAATTTATCTTTACAAACGAAAATATTGTTTTACCAAGGGTTATATGACCTGAAAAGTAAAATCAAAGTTGTCCACCAAGATATGAAGTCTAGTAACATATTGATTGATGATAAATCAAACCGGTCAATGTACTAGTATAGTGGTACCGTGGTTCAACCGGTGATTCAGTAATTAAATTGCATGCCGGTTAAACCGGATATACATGCTTATATTTATATATATGTAAACCTATAACAAAAAAGTTCAAAGAGGGAGATATTCAAATTTATAATTCATATTCATAATCTACTCCAAATTCACATAAACAAACAACATTAAGTCTTTAACAAATCAAAGTCTAAAGTGCAAAACATATATCAATCCAAAAGTATCACTTAACAAAAATAAAATATAAATGAATGACACAAGTTTACAAATCAATTGGGATTCTTGGAAAGACTAACTTTATGAATAAATAAAATAAAGGCTATTACCTAATAATTGTTCTAAAAAGATAAGCCAATAAACCACTTGTGATATCTTAACCCATTAGAACAGAATTGCAACCAAGATAACAAACTGATTACAATATCTAAAGTTTTAACTTAAACTTAACCCAATTGGAAAACAATTTGGAGATGAAAATGATACTCCCACACCTCTTTTTGAGGCATAGGAGGTGCATGGGGGAAGAAATATGAGAAAAGTAAATTAAAAGTGAATGGTATGTGATTTTTTGGAGGAGAAAGGAGTTTGTGAAGAAATGGTTTTGTGCATTGTGTGGGGTTTGTGAAGAGGGAGATAAGGTTTGTGAAGAAATGTATGCAATTTGTGAAGAAAGTTAGAAAGGGGTATACTAATTTGGGGTTCAATTTTTTTAAAAAAAATAGGTCGGTTCAATCATATTTCGATCGGTTCACCGGTTTTTGCCCCGGTTCACCGGTTTTCCACTGGTTTGCACCGACTTTGATGCTTGCCCGGTATAATAGCTGTACCGTATCTGTTATGGGTCCGATTCACTGGTTTACCAGTTGAACCGGCTGGTACGGTCCAGATTTTACTTCATTGGAATAATTTACAAACACTAGATGAATGAGAACATTTGAGTATGGATGGAAACAGAAACACTGCTTTTTTTTTTCACAAAGTCACTAAGATTAGACAAGTTTCTAAGGCTTTGTCTACTATTAGAGATGGTGATAATATCCTGACTAACCAAGCAGAGATTGCTCAACACATTTTGGCATATTTCGCTCAGCTTTATGCCTCTCATAATGATGCTAGACCTTCACACTTAATTCGAGATGTCATTCCTTCTTTAGTTTCTGAGGAAGATAATTGTATGCTGCCTAAGCTTCCTTCTGTGGAAGAAATGAAGATTGTTGTTTTTGATTTCAGTGGTGATGGCACTACAACAAACTTTGTATTTAGTGGAGGTTTTTTTTGCGTTTAGTGGAGGTTTTAGAAAACCCCTGATATTGATAATTTTGTAATGGTTTATTAGTGGAGGTTAAATGGAGGTTTTTAACCTCCACTATTTGAGTAGGTTTTTAACCTCCACTATTTGAGGACGTTTTTGCATCATTTATTATGGAGGTTGTAAACCTCCACTATTTGAGGAGGTTTTTGCATAATTTATTATGGAGGTTGTAAACCTCCACTATTTGAGGAGGTTTTTGCATCATTTAATATAGAGGTTGTAAACCTCCACAATATGATTTTATAGGATTTTAACCTCAATTTAATTTCAAATTTTTTACAACATTAATCTCATTAATTTATAATTATTATTTAAATATACAATACTAAATACAAATATTCTTAATAAAATAAAATGAATTGGTAAGAAATCAAGGATGAACTTAGTATTAAGAAACATTAATCAAAATCCAAAATATATTGAGTTCTTAAAGAGAAATATCATCCCTAACCCTATTATTTGGTATCTAAAGAGAAATATCATCTCATCCTACTACTGCCAAAATGGGATAGGGAAGTAGCCATTCATTTTGTTCACAAAAGGACAGCCCAGTGTTCTAAATTGCGTTCCGCAATACATAATGCGGACGCAACAATGCGGATGCAGACGGCTTAAAATTAAAATTAAGGAGGTTATTTGGCTTGCTCCTTTGCCTAATTGGATTAAAATTAACTCTGATGGGGCTACTAAAGGTGCTCCTGGTCTTGCTGGTGGAGGAAGCATTTTCAGAGATCACAATGGGGATTACTTGGGAGGGTTTGCGGATTTTTTTGGCATCAAGGATGCTTTATTTGTAGAGCTTCAGGCTGCATTGAAGGCTACCCAAATTGCTCATCAAAAAGGTTGGAGGAATATTTGTCTAGAGTGTGACTCGATTTTGGTGGTGAACATTTTCAAAGGGCAAGGAGTTATCCCTTGGAGGTTAACAAACTCTTGGCACATGTGTTTGGGGTATTTAGCTTCAACGAACTTCAAGGTTTCCCATATTTATGGGGAAGTTAATGCTTGTGCAGATAGTTTAGCATCCTTTGGTGTTTGTTCTCAAATGTATTCTTGGTGGGATTTTGTTCCTGGGTTTATTTTTGATGATTTCAACCGTAATAGGCTTGGGTTACCAAATTATAGGTGCTCTTTCATGTAATGTGATTCCTCTTTTCTAATAATATTGGTCCTGGTTGGTTAGTAAAAGAGTATATTATGAAAATTGTACTATCTTTTATCTTTCACCTTATACACAATTATTTATTATGCATAATTTATTATTTTGTTGCTGTCTTGGAAAATATAAAGTAATAAACAATATTAAAGAGAGTAAAATTATAATTTTAGAATTTTTTAAAAATGAAGAAAAATAACTAATTATTTACCTATAATTTAATTGAAAATATGTTATAATAAATATGGGATGAGGTAACATTAGTAACGGTTACATATGAGTGTAATAGCCACTTTGACATTTTTGCTTGTATACTTGTATGGGACATTTGGGACTAATAGTTTAAGTTAAAAGTTTGGGCAAGTAGTGATGAGTCCATTGATGACATTTTAATCCAAGGCATCCTCTCCTTGACGTTTGGCACTTCCAAGCTCAATGAACCTAAGTTGTTGTCTATTCATTGGACAAGTGAAATAATAAAAATGAAAACTCTAAAATTTTAAGATTATTAAATAGGTTTTTTTAGTATGTTACTAGTAATAGCTAATGTTTTACTAACTTTAAAATATATAACTTTCATGGCTTTTAACATTAATACTAATTTGATACAGATTTATTTTCTTCACAGACTTATTCACACATTCTTTTAACTTTCTGTAAGATTTTTCTACTATTTTTCTCGTTTGATCTACTTATTTTACTCTTTGTCACAAGTCAACATTTTATCTACATTTATCATAATTTCTCCATGTTTAATTTTTCACATGTAAATTATTAAAAAATTGAAGAACTCATGGACTTTTCTAACATTTTTCTCCATTCACTCACAAGTTAACATTTTGTCTATATTTATTCACAAACTAAAGAAATCAAGTGTAAGACTTTTCTAACATTTTTTCTCTCCCCTTCATCCTTCATTTTACTTTTTGTCACAAGTTGATTTTTTGTCTATCTTCCTCACAACTTCTTCATGTTTAATTTTTTATAGGTAATTTTTTCACAAAATGAAGAACTCGTGGATAAGATTTTTCTAACATTATTCTCTCACTCATTTTATTTCTTTTTTCATAAGTTAACATTTGTCTACTTTCTTCCCAACATTTTCATGTTTATTTCTCTCACTTCATGTTTATTTTTCATGTCCCTTCAATCACTCATCTTATTTTTGTCACAAATTAACATTTTTGTCTATATTTCTCACAACTTCTCATGTTTAAGTTTTCATATGTAAATTTTTATTTTCTTCGATAACCTTTTATATGTCATTCAGTTTTATCATTTCAAATTGTTTTATTTTTTATTTTATAATTTTGTACTATACTAATTTGTGTTGATACCAATTGCTAATATTTCAATCTCACGCCTTAATTTGGATATTTGTTTGAAATCGAATTAGACTTCGTCATAATATTAAGATAATGTTTGGATTAGTATTGAAACAATGTAATTGATACATTGATAGGATGGATAAAAAATTACAGGTTATAATTTCTTTAATTCAATCAATTATACTATTTATTTATAATTACTTAAAAAGGTATAAATTTGTAATAATGTAGGATAATAAAAAAAGAAAGATTTGTGTGGAGAGACAATCAATAAAATTTTAACAACACATTAAAAATTTAATTCTAATTAAAATTTAGTAAAAAAAGAAGAAGCATCAATACACTTATTCCAAATATGACATGCTATATAATTCTGCATAGGGTAAGTAGGATCCGGCCTACCAGCTCACCCAGTTTGGGTCTCATCGGGTCTAGAGTTGGGTTAGATTTCAAAATTAGATTAGACAATATTTAAGTTCGAGTAGGGGATAAGTATGACATGTCTTGTGGTCACTCACTTATCATGTTTGTATGAGTGTTTATTCAAATGTTTATTGAGTAATGACATTTTGATCGAAAGTACCAATGATCATCTATTTTTTCATTATATAAATGATTAATAATATATATATATATCATTTGATATGTCAAATTACATTTCATAATAATAAGCAAAATATTGAGAAAACTTTATCTAAAAAAATATGCATTATATTTAATCGGGTTTAGGGTCAAGTTCGGGTTGAAAGGTTATCATAGTCGGTATTTGGGTCGAGTTAGCTTTGGATTTATGATATTCAGGTTCGGGAGTCAGTTACAGATTAGGGAATGTATTAGCATCCTATCCGCCAACTTTAAGCGGTACCTCTCACTAAGTTATATGGCATATTTTATACTTTTAAAATTATTTGGTTTATTTAATTAATTATTAGAGGGACGAAATTTATTTATTTTTTGTTGTATCTGACAAGGTGAAACATTGGTCCTACATATCCCTATTAGGGGAATCGAGACTACATAGTTCTTTAGTTGAAAAATAATTGTTGGTTGTGTAGTTTAAATTGGGAAAGAAACGACGTAGCGTGACCCTCCAAATGATGAGTTGAGAGAAAGAAGTCGTAATGGGCAAAAATTCCTCCATCCTTGATGTATTTGATAATTTTTAGATTTTTCGTAAAAATGTTGTATTTCATATTTATTTATAAAAATGTTTTTTTTCGTTTATTGGATATTAATTTGATTAAAAATGTATTTTATTGATTTTAAGAATTAATCAAGTGAAAAGAAGCAGCGCAGTGCGAACATTCGAAGATGATTTGAGGACAAGAAGCGTTTCCGCGACCTTCTTTCATCTTTGATTAATTCTTAATATTTATATCGTTATAAGGATTTTCATATGATTTTATTAATAATCATTTTCGTTATATTAAAATATATATCTTTCTTTAGTAAATGATTATAGATTTATAATGTAGAAATAATAGGATCGATAAAAAAAACAGAAAAAAATAAAATTAAAACCAATAGAAATCTGGTTAGATTACTATGCTCCATGGAAAAGTAGTGCACATTGGGTTGGTCACATGTTGGCTTCAAATTGGTCCGTAGTGCATGCACACATGTGTGCTGACGAATGGATGAAACATGATTTTACTATGTTTTTTACCGTAGTGGATCACACAACTCTACCATCTACTTTCTATAGTGTTTTCTGCGACTTTTTGTGTTATGATTTTTGGATGTTGGAGATTGTGTTGGAGACTACTATCTAATATATTTGTTGTGTGATGAGGATTTGTTAGGTGTTGAAAATTATTGTATCTAGGAATATAACTCCCAAAATGTTTTTTGCTACTTTATCGAGGTTTTTGAGAGAGCTTTGAGAGGAAGGGTGAAAGATATTTTTGGCCAATTTCTAGAATAGATGATCATCTCTATAATTTCCCCTTCCCCTCTAAATCCTTATACTATTTGCCATATATAGAGTAATAGCCATATAATTATTTGAAATAAATGGTAAATCGTATTTTACCTAAACTTTGGCTACCAATTAAATATCAAATATGAGAGGATTTCTCCTCTATTAATTTATCAAATCTTTTCATGTAATCATAAGGTTATTTTTGGCAATAAAATCATATTTATTTATTCTATTTACTAACACATGTCTAATGAAAAAGAAATTTTTTAATCGTATACAATTATTCTATTTAACATGTGTCTAAATAAAAATGGTAGTTTTTAATCATGTATAATTGTATATTCTCATCCTCATTAGGAAATTCAAATTATTATATTTTTTTAACACATAAAATTCAAATTGAATGTATTTTTGGATTTCCTACCATAAAAATGCACCTTTGTTATTACTAATTTTTGGAAGTCCAAAAATTATTGTGATAATTCAAAGTGAGAAAAAAAATTAAATATTCAGCTATCCAAACAAAATTAACCGAAATTCATTTTTATGGAAAATATTTTAGTAATTTTAACCGTTTTGAGATTATTGCCTTATGTAGAATTGATACTTTTACACAAGATATTTAATACATAATATTATTATTGTTGTTGTTTTGATATGGTATGTTAAAGGATAATTAACCTTCTTAAAAATAGTATTATTCATTTTAAAAAATGAAAAATTAATATATATACTTACCTTATTCATATTCCTACTCAATCAATTTGATTTGATGCAATCCATATGTATTTTTATTGAATCTTCAAAGATTTAATTTCATCAAGGTGATTCATGCATCCTAAACAAATCACTATGATTTGATCTAGATTACACATTTTCAAATTCCAATTTACTTGTTTGATCAACTATGACGAGGACAAATCTTTAAAGATTCAATTTTTTTATCATTAGATATTTTTTATAAATGTATTGTTTTTTGAATAAGTATGTTTCTTTTTGGGCCAAAAAAATTGGGTGTTCACAAATATAATAATTAAAAAAACATCAAATCTGAAAAAAAGAATCCTTGATAAATATTTTTATAAAATTAGACTTATACAAAAGTCATTTCAAAAAGAATAAGAGATGTTTTCTATATGAGAGTCAATAATTCTAAAGTAGATAAGATACTAAACTATATATCATCTATATTCTTTCTATCTATGTTTCTAATAATGGATATTTATAGTGTAATTGTGTAACAAACATGTTCATATATATAATATAGACAAAATAAAAACAAAGAAGGAAGTAAGAACCGACTATGCAATGTGAAATTACATAGAAAATAATATTAAAGTAACATAACATATATTGGGTAAAAATATATTTTTTGTGTGTTTTAACCACACAAAAACATAGCGACGACTCCAAATCTTTTGGACATGTCAAAATCAAATTCGACTCTTATTAAGTCACAAAACTAATTTCCATCCGAAAACGAGGTCGTGATAATAATAGGATAAAATAATACAATTCGAGGTGAAAGGATAAAAGAATAAAGAGATAAAAGGATTGAAAAGATTAAAAGGTAAGTAAATATGGTAGAGTTAAGGATAAGGGATAGAAGATAAAGAGTAATATATTATAAATTTAAAGGGATAAATATATAAAAGTATCATATTATCATCATGATATTATACAATAAATTTATGATACCTATAAAGAATTTAATCAAAAGTCAAAAGGTAGATAATGTTATAATATAAATAATATAGGATATATTAGTTCATAAATTATTAACAAAAAGATAAATACTCATATAATATATTTAATGCAAATTCTCATTAACGCACTTCTAAAGTTATGAATAATTCTATAATAATAGTTCTAACTCAAAATATATTTTAAATATTATGTTTGGTAAAAAAACTTACTTTTTAAAAGATATAGATTCACTTGGTTGTAAAATAATCCATAAAAATAACTTATTTTAAATAAATAAAATATTATAAACCTATTGAATAATCATTCAAAAGACAAAATGCTCATCTAAAAAATCTTTAAGTAACTCTACTTATTTTCATACAACACAAAAAATAGAAAACTGTGGGTGTTAGAAGTTGCATGACTTAAGAGTAGGAAATGAGGGGAGATTATAACATCTTCCTAATGAATTGGAGTCACCACCACATTTTTGAGGTCAAAACATACAAAACTCTATCTATGCCCATTGTTGGAACACATGTCTTTAATTTAGAGATCTAAACTTGAGAATCAGTTACACATCCAGAAATATATTACTAATCTATATGCATGTACCAGCTGATACCCTTACTAATTGCAAAGATTATTTTATAAGATAAAGTTGGTTATTTTATTTATTTATAAAGGAAAAACTTTTATTTTTACTTTTTTATCAGACAAAATTGTATTTTGCTCTTATGTATCCCCGTGAACAATAAGGAATTAAAACTACATAGCTTTAGATAGAAAATGTTTGTAGGTTGAGTTAGTTTTATTTATTTTTAAGAACACAATTGATGTATCATAGCTATTCAAATGATGAGTTCAGGACAAAAAAAGTGAATGCTCATCACTATCTTTCATTCATCTAATATGTGATTTTAGATTATCTTGTGTTATTTTGGTGTTTCTCTATTGTATTTTCTTTCTCTTTTTAACTAAAAGTTGAACCTTATAGACTTAGTTACATATAATATGTCAATTTTAAAGTGCATATTAATGTTCTTATCTCAAATTTCAGGAAAAAGAAGAAGATAATCATTGATAAATTTCCTATCTCTAATTCAAAAGATGATTATTCACTATTTTAATTGTTTTTTATTTTTAGAGAAAAATAAAATAAATGTCGGAATTTGGTTGAAATCGATAATATTCATTTATTTATGACATAAACTTATTATTTTTTTATTTTGCTTTATAAAAAATAGGTTCTTTTTTGTTCATTTTTTTACTCTTTTATTTTGGGTCATGTAAAATTAGGTGTTTACAATTATAAATCCTCTTATAACATGATAGTCATGTACTTAGTAAACATTACCAATAATATGTTTTCATGTGAAAATGTTACATTAATGAGAAAGGTAATCAAGAAAATTATAAAATAAATATAACAAACTTTCAATTTTATTGTATAATAAATGGTATCCTATAAGTAAGGTATTAATTCATTTCAGAGGTTCGTACATACATTTCCTCAATAAACGTTGCTCTTAGGACCTTCTACCATTAAACAAATATCTTATTAATTCACTAAATTTAATGGATATTTTCTTTTTATATCTTAGAAAAACTCAATTCATTTTTTAACCTAACATAACTATAAAAAGATGACTGGAAATGATAGAAAATTGATTGAAATTGATAATGATAAATGATTTTCCTCAAATATGATATACCTATTTACAGAAAGATAACTTTGATTCTTGACTAACTACAAGTAATTTTATGAATCACAATATATTGTATATTTTAATCTTTTAAATTTTTTATTCAATGTGTAAGTTGGACTAACAGTGTGTTTGATTCGTCTATTTTCTATTTTTATTTTAAATGAAGTTAGAAAAAGGATGATAAAAATTTGTTTGCATGTTTGTTTTTATTTTATATTTCAAAAAACATAAGCTTTATATTTTGAAATTCTAAAAATCACAAAATACAATTTTCAAGAGTTAAATGTTGACATTTACAGAAAATTTTAACACTTTTGTTATTTATTTCGTTTCAAATATTTTATTTTTATTATTCATATTTTTACCTACCATTTCTTCATTTATTTTTAGTTCAAGTTTAAATGTGCATTAAATGTGGTTATTATAGTCAAATTATATCAAAACTATCATTTATTAATTAACTATGTGTTAAACATTAAAATATATGACATTGAGAGATTGTATTTTTCAATTATTCTTCCTCATAATCAACAAGTCAAAATTAATCAATGATTGTCTCTCTGGTTCATACCACCATATATCTTCTTAATATAATTTATTTATTTATTTCTCAATATAATAACTTTTCTTCACTTTAATGCTACTCCTTGAACTTATTACAACCTATATTATTAAATAATAGATTACTTCATTTCACTAATTTATTTTAACTTTTTTTGAGAATACCTGTAACTACATTATGCTTGTTATGACCGCTTTCACATGTCTTTGTGGTAGATAATGATCAAGTCCAACAATTAAATGTGTTCAATATATTGTTGACATAAAATATATTGGAAAAGAAAAACGCACATATCAAATATGAATATCCTATAAAATTAACGCTTGATTACTTTAGTTTTAAAATTTTAGAATTAAATTATTCTGAAAGGTAGTTTTGACATGTAGTTTACAATAAATAGTTTTGTAAATGAAAATGATGATGACAAATATATTTTGAGGAAATGAAAACTTAAAAATGAAAATTATTTTTAGAAAATAAAATTAAAAAATATAAATATAAAATATTTCTGGAAACCAAACATGTCTTATCAAGAGTGAATATCTATTATGATCCTTTATAAATTTTGTGTATATCATTCTAATTCCGAAAAAAGTAAATATTTAAACTAGTAATCAAATATTATATATTGAAGAAAAAAATAGTCTTTATTAGGGATCATAGAAAATGCTAAAAGACTCAATTTGACTTTATTTTGATGTTTTTATAAACCATTTTAAGATATCAAAATATTTATTTACTAAATTATTAAATTACTAATAAGGATAGAATTAGCCACTACAAAAATTTCATTATTCATTTAGTTTTGCCATAATTTAAAATTATTCAAAGCATAATGCAACCCTTGTCATAAAGAAATGTCCATTTAATATTATGGAATGATTTAAATTATGTACCCATGTCATTGTGGTTACAGTGATCAGTATATCAGATTGCAAATATGATATGACAGCTCACAATGATGTAGTTGGGAATGATTTAAATTATGTACCCTTGTCATAGCAACGCAACCACATCAAATTGTATTTGGGCATAGTAGGTTATATCGGATCTATCGATTCCAAAAATATTTTTTAATTACAAAATAATTCACATTGCAATGACTGCAATCATTGTTAGGAAATAAATCATACATCGTCTATCTCATTGTCTCGGAAATGATTTAAATACATGTTGGACTACTCTTTTCGTTGTCAATTGGTTTTGAAATAAAACATTAACATAATATTAAAGTCAGAGCTTAACTTCTTTTCGGTTGTGGGCCAAAAGAAATTATTTAGTTATGGGTCAAAGGTAACTATCCCCTAGATCTGGTAGGCTTATGTGGATAAGGCATTTTAGGAAATAATATCATGAAAGGAAGGATCATGGTATACTTAAGAAATTTCTTTGGCCCTCATAATAAAGCAAGATTATGTTCTTCTCTACGTATAAATACTTGCATGTTCTTCCCTTCTAATACCCAGTTCATGTTTAACGGTTAGAACAGGCTTAGCAGCAACAATGAAGTTCCTCTCTGTGATCTCTCTTTGCTTCCTTCTCTGTCTTTGTGTTCATAGGTATTCAACTATTTCATTCATAAATATATATCCTTGATCCATATAATCTCTTGCTTTATTTTCATTATCATTTAGTTTTTCTTGTTTGTGAGTTTTATTTATAGCTTCATGTTTTCTTGAAGGCACGAACACTGCATAAATTATTTATTTCTGTTAAATAGTTATATTAAAATACATTAATTTCATGACAGAAGTTAGTTTTCTCAATATATCTTCTATCAATCAATGAGATGGTTTAATTAGTTTGATCAATATATATGTGAAAGAAATAATGAATTTTTTACAATTTCAGTGTGTTATCTCAAAATGCTAACACTCCTCCAAGAGGTTGGAATTCATATGATTCCTTTAGCTGGATAATTACTGAAGAAGAATATTTACAGAATGCTCAAATAATTTCAGACCAGCTCCTTTCGCAATATGGATATGAGGTGTAGTACTCCTTAATCATAAACTACAACTACAATTCATTTGAATATATATGTTAATGTAATATATAGATAATATAAATTAACTCTATGTTTTGAAACCATATAGTATGCTGTGGTGGATTACCTTTGGTATAGGAATTTAAATGGTGATAGTAATTCTCGTGGAAATGATCTCATTGATGAATGGGGAAGAATGCACCCTGACCCAGAAAGGTGGCCTTCTTCAAGAGGATGGAATGGGTTCAAAAATGTAGCTGATAAAGTTCATGGCATGGGTTTAAAGTTTGGTATTCATCTTATGGCTGGGATTAGTACACAAGCATATGATGCCGATACACTTATACTAGACACTTCAACGGTATCGCTTCTTCTTACTCCTATCATATTGAAATTAGCATTTGATTATTGTGTAGCTAATTTCCAATTTAAATTTCATCCATAATAGGAAATAAAATATGCATATTTATGGAAAACATTATAAATTTGGACGGTATAGTTTGGCCACAAAATATCCCTTTGGTGTAGTTTTTTTAGGACTTTAAAGGAAATATGCAACTTTACCTTGGGTCATAGATTTCAGATTTTTTTTTTAATTTTTTTTTTATGTTAAAAACTTAAAATGAACCTTTCCGATAAAATCTTAAAATGTTATATCAAAAGAGAATTTTGAGATCAAATTACACGACATGTGTAAAGATTCTAAAAATTAATTAATAAATTATTTATATAAATAAATTATAATTTATTATACATTAATATATGCATGATTTATAATATATATATATATATATATATATATATATCTATCTGAAATTAGCTTTTATTTTATTTTATCCTTACTAATAAATTATATTTTCAACTTTCAGATTATCATTAATTATAAAATTTAGTAAATTTATTGAGTTAAAAAATGCGGGCTCATGCATGTGAAAATGTTAGTATATATAAAATAAAAGATATAGTTTAAAGTTATACTTATCAAAATATTTAAACATTTATAGTACTACCAACGATGCATTAATCTAGTGATATAAGATTTCACTAAATTCTCAAATAGATTAAAATGTTAAAGATTTAATTCCTTTCATATTGAGTGAAATGATACTATTGGTTATAAAAAACAGTTAGATTATGTACCTTTTATAAAAATTTCTATCCATTTCAAAACTATATAATTTTTTTTCAAAAGGGGCAATATAAATTTTTTTGTTAACCATATAAAGTTTTTTTTTTTGTTTTTAAATGAAAGAAAATGTAAAATCATTGTTTTGGTATGGCAAATTATAAATCGTCATAAACATTCTCCTAAAGATTAATTTATAAGCAATAAATATCACTTTCCGGTTTAATGATTTTTAGCATAAATTGTGAAGTAGATATCATTATTCTTTATTGTGCAAGTAGGGAAACCCCAAATTTTCTCATTTGTCCAATTGATATTCCATTTTGGGAGGCATATGATCTCTATGAATAATCACATAACACCTAACCATTATAAACTTTTGATACCCCATGTTATGTTATGTTGTTATTAGTCATAATTGTAAACTGCATTAAACTATTTGATTCGACTTGTTAGCTCAACATAATTTGATTCATTAAAAGTTTCGTTAAGTGTTTAGTTTAACTCATTAACTTAATTGGCTAGTTTCACTAGCTTGAGTGATAATTATTTATTTAAAATATATAAAATTATAAATAAATATACATTCACATATATATATATATATAAATATATATATATATATATAATCAAGTCATCTCATAACTCATCCAATTTAACTATACTTAACTCAAGTTCAACCGGTCTATTTAACAAATTTAATTTTTAGTTAAAGTTCAATTCGTTCATAAACTAATTTTATCGAACTACATAATGAGTCTAGTTTTAAACGAATGTTGAGCTAATTCAGTTGATTTTCAATTATACTTACAATATAACTCCTATTTTTTTCTTTCTTTCTTCCCTACGTCAGAAGGCATAATAAACTCATTATGAAGAAAAAAAACAAACATTTTCACTCCCCCTTATCATTTTTATTTTATATTGGTCTACTATGTGATCAACAAATTTTGTTGAACTTTGTTCATTCTTTCTTGCAACTTGCTAGGGAAAAGCTTATGAAGAATGTGGTAAAGTGCAGCATGTAAAAGACATAGCAATCCCGGATAGGGCTTGTAAATGGATGAGTAATGGTTTCATGGCTTTAAATGTCACATCAGGAGCTGGAAAAGCCTTTTTGAGATCTATCTATGAGTTGTATATTTCATGGGGAGTTGATTTCGGTACTGTCATAATATTATATATATATATATATATATATATATATCATATCCTAGATTGTATTTTGTACATCCAACATCATATTTATATGGATTTTTTGCATTCCTTGTAGTCAAACTTGACTGTGTGTTCGGAGAGGACTTGGATTTCGAAGAAATAACTTATGTATCACAGGTATGATGCAATTTCTTCTTAGTTTTTATCATTGTCATTTCAAAGGAGGAAATTTAACGTTTGATTTGAGTGTAGATTCTGAAGGACCATAAACCCTCCATAGTATTTTCTTTGTCTCCTGGAGTAAGTGCAACACCAAACATGGCTAAGACTATCAATGGACTAGTTAACATGTACCGTGTAACAGGAGATGATTGGGATCAATGGTCACAAGTTGTAACTCATTTTGATGTAGCAAGGTGACTATTTAGATTATATTACATTTTACTTTAAAACATGTATCAACCCAACTTGTGTTATTATGCCTCTAAATTATACATATACATATACATATGATTCATTTAATTTTTCTTGTAGGGATTATGCTGCAGCTAAGTTAACAGGAGCACAAGGTCTAAACGGATATTCGTGGCCTGATTTGGATATGCTACCATTTGGATGGCTAACTGATCCAGGTTATGATAATAAATTACTATTTGTTCTTTAATTTTGTGAACCCATTTCTTTACCCTCAAACTTTTAGTCTAAGAAGAATATATAGATGACAAATTTCTTTTTATATTTTGTCCCCTCTTTTTTCTCAATAGCTGCCAAAGAAGGTCCACACAGGTCTACTAATCTTAATCTAGTAGAGCAACAAACTCAGGTATATATGTATAACCATACAAGTGAATATAATTACTACTTTGCCACACATATATTAATATATTCTGAGTGATTTTTTATTCTTATTTCACAGATCACTTTGTGGTGTATGGCGAAATCCCCCATTATGTATGGAGGGGATCTTCGTAACCTTGATTCATGGACAAAAGATGGTGTTATCACAAATCCTACCCTACTGTTTATAAACTCTAACAGCACAGACAATACAGAGGCATGTGAACCATTTCTCTTATTTTTTGGAAGAATATTGTATATTCAATTAATCATCCAAGGAAACAAAATTGTGATCTTATACAAAAGTTTATTTAGTACTGGTCATTCTTGACATAGTTGCTATTTTTTGTTAGTAATAATGTAGGTTTTTTAAGTCTTAGATTGGTATCATAACATCTCTGTTGTTTTCACAGTTTACTGCTATCACAACATTAAACAATGTCAAGATTAAAGGACGGATTATGGATAATGTCCAAGGTGAAAATCTGTAGGAGATAAGTTATTCTTATGCGGAATGATTCAATAGCATTTTCTTGATCTACTTCTTTTTCTTTCCTTCCTTAATAATGCAAATTTAACATATTCATGTAGCTGAAGGTTCTAGTAATGGAATTCGAGCTTGGATAGCAACAGGACATAATGGTGGTCAGACACCAGAGGGTATGATACAAACTTAGAATAGTTAACCAGCTCCTATTTTCTTTTTTCTAATTAGAAATTGTTCATTATAGTAACCATATAATAGAGAGTTAATCTTGGCACAAGAATATTGTTTTTCACCCACTACCTTATAACTATTTTTTAATTTTCTTAATTTGTTGTGGGTGAGATTTAATTTTTTAATTTGAGAGGAATCTAATGATAAACCCACAACCTTATTCATTTTATTTTTTAAACATTTCACCATTATCATTAAACTACTTTATGATTCTTATATATTTATGTAAAATTTATAAGTGTGTTATATAGGGAATATAAAAGGTTAGTAAGAGAATGTAAGAACTTCATTTGATATTAGTGAAAGTTATCTAATTCTTATATTCAAATAACTTAAAAAACTTGTCACTGAGAAATTGAGGATGCACTAACATAACATGGCATAATAATAGTAGTGTTCTCTAACTCTATTGTACTGTTGATTTTGGTTTCAGGGCAGGATATCTACATTGCTTTTTTCAATCTAAATGACGTGGCCACAACCATATATGCGAAGGTTGATGACTTGGCTAGGGCACTTCCGGGTAAAAAACTGAGAGGTCTTGAAGGAAGGGAAGTATGGAGTTTGAACAACGTACTATTAAATGATGTGTTGTCAGCGGAAGTGGCAGCACACGGGTGTGCACTATTTGTCTTCGATTATTGAATGACACTCAAATCTGTATAATTTGGATAATTATTCATATGTGATTTGGAGAAATGATAGTATATGTTTGTTATGCATCAGCAGACTAACAAACTTATCAATTGCTTACTAATTGTACAACCTCTGAATTAAATTAACTTAGCCAACAAAGGATTGTGACTAGGGAATAAATGTTGATAATTCTCATCTTGGTCAATAATAAGCATTTGAGTAAATAAAAACGCTTCACTATGGAATTTCCAAAAAGTGTGTGCTAGGTAAACTAGCTGCACAGTATATCATAAAATATGCAAAGAAACCACCAAATTGTTTGCATTGAGTAATGGTACTGGCATGAGAGCACTTGATGCTGACTAATTCATATTTCTGAGTCAAACAAGGAACAAAATCAAGCATGCATGATTCTTAGTTTTCTAAAGAATATTGATACTTAAAATTTGTCTGAACTAATTATTACTTCAATTAATTAAATTAACATTTGGAGAATAAATTTCCTTAGTCAATCAAGTTTGAAATGTATAATAATCAACAAATTGAAAGAGATAAGTAAGTGGAAGAGATGAAATACCATCCAACATCACAAGGGCTTGACTAGCTTGGAAGTTGGAACCTTTTGATGTCTAATCTGTATCTGATGATGAGTCTTTTGATTCACACTTTATCAATGAAACAACAAATGGTTTCTGAAGTTCACTATATGGCAGATGTCTATTGATATGAAGTATTCAAGATGTATTAGTAGTAGCACATGAAAATGATAAAACCATGCTAAATTCAACTTTTGTTTTAGTCCAGAGACCCTAAGTTTCCTTTCTAAAACAGAATAAGGTAGCATAGGAGGAGATTGGAGTTGGATATTTGTATTATGCATTTCTGCATAGGGTAGAGGTGTCAAAATGGGCTACCCGTGCGGGTTCGGGCTAAACCGAGTCGGGTTAAAAAGCCTGAATACAATTTATGTATATGAAAATGTAGCCCAAACCCGCCCTAAGCGGGTTTCGAGTTGTGGCGGGCCGGCCCGCATAATATTAAAAAAAAAAAAAAATTTTAACGTATTTAATGTATTTAATATATATATATATATAACATTTGATATTAATGCATAACTTTTTTAACACAATTGTTATACCCAATGCAACCAAACTTATAGATATAATGTCATGTGTTTAAGTTAAGACGTGATGTCAAATCTACGTATATGATTCATAACATAACTAATTTATTAAATATCTTATTGTTATTAGACTCTCAACCTCCAACACAATATAATTTGTAACTTCACTTCAATATAATAAATGGATACACTAACAAATAATATCACTTTGGTTTGTAGTAATGATAGTATAGACTCAAATTCAGAATGAAGTCTATGTGTCAAATTATAACCATCATCATAATAATTCTTTACTTTGTTATAGATATCTTTTGTATATTTTTTACCAACATTTTCATTATGAACTGTTATGTTAAATTTGGTTGTGTGAAATTCTCTATAGTAAACAATTAAGTTGTGATTTGTTGTAAAAGTTATTTTATTTATTATGTTTTTGTTGTATAAGTTAAATCTAATTAAATATACAATTAGGAAAATAAAAATGGAATATATATGGTTTAATGTTCTCATTTAATTTGATACATTATTTTGCTAATGTGCTTAAAAGGATATTAAACAAAATAAGAAAAATAATATAATGTTTAACTTTATAACATTATTGTAATTTATAAATATTTAAGTTATAGAAATTGCTCTATTTTTTATTCAAAGTTCATAACACAATATTTATCATCTATTATCTATTTTTTATTATAAGTTATTTTGTAAAATAATTTTCATTTTAAGCTTATTACCAAACCAAATGTTCAAAAAAAAAGTTTTAAAATAAATAAAAAACAGGTAGCCCGAGCCCACTCGGGTAAGCCCGGCCCGAGTCCAGCTTTAATATAGCTCGGTCGGGCCAGGCTAAAAAGTCCGGATTCACTAAAAAATGTCAAATATGATACATAAGCCTTACAAAACTCCGGGTTGTGGCGGGCCGGTCCACACAGGCCCACCCATTTTGACAGCTTTAGCCTAAGGCATAGAAAGATAATATAAAGATATTGTGAAAGTTGTTCACCATTATTAAGTCATAAGGGGAGATTAAAGGCTGGTATAATTTTTTATTTAAAGGGATATTGCAATCCCATTTTCGGTTGGAAATCGGCTCTATAATTTTAGAAGAGGTGAAATCGATTTCGACATCTCCAAAATGATTTGAAGTTGCTATTATGTTTTTGTGTAGTTAAAATGTACAAAACTCTTATGTCTAATTGGATAAAATGATCATTTGAACAAGAGTTCTGAGCTTGAGATCGTTGGTTAAGGATTGAGAAATGTATTAGTACCTCATTTGTTCTTAATAAAATGATATCTTCACTAATTACATAAACATTTATACCCTTTAAAAAATTTAATTACTAAAACAAAATAATTTATTTTTTATTCTTGCATCTCACAATAATTCATTTTGTTCTTATATATCCATATATGTAATAGGAAAATAAAAATAGTTGTCACAATAGTTATCGCACCCTAATTTTCTATTATGTAATTGTGGATAATATGATTTGGTCTTTTATAGTCAACTCAATTGGTAAAACAATAAAATGTGAGGGTCAAGTTCAAATCCTATAGTGCCCTCCAACCCTTTCTTATTCATTTTGGGGAGGGATCCACTTACTCCAAAAAACACTTACTCTTCATCTTAGCCATCCAATCTTGAAAAATTCAATGGTTTAAATGTACTCACCAATTCAAACCATTGGATTTCCAAGAATGAATGGTCATGATGTGGAGTAAGTGTTTTTCCACTTACTCTTGGAGTAAGTGGATCCCTCCCCATCATTTTTTATATAAAATTGATCATTTAATGGTATAATTGTGCTTTCACATGTTAACATAACCATTTTTCTCCTATTTCCCAATGGTTGCACAAATTGGGTCCAAAATTGAACCGAATCATTTCTCATTGTTATGTTTCATTTTTTGGGGTCATATATATAACAAATGCACATTCCAATTGGGGTTGAGATTCTTATGCTGAAACGTGAGACCCAAAATAATTTAAAGATAAAAAAAAACTTCAACTGAAAATCTATTCCGTTAATTTTTTTAAATGTTACATATCTCAATACTGGACCTTCCAGTACAACATATGATATTGAAGGGTCCAGTACAGACATAGATAATGACACGTGACATTGAAACTTTTTTAACAATGTAGATTTTAAATTGTTTTTAATTAAAGTTTTTTTAATCTTCAAACCATTATGAGTCTTACATTCCAGTACTAGACTGTCCAGTACCAAAGAAGATTATAACCGGTGAATGAATATGGAGAATGGTATATATCAACTATCAAATTTAATTTTATGGCAATTTCAACATAGGACCTAATGCAACTGATCGACCTCCCTATTTTACCATTACCATGGCAGTTGCTATCTTACAAGAATCATTGCATGAGACCTATACCTAGTAAAATCCGAAAAAATATACTCAATTTATCTTTACAAACGAAAATATTGTTTTACCAAGGGTTATATGACCTGAAAAGTAAAATCAAAGTTGTCCACCAAGATATGAAGTCTAGTAACATATTGATTGATGATAAATCAAACCGGTCAATGTATTAGTATAGTGGTACCGTGGTTCAACCGGTGATTCAGTAATTAAATTGCATGCCGGTTAAACCGGATATACATGCTTATATTTATATATATGTAAACCTATAACAAAAAAGTTCAAAGAGGGAGATATTCAAATTTATAATTCATATTCATAATCTACTCCAAATTCACATAAACAAACAACATTAAGTCTTTAACAAATCAAAGTCTAAAGTGCAAAACATATATCAATCCAAAAGTATCACTTAACAAAAATAAAATATAAATGAATGACACAAGTTTACAAATCAATTGGGATTCTTGGAAAGACTAACTTTATGAATAAATAAAATAAAGGCTATTACCTAATAATTGTTCTAAAAAGATAAGCCAATAAACCACTTGTGATATCTTAACCCATTAGAACAGAATTGCAACCAAGATAACAAACTGATTACAATATCTAAAGTTTTAACTTAAACTTAACCCAATTGGAAAACAATTTGGAGATGAAAATGATACTCCCACACCTCTTTTTGAGGCATAGGAGGTGCATGGGGGAAGAAATACGAGAAAAGTAAATTAAAAGTGAATGGTATGTGATTTTTTGGAGGAGAAAGGAGTTTGTGAAGAAATGGTTTTGTGCATTGTGTGGGGTTTGTGAAGAGGGAGATAAGGTTTGTGAAGAAATGTATGCAATTTGTGAAGAAAGTTAGAAAGGGGTATACTAATTTGGGGTTCAATTTTTTTTAAAAAAATAGGTCGGTTCAATCATATTTCGATCGGTTCACCGGTTTTTGCCCCGGTTCACCGGTTTTCCACTGGTTTGCACCGACTTTGATGCTTGCCCGGTATAATAGCTGTACCGTATCTGTTATGGGTCCGATTCACTGGTTTACCAGTTGAACCGGCTGGTACGGTCCAGATTTTACTTCATTGGAATAATTTACAAACACTAGATGAATGAGAACATTTGAGTATGGATGGAAACAGAAACACTGCTTTTTTTTTTCACAAAGTCACTAAGATTAGACAAGTTTCTAAGGCTTTGTCTACTATTAGAGATGGTGATAATATCCTGACTAACCAAGCAGAGATTGCTCAACACATTTTGGCATATTTCGCTCAGCTTTATGCCTCTCATAATGATGTTAGACCTTCACACTTAATTCGAGATGTCATTCCTTCTTTAGTTTCTGAGGAAGATAATTGTATGCTGCCTAAGCTTCCTTCTGTGGAAGAAATGAAGATTGTTGTTTTTGATTTCAGTGGTGATGGCACTACAACAAACTTTGTATTTAGTGGAGGTTTTTTTTGCGTTTAGTGGAGGTTTTAGAAAACCCCTGATATTGATAATTTTGTAATGGTTTATTAGTGGAGGTTAAATGGAGGTTTTTAACCTCCACTATTTGAGTAGGTTTTTAACCTCCACTATTTGAGGACGTTTTTGCATCATTTATTATGGAGGTTGTAAACCTCCACTATTTGAGGAGGTTTTTGCATAATTTATTATGGAGGTTGTAAACCTCCACTATTTGAGGAGGTTTTTGCATCATTTAATATAGAGGTTGTAAACCTCCACAATATGATTTTATAGGATTTTAACCTCAATTTAATTTCAAATTTTTTACAACATTAATCTCATTAATTTATAATTATTATTTAAATATACAATACTAAATACAAATATTCTTAATAAAATAAAATGAATTGGTAAGAAATCAAGGATGAACTTAGTATTAAGAAACATTAATCAAAATCCAAAATATATTGAGTTCTTAAAGAGAAATATCATCCCTAACCCTATTATTTGGTATCTAAAGAGAAATATCATCTCATCCTACTACTGCCAAAATGGGATAGGGAAGTAGCCATTCATTTTGTTCACAAAAGGACAGCCCAGTGTTCTAAATTGCGTTCCGCAATACATAATGCGGACGCAACAATGCGGATGCAGACGGCTTAAAATTAAAATTAAGGAGGTTATTTGGCTTGCTCCTTTGCCTAATTGGATTAAAATTAACTCTGATGGGGCTACTAAAGGTGCTCCTGGTCTTGCTGGTGGAGGAAGCATTTTCAGAGATCACAATGGGGATTACTTGGGAGGGTTTGCGGATTTTTTTGGCATCAAGGATGCTTTATTTGTAGAGCTTCAGGCTGCATTGAAGGCTACCCAAATTGCTCATCAAAAAGGTTGGAGGAATATTTGTCTAGAGTGTGACTCGATTTTGGTGGTGAACATTTTCAAAGGGCAAGGAGTTATCCCTTGGAGGTTAACAAACTCTTGGCACATGTGTTTGGGGTATTTAGCTTCAACGAACTTCAAGGTTTCCCATATTTATGGGGAAGTTAATGCTTGTGCAGATAGTTTAGCATCCTTTGGTGTTTGTTCTCAAATGTATTCTTGGTGGGATTTTGTTCCTGGGTTTATTTTTGATGATTTCAACCGTAATAGGCTTGGGTTACCAAATTATAGGTGCTCTTTCATGTAATGTGATTCCTCTTTTCTAATAATATTGGTCCTGGTTGGTTAGTAAAAGAGTATATTATGAAAATTGTACTATCTTTTATCTTTCACCTTATACACAATTATTTATTATGCATAATTTATTATTTTGTTGCTGTCTTGGAAAATATAAAGTAATAAACAATATTAAAGAGAGTAAAATTATAATTTTAGAATTTTTTAAAAATGAAGAAAAATAACTAATTATTTACCTATAATTTAATTGAAAATATGTTATAATAAATATGGGATGAGGTAACATTAGTAACGGTTACATATGAGTGTAATAGCCACTTTGACATTTTTGCTTGTATACTTGTATGGGACATTTGGGACTAATAGTTTAAGTTAAAAGTTTGGGCAAGTAGTGATGAGTCCATTGATGACATTTTAATCCAAGGCATCCTCTCCTTGACGTTTGGCACTTCCAAGCTCAATGAACCTAAGTTGTTGTCTATTCATTGGACAAGTGAAATAATAAAAATGAAAACTCTAAAATTTTAAGATTATTAAATAGGTTTTTTTAGTATGTTACTAGTAATAGCTAATGTTTTACTAACTTTAAAATATATAACTTTCATGGCTTTTAACATTAATACTAATTTGATACAGATTTATTTTCTTCACAGACTTATTCACACATTCTTTTAACTTTCTGTAAGATTTTTCTACTATTTTTCTCGTTTGATCTACTTATTTTACTCTTTGTCACAAGTCAACATTTTATCTACATTTATCATAATTTCTCCATGTTTAATTTTTCACATGTAAATTATTAAAAAATTGAAGAACTCATGGACTTTTCTAACATTTTTCTCCATTCACTCACAAGTTAACATTTTGTCTATATTTATTCACAAACTAAAGAAATCAAGTGTAAGACTTTTCTAACATTTTTTCTCTCCCCTTCATCCTTCATTTTACTTTTTGTCACAAGTTGATTTTTTGTCTATCTTCCTCACAACTTCTTCATGTTTAATTTTTTATAGGTAATTTTTTCACAAAATGAAGAACTCGTGGATAAGATTTTTCTAACATTATTCTCTCACTCATTTTATTTCTTTTTTCATAAGTTAACATTTGTCTACTTTCTTCCCAACATTTTCATGTTTATTTCTCTCACTTCATGTTTATTTTTCATGTCCCTTCAATCACTCATCTTATTTTTGTCACAAATTAACATTTTTGTCTATATTTCTCACAACTTCTCATGTTTAAGTTTTCATATGTAAATTTTTATTTTCTTCGATAACCTTTTATATGTCATTCAGTTTTATCATTTCAAATTGTTTTATTTTTTATTTTATAATTTTGTACTATACTAATTTGTGTTGATACCAATTGCTAATATTTCAATCTCACGCCTTAATTTGGATATTTGTTTGAAATCGAATTAGACTTCGTCATAATATTAAGATAATGTTTGGATTAGTATTGAAACAATGTAATTGATACATTGATAGGATGGATAAAAAATTACAGGTTATAATTTCTTTAATTCAATCAATTATACTATTTATTTATAATTACTTAAAAAGGTATAAATTTGTAATAATGTAGGATAATAAAAAAAGAAAGATTTGTGTGGAGAGACAATCAATAAAATTTTAACAACACATTAAAAATTTAATTCTAATTAAAATTTAGTAAAAAAAGAAGAAGCATCAATACACTTATTCCAAATATGACATGCTATATAATTCTGCATAGGGTAAGTAGGATCCGGCCTACCAGCTCACCCAGTTTGGGTCTCATCGGGTCTAGAGTTGGGTTAGATTTCAAAATTAGATTAGACAATATTTAAGTTCGAGTAGGGGATAAGTATGACATGTCTTGTGGTCACTCACTTATCATGTTTGTATGAGTGTTTATTCAAATGTTTATTGAGTAATGACATTTTGATCGAAAGTACCAATGATCATCTATTTTTTCATTATATAAATGATTAATAATATATATATATATATATCATTTGATATGTCAAATTACATTTCATAATAATAAGCAAAATATTGAGAAAACTTTATCTAAAAAAATATGCATTATATTTAATCGGGTTTAGGGTCAAGTTCGGGTTGAAAGGTTATCATAGTCGGTATTTGGGTCGAGTTAGCTTTGGATTTATGATATTCAGGTTCGGGAGTCAGTTACAGATTAGGGAATGTATTAGCATCCTATCCGCCAACTTTAAGCGGTACCTCTCACTAAGTTATATGGCATATTTTATACTTTTAAAATTATTTGGTTTATTTAATTAATTATTAGAGGGACGAAATTTATTTATTTTTTGTTGTATCTGACAAGGTGAAACATTGGTCCTACATATCCCTATTAGGGGAATCGAGACTACATAGTTCTTTAGTTGAAAAATAATTGTTGGTTGTGTAGTTTAAATTGGGAAAGAAACGACGTAGCGTGACCCTCCAAATGATGAGTTGAGAGAAAGAAGTCGTAATGGGCAACAATTCCTCCATCCTTGATGTATTTGATAATTTTTAGATTTTTCGTAAAAATGTTGTATTTCATATTTATTTATAAAAATGTTTTTTTTCGTTTATTGGATATTAATTTGATTAAAAATGTATTTTATTGATTTTAAGAATTAATCAAGTGAAAAGAAGCAGCGCAGTGCGAACATTCGAAGATGATTTGAGGACAAGAAGCGTTTCCGCGACCTTCTTTCATCTTTGATTAATTCTTAATATTTATATCGTTATAAGGATTTTCATATGATTTTATTAATAATCATTTTCGTTATATTAAAATATATATCTTTCTTTAGTAAATGATTATAGATTTATAATGTAGAAATAATAGGATCGATAAAAAAAACAGAAAAAAATAAAATTAAAACCAATAGAAATCTGGTTAGATTACTATGCTCCATGGAAAAGTAGTGCACATTGGGTTGGTCACATGTTGGCTTCAAATTGGTCCGTAGTGCATGCACACATGTGTGCTGACGAATGGATGAAACATGATTTTACTATGTTTTTTACCGTAGTGGATCACACAACTCTACCATCTACTTTCTATAGTGTTTTCTGCGACTTTTTGTGTTATGATTTTTGGATGTTGGAGATTGTGTTGGAGACTACTATCTAATATATTTGTTGTGTGATGAGGATTTGTTAGGTGTTGAAAATTATTGTATCTAGGAATATAACTCCCAAAATGTTTTTTGCTACTTTATCGAGGTTTTTGAGAGAGCTTTGAGAGGAAGGGTGAAAGATATTTTTGGCCAATTTCTAGAATAGATGATCATCTCTATAATTTCCCCTTCCCCTCTAAATCCTTATACTATTTGCCATATATAGAGTAATAGCCATATAATTATTTGAAATAAATGGTAAATCGTATTTTACCTAAACTTTGGCTACCAATTAAATATCAAATATGAGAGGATTTCTCCTCTATTAATTTATCAAATCTTTTCATGTAATCATAAGGTTATTTTTGGCAATAAAATCATATTTATTTATTCTATTTACTAACACATGTCTAATGAAAAAGAAATTTTTTAATCGTATACAATTATTCTATTTAACATGTGTCTAAATAAAAATGGTAGTTTTTAATCATGTATAATTGTATATTCTCATCCTCATTAGGAAATTCAAATTATTATATTTTTTTAACACATAAAATTCAAATTGAATGTATTTTTGGATTTCCTACCATAAAAATGCACCTTTGTTATTACTAATTTTTGGAAGTCCAAAAATTATTGTGATAATTCAAAGTGAGAAAAAAAATTAAATATTCAGCTATCCAAACAAAATTAACCGAAATTCATTTTTATGGAAAATATTTTAGTAATTTTAACCGTTTTGAGATTATTGCCTTATGTAGAATTGATACTTTTACACAAGATATTTAATACATAATATTATTATTGTTGTTGTTTTGATATGATATGTTAAAGGATAATTAACCTTCTTAAAAATAGTATTATTCATTTTAAAAAATGAAAAATTAATATATATACTTACCTTATTCATATTCCTACTCAATCAATTTGATTTGATGCAATCCATATGTATTTTTATTGAATCTTCAAAGATTTAATTTCATCAAGGTGATTCATGCATCCTAAACAAATCACTATGATTTGATCTAGATTACACATTTTCAAATTCCAATTTACTTGTTTGATCAACTATGACGAGGACAAATCTTTAAAGATTCAATTTTTTTATCATTAGATATTTTTTATAAATGTATTGTTTTTTGAATAAGTATGTTTCTTTTTGGGCCAAAAAAATTGGGTGTTCACAAATATAATAATTAAAAAAACATCAAATCTGAAAAAAAGAATCCTTGATAAATATTTTTATAAAATTAGACTTATACAAAAGTCATTTCAAAAAGAATAAGAGATGTTTTCTATATGAGAGTCAATAATTCTAAAGTAGATAAGATACTAAACTATATATCATCTATATTCTTTCTATCTATGTTTCTAATAATGGATATTTATAGTGTAATTGTGTAACAAACATGTTCATATATATAATATAGACAAAATAAAAACAAAGAAGGAAGTAAGAACCGACTATGCAATGTGAAATTACATAGAAAATAATATTAAAGTAACATAACATATATTGGGTAAAAATATATTTTTTGTGTGTTTTAACCACACAAAAACATAGCGACGACTCCAAATCTTTTGGACATGTCAAAATCAAATTCGACTCTTATTAAGTCACAAAACTAATTTCCATCCGAAAACGAGGTCGTGATAATAATAGGATAAAATAATACAATTCGAGGTGAAAGGATAAAAGAATAAAGAGATAAAAGGATTGAAAAGATTAAAAGGTAAGTAAATATGGTAGAGTTAAGGATAAGGGATAGAAGATAAAGAGTAATATATTATAAATTTAAAGGGATAAATATATAAAAGTATCATATTATCATCATGATATTATACAATAAATTTATGATACCTATAAAGAATTTAATCAAAAGTCAAAAGGTAGATAATGTTATAATATAAATAATATAGGATATATTAGTTCATAAATTATTAACAAAAAGATAAATACTCATATAATATATTTAATGCAAATTCTCATTAACGCACTTCTAAAGTTATGAATAATTCTATAATAATAGTTCTAACTCAAAATATATTTTAAATATTATGTTTGGTAAAAAAACTTACTTTTTAAAAGATATAGATTCACTTGGTTGTAAAATAATCCATAAAAATAACTTATTTTAAATAAATAAAATATTATAAACCTATTGGATAATCATTCAAAAGACAAAATGCTCATCTAAAAAATCTTTAAGTAACTCTACTTATTTTCATACAACACAAAAAATAGAAAACTGTGGGTGTTAGAAGTTGCATGACTTAAGAGTAGGAAATGAGGGGAGATTATAACATCTTCCTAATGAATTGGAGTCACCACCACATTTTTGAGGTCAAAACATACAAAACTCTATCTATGCCCATTGTTGGAACACATGTCTTTAATTTAGAGATCTAAACTTGAGAATCAGTTACACATCCAGAAATATATTACTAATCTATATGCATGTACCAGCTGATACCCTTACTAATTGCAAAGATTATTTTATAAGATAAAGTTGGTTATTTTATTTATTTATAAAGGAAAAACTTTTATTTTTACTTTTTTATCAGACAAAATTGTATTTTGCTCTTATGTATCCCCGTGAACAATAAGGAATTAAAACTACATAGCTTTAGATAGAAAATGTTTGTAGGTTGAGTTAGTTTTATTTATTTTTAAGAACACAATTGATGTATCATAGCTATTCAAATGATGAGTTCAGGACAAAAAAAGTGAATGCTCATCACTATCTTTCATTCATCTAATATGTGATTTTAGATTATCTTGTGTTATTTTGGTGTTTCTCTATTGTATTTTCTTTCTCTTTTTAACTAAAAGTTGAACCTTATAGACTTAGTTACATATAATATGTCAATTTTAAAGTGCATATTAATGTTCTTATCTCAAATTTCAGGAAAAAGAAGAAGATAATCATTGATAAATTTCCTATCTCTAATTCAAAAGATGATTATTCACTATTTTAATTGTTTTTTATTTTTAGAGAAAAATAAAATAAATGTCGGAATTTGGTTGAAATCGATAATATTCATTTATTTATGACATAAACTTATTATTTTTTTATTTTGCTTTATAAAAAATAGGTTCTTTTTTGTTCATTTTTTTACTCTTTTATTTTGGGTCATGTAAAATTAGGTGTTTACAATTATAAATCCTCTTATAACATGATAGTCATGTACTTAGTAAACATTACCAATAATATGTTTTCATGTGAAAATGTTACATTAATGAGAAAGGTAATCAAGAAAATTATAAAATAAATATAACAAACTTTCAATTTTATTGTATAATAAATGGTATCCTATAAGTAAGGTATTAATTCATTTCAGAGGTTCGTACATACATTTCCTCAATAAACGTTGCTCTTAGGACCTTCTACCATTAAACAAATATCTTATTAATTCACTAAATTTAATGGATATTTTCTTTTTATATCTTAGAAAAACTCAATTCATTTTTTAACCTAACATAACTATAAAAAGATGACTGGAAATGATAGAAAATTGATTGAAATTGATAATGATAAATGATTTTCCTCAAATATGATATACCTATTTACAGAAAGATAACTTTGATTCTTGACTAACTACAAGTAATTTTATGAATCACAATATATTGTATATTTTAATCTTTTAAATTTTTTATTCAATGTGTAAGTTGGACTAACAGTGTGTTTGATTCGTCTATTTTCTATTTTTATTTTAAATGAAGTTAGAAAAAGGATGATAAAAATTTGTTTGCATGTTTGTTTTTATTTTATATTTCAAAAAACATAAGCTTTATATTTTGAAATTCTAAAAATCACAAAATACAATTTTCAAGAGTTAAATGTTGACATTTACAGAAAATTTTAACACTTTTGTTATTTATTTCGTTTCAAATATTTTATTTTTATTATTCATATTTTTACCTACCATTTCTTCATTTATTTTTAGTTCAAGTTTAAATGTGCGTTAAATGTGGTTATTATAGTCAAATTATATCAAAACTATCATTTATTAATTAACTATGTGCATATAGTTAAACATTAAAATATATGACATTGAGAGATTGTATTTTTCAATTATTCTTCCTCATAATCAACAAGTCAAAATTAATCAATGATTGTCTCTCTGGTTCATACCACCATATATCTTCTTAATATAATTTATTTATTTATTTCTCAATATAATAACTTTTCTTCACTTTAATGCTACTCCTTGAACTTATTACAACCTATATTATTAAATAATAGATTACTTCATTTCACTAATTTATTTTAACTTTTTTTGAGAATACCTGTAACTACATTATGCTTGTTATGACCGCTTTCACATGTCTTTGTGGTAGATAATGATCAAGTCCAACAATTAAATGTGTTCAATATATTGTTGACATAAAATATATTGGAAAAGAAAAACGCACATATCAAATATGAATATCCTATAAAATTAACGCTTGATTACTTTAGTGTTAAAATTTTAGAATTAAATTATTCTGAAAGGTAGTTTTGACATGTAGTTTACAATAAATAGTTTTGTAAATGAAAATGATGATGACAAATATATTTTGAGGAAATGAAAACTTAAAAATGAAAATTATTTTTAGAAAATAAAATTAAAAAATATAAATATAAAATATTTCTGGAAACCAAACATGTCTTATCAAGAGTGAATATCTATTATGATCCTTTATAAATTTTGTGTATATCATTCTAATTCCGAAAAAAGTAAATATTTAAACTAGTAATCAAATATTATATATTGAAGAAAAAAATAGTCTTTATTAGGGATCATAGAAAATGCTAAAAGACTCAATTTGACTTTATTTTGATGTTTTTATAAACCATTTTAAGATATCAAAATATTTATTTACTAAATTATTAAATTACTAATAAGGATAGAATTAGCCACTACAAAAATTTCATTATTCATTTAGTTTTGCCATAATTTAAAATTATTCAAAGCATAATGCAACCCTTGTCATAAAGAAATGTCCATTTAATATTATGGAATGATTTAAATTATGTACCCATGTCATTGTGGTTACAGTGATCAGTATATCAGATTGCAAATATGATATGACAGCTCACAATGATGTAGTTGGGAATGATTTAAATTATGTACCCTTGTCATAGCAACGCAACCACATCAAATTGTATTTGGGCATAGTAGGTTATATCGGATCTATCGATTCCAAAAATATTTTTTAATTACAAAATAATTCACATTGCAATGACTGCAATCATTGTTAGGAAATAAATCATACATCGTCTATCTCATTGTCTCGGAAATGATTTAAATACATGTTGGACTACTCTTTTCGTTGTCAATTGGTTTTGAAATAAAACATTAACATAATATTAAAGTCAGAGCTTAACTTCTTTTCGGTTGTGGGCCAAAAGAAATTATTTAGTTATGGGTCAAAGGTAACTATCCCCTAGATCTGGTAGGCTTATGTGGATAAGGCATTTTAGGAAATAATATCATGAAAGGAAGGATCATGGTATACTTAAGAAATTTCTTTGGCCCTCATAATAAAGCAAGATTATGTTCTTCTCTACGTATAAATACTTGCATGTTCTTCCCTTCTAATACCCAGTTCATGTTTAACGGTTAGAACAGGCTTAGCAGCAACAATGAAGTTCCTCTCTGTGATCTCTCTTTGCTTCCTTCTCTGTCTTTGTGTTCATAGGTATTCAACTATTTCATTCATAAATATATATCCTTGATCCATATAATCTCTTGCTTTATTTTCATTATCATTTAGTTTTTCTTGTTTGTGAGTTTTATTTATAGCTTCATGTTTTCTTGAAGGCACGAACACTGCATAAATTATTTATTTCTGTTAAATAGTTATATTAAAATACATTAATTTCATGACAGAAGTTAGTTTTCTCAATATATCTTCTATCAATCAATGAGATGGTTTAATTAGTTTGATCAATATATATGTGAAAGAAATAATGAATTTTTTACAATTTCAGTGTGTTATCTCAAAATGCTAACACTCCTCCAAGAGGTTGGAATTCATATGATTCCTTTAGCTGGATAATTACTGAAGAACAATATTTACAGAATGCTCAAATAATTTCAGACCAGCTCCTTTCGCAATATGGATATGAGGTGTAGTACTCCTTAATCATAAACTACAACTACAATTCATTTGAATATATATGTTAATGTAATATATAGATAATATAAATTAACTCTATGTTTTGAAACTATATAGTATGCTGTGGTGGATTACCTTTGGTATAGGAGTTTAAGCGGTGGTAGTAACTCTCGTGGCAATGACTGCATTGATGAATGGGGAAGGATGCACCCTGATGCAAAGAGGTGGCCTTCCTCAGTTGGATGGAATGGGTTCAAAAATGTAGCAGATAAAGTTCATGGCATGGGTTTAAAGTTTGGTATTCATCTTATGGCTGGGATTAGTACACAAGCATATGATGCCAATACACCTATACTAGATACAACAACGGTATTGCTTCTTCTTACTCATTTCATTATAATGCAGCTAATTTTCAATTTTTGAATTTTATCCACTATAAATTTCAAACTAAATTTAAACAGGAAATAAAGTATGCATATTTTGTAGAAGTTTAAGAGGGATAAAATATGTAAACAAGTATTATTATATAAGAGAAAGTTGTTACAACGATAAAATAATAATAATCTAAATAATAACTAATAATATAAATGAAGCTAACTAAATCCTAAATAAAATAATGTTATATCGATACAAATATATATAATACGAGTTGAGATCCATTCCGGTACTAAAGAGTTTAATATTATGTAGATCTTTTGACATGTGATATACAAAAAAATTCAAAGGTCTAAATATTTATTAATTTTTAAGTTAAATAATATACAAAAAAAAATTCTCTTTCTCCACAAAAACAAGTACCAGTTTCCCATTCCGTGTTTAATAATTTTTAAATATTTTTCTAAGTAGACATCATTATTCTTTATTGTGCAAGTTGGAAAACCTCTATTTTTCTCATTTATGCAATTGGTATTTCATGTTTGGAGGCATATGGTCTCAATAAATAATAACAACACCTAACCATTATAAACTTTTGTTACTGGCATCTTATGTTGTTATTAGAATAGTTAGGGTTAGAAATGATCCAACTGAGTTGAATTAGAGTGCATATTGATTCTATTGATAAAAATTTATTCAGTTTGAAACTCAACTCGTGAGCTCAAAAAGAGTTATCTTCCTAATTTGAATTCGACTTGATTGAAGTTTTTTAAAGTTCAATCGTCACCTTGAAATGATTTGATTCAACAAAATTTCGTAAGTTGTTTAGTTTAACTCGTTAACTCCATTAGCTAAGTTAGCCAAATTCAATGATATTATTTGTTTAATATATATATATATATAAAAGAGATATAAATAAATTCTATATATATAATTGAGTCAGCTCATAAATCTAACAAGTTGAACTGGATATATTTAACTCATGTTCGACTAATTTATTTAACGAGTTTAATATTTAGCTCAAGTCTGATTCATTTTATTCATGAGTCAAGTTCATCAAGTTAAATAACAAGTTTTTAAAAAAAATGTGGAGTTGGTACTTACATGCAATATAATAATCCTATTTTTTTCTTTCTTTATCCTGTTTCTGTTTCACTTCAGAAGACATAATAAACTCCATATGAAGAAAAAAAGAAACATTTTCACTTCCCCCTATCGTTTTTGTGATCATCATATTTTGTTGAACATTAATCATTATTTCTTGCAATTTGCTAGGGAAAAGCTTATGAAGAATCTGGTAAAGTGTGGCATGCAAAAGACATAGGAATCCCGGAAAGGGCTTGTAAATGGATGGATAAAGGTTTCATGGCTTTAAATGTCACATCAGGAGCTGGAAAAGCCTTTTTGAAATCTCTCTACCAGTTGTATACTTCGTGGGGACTTGATTTCGGTAAGATGATAATATTATATATATATTATAACTTTACCTAAATTAAATTACGCTACATTATAGATATGGTTGAAACTTAAAAGTCATGATCTATTCATTTTTATCTCTTATCACTTATTTCATTCAGTCATATGATCCAACATCATAGTTGTTATATGGAATTTCTGTTTTCCTTGCAGTTAAACTTGATTGTGTGTTCGGTGAGGACTTGGATTTTGATGAAATAACTTATGTATCACAGGTATAATTAATGTAGTTTTTTCTTTGTTCTATCTTTCTCATTCTAAAAGAGGAAATTTACGACTTGATTTGAGTGCAGATTCTGAAGGACAATAAGTCTCCCATAGTATTTTCTTTGTCTCCTGGAGTAGGTGCAACCCCAGACATGGCTAAGAAGATCAATGGAGTAGTTAACACATACCGTGTAACTGGAGATGACTGGGACCAATGGTCACAAGTTGTATCTCATTTTGATGTAGCAAGGTGACAATTTAGATTGTACTATGTTGACTTCAAAACATGTATCAACCCAAGTTGTGATACTGTACTTCTAAATTATGCATATACATATGATCAAATTAATTATCTCGTAGGGATTTTGCTGCAGCTAACTTGATAGGAGCACAAGGTCTAAATGGAAAGTCGTGGCCTGATTTGGATATGCTACCATTTGGATGGCTAACTGATCCAGGTTATGATAATGAATTACTATTTGTTCTTTAATTTCTTGGACCCATTTCTTTCCCACCAAACCTTTCATCTAAAAATCCCTGATGTGGCATTTGGTTGTTGGCCTGATTTTTACGACATTAGGTAAGTGATGTTGGATTGCTAGCATGATTTTAATCAAGGGTTTGACTCATGCATAGTAGTTTTCAATCAAAATATGTTATCTTTGGTAGCATGGTAGGTACCAAGCACTAGACTTGTAAGGTTTGGGCTACCCTTAGTATATGAATCATTAGGAAAATAATATATATGAATCACTAAAAAAAGTGCTTTTCACTTTTATCCCATGTCATACACAATTCTTATGATTTTTTTGAATTTGAGATTTGTAAGAAGAATACATACTTGACAAATCCTCTTTTTTTTATTCAATAGCTGACAATGAAGGTCCACACAGATTGACTAATCTTAATTTAGTAGAGCAACAAACTCAGGTATGTGTGCATAACCACACAAGTGAATCACATTACTACTTTGTCACACATATATCAATATATTCTGAGTGATTCTATTTTTATTTCACAGATGACTTTGTGGTGTATGGCGAAATCCCCCATTATATATGGAGGGGATCTTCGTAATCTTGATTCCTGGACAAAAGATGGTGTTATCATAAATCCTACCCTACTATTTATAAACTCTAACAGCAGTAACAATACAGAGGCATGTGAATCATTTCTCTTATTGCTTGGTAGAATATTTGTATATTCAACTAATCATCCAAGAAGCAAAATTATGATCTTATACAAAAGTTTATTTAGTACTGGTCATTCTTGACAATGTTGTAATTCTTTGTTAGTAATAATGTGTTTTTTTAAGTCTTAGATTGGTATCATAACGTTTCTATTTTTTACACAGTTTTCTTCTATTGTAGCTGAAGGTTCTAGTAATGGAATTCGAGCTTGGATAGCAACTGGAAATAATGGTGGTCAGACACCACAGGGTATGATACAAACACAGATGTTAACCTCATCCTATTTTCTTTTTTCTAATAATTAGAAATTGTTGATTAATATAGAAATTATATAGTTGAGAGTTAATCTTGGCACTATTTTTAACTTATTGAGAAACTAAGGATGCACTAAAATAACAAAGCATAATTAATTAATTAATCATAATTTGTTATAGTAGTGTTCTCTAATTCAATTCTCCTATTGATTTTTGCTTTCAGGGCGGATATCTACATTGCTTTTTTCAATCTAAATGATAAGGCCACAACCATATCCGCGAAGGTTGATGACTTAGCTAGGGCGCTTCCAGATAAAAAAGTGAGAGGTCTCGAAGGAAGGGAAGTATGGAGTTTGAACAGCGTACAATTAAATGATGTGTTATCGGCTGAAGTGGCACCACATGGGTGTGCACTATTTGTCTTCGATTATTGAATGATACTGAACAAATTTGTATAATTTGGTGGAGAAATAATAGGATATGGTATGAGAATTGTGAAAGAGGAGATGAGTTGGTGAAAGAGAAGATGAGAGAATTCTAGGGTTAGGGTTGAGAGAATTGGGAGAAAATGTAATTGTAATTGTTACTGAATAAACTGAAAAATTAGTTACAACAAACCAAAGGGAAGGGTATTTATATGAGGCACAATCTAACTAACACTAAAACACTGTTATAACAGAAAAGAGTAACCCAATCTAATAGTAGACATAAGCCTAACTCCAATACATTGTTGTTATGCATCAGCAAACTAACAAACTTAACAACTAATAAATTGCTAGCTAATTGTACAACTTGTGAATTAAACTAACTTAACTAACAAAGGATTGTGGCTAGGGAATAAATGTTGAGAATTCTCATCTTGGTCAATAATAAGCATTTGAGTAAATACTTTCACTATGGAATTTCCAAAAAGAGTGTGCTAGCTTAAACTAGCTGCACAGTATATCATAAAATATGCAGAGAAACCACCAAATTGTTTGCATTGAGTAATGGAGGTTTACTTAGGGGGTCAGCAAGATCCCAAGGGCTTAAAATATTTCCCATCTAAGTGATAGGTTCCATTGCTGAGTCGCATTTCCCAAACATCTTTGGGTTTCCTTGACACATTTCTGCATGGAGTCATAACCCAACTGGCATGTAAAGCATTTGATGCTCACTAATTCATATTTCTGAGTCAAGCAAGGAATAAAATCAAGCATACATGATTCTTAGTTTTCTAAAGAATATTGATACTTAAATTCTGAACTAATTATTACTTCAATTAATTAAATTAATATTTGGAGAATAAATTTCCTTAGTTAATCAAGTTTGAAAATTATAATAATCAACAAAATCTAGGGACCATTTTCTCAATAACTCACGAATTTTCTCTAGATATAAAATGATCTCAAAGAAGCTTTGTTGCTTCACATAAAAGTTATTCATAAAAAACAATTCTTGAAAATAGCCTTACATTTGTCTTGCTTATTTGGCAAACAAAAAATTCTAAGTTATAAAATTGTACTATACACAAAAGGTAAAAACACATAGCTAAGTTTGAATAATATCGTCTTAACCTTTTATTTTAATATTTTGGACCATTTTAAGTTTTAAGATTTTTCTAGAGACCAAATTAGTATACCCACAAAATATATCTGGAAAGACCAAAATAGGTTATTACTTAATTATTAATAATGATAGAATAAAATAATACAAAATTATACCAAATTAATTGAGAACAAAATTGATTAATTTAAAATAAGAAATAATAGCATTTTGATACGAGTCAACTAGGGAATAGCAACGGGGTGGAACGAGCATGGGTAGTACTTTCTTGTACTTATACCTATATTATTTGTGAGTATGAGTATATGTGGGTACGTAACGGGTTTATAAATTTAAATATATATTTATAAATTTTGTAATAATCAATATAAAATAATTATTATATAAATAATACAATTTATATAAATGTTAAAAATATCATTATATTTTAATCACTAAACTTCATTATAAAATAATAATAATATAAAAAATATATCATTATAAAATTAAAAAAATATATAAATATATGAAATATTTAATTAAAAAATACACAAGTACCCACGAGAAAGACATCATAATATCCATTCTCACTCATAAATTACTTTTACGGATACCCGTTGTGAGTATTTTTGCGGTTATTTTTGTCAGAGTCAACCCATTTTGTCCTCCAATAAGAAAACGAGAATATAAAATTTATTAGCATTGATTGATTTAGAGGTAAAGAGATAAAAAATTATGTTAAATAAAGTATAAATTCTAAATAAGAATTATAATGATATAATAGGGAATTATAAAACTACACCTTGAGAACTCACTTTATTAATATAAAATAGGAAATAATAGTGTTTTGATAGGAGTCAACCCATTTTTCAATAAGAAAATGGGAAATATGAAATTTATTAGTATTGATAAATTTACACTTAATTTTAGAGAGATAAGAATATGGTGTAAAATTAAATAAAATTTCTAAATAAAAATAGATTATGGCCAGACACAATTATGTCATATGACTACTAAATTTCTATACAATAATAGTAAAAAAAGTATAACAAATAGATTAATAGTAAGATAAGAAGATAGATTGTTATCATTAGATTTTATTAATACTAGACATAGAGTGGAGTATAAGGATACAATTTTCTTTGAACTATTATAAACTTGTTGCTCTGAAAAATATTGTTGAGAGAGGTCAAAAGTGATGTTTATGAAGCATGCATGTAGTCTCATATGTATCACATTCTAATCCTTTCATTTATTGTCCTAATCTTCTATCTCCATCTACACATACTTTTTTTATTTATTTTATCCTTTTATTTAAGTAATTTTGTTTTTAAATTTAAATGAAAACGAATGTTTTAAATTGTGGTTGTGATCGTAATTGTGACGAGGGTTGTGATTAGTGTGATTATGGTCATTATGATGTGGATTGTCGCCGCTGCAGCGTGAATTATTTTGAGATTAAATTTTTTTTTGAATTCGATGTGGTCTGTTGTGATCCAATTGTGGTCTGATGCGGTTGTGTTGTGACCACATCATTATGGTTTGGAGTCACACCGTAATTGAATGAAGTGTGATGCAGTTCACAATTTAAAATGACTAGTAACAACTTTTTCCCATAATTGAATAAATAAAATAATAATATTTATAAAAAATTAATAAAAAACTGATAATTATAAAAAAAAATTAACTAATTAAAAAATCAATGTAGGAATTTAATAATACGATTACATGTATCTAAAATTTTACTCTAGGTATGAGAAATAATCATGATCATTAGTATCATCCTTGTTACTTCTCAAAGCGAAAACACAACTAACCAGCAATGCAAGTTGTTTGTTATTAATTCATTTTTAATTAGTTAAAATAACTTCTTTAATAAAAATAAATGTTAAGAATCATGACCAATATTATTTCTGTGCAATTAATCGTTCTTCATTTTTTTTAACTAAAACCTTAAATTAAAATTATTTTGATTTTTTTAATTAAATTGAGAATTAGAATAACGTATGGTATGTTCCCTTACTATTCAGATTGATAAGTGATTATGGTCATTAGTATTCTCTACGACTCTATGTCATCTCCTGGGTTAAGGGAAAAGTCTATGATGTGTTTCCTATATTTCTGCCTCAATTAATACAAGTAAAATCAACTAATCAATTTTTAACTCAAAATTATGTAGTTTTGATTTTTATATTGCACAAAGAAATACATAGGATTAAGATAAACTCTTTTGAGATGAAAAAATAAAAAATACATTATTTACCTTTAATAATTAAATAATCAAACACAATGATGGTGTAATTAGTCCATATAATAATTAGTGTGGGTACGAAACATTTTATAACTAGTGGATGGGGCATTAATATATTCTTCCACCGCTGATCGACTCACGACCTAACAATTTTGATTCGATAACCATACTTTATAAATTAGGCATAAAATAAATTAAAGTTTTTTATATTTTAACCGTAATAAATGAATGTTTAGAGATTCGAAATCATTCGGAAGAGAAAGAAATTTCTTATCTTAAGGAATGTAATCGTTGACCCATGGAAAATCAGTTTGAGTCAACATATGAAATTTCTTTTGCCCTCATAATATAGCGAGATTATGTTCTTCTTCTTATAAATACTTTCATGTTCTTCCACTCTACTTCACAGTTCATCTTTAACGGTTGAAACATACTTAGCAGCAACCATGAAGTTCATCTCCATGATCTCTTTTTGCTTCCTTCTCTGTCTTTATGTTAATAGGTATTCAACAAATTTCATCCATGCATACCCTTGATTCGGACATTGTCTTGCTTTTATTTTCATTATCATTTAGTTTTGCTTGTTTGTGATTTTATTTATAGCTGCATGTTTTCTTCACATAAATTATATATTTTTGTGAAATAGTTTGATTAAAATACATTAACTTCATGAGAAAAGTTAGTTTTTTCTATGTATGTCTTCTGTTAATAAGATGATTTAATTTGTTTAGATCAATATATATACATTTGCAAGAAATAATGATTTTTTACTCCCTCCTGTTTATTTCAGTGTGTTATCTCAAAATGCTAACACTCCTCCAAGAGGTTGGAATTCATATGATTCCTTTAGCTGGGTAATTACTGAAGAACAATATTTACAGAATGCTCAAATAATTTCAGACCAGCTCCTTCCTCAATATAAATATGAGGTATAGTAGTCCTTAATCGTAAATTACACTTCATTTGAATATATGTTAATTGTTGTGACCCAATTTTCGGTTTGGAAGATCAGCTATGCGAATTAGGGAGAGACGAACTCGATTTCTACCTCTTCCTATTGATTTGGAGTCGCCACTACGTTTTTTGCGTATAAAACGTAGAAAACTCTATAATAAATAGGAAAATGTATAAATCGAGTTCGCCTCTCCCTAAGTCGCAGGACCGATCTTTCAACCGAAAATCGAGTTGCTACAACTGGCGACTCTGCTCGGGAGGAGTTTCAAAATATGACCTGACTCATCAGCTCCTCGAGGACTGCCAATCATGCATATAGTATAAATTAACTCTATGTTTTGAAACCATGCATATAGTATGCTGTGGTGGATTACCTTTGGTATAGGAGTTTAAACGGTGGTAGTAATTCTCGTGGCAATGACATCATTGATGAATGGGGAAGACTGAACCCTGATGCAAAGAGGTGGCCATCTTCAGTTGGATGGAAAGGGTTCAAAAATGTAGCTGATAAAGTTCATGGCATGGGTTTAAAGTTTGGGATTCATCTTATGGCTGGAATCAGTACACAGGCGTATGATGCCAATACACCTATACTAGATACAAAAACTGTATGCTTCTTCTTCTTGTCATATTCAAATTATCATTTTTGTTATTATAATGTAGCAAATTCCAATTTAAGTTTCAAACTACATTAACCGTAAATAGGAAACCAATATATGCATATTTATGGATTTTGTATACTTTGACTACAAAAATTAGCCTTTTTGTATGACCGTTTCCATCTTACTAGAAATGTGTATTTTTATTATTTTTTATTTTCGAAATCATATGACATGTACAACTTTGTGTCACTATTTTTTAATGATTCTTTTGGGAATCGTGATAGTTTAACTAAGATTTTCTCATCTTTCACTATTACTAAATATTTTATTGCCCAAAAAGACATTTGACTATGTTTTATTTTCGGATCTTCCACTTTTCCACTTTTGGTAATTCTTTATTGCCTTTTGTTTTCACTGAAAAATCAATTTGATAATTTCCTTTCAATGGAAAATATGAAAAAACGAACACTAATAATGCATTTATCCACGTGATATATATATTATACCCTCATTCATAAGATAATACTTTTTGGAGATAAAAAAATACATTTCGGAGATACTTGAATGAGTGACACCTATGCATATATAATAGCATATATCCATTATTTATTACACATTATGTATCCAAAACAAAAGGAGACGTAGACCACTCCCTTAGTTGTGTTAGTTTGTCAAATCAATGACCACTTCTTGAGTGTAAAATAAAAATATAGAAACTGGTAAGTGTTGTACATATTCTACTCTTTCACATTTAATAAAAGAACAAAATTGGAGTATCTCATGAACCCTAGTCACTAGTTATGAAAGTTGGTACAAAAAATAAATGCATAGTTAGGACACACAATTTCTTTAATAAAAAATTTAAAAAAAATGCATTAGAGAATTGCGCATGTCAAGAGAACTCGAGAGGAAGTTCCTGTTTATGTAAAGAAAAAAGGAAATAATAGGACCTACCATTTAGGTAAAAATACACATTTCCAATAAATCCCAAAAGAATAATTTTGAGGTCAAACTAGAAAGTGGTGTTTCAATTTTCATCATATTTATCCTATGAAGGAGACCCTTGCATTGATATATATGCATATTTAGATTTTTTTTATTTTTTCAAAACATCTTATTTTATTTACCAAGCTTCCATATTTAATGATAATTTTTTCATATATAATTTAGAATTTATCATGCTTACATAATTTATTAATAACTAGAGTGTTGTCAATTCGCTTTCTTATTGTTTATAATGTATATTATACATGTTATAAATGTTCATAACGATATTAATATGAACCTGTTTTAGTGAGTATGTAATTTTTAATATAATAATAATTAGAAAATATTAAGGGCAAAATAAAGAATTGAAAATTAGTCTATAGTGGTAGTTACATCATGTTTTGTCTTTGTATATAGATCAATAGAAGTTCAATTTAAGGTGAGCGATGTATTTAATAGGTTGGTGGTTACATATAACTATATGATTATTTTGTAGAAATTAAAAAGTGTTAAGAACAAAACAGAAAAATGAAATTATATCATGGTGAAAGTTACATTATGTTCTCTCTTTCTCTTTGTATATAGTATAGATAGACTATATAATATATATAGTATACATAAGTTAGCCTTTAACATACTTTCTTCTTACTGGTAAATTATATTCTCAGATTACATCTTATTTTTATTATTATCTCTCTAAAATTAAATTTATAACTATCACTAATAATAAATTTTATATACTCTATATTTTTATTTTTATATTTATATTTATATATATTTCATTTATTTTAGTATTGATCTATAATAACAAATTTATTGAATTAAAAAATGTGTGGTCATACATAACAAAAAGCTGGTATATATAAAATAAAATGAAATATTTAAAATTGTGCTTATCAAAATATTAAATAGTCATATTACTTATCTTTTTTCTATCTTTTCATTTGTATGCATTTCAAAACTATATTACAAATTCAAAGGGGCAATGTAAGCTTTTTGTTAACATAGGAGGGCATCGTGTTTCTTTTGTTTGTTCTTTAACGAAAAAACATGCAACATTAGCATGGAAAATAACAATTTGTCAGATAAATTCTTCTATCAACATCTTAAAGTGACTTGTTATAATGTTATACTTTTCTTATTGAAGATTAGTTTATAGTAGATAGATATCACTTTTATATGAATATGATCATTTGTAGCATATTTTGTCAAGTAGATATCATTACTCCACAAAACATTGTTCTCCTAATGTTTATTTCTGTTATTTTTTAATATAAAATATTTCATTGCTGACAAAAAAAAAATATCATTACTCCTAATTATGTAAGTAGACAACACCCCTCATTTCTCATTTGTGCTATTGATATTTCATGTTCCCAACTTATAATCTCAACCAATAATAACATAACACCTAATCATTATATACTACTGTTACCTGTATATGTTTTGTAGCATTTAGTCATAGTTGTAGCCATGCAATAACTCCTATATTTTTTTTTATACTTTTTCTTCTTTATCACTTCACAAGACATAATAAACTCAATACGAAGAAAAGGAAGAAATATTTTCACTCCCCTTATCATTTTTATGTTATATTATTCTACTGTGTAATCATCAAATTTTGTTGAACTTTGATTATTCTTTCTTGCAACTTGCTAGGGAAAAGCTTATCAGGAATCTGGTAAAGTGTGGCATGCAAAAGATATAGGAATCCCGGGAAGGGCTTGTAAATGGATGAATAATGGTTTCATGGCTTTAAATGTCACAACAGAAGCTGGAAAAGCATTTTTGAGATCTCTCTATCAGCAATATGTTTCCTGGGGAGTTGATTTTGGTACTATCATAATATATATATACAGACATTGTCCTATATTAGATATCCAACATCATATTTCTTATATGGAATTTATGCTTTCCTTGCAGTCAAACTAGACTGTGTTTTCGGTGAGGACTTGGATTTTGATGAAATAACTTATGTATCAGAGGTATAATGTAGTTTATTCTTTGTTCTATCTTTCTCATTCTAAACGAGGAAATTTACAATTTGATTTGAGTGCAGATTCTTAAGGGCCTTAAACCTTCCATAGTATTTTCTTTGTCTCCCGGAGTAGGTGCAACCCCAGACATGGCTAAGAAGATCAATGGAGTAGTTAACACATACCGTGTAACAGGAGATGATTGGGATCAATGGTCACAAGTTGTGTCTCATTTTGATGTAGCAAGGTGACTATTTAGATTATATTACATTTTACTTTAAAACATGTATCAACCCAACTTGTGCTACTATGCCACTAAATTATACATATACATTGATTCATTTAATTTATCTTGTAGGGATTTTGCTGCAGCTAAGTTATTAGGAGCACAAGGTCTAAATGGAAAGTCGTGGCCTGATTTGGATATGCTACCATTTGGATGGCTAACTGATCCAGGTTATGATAATGAATTACTATTTGTTCTTTAATTTCTTGTACCCCAAACCTTTCATCTAAAAAACCCTCATGTGATGTTGAATTGCTAGCATGATTTTAAGCAAATTAAAGGGTTTGACCCATGCATAGTTGTTTCCAATCAAAACATGTTTTCTTTACTACCAAGAGTTTGACTAATGCATAGGTTGCAAGCACTAGGGTTGTAAGGCTTGGGCTACCCCTAGTGTATGAATCATTGAGGAATTAAGATATACGACTCACTAAAAAAAGTGATTTTCACTTTCATCCCATGTCATACATAATTGTGATGAGTTTTTTGAATTTGAGATTTATAAAAGAAGAATACATAGATGACAAATCCTCTCTTTTTTTCCTCAATAGCTGTCAATGAAGGTCCACACAGATTGACTAATCTTAATCTAGAAGAGCAACAAACTCAGGTATATATGCATAACCACACAAGTGAATCACATTACTACTTTGTCACACATATATCAATATATTCTGAGTTATTTTATTCTTATTTCGCAGATGACTTTGTGGTGTATGGCAAAATCCCCCATTATGTATGGAGGGGATCTTCGGAACATTGATTCTTGGAAAAAGAATGGTGTTATCATAAATCCAACCCTGTTGTTTATAAACTCTAACAGCGTAAACAATACAGAGGCATGTGAACCATTTCTCTTATTGTTTGTTATAATATTTTATATTCAATTAATCATCCATGGCAAAATTATTTTCTTAATCGAAAGTTTATTTAGAACTGGTCATTCTTGACATTGTTGTTATTTTTTTCTTAGTAATAATGTTGGTTTTTTAAGTGTTAGATTGGTATCATAACTTTTCTGTTGTTTGCGCAGTTTTCTTCTATCACAGCATTAAACGATGCCAATAATGAAGAAGAAGAAGAAGTGGTAGTAGAAAAAGAGGAAGAAGAAGTAGTAGCAGTAGAAGAAGAAGATGAAGAAGAAGATGTGGATAATGTCAAAGGTAAAATCTTTAAGAGATAGAGTTATTCTTATGCGGAATGATTCAATAGCATTTTCTTGATCTTCTTCTTTTTCTTTCGTTGCTAAATAATGCAAATTGAACATTCATGTAGCTGGAGTTTCTAGTAATGGAATTCGAGCTTGGGTAGCAACTGGAAATAACGGTGGTCAGACACCACAGAGTATGTTACAAACACAAATTAGTTGACCTCATCCTATTTTCTTTTTGTTAATTAGAAATTGTTCATTATAGTATTGGCACGACAATAACATTATTGCCTTGTAATCTCAATATGAAATTTCATATGTCATTGTGTCATTTATGCTCCTCTTAACTTTTTACCACAAGAGTCTTAACCAAGTCATCTACCTTTACACATATGGTTGTGGACTTTGTATTTATATTGAAAAAGCAATGTAAATATTGTGCTCTCGTATTTTGATTTTGCTTTTAGGGCATGATATTTACAATGTTTTTTTAATCTAAATACAAAGCCCACAATCATGTCTCTAAAGGTAGATGGTTTGGTTAGGATCTTCCTAAAAATTGAGAGTCTTCAAGAAAGAAAAGTATGAAATATAAAAATGAGTGAAATAATGTAACAACTTCATTTGATATAAGTGAAAGTCTTATATTCAAATAACTTGACCCCAAAAAAATCTATGAGAAAATGAGGATGCATGATGGCATGATTTCTTATAGTATTGTTCTCTAATTCTATTGCACTGTCGATTTTGCTTTCAGGCCAAGATATTTACATTGCTTTTTTCAATCTAAATTCAAAGCCTACAACAATATCTGCAAAGGTAGATGACTTGGCAAGGGTGCTTCCGGGTAAAAAGTTGAAAGGTCTCCAAGGAAGGGAAGTATGGAGTTTGAAGAGCATAACAATAAGTGATGTGTTATCAACACAAGTGGCACCTCATGGGTGTGCATTATTTGTATTCGATTATTGAATTTCATTCAAATCTGTATTATTTGGATAATTACTCACAATTCATAGTTGTTATTACATTTTTTATATCAAAATGTAGAAACCACTTTTTATTTTCTAATTTGAAAATTGTTGTCTTCGAATAAAAGTCCTAAGCTTAGGAGTCGATTATTGATAGGGAATGTATTAGCATCCCACAATTTGTAATAAAACAATATCCTTGCTGGCTGCATAGATATATTTATACCCTTAATTTATTTTATCAAACAATATATTTTATAGTTATTATCTCCAATTACACACAAATGTGAGAACATATTTTCTTGTTTTCTCAAAATATTAACTCTCACTTCGCTCTTGTTTTTACTTCTCATATACTAGTCATTAATTTTTCCTAATCCTACAAGTTAATTGATTTTACAATCTCACACTTAATATTTATTTTTAATCCTTGTATAAAGTTTCTGATAACTTTCGCAACTAAATTTTGACTTTCTTAAGTCCATTCAATCCCTACTTTCAAATTTATGTGTTTTTCATACCAACATAACAATTAACAACAAAATGATAGCAATTAAGATATTTTCAAAGTACAACCTTGCCGCAAACAATGCAAAATATATAACAATAAAAAACTCCAAAATAAACCAAATTAACATTTAGACTTGTATTATCAATTTATGAGAAATATTCATATGTATAGTTATTTAACAATATTTCATGATGATATAGTATCATAGTCGAGCACCTCATATTATGTTAAACCCAAACAAGTCCATATGCACATAATTCCAGCAAATCCAAATAAATAAGACTCTATATAATATATATACACCATCATGAAAATGATATAAGGACACTTACATGGAAAACAATTTTCCATTAGACCCTAAACCCTAAATTAAAGTGGTCTTCTCCCTCACCTTAGCCGACTTATCTAACAACTTCAACATTAATGCATCATCATAAACATCACTGCTAGCATCCACTTGACCTAAGTGTCGCACTTCATCAACATATGATAAATCACCATCAATTTAAAAAGACCAAAACATTTTAACATATCATATAAGGAGATAACACAAGGTTACACTTTTAAGAAAATTAATTTCATCTCCTTTAAAATATATATTAGAGTAAGATAAAGTTTAACTAATAATTAATAAATAAACAAGATGATAGTTGAATAATTTAATAATAATATTTCTAACTCAATGTATTTTAAATATTATGTTTGTTACAAAAGCTCATTGTTTAAAAGATACAGTTTCACTTGGTTGTGAGATAATCGATAAAAGTAACTCATTTTAAATAAATAAAATATTATAAATCTATTGGATAATCATTTAAAAGACAAAATGATTATCTAAAAAAACTTCAGATAACTCTACAAAAATAAAACAAATTTTTTTACTCACGCATAAAGAATATAGAAAATGTCGGTGTTACAATATTGCTTGATATGTGATGAATCTTATATGTTAACACATTAAGAATGATTATGATCCTCGATATATCAAGACACAAAACAACTTACCTTTCTCTCCATCAGAAAGAAAACATGAGTTCTCATTTCGAGATTTGGTTAATGATGGAAGATCATTATATCAATCTTCTAAAGACATATCAAGAAAGATCAATATCAGAATAGTTAATGTATGAGTTGGAAATTAGCTGAAATATGGAGAGTTTTAATGATAGCTATGATTATGTTTTAATAGCTAATTTATTGATAGTTATGATTCTACTTTAATTATGATTCTGCCATAATAGCTAATTGATAACTATGATTCTGTTTTAATATGATGATTATCTGTAATTATTTATTTGAGTTTGACTCACTTATGATAATGTAGAAAATCAAATACAATTTCTATCCATTATTTTCTTCTCTGATTTCTTAGATGGTATCAGAGCTAGAGCCCAACTTCTTTCCGGTTGTCATGGGCCAAAAGATGCCATTTAGTTATGGGTCAAAGGTAACTCTTCGCTTGATCTGACAGGCTTATGTGGAGGGAGCATGTTGGGAAGTAAGTCCCACATCGCCTACCTCATTGTATCGGAAATGGTTTAAATACTTGTTGGACTACTCCTCTCATCGGCAATTGGTTTTGAGATGGAACTTTAACATGTTATCAGAGCCAAAACCCAACTTCTTCCCGGTTGTCATGGGCCAAAAGATGCCATTTAGTTATAGGTCAAAGGTAACCATTCGCCTGGTTCGACAGACTTATGTGGAGGGGGCATGTCGGGAAGTAAGTCCCACATCGCCTACCTCATTGTTTCGGGAATGGTTTAAATACGTGTTGGGCTACTCCTCTCATTGCCAATTGGTTTTGAGATGGAAACTTAACATAGTATCAGAGCCAGAGCCCAACTTCTTTTCAGTTGTCATGGGCCAAAAGATGCCCTTTAGTTATGGGTCAAATGTTACAATTCGTCTGATCCGGCAAGCTTATGTGGAGGTGCATGTTGGGAAGTAAGTCTCACATCGCCTACCTCATTGTATCGGGAATGATTTAAATACTTATTGGACTACTCATCTCATCGCCAATTGGTTTTAAGATGAAACCTTAACAATAAAAAATATATGTATATATATAGCATAACATGCATGAGAATCATGGAATTTAACATTCTTAAAAAATTAGCAAATTCTAAGATTAAATTAATAAACATTTGAGTAACATAATGGGAAAGTTTGTAAACACTAAACAAAACCAACTTCCTCCATTAACCTTTTTATGAGATATTTATATTTTTTTATGCATTATTGTTATTTTTCTCACTTCATTAAAAACTTTTATTGTTGTTAGTGAAACTGATAATTAATGAATAATATTAAACCACAATAAAATTCTATTTTTATAATGTTTTAAAAAAATTAATAAAATCGACTCCTTTTATTTTGATACATATCTTACTTGAAATTCCTTATCAAACTTTTTTAATTAGAAATGTCTTATAATAAATACCAATATTATTTAATAATTGTTGTGCATGTGAATGTTATAGTCATTTTGACACTTTTGCTTGTATGGGACATTTGGGACCAATTGTTAAAATTGCCGACAAGTAATGATGGCTCCATTCTAATTCAACGGCACATTCTTCTTCACGTGTCGTGTGTCCAAGCTCCATGACCCTACTTTAACGGCCACGATTTTTCACAACACTCAAAATTTCAATGTTGCTTTTATGACATTTTTTCTAAAATTCACATTCAAAATTACATTACTATCGCTTGTCCCAAAAAATTTATGTCATCATGTCTCAAGCTAATCATATTACACCAAGTAATGTAAAAAATATTATTTCCTATTTTTTAATTTTTATTTATTACGTGACAGTGACAGTTTTTAACTGAATTGATACACATTGGGATACTAAAAATAGGACATGTTATTTCAGTTCTTTACTGACCACCATGAAGCTTCACACGGGTCCATGGTAAGTTGGTAACTATAATAAACCATAATTATCAATAAAATTTCTAAAACATTATTATGATAGATTATCTTTTTCAGAATTGATATATTAGTTTTCGCATATAGTTGAGATGAATTCAATTGAATCTCATATTGTAGATAAAAAAAATTCAATCTCAAACCTTACTTGAGCTCTATTTGAAATCGGATTAGACTTGACCATAATATTATGGTCATTGTTGGATTAGTATTGAAACATTGTAATTGATACATAGGTTATGTATTAAGATATATTTTACCATATATCTTTTTAAGATATTAAAATAAATAATATTAATATAAATATATTATCTACCATATATAATAAATTTAATTCAATCAATTCTACTATTTACTTATGATTAATTATAAAAAAGTATAAATGTTTAATAATGTGGGATAATGAAATTGACTAGAATAGCAAATGAAAATTGACCGAATTATAAAAAATGTTGCTCATACTTCACCATGGTTCTAGTTTGGAATTCCATAAAAATGATAATTTGTGATATTCCATAAAAATGCTGTTGAAGAATAAGGATCACATGTCCTAAAAAATTTGTGTCCCTATGTCCAAAGCTAATCACATTGCACCAAGTAATATAAAAAATATTATTTCCTATTTTTTAATTTTATTTTTAATTACGTGACAAATTTTCACTGGATTGATACAAATTGTGTCATATGATCTCCATTCGCAATGACATCCACTTACCTCTTTTCTATATAAAAATTAAACATGATTATGTTAGTCCAATCCAAAATATAACTTTAAAAAATAAATGACACATTAATTATGGAATCTGAATACGTCATAATTAAGGTATCAAATCTAGAGTTTATAACTAAATAAAAAAGACTTTTAATTTATTATTGGACTGAAATTTCACTAGAGTTCCATCATTACTATTCCTCTTATATAAGGACATGTTAGTCATATCATATAAGTTGTTTTAAACACAGCTAATACAGTTAGTGAATTTACCATTAACAAATACATGATCTCATGTTTTCATGTAACAATGTTAGGTGAATGAAAAAGATAATCATGAAAATTATAAATATTGCAAACTTTAATTGGTTCTTGCTACAAAATTATGTTTATATCTGTGGAAAAAATCAATTATTTAAGATTTATTCCACTTTTAAGTTTTAACCTAACATAATTATAAAAAAAAGTGAATGATAACTTTTTTATTGAAATGGATAATGATAAATAGATTTTGGTAGTTTTATTTTTAAAGAAAGATAATGTTGATTCTTAGTAATTAACTATGAGTGATTCTAGGAATAAATACATTTTAATCCTTTAAAATTTTAAATTCAATGTGCAAATTCTAAGATTTGAATTTGGAAATCTAAATTATTAACAAATACAGCACAACAAAATTGCACCAATCAACTAGTTTTGATTGATATTATTGTGCATGTCAACCCATTTTATCATTCAATAAGAAAATGTAATATATAACATTTATTAGTATTAATAAAGTTAGATTTAATTTTAGAGAATAAGAATAAGTGTAAAATGATAATTACAATTTCTTGTTAAAAACAAATTATGGCAAGACATAATCATGTAATATAATTAATAAATTATTATATAATAATAATAGTAAATTCTAAAAATAGATTAAAGGTAAGATGATAGATATCTATAGCTTTATTATTATCATTAGATTTTTTTCAATGCCAGATATAGAGTCAGCATTAAGTTACAATTTTAATCGGAATAAAAGTATCTGTCTTATAAAATAAAATATAAAAATGCTTTCTTTTTAGTTTTTATTGTAATTATAGTGATATTCAATTTAATATAAAAAGTATAGAGATTACTCAGAGAGTCAAGGTTAAGATACATCATACATGAATCTAAATCAAATTTTGATATAAATTTATTAATTTAATATAATCATCATCATCATTCATAATATACAATGATCAATATTAACACACATCACTCAAAAAATTAAATTATAGGAGAGAGAGAAAATTCCTATTCAATTTCTTATAATTTTCAATTTTATTCAAAAAAAACTGGTGACAGTTCATACCTGCACTGAAAAGAGTAATGTTTTTTTTTAAATCTATACCATATATAAAGTTAAAATATGAGATAACTATTAATATAAAAACATTCTAATCGTATAAAATAAAATATATAAAAATTAAATATTTAGTATAATAAAATATGAATGCGGGTCTCGACACGCTAGTGGAAATAAAAGGAGTAATGTTATCTACTTTTCTTGTTACAAAAGGGGTAATGCTATCCAACAAAAAAAAAAACTTACACTAAATTAATTTTTAAAATATTATATTAGAGTATAAATATTTTTGTTAGTTTTAAAATTTTCGATGCACATACTCATGGAATTAGAAAATCTCGCACCGTACAAATATTAATTGAATAATGCTCAGGTGTTAAATTAATTAAATGTACTAAAATTTCCCTTTTCTAATGTTGTTCACAAATATCACTTTTAATCATTTATGATGCTTCGATATAATTTTGTCAAACTACTAAACAAATTTCGTGTTCGAAAATTAAAAAGGAAGCCCTCTATTTATGAAGTGAGAAAAATTAAAGGGATTTCATGTCACTGTCACAGAAAAATAAAATCAAACGGTTGAAATGCTACCTATCACCATTCCCCTCTACTTTTCAGGCCAATTAATTAATTTAAAATCAAACAATCCAAACACATAAAAATATATTTAAAATAAATATTTAAAAATTGTAGTTCGAGTGCATGCATCATATCTCTTTATTCACTCCTTATGTTACTATAATAAAAATATGTTATTTAATATTATATCAATTAAGTAATTTTATTTTAGTAACCTGTCAGAAATAACACATAAATTATGCCAGATGGCACTTTGTAAGTGTTGGTCATTATTTTAGAACAAGATCAAGAATAGATATTTAAAGTGATCACCCTAAATTGTAGGCTCATAGTCTAAGTAATATTAAATAAAATAATCTCATTATATCATTAGATTAGTTTTTAGAAATATATTTTTTTGTGTAGAAAATAACTAATTATGACACATATTATAATTGTAGTGATTGAAGTAAATAATTTATTTTATTGTGAGAGTTGTTAATCTCCATAAATAAATAATGGTTTTAAGCAAACTTGTTATGGAACTGCCACGTGGAAGCCAATTTTGGTAAAGAGAATTTATTATTATTATTCGTACACGTGTAGAAGAACCTCTCTAATTTAGTTCAATATTCATACATTATTAATGTAAACTATTTTAAATGTTTAATATAATATATTATATACAGGGAGGGATCCACGTGAGTGAAAAAGACTTACTTCATATCCTAATCATCCAATCTTAAAAAATTCATGATTTAGATGTACTTACCAATTCAATTTCCCAAAATAAATGTGGAGTAAGTTTTTTCACTTACATCCCTTATACATATACTACTTCTTATCTAATCTTATTTAACTAACTAAATAAGGATCAATGATAATGAGTAATACATAAGGATCAATGATAATGATTCATACATCAGATAAAATATTTTATCGTGATTGTTTAGATTTACTTATCGAGTTTCACATCCAAAGATCCGAAATATTCTAAAGGTTGCAAAGCCGTAACCATGAAACTCTAATTTCAAGAGAATTTTCATCCAACAGGAATATAATAAATATATCTTTTATAAGATTTCACGTTTGATTCTTCACAATTTTATCTCTGATTCGTTCCCTTTTCCTTTATTTTGTCTTATTGTTTTTTTAATCTCGGCTGCAAAGTTTTAATCTTTATCTCTGTTGGTCAATTTCAATGATCATTTAACCATGTGGGTGAGTGAATTTGTGAGTGTTGTGTGCTGATTTCTCCTTAAAGGTTCAAAGGGGTGTTTTGGTTTTGATTGAACAAGCAAAAAAACCAAAAGGGTCCTTTTCAAAGCTACCAGATGCCAGAAAACAGGCAACCTCTCAGGAATGGTGCTTCTAATGACTCTGGTGATAACATTGAAGGTGGTTTAGATTTCTATTGTGATTGATTTTCCTTGATTTTGTGATCATCATTCATTGTTTTACTGGTTTTGATCACCTTTATATGATGCTTTTATTATATTGCTTTACTTGAGAATGTTGAGTTGTTTTTGGTTACAGATTTTGTTTTAATTACAATGTTTTTTCTATTTATGGTATGATATTTTGATTTGAATAATTTTGATTATTCATACATATAGTAAGACCTTTGAAGAATTTTGGAATTAGTAAAAAAATGGTTTAGAAATTATTATATATTTTTTCTAGCCTGAAATTGAGTACTATTTATGCTTGATCGCATATGGCTTTGCAAAGTTTATGTACTTATCTTTATGATGCAACAATGGATTGCTTTCATGTTTTGATCTAAAGTCTTTTATCCTGCAACAATTGTGTGATTTATGAGTTGAAATTTGCACTCTGATTGTGGTAATTTGACTTATCCTTTGGGTGGAGACATGACTTCAATTGCCTGATTGCTATCTGATTTGTATTGCAGAAGCCATCCGGCGTTTGAAAATCAATGATAATCGGGATATAGATGCTGCTGCTCAATCTACCCCACTTCCAGAACGACCTGGTGAACCTGATTGCTTATACTATTTGAGGACTAAAATGTGCAGTTACGGGGGTAACTGCCGCTATAACCATCCTGCTAACGTTTCACTGGTAATCGATCTCTTTCTTTTGTTCCCTTTTCGTTCGTATTCTTCCGCATATATATGAACCGTCCCTTTTCTTATTCTAATATTTCACCAAATGTAGTTTGTGAATTTGTAATGTTTTTATTTCCTCAATAACTTACTTTCCAATCTGCTCTTTAGTTCCATGGTGTATAAGAAAAATTGTGGTTTCTTACGTAGTTAGATTTTCAGGGTACTCATTATGGTGAAGAACTCCCTGAGAGAATTGGGCAACCTGATTGTGAGGTATGATTTTTTTTGTGTGAATTAAAATGCATCTGTTACTATATTTCTTTCTTATGTTGAATGCTGTTTCATGAAATGGATTGTCGTTTCCTATTCTTTGGTTTTAATATATGAGCTTGTTGAGTTTGATGTCTGTTATTCAAGAAATATCAATTTCAGGAACTGCAGTATAGTCTGAAGAATTTCATGTTTTTTTAAATGAAGATATTACATGGTTATTTTTTGTGAGAGATTGAATTGCAATTCCATTGCATGAATACTTTTTTGGGGTATATGACCGAAGCAAAACGAGTAACTTATGAAATTGTTCGAAATTCACAATGCAGTATTTTCTTAAAACTGGGACATGCAAGTATGGTTCAACATGTAAATATCATCATCCAAAAGACAGGAAAGGTGCCGCTCCTGTATCATTTAATTCTCTTGGTCTTCCCATGCGTCAGGTTTGTATCCCTTCATCATTTAATTCTCTTGGTCTTCCCATGCGTCAGGTTTGTATCCCTTCGCACCTGATTGCTATTACTTTGCTAATGGAAGATATGGACACAATGACATCTTTCCAACATTCTTTGATTGGTTATTTTAGGAAGAAAAATCATGTCCATATTACATGAGAACTGGGTCTTGTAAGTTTGGACTGGCATGCAAGTTTCATCATCCACAGGTTGGAGTTTCCCCCGTGGCTGGATCTCCTACCTCGGCAATTCTTCCTGCATCTGGTTTACAATATGTTGGTGGGTTTTCCGGATGGCAATTACCAAGAATGTCATACTTATCTGGGCAGGGCATTCAATGTTATGTGCCTCCTTTTCTATCTTCTCCACAAAGCATTATACCTGCACAGAACTGGAATACCTACATGGTTAGTTAAGGCTGTCGAATTTCTTGTTAGTCATTTGTTGTATGCTTTGGTCTTTATTATTTTCTTCCATGCAGTGGTATCCTATCATTGATTATGATTTCTGAGTATGAATGATTTCAAGGCTGTTTAGGTGGTCTAACTGTTAGTGTTAAAAAAAGGAGTTTGTTTTTGTGTAGCCTTCTTACTTAAATGTTACCACATACATGCAAGTTTTGGATAATTGTATGTATCATCATCTGTCATGTATTTACTTGGAAGAACCGTGAACCCTTCATTTATTTTTATTAATTGCCAAGCGCATTTGACAATCATACACTTATTAATATCTGAACCAGAATGTGCCACACTTGCATACAGTTCATGACATTCATATGCTTTGTATCTTGCATCTTTGGTGATAGTTAATTATGTTCTGTTTTGCTTATCACATATTAGGGAGGTATGAGCTCTGCTATGTCTACCGCTTTTCTTGGATCTAATCTTGTTTACGACACCATGAATCTGGGTGGATCCGGTCTCCCAGATAGACCTGATCAACCAGAATGCAAATACTTTATTAGCACCGGTACCTGCAAATATGGATCTGATTGCAAGTTTCACCATCCAAAAGAAAGAATCGCTCAATCATCGATGAATCCACTTGGTCTTCCTGTCAGACCTGTAAGTTCAGTTTCTACTTGATGCTTACTTGTAACTCAAAACGATTTTATTCACATTACCATCACTAATATTTTATGGAGATACTACTATTTTCCATATTGGCTATAATAAAGTCTCTCATTATTTTGATTTTCGATTCCTATCTTTTGGTTATTCGCAGGGGCATGCGATTTGTTCTTATTACAGACTCTATGGAATATGCAAGTTTGGCCCAACATGCAAATTTGATCATCCAGTTTTGGCTACCCCTCAGAACTATGGCATGACCTCACCTGCTTTTCCTGTACTTGATACATCTCTGATTGGTAGTCCAACAGGTTCGTCAAGTGTCCAACCACCTGAAACATCTCCATCTAAATTATCAACTGACAACCTTCAACACTCTGATGCAAAAGTTACCGAAGATTCATCCGAACAAGCCGAAACTACTACACCATATTCCTTCCCAGCCACCTCAGAGTCTTAATTATTTCCATGACCAAACTGCTTCAAGTTTGATACTTTTTTGGGGACATTTTTCCATATTTTAATGACAAACATCATATATACCTCATGTTCCACCCTTTCACCTGCAATTCTGTGGAGTTGGATAGTTTGTTGTGACATCTACTTGTGGGAGGATGATAGGCATTTTTTGTTGTTGTGAGTAAGGTGGAAAGTTTGTGACTTCATTTTTTTTTGGGGTTAATTTGGTACACACATAAAATGGGAGTACAAAATTGAAGGGTGTATTGAAACCCATAACTGATTTTTTTACCTCATTTTTAAGGGATGCCAAATTGACCATTAATATTTTTCTTCTTCTTAGAGATCCATATACTTCCGTTTGGGGATAATGACATTCTTGAACTGGATTCTTTATGAACTGGATCCATATACGGCGTGGATTTGTTGAGAGATGAACAAATAAATAAAATAAAACAGTGAAAAAAAGACAGTGGCCAAGAATACAAGAAAATATTTATGTTGTGTTAAACTTGTCTCTTACATGGAGAGGAGATACTCCACAATGGCTGCAATACAAGAAGAAAATATAGTGAGAATAGATTAAAATTACACATACACCTCCATTAGTCCTTCAAAGAGACACACATAAAACAAGGCCCCAAATACCGCATTTACCCCTTTCATTCCTATTTCATAATGCAAAGGACATATGTCACTCAACTGTAATATAATCTATACCACCAAATTAGGGAAAACCATATGGCCCAAATATACTATCATCTAAGTGTAATATAATCTATATGATCACCGAACCCATCAGATTTCGAGTAACTCAAACCTAATAAAAACCCGTCTGAAACATATAATTTAATTATATATACTCATTTTAAATATATGTATTTATTTGTAATTTTATAATTAGATATACATTAATCGGGTTTAGGGCACGCTTAGAGTAGAGTAACAACTATACTAAACACGAACCCGAAAATTGAAATCGGGTAACACCCGAATCCAATCACATCGGGTTTTACCTATTAAATTTGGGTTGGATTCAGGCGTTTTATCTACGAATTTGGTTTTAATTGTCGTCCCTAAATAATGTAGGTACCCTAATAGATATATTTGATTCATGTTTTAGTTTGTCAATGAGAAACATAGATATAAACTTTGGGGTAATAGATGTTGCTTGGCATTGAGAATTGAAATATAGGGGGAGAGAGAAAGATGGAGAAGAAGGAAGATTAAAGGAGGTGGTGGGTGGTGTTTGTGGGTGGCTTCTATTCCACAAAAAGTTTCAACCTTTAACAATATCCACCCATGCACCCACTCATAAACTCAGATCCAACACCACCAAACGACACCGTTCCAACACAACCCACAAACCCTATCATCGAAACAAGATTCCGCGGCGTCAGGAAGCGACCATGGGGTCGATTCGCCGCAGAGATAAGAGACCCATCGAAGAAAACGCGCGTCTGGTTAGGAACCTTCGATTCCGCCGAAGACGCCGCCCGAGCCTACGATTCAGCCGCTTTATCCTTCCGAGGACCCAAAGCCAAGACCAATTTTCCTTTCTCTTCCTCAAACCCTACTCAAATCGCAATCTACAATCGCGATTTCCAAAACCCTCGCGCTCACCGGTTCACTCAACCGGTGAACCGACCAACCAGCAGCGGCATGAGTAGCACGGTTGAATCGTTCAGCGGACCTAGGGTTCCGTCCTCATCGATCGTGATCCATCACCGGAGACCTCTTGATCCGGACACCGGCGATGATTGTCATAGCGATTGTGATTCTTCGTCTTCAGTGATCGATGATGAGGATTGCGTGCTCACTTCTTCGTTCCGGAAGTCCCTGCCTTTCGATCTCAACCTCCCTCCACCGGAGGATGACAACGGCGGCGGCGGCGGCGATTTCACCACCAATGAGCTTCTTGTAACCGCCCTGTGTCTCTAACATAGATGAGAATGATGTACTGATTCTGCTTCTGGTATAATCCGTTATTTTTCCCTATCTGATTTTCTCGAAAAAGTGCTTTAGAAAATGAGGCTAGTTGTAAAAGAGATTTTTTTTCCCTTATTTAATCTTGCAACTTCGCTCTATCAAACCCCAAAAGTTAAAAAAAAAATATATTTTGTTATTAGATTATGATTATGTTGATGTTGTAGAATAGGCATAGCCATCTCTGGTTATATTTGTATGTGACCAATGAAGGTTCTTGTATTGTAAGTTATTTGGAAATGGATCCTTTATCTGTAGCATTAGATCTTATCTCACAGTTCTTATGCACTCTTTCTCTGGATCTACTTTTCTTAGCAGTTACATTTTCTTTTTCTTTTTTGTTTCTTCTGTACAGAAATTTTGGCAATCAGATCATGATAGAATAAATTACATTCTGCTTAGACATTACTTGTTAATGTTGATATTAGTCTGCATTGTATTTCATTGTTTAGTTTGCTTTGTTTTCTTTTGCTTATGGTTGATATTGTTTTTTTAGATGTGAACAAACTGTTTTAACTTTTGCTTATGAGTTTGGTTTTGAAGCAATAAATGTTGGTCTAATCTCTGTGTCTGTAACAATTGATTGGTAAAAGAATATTTAAGCAATTTAATATTTTTTACCAATCACTCAGATAGACAAACTTGTGATGTATGAGATGTTATGGTGGATTTGAACTTAACCAATTATAATTCTTGTGTAACCATACTGTGTGGCAAGAACCATTTTGTTTCCTTCAGCTCTCCCAGCAAATATTTGATGTTATATAACTTTAAGCACATCACTAACAACAACGCATTAGTATAGTGGTGTAGGGCTCCGCTAATCTTCAGAATAATCAAAAGGTCAAGAGTTCGATTTCTGGGAATAATACGTATTGGGATGAATAATCATGTATTCCAAAATAAATTAGTTCGTTACCGAAAGGTGATGGATACCCCTGATAGTACCGAAAAAAGCTAACATCACTATTGGGAGATCATGGTGGAAGCATCTAAGTATACCATAGATGAAATATAAGATCCTATTCTTTGATATGTAAGCACTATAGTCCTAAGATTTGTCTGAATGACATGCATATCCTCTCTAATTTAATAAAGACACTGAACTCTCCTATTGTGCATTTTGAGCCACATTTATACCCATTTTGTCTTCTCATCCTCCCACAACAATGAAAAATGCTCATCAAGGAGGGAGGGGAATGAGAAGAAGAAATGTAAATTAAACCAACAGGATACATTAAATATAAATTAAACCATATATCTGGAGAATAAGATATAGTCATGAGTGTCATATTTGAACCAAGAGGATGCATACATGTTAAACAACTCTCACCCCTTTAGAGGAAAACATGCATGGGACACTTCTCATATGGTTCTACTTGTTAATGACAATATTTAACATATAAATAATTTGTTTACAATTTCTAGTACTTTATTTAAAGTTTATATTTATCTCATATAATTTATAGGGCTAATAAACTTTTGAAATATCGCACCATCATATAGATAATAATAAGATTGAAAGGAAGCTTGGGGAAGAGTCCTAGATGCTAGATTGAAATTTCATGTTTAGTTACATTAATAAAAAGTTGAAACTCAATTAAAACGTTTAAGCCATTTATTTTGTATATCGATATTATTAACCTCAGTCTTATTACTAATAGAAATGGAATCACTTTATTGAATCATATCATAATAGTATGTTTGGATTTGCGTTTGAGTGGAAGAAAATCACATTTGCTAAGGTCAGAAACATGAAAGCTACACTATATAGATTCTTGCATTAGAAGTGTAAAACCAAAAACTTCGATTTCTAATTTTGTGTAGGTGGAAAGAGGGAAGAATCTATCAACAAATGAACATGCTTGGAAAGTGAGTTCTTTTAAACAAAAAAAAATGTTTTTCTTACAAAATCAGCACAATATTAAAACACTCTTAACACTAAAATCCATAATGTTAAAGGAATTGTTCTAAGTTATTAATTAGATTGAAATAAGAATTGTTCTAAATTCTCCTGAAAATTAATTATTCAAAATTCCTAAAAGTGTTTTTAATAATATTTATAATTATGAAATGAATAAAATATTGAATACATATTACATTTAAAAAACATTTTTTAGAAAAATCATTAAATACATTACTTTTCTTCCATTTAAGAATTTCTTTATTATATATTAGGATGTATCATTTTTTTCATTATGATAATTATTAAAATTAATTATAACAAGGAGAACGGGAGAAGAAGACATGTCAATATTGGTTTAGACCATAATTTTTTTATAAATCAAATGTTAATATTCGATTATTGAGAGTGATATTTTAAAAGAGATTGATGACTCATTCAATGGAGATGAATACTTAAAAATAGTATCAAAACTAGTATAATTTGTTAAATTAAAATCTCTATTTTCAACTAGTAACTAAAATAATATCAATTACTTATTATGTTTTCAAAACAATAAAAGATATTAAATGTATTTAATTTTTTTCTTCAACTATTTATTCGTTAAATATTAAGATGATTATTAAATTTAATATTTTTGATACACTTATTAAAATTAATTATAACAAGTAGAAAAATAAATGGCATTCAATGTCCTTTTATAAGTCTATTATATTTCCATGGAAAACTATTTACGTTCAATATCATGTTTGAAATAAAAATTATTTTATATTCTCCGAAACATTTTTTAAAAATATTTCTAATCAGTAAATAATTGCATTATTAAATACTTGCAATAAATTCGAATCATTTACAATAAAAACATATTAAATGTATTTAATGTTTTCCTATAAATATTTATTTTATTATTAATTATTGTTTTTAATGTTAATTCTAACCAGGACAAAAATAAATTACGTTCAATGTCCCTTTATAATTTTTTTTGAATGGAAAAAATATTTTAAATTATTTACATTCCATAACATTTTTTAAGATAAAATTATTCTAAATTCTCTACACAAGTCTTTTTTAATAATCTTACTAATTAGTAAATAAATGAAATATTAAATATTTTAATATTCTCGAAACTTTACTATAAAGATAAGTTAAATGTATTTTTTTTAATTAGGTGGAATATTGTTTCTCTGAATTAGATTTGCATTTTAACTATTTCTGACCAGTTTCTGTAGATTCTAGCTAAAAATAATATTTGCCTAATTAAGATAAATTTTACTTTCTTGCATCACAAGAAATCTTTACTTAACTATATCACATGAATGCTAACTTAATTAATAAATATTAATATTACTTGTTATTCATTTTTTATTTGCAATCAGAAACATTATCTGAGATACTTAGAATGGGGTAAAGGTTACGTGTGTAGAAATGAATTGAATTATTGATTGAATAGTATCATATTAACGCCCTAATTTACCTTAGGAGGAATCACATTTGGACTAATTATTTTGAATTGAGGAGCATGTAATTTTTTAAATAGTTATTTATTCTATTTACATGACTTAAACTCAAGGTTATTATGTTGACTTATTTTGCTTATACTAATCTATATTTTATACCAAAAAAACCATATAACCTATTTTAGGGTATATGGTTTAGGCTTTTTTCATATGGATCAAGATAATATTTAAACACAATAGTTTATCTTTTTTTAACATGCAAAATTGCAAATCATATTTTGTTGATTTATTATATTTATAAAAAATGTAATAAAAATATACGAATCAATTATAATTCAAAATCGGATTGATAGATACCTGAGTAGTGAAAATACATGTATACTCTTTTCTTATGTGTCATATTATGGAATTATTTACGCAACAATATAAATTTCAAAGTTGAGAGTGATATACTCCCTCCCAGAACTTAAAATAGAGTGTTTGGTTTTGTTCAATTTTGCAGAATCGTAATGGAAAATTCCGACGACAACGAACCCCAACATAAGAGGCCTCACCTCACCACTGTGCCCAGAAACTTCACCAAAAACAAAGACGTACCCACCATAAACTCCACTGCTTTTATGTTTATCGCTGATTATCTAATTGTGAATTTCAGTGTTTGCTTTTATGTTTATATATGTTTGGCAAAGATATGAATTTTGATATTTTAATTGAGAAAAGTTGTGGAATATGAATTGGATTATGCTTGCTTAGTGATTAATTGCTAGTTTTTGCTACCTAGGGCTTGTCAACAGCAGCAATAGTTAATTTTGATTAGTTACATTATACTGCTTATAGGGTGAGCTTCGTACATTGTTTAGTGACTATGTGGTCACATGTTCAAATTCTCGAAAGAGAATCTTCATTTTGGAGGTAAGGCTGTATACATCTATTTCCAGATATGCCACTAACTGGGAGCCTCGGGCACATATAGTGCTTGATTATTTATTTTTTCTTTTCAGGATGCAAGATGTTTCATTACATTGAGAATCATCCATTTTTTAAAAATGTATGAGTGTGTTTGGTTTATGAAAACTTTTTTCGTTTTCACTGATAATTACAAGTATGTCATTTTGTTTCCTGTTTCCAAAGACACATGTTTCTTTTTTATGTTTTAAGTTGTTCTTGTATTAATCTTTTGAAAATAGTAAACATCATGAAAATAATGTGATATACTTGTACTTGGTAATGAAAGTAGAAAATGAAACCAGCAAACGTTTTTGTGAACCAAACATGCTCATGTTTTTTAAAACTGAACATTATGTTGGAGTAGGGATTTTATGGGTTTTGAGGTGCTCAGCTAGAATTTTAGATGTTAAAAAGAAGCATTTTTTGTTTTTCGTTTGACCATAACTAGTTAACAACTCTATCTGTGTGGCATTGAGATTTTTGGCCATGAATTATTTATATGCTTTACTCGTGTATCGGGGAACGATTATGATCTCCCCAGGCTGATGCAGGAGTTGTAGAGGTCCACAAGCAGCTTGTTGAACAGACAGAAACCCAAAAACATAATTTGCATAATCTTGAAGAAAAAATTAAACAATTAAAAGAAAGACAAAAGGCTTATGATGACTTGTTAATTTCAGTGAACCAATGCTGGATTCAGGTTATTCTTTACAATCATGCTCTTGTTTCCTTTTCCCTTCATCTCCACTAAGTTCATTTACTTTTTTCCATTTTCAAAGTATTGCTTCCATAAAAAGTAGTGCATTATCTGGCGGCCCTGTGAATGGTGTAGGTGGGTAGAAGGCAAGACACTTCTTGTTATATTTCTGTTGGATATGCACTGTGGTTTGACTTTCTTATTTTTTTCTAGTTAATTAATGATCTAGTTCTTCTTGGTATACAAGCTGGGAGAGGGCCTGATGCAATGAAAGCTTTGGATAACCCTGATAGTCCTCAAGGTATTTGTTTATTATATCCAATATATTGTCATCCTCCATGTTCATTCATGCAGTATGTTAGGAGACCCACATTTGGTAACATAGCAAACTCAATATGGTATTTAAGCCATGAAGTTCTCCACCTAATGGATTAGTCTTTTGGGTTGGACTCTCCTCATGTGCTTAAGTTTTAACAACTGGTGTATTTCATTGAGAGTTGGACCACGAAAAAAGATGCCTATAGGCTGAATTAAATTATATTATCGAATACTGACAGGTGAATGAAACCGCCAAAAGAGAAAGAACCACCGTCGGGTCAATGTCGATAGAGCGAAAGCTGTCGTGGATGTCGACCCCTAAAGGGGCGACAATGTTATGAGTCCTACATTGGGTAGTATTGAAAACTCAATTTAGTACTTAAGCAATGAGACTCTCCCACCTAATAGACTAATCTTTTGGGTTGAGCTCTCCTCATGTACTTAAGTCCTAACACAATATCAAGAAAATCCAAGAGACTGACTCAACATACTCTTTAGGTTCACTTCCCTTGTGTCCAGTGGAGGATATATTTCTATGCAAATTAATCCAGAAAGATTCTGTTGAAGGAAGCAGTATTGAAGAGATCATTAATTATGTTGAGGAAGCCCTTGCTTTACGTCAGTCATCTACATTCGAGTTGTTGAAACTCCTTCAAGACACCATTGATGCTCAGAGAGAAAGAATTGACAGTGTATCACAGGTTTTGCATGGAGATGTATCTTCAGAAGGTCAGAAACATTTAATGTGCTTCCACTTGTTGAGTTATATTGTTTTTATTAACCATTGAACTGACATTTTTCTTCCAGATATCATTTATGTTAGATTGTTTAATGTAATTTGTATAAATGATCTGTTGTGCTTACTTGTTCTTGGGTTTGCAGATCTTATCATCCAAATGTCTAAGATTGATGATATGATGAAAGAGGATGCAGATAATTTATGTGAAGTGATTGATGCCCTTAATGTGAAGCAAAAAGAGTATGCTGTTGGAATTCAAAATTATATTAGCGGGAACTTACAAAATCAAGCTGACATTAAACGCCTTGCAGGTATTTGAAATGTTTCCTTTTCTTCTTTGTTTTAACTGCTTCAGTTATTGTGAATCTTAGAACAATAAATTGTGTTTTTAATTTTTTAATGATGTTGATTGTTATATGCTATGGTTTCTAAATGGTTATTGTCGTCTAGTTGAAAAAAAGAGCGTTTTCTTGTGTTTGTTGATAATATTTTTTTAATTATAAGTTGTAATGCTAAATAGTATAGTACACCAAAACTTGGTATATGAGTAATTCCCTAACTTGATCCTTGAAAATGATTTGCGGAATATCAATTTCATCCTTGGAAGATTAGTGGCATCAAAGTAGTCCTCAAATGATGACGTTTGGTCAGCGCTTGGCATTAGCTTGGTCCTAGCAATAACTTCCGTACTATTTTTGATGTCAACAAGTATCATTCAAGGTCCAAATTGATGTAATAAAGGGCCAAATAGAGGTTTTACTCTAATTTTTTCTCTGGTATGTCTTACTGCTATAATTTTTAAATGAATATCTGTCTCGGGCACATTTTTGTTTGTTTCTTGTTGCTTTGATGATTGGTTAGTTTGTTTGTTCAGCATAATGTTTATTTAGCACATCTTACTTGTAGTTGAATTGTACTATTTCATAAGATAAGTCAAAGGTATTTATAAAGTGAAATTGGGAAACCTATTTTATCTAGTGAATCTGATGTTAAGTAGAAGCAAATCATTACTTTGATTAGATCACCACTCAGTAGTGGGGATGGCCATTTAATATTGACAACAAATAGGCATGCAATTTCAAACAAGCTGGCTCAGACACATGTTTTGATAAAAAGTTTGTACATCAGGATATCATACTATCCCATGGTGGCTGAATTTGCTTGAAATCATGCTATAGTTTATGAAAAACTCAAATTATTACCAAAGAAAAAAGAAAATTCAAAGACTGGGTAATCATGTAGATTATATGATGGCGTATTTTGACAAACACAGAATATCAAACTACTTCATCTTTTGAGTATTTCTTCAATCATCAAGGTGAAAAGCAAATGCTATAGTCTGTGTATGCCATCCTTTTTGCTGTGTCTGGATTCTGGAAACTTTTGCACACATTTGCACTTCAAATGTCTGCATTAATTTTATGGATTTGGTAGACAGTTGAATTTGGGAAAATGATTATCTTCTATGAAATAAACTCTCATTTGGCCCAGTTCAAATTGATCCAATTATGTGATGCAGGAGTTCACGGAGGAAGCTTGAGGAAGATCTCGCGGAAATGAACAGACAAATTGCTGAGCTGAGCTCTGAAACTGGTGAAGAAGCAGTACGAAAAGTTGAAGATGAATTAATGGTTTGCAAGAACATGATCAAATGTACTGTCTGTTATGATCGTCTAAAGGAGGTAACCACTGCCCGACCACTGTTTTTGCTTTCATTTGAGTTAACCATTTATGATAAAAATCAAGGTAAGGTTGCTTGCCTTGTGAGAAAAATCAAGGCCATTAGTTCAAATCCCTGAAACAGTCTCTTTGCTTGCAAGTGTAAGGTTGCGTATATCTATTTTTCCAAAACTAAACTAGGTAGGAGCCTGTGTACCGGGCCGCTCTTTTTATGAGAAAATCAAGGGAATAGATTGACAAATATCCATGTTATATTTCCCAGATGTTTGTATTTTATAAAGTTCCTAGGGGTTGATTTTCTGAGCAATGATTATCAGTACTGTACTTCATTCTCTCTTAGGCACCCTCACTTTAAAGAATCTAAATCCATATTACAACAACAACACCTAAGAATTTGATATGTTGTTGACAGGTTGTGATTGTGAAGTGCTGTCATATGTTCTGCAGTCAATGCATTCAAAGAAATATTGAGCTCCGCCACCGGAAGTGTCATGCCTGTGGAACAGCATTTGGTCAGAGTGATGTTCGCTCTGTTAAAATATGAGACTGATGTTAAGATAAATTGCAGTTTGTGCTAGTATCCTAGATCATAAGATGAAAAGGGCATTATTCTGCATTTTATGATTTTTGTTGAAGACATTATTCCTTGTTTATATTTTGTAAATGGTAAACATGATGAGTTAATAGAATATTGCATGTTAAAAGGAATGAGGCGTAGATAAATAAAGCATAAACAATAATGTGCACATTTCATGCATGTAACTTTGTTGTAACACTTAAACCCTTTGAATTTTGGAAGGGACATATTGAGTGTTAGTGACTAGTGTGCTGATGCTACCATAGCTTCAAGAGTGGTGAATATACTAATTTCCCTTAACTCCAGCAACCAAACCTTTGTCCCATTAAGTGACGTCGATTACATGAATCTATTGACGCTATAATATCATATATTATTTTAATTGACAAAACATTGAACTCTAAGTCCTTATTTATCATTTTCTCTAGGAATTGGATTAACTTCCATTTAATTTACTCTTCGTGGTTTCTATCATTCTACTTCAATCTAAGACACAATTCTACCATATTTTCATACAATTAGAGCTACTCTAACTTTTTTCCCAATACAATCATTTTGGTTAACTCATTTTATATAATTTCTAACCGCCTCCAAGATTGAAAATTTCAACGTAGTTGCAGCATTCCTGCTTCTGTTGTAACTGCCGGTACCATGTTAGTTGTGGGGTTTGTTCCTTGTTTCCTACACTTATCTTCATAATCTGCAAGCCATGGAATTTTATACACTTTTTATGCTTGCGCCATCTCTTACAGATATTAGTATTTATATCGTTATTACATTTGAAAAGTAAAGTGAGTAAACAATTAAAAGTATGAATGAAAAAGCATTGACAACTATTGAGAAAGTTTAAAGATTGTAGCATGTTATTATCGATTATTTATAATTAAAATGTTTTGATAATAAAACTACACAGCTTAACCAAATTATTAAGTTAATAAGCTAATATTCAACTCAAAAGTTAAGATGCTGATTTTGTGTAAGTATAACTCTTAAGTTAATATTCAAATCTATGTGACTCTTAATAGCTTTAAGACTTCTTAAGATTCTAAAATTTGAGTTCAAAAGAAAAATATACAGGGTGAAGATTAATATCAGGTATAAGTTTGTGAAGAGAGGAGTTTCAGAATGGGACATATTAGTGTTACTTTCTCCTTTTCTCTCATTCACATTCCTTTTCTTTTCTCTAGTGCCTCCCTTCTCTGTCTCTCTGACATAGATCATACCTCAACAGTGTTGATATGAACAAATGTGTTAGTGCTTCATTAACCAGTGGAAAGGAATATTTGCATGTTATATATGCCATATATTTAAAACATGCAAGGTAGATATTAGAGTTAGAGGTAGGAGTTTTTCATTTTTTGGTTTATAGAAGAGGCTATCAATTGAATAGCATTTAAAGTTTGTTTGTCTCTTCAAGATTATGCTTCTCTTGGATCTCTTATTTGCTTGGGTTTGGGAGATGACACATCTTTGGATATCATTTTCTTTTGCATTGCTTATCACCTTTCTTTTCCTGGAATATATTGTTTGGAATTTTGTGGTTAATAATATATTTGCCCCATATATTTTTACACCAATTATTGAGTAGTTTTTCTAGCTTCTTTGAAGTGCTATAAGCTCACAAATGTTTTAGAGTGTGCCTCTAACAAGATGAGATTGTCATGCTTTGTTGCATACTTGCATGCTTTTTGTTCTAAGTTTTCACACCTCCTTATATTTTGTGTTGCTTTTTAAGTTCTTGAGAATTTGTTATCCTTATGCATCTTTACTAATTTCTTATCCTTCTCTTCATATATTCTTCATTTATAAAAAAAAAAACATGTTTATTATGGGTGAGATGTGAAAGAAAGAATCCACCTTTGCCTTTGAACAACTAGAAAATCCATGCATCTCTGTTAAGAAAGGGTTATGATTTGGTTTGATGGCTTATTTGGAGGCACAGCATTGTTTATCTTGTGCTGTGACAAAATAGCAGCTATTACAAAATGTTTTAGACAATGCACATGTTTTGGTTTTTTATATAGGCCACATTGGCCTTGTCAGTATTTACCTCTTAAATGAAAAACCATCCACACATTTTTTATTATTAACTTAAGGAATCATAGAAACAAAATCCAAAAACTCACCTATTATTTAATATTATGTCCATGTGGACCCCACATATGCTTTGTTTAAACCATTAGTACAATCTGTTGACAAAAGGGTGGTTTAAAAGCCTTCATGTGAATACCTTTTTTTGTCCTGTGTTATTCTTTTTTCATGTTAATGTCTGGATTGGGAAGATTAAATGAACAGGGAAACAGAAAATGGCACACACTTCATTCTCAATAGTACTTGTGTTTCTCTTATGGTGTTTAACTATTGCAGGAGGAAAAAAATTGTTATCAGAGAAAAGTAGAAGTGCTATTACTGAATTGGCACCAGCCTCCAGTGATGGTATTTGCTCATCAATGGTGAAGACACAAGGCTATACTTGTGAAGAACACTTGGTACTTTCACTACTTTGCCTGCATCTGTTTCTGTTCTGATCAGAAATCAGCATGATTTGGAGAAGGTACTGATTAGCTTAAATGTGTATAATGGTTTTCAGGTGACCACAAAAGATGGTTATATTCTCAATATGCCAAGAATCCCGGTAGGCCGGTCGAAGGGGAAACCGTGCAATAGGCCACCGATTCTGCTACAGCATGGGCTTTTCATGGTTACTATTTGTTTCAAAAGCAGATATGTTGATATAGCTTTTTGTAGTTAATGTTGGAAATTTATGTAATGTACTAATGTGGTGACTGCAGGATGGTATAACATGGTTGTTACTACCTCCGGAACAATCTCTGGCATTCCTTTTGGCCGATAATGGGTTCGATGTTTGGATTGCGAACTCTCGTGGAACCAAATACAGCCGTCAACATACATCGTTGCCTATCAACAGCTCGGTTAGTTTTGCCTTGCAAATGTTGCTCAACTTCTCTGGTAATCAATTTTGATTCTATTGCTTTATATCATTTTCACTGTTCAGGATTATTGGAATTGGTCATGGGATGAATTAGTCTCATATGATCTTCCAGCAACATTTCAATATGTGCAAGACCAAACTGGACAAAAACTGCACTATGTTGGTCACTCACAGGTAAATTTCACATACTACCCATTCTCTTGTTGTCTTTGGATTCTCCTTACAACACAACAATGTTGATTCAAAGTGTTGGATTCTTTTGTAGGGAACTTTGGTTGCTTTGGCTGCTTTTTCCAAAGATCAGTTACTGAACATGTTAAGGTCAGCTGCATTACTTAGTCCAATTGCCTATGTTGGTCAAATGACCTCACCACTTGCTACAAAAGCTGCTGAAAACTTTGTTGCAGAGGTAGTAATTAATAAATATATTTTGCCCTTTTCACCCAAAAAAATTAAAAAATGTTGCTAAAATTTCAAAAGATTGACACTGAAAATCTGTGTTTTCTGCCTAACAGACATTGTACAAACTTGGAATCTTTGAATTTGATCTGAAAGGGTAAGTAACTCTAACTATCTTTTTTTGTTCAAGTAATTGGTTGCTATTATCATTTATTAATTTGTACTATGGCTAATAAGGCTTCTATGTTACTTCCTTATAGTTCAAACTTTTTATCTTGTAAGAATAGATATGGCATTTTTCAAAATTCTTGGTGGATGAAATAAGATCAAATTCAGAATCCATCTTGATGTAAAACTGTATTTTTCATCAGAAGTAAAGTTTTACTAATATTTCCATGTTATACAGTAAGGAAGTATATGTTTCAGTTCACATTTTCTCATGTTTGAATAGGGGATCTGTTGCAAAGTTTCTTAGGGACATGTGCAAGAGCACAGCCATTGACTGCACCAACTTGTTGACATCCTTCACAGGTTGTATTCAGGTTCCTAGTTAGATGTTTGATATTACCTTAAATCTCTATGTTTGAGTGTTCTTACATATATTTACTGCTACACTATATGTTTCCAGGTCCAAACTGTTGCCTAAGCCCTTCCATAGTAAACATTTTTTTGGATCATGAGCCTCAGTCAACAGCAACAAAGAACATGATCCATCTATCTCAGAGTAAGTAGTCCTATTTTCATGATTTAAATACCATGCACAACAACTATATATTGAAAACTTTACTACAAGAAGCTGTTGATTACAGAACAATATTTTGTTTCATATGAGGGGAATTGAATTTTAATTCTATCTATGGCTATCACAGTGATAAGACAAGGTACGATAGCAATGTTCGATTACGAGAACGCGGTCGAGAATAACGAACACTATGGACAGCCAAGTCCTCCGGTATATGACATGACAAAAATTCCAAATGACCTTCCTCTCTTCATGAGTTATGGAGGAGCTGATGCTCTTTCTGATGTTAAAGATGTGAAACTTCTGTTAGAAAGTCTTAAAGATCATGAAGGAGATAAGCTTGTAGTACAGTATAGAAATGATTATGCACATGCAGATTATGTTATGGGTGAAAATGCTAAGCAAGATGTATATGAACCTCTTATATCTTTCTTTAAGCTTCAATGATACTAAAGTAGAATACTCCTTATACAATTTTTTTAAATTACAGGTTTCTTTGTCACATAATTGAATAGCACAGAAGTTTGAATATGTAATCTCACACAAAATTCCTATATATTGGTATTGCAGTTATAATTTTGGTACTTCGAAGTTAGCAATGTTAAGTTGTTAACCAAGTATGTTGAAAATAGAGGAAAAGAATATATGTACTTACATATGCGCATTATTCACTATTAAAGTTTAATCATCATTGATTCTTCAAAATAAAACATAAGAGTATGTATAAATTTTTATACCAACAATGTATAAATATTACACTCGTGAGAATAATTGATTACTTGAGAAAATAAACTAGGAGGAAGAGGTTGAAAATAACAAATGTCTGTCTCAAAATAGTTTTGATATTGATTAAATGGAGTTGGAATTGGAGATGAATTATATCATTAATGGATAAATTCTATCTCTAATCATATCTGTAATTAATAAATTAAGATTTCATGGATAGTAATTATGTCATATTAAAATTTGTCTCTAATAATTCCATCTCTAAGTAAATGAGAGTGTAAATGCACATATACTAAGGTTTTTAATAAAAAAATATTCTTATTCTCCATAGTCCCAACTATCTTCTTAATAAAAGTTATATTCAATCCTTTTACACCAATGATGCATTGGTCTAGTGGTGTAAAACTCCAACAGGTCCCTAAGATGATCAAAAGATTCGACAATTTTAAAATGTTTGATTCGTATGAATGACACTTATTAAAATGAGTAACCATGAGAAAATGATTAGTTCGATACTAAAGGAAAAGGGATATGTAACCAAATAAAATATCTAATCCTTTTAGAATTTATCAAGAGTACTCTGGCCCAAACCTCACACCCAACCTCTCTCACCGTAAACACTCTTAATCTTCACCACCTTTCACACCAAAAACTTCATTTTTGTGCTCCACCTCACCATGTCCTTCAAATTTCTAGATATAAGCATTCCAAAGAAAAACAGAAGCTTTCAAAATCAGCAAAAAAAACCATAATCTTAACATAAACAATATTATAATAAAGGGGAGACAAGTGTTTTTGACTCAAATAAAATGTGCTACCAACAAGGAGTTGATGCAGTAGTTAAGGCTCTGCTAAATTCTCAGGCATAATAATCCCAAAAGGTCGATGTTCGATTACTAATAACGACATTTAATAGGAGAGACAACATCTAAAAGAAACCAACACCTTACTCTGAAAGTGATGAAATACCCTTGATTATTATATAGTGATGGTTCTTATTGGTGAGTCAAAAGTTTGTTTTATAGCACATAAGTGCTTTGTAAGTTGCAACCCCACGGTCCCACGATTTTGTCATGTTTTCATTGTAGTCCTATACGTTTGATTTTGACATGTTTTCATTGTAGTGATTTTGTTAACTTTTGTGGTAACTTTCTTTCTCTCAGGGGCAGTGAGAATGCATGCAGCATGTGTGTAATGTGGAATTCTTTCACACAACACCATGCAATTTAACATTGTATTGATGTCAAGCCATTGCAGACAAAGTCAATGTAGAAAAGTGAATAGCACAGTGTATGCTAGTACCATTGTTTTAATAATTGCAGCCACCACAAGAGAGAAAGAAAGCAACTTGGCACCTTATCTTGACTGGGTCCAAATCAGTCATGTGTGGTTGGCTTTCTATGGCATTGCATCACAATCCATATTGTTAAAAATGAGAACAAAAAGCTCTATTTATGTTGGAGATTTGAGAACAGATTGTTAACAATTGTCATCCAACTTTGCATCAAGTTTGCATATAAAACCCAGACAAAGAGGTAGCATCTCTAGTACTCATTGCTATATTTCTATTCTTTCATCCATTTTCTTGCAAAGGCAATAATAACTATCAAAGAGTGTTAATCCAAATAGATGGACTTAAGTTTGTGGCATCAGGTTCAATTCCCATATAAAAAAACACTATTAGAAGGATCTCCACTTTAAACACTTCTACTCTGGAAAAAATAACCACTACAAATATCATGGACTCCTAGTTACTAGATTTTGAATAGCATCTTGTCCTTCTCAGATATAGTACTATATTAGACAGACACATAGTCACATGTTTGAAACTCCTAGCTTGTTGTTATTGTTAGACTTCCAAGTTATTATCTGTTTTTAAGTTAGTTGTTTAAGTTTTTCCTTTTTCAAATAGATCCTTTAGTTATTATCTGTTTTTAGGTTGTCCTTATAGATTATTTTTATGTAAGATTTGTAGCCTAAAAATCCAATTTAATGGTACACTTCCATGAAAATAATAAAGGGGATTTGTAGGTTTTTTCATCATGTACTCGCTGACACCAAAATTGTGAATTTTGGTTGAGAATTAAGAGAGTTGTGAGGAAAAAACTTACAAGATAGGATCAAAATGAAACAGAAAAAGGTTATAGGACTAACTCGAAACAAAAAAACTTAGAAGGGTAATTTAATAGTATTTCCTTAAATGTATAAAATGTGATTGGTGTGTATTTATTATTGTATCTTAGGCTTATAAATAGTGTAAAGAGTCATGTCCTGCATTAAGAAACATCAATTGAGTACATGAGTAAAAATTCATTTATAATGGCTTGGACTGGTGGAGCTATACCTAGCTTCTCTAACAACTTAAATACCTTGAGGAAAGTGTTTTGCTTGATTTGTGGTACACTTTCTCTGTTTCAGTCCTTCTCCACACTTATAAGTTATAACCACTCCACTAAAGATATTTGTATAGTGATAAGAAAGAAAGAAAGAAAGAAGAAAGGCCAAGACCTGTTTTTCAATAAAGTGCTTTGGATTGCTATACATAAATATATTTGGTGCAAGTTTAACTGGATCTAAGAAAACACATCTCATGTTTTTAATAATAAGATGATTTCTTATATGGCCCAAAAAATGATCTAAGAAATACATTTCTTGTTATTTACGCTTAAGGCATATAACTTGCAAAACATCATCAATTCGATGAGCCTTTTTCTAATGGTTTGACTCATGGCTTATTTCCCTTGTCTAAATAGCCACAGTACAAGTTCAATTTGTTAATGCATTCATTTTGACATTTCCACAAATATTTACATCCTTGCTTCTCTTTGTCCTTGCTCTACAGTTTTTAGCCTTAGTTCAATATTAGATGCACTTATGTCTGCCATGAAAGTTCATTAATATGATTTTGTTTTATTTCTATTCAGGCTAGGTTATACTGTTCTGAATGGCTGGAGTAGACTTTGGAACCAATCTTGGGGCTGCAATTGCGAGGGATTCTGTGTGTGCAGCAATTCGTGAAGCACAATATTGTTTCCAGTTCAAAAGTTTTGTTAAGGCCCTTAGAGATGAGAAAGAGGATTTAATCGCGAGAAGTGAAAAAGTGCAAGATCATGCTAAAAAGGCTAAAGAAGAAACTAAAAAGATTGATACTGCTGATGATAAGTGGTTGAAAGTTGCAGAGATCCTCATAGCAGACGCAGGCAAGTTGGAAGAAAAGGCAACAAATAGCAAGTGCTATTGTCTTAGGAGCTGTCCAAATTGGATTGGAAGATATTGTTTAGCCAAGCAGATAGAAAAGAAGACAAAGGCAATGCTTGATCACAAAAACAAAGAGGGCAACAAATTTAAACAATTTGATCGTCTTCTAACACTTCCAGGCATGGAGTACTATTCCAATGAAGGTTTTATATACTTCAATAGTACAAAAGTGGCTTATGACAAAATTATAGATGCTCTGAAAGACGATGAGGTCGATATGGTGGGTTTGTATGGGATGGGGGGATGTGGTAAAACAACTTTGGCACATGAAGTGGGCAAAGAAGCAGAACATCTTTTTGACAAGGTGTTATTTCTTAGTGTGACCTCCACAGTAGATGTGAGAAAGATACAAGGCAAAATCGCAGGATCCCTAAGGCTGATATTGAAGGAAGAAGATGAAGCAGAAAGAGCCAGACGGTTGTGGTTGAGATTAACTAGCTGTGGAGAACGGATTCTGATAACTTTGGATGATGTATGGGAAAAGCTTGATTTTAAGGCCATAGGGATTCCCTTTGGTGGAGACCAAAAGGGTTGCAAGGTTCTCCTAACAACACGACTTCGTCAAATTTGTCATTTGATGGGTTGCAAAAGACAGATCTCTCTTTCACTCTTGTCGGAAGAAGAAGCATGGACTTTGTTCCAAAAGCATGCAGGCAGAATTGATGATGCCTTGAACGGTCTAGCACGAGAAATTACAAAAGAATGTAAGGGATTGCCTGTTGCTATAGCAGCTGTGGCCAGCACATTGAAGGGAAAAGCTCAAAGTGATTGGGAGGTAGCACTGGAAACATTGAGAGAATCTCGACGTGTGGATGTTGAAAATGGTCTGGAAAATCCACATACATGTTTGAAATTGAGTTATGATAACCTAAGGAACAAAGAAGCAGAACAATTTTTCTTATTATGCTGTCTGTTCCCCGAAGATTGGGAAATTCCTTTGGAACACCTAACTAGAATTGGAATAGGGCTAGGCTTGGTTGGAGAAGTTCACTCTTACAGAAGGTCAAGGAATAAAGTGAGTACAGCTATAAATAAGCTCATAGATTCTTGTTTGTTGTTGGGTGATAATGAAGAACAATGTGTCAAAATGCATGATTTGGTTCGAGGTGTTGGATTGACGATAGCAAAGAAAGAGATTCAGGCAGTTATTTGGCCTCAAATGTTTGAAAAGACATTTAAGGCTGCAACTGTTAAAGACAGCTCCATAAGATATTTATGGTGTAATATGGCTGGAAATTTTCCAAATCAACTGGACTTTCCCAACCTTGAGTTTCTAAATGTCTTCACAGATATAGAACAGGTGGAACTTCCAAATGACATATTCCAAGGAATGAAAGAGCTCAGGGTTTTGATTTTGGCTAATCAGTCAGATGGAAAGGAAAAGCCAATGCTACGTTTGTCAAAGCCAATACAGTCGTTAAAGAATCTTCGTTATCTCGTTCTATTTGGATGGGCATTGGGGGACATCTCTTTCTTAGGAAGCCTAGAGACACTTCAGGCTCTTACATTGCAGAGTTGTTCATTCCATGAATTACCAAATGAAATTGTGCATCTGACGAACTTGAGATTGCTAGATTTATCAGAATGTCAGAGTAAAATAAATCCTTATACGGTGGTTGGAAGATGTTCACAACTAGAGGAATTGTATTTTATTGGAAATGAATGTCCAGAGTGGGAAAATCAAGTTGAAGAAGATGCTGCTGTGTTTTCTGATAAAAACATTGTTGATCTTGGAGCACTGCGGCGGTATCATTTAGAAATAGGAACGAGTTTTGAATTGTTTGACTCGGGGGGTTTTTACAAAACAAGATTCTTGTCTGTTCAATATTTTGATGCTTCCACCTCTAATGCAACAATTAAGAATCTAATGCAAAAATCAGAAGTTCTTTTTCTGGGGAATATTCATAGAGGTTGTAAAAATATCATCCCTGATCTAGTTCAAACAATAGGAGGAGGAATAACTGATTTGGTTGAACTTGTACTTTATGATTCTGACATTTTAGAGTGCCTCATTGACAATGCCAATCATTCATCTCAATTAGGACCAGTCTTCTCTAAATTGGTTAGGCTAAGAATCTCAGGCATGGAGCGATTGGAGACTTTATGCAACGGTCCACCTCCTCCTGGTGTCTTTGAGAAACTAGAGAGAACACACATTATGGATTGTAGCCGACTGTACGGTTCATTATTTGTGGGAAATCTGAATCTGTGCAATCTTAAAGCATTGGAACTGAGGAACTGTCCAATGTTAACATGTCTCTTAACACCTACCATCGCTGAAAGCCTGGTACTGTTGGAATCACTAGAAATAAAAGAATGCAATGGACTGAAACATATAATTACAAATGAGGAGGGGGAGATAATTTCAGATTATATTCATCACACACCATTGTTCCCAAAACTAAAAGATCTAGTTGTTGAAGAGTGCAAGCAACTGGAAAACTTCATCCCGGTCTCTTATGTTCATGGACTTGTGCATTTGGAAAGTCTGCAAATAACCCGTTGTCCTCGGTTGAAATATATATTTGGAGAATACAATCATGAAAATCAGTTACCCTCCTATCAGAATCATAATGAGTTCCAGGTCATCAACTTTCCTGCTTTAAAATCACTTTGGTTAGAAGATTTGGCAAATACCAAAGGTATTTGTCCAGAAAATTGTTATCCATTGTGGCCATCTTTGCATGAATCGTATTTCTTGGACTGTCCAAACTTGAACATCTTGTCTGTCAATAATTCAGTTGTTATTTCAGAAGTAAGCCAACAGGTTCACACTATCACAGAGGTACAACTCCTATCTTATTTTCACATAAAATGTTACACATCTCTCGACTTTTATTAATCTCGGTTAATTTTTCATTTTCATTGCTAATACAAAATTTAAAAACAAATGGCAGCCTGCCCTGTACTTATTATCAATGGTACATCGCCACTACATCTTATACACAGTATTCTATTGATCATGTGCACACTGCTTTTACAGGAAATAGGGCCAATCATGCATATGGACAATGAAGTTTCAACTTTACAAACAGTGAAAAATGTAGAAACACTATGGGTTAGGGACTGTAAAATACAAGGCATTTTTCAGCTAGCAGGACTTACCATCGATGAAAAGCTACATCTGTCATATTTACATGATCTGTACTTAAACAATCTGGTTGATTTGAAGTTTATATGTAGGGGTCCCCCACAGAGCATAAATCTCCATAATCTTGAAAGTTTAGAGGTTCATGAATGTGGAAATTTAAAATATATCTTCTCAACCTGTATTGCCGAAGGACTGCCTCAGTTAAAGGAGCTTACAATATCATTCTGCGATCAGCTAGAGCATATCATTGAAGATGAGGAACATCTAAATCCTTTGAATCATTGTTTGGATTCTTATGATCGCCAAAAGTCCACCTCGTCTGCTCCTATTGAACATTCTCGTCATGCACACCAAAAATCAGGTACAGGTAAATGTTCATTTAAAGTTAAGAGGAAAAGAAAGATGAAATTTCGTTGATTACTAAAATCTGCAAGTACTCTACTATTTCTAGCATATTTTTAAACTGCATGCATAAATGAATGCACCAATTGAGCCATAACATGCTCCCAAAAGACACAAGGATACTTTGCTTACGAGACAATAGCTGTAGTGTTTATATTGGAAATTACTGTGTACTAAAAATGTCTGAAAGCGTTTTAATTTAAAAATGTATAATTATGAGTGTCACATTTGGTTGCTTTGCAGCTTGCACGAACATGTAAACATGTAATTTTCATATCTTTTTAAATTATGTGAACTTCAAAATTGCATGTCTCCGTATTGCAGGACCATTCAAGCTGCGCAGTCTTGAACGGCTGATAGTAGAGTCTTGTCCAATGCTAATATCCTTGTTTACACAATATACTGCTCAAACCATGACGTCATTGGAAGATATGACAATAGATAATTGCCATGGATTGAAATGTTTAATAAAAGTAAATGAAAGGGAAGAACTTCAGGACAACCATGACTTGCAAAAAGTTTCAATGTTCCCAAGATTGAAAGATCTCAAGGTTGAAAATTGTGACTTAATGGAGTACATATTCCCTATATCTTTCGCTCGAGGCCTAGTGAAATTGCAAAAAATTCAAATTTGTGAAACTCCTCGACTGAAATATGTATTTGTTCAAAGCAATCATGAAGATATTCCATCTACTCAATCCCAAAACAAGGTTCTGGTCGATTTTTGTGTGGAGAATCTCACATTAAAATTGGTACCAAATTTCATTAGCATATGCTCCAAGAACTATTATGCATCTTGCCCATCGTTGCAGCACCTTTCTTTAAACTACATTGGATTGCCTATCATGTCTGTCAGTAATTTGATTGTTGGTTCAGAAGAAACACTTTCGGATTGTGATTCTAAAAAGGTATCACCCTCTCATTTTCTCTTATTATATTGTCACCTTTTGTAGTATATGATTTTCATTTCAGGAAAATAAATTCATTGGAAAACTTATTCGTAGTTATAGTTCTCCTAGTGGTAGATATTTGTTGTGTAGGCTCTTTGGCATAAATTTGTTGAGTGTGACTTGTTTGCAGTGATTATGTTATTTCGTCATGTGTGAAATTAGATATTTAGGGAGGAGAGAAGAATAAAGAGGGAAAAACTATTTGGGATGGAATGCCCAATATTTTGATGTTATTTGTGTTATGGGAAGCTGTTGCATACTTGCATGGTTTGGTCTGTAAGATGAAAGTATATAAATTCTACTTGTGTTTCATCAACTAATTCATGATTAAACATTAAGGAAATGAATCATATAAATAGACTTGTAAATTTATGTTAAGACAAATAATTGGAAAATTTCTGATTCAAGTTTGATAAGAGGGAATTGTTTTGCAGGATGCATCACATGTGAAAAATTTAAAATCACTTACAGTAGAGAGCCTCAATGTAGATGGTATTTTTTATCTTGAAGGGCTTCCTATTGATAAACAATCAGTGATCTCAGGGTTGGTTGAAATGGATTTGCTCCAGCTACCTGAGCTGAGATATATATGCAACGGTCTGAAAAACATCCTAAGCCTCGAAAGTCTTGCATCATTAACAATTGTGGGCTGCCGAAAATTAAAATTCGTCCTTTCCGCCTCTGTCTTGAGATTTTTACCACTGCTGGAGAGCCTACTCATAGTTAACTGTGAAGAATTGGAGCAAATTATTGAAGAGGATGATGAAGAAAATAAAAATCAGCAACAAGTATGCTTCCCAAAATTAACTGTACTTGTTGTAATACACTGCAACAAGTTGAAACGTCTCTTCTCTGTCTCGACTTCTCAAGAGCTTCCAAAATTAGAGCAGCTAATCATAAATGAAGCCTCTCTGCTAGAAGAAGTATTTGGATGTGAACTAAATGATGAGTCAGAAGAGATGGTGGAGGTTATGATTCCAAAGCTAGAACATTTAATACTTGTAGAATTGCCAAGCCTGACTAATGTCTTACAAGGGAATGAGTTGCAGAATGTAAGGTACCGTGTTGTGCACAATTGTCCGAAGCTCACTTTGACTCGAACTACTACTCTTTGGGACTTGCTGCAACGATACCAGTATGAAGGTACCTATATAATATCTTTCTGTTATGTGTATATAAGATGTATGCAATATTATCCTTACAAGTAAAGAGACTGTTTTTTCAAGATTTGATTCCAGGACTTCCATGCCACAAGGCAAACAATCTTTCTGTTGCGCCGAGGCTCGCCTTCGTAACATAAAGCAAATATTAAAACTTGAACACCGCATCAACAAGTGATACATAATTCTAAGTTGAAATGTCGGATTGTGGTAAACTTCAATCTCGATAAAACTTAGGAGGTTTTTGCACATACTCAATCCGTGAAGTTGAGAAGGATGCATTTACAATTAAAGATTCAACTTTCAAAATATGATTTTTCTATGAATTGTGGAGTTCTTTCTTTTAATGAACTGATCAAGACCAGTACATTTTGTTTTCACATGAACTCAAGTTTCATAAGATTTAAATTAACTTACAAAAGTCACTTAAATTTAATTGAAATGATTTCATTTAAAATAAAAAATTAGAAAAAATCATTACAAACTAAAAAATTGTAATAGTAATGTTGTGGCACAACTTTAAGATCATAAAAGGAGAAAACTCTGTTTATATAATTCTCCAAATCAATGGAAAGTTTGGAGTTTGTGATCCATAGCATGAAAAGTCAGGGCATGTGTGTTGGAATGTATGTTTGCTTTATTATCTAAAACGAAAGTGGTGTATGAATGAGACCATCTTATGTGAATTGTCACAAACTTTTTGCATTTTCTTTTTCGTCTTACAAGGCTGTCTGATGCAGTTTCTAACTAACACAAACTCTTATTTTAGGTAACGAAATGGATGACCCTGCTAGTAGTAAATTACTTATACTGATTGAAATGATTAAGGCCAATATGCACTCTAGAATCATGGCAACTTATCTTCAAATGGACCTCCACATTGAAGACTCAGAAGTTCAGGCAGCATCAAAGACTGAGCTACCTCCTTCACAGGTGAAGACTACTATATTTATGCCTCATTGCCCTTAAAAGTTTATTAACCAAATTAAATGCAGTAAGCAAATTCTTTGTATACTTCGGGGTAGCTTACGATATTCATAAAACAGAAAATGTAATTGTTGTTACACTTATTATTGTTTAACTATTACTTTATGCACTATTCGACGGATGTGCAAATGATGAATGAACCAATTTCAAGCAGAGAGAGGCAAGAAGTGAAACAATCTTCATCGACCAAGAGGCGCATGGAGAAATGAATCTGATATGCATAATGATGACTCACAAAATGTTTAAAAAAACCTCCAGATAGTTGTATTTTGGAATGGTTCATAGAAAATAAAAACTTACCTATCTTATGGTTTTTTGCAGAGTTTTAAAGATGTTGTTCAAGAAAGCCCTGCAACAGAGAAAGCTGGCGAAGTAACCTCACCACAGCTACTCTCAAGTTCATCACTTATTAATCCATCTCCACAGGTGAGTGCACTGTTTTCATAAGATCTGTGATACAAACAAATTGGCTTAAACCAATTTTTTGTTGCTTGTCCATTACTAACACAGGAGCTGTCTAGAGATAATCAATCAATAAGCAAAGCAACTTCATTGGAACAGCGAGCACTTGCAGAAGAGAAAAAAATCAACAAAACCTGCTATTCTGATCCACAAAATGTTGAAGAACCTGCAAACTATAGTTCTTGTAAAGAAATGTCAAGTAGTAATACAATGACAATATCATTAGCTGTTCCAACTTCGTTCACAATGTCGGAAACCTCTTTGGAGAAGACCTCTGATCCCCAGGTAAAGTTTCTCTGCAGCATAAAGCAATGTTACTAATAGTTTGCAACTAAGCTCTATCTCTAATTTTACAGATTTCTTCAGTTCCTGAAAATAGTACCTCCACTTCCATGTTAGCGTCTTCAGAAACCTCAGGCAACCTGTTGATAGAGCTATCTAAGAGAGATATATTTGCAAACTTAATTACAAGTGCTGATACGTCTAGTTCTAGCATGATTCATCAACCAGAGTTTCTTAGGAATCTTAAGAATGAACTGGCTGTATATCTTGACATGTCTTTGGATACTATTTGTGAAGAAAATGCTTTTGACAATATTGAGAGGATTGTGAACTCACTGGCTAGAGGAACTACTAATTTTCTTGAAAAGAACATCCTCGAAGACTTGACAACTCGACTTAGAATTTTCAAAGAACGCGTTCCAGACGCCATAAGCTATATGGAGTCAAGCTCAGAGTTAGTATCCAAGCATGAAGATGTGCTAGTGAGCTTGAAGACCAAAGTGAATGGAGAACAGGAAAAACACATAGAGTTGAATTCCACATTCTCTGAGACATGTGCAGAAGAATGTGAAGTTGAAATGGAGATCCAAAAGTTGATTATAAGGAAGAAAGAAATTATTCAAAAAAAGCATTCCCTTCTAATTCAACTTGACCAGTCTTCTCAAGCACTCTCCAAACACTTTGAAACTTGGGAAGGTGTAAGAGAGAAGTTGAAACTATCCATAGAAAACTGGATTAAATCAAAGGAAGACATAGTCCATGCAAATGCTAGTTGGAGAATCTATAAGGAGAGTTTAGGACTATGAATTTTTTTGCATGACTCTTAATTATTGAGTGCATGAATAAGTAAAGATGAACTACTAGATATGGATCACTTGTCTCAAGTCAATCACATTTTAACAAGATAAACATTTTAACAAGATAAACATGTTATTTTTTGCTTTTTTTTAATTTATGTGACAATTTTTAATTGGTTGGGACAAAGAATTGTGACAGACTTGGAGACAGAAGATCTTCATTCCCATATATGCACCTTGCAAATTATGATTGTAATGCTTGTTTGACCTTTTGTCTTCCTTCACATTTTGCAATTCATCATTTCTATTAATTTTATGTCTTAGTTAATGTTGCAATCATTGAATCCATTTCAGTAGTAACCTTTCCATGTAGTCATTACCTCATATCTTCAACTGCATTAAGATTTCTATGCATTTCAACTAATTAATTAATGCTGGATACAACGTTAGTTATTCACTTTTGGAAGACTTACTTATATTTATAGAATAGTTTATATGGACAATTGTGTAAAAGAATATTGATGCATATATAATCCTTAATTTTTTACATTAGTTGCTAGTTTTAAATTAATAACTTTGCTGACTTTATCCATAGTTACATTAAAAATCACATCAAACTTAAATGTATTAATTATGTAAAAAATACAAAACCAAAATTAAGTTCTATAAATTATTAATTTATATCGAAATTAAATAAAATTGCTTTTTTAAAAAAGAAAATAATTTTCGAAACTGGCTAGCAGCCAATTAAAACTTAACACATATGAGGGATGAGGTGGCAAATTGTGATTTGTTGGCACACGTAATAACACAACACAGTCAGATAGGAAGATGTTTTTATTTTGTTCTTCTCTGCATTGCACTCATTCAGTTTAGAGAGAAAGAGAATGAGAAAGTTTCAATCTTTAGTTCTTCTTTCACTTTTGGTTTTCATTTTCAACATTTTTGTCTCTTCATATGCACTCTATGGATCATCTTCACCTGTGCTTCAGCTCACTCCATCAAATTTCAAGTCCAAGGTGAATCAAGTTTAAATTTTTAATCTTTCTATTCGTGATCCCATTGTATTTGTTACTATTTGCAAATGGGTATTGCTTAGAAACTCCAAATTCGGCATCTTTTTACTTTAAAACAATCCGGGCATTTTGTAAAAAAAATTAAATTGTTCTTTTATTTGACGCATTTTTACTTTTAATTGCTACATTGGGGCGTTGGATCTTTGTAAATGTAATATTTTTGGGATTTTAGTTTTGATGACTCAAGTGAATATATTTGAATTGTGTTGCTTCTGTTTCATGAAATTGTGATATTACTAATATCCTAGATCACGCTGTGTAAATAAGCCTTGCACAATAATTATTTTATGAAATGGATATACAAAAAAAATTAATTCATTTTTATGCACGTGCAGTTATGTCACAGTGTTAATGTTTTATCTCTATGGAAAATACATTATCAGTGTATTAATTCCTTTCAATCCGTACAATAAATCTTTCTTATAGGATTTAGTTTTGATGCATAGTGTATGGCAAAATTATTGCAGTAGTTTGACTATCATAACCACTACCTAGGAAATCTTACTTTTTCAGAAGATAGTTTAAAAAACATAGGCTTTGCATCAAATTTAAACTTTAGGAAAGATTTAGAGATCAATGTTTTGTCAATGAAAATCATAGTACAGTCCGTGTAGCCGATCCCATCTATTGGGATTAAAACTTGGTTGTTATTGTTATAAGACATACTATTCTAGAGCTACTATGCTAGACTATGATCCTTATAGTATATTATAATGCTTTATCTCTACAAAGGTATGTTACCTTCTCTTCCAGTGTGATGTGTATCAGTCTTTTCCCAATACGGGTCCTTATTACTAGGCAGCTTGTTCTTTTACTACATCTAGTTTGTAATACATTGGGTTTATGTGAGTTGTCTGAATAAATGGCAGGTTCTGAATTCAAAGGGAGTTGTTCTTGTTGAATTCTTTGCTCCATGGTGTGGGCACTGTAAGGCTCTAACTCCTACGTGGGAGAAGGCAGCTACTGTCTTAAAGGGTGTAGCTACTGTGGCAGCACTTGATGCTGATGCTCACCAATCTTTGGCTCAGGTTGTTTATTGCACATTTCTTATACCTGACATTTTTGTTTCATGAAATCTGTTAAAGGAAGAATATGGTGCATTATCTTTTACTTCTTGCCATCATGCTTTTTGGGATATGAAGATGCAATATTATATGCTTAACTTTTATATACTATGTTCACTTAAAGTACCATTTGTGGACAAAGGAAGATGTGAATCATGACCTTGTTATTAGACTATTAGTCACCAATGACTTCTTGGAAAGGTTTCAAACCATTGGAATATGATTAATTGGATCTCAGTACTTCATCCATTTCAAATAGAAGAGTGTTTGTATTGCATTTGTTGCATTAGGTCAAGGAACCTACCACACAAGTAGTGAATGTGTGAAAACTTCCTTTTGTTTCTAGCCGCATTATATATGCAAAGCAACAAAAGAATAGATGTGTTGATTCGTTCTCCCATTGTATGATGAAAGAATATATTTACAAAGATTATTTCTTTACCTTTGTCTTGCATAACATCCATCATTGTTTGCGACAACGTGGTGAATATGAAATACAGTATGCATCTATCTTGTCTAGGCTTATTCAGTTACGTACATGTTTTTCTATTTTTTTTATCCATAATAATAAATTTATATTAAACGTTCAAGAAATTTAGATTTGCAGTATTTTTTAATTACCTGTAGGAATATGGGATTAGAGGATTTCCAACTATAAAGGTGTTTTTACCTGGAAAACCTCCGGTTGATTACCAAGGAGCGAGAGATGTCAAATCAATTGCAGAATTTGCACTTAAACAGGTTTGTTTGAATCTCTTCTGAGGTGTTTTTTTAACATTTTGTCCAAGAAGTTGTAATGTATATTATTTCTGTTGATGTGTCACAGTATCAGCATGACAAGTGTTTTCAGCTTATCTCATGTTGGAGTTTTGCTAGCGTATATATCCGTCTTGTTACAGGGCAAAGAAATTCTTCCATTAACATTAAAAAAAATAAAGGACAAAAAAAGTAACAACTAAAAATTTGAAAGGGAAATTCTTTTTGTGCATTACTTAGTGTACAAATTCTCAAAAACAGTAACAACTTTTTATTATTAGGATTATAGTTTGTTCATTAAGTGGTTGTAATTTGTAATGAGATGAAAGAGCTTCTACACAATAGGTATAATTGATTTGTTGGAATGCTCTTTTGACTTAACGAAATTGTTGATACTATGTAATCTTATCTGCATGTGCAGGTAAAGACTCTTTTGAAGGAGCGTTTAAATGGAAAAGCAACAGGGGGATCATCACATGAAAAGACCGAAGAAACGAATGCTTCAGTAGAATTAAACTCTGGTAACTTTAATGAGTTGGTTCTCAAAAGCAAAGAACTTTGGGTTGTGGAGTTTTTTGCACCTTGGTAAGTGCTGCATATGGTTCAATTATTTTTGCAGAGATCACTATATATTACCTGGCTTAGCCTAAGGTATCTCTACTTTTTGATTTGTTGCTCTAATAACACCTACTGTCCTTTTTTGTTTCTTAAAGGTGTGGCCATTGCAAAAAGTTAGCTCCTGAGTGGAAGAAAGCAGCCAACAGTTTGAAGGGGAAGGTTAAACTGGGTCATGTTGACTGTGATGCTGAGAAGGTAAGCTTATTCCGACATCATTAATAAGAACTGTTGACTCTGAAATGCATTATTGGATGTATGAATATGTTGATGTTTATGTTTATTCTCTACCAATTTTTGTTATTCTGACAATATAGTTCTTGCCAGTCTCTAATGAGCAGGTTCAATGTTCAAGGTTTCCCAACTATCTTGGTGTTTGGTGCTGATAAAGATACTCCAATTCCTTTTGAGGGTGCAAGAACTGCCTCAGCTATTGAATCATTTGCACTGGAGCAGCTGGAAACAAATGTTGCTCCTCCTGAAGTGACAGAGCTATATGGTCCAGTAAGTGTGCCAACTTACTTGGTTGTGGTTTTAATTTGAAAACGAGTGATTAATTAATATAAGCCTTCTTCGTAGGATGTTCTGGAAGAGAAATGTGGTTCTGCCGCTATCTGTTTTGTTGCCTTCCTTCCTGATATTTTGGATTCCAAGGCTGAGGGGAGAAACAGATACCTTCAGCAGTTGTTATCAGTTGCAGAAAAGTTTAAAAGGAGCCCTTATAGGTAAGTAAAAATATTTATTGGCTTTAATAGTTTCACTTTGTAAGTAATCTCTTATATCTGAAATTGTTTGTTAATAATACCCATTTTGCAAGGACATTATGTGCATGTGTGTAAATAAACCTTGGTTGATAAATTCTTAATTATTTTTTGTTATTTAAATTTTCGGCTCGGACAGCTATGTCTGGGCAGCTGCAGGCAAGCAGCCCGAACTCGAGAAACATGTCGGTGTTGGTGGTTATGGTTATCCAGCTTTAGTAGCACTGAACATCAAAAAAGGTGTTTATGCTCCTCTCAAGAGTGCTTTTGAACTTGAGCACATTGTGTAAGTCTCTGTTCTTCTAACTTCATGCTAAAGACTAAACACACATACATATATATGAGCAAGTACTTACTAGAATATAACCAATCTGTTTTGTTCAGAGAGTTCGTAAAAGAAGCTGGGCGTGGCGGCAAAGGCAATTTGCCCCTTGAAGGCGCTCCTACCGTTGTCAAGACAGAACCATGGGATGGGAAAGATGGAGAAATAATTGAGGAGGATGAATTTTCTCTTGAAGAACTCTTGGCGGAGGAAACCTCAAGCAAGGATGAATTGTGATAAATGAAAGGAAATCATAGAAAATTGAAGTTTCAAGTACAACCATCTTTGAGGTTAATGGTCAATGTTTCTAAGATTAGAATGCTACACAAAGGAAAATATATTGTGGTCACTGTTCTGTTTTTTCATGTTCCAAGTTAAGGATAATCTAAATCTTTTTTAGAACATCCCATTTGTCATTGAGTGGTACATATTAACAAAACTTGCATTTAGTTAATACACAAGATGCAATTATTGACATGTTTTTTTTATTGTATTTACTTTCCTATTAATAACATTCAGTTAACATGCACAACCATTAGAGTTGAGATCTTATTTACTACTGGAGGGTCCAATACTGCTTAGATATGTTGACACGTTGCATAAAACAATATATGATAACATATCTCCTTAAGATACAACACCTATTAATATAAGCATGACTTGAAATTATATAGTTTTTAATATAACTGAAGGCTCTTGTAACAGAAAGGAAGTACAACAAAAGATGTTCATTATTGGTGACAAAGTTTTGTTTCTTGTGAAAGCAGATATGAATCAAAGAGGAAAGTTTCCAAGAAGAGGAGAATGTACAATTGAGATGGCACATATTATAATTATAAGAGTCAACTCTTCTAATATAAATTTTGTGTTCAATAAATACATAAATATAGATGGTTAAGTATGATGAATAGTTAAGAAGTTAGATAAATCCTAGAAACTCGCATTATGTATCATCCATAAACAATCTTTTGTTAAAGGTGAATCTGTAAATATATATAGCTTGGATGAAATCTTCCACCAGCAATGAGATCACGCAATAAACATGTAAGAACTAAGCTGGATGATCATAACTCATAACTTATTTTTCAATGTGCAATATTCATGAACTCTCTATATAAATATTTATTATTTCATATGTTAAATTACTTAAATTACTTATTGATTCAATAAGAATAACTAAGCTTTTTACGGGAAGGACCAAATTCAAGTTAAAAAATAGATGTATTTGAGATTTGATAAGTGTAAAATATTATTTTATTTTAAAAATAATAGATATAAAATATTCTCTAAGGGGAGAAAAATAATTTTTATACTTATCCATAAGAATAAAATAATATTTCAAGACATGAACCGACCCGGTTTTGGAATTGGAGCATAGAATTGGGGGAATGAACACGATTACATCCTTTTTTCACGTTATCCCAAATTTTCAATCCTGAAATTGTGTTCCTTTCTATTGCTTCAGACAAGAATTGGTATTTCTCACATTCTTTGAAATGATTTCCCAACTCAGCCACAATGTAATTTTTCTTTTCCACCTTCCTATTCACAAAAAATCTGTTTTTCCACCAAACCCAGTTTCTGTTTCTGTCAAAGTTTCAACCTTTATCGGTTATAACACTACCCATCTTCATTTTCCTGTTTTTTCTGCTCTCAATTCTACTCACTCATGTCCTTCTCCAAAACGCTTGTCTCATATTGTAAAAACTGAAGGTCAACGTGTGTTAATGGATTACCTTTACTTAACAAGGGGCTACAACTACTTAGATGCTGAATACATTAGCAAAAATTCTCCACGTTTTATTCATGGTTTAGTGTCAAAGATTAATGTCCATGATGATGATGATGATGATGTTGATGTTGATGTTGCTAGAGAGTTAAGGAAGTTTTTGAGGTTCAACCCTATTAATGAGTTTGAACCATTTTTTGAGAGTTTGGGGGTTAACCCATCTGAATTGCATTTATTTCTCCCTAGTGGTATAATGTTCTTGGATGATGATCATGTATTGCTTGATAGTTTTCATACTTTGAGTAGTTATGGAATTCCACGAAATCGAATAGGGAAAATTTATAAGGAAGCAAAGGAGATTTTTGGGTATGCTGGTGAATTGTTGTTATCGAAATTTCAAGCTTATGAAGATTTGGGTTTGAGTAGATCAACTGTTATAAAGCTTGTTGTTTGTTGCCCTTCACTTTTGGTGGGTGATATCAATAGTGAATTTGTTGCTGTTCTTGACCAGTTGAAGAAAATTGGGATTGGAAATGATTGGATTGTGAATTACATGTCTTGTTCAAGAACATATAGTTGGAAAAGGATGATTGATAATATGCAGTTTCTCCGTGAAGTCGGCTATTCGGAGAAACATATGCATGATTTGTTTATGGAGAATCCTAAATTTTTATTGGAGGGTGTTGGGAAGGTGGTGTACACTTTTTTGGATCGATCAATTGAGCTTGGTCTAGAGATGAGCGTGATTTATTCTTATTTTACAGAGTATCCTCATATCTTGTCAAACAAGTATGCGAAAAATCTGTTGGAAGTGGTTGATTTTTTGTGTTTCATTGGAATGGGAAAAGATGACATTGTACACATTTTGTCTAACTACATGCATCTCCTGAGCACACGTTCCTTCAAAGGTCCTTCAACTGTGTGCAAGGAGTTAAAAGTTGAAAAGGCTGATTTATGCCAAATCATTAAGGACGATCCACTAAAACTAATCAGTGTTGCTTCAAAATTGGAAAAGAAGAGCTCCGGAAAGATATCTGGTCATGACCCACGTATATATTTGCAAAAAGTAAATTTCTTGCAGAAACTTGGGTATGCTGAAAACACTGAGGAGATGGCAAAAGCTTTGAAAAGGTTTAGAGGGAGAGGTGATCAATTACAGGAAAGGTTTGACTGCTTGGTGGCAGCTGGTTTAGATTATAACAGTGTGGTCGAAATGGTAAAACGAGCTCCTATGATACTAAACCAGAAGAAGGATGTAATTGAAAAGAAGATTGATTTTTTAAGAAATGTTTTAGGTTGCCCAGTAGAATGTGTCGTGGGATTCCCGTCATACTTCTGCCATAATTTGGAGAAAAATATTGAAAGATTTTCAATGTATGCGTGGCTAAAGGAGAGGAATGCAGTAAATCCTGCATTTGCCTTGAGCAACATAGTTTCAGCCAATGATAAACGGTTTGTAAAGTACTTTGTGGATGTTCATCCTGAAGGTCCAACCATATGGAAAGGTATTAAGAGTTTATCAAATAAAGATAAAATAATTTGTAAGTTGCCTTGAGTTTTTTTCAAGGTAGGAAATGTCTTCAAATGAATATGCTGCTTTTTTACTGCACACTGAATTTTCAATTATTGATATTTTCTCTATGCCGTTAGTTGTTTTGATGCTTATGTCTGGTTATAATGAGGTCATCAAAGTTTTGGAAGCAATTACTTATGCATATAAATTATATGTTTTCTGCTATAAATTATATGAAGTACCTAATCTCACTTAGATTCTGAGAATAGTTTTCATGTCCAGTCAAATATGAAAAAACAAGGTGCATAAATGTTGAAATCAGCAATCAAAAAGGAAAATGACCAAATTATATGAAAACATCTAAGGGGATAAGCTTTAATATCATTTGTGGGGCAACTCTTTTGGAAGAGACATAAATTGTAGGTTTCTTCTCATGATAGTGTGACTCTTTCTATTTATGTTTGGACATTTAGATATTTATAGTTAGATTAATGGGGCGGCTCAATACACGTGGTTCCCACCTAATGGGGTCTAGGGAGGGTAGATGTACACAACTTTACCCTCACAAATGTAGGGGTTATTTCCAGGACTTAAACCCGTGACCTCCAGTCTCCATGCCACAAGGCAAACAACCTTACCCTTGGGTTGAGGTTCGCTCTCTCATATTTATAGTTAGTTTATCGGTATAAATTCTGAATCACCCTTTGTTGAATTTCTAAAAATGTATACATTATTACTACTTGAGATTATTTCTTTTAGCAAAAAATTTGTCCCTTCGTCTAAAATGTGAAATAGGCCATTGTTCTTTAGTTTACCAGGTTTTTATGGTATAATTTTTTAGAAAATATAAACTCCTATTTCAATTTAAACTTTTTTATTTTGTGTATTATCATCAACGGTGCGCTTGGGTGCAGTCCTTCGTATAGGCTCATGCAGGTGCTACCCTTCTGCCTCACTTCAACTTAGGTGATTTTTTTTTTTTTGTAAGAAGACATTGTCAAGGCTTTGTCCTGAAGAACATATAATTCTTTGTAGAAACCTAGCAACTCTAATTCACCAGGGGGTATACCAACTTAAACTGGATGGTCTGGGTTTTGTCAAGGAGAGATCACTCTGTTGGCCTCTGCTGTTTGTTTGATATGGAGGGCAAGGAAACTCTGAGGTCTTCAACAATGAAAACCATAATAAGGAGATGGTGATTATAAGCTTCATCCAAAAAATGGCGGAAACTTGTGATTAAGTCTTCTCTTCAGAAGACCATGCTCCTTGTCTAGTTTATCGGGTGGATAATGGCTCTGGTAGGATGGATTAAGATGAGTGTTGATGCAGCTCATTTGGGAACCCAGGCCGTTCTGGTTTTGGCAGTTCTCTCAGGCAGTTAGGCATGATGACGGCCGGGTCCGGTAACCTTTGGGCCAAATTGGCAGCTATCATTGGTAAGGTCTCAAACTAGCTTGTCATGAAGGGTTCAAAAAGTGGAACTAGAGTCAGACTAGCTTTTGCATGTGTACATAACAGAGTGGAGCGCGTTGATCTGTTCTTTAATACTTTTTAATCCTAACATCTTCTGTTTATAAAATACGGCAACGCGTTTTATATTCCATGGATGTTATGAGGTTAGACAATGTGCATGAAACTACTGTCACCAATATTCAGAACTTGATGGCTGTTTGTCTATACTTGAATGCCTCTGGTTCATGTTGTGTGAAGCTATGTCAATGTGCTGATTGCAATTGCTCATGTGCTTGCCTACCCTAACATCTCATAGTTGGATATTCAAGATTGATCTGTTCTACCAAACTTGAGAGTTGAGTTCCTTATATTAGCAACTTGATTACTCAATCACAATATTTTCAATCATTTAGGTATGTATATGATGAATATGAATGACTATAATCATGTAGTCAAGTAACCTATCTGATACTGCAGAATGGTAAAAAAAACTCCCCTAAGCACTTCTCTGTTTGTTAACATTTTCCAAATTTATTGGCGCCGTAATTATTAGAGGGTGAGCCTCGCTATAATGGTGCGGTTGCTTACTTTAGGATCTGGATGTCATATTCCACTTGGTTGGAATCTCGTGCTTAGTTCGTCCTTTTATTTTTTAAAAGGAAATGCAGTAATTGGTTTGATTTCTTATTTTATGTTGTATTTGTCAAAAGTTGTTTTCATGTCAAAATAAACATGGCAATGACTTGTGATTGTGATTTTTTTGAGAAAAAATTAGTGAACTTTTGTGTTTGAAGAATTACCTCTCACAATGGCAAATCAGAAAGAGCTTAAAAACAAAAACAAAATAGTGCAGTTGTTTACCAACAATATCCTTCTGCTTACAAAACACACACCAGATAATGAGGAACTACCATTCCTCTCTGCTTCACATTATTGTACTTTTTCTTATGCAAAAAAGCTGCGGAGGATTATTTTATTTTGTACATAAAGACTTCTAATTACCATGGTCATAATTTCTTCTTTTTTTGTTCTCCGGGCTTTATGAAGATTATTTATTTTATACAGCACATTATAACATTAGTTAATAAAAGCTTATTAAAATGATATATTATTTATATAGGTATAATAGTTACCAACTGGACGTTGGTATATTGGTGTAAGATTTCGCTAAATCCCCAAGATGAGCAAAAGATTAAGGGTTCGATTCTTGTGAACGAATTTTGAAAATTAATATTTAAGTGAGACATATACCCTTTAAAAACCAAGACTTTATAAAACATGCTTTCATAATTATATCACATTTTTCTCCAAAATAATCATGGACCAAACAAACTTCAAATAGAACTCCGAGTGTTAGAATTGATTCCCATAATGGCAACGGGGTGGGTTGGGGTCGGATTTGTGCTTACCCAACCTCGAACCCGAAATTCAAAATCCGAATCCGAATTAAGCGTAGTTGTAAATAACAATATCATCCCCGAGCCCGTCGGATTTTGGGTAACCCGAGCCCGTCGGATTTCGGGTAACCCGAGCCCGTCGGATTTCGGGTAACCCGAGCCCGTCGGATTTCGGGTAACCCGAACCCGTCGGGTTTCGGGTAACCCGAACCCGTCGGGTTTCGGGTAACCCGAACCCGTCGGGTTTCGGGTAACCTGAACCCGAAAAAAACCCAAACCAAATATATATATATATGAAATTTATATATATATATATATATATATATATATATATATATATATATATGAAATTTATATATATATATATATATATATATATGAAATTTATATATATATAGTTTATGTATAATTTTATAATTTTATATATATTAATCGGGTTCGGGGTGGGTTCGGGGTAGGGTATTAACAATATCAAACCCGAATCCGAAATTTGAAATTGGGTAAAACCCGAACCTGAACCCGAACTTAATCACATCGGGTTTTCCCCGTTAAATTCGGGCGGGTACCCACAAGTTCGATTTTTATTGTCATCTCTATTCAGATGCATATTTACATTCAAACCCGAAAACAAATAACCCCTTAATCTTTAACTAAGTGGTTAAGATACAATTTATAGCAAATAACGAACAAGAAATCCAAACATAGCTAATAAATAATTAAGAGCTCTTTACTCCATTATGTTCATAATCCATTCATCAAATTTTGGCTAGATACCTGAAACGGTTCGGGTAAAGGGCCCGAATTTTGGGTTGATTGAGCATGGCAGGAACTGTATAATTGTTCATCACTTTCCTTCTCAACCAAAACCCCTTTCTGTCTTTTCAATCTGTAAAAGGGTATTCTTCAAATGCTCTGAAATGATTTCAAACCATCTCTTTCTTATATCCCCTATCATATATCAAACACAAAACCCATCTTCTATTTTTCTCAAAGTTCCAACCTTTCTTACTTCTAACACTACCCATGTTGTTAAAGCATCTTCCTTTCCTTCAATTCATTCATCCATTTCCAATTCTAAAAAACGGTTATCTCGGATTGCAACGGTTGAAGCTCAAAACGTTCTTCAAGATTACCTACACTCTACACGTGGTTACACTTTCATGGATGCTGAGTACATTAGTAAGAATTCACCACATTTTGTTCAACTTCTTTTGTCACAGTTGGAACACCATGATGTTGGTGTTGCTGGTTCTTTAAGAAAGTTCTTATGGTACAATCCAATTAATGAGTTTGAACCATTTCTTGAGAGTTTGGGGATTATACCAGCTCAGTTGCCTTTGTTTCTACCTCCTGGAATGATGTACTTGTCAGATGATTATTTATTGCTTCAAAATTTTCATGCTTTGAGGAATTATGGGATTCCAAGGAATAGAATAGGGATTATTTATATGGATGCAAAAGAGGTTTTTGGATATCACAATGGATTGTTGTTATCGAAAATTTTAGCTTACCAAAGTTTGGGGTTGAGTAGATCTATGGTTATCAAGCTTGTTGTTTGTTGCCCTTCACTTTTGGTTGGTGATATGAGCAATGAATTAGTCATTGTTCTTGATTGGTTGAAGAAAATTGGGATTGGAAATGATTGGATTGAGAATTACTTGTGTGGGAATTACTTGACTTGTTCAAAAACATATAGCTCAAAAAGAATGCTTGATGCTATGCAATTCCTTCATAAGGTAGGCTATTCTGAGAAACAGATGCATGATTTGTTTAAGGCAAATCCTACATTGTTATTGGAAGGTTTTGGGAATGTGTATATATTTTTGGGTGTATCACTTAAGTTGGGTCTCAAGATAAATGTGATTTATTCTTCTTTTATAGAATATCCCCATATCTTGTCGAATAAGTGTGCAAGAAACCTGTTGAGAGTGTTTGCCTTTTTGCGTTTTATCGGAATTGGAACAGAAGACATTGCATGCATTTTGTCTAACCACATGCATATTCTAAGTTGCTATCCTGTGAAAGGTCCTAAAACTGTTTGTCGGCAGTTAAAAGTTGCGAGAGCTGATTTATGCCAAACCATAAAGGATGATCCATTCAAGCTGATTAGTTTGGCTTCAAAGTTGAAACAGAAGAATGCTGAATACCTATCTCCTTATGACCCTAGTATTCATTTGGACAAAACAATATTCTTGATGAAACTAGGATATGCAGAGAACTCTGAGGAGATGGCGAAGGCATTAAAAAGGTTCCGAGGGAGAGGTGACCAACTACAGGAGAGGTTTGATTGCCTGGTAGAAGCTGGCGTGGACTATAACACCACAATTGGAATGATAAAACGTGTTCCTACGATTCTAAACCAGAGCAAAATTGTAATAGAAAAGAAGATTGATTTCTTAAGAAACACTTTAGGTTACCCATTACAATCTTTGGTGGCATTTCCAGTGTACTTATGTTATGATTTGGATAGAATTATGCGCAGAATTTCCATGTACGTGTGGGTAAAGGAGAAGAATGCAGCAAAATCTATGTTATCCTTGAGCACCATTCTTGCATCCTCTGATGAACGCTTTGAAAAATACTTTGTTAATGTGCATCCTGAAGGTCCAATCATCTGGGAAGTGCTCAAGAAGTTGTCACATGAAGATAAGAGCTAAGTCTGTGCCCTTCCTTCGTATTTTTATTTTTCTTACTATGAATGATGTCTATTTAACTCAATTTGTGCCTTGCTAACTCTTTTTACTCAAAATATGGTGAAGATGGTTTAAAATAGACATCATTATTTGTACCTTACAAATAAATAATCTGGTATTTGAAGCAAATACCTAGGTACATATCATTATTTGTATTTTTAGATGATTTTTTTGTTGAATTTTTTTCCTTCATATGGGATGAAAACAATTAATCAAATCCCAATAGAGAGGGAATTATTTGTAATCATCATGAATATAGAAACTGCTTTTTCCTTTATTGTTTTCATGGTAACTCTGGTGATCTCATTCCAGGAAGACTTCTTTGCCTATTCCTTTTGTGGCTATCAATTAAAAGTACCTATTGAATTCCAGCCTCAGATTCTTACTCCAAATAATATGTTTTAGTACTAATTTTGTAAGTAGAAAATTTATTCTCAGGATAGTGAAACCCCTTTCTAAATTTGTACTTATATTTGATCTTTAGATGTTTAAGGTTGTACCGAGTCATAGTTCACTTACACTTTCAGTATTTAGTCATATAATTTTCCTGATAGGTTGTATAGTTGTATGGAAAATAAAAAAGTTATTGTGCTGTTTAAAAAATATTGTGTTTCATGCATTATTATCAAAGGCATTGTGCAGTCCTGTGAACAATGCATACTCAGGTGCCACCCCTTGACTCAACCTCGGTCGAGGCGAGTTCCTTTCGAGTTTTGATAAACCACTGCACAGCACTGGCTTTCTGAGTAACTTTGTAGTTGTTTATGTGGTTGTTACTCCCTTCTCTAAGCAATTGTCTTCTTCTGCTACCTTTCCAGCCCTCTTGTGTTCTGATTGTGATTTTAAGGAAATGTCTATGCAGTTTTTGGTGTTAGACATAAAACTATTTATGGTCTTGCTTAGCCTTTTGAAGAGACTAAGTTGGTCTTAACTTGGTATTAGAACTTTTATAACAAAATAAATGGTCATAAGTTTGATTCTTGTTATTCCAGTTCCTATGAAGTCAAATTTTAACATGTGAGCCTAATTGCTAATAAATTGTTAACCATTTCTTATCTTTCAATTCCTAGAAATGTTTGCAAATTGGATTTTGAAGGGAAAAGAAGGGAAAGAAAAGGCTTAGGAGTCATGAAATACACTTGTGAGATGACTCTCAAGCCTTTCATTTCTATTCCTTCCATCCAAAATCCAGTTAGTAATATCATATTCTACTTAAACAAAATCATTTATCAACACATTTTATGTTGAATGTGTTAGTGTTACTTTATGAGGGGAAAATGTACGGTGTATAAGTTTTATATATTGTTATTACATCATCTATCATTTATGTTTAGTTATGATTGACTTTTCAAAAACAGTAATATAAATGAATAGTAGATGATATATTGATTGTGTATACTAAACCCTTTCATTTTCATTGGTTATCCCATGATCCACTTACTCCAAGAGTAAGTTTTTCAAACTTTTTTTTTGTCGGCAAGTTTTTCAAACTTACTTCATCTTAGCCATCAATTTTAGGGAAATCCAATGGTTTAAATTAGTGAATAGATCTAAACCATTGGATTTCTTTAAAATTGATGGCTAAAATATAGATTAAATTTAAAAAAATTATTCTTGTAGTAAATGAATATTTCCTCAGAAAAAAACTCACAAACAGAACAAGAGATCTGAAGAGTCTATAAAACTACTAAAACACTTTCCAAATACTTGCATCCTTTTCTTATTAACGTAGCTTTTTATAGAACACTAAAAATAATTTCCAAATTCAACAACTTCTATTTTCGATTCAATTAAAAAAAAAGTCCATTTTGCTAATTTTAACATAGCTTTAAGTGGCCATCAAATCACTACCATTTTATCTATATTCGTTATTTCTTAAAATGTGGAGTTTTAAGTCTTCTTCTACTAATATTTTTAATTGCCTTTTATTTATCGATTTGTATTTTGATCTTTTTTTTGTATACAATCTCCACATGGTTTAATTTAAAAGAAATGTGAAAACCCTTAAAAAAATATTAATTTTATAACTGGAATTATTTTTTAAGTAGATTAAATTTGTTGGACTTTTAAAATTATTGCATAGATATCAATAAAATAAGAATACAAGTTTTATGATCATTATTTGCAATAAATACATAAAAACACTACTCAATCTAATTGGATCACTTTGATTGATAGCAAATAGAAAATAAAGTATCATCTAAAATTTGCTAGAAGCTTAGGAATTAAATAATTTGAGACTATTCTATTTGTCTTCTCAGTAGGATGAAATGCATCCCAAAACACATATTTATTGGCATCTGGGCATGTTAGTGGATTTTTGTCACTACACAAATAGCTCATTTCAAATGTTCCAGTCGAACAACATGCTTTTTCTACAACTTCATATCCTGAAATATATAGTAATAAATATAATCTAAATGAGGAACATAGAATAATTCCTAAAGACAACACTGAATATATATATATATATATATATATATATATATATATATATATATATATATATAGTTCTTGTACTTGTACCAGTACAATTGAGCATTTTGACTACTTTTTTAGTTTAAACATTACAATCTTTTTGTTACCTTAGAAGAAAAAGTCTTTGTATCTATGACCTGTGACTGTTTACTTGATAAATATTATTGCAGGGGGTGTGAATCTGGATGAAAAATTAAACTACAGAATTTACCAATTTTGTTGGTAGATAAATGTAGCATGTTGTAACTTGTTTGTTTGAGCCTCCATAAATTAGTATTAATGTGTACCAATTTTGTTGGTACACATGGTCCCACCTGGCCACTATATAATATATATCATGAACTTCAACCACCAACTTTGAAGCACAACATATATAAGATAAGAATTTATTAGCCTGATGAAGTGTTATGAATTAGATTCATTAATCTCAAACTAGAATACTAGTAGGTTAGAAAATTTCATGGTTAAATATCATATTGAACTTACTTTATTTACTCAAATTATCATTTTTGTCCTCTTTAAGGATGTGTACCCAATGCAATTTTACTTACTGTTGCGAGACGAAAATGAGTGTTCACACTTACATATTAGTATAAGTTACTTTACCTTAATCTAGTTGTTATGATTTACCTTATTAACCCAAAAAATAGTTTATAAAGTAAGAGAATCTTGTGGGTAAAGTTTCACATGGAACTATTCACTTATGGTGAGATTCATATGAAAAGGCTTATAATTAACTAAGTGAAATAAATTCTTAACTAAAAAGATTTTTCCTAAATTTTCACCTTCAAATAAGAAAAAGTCAGTGGATCATGCCATGTAATTTTAAAATAAAAAAACTTTAATTGTCAAGTTTGCAAAGTACACCGTTTGCTTTTATTATTATTTAATCGAGTTTCAATTCTTTAATTTAAGGAATTGGGTTATTAATACTTAATTAAAGAGACATAGAATTTATATCTACAGTTATTAAAGATTGATTTGAAATTTTGAATGTAGCTATCAGCCAGCCTACACCATCCCCACCTACATTATAAAATGTGTCCAACTATCCTAAAATGTCTGGCCAATATGCCCAATTTTGGGCATTTCAAACAGACAAAACAGATAGTCCACGTGCATTACATAAAAGTATTGAACATTAATTATACAAATGCATATGTATTTTATCAAATATAAGAAAATGTGTTTCATTTATTATATATGCATTTATATATCAAATATAAAAAGTAATATTATTTTCTTATTATATATATATATATATATGTGTGTATTTTTATTCTGTATTTATATATATATACTATTCCTTTTGTATTTTACATGTAAATTATGTATTATATATGCATTTACATTTTATATATATTGTTTCATTTGTATGATTACTTATTATGATAAATATATTTGTATATTTGAATACAAATTATGTATTGTTTATTTTGTATGAAAAATATATAAAGTTGTATATATATACATGTATGGTTTTATTTAGGTCGGCCCGCAAGTTCATCTTGCCCATGTTTGGGCGGTAGGGCATGATATTTCATGCCCTATTTAAAAATATACATGTCCATGCCCACTCTATTTAGGCGGCCATTGCATGGGCACGGACAGGGCAGCTCTAATTGCAAATACTAGATACAAGCTCTTAATTAGCTATACCAACTAGACTTTATTTACCAACAAGTTGTTGGTCTAATAGTATAAGGTTCTACTAGATCTCCAGAACGACCTAAAAATCAATAGTTCAATTTATGTGAGCGACACACTTGTTGGGAAATGTAACTGCACACTTCAAAATGGGTTAATTTCTTACCCAAAAAAGTGAAGAGATACCTTAGTAATACCCACCCGTTATTGAAATGTCAAACATTGTACCATTCCATTATAATAGGCAAACAACTTTTTGGTAAGAGTTGAGAGAGAATTCAGTATACAATATTTGAATTCAGGTGTGTTTTTTATGTTCTAAACTTCTAGCAATTGAGCTGATTCTTAGGTATACTTCTATCATACTTCCATTTTTGTTAGCAAAGAAATTGGCAACACAATGACCATGCATAATCATGGGCAGAATTTGAAGGAAATAACATAAGTGAGAAGTGAGAGCAAATTAATGATAAGAAAAAACATACCATATGCTGAAGGTCGTGTAATAATGTCATTAACAATGTCATATGCATTTGCTGAAACCACTTTCAATAGTGGAAGGTTCCTATTTAGCTTTGAGATAAGTCTATCCAACTTCTTATTAAACCCCAAAGCCACATTGTTGTACTCTTCATTGCAAGCATGGTCACCAAAAATGTTTGTAGCCCTCTCCAATGGTAGGCACCCCATGGGAACAAGACCAGTTATTGAAATTTTCCTAGCTCCTAGTGTATATAATTCCTTAACAAAATTATCTGCTATACCCAATAGAAAATCCTGATATTGTGACACAGTGAAATGAAATCTTCTGGTTGGGAGTATATAATAGTTCTCAAGGAAATCATTGGTTCCTAAACTCATTAGATACAATGCCTCTTTTATGATCTCATTTGCCTTCTCTAATCCAACATAGGCTCTTAATTTGGCTTGATACTCCTTGTAGTTCTCTAATTCTTTCCACATCGGCATCACATTCTGTCAGATATTAACATCACATATTAATTTTGTAACAGATCGATTAACTTCATTTTGTGTTACATTATCTATTTTGATTAATGTTCTTTGGGTTTGAATTATGAACAATAGACATGCTTATATTTATTATTTGTACTATGTGTTTATAACTTTATACTCAACTTTATATATCAAAGACAAACAATCATTCATGTCTCTACTTAGATAATGAAATCTTGGACAACCTCAATTGTATTTTAATTATTCAGTATTAAAATCTAAGGAAAAAATCAAAATTTCTCATTTGCACCATTATTGTCTTTATTTCTCTATATATATATATAGTTAAGACTTAAGAACAAGGTTAAGGCTTTAATATGGAGGAAAAAGAGAAGAGAGACATACAAGTACACCAGCAGTTGCATTATCATATCCAGTTCCAGCAGAAGCAAAGCAAACACCAGTGGCAAAATCTTCAATACTATAAGCAGGATCCAAGTATGCAGGTATAGCACTCTTAACACCAAAAGCCTCAGCAATAAAATCTGGTGGAACACGACCATTACAGAACCTTCCAGTAGGGTGACCACCTTCAAAGTCACGTCCATAAGGCCTAAAGTTACTCTTTAAAACTGTCTCTATTTGATTGTTGTTCCCAGAATCAACACTAGAGTCTCCAAAAACTATGACTGCAGGGACTTTTTTATTAGCCTCGGAAGGCACCATGATCAGAAGAAGAACATGGGTTAACAATAATAGCCATGCTGTTGCTATGTATATGCAAGTGAAACCCATATTCTTGGTTTTGGTTTAATTTACTTTTGTGGTAACTTGTGATGTTTGGATTGGGTAGAAGCTTTATACATGTTAAATATATAGTACCATATATGTGATTAATGGGTAGAGAAGGTTTGGTGAGAATTTTAATGACTGATATGCATGGTTGGTTTTGAATATTCCAGAAGAGTAGGTAAGAGTTTTTTTTTTTTCTGGACAAAAGCCTCCGCAAGACCAGATCAGTAGGTCATGCAAAGTGACTAATTCATTTCCAGACATAAATATTATTGCATTTTACTCAACTCATATACATTGATATTATGTTTATTTACAACTATGGTGGGTCTTATAAGATTGAAATATATGTTAATAACTTAATTATCCTTGTATTATGTATAAAGCTTATATTTATACGTAAAGAATGACAAACAAGAAAATGCTTCGATGCTAATGATGTTTATGTGTAAACAACAGAAAGTGAAATTCGTGGGTACATGCAATAAAGGAAGTAATATTTATTATTATATTCATGGTGTTTAAATTATTTTTTAGTTGTAACGGGAGGATGTGGATATAAATAATATTATTTGACTTCGGGAATGTATCACTACTCTATTTATATCACTTAAATGAGATAGATATTTGCAATCACAAGATATTATTATGAAAATATACTGTCAGTTGTATATTTAGGGTGTCAAATGGCTTGGCTCATTCATAGTTTGTGCCAATTCATACTGGTTCAAATGTATATTAGGTCTAATAAGTTATATGAAGTGGTTCATTGATCAAACAGAAAAAAATCAAGTTCTTGTTACTATATATCAGGCGGAATGAGGAAGATATAAATACTAAATTATAATGTTAAATGATCAATGAACCATATCAAATAGTAATATATTTTGTGACGAATAGATTGGTGAAATGAGTTTGACTCTCCCAAGAAAACACAAATAGTTAAGATGATTCAGAGTTATGTATATATATATATATATATATATATAATGTAATCACGAACATATATAGAAGGAAGCCATGTGGTGTTTGCAAATTTCTGTTTTTTTCTTTGTAAGTAATGGTTTCAAACTTAGTATGAGGGAGGAAAAGTGTAGTAGATCTATGGAGTTTGTTGAATATGGTTGAGCTGATGGATTTGGTGAATGTATATTTTCTTTAGATGATAGATTTTGGGTGTGTTTCAACCCTTCCTATATAGTATAGGTGAGGTCGTGGAGAATAATGTGTGTCCAAATTTGATGCATGCTCACTTAAACTTTTTTCATGAAGTTTCATTATTTATGTAAAATATAGAAGTGTTTTCTTGTTATATCAAAAGTCATGCACTATATATTTAGCATTTCAGTTAATAAGGTTGATGTCACTTTTTTATTATTTCTACCATGTATATAGAAAGTTACTAGCTTCAACTATGATCACATCTTACTCAAATTATTTGAACCGAATACAGCAAATAGACCATTATAATAAACTCCACCTACCAACTTCAAAGCACCATAAATGCAACAAAAGCAGCATATGATATTTATGTATCGATCAAGGTCGTAATAAAGTATTATAAATAATCTTTATTAGTAAAATATTGATATCTCAAATTGATTTATTCTGCTGAAACTTGTAACGATTTCTTCCAGACATGTTTAAATCAGTTAAAGAAACAATTATATTGTGTTTTGTGTTAATCTGATTTTCCTCTTAGATAAATGTAAGTACGTGCACTATCCTGCACCTCGTGTCCTAGCTACTACCTTTTGTGAAGTAGTTATATTATGTGGCAATGAATTTGTTTAATAAAGGTTTGACGTACAGTGCATTTTAATGAATAAAGTGCATCATTTATAATGGAGATAGAAAAACCTGTCACCTTAAAGTTTCATAATAATATATACTAGCATTATTGTATATAAGAAATTATAGCTGTGTATAAATTGACCTTTACTCTAATCAATGATCACCACTTTCATAATTTCACCAACTTGGGATTTAGTTGATACTGACTAGTTATTAAAATTTTGGTACAATCTGTCACAAGTTTATTTGATCTTCCACCAAGCAACAATCTTAATTATCCTCTATCACTGCAATATAAATATGGGTTTTAACTTAACTTTCAGTAAAATAAGGGTTTAACTCTTAAGTACTTAACTTTCATAATTTATAAATAAAGGTTTTGATATAGATAAAAATTAAAGGTGCCCTTTATAAAAGACTCCCTCCTACTAGAATATAAGGAGTATACATGCATATACATAATTTTACCTTGCATGCATATACATTTTCACATAAAAAAGTAATAACCTGGGTTGTTAGTAAAATCCCAAATAATAACAGAATGAGATGGGGTCTCAATCTCTCATTCAATTGTTGTCCAATAATTAGCTTATATATTTATTGAAGAGGTCCACAATTTGAATTAAAATAGATGATTGAGTAAACAATGTAGTGGTGGTGGTGGTGGAGACATTGGGGTTTCATTCAATTACTTGGGACAGTTGAGATATGCCATCATGAACTGTTTTTGTGGTTGTTTTAATCAATTTGACCATACATGTGTCTTCACTGAAGTGTTGCTCTTTAACATTTACATAATTTCAGATTTGGTTACTTTATTTTGCAATTTATTTTAGAATACAAAGGAGTGATTTGGTTGAACTCAATTTATTCAATGAATTTCAGATTTGGTTCTTTTATGGAACAATTAAGTGAAATGAAATTTTTCAAGGATCAATAGTTATCTCATAAAACAAATCTTTTATAAACTATTCTGTAACTTTATTTCTTTGAAGACAAAATTGTCTCACATGAAAAGACTTTATTATTCCTTTAGATACTAAATTGAATCCAACAAATTTGAGGACTAAATTATTATTATTTTTCTTTATTTTACTTGCATTATTATATATACAATAAATAAATAAAGTCCTATGTGGATGTCTATCGCACCTTTCACTTCTTACACCCCAACAATTCCCACTTTTGTAGTAAAAACCTTATCATATGAGAATAACAACATGTTCCAAATTTCAAGTGCATCTACCTTAAGACCAGTTCTAAATTACTCTAACAACCATACCCTTTAACAAAACTTACCCTTGTTCTAAAATAGCAAACAACAATGTTGCATGCTTTAAATTCCCAACATTTCCATCTCTAACAATCTTGATCCAGAATATATCAGCGATAAACTAATAAAGCTAGTTGCAACATTAATGGCCATATATTCCAGCAGCATGGTTGTGTTTGGTGTTGGAATACTTGTGGTTATAAGCTTATGCTGCATGAAAACCATTGAAGGCAATGATGGTGAAGAGAAATTGGATGATTCTGATGTAACACTTCATGCAGTTGGATGTAACTCACATTCAGATGCAGGTGAACAATGCACAGGTGAAGATGATAAGCTTGGATTGTATTCTGATGTTGATGACACCTTTAAGGTTGTCAAAAATGTAGCTGATACTGTTACTAATAAATTACAACATGGCCTCATTGATGATGATGACGACGATGATGATTCACCAGATATCTTACACAACAATGTGGATGTGTTGGGACATTGAAGGGAAGATCAATTTTTATTAAGTTCCATGTGTTGGGTTCAGTTAGATTGTTGTTGTTTTCTTGATATTGTATTTTCCATAATGAGATAAAGGGAACTCATTTGGTTTAGTACTTCAGTTAAATTTCATTCTTCTATCATTTTGTAAGGTAGGATCCATAAAAGTTACTTTAGTAGGGTCACAACATGAAGCAGAAATTGAATCCTTCAAAGTTCAAGTTTAATAATTGAGTCTTCTCATTCCCTGATTTTGTGTATATTCTCAGTTTCTTGCATCAACCATGTTATTGGTTAACTGTTTTGTAATGTTCTTGGATACTTCTAATACTCCTTAAGCTGACATGCGTATAAAATAAAAAGTTCCACTATTTTCTTCATCAACACTACCATCAATTGTTGTAGTATTTGATAGACATGTCACATGTATGAAATTTTGAAAAAATGACATTTTAATTTCACTGAAAAGTATAATATTTTGCTACATCTTAATGTTTTCTTACAAGTATCTTATATTTTTAAGCATTTCACAATATAGTTATATATATATAGCTTAATTTCCATTCATTGCCTAAAGTTTTGGATCCATTTATACTCTCTAAGAGGGAAAGCCATGAGGATTTAAACATTGAACGCAGAGGACCAAAAGAACAAGAAAAGTACAGCAGAGGAATCTTGTTCAAATTTTTATTAGTGGAATGGGAAGAAAACCATGGAACAATAGTGATATGATGATAGAGCATTACTAAATCCACCTAACAAACATGTTAAGAATATAAAGAACATTAAAAAGATTTTTTTTTTAATAGTTAGGAGGAGTTGTAAGGAGGATATAGATTTATATATAGAGAGACATTGAGTTTAGTACAACAGATATTGTTGAAGTAAGCTTGTTGCAAAGGTGGACAATGGAATTGCCATGATGGTGCTTTTCTAATTAAAGAATTTATTCTTGACATTTATAAGTTGATATTTATGAAGGAAATTGTTTGGCTGAACATTACTATAAACATTTATCTGGAAGAAGAAAAAAGTGAATATCAGCTTTTTGCAAAAACATTTATGTCAAAATCATTTTGAAGAAACATAAACAAATGGAACATTAATGGAGTACAAAAATAACTCCACTTTGTCACCTTATCCTATGCATCTTTCTTATGGTTGGTATTGATAATTTCATGGATAAATTTTATTAAGTAAAATTACATTAAAAACTTCAACCCATTTTCTGTGAATCAAGAATGCCAACAGAACATTTCCACAGGAGTGTTTAAACCTGTATACTTTATAGGATAAAATTTTACGAAATTAAAAACTAAACAATGTTAAAGTGCAGATCTACTGAAACAGGCACATCAGGTCAGTAAATAACTAAGTTTCCTGAAATTCAATACTACAACCAGAACTTAAAAAAGATTTTAAAAGACGTCAGAAAAAGTACTACTCTGTATAGAATTTGCAACTTATATGATCGTTGCACCTCGACTTGAAATATGGCAGTTGGCAGCCTTGGTACCGGTATAAACACTAACAACGCGAAATCGTCAAACATCTTAATCACAGATGGTGCTTGTCAGAATCAAGAACCATCCATTTGGATATCAGTACCATTTGGATTAGGTGGATCTGCACTAAATGGGCTTCCAGTCGCGCTGTTCTGCACCTGACCGGCTCCAAATGTAAATGCAATGGGAGCAATGTCTAGGGGTGGTTGGGCAAAAATTGAAGTAGTTCCGGCACCGCTGAAGGGAGGAAGTTGAGGTGAATCATTGATCTTTGGGAAGCCAAAGCTAATTGCGCTTGCAGGTGGAAAACCGGGCAGCACAGAGCTTCCATCATCATTTGATACAAAGATCTTGTGCTCTAACTCCTGCAGTTGCTGGTAATTACCTATATCATTAACAAAGGAAGGATGTGTGTCAGAAAGATGGTAACTACTAATTACCCTAATGAAAAGAGAGAAAAAACGATGAAACACGGCAATTATTCACTGTCATTATCACACCACTGACCAGATATTAGAAAGAAAAAATGTATGAGTTTTACCACTTGAGATAGGAGTAAAAGTGGAAATACAAAACATTACCTTCAGTTAATTCAACAGACGGTCTTCGTTCCTTTACCCACTGATAGCTTTGTGCAAGTCTCCATCCTTTGGACTTCATCAAGTACGCAATTACAATAGCCGGAGACCTACCATATGTGACTCAGATAAAATTAATACACATACAGATGCAAATACAAATATTGGTGCAGAATATCAATGTCATGGTTATAGTACAATGCAGCAACATCTTACCTATTCTTTCCTGACATGCAATGAACCAACACACGAGCCTTGTCCTTCTCACACTGCTCTGTAAAACAAGCAGAGCATTGATTTCATTATAAGGGTAAATAGAATAAACATAGATAAACAAACACTACTGTTAATAGTAAAACAGTGAGCCTATTAATTGAAGTTTTAATTAGACAAGTCGCACAGCCAGTCCCAAGTCTGGATAAAAGAGGAGGGTGCTGAAAGTGCACATTTTTCTAAAAGAAGATGAATAAAGACACGGTTTTTCACACCTTGCAAGCACTATCAGAGGAAAAGTGCACCAAGCAGATCATGCATCTCTTTTTTAAAATCACAGGCTTCCTGGTGATAACCAACAATGCTTAAAATTAATGATGCCTTATGGCATCTAAAGTTCCAAACTCTATTATGCAAGAGGGACCCAACGTAAGAGTATTAAGCATAAGAATATAATAGATAGTCGTCAAATTCATGAGTCTGAGAGAACTATTATTCAATGATATATTGATTACTTCAGAATGCACAGATGCTGCTTGAATATGAGTATAAACTGAAAATATGTGATAAACCAAAATAATTAAAAAGAATAAACAAAGCATGGAGGTACTAAGTGATGTTCCAATAGCATGTGTATTTATCCTGTTTGATAAGTATTTGTAAAAATTGTAAACCAATTACTAGTTGAAAAAGCACATTAATTAATTAAATGGGCCAAGACATGAAATTTAAATGGACAAGACAGAACATACCTAAAAATTGAATTCCTTCATCAAATGGCAAAGTTTTGTCATCTGGGAGGCAGTGATAGGTAAATGAGTTCTTGTAGAGATTTTGACAAGAAGGGACAGTCTGCAAGGTAGAAAATTCAAAGAGTATAAGATAGTTTTGTCGCACAATTGAGTAGTTAAAATCTCATTTTTGTCATATTCATTATTGCATTGTACTCATATCTATGTTGTCAATCCCGGATAGTGACGCATAGCAGTTGATCCCAGAAACTATAGTGGGATGGTCGCTACAACAAAGATCACGGAAATAATACACATTAAATAATCAACAGTCACAGTATGGAATTTAGACACACAACAATTACCACCAATCTAAGGCAAAACTAACTAGTTACTAGTTAGTCGAGGAAGATAATGCCAAAAAGGTGGTAGGCTGTGAAGTACACAGCAAAAAGAAAGGGAAAGTATGCAGTAAGACAGCAAAAAAGGGAGTTCGAAAATAGAGCAGAGAATATAGGGTTGCTGCAGACAAGGGGCTGAAAGAGCACTTAGCATGTCAGAGTCGACAATTGCAACTGGATCGGCAAAAGAAGGCCAAGTTTGAAAAGAAAAATGGTGGGCTGCTGGAATTTTAAGCTTTTAGCATTCGATTTCATGGGGACCAGGGACCAAAAAAACTGAGGGTAAGGAGATTGTGGTTTGGGGTAGGGAGATTAATTGGCCGAAGATGGAATTGTAACCCTAAATAACTTCTGACATAAAAAAGTAAGAAATACCTAAAATAAAATAAAAAGGTATTAAATGACTAAAATGTGCTACAATAATGTGAAAATGGCTAACAGAGAGTATAATATGGGGATTCCTCCTTTGCATAAGAAAACATCTTTGAAGGACTCAATAGCAGCCGTGATTCAATGCTCGTGTTATAGCCGTGATTCAAAGATCGTGTTATAGTCGTGATTCAATGCTCGTGCTATAGCCGTGATTCACGTGATAACGAATAAAGTTAAGTGATTTGCACAAGGCTTCTCTGAAATGAGCTTACACGTAAAGTGAGCAAGTGAAGGTCTATTCACCTTTAAATTCTTTAGTAGGTTAAGATCACAATGTACTTCAAATTAATTAGAAGTGGATATACCTTGTTATCTCCATAGATAAGATCAATTTAGATTACCTTTCTTTTACTTACAAAGTGCAAAGCACATTATATACTTTAAAACAAATATCATATCTAACTTCTCCATTCTAATATTAGCCACTTCTCCATGCCTATAATTAAATCTAATTACTTTTCTCTAAGCAATCAGCAATATAGAATTATAAACGGCAATTATGATATTGTACTTGGCATCATCCCCATGCATTGGACACTTAGAAATTACAAGAATGTACATAAAATTTTATTATTCATCTTTTAGGTCTTCATATTTTCAGAACAAGAATTTATAAGTGAAGTGGTGCACATTCAATGGTATTAAATTAATTTCCCTTACATTGAGGATACGAGTGATTCCCTGAGTCTTGAGAAGCTCCGAGCGTGAAGCGTTGTCGTAGCTTCCGAGGTAAAGAAACTCCGGCAAGATCACCGACGGGAAGGCGCTAATTTGCACCGGAGTTTTCTCACCAACCGTCAAACGGTGGCCGCAAATTGAACACACTTCGCCTTCTTCGTACTTGTGATAGTGCCCACACACAGCACAAGGGTTCTCCCTTTCTCTTTTCCTCATAATCACCGATTCAATCGAAAGATGGGTTAACAAAGATTGGATCTCTTCTGAAGTGATTAAAGACTTCAAAATTCAAACAAACTAAAACCCAGATCGAGAAAATAGGATTAAAGATGGATTAATAACGAAAGATTGAAGCTTTAGCAAAATGAGGAGACGGGGCGTGGAGTGGTGCTACAGTGAGACAAGAAAAAAAATGCACCCATTTGGTAAAATGGACTACACTCTATACCAGTATTTATGCATTTTGACAATTTATACACATTCATTCTATAATCATTTATGTTTAATCATCATTTACTCTTGAAGAAAAATTAAAATAATTCAAATAAATATTTAAGGTAAGTAAATATTAGATACTTTTATGGTATGAGAGTAGTCCATTTAGTTGGATTTGTAAGTTTTATTCTTGTATGATGATGGATGCAAAGTTGGAATTTAATATTCAGCATTCTTCTTTGTTAAGAAAAAAACATTTAAATGTCTTATGAAGATGAAACTATTTGTAATTATATTGCTTTAATCCTGACAAATTGATATATGAAGTGAGTAGATCAAATCTTAGTATGAACAACATTACAACAGAACTTTTGAATGGAAAAACTAGAAACCTTCTCTCAATACAACTTTTATCCACAACCTTACTTACTACTCACAATTTCTTCACCTTTATTCTCATAAACCTACCAAAACACCATGTACAAGCATTTATTACCCATAATAATTTACATGCTGATCAACCACTCATAACACTCTTTCCTTATCAACTTGGAATCTGGATCAAACACAACATATTAAACACAAATTGTTCACATGATAGAATCCAACCCTTTATGTATACCTTCGACTACAACTCAACACTAGACACATATGTAGACTTTATTTGACAGATTAATGTTAAAAGTCATTCAGGAGCATACAAGTTATCCTAGCTTTAAAGTTTGTCCACTGTTTTCTGCATTGATACATTTCTCCTAGCTTTGAAGTTTGTCTTTGCTTTTGTTGGTTTGAAGCTAAATTTTTCTTCTAGTGAACTTAATGAATAGTTATCCAAGTGAAGGGGCACTTCATTTGACCCACAACTCTCCTTTTCTTCCTTGGCAGCATCTAAAATTCTTGTCTTGATTGTGAATTTGTGATTGCTGTTAAAAGGATCATACTGCTTCATAGAATGGCTTTCAATAGATGAAGTGTCTGGAATTCGGGTTGCCATCCACCGTTCAAGCCAGTTCCAGCTTATATTTGGTTCCAAGGTATTATATTTTGGTGATTTTCTCTTTGAACAGATTCTTAGCTGCAGCAACCAGAATTAGTGTTTTGATTTCAGCTCTATTTTTTCACTATAAGAAATAGCTTTTAATGGTTACCTGCTGTGAGAAAGCATAAGCTAGTGCTCTTTCCCTCCTTGTTGTTGCCTCCATTCTGTTCTGCATCCTCATTTTTGAAACACAGCTACTCACAGTGCTGTCATCCCAGTCCTGAGAATGTCCATGTTATTATGTAACAAAGGCTGTCAGGTGCGTGCACGAGTCTCACACCTAGTGGGGTCTGGGGAGGGTAGATGTACGCAATCTTACTTTCAAGGGAAAAGAGGTTGTTTTCAGGATTTGAATCCATGATCACTAGGTCACTAAGGCAAGCAACCTTACCCTTGTGCCTAGGTCCATGCAGCTTAAGATGATTTTTATTGAAGCTGAGTTATAGACAATTGGATGAGTAAAAATTGGTTGAAAGTTAAGACTCTTAAAAATGCTTCAACAATGTCTTAGTTTGTCTAAACACATACATTGTTGTAGTTTTTATTTTAAAAAGGATCAACCATTGTTCAATTCATCAACTTGAAGTTTTAAATATGTTGAGGAAGATGTCTTAAATGGCAATTCTTTCTAGTTTATTTGTCTCTGTCTTCTGAATTTATTCATTTGACCAAGTGACTCATTGGTTTATTTATTTTATTTAACCAATATCATGTATTAGTTCACAAAGTAACATCCTCTTCTGTTATACCTTTTGCTTTATTACTTGAATTCTGGTCCTCTGCTTGTTGATGCTCATTTTTTCTTCTTCAACAGAGAAAACTTCAGTAGAATTCCCTGCTTGGACTTCAACTGATGTACTCAAGGAGTTTCTGTATGAACTTTCTGTTACTAAATTGATCTCCTCTCTTCCGTTTTTCGATTTGATTTCTTCATTTTTACGCCTCAGCTGAAATGTGTAGCATAACATTGATGTTAATGAGCTATAACTACTCTTCAAGCAAAGGTCAAGCACAGTATGCATCATATGAATATTAAATATATTGTTATAAGTTATAACCTTAACTCTTACAAATTTTCACTCATACCATGCATACATTGAACTCATCACAAGCAACCTTATAAGGTATATGCATGACTAGTACTCAAATATTTCCTTTAATTTCATGACTTTCTGTTAGAAGAAGCTATATCTTTTCATGCATTATATGCAAATTGATGTAATTAAATATTGGTGAGCTAACCAGGAATTCTCTATATGCTGATTGAATTAGAATAGCTGCTTCTTCTTCATTCAATAATCTGGAATTTGGGTTTGGTCTATTCTCCACAGTTTCTTCACTTTTGGTCTCTTCTTTATAAGTTAAATCCTCTTGTATGGGCTGTGTAACAGTGAATTGTGAGCTTTTAACTGAAGCTGAGTCTTCCTCTACAAGGACTGAATTAAATTCATCACTACACAAGCATGTTCTAACAGATAACCATCTTCTATTTTCCGCGGTATTGCGTTTCACCTGTTAGCATAGGTTAATCCAAAGCATGGTTTACTCATAGAATATACTGTGTAAGTATAATGAATGAGACCAATATTAGAACTAAATTTTTTTGCTAACAGAACTGTTTTACTTTTATGATTATTATACAGTACTCAGTATATGACAATTGCAGCATAAAGGGAAGAATGAAAGAGAACATAACACTAGTCTTACTTTGCTTTCATGAGACCTGGCAGAACAATTTCTGGAGAAAACACTTCTTACCAATCCCCTAGTGAAACCCATCACAGCTTAAACAAGTTGAGAAGGGAAAAACTTTTCACAAATTCTAAATGAGAATGTCCTCAACTATATATAGTAATATGAAAATGCAGAGAAGGTGGAGGATGCTACATTATTAGAGATTTTGGATAAAGTATAAAAGGCAAATATCATTCTTATTTATATTCACAACATTAGCCATTAAATAAAGTTGTTTTGAAAGTTGCAATAAACTACTAACTAGATATCTAGAGAGAAATCACATGTTAGCTAGAGATAAGTTTGAGAGTGCAGAGTTGTAATTGGTACATTTGAATCAAGAAAATAATAGAAGCTGGAAAGTTAAAGATAAAAAAGGGTTGATTTGAGTGCATGTTTTTATTGCTTTTGTATATACTTTTAGCACATGGCGTGTATAAGATAGGCTTTTATAAAGCTTGCTTGTTACTTGGGTTATATCTAACCTTACTGTGGCTTTTTCTTTAGATTACTTTAAGGGATGCCCATGGCTTTTGGAAGTGTTAGGAAGGTATAGAATTTTTCCAAGGATTCTTCACTATCAATTTTGAAATGCTTTCTTGCAAGTGTGAGTATTTCTTTAATATGAGTGAAGTTCTATAGTGGGAAAAGGTAAAAATGTGAAATGCTTGTAAGTCATGATTCACAAGTTTTCATGATGCATTTCTGAGTAAGTTGATGGAAAGTTATGTGATAGGATAGGACCACACTTTATGCCCTGGACCAATCTGGCTAGTCAGAATGGAAAACTTGTGAGTTTCTGGTTTAGCTTGGTTCATATAATTGATCATAATCTCTGGAAGCTGTGAAATGTAAAATTGAACCTCAATTTTTCTTATACAACTTGTGTTCTTAACTTTTTTATTTATAATACTATTCAATTTATTTGAATTTTGAAACATAATTCTAGATTTGATTACATCATATAATACTTTTAGTGACAAGTAGTTCTACCTCATTATTCGTAGGACTATACTCTGATTTTATCACTTTATACTTATATAAGATGATGTGATTATATGTGCTGTGTATACAGAATTATCCAATATAATATAGATAGTAACAATCATAACATAGATAATCTGTTTCCAGATGTATTTCATTTCCTGTCTCGGACTAATTAAATATTAATAAATGATATAAAAATGTTATTTTTTATTTTTAAACGAGACTTCTTAGGAATAGATGATATCTTTCTCAATCATATCTGCATGTTATCTAAAATGATTATTTCTGAAGACAACATGTGATGCAATACGTTGTCACATGACATCTCTCATGAGACTCAATTTTCAATTGAAGCACTCGTTCATACAAAAATAAACTTTTTTTTTTGTTTTCTTTACCATTGACTTCAACTTTTCTATATTAATCTTATGATGAAAAATGTATAAGATATAGTGTTCACAACGTTGAAGTTTAAAGAATATGTATGCATTATAAGATATACCCAAAAAATTAACAGAAATACTAAACCGTCAATTTTTTCTTAATAAACATTTAGTATGTTATGGATTTGATGTTTGGAGTATTGTATCTTAAAACATTTAAAATAAAATGTGTAATGCAAAAGACATTCATTTGTAATATTCAATGATAATAAAACATGAATGATAAATAATATTGTATAAAACTCATAGACCAAATCCATATATTTTTTCTATATAAAATATTGATATAGGTGGCATCACTAACATAAAGAAGTTATTTCCCTGTCTAATAAATTTGACCATGTCATCATTCAATGTCAATGGTTCAAATTAAACACACACAAAGAAAACAAGAGAGCTAAGGGTAAGAATTCAGGAATATACCTTATATTTTCCAAAGTGATAAAAGGAGACACTTTATTTGCTTTATTCATGCCAATATACACAAGATTGAAGAGCTGATTCCTTAAAGCTTTAACAGAAAACAGACACACATAGATATATACATATATATATATATATATAAGAGCACACAATTCTTGCAATATTTGCTTACTAAAGTAGCTTATTTTAAGTAACTGGTCAAGTTTAATAGCATTCATTTTAAGATATGTCAAATCTATATTTTATATATTCTATAAATTAAAAGTTACAATACAAGCTAAGGCATTTATTTGATCATGCAAGAGAATGAACTCAGAGAATGGAACAATTATTATTAATTAGGGTAAGGATCATAAACTACGTGATACATGGGATAATGTGGAGGGTAGTTACAATGATTATTACAATAAGGAATGGGTACATTTTCCATTTCACTTTTCTGTTCCTCTCCTTCAGTATTATTATTATTGTCACCCTCATTGGAAGAACGGTTCACAATCACATCTTCAACACTTATAAGGGTAGCATGGAGGAACTTCTTTCTCAACTTATTAGTTAAGCAAACTGAATCGATTCCATTTCCAATTACCACCACTTGATTTCTGCTTTCTCCTTCTAATGACACTGAATTCACACCTGCATACCATGCATGTGTTTGATTTAACCATCACAAATAATTAACAAGTAATGCATGTATATTGTGCACATAAAATTGCTACTTTACTATCTTATATATTTGACTATGAACTAATTAATATGATTTACTATATTTATATTCAAATAAAAGCTAACAGATAGATTACTCCAAAATGAATTTTAAAGTTAAGAATGTTCGATGTATTTAGAAAATTGCTGTTGAAAGTTTCAAAAGTAATGCAAAATGAACATGACATGTACCTTGAGAAGCTGCAGCAATTTTCATGGCTTTGTTTCTGCATTTCTCTCTCTTCATGTACACTTGGATGACTATTTTCTGCAGTGACAGCATAGAAAATATTACTAAATACGAAATTGCATATACCTAGCAATCATGTAAAATGTTATAATTAATTCATATTTCAAGTGATCTCACCTTCATGTTTGATTTATGATTTGAAACAAACCAATGGGACCAGTTTTATGTATCTAGGTTTGATATATATTCACAAATGATACCTACTTTGTTGATGTTTTCAGTGCTTATAAGTTATATATATACTACATATCTATATGTTAGGGATTTTATTTACTATTTTTATTGACTCACCATAAACACCTTAGGTAAATAACTTTGGTTTCTTCTAGAATTCTAGCTTCAATTTTCTCCATTTTACACTAGGAAGAACATAGTGAGGAAGTAGTTGTTAGTTAAAAATATATATATATATATTGTGTTTGTTTGATGGGAAATATATTAAATTAAATTAACTAACAAGGAAAGCGAATTGATTATGAAGGAAAGAGGAAATGAGACCTGGGAATAATGTGGATCCCCTTTGACAAATTTGGCATTGTGTTTGAAGTTCTTATTTTAGAATTGACTTAATTTTTTTTAAGTTTATTCCATGTATGTGACGGAAAAAAATCATCTTCATTAATGGAGAGACAAATTCTTGATTTTGTATTTACTTTTAATGGTAGAATTGTAATATCATTATTTTAAGGGATAAAATTGTCCTACTATTTTATATTTTTATGTTGTTTTCTATGTACTTGTCTCTCCATTAATGGAGAGGATCCTAACACTTATTAGACTTTTCTCTTTACAAAAACGGCCAAATTCCTTGTAGTTAAATGCAATGTCATTAACTTTAAACATTTGAGTAGTTAATCAATGGGTTTAATAGTTCAAATGTTAGGAAATGTTGATCAATGGGATTAGGTCAGATACGTTGTTAACCATAGTTGATTTATGATTAATACAGATGAGCTTATCTTCCTTTGTTACCATTGTTTTGAAATGGAAGAAAATAAGTAGTAATTCGCATTGTAATATTTAATATTATTTTAATACAACTTCTATTTTTACAAAATATGTCATAATATATATATATATTTTAAGGAAACATCATTTTGACATACATCACTCTTTTATGTTTTAGGAGAGTATATACACATTGTGTGCAACAGATATATCATTGTTCAGCCTCTATACATAGGAAGTGATATTGTTAGGACTTAGCATATAAGGAAAATCTAACTTAAAAGACTAATCTATTATATAGGAGAATCCCATGACTTAAATATCACATTGAATTTGCTATTATACTCAATGTGAGACTTCTAACATATATGTTCTTTGATATAGGAGGAATTTATGTTCTTTAATGTAGGAGGAATGTGTAGCTATCTATGCATTTTCAGTTTTGAACCACTTTGGGTGGGACTTGAAAGAAGAACGTTCAAGTTAGTAATTTGTGTAAAATTGATACTTAAGAGAGAAGACTAAATGTGATTGGATTACCTAAATGATACTAAAATAAGTCATTCCCTTCTCAAATCACATTATTCTCTTACGTTTTAAAAATGTCCCAAATGTCCATAAAATGTGAGGAAGTAATCCCAAATGTCCATAAAATGGGAGGACTAAGGCCATAAAAAAGTCTTGGAACCAATTTCATAAGAGGACATATTTAGAAGACATAAAGCCTAATTTATGACTTAGATGTTGGAGGCTTATTAGTGAGGGTGGGCCTCACGACATAAAAAAGCTTATAGATGTATTTAAAAAATTCATCAATAAATTACTAATAGTAGAATTTAAACTCACATCCTTCTAAAATATGAGTCAAATTCTTAAATTTATGTCAAACTTCGCTTACAAATATTTGGCATCTTATTCTAAACTTGCTCCACTCATTGTTTGCAACTTGAATTTAATTTTCATTCCCAAAAATTTATAAAAAAAATACACTCCACTATTTTTGTTAAACCCTAAAATACTCATCATATCCTACGTACCATCTTTTGTGAGGAAGTTTTTGAAAGAACATAAGCCCACTATTTTTGTTAAACCTCAAAATACTCATCATATACCATCTTCTGTAGAAAGTTTAATGGATAACGTATCTGTTATTATGGACAAATAACGTATCTGAGAAATCTTGCGAAATAAAAATTGTAAAAAAATGTAAAAATCTTAAGCTTCCTCCTTAAACATGAATAATAAACACTTAGTTACATTTAATGGATAACCTCCTCATAATGTTAAGTACCACTCCATTCATATCATCTTAAGTTACATTTAGTTTTTATCTGTGTCATTTTGGAAAATAACGGTGTGTTAATTCCTTTTATTGCCCTTATTATTAAATCAATAGTAATAATGGTGGGTATGAACTAGTAGCCATAGTTTAGTTAAAATACATTATTATTTAATATTGGCATTCAATAATCGCTTTGATATGTGTAAATATGTTAAATTGACAACTGAAATGTGCCATTTCCCAAACATTAGTTGATTTTATTATACAAATACATTCATTAATTAGAGTGTGGTAAAACGAGAAAATGAAACATAATTTTTAAAACATACATCTAATTATTGACCCATTTAATAAACCTAACCAAATAACAAAAACAATAAATTATTAATTTTCAGTAGATAAAATCAAGAATCAAAGCATATTATAGTATTCTAGAAAATAATTTATTTGGTTCTTATGAATCAATCCAAAATTGTGAGTGATGATACATGAAGTAACATACTTTTTGGGACAGAAGATGTCATCCGTCGATAAATAAATGAAAATTAAGCTAAAACCGTTGACTGGTATTTTTGAGGGGGAGACAAAGAGAACGACACCAACGTGTGAAACAAAACGGCTTATTTGTTGGCCCACACCAAAGAAAATTATAACACTCATTGAAAACAACATCAACGGGAAATGCTCCTCATCTTCTTGGGAACTATCTTCTCTTTTCCTCTCTCCCTTTTTCTCTCTTTCTCAGTTTTAATAACCACTAACTAACTCACCCTTTTCGTCTTACTCTTTATTTTCCATCTTATAAAAATACCCATGTTAGGTCTTAGTCTTATAAATCCAAAAGGTATTGCTTTTTGTTATTATGAGATTAAGATCATGAACAAGAAGAAAAAGAAGAATATCATTAATGGCATTCCTCATCAGGGAAATGCCATTGCAATTTATGGGATTATTCAGTGATGTTTTTTGACACTCCAAGATAGGGTTTTGAGGAAGAAGAGGAACTTATTTGTTGTGGTGGAGAAATTCACCAGTTCAAGATTAGAGGCGTACATGGGAAAGCCAGGCATTTCTTCCATTTATTATGCTTAATTGTTCTTTGTTTTATTCTACTACTTATTTATGTTTCAGTTCAATCTTATCAATTATTGTATTTGTTGGTTTAAATATGGGGCTAGAGAGAGCCAGAAATAGTTACATAAAACAATACCAATGTTCATCGGATCAAAGCAACCAAATAAAACTCTTTGCTGGTTTTCATTGTCCCTCTTTATCAATCTTCTTTTCAATGTTATACTCTTTTCATATTTTTGGTGTCCATACTGTTGATTACTATCCATAAAATAAGGGAGCAGATGATTTATTTTTGTCTTGTTACTGATTTGATTGATGAGAAAGAGTATTCTTCAAATTAATTTCTCTTGTTTGGAAAATAAAAATATCTACAAGAATAGTAGTAATCTGGAATTATTTGCAAGTTTATTGGGGGATTACTATGATCCATTAATGAATTGTTGCAGTGTCTTCACGCAATTTAAAATAACATACTGATAAAAAACACAAACATTTTAAAATAGTTGCAGTGTCTTTCACAAACAAAACGTTACTTAAAATGTCCACTTGAATAAAAAAATATTCATAAAAAAATCCTGAGATTTATAAGTTAAAATTGACTTAAGTCGTCTTATCAGTTAGTTTATAATTATCAATTACTTCTGGTCTAATATCTTCCCATATCTATATCACATTCCGTAGTTATAAGGATCAAACCTGTTTATGCTAAAACCCTAAACTTTGTTTTTTAATAAGATAATCAATGTTCTTCATTGTCCTGCATTATTTGTTTTGTTGGTAACAAGGCAAATCATTTGACATTAACGTCTCATTTTGAAAATTTATCAGACTTAACCTTTAATTATTTTCAGAACATTTACCTACCTGACTTGTTTGCATATGCATTAATTAAATGAAGACTTAAGACATGGGATAACCCTTGGGTTATTGTATAGTTAAATGGAATCTTAATGTAACACCAACATTGATTACTGATGTAAAGTTTGTTAGACATTTCACAATAACACGAATAAATTTAAATATTATTTCATGCTGGCTAAATATAACAAATTTGATTTTGTGCCAGAAATGTGTTTTTACCTCCTTTCTCTTTTTAATCAGTATTCCATTTGATTTCTATGTGAATTTTCTCATTATTGTGCAATGAATATATTTAATTTAGTGATTGTAAAATAATTAGAGATGTGTACTTTTCTTAAACTTTATAACCATTGTTTTGCTTATATAAAATGAGTAATTATTCATTTTTTGGTTTTTCGATCTTACTAATAAATTTAAACTACCAATTTAGTTGTCACTCCAGCATGAAACTATGTTAGTCATTAAGTTATATTTGTTATTTAACGGTTTGGTCTACATAGATTATTTACTAAATATTTTAGTATATTATAATTTTTGTATTACTTAAAAATTATATATTTTTATTAATTAAACTATAGTGATAATAACTTGTGAGTATGTGGCTACCAGAAAAAAATATCTATAACCAGTAATAATAACTTCTGAGCTTGCCATTACGTGATAATTATAAATTTATTTTTAATTAAATGTTTTATTATATTATAATTTTTGTTCTACTTTAATATTATATATTTTAATAATAAGTTTTATTAATTGAACTATAATGATAATAACTTATGAGTCTCTGGCTATGTGTAAAAAATATTTATAACAAGTACTAGTAATAATAACTTATGAACCTGTTAGTCGAATAATTATAAATTTGTTTTTAACTAAATATTTTATTATATTATAAATTTTTTATTACTTTAATATTATATATTTTTATTATTTAATAATGATTTTTATATATTTTTAACTAAATTTATTGTGATTTTTATTAGTTATGTAATAATGGTATATATATCTATACTATTAATAAACTATACTATTGATAAAGTCAAAACCTAAAATAACTACTCACCATCGTGTAATTATTGATTTTCTATTTTGTCCTCAATATATTTTAATTTCTACAAAAAAACCATATAACCCAATAAAATTTATTATATATTCAACTGTAATTATAACATATAAAACACAATTCATATATTGCATATAGAGTACATAATAGGAAAGTAGATTGACGGAAACGAAAATATTAATTATTGTAAAAACTAATTATTGTAAAATATATAAATATATAATTAAATTTAAAAACATATTTACAAATAGGTACAGATGTGAATACGAGAGAAAGCATCATGGGTTCCCACCCTGGTTGGAGGGATATTTTTGATTTGGATAGTATCTTCATCCATGCATTCTTCTTACGGTATTCTTGTTGAAAATGAGAATATTTTTCTTATTAGGTTACACTTAAATAACATTTTTAATTGTGAATACCTAAATAAGAAAAACAATGATGTACAATAAATTATAAAATAATGGCTAATCCAAATAAGAATTAAGCAACCATCATATATATGTGCCTGGTTTTATATATGTGTCGCTCTCAATTTTTATAATCATGTGAGAACAATGCTGATTCCTTATTTTAATCATCAACAGTAATTAATGGTGCATTATGTTTTATATTTTGGATTTTGGATGGTGTGAAGCAGGCAACATTTTCAAAATTATACGGCATACGTTACGCCCGAGAAAGAGTTGTTGACTTTTATTTTCTCTATTATTGATCTTATAATTCTCTCTTGCTACATGTTTTTCTTTTAATCCAATTATTGTTAAAAATCTTCAAAAAAAAAATATTTTTTTACTAAATTACTTTATTAATTCTTCCACCCATAAGAAATATATATATATATATCATAAGATAATACTTTATTCATTAATGATTAATTTGTGAATGACACGTATTACTTTCTTGTACGTAAATGATTAGTAATAAGATTTAATATACTCGTCTAATAATATTATCAGCTCAAGTTATTGGTTAAATAAAAATTACAATAAATTTACTATTTTTTAGGAAAATAATACATTGACTATGACAATTGAATCCAATTTTTCTTATTGGAAAAGAATAAAGTTTGATTACAAGTCGTTCAAGAATAAAGGGATGTGGAGTTTCTCTACCATTTACGTTAATATTAGTTAGTTATATTTGTGGATGGATGGGGCAAGAGAAGTGGCTATAGTTTTTATACTCTTACAATTAAATCAGTCTTCGTGTTCATAATCTATATGTCATTGGAAGTTTGCTATGTAACATGCCATTTGTTAAATTTTCGTTATTTTTTTTGTTGAGGTTTTTGGGATTCCCATAAGACTTGAGTTTAGACATTTTAAGACAGAATTGCCTGGAATTTTGTATTGGATTAATGATTCTTAAGCTTGGTTTAGTTTAACTTTGACATTGTGTTCCATCCCTTTCACACGTGAATCAACACTTTTGTCTCTCTGCTTCTGCACACGTGTGTATGTTTCTTGAATTTAGAGGTAATCCATTTCATCATTTTTTTAATTCATAGTTAGGGTTTCTTGGGCGCCTCGTTTGTTTAAAAAGAGGTTTGCCTAATTCATCAAACCATTCTTAAACAAATGATTAAAGTCTCAGATAAATGAACGAGGAAGGCTACTTAATTTTAATAACAATCCTTATTCATCATTAATAACCTACTTTCAAATAAACTTTAAAAATTTGTTTGCAATTTGGTTTTTAGACATGAAAGAAGGAAAATATTTATATTTAATATAATTTATTTTTTATTTGTTCGGGGCATTTTAGGTTGTGGTAAAAATTTGAATTTGTGAAAATAAAGAATTCTAATAATCATTATTAGAATCTATTATAGTTTTATGAAAACTAATTAGTGTACATTTTGGAAGATAAATTTTAAAGTTTACGATCTTCATTTTCTAAAGTTTGTGTTCCATCTTCTATTTATAGAACACGATTGTATGTTTTTTCCTAGTCTCTCAGGCATCAAGTAATTGATAAAAAAAACCTTAGTCATAATAAGTAATTAATCTCAATTGAACAATAAAATATATTTTAATAATAAGTAATTAAATATATTTCAGCCAAATAATAATTTTCCTAATAATTAATTATCAATGTCAAATAAAAAGAACTTTTTAATAATGAGTTATTAATAATAATCAAATTAATTACAATAGCAAATATTTTAATAACCAACGACAGATTTTCAGAAATATAAAAAAATATTTTTAATTAATTAACTTTGATGTGAAGAATCCTGGTAATAGAAGATTACTATAAGCCTGGAACGATGATCGCGATTCATATTGCATATTTTTTTCCTATTCGAATTGAGAAGTGTTTATAATTTTGAGTATTCTCTCTTCCAGATTAAAAGATTGATTGAGAGGTTGATTGATTTCTATTTTCTATAAACCTTTATTATTAATATAAATAAAAATTAACTTTAAAATCAAATCAAGGCTAAAAATTGATTGTGATATGCCACTTGCCAAAAGATGCTATTAATACCATGCTGGTTATTAAACTGGTAGGGGTACTGATATAGTGGTATAACGGTTCAATTGGTGGTTCACTAATTAAACCGCATATCAGCGAAGTTAGATATACATATATAATATATTAACATTAATGTTAAAAAATCAATAAAAAACAATAATTTTTTTATTTTCATTAAAAAATTAATTTTAAATAAAAATTGATCGGTTTGACCGGTACGATTTAATTGAAAACCGGTCGGTATGACCGATTTTGTCCAGTTTTGACCGGTATAATTGTTGTACCATACCAATATAAGGACCAAGTCACCGATTTACCGATTCAACCGGCCGGTACAAACGGTTTTTACAACTCTGTGTTAAAGTCTTTGAACTGTGGCAAGATACCACATATATTCTTTAAATCAATTAAATTAAAACCAAACAGTACAGTCAAATACTTTTCTTCCAAAAAAGTATATAACCTTAATTAATTTTCATATTACAACTAGTAATACGAATTAAAACAAACTATTTGATGCAAAAATAAAGACGGACAAGATCTTAATATTTTCTCTCATTCTTAATCAATTTGGTAATATATATAAGTAATTAGCTTGCATTGTAAAATAATATGCACATAAGAGGAAATTTGTTAATACATTAATTCAAACCATTAAATTTTTCAAAATTAGATGGTTAAGATGTAGAATAAAAAATTTTCACGGTTCTCTCCCCAAAAAAGAAATATATTATTATAGTATGTGGTGATGGGCCAACCCAAAAAGGAAACAAAATAAGAGGTCCAAGATGGCCCATAGAATCCACCATGTCATCATTCTATTGGAGTACTATACGTGTATTTTCTTTTCTTTTTCCTTTTTTGAATTGCCATTTTTTTATAAACAAAAAACCCAAAAAAAAAAGAATACAATTTTCCTTCAAAAAAAATAATATATAACTCACTCAATTCTCAGATCCAAACGCACAAAGAGAGAGAATGGACGCCATTGATTCTGTGTTCGATCCCCTCAGAGAATTCGCTAAGGACAGCGTTAGGCTCGTCAAGCGTTGTCACAAACCTGATCGCAAAGGTTAACTAAACCCTAATATCTCAGATCTCGTTTTTTTTTTAATTTTATTTTTTTTCTGATTCGAATTCTTGTGGTGTGGATCTTAATTTTTGCGATGCGTTTTGGTTTGTAGAATTCTCTAAGGTCGCTGTTCGTACCGCGATTGGTTTCGTTGTTATGGGATTCGTCGGCTTCTTCGTTAAGCTCATCTTTATTCCAATCAACAACATCATCGTTGGATCTGGTTAGGTATCAACTTTTATCCTTTCACTTATTGCATGTGAATGTTGTTCTATGCCAAAGTTCTAGATTGTGATTATGATCTGGATTTGCATTTGCCTTTTTGCTGTAACTTTGAAATTGTCCGTTTGAGTTGATCTTTGTGTTTTTCTGTGGTAGTTTGACAAATTGATCCGATAAAGGATCTAAATTGAAATTTAGATTTTTATTTTATATTTTGAGTGATTGATTTGTTTCTTTAATGACGATGGGTCAAGCATATTAGTTTTTTTAGTTTTTTGTTCCATTAACAATATGGAAGGAAGCCTGCATGCTTGTTTGTATTATACGAATTAAGATCTGCCTCTTTTTTAGTTACTGCTTTTTCCCTTATCATATCTTTCTTATATGTCATGACACGGTTTTAAATCTGGGTTTATGGTTGCAATTGGGGCTGTATGCAACATTATGGTTTTAGCATTCTCCATAACTACATGGAGACTGCAAAAGTGGCCCTCGGCTAAACTTTTCAACGATAGTCCGCAATTGCGGTAAATGCAGCATAATCGCAACGACATTTCAAAACACATGTCATGATGAAAAAGGACTGAAGATTCGCTTACTAAATGACAGTTTTCTATGAGATGATTCCTTGGACCGTAATCTGTTCTTTTACAAATTATAATAAAATCTACTGCTATTTGTTTGTAAGTTTATCAAATGACAACCTTCAATATGTAATCATTAATCATACCTAGTCCAACATCTCAGAGGGCAGTTGCTGCCTTCCTACATGTGAAATTATTTCCTTAGGAGGCTATTAACTGTTATCCATGCCCTCGGTAGCCTCTGTAATTTCAACATATTTCTGTGATGAGAGTATTTAGTATTTACCATTGCAATTGCAATATATGGCAGGGACTTTTATGTTGGAATTTATCTGTCTTTAAAATATTTGAATAGACAACTAAGTTCTTATTATCGGTAGCAATGCTGGCTATTTTATTCATGAGACTTCTTCTCAATGTTATCGAACTTTGAGTTGAAATTGGAACTGATTGAATGTTGTGATTGAACACCAAGAGGCGTCATATATGTATGTGGCATAAAGGATGGAAAAAATAGTGTCCTGACTCCTGACCAAAGTAACTATTTGTTATCTCTCCAGGGTAAGGGCAACTACAATCTCGACAAGAAATTCAAGTTGTGAAGCAAAATGAGGCTGAGAAAGTTCCCTCTTCAATAGATCAGTCAATGTACTTTTATCTTATTTAGTTTTGCAGTATTTCATTTTGGGTTTTCCCTTTATCTTAACATCAGGACATTACAGTGTTATCTAAAATATAAAACTTTATTTCATCATTGTTAGACCTTGACACTTTTTTTTGATATAGGAAAAGGTGGGAAATAGTTGAGTATCTGTAGTTTTGCTTTATGCTGCATCTCATTGGATTGAATCTGACTACATGAGCTTTAAGTTTCAACAGAATCTACATACCGCAACTACATATATATATATATATATATTCAACAAAATTGTTTCTCACGTATATGGCCATAACTATATAGTTTTTCAATAAAGTTATCTCTAACTTTATAAATTTACAGTTACTACTAATTTCAAGCATGCCAGACTTACTGCTCCTATGCTTTGGTTAATCTCATCCCGTTAGTGTTCAGCAAGTTTGAGGCTCGGTTATTCATTCCAACTCCAACATACAATGATACAAACATGATTATAATGTGTAATGTACAAATACACCGTTGGACGCCAAAACCTTCATAACATTCATATGATCCTAAGCAACTTAAGAATAAAATAAAACCAAAAAAAATATTAACTTTTAAGTGAAAAAAGAAAGATCCGGAGAAGTAATTCTTCTAACCGTGGACAAATGGCTAATTATTGCCTCCGTCTTTTCGCCTAGAATTCTGGTTGGCCCTTTATCAAGTATTGATGGTGGCTAATTGTTATTTCTCAAACAATGCATTCAAATGTGTAGGTAATGAAACTAGTTCACCAGTTTGGGATATAAATTGGATCATGAAATATATGCAGTCTTATATGTAAATCAATGGAAATAGTTGAACAATATGCTTATAAGAAGCAAAGTAGCAAAGTGGGTTGGAGAAAATGCAAGAAAATTATATGCTTTAGGTTTTAAGTTGTGGTATACCGGTAAGACAAGAGTACCGAATGTGAAGAGAATATCAGATATGATCATAGCCCTAAAGCTTATAGTAAAGGAAGACATGTTTTATGTTATTATTGTTTATGCACTCCAGGTAGGGCTAGATGAACATTAAAAGATAAATTTTTTGGAGGATTTGGAAGTCGTAGTCCATTCAATACCCTTTGGAGAAAATATTTTCCTTAGAAACGACCTTAATGAGCTTGTAGGGAGAGACACCAGAGAATTTGAAGGTTCAGACGGTGCATATGATATATGAGAAGTAAGAATTCTAGACTTCTTGCCTTTTGATCGTACAATACTCAATATGCATTTTAATAAGTGAGATGAGCATCTCATCGTATCATATATATATATATGTATAAAATAGATATTGCATATTCTAAAACCAATTTCTTACTTATAAGGAAATCTGGTAGAAAATTTTGCTTAGATTTCAAAGTATACATCGAAAAAGTTTGACTACTCAATATAGAGTTTTGCTTATAATTAGGAGTAGAATAGAGAGAATATAAATTTCATCCAAATATGTATTTCAATATACCTATGAATGATATTTTCCTAATAACATTCATGAGGAGATTTGTTCCCTTAAAATGTGATAGGATATTGATAGGGTATTTAATTGATGGGCTAAATCTTATTGAAAATAAATTAATAAACAAATAAACATACAGAGTAGTAATTTATTCCCTATTTCATCCTGACATAAATACTGATTTTTTTAGTATAATACTTCCCATCTTCATATTATTTTATGTTACAAAATCAATCAAATGCACCTGATGGATATAGGAAATGTTTGTTGATGAATTATATAATAACATAAGATGTAATTTTTTGGTATAATGAATAATATCTTCACTTTATGATATTCTAACAAGTATCATTTACATTTACATGAATGAATATTATAAGATACAGCTTATATATCATATCATTGTTGGTAAACATATAATAACGAGTAAAATTATTTTTTATAATTTATATACATATATTACCCTAATATAAGAATAGAATGAGATTTGTGAAAAAAATATTTTAATTTGACTGGAGTGTATAATATACTAATAAATAAATGAACTAAATTCACCACCATGTTTCAGCCATGAAGCACACTTCCTTTTAGCGACGGATTGTGTTGATGTGTTAATACTCAACCTCTCTCCTTTTTCCTTCAATTCTTCTATTTTCCATTAGCTTCATTCTAAATGGAAGCTGTGGCTTCTCTCAAGTCTCCATTTCAATCCCTCCCACCCTTCTCTTCTACACTCAGAAGCTTCTTTCCACCATCCCGTCTCTATATCTCTACAAGAAACCCCTTTCTCACTTCCTCCGTTCAAGCCCAGGTTAAATTTTTGACAAATTTTCAATCTTTTTGCAACCCTTTATTCCGTGTTTGTGTGCATTGAAATGGGTCTCCTTCATCTTATTTGATTATATTGATTTTTAGTTTTTGGAGTTGGGGTTTAGTTATGGCTTATGGGTTCAACTGGGGTTTAAGAATGCTGGATTTTATATTATGAGGAATCTCAATTGATTTGATATTGTGAATTTTTTTATGGCATGTGTGGCTGTTTTGATTAGATGGAACCTATTGAAGGTTCAGCTGCAATAGCCTCATCTAGTGAACCTGTGGAAGAGATTCTTAAAGTTAAGGAATGGGAAGTGGGAATGTTCCAAAATGAAGTTGCTGCTAGCCAAGGTATAAGAATTAGGAGAAGGCCACCAACAGGACCTCCTTTGCATTATGTGGGACCCTTTGAATTCCGGCTGCAGAATGAGGGCAATACACCACGAAACATCTTGGAAGAGATTGTGTGGAACAAGGGTGTAGAAGTTGCAAAAGTACTGTGATTTATTTGCTATGAGCTTTATATTTCTTAATGTATGGTTTTGTATGAAATTGACTGCATGTATTGTTGGGAACTTTATTTAATTTCCAGCTTAAAGAAAGAAAGCCCCTCATTGCGCTGAAGAAAGCCCTTGCTAATGCTCCACCTGCTAGGGATTTCATTGGTGCTTTAAAGGCAGCCTATGAACGAACCGCGTTGCCAGGACTTATAGCTGAGGTGAAGAAGGCTTCACCAAGTAGAGGTATCTTGAGAGAAGACTTCAATCCGGTAAGTCTGTTTTGTTTTCCGCTGTCATTTTTTATTGCTAGAATTGTTATGTTTATACATTATTTTAACAGCAATGAAGTTGTTATTGATGTCATGTGAAAAACATTGGAGTCATCTTTAACTGACTGGCACCATCACTACATCTTGTTGGTCATAACTGTTCAACTATTTGTTTTTTATTTGGCTTCCCACTTGTTACAACATAAGTGCTTGATCTAAGTCATGTTTGTACAAATAGTTCTTAAATTATTTTCCACATGTAGTATAAGCACTAAGGATGCTTTTATTATTATTGTTGTTGTTGTTGCATTTTTAAGTCATTTCTGCATTTTTTTAAATTTTATCTGCTTCCATTTAGCTCAGTTAATTGCAAATAAAAACTTAGATAAGAGTGGTTGGATTTTTAGTTGTGTACCATGACTTAGATAAACATTCACCGAATGAATACTAAATATTAAAATTTTGGTCTCTGTAAAATATGTGATACCTGGTTTGGGATAGCTCATTTGTTTCTCAACAACTAGTCCAAGTTGATGGTTTGTAAGATAGAGTTGCTTCAAAAATAAGGAACCATTCTGAATTTATTGTACGAGGAAGATGTCATGTTTTCTCATTAATTTCTGTAGTTTGATCTCCTATTATTTTTGAACCTTCAAGGAATTTCCCAAAGCTGTTGTTAGTTTGTATTTCTTCTCTTTATAGTCTATGCCATTATTTTAGAGGTTGTCTACCTGTCCGTGATAGGTTGAAATTGCTCAAGCTTACGAGAAGGGTGGAGCAGCATGTCTAAGTGTTTTGACAGATGAAAAGTATTTTAAGGTAAACCAACTTGAATGTTGCTGGATAATATTTGGCTGGTTGAGTACTTGTTGATATTGCATGTAAATGATAATTAACTCAAATTTGGTTTTCTTGATCCAGGGAAGCTTTGAAAATCTCGAGTTAATAAGAAAGGCTGGAGTGAAGGTATGCTTTGTGGGAGTTTATTTTATGCTCTACTGCTTTATGTAGCCCAGGTTGATGACTATAAAAATTATGCAGTGTCCTTTATTGTGCAAAGAATTCATCATAGATGCATGGCAACTCTACTATGCTCGGAGTAAAGGTGCAGATGCTGTGCTTCTAATAGCTGCTGTTCTACCTGATCTTGACATCAAATACATGGTTAAGATATGCAAGTTACTTGGTCTGACTGCACTTGTTGAGGTAAGGTTTGTGCTTCTTTTTATGTGTCCCAAGTTTGATGTGACATCCAACATCAATGACACTCATTTTAAGCTTACCGATATCGTATGTTTAATATGAATTTATTCTGGAAGCCTAGTTTTAAGGTTGTTGGACCCGACCGTGGCCAGGGAGCCTCCAACCACCGGGGAGTTCCATTGTTATTGGGACATGGGAAGAGTGGAGAGCCACAAGTGAGACATCACGTTTTGAACCAAAACCTTAAGACAATAGTTTCATGGGTCTTTTCCACTTCTAAACTCTTCCAATATTCCCCTCATATGTAGTGTGAGACTTCACAATTGAATAAACCCAACAAAGGTTATCCCATCTTGGGTAAACTTGGTCCTAAAGTGGGCTAACTTCAGTTTTGAATAGTGTACATATAAGCAACGAGCTGCTTTACTGTAATTATTCTGTACGTGAAAGCAAGACTGCAAGAATTACAGCATATTAGATTTACCATTATTGGTTGACTAAGCTTATGTTGGAGCCTGGCCTAAATCAAGTTTATTGATTTATTTATGTTCCGACATTTTATGTTGTTTTCTCCTAGGTGCATGATGAGAGAGAATTTGATCGTGTTCTTGGAATAGAGGGGATTGAGCTCATTGGCATCAATAACCGTAATCTTGGTATGCCTCATTACTCTCCTCTCTCTTTCTCTCTTGCCCTCTTCTCGCTCTTTTCTTTTTTGATGAAACGGGATGCTTTTTCTGTTGCTTGTACTAAAAAAGTAGGATTAATAAGTCAACAGATTATGCAAATTGTCTTTTATTTATCACTTTAAATTAATCCCTTGGATGTTTGATCTGCTTCTTCGCCAGAAGTCCAGAACTCTTATCTGATGTGTTTTTGGTTTCTAGTTTTGCTTTCCTTCTATATGATTTTCCAGTTCTGTTATTTCAGCTTCTGTCTTTCTTTAACTTCTACTGGGATAGATTATTATCTTTGAGATTCTCTTACCTAATACAATAAACTTAATCTTGTAAAACTTTAAGAACTTCGGACAATAAATTGTTTATATCTGCTTACTGCATGCTTCTCCTGGCAACGTATATTTACGACTTTTCTGCTTCTATTGGATTATGTCATTCATGGCATCATCAATAAGCACATGAAGGTAACATTTTTTGAGTAATTTTAACTTTTCCTGTTTGGGCATGCAGAAACATTTGAGTTGGATATCAGCATCACAAAGAAGCTTCTTGAAGGAGAGCGAAGAAAAATAGTCCATGAGAAAAACATAACCGTAAGTGGCCTTTCCCTTGTTTATTTAGTTATTTTAATGAAATGTTATTTTATTTGGAATATTCTGCTAATGATTATATTGGTTTATTTAGATTGTTGGGGAATCTGGTCTGTTCACTCCTGATGATATTGCCTATGTACAAGAAGCAGGTGTTAAAGCTGTAAGTACTGGGAATTTAATTTCTACACTGTAAAACCGGATTATATACCTTAAGGGTCTATTTACTAGTTGGTTTCGGAGTCATGAGATACACTTGTAAGATGACTCTCAAGTCTTCTCTTTCCTTCCTTCCCCTCTAAAAACCAACTCGTAAAACGACCCTAAAGATGATAGTTACTTCCTAAACCCCTTATACTCAAGGTCATTACACTAAATGTGATACAGCCATGAGGTTTTAGCTAATGGGTCACTACTAAAATGTGATACAAAATTTAGTGTTATCAGCCAAATTACTCATCAGTCATCACACTCCAGCACCCAATTTCTAAGGGTACTATTACCTAGATTGAATTGTTAAACATAAAATTATATCTTAATGATTATTGATGTTTTATTATGCAGGTTTTGGTTGGAGAGTCTATTGTAAAACAAAGTGATCCTGGGAAAGGAATCAGCATTCTCTTTGGCAAAGATGTTTCTCAGAGTTGAAGTTAGCACATTGTTCCTTGACACATTGGCATTTCAAATTACAGATTTTGATAGAGTTCTTGATATGCATGCTTGTACTAATTATCAAAATAGTATCAGTAGCAAGCATGTACCAAAATAAAAGAATATAATATGAATTTTCAACTTAATTATATATTTTTGTGATAGATGGATTATTGACAATAACATGTGTCCTTTACCAAATTCTGATATTATGTTGCAAATAATTGGTTTTAGTATAAGCCAAACTTCACAAGTTAGCATTTTTTGTTCTTGGATGTGTCTCTAGCAAAATACATTAGTTTCTGTCACACTCACTTCACTTGTATATAAATAAAGTACAAGGATTCAAGTTAAAATGAACTAAGATTAAAAAAGTGAACCAACCAAAACTAGGTACTTGTTATCTGATTCCTTTGGTGGTCTCAAAAAATGAGCAACATTCTCCTCAGGTGTTCCTACTACAATGTCATGACTAAGATTCATGTTTCCCTCTGCCAGCTTTTCTCACAGTATCATTTATTCTATCAATGATGAACTCTTCTGAGTTTAGTTTTGGAAGAGAAATATAATGATTAAGAGGGATTCACTATTGGGCAACCTCTAAAGTAATGCTCGGGATTAATCTTCATTTCATTTACTCTCCTTATTAAGATTTTTATCCATCTTCTCTACGCAATATTATCTTCTCTGGTAGGGCTTGTTCAATTATTGCTAAACTCACACTCTGTATACTCAATCTTATACAAATTCATACACTTCTAAAAGCTTATCTTCTTATTTATAACTTTTCATTTAATTCATATCTCAAGTTTTTATCTAACATAATATCATTCCAAAAAAATATGCATTGTGACACCAGTTTTTAGATATGAGGAATAACACATCCAATACTAATGTAAATAACTTGAGACAATCATGATTCATGATGTAGCCCCAGCAACAATAGAAAAACCTAATGAAAAGGTGATATTAAAGTTTATATTTATTTTTCTTACAGATTTTGTAAACTACACAAAGAAGGTGATATTAAAGTTTATATTTATTTTTCGTTTCTTCTTACTTATTAAATATAAATGACAAAGTGGCAGCAAAATAGGAATTTGGATCTTCTCCATTACTGAATAGTCCATTACCATATTATAATTTTGCCATGTGTCCAAAATAAAAATTCAATAGCCCCAATTTTAACTTATATTTTAGTAAAATAAATTGTAATATTCATTTCTCATTGTAATCCAGTACTAGAGAGGGGTTGGAGATCAATATCTCACACTTTGGGAAAGTTTTTTTTCTCTAACTACCATCCTGATTTAAGTGTAAATCTTTTCTTTGTTTTGTTTTTTTCTCCTCTTGGATTTTTATACATTTATATTCGTAGAGCAACAAACATAGAAAAGAGAACAAATCGGAGGAGAATCCCTTATCCTCCATAACCACAAAAACTCCTAATATTTCTAGGGATTTTTTTAGGAACAATGTATACAGAAAATATATAGAAATATACAACTTTACGCCATGGTCAAAGTTATCTACAAAAAATTGTTTACCTCTAAAGATAATCCACAAACAAATTGATATCAATTATTTTTATAATTTTCAGCCCTTCATTTAATTCTTAAGCTGTTGAAGGAAAAGAAAATATTTAATTTAGTCAATTAAATTAAAAGTACGCGTATAAATGATTAAGGGGCTTAAAAAAGAGCCTTTAAAAAAGTAGTTATTAAAATCCATTGTCATTCATTATATATAGTTTTACATGACTAAATTATTGACTGAACATGTACATCATAACTCCATTAAATAGAGGGACATATTAAAGAATGGCCACAATATACTTTAGTAAACTTTTAATTTCTTCAATAAATATAACTTATTCCATGACCATTATTCTTGATAATTGAACAAACCAAACCAAATTTTAACATCAAAATAATTTGATTTGCACCTACAAACACATATAACATAACAATATGGTACGTAGTCGGTGAATTTTATTATTCTATAATCTATATACTATATAGAGAATAATAAACGTGATTAAGGGGATCCTCATGTGAATTTTCCGATGAATGTGCATTAGAATATGGTAGCATTAGTGGAGTAACAATTACTCCAAACTTTCATATTTAGTAAGCAACTCTTTCTAAACATAATTGACACATATAGTTAATGATTGTACTTGTTTAATATACTTTACTATATCACCAATTAATGTTTTAAAGTAGAAGCATAAGAAGAAATTCATGCATCAAATTCTTCTTTTACCAGTAGTGGACAAAATGTGCTGGCTTTTCAGCCTGTTGATTCGGTCACCAGTACAAACAGATAATTTTTTAATGCAGAAATAGAAGATAAAGCAGACACTGCTCCTTTTTATAGTACTGTGGGCCTTTGTAATATAACAAGGACAGAATATCTAATTAATAAGATAGAGATATCAACTCCCATAATATTGTCTCTTTCTCTGTTCCGGATCAATTAGATTTTAACAATTAATATAAAATTATATTATTTATTACTTTTAAAAAGTTTTCACTTATATGCCAATATATAATTGATCTGGGTTGGAAAATGAGGTAGTTGATATATCAGTTGAGTAACAAATACCTAGATATATCAATATTATAGTATAGTGTAAAAGCAAACTATATATATATATATAGAGAGATAGCATGAAATGAATGATATGGAGGGGAAAAAGCAAAGAGGTATTGTGTTGATACAGCTCATCTAAATATGTGACATTTAATAGTTAATAGACTTTACAGTGTAATGTACAGTGTGAAATGTATCTATCTGTGATGTATGAGTAGGTCAATATATTCATTTATTTCTTCATGCAATTTAATGAGGATGAACGGTTAGCACACAAATCCATGCTCAAGATCAAAGTTGATAGAGTTGGGTAGCATGTCATGCTGTGAAACCTAACAAATATTTATTTCCTTGTTTGCTCCGGAAGGAATAAACATTATCAATTAATGATTATGCAAATTAAAAAAGAGAGAGGAAAAAATATCAAATAATAATTTGAGTGTGTAGCATAACATAATAAACAGTAGTTATGAACTACTAAAAATTGCTTAGTTGGTCATGCAAATTAAAACTTATGTAATCCACACGTAATTGACTCTCTAATACTTTCATACTAAACATATCGGTGGTACTTAAATTATGTTCAAATAATGAATGCATATTTGTTTGGTTATTTTCAGACGAGATAATAAGTAAATACTATTATAATATGTGTTAGCTTTCAAAAGAAAGTATATGCACTAATTAATTTTGCTATATCTCTATATATATATATATATATATATATATATATATGCACATGCGTATAATTTCAATGCAAAACAAGCCTTTTCCTTTTCATTCATCGAATCATGCAACCACAATGTGTTTTCATTTAATAATATAGTGTTCATCCGTAACAAAATTCCTTTTCCCTCATTTCTTTTCGATCACCAATGATATAGTATAAACAAACTACCTAACCTAGATCTTCTCCATTAATAAAGATACAAGAACTTGATTTTATTTGTGTTTTTAATGACAAAAATATTATTCCATTATATATAAAAAGATAAAAATATTTAATTATTGTTTCGAGAGGCCCCTAAACTACCTCAATGTGTCTTAATCAATGGTTCAGATTCTTCCAAAAATGGTTTATGCAACCATATATGACATCAAATTTTGCTAAGGAAAACAAGACCTATTTTTAAATTGAACAGCACCTCTTTCTTGAACTTAAATTAATTTCTTAGCAATGTAGAAGAACGTGTCCTCACCAAAAAACAATGGAGAAAACTGTGGAAGAACATGCACCCTTTATTATATTGGTAAAACTATTATATTAACATTTAACTTATTTTCTGCCTTTATTTTTCTTTCATAATTTTTTCATTCAACTAGTTTTTCCCTCACAATTTTCTTCATTTTCAACAACAAAACATAGTTTTATTCTTTGAAAATATCCTTCTCATTTTTACTCTTTTTAACTACCATTAAAAATAAATATTAAATTATTAAAATAAGAAAAACAACCTATAACATCAATTTAATAACAAAAAATAACTCACATGAATTTAGTAGTTTGGATTTTATATTTAAAGTAAGTTTTAAGTCAGGTACGAGAAACCAGAAGAGCAATGTTCAGGTCTAGACAGCAAAACATAAAGAGTGTATGTGCTATACTGTTTATAGCTACATTTTTCAGATCGTGAGGCATTTATATGTGACTTCAAATCAAATAATACAAGCTAAGCAACTTTACAATTATAATCCAAAATGGTCAATGATGATTCCAATCCTCTCCCAGTTGAAGAATCCTTCAGAATAAAGCAAGATGATAGGTTTTTTTCTAAGCTAATGTCAAAGGAAACCACTATAGCTAATACTTCTTCAAGGGTCTTCTACTATGGAGAGAAATCAGTTGCAGTTCCTTTCACATGGGAGGCACAACCAGGGACCCCAAAACATCCCTTATCTGAGACATCTTTGCCTCCACTTACACCCCCACCTTCTTATTTTTCCAATTCAAAGTCACTTAAGAACAAGCATAGAAATTCAAAGCCTAGTATATTTTCATGTATTTTGCCAAGGTTTTCAGGATCAAGGAAGAGTAATAATCATGTGTCATCACCATCATCATCTCAATCTTCTTCATCTTCTACATGGTCATTATCTGTATATCCATCTTCTTCATGTACCATTGAAGAGAATGATAATGGAAACCTCTCTTTCTCTCACTCAAAAGTAGCTTTTGGCTCTTTTTTGAAACATAGCGGTTCAAATGGATTTAGAGGCTGCTATGCTTTTCGGAACATGAAGAATGCAATTGTAAGAGTCTAATTTATGAAGGTAATAACTTCGCTATAGATTAATTTTCTACTAGATTTACTTCTTGTAGAAAATCTTTTAAAAAGTGATTGTGTGAGCTTAAATGTGTCAGACATGTGATTCATATCCATGATCAAGATTAGAAAAATGTACATTCTTTAAATTAAAATATATTTTTACCTTTCTATATATATACACGTCTAGTTGATGAACCTTCCACTCAAATATAAGCTTCATTGTTAGGTTAATTAGCCCATATAGAAATTCAACTATAAATGATAAATCCAAAGTTTAATCACTATAAGTTCTCATTTGGTTCCCGAAATTGATAAACTAGTGCTACCAGTAAAGATGAATAAAAGAAATTATGTTAATTGTAAGATTTATATGATAAAATTGATTTTAAGTTTGGGTGATAATTTTAGATTTTCCAAATTTATTTAGGCACTCTAGAACCAGTAGCTAAGGTGGTCAACCGCCACTGGGAGGGATGGTGGGGAAGGAGGAAACAAAAACTAAGTACTATTGAAGCAAGACATGCAAGAAAAACTAAGTACTATTAGTTTTTACTCATAGATTTTGTACCTTAATTCCAACTGTTTTTGTGATCAGTGTGATTAAGTTAAATTTTAGTGTAATATAATTTCTAAATTTTTATAAGACAAAGACGATTACAACTCCATTTATTATTCAAACACAAGTTATGTCTCGAACCTATAATATTGTAGCAAAAACATAAAAAATAATTATAATTTAATTCTTTTTAATTGACATGGTATTAAAAATCATATACCGGACCAATAAAATATATCATGTCAATTTAAAAAATTAAATATTCGTTATTTTTATATTTTTGGTACATATATGGTTTGGGTTATACACTTGCACTACAAATCTTTATCCCATTTACCCCAATCCCCCATTCAATAGATATCCCACCATCAGTGTGATGCATTTAATGTCCAATATCTGTTTCATTAATTTTTATTTTATATTCCTATTATTTACGTGAATACTTGTTTATTTGTTACCAAACTATATGACAAAACTAAAAAATACATTTATATGGCATATAAGGATGTAACGTTAAAATGCAACTATTTTTATAAATACCACTATACAAGATGTGCTTAATTATCAAAATAAATAAATACAAGATGTAAATATAATAATATTGGAGAAGGCAGATTAAAGCTATAATTAGTTTTCCAGCATGATTGCCTTGGTTGATAAAGGATATACGGTTTAGACAAAAAATGTCATTAGTTTTTTCGGTTCCAAGTTATAGCATTAATTTAATTTCAACATAAAACTTTTTATTATTAAGAACTTATTGGTAAAAAAGAAAAAATATAAATGGCACCAACTTTCACCAAGAGGGTGTTTACACAAAACTAGACTAGTATCAGTTAAAAGTCAATATTTGATTTATATAAACTATACTTATGGATAGGGATAACCATAGTATCACAAAAAGGATTCCCTTCCTTTGAATTTGCTTATAGTTCTGAATTAAAGAGAAACTATTGTATTAAATCATATAGGTTATTGTTTATGTGCTTAATTGTTCGTGGAGAAGTCACTTGTATACATTAGTTTGTTAGCCTCAACTTCAAGAGAATTTTATCTTGCATTCTTTTACTACAAAATTTTATCATCAATTTTATTATCGAGTTTTTTATATATTGAATAGGGCAAAATTGCTGGGTATGATTACAATGGGTGAGTATAGTAAATATATCACAAACTAAAGAAGAAAATAATGTAATGGACATTTCTATCCCTTAGATATAATACTCATATCCTTTGTTTAATGAACTATCCATATTATAAGTGTGGTTGCTGATTTCACATTTGTGTGGCTTAACAAGCATTTTTTGTAGCAATAGATTCCTAATCAAGTATTAAACTGATTATTTGTAACTGTCTATAATGATTTTTAAGTGAATTCAATAGAAATAGAATGTATTGAAATATTCCATACACTGTGAAACTTTTGGACCATATTTTGGAAAGAAGGCATAACTTTGGGGCCTGGCCATAAACTATATATCACAACTGCACTGAATCATCATTATGAATATCACTATATCAGCTTATCATTTTCAACATAGAAAAAGTAAAGGATGCCAATGCAATTGAACCTAACACTACCATTAACTTAGAAGAACAAGACTGGAATAGAAAGTTTAGCAAAACTCGCTCAACGAGCCAAAAGAAGTCGTAGAACAAGCCCACCTTTGCTCAATGAGACATAAGAATGACAAGATTTCACATAGCAAACGAGACCCATTTTTCAATCATTAGACTAGTTCCACATTGTCTAGTATTGGAATAGAGTAGACTAATCAATGTTATATATTGGACTCAGGTCCCTTGTTATAATGTGCACGCACCAAATAGAAACACTTCATGAGCAGTTGGGCCCATGAGTGTGATAGGGTTTATAATCATTATTCTCTAATAATATCTTGGTAGTCGCTCAGCGCTCCCGGGGATTAGGCACAATTGGCCGAACTCCGTTACCAAATTCTTTATTTCCTCTCTTACATTTATTCTATGCATTATTTGATTGTTTTGTGACCAACGCTGCACAATGATCACTTCCGCTGCAACAACACAACCGTTTTTCTACAATATGATTGGTTAATTATTGTTTTCTCATTCTTACTGAATTATTTGTTTTACCTATAAATAGCATTGTGTATTCCATTCATTTAAATTCAATGAAAATTCAGTTTCTATTCTCTCAATTTATCATTGGCTTCTTCCATTCTCTCTAAAGATTTCTTATTCTCTTATCAATCACAGCATTCATCCATGTTTTAAGAAAATACTTTGTGCATGATACTTATATTTGAATGGAATAAAGATCTACACATTTAGACACACCAAAAGCTTCTTTGCACCAATTTATCAATGTCCAAAGTCCCAACACCTTTATATATGAACCTCTTACTGTCTTACATACCTTATTCATGCAACCCTACAGAGCGAACACTATAATGTTCATTCTCTAATCTATATGGGTTTTCCTGTTACCTTTACTTATTCACCTATTGAAAGAGAATATTTATTTGAAGAGGCATCATTACAGCTTGAGCTTTTGTAAACCTATTAAGCATTAGAAACCAGATTTCTGAGATACCTGCAATTAATTTTCAATAGTAGCAACAAGTAAACATGTGTCGGATTTGATAACACCTAATATTAACATTCCTATATTATTCCATTTACAAACAATAGCAAAAAGTGCAAACTCATAGCAACCATTAAGGAATGTTGGTCATGATCAATGTGCAGCAAACGATCTAAAATAGTGCATAAGATATTGGGTAGGGTTAAAGTGAATATAAGAACCGATGCACAATTGAAAGATCCATAATAACAATTGAAAGATCTTTATTGATACAATGGTTATTAATTAAGATAAAAAACATTTTAAAGCTAAAGTAAACATTTGAGTGGGTAGAAGTTGTGTTTAGTTGAATATATAGAAAAGTGAATTTGCATGTGCATATAGTATGAATTGTCAATAAATGTAAAGGTGATGGTACTAAATAGACTCCAACCACAGACAGAACATGACTTCACAATTGACATGCCTGCAATAATAAAAACCTTAGTTTTACTGTACTCATTATCATATGTATTATAATTATTTTGATGTTTTTTTGTCTTCTTATTATTATCCCATTCACCCACGAGACCCTTCCACTGCAATAAAGAAACAATCATTGAGCCATGTACGTGCAATAATGCAATTCATGCAGTGTTAAAGCGAAACAATTTCACTTTCTTAACTTTTGTAGTTTTAGCTTGTATTTTTATTTTAATATTTTATTTTATTTTACATTTTAAACATAGTAATCATCTTTCATATTTTTTCATGAATTAATTAAAGAATTAATTCTTTATAATTATAAAATTATATTACAAATATTATAAAATAACAACTACATTAATAATTTCTTAATTTGTGTGAGAAAACTTTAAACTTGATATATAAGAAATGGAGGGGTACGTAGATTTTTTAGAATATGGAAAGAGATAAAAAAATCTCCTTACCATAATTATAAATAGTGCCAATACCAAAAATTTAAAGATTTGATTTATAGGAATATCACTTGTTGGGAGAAACAATCATACACTTACAAATGTAGGATAATTGTTTTTAAAAACGTAATTATATTCTCGCATCACTAACTTCATAATATTTCTACCCTGACTTTATAGTCTATATCAATTAATCATGCATATTCTTGTTTCCAAAATACAAAAAAATTGATTAATAAGTATAATGTAAATGTATAAAAAGTAATGAGTAAAAGTGGTTTAATATTATCATTTTCCATCACGAACATAGAATGTTGGGAAATATTTTCTTCATTTACATATAATTTAAAAAATACTTTCTAAAAAATATAAGAATTCAATCTTAAAACCGAGAGTCACAAGTCTTAAATGTTTGGATATCCTTTCAATTTTTTGTCCATTTTCCTCAACCAATGATCAATAGTTTTTAAGTATAATCAGATTCAATATTTTATGTTATCGGTAAATTATTTAAGGGCTCAAATTAATGTCAATGTAAATATTACAAATTTATACGCAATTAGTATATTGTGTGTCATTCACTTGTATTACTTAAATTCAAGAGTCGGTAAAATACTGATTAAATATGAATAGTGTATGATGCAATAACAATCTAACAAAATTCTTACAGCACACATTTTTTCCCCAAATTTGTACTCTCCCAAATCACTCAAACTCTATGTAAACATTATCTCATTATAGTCAACAATTTTCTTTTAATAAAGTATTTATATCTCATACTCAAAATTATTTGTTCCCACCTTATTCAGTAAGCAATCTAGTGTTGCCTTAATATATATAAATATATATATTTTACTTTAACCAGTTTCCAAGAGTTAGCTTGGCTAGTAAGTTGATAAGAAAAGTTTTGGATTTGAGTGGTGAATTTAGTGAACAGAAGAAAGAAACTATTTTGTCCTTTTACATGCTTAATTAACTAATCAATTTGGTCTAACCTTGTGATTATAAGAAGAACCAATTATTTGGTTTTTGTATATTATGTGAAAGAAAGCTGATATGGCTTCTTATCACTTCCTCTTGCTTGTTCTTGTAGCTGCAGCTAGAATTTATGAAGCAGAAGCTGCCAATAAGCTATCTACAAATTTTTACTCCTGCAGCTGCCCAAAACTGTTGCCTATAATAAAGAAAGGAGTCAAAAATGCAATCGCAAATGAAGCTCGCTTAGGAGCTTCCTTACTCAGATTGCATTTCCATGACTGCTTTGTAAATGTGAGTGTACATAAATTAAGTTACCTTAACTTAATCTTGTTTTCTTCTTTGCCACTTTAGCTACACTTCAAGTTGCCTTTTTAACACTATGATCAGGGTTGCGATGCATCAATACTATTGGATGACACGACAAACTTCATAGGCGAGCAAACCGCGGTGGCTAACAATAATTCAGCTAGAGGATTTAATGTGATTAAGGATATTAAAGCAAATGTGGAGAAGGAATGCCCTGGGGTGGTTTCATGTGCTGATATTCTTGCTCTAGCTGCTCAATACTCAGTTGTTTATGTAATATTCTATACCACAAAGGTGTTGTCATATATGGCCCTTAAAAGCTTGAATACATAGGACTTACTATCTTTCTATGAAATAAAACATTTGCAGTTAGGAGGCCCTTCTTGGGAAGTAGGCTTAGGAAGAAGAGATTCAACCACTGCAAGCAGAAGTGATGCCAATAACTCCATTCCAGGACCCTTCCTAAGTTTAAGTGCTCTCATAAAGAATTTTGCTAACCAAGGGCTCTCGGTAAAAGACTTGGTGGCTCTTTCAGGTACAAAAATAATATAGATGAAATGTCTTATACTATCAGCTAAAATAAATGCTCTATCCGGAACAGTTCTAGGCAGTGTCAGAATTGTACATTTCTAACCATTTATTGCAACAACAAAAAAAAACGCCACTCTTGTTCCAAAGTTGTGATTTTTTAAACATACCTGTAATGCATTGTGTACCTCTCATAACTTTGAATAACAGGGGCACACACCATTGGCCTCGCAAGTTGTAGAACTTTCACAGGACACATCTACAATGATTCCAGCATAGATGCTTCCTACGCCAAGTTCCTGCAGAGCAAGTGTCCCAGAAGTGGAAATGATATACATGAACCCCTTGACCATCAAACTCCAATCCATTTCGATAATCTATACTACAAGAATTTGTTGGATAAAAAGGTTCTTCTTCATTCCGACCAGGAGCTGTTCAATGCCAGTTTTACTGACAATCTGGTTAAGAAATATGCTACCGACACAGCTGCATTTTTTAAAGACTTCGCCCAGGGCATGGTCAAATTGAGCAGCATCAAGCCTCTCACAGGAAGCAAGGGCCAGATCAGAATCAATTGCGGGAAAGTCAATTAAATGTTAGTAAGTGATGTAATAATTCAATTACGTGTCTTTCTATCAAAAACTCTGTATGCTAATTATATGTATATATATGCACATGATTATGTCAAGCTTCTCATCATCCCTGCTAAGGTATAAAATCAGCAGAAGCAGCAAGCATATCTCGCCCACATGAACAACAAGAAATGACACAAATTAAGAAAAGATAATGTAGCCAAGCATTTGAAGCCAAGTAAAGAAAAGATACATATATTGGCATCAATTAGATAATGTTTATGACGGATAGAAAGTGTAAAACAGGGGGAAGCATTTAAAATCACCAGTTCATGAATTTTATGAACACTACCACACTCCAACTTGAAATTTACAACTAAAATAAGAATTATCTGACAATTAACGTGAAACAGTTAAAATTTTACCTTCTTATTGTTACCATTAAACTATTACAAAGATTAATACGAACTTAAATTTATAAATTTGGTCAGAGGTGGCAGTTACATCATTGTGAGCTATTGTATGACAGCTATACAGCCAACCTAAAACAAAGAAGTTTCAAAACCATTAGTTATAGATGTATTACGTCTCTTCTGGTTTAGTCTAGTTCATCACCGGATTCAACCTCCTCCTCTGACAGTTTAAATTCATCAATTGCTTTGAAGTAGGCTCTCTGTTTTTGGATAAAATCTTGCAGCACTGGATCCTTTAATACATCTTGTTCAGACGACACAGAACGATGCTTCTGAAAAAGCAAATAAGCACCAAAGACATTAGCAAAATTTCTATTATGGTGTGATTAGTAATTTAGTACCAAAAATTTCACACGAAAAATGAGAAATGTTAGTGAGTACATCTACCCTCCCAAAACCCACTAGGTGAGAGCCTCGTACACTGGGTCAAACTTTACATGCAGCATGACAAGGGGAACAGAAGTAAATTAAGCTAAAATAGAACTTGTCTATTACTTCCACCATCAATTATTTCAATGATTTTACTAGGCCAATGAGTAATTACAAAGGAACATTGAATATTTAGAAATCACATTAAGTGCCTGAGATTGAAATTTGACCAAGTCACTTTAAGACAGTTATACTAACTCAAAAGCTAAAGAGTGTACGAGTGCACAAAGCTCCCACTAGTCCCCCCCCCCCCCCCCCATGGGCGGATAGGTTGTGTATGCATCCAGAAAACCAACAATGTTAACATTGTGTTAGTGTTCACTCCTCACATTAACTCAAATACTACAAAAAGTGAAAAAAAAACCATTTTATATGTTAACTATGAGTCAATCAAACAGAACTTTCTTAATCTAAAATCTTCTGCATAATTTACTCAGATTTTAAGCATTAAGGGGAATATATGCAAAATTGTCCAATGTAAACATGAATAATTTAAGGATCAATCATGCTGTAGAACTTTGCATGCCAGCTTCTGCTTCATCTTGTACAGTATAGAACATTTTTAAAATCCATGGAAAATGAACATTGGAATATTTTCAACATGGGCAATTTCAGAAAAGATCAAGTAATCAACTTCCATATACTCGGAGGAGTTTGAAGTTCAATATAAAACCACAGAAATCAGGAACATATTATTAAATTCATATACCTTTCTTAAAGGAATTGTCAATGCAACGGCCTTAGGTGCATTTTCACCTTCAACCCTGCCACTAGTCTCCCTGTTTGCAGAACAAAGGATCATACATGACAAATTATTATATGGAAGATTTTTCTGGAAAGAGACAGTAAAAGTAACAATTATACTTGGCAAGCAGAGATTCTATGGGTCAATCCAACCATAACATAAACATCACCAAAAGAATGAAGAAAACCTGAATTTGAAGGGTATTATGCATTCTAATGGCAAAGTAAGACAGAGGTGAAACAAAAAGAGAAAAAACGTTGAATCAGTTATCTCTTAAGGATAGCTTCCCACAACGCGTACTTACTCAAATGAAAGAAAAAGAGACTTTTTTAAGTGTTCATCAAATATATAAAAGCCTGATAGTGCCCATCAGAATGTTTAAAAGAACTCTATGTCCATCATAAGCTCAGAATTATGTTTCCATTTCCACTATTCCCTGAATTTCAAACACTCATCTCCTATTCTACATTTTATCATTGACTCATTGTTTCTTAACCTTAACACGACTTCGATAAGAACACTATCGCAGCGTCTTATACCTGGATAGAATAGAAAAAATAGGACATTAATAGGGTAGTTCTATTCTATTCTATTCTGTCCTCAATAGTTTAACCCCTATTAGTGTAACCAAAATGTCACACAAACTAATACCATATCCTATTTTGTTCCATTGTTAAAGTACACCAAAGATAGAATAGAACCTAACCTATACCTTATGTTTCGTCCGATTCTAACACGCTTTCAAATGCTACCTATCTACCACAATGTAAAACAGAGAGAGTGAGAGATAATTACCAACTATTAGAGATATTCAGATTGGGAATGCCACTGAGATGAATGGCTACTGCATTGCTCGTATCCTTTCTTTGATTCGAATGGCGCCTCGGCCGGTATTTTATCGAAAAATCACCAGACCCTGAAATCAAAACATGGAAAATCGTTAGTTTTAAAAGTAAGAAACAAACACAGAATACTTTAAAATCGTTAGTTTTAAAGTACCGTGAAGAGACGATGATTTGAGGGGAGGATTAGAAAGAATAGGCGAAGGAGGAGAAGTAGGGTTTGAAGGAGTAACGAGAATCTTTGAAGTATTGGTAGAAACGGTGCGTTTGGTGGAATTGTTATTGAACGGAGAAGAAGGTAAAGCTTTAATTGAAACAGAGGAATTGGAATGGGAATTGAAAGTGTTTGTGCAATCGGAGAAGGGTATTCTTTTACGTGATGAAATTTGTTTTCTTGGGTCTGATTCAATGGTTGCCATTGGAGTGTTGAAGCGGGAACAAGATTTGGAACTGAAATATGAAAATGCTTCTTCTCTAATATATTTTCTATAAATTCCATTTTATATTAAAAAAATTGTGTCATGTGTTTAAGCCCATATTCCCAATATGGGCTTCATGAAATAAATCTAACACTTATTTTGGTATGTGATTGAATAATTATATTCTATGAAAAGGCTATGCATGCTTTGTGAATTAGACATAATGAGTTTGTTTTTGGTGTGGAGAGTGAATTGGAGAAAATGAGTGGGTGAGTGAGAGAAAGAAGGGGATGACATAGTATTTATAAATTGAAAAAATGGAGAATGAAACTTGTTTTATATGTAGAGAATAGAATGCAATAGATGTGAGACCAATACATGTTTTTACTAGACAAAATCGGTCTAGATTAGACTCGTCTATCACAATATAAAAAATATTTCTAGTTCTGAAATTGCCATGATTAACATTTTAGGATTGGTCGAGAGACAAGTCTTATTTGAGTCACACACTCTTAACAATTATGCATTTATTTTTCAATTCATGTTTCCTAATTAGAATAGCAACATATGTTGAATTCTAGTATTTTTATGTATCATGGATGCATGTTAAATTGCCCACATGCATTCTTATAAAAATTTGATTATCTTGGTCGATCTTTCATTTTAATTTTAACCTTGTTATTCTTGTTCTAAAATATTTTAATTTTTATCTTTAATTAACATGAACATCTTATCCAGTTCTAATTATATGTATATATTTTTCATATTTTATAGTTTGGGAATAGGTTCATGTCCAAATTTTGTTCCAATTAACATTTATGTGTTTAAAGTCACTCATTAAATATGAATTAGAATATTCTCCGATAATAGAGAAAATGGTGGTGTTTTTTCCTTTTTAATTGTAAGAATAAAAATATATTTTCACTATAATAAAATGATATAAATGTTAATACATGTAATTTTTTGTATGATATTTTTCTTGGTGTCGGAGAGAATTTTAACTAATAGAATATTAAGGAGAGAAAAAATTTGAATTTGGTAAAGCAGCCATAAAAATGGGTAAACCATTGAGACGCAACAAAAAGTGAAAAAACCAACGTAAGCCTCCTCTGGTTTAAGCCACTAGTTTAACTCTTTCGGTGTTCTAACCAATAGTAAGAAAACCATTCACCCTGTAAACTTATCCATAGGCCACCAACAATAATTTCAACCTTTATCCTCACCAATCACCTATAAAAATCTCACCTAATACACTTCATAAAACTCATTACATATCTTCACTAGAGATTTCCAAAACACAATACATATAATCACCATGAAGGTTATTCAGTCGTGGGTTTCAGAGCACAAGCTAGCCACCATTGGTAACTTAATTATACATACATAATTAATGAGTATCTTTCCCTTTTTATTATAATGTCTAATTTAAAGTAGCTAGGTTAGAAACTACAAGATGATATAGTTTTGTTGGGAAGTAAGTCTCATCGTTTACCTCGTTGTTTCATTTAAATACTTGTTGGGTTACTCCTCTCATTGCCAATTGGTTTTGAGATGGAACCTTAACATGGTATTAGAGTCAAAGCTCAACTTCTTTCCGGTTGTCATGAGCTAAAATATGTTCTTTAGTTAAGGGTCAAATGTAACATTTCGCCTAGTCCGACAGATTTATGTGGATGGGGCATGTTGAGAACTAAATTTTACATCACTTACATCATTGTCTCGAGAATTGTTTAAATATCTATTAGACTACTCCCTCATTGTCAATTGGTTTTTAGAACAAGATTTTGTTGGTTAAATTTATTGACTGTAGGTGGATTGTGGGCCTCTGGAATTGGAGCATCGTTTATGGCTAATTCACGTACAACCTCTCCAATGAAGCCAAGTCTTAGGCTCATTCATGCCAGGTACTCTCTCCCTAAATTACTAAAACTACATATATTATTCGATTATATAGATTAAAATGTCAAATGTTTGATTCTTGAGATCAATACTTATTGGGAGGTACAAACACACAATTAAAAGAGAACATATTAGTTTTTATCTTACAAGATATACTTGGTTAGACAAAAAGTTTAAAAATTATGGTTTTTATTATTGGTTAGCAAGTATCTTTGGGACATTAATGAACATAACATTATTTTTATTGGTTATTTTTTTATGTATGAAGTTGAAATGAATTATATTATTTTGTTTTCAGGATGCATGCTCAAGCATTAACACTAGCAGTGTTGTGTGGTGCTGCCACTTATCGCTATTACGAGAACACAAAACCATAGAGATAAATGGTGCTTATCAAGTTATTATTATATAGTTATGAGTACCCATGGAATCAATCAATACAAGTTCCCCTTGCTTATACTTTTAAAAAAAGTTATTGTAACTATTATTATTTTAGAAAATAATATGTTGTTGGAATCAATCTAATTGTGGGTGCAATCTAAGTAAAAAAACAACAGCCAATAAGATGAGTTATACTTAGTAGATGAATGTGTTTAAGCATAAAGTTGTGATTTTATCTAATTGTGTTTATGAAGGAAAAAAAATTGATAAAGGTAAAAATTGTTTAGATAATTTATATATTTTTAAAGGGAATTAATTTACATTTATCAATTTAACACTATTTATGAAAAAAATAGTAAGTTATTCTAAAAAAATAGGAAGACCGTCAAATTGTTGGCATTGTTTTGTTTTATTTTCTTTATTTAAATGGAAGAGTACCAATTCAGCATAATGTTTTATATTATTTCTTATTTTTTAATGAATGGTGTCCTTTGATTAATAATCAAAGACTAATCCCTTGTAGCATATTAATCATATAAATCAGTATAACTTCTACGAAAATATTTCTCATAAATGTGACAACAGTAATTGAACTTTTGTCATTATGTTTAAATAACTCAACTATTTATTAATTGTGTCAGGTCTTGTTGATTTATATTTATTTTATTGCAAAAAATTTATAGAAAAAATAGTTGATTTATATTATCAATTGTAGAATATTAATCATATAAGTGAGTTCACCTTCTCATAAAATATTTCCCATACTTGAATTTTTGACATTATATTTAAAGAACCCAACTATTTATCATTTGTAACAGGTCTTGTTGATTTATATTTATTTTATTACACAAAATTTATAGAAAAAAATAACTGAATTATATTATAGAATATTGATCGTATAAGTGAGTACAACTTTTAAGAAAATGTTTCTCATAGAAGTGGTAGTAATTAAACTTTTGACATTATGTTTAAAGAGCTCAACTATTTATATATCAATCTTGATTTATATTTATTTTATTGCACAAAAGTTTAAGTGGACTAAGGCGTAGAAGGTCAACATTTATATCCTGCATGCCTCATGGTATTGTGATCCCTTAATAGATATAAAATAATCCTTTGAAACTTTAATCTACTGTAAATAAATTTGTTATCAAAATATCATCATTTAATTAATAGTTAGATATTTATATTTTTTAATAAAAAATTCAATTTGACATATTTATGAATTCGTTATTCCATGAAGATGAGCGAGAACAAAAAATAAACAGTGGAGATTTTCCCATAGATAATAAATAAGAGGAGATTCCCTTACTCCATAGTTTAGTCATTAATTTTAAAGAAATTTAATAGTTCTAATTAGAAACTAAATTTAAATCATTAAATTTTTATAGAATTAACAATTAAGATATGAAAAAACTTAATCTTAAAATAAATATATCTCTTGTCATAATAGATGGTTGGGATGAATCATGTTGCATATTCAAATTTTGAAGTTGGTATATATGCTACATTTTAGAGTAACTTTTATATAGGTTACATTTTATCAAAAATATAGGTTATGTTTTATTCTAATTTTTAGTGAAATTATATAAATTATCTTCCAATTTTTACGCTTACATAAATTTCCCTAATTTATATATATATACATTATATTGATTATCCTTGTATAAGAGATAATTGTAATATTTTAAATAAAAAATTATAATTATAATTAAATTAAACAAAATATGGTATATTGTAGAAACAATTCCGAATAATATACAAATTAATATGTCTTCATTATTTTTGGTTCATTACAATATAATATAAATGTGATTTAAATAATTATTGATGTATTTTGTAACGAATCAAAAATAATGAAGAAATATTGACTCTCAAACTATTTGATTTGTCTCCATAATATATCACATTTCATTTAACTTAATTACACTCATCATATTTTTTTTGTTTAAATTATCTCACTTATTTATCTTGCAATGGGACTTACTGTAATATATGTATATAAATATGAGTGATTTGTGTATGTACAAAAATAAGGATTTTTATGTAATTTCACTAAAATTCGAAGGTTTTAGTCAAATATTTATGAATATTATTTTTTGTACACATGATGTTTTTGTAATTATTAGGTTGATAATATTAAATTAATGATTTTTTAAAGTTCCATAATTCCAAATGGATAATTAGGTAAATCATGGCTGAATTTTAAGATTAAACATAACACCTTGACTATTTTTACATTTTCAACTTGTTATGAAAATAGATCTTAAATTTATTCTATGTGGGTCAAAGTCGAAACATATATATATATATATCAAATTTCTATATATATATATTTCTAATTCGTAATTTTATATATTTTAATTGAGTTTAGAGCAAATTCGGGTATCAACTATTAACTATACCAAATTTGAAAGTTGAACTTGAGTAAAATCTAAATTCAAACCTAGTCAAATCAAATTTTCCCTATTAAATTCGGGTTGAATCCTGATGGATACACACATATTTGATTTTTATTGTCATCTTTAATTTAACTTTCTATAAACTTTCACTGTATTTTCCTCAATAAAATTTCATATTACATTAATTTTAAACTATGTAAATTCTTACCTCTTTAATAAATTTTTATATAAAATAAATATATCAAATCCAAAGAAAACTTCTATCAAATATAGTACTTCATTTATATGCAATCAAATTAATTTAATATATGTTATAATTTTACATTATTTTACTTTATTAATTTATATACTTAATAACACAAATAAATTCATAATTTTGTAAATTTATTTATTTATGTGATTTTATAGTTACATTATTTTTATATTTGACTAGTAGATTGCATTTTCGTATTTTGTTTAAGTTATGCACCAACAATGGTATGAATACGTGTAAATAGTAAATATTTAATTTTATTGGTTGGGATATTGTGACATACTTGATCAGTTATGAGAGCCAATGAGACGCTCACATCACCCACTTCTCCGTCCAGATTCATTCCGTATTCTGATTCGCGACGCTTCCCCGTCAAGATGGGAACCAACCAATCCTAACAACGACCACAACGTTCTAATTAATCATCATTTTCTCTAATAATTAAGATCATTTCCAATAATGAATAGTCTAATTTATGATTCTTTTTTGTTTTTAATGGTATAAAGTGTAATTTGATTATAATCAAAAGGACGCCATTGAACATTTCTCATTAATTTTCCTAACCCTTACTCTAACATGTCTTTGCACGCCTCTTACTAAAACCACATGTTCTAAATTATATTTAGTGATAACAACAACAAAAAATGATGAGGTTTTACCTTTACAACTCCTATTTGAGATTGAAAATGATTCCCATTTCGGATTCTATTGAGATTGAAAAACTAAACTCAAACCCGTATGAGATTGATAAAATAAATATATGGTTTTCCAATCTTACCCTTCCCAATTCTCACCTTACACACATGCATAAACCCATAACGGTAATCTACTAACCCTCAATCATTCAACCAACATAACTATAAATCCAACACAATCCTACGCTTCCACACTATCTTCCTCCTCCGTTGACTTACTTGTTGCCGGGATGTCACCGGTTGCCGGAGCTCACGTCCCTCTCTTGCCGGAATCTAAGCTAAATCATGCAGAGCCGGCAACTGTATCCGGTGCTGTGTTCAATATCGCAACGAGTATAATTGGCGCCGGAATCATGTCTATTCCGGCGACACTGAAAGTTATGGGAGTAGTTCCGGCATTTGTGTTGATCCTGGTGATAGCTCTTCTTGCTGAGATATCGGTAGAGTTCTTAATGAGATTCACGCGTTCAGGCCAAACGACGACGTATGCTGGCGTGATGAGAGAAGCGTTTGGACCCGCAGGAGCAATAGCAGCTCAAGTTTGTGTTACAATCACTAATCTTGGCTGTTTAATCATGTACTTGATTATTATAGGTAAGGATTGCTCCATGTTTCTTACCATATGTTAAATCATAAAAATGAATTACACAATGCTAATTATAAAATTCAATTTTGGAACTTTAATTCAATCTTAGTTTGAAGTCTCTAATTTCGAAACAAGGGATGAATGGAAGAGACCACGGTTGGGAAATAAGTCTCATTTCGTCTCCCTCATTGTCTCGGGAATTATTTAAATACATGTGGAGTTACTCCTCTCCTCATTGCCAATTGGTTTTATGAAACCTTAACCATCACATATAATCATTTTTGTAAAATTTGGTTTCTCTTCTGTTGTTGAGAAAGAAACTTTTGTTTTTAATGACAAAATTGTCATTTGTGTCATACCATATTGTCTTTTGTTTATTGTTTTGTAGCAGTATCCTTAGTCGTTTCATTAGCTTTTTACTCTTCCCATGACCCGTAATAGTCAGACTCTCCTGTGGTTCGGGGCTTCATGCTGGAACTGTCCAACATTAACTTATCCAAGTTTGAGTTTTATGTATTTATGTATAATAAAAAATGATAGTGTGACCGTGAAAACAGGGGATGTACTATCTGGAAAGCAGCAAGAATCAGATAAGGAAGTGCACTTGGGTATTTTGCAGCAGTGGCTTGGAATTCATTGGTGGACTTCACGCCAATTTACTCTCTTCATCACCTTAGTTGTCGTTATGCTTCCATTGGTTTTGTACCGACGTGTAGGTCAGTGCCCACTAGGCTTAGTACATTTCAATTCAGAAATTATCAATATTCTAGTTTAACTGAAGATACTAGTTGAAATTAAATGAATGAATCCTTAATAGTTAACCTACATAACATGTGATTTTAGTGTAATTTATCTATTATTTGGCAGAGTCATTGAAGATCAGTTCTGCAATATCAACTCTTCTGGCAGTGGCATTTGTTGCAATATGTTCTGTGTTGGCAATTGTTGCTCTTGTTCAAGGAAAAACAGAAGCTCCAAGATTGTTTCCTCGTTTAGACCAACACACATCATTCTTTGATCTGTTCACCCCAGTTCCGGTCATAGTCACAGCCTATACATTTCATTTCAATGGTATGTAGTTTGCAATTGGTGGTTTTTTTATTCATTGAGAATTTCTTACATAAATAAACAAAGTATATTGATATGATCATTGGTTGGTTTTACCTGCAGTACATCCAATTGGGTTTGAGCTTGTGAAGCCATCTGATATGACCACAGCAGTTAGAATAGCATTGATACTTTGTGCTATAATATACTTTCTCATTGGTCTATTTGGGTACCTATTGTTTGGTGATTCAACACAGTCAGATATTCTAGTCAATTTTGATCAGAATGCTGATTCTGCAGTTGGTTACTTGCTCAACACTCTAGTCCGTTTAAGCTATGTATTTCATGTTATGCTGGTGTTCCCTCTCCTCAACTTTTCATTGAGAGGTAACATAGATGAATTACTCTTCCCAAAGAAGCCTCTCTTAGCCACAGACAACAAGAGGTTTTTGATCCTCACTTTGGTGCTGCTAGTTTTCAGCTACATTGCTGCTATAGCAGTCCCAGATATTTGGTACTTGTTTCAGTTTGTTGGATCAACATCTGCAGTGAGCCTTGCCTTCATTTTCCCTGGTTCTATTGTCTTGAGGTAAATAACATCACCCTTCAATTGCGGTGTGACATCGAAACATCACAATAATGTTGCTGCATAAGACCCATTGAAACCGCGTCAATCCACATCGGGTTAAAAATCAAATTTCAATTACACACAATTTCACACTACAACGACCACAATCTGCAACGCAATACACACAATAGTGGCGGGTGGTTGCAACTATTGCGGCAACTTAAAATCGACTGTTGCAAAAATAAAAATAGAATTTATTTTGCATGTTATTAACATATAATGTTAAACAAAGAAGTCTTTTCTAATTTTTCCTTTTTTCAAAAACAGGGATGTTTATGGCATATCAAAAAGGAGGGACAAAATTATAGCACTGGTTATGGTTGTAGTGGCTTCAGTAACAAGTGTGATTGCCCTTTCCACCAACGTATACAATTTATTAGGTGGCAAGTCATAATTATGTATCATTTTTGGTTCCATAATTTTTTCGGGTACCTTTGGTAGAAATTTTGGTTAGGGAAGAGGTGTTTGTAGGGTTATTTTGGATGTCATTATTATTTGTATGTTGTAAAAGTCATATTTATATCCAGAACAGAATATAGCTATGTAAAATGTAAAATAAATATCAAGCATACAATACAATATGTGATCCAAATTTTCAACGAAAATGGATGTGAATGTTGAATTATTTCACAAAACTGATTATTAAGAGCATGAGGTTATAACATTTTGTTGTGTCTTCCAAGCTCTTACTAGAGTTTAGTCACTACATTCTTGGTTGAGAAAGAAACACGTGAACAACATAAATGATGTGATTGTTGTATTATTGGTGAATAATTTGGTTGTTTTCATCCACCAGGGATTATGGATATGGTTGCTCCATGTAGCAGCTTCACTTGTCCCCACAGCCAAAACAATAACCACTATTGCCATATCCCTGTGCTAAAAAAGGAGGTGGAAAAATCAAATATTTATACATAGTTAATATATAGAGAGAAATATTATAGGTGAGAAATTGGTTGGATACCTTAGAATGATTGAGGTAGGGAATATGAATGAGAGGCAAACGTGGATCCCAAGAACCGAAAGAAATAGCATATGTTTTGGATGGCTTAATCTAACAATGTCATTGAGAAATTGACCAGCAGTGGTATTTAAAGTTTAAACTATGGTCAAAGTTCACTAGCATATCACCCATCATGGACTCATCCAACAATGTCTACAATAAATTTGGTGGATGAGGCAATGTCTACAATAAATTGTGTTAAACGGAAACCAGAGTTGTGTTGTGTTGCCATGTTTTTTGTTTGTTCCAAGTTCTGTAATTTAGTTTATTTAATAGAGTGTCAAGTTGATGCATGAGCTAATTTAATTCACCCTTTTCGAAAGAAGAAATATTATATGGTCCATATCTTGTACATTTTAAAATGGTCAACAAACAACAATGATAATAAAATAGCTTCATAGTGTTGCAGTAATAGTTGTTTAATAAACATTAATTAATATAATATGAAGCAGGTAATCAGGTATACACAATAAACAACATTGCATAATTCTTGAAAGTGATATCACTCTGAAACGATATTTTAGAACCAACGGGCTATGTCATTTTGCATGGTCTATTATGTGCACCTCAAGAAAGCTGAAAACATATGTATAATTGATATTAGACAAAGTTTACATTTTCGTATATTTAACATAACATATACCTTTTATCTGGGTCTGGAACTTAGTGGAAGTTAAAAATATCGATGAAAAATAAATAAATCAATTTGAATGTTTCAATATATATATATATATGTTCATGTACAGGTCACCTAACCAAAATTATTATATATAAACCTTGTCAGAAATGAGTGACAAAAAAGACAAGGTGATGATGGGACCCATCTTTTCTTTCAACATAGACAACATTCTAGATAAAAATTTCATTTTTTCATTGTTTATTTCCCACCTTGTTTTCCTTTCTTGCTGAAAGTAAGGTTTTGATTTTCAATATGTTTTCATTGTGTCCTTGTTTTCTCTTTTTGTGGCACGTTAAGCAATCTATTTGACCAATTAAAAAAGTTAACCAGCTAAGGCTGCGAGTACAAGTAAACAGAACTACTCTTATTTTGTCAACACCAACTATTTTTACATTTGTTTACTTTGTTTAACTTTATATTCGATTCTTTGTTTGTTCATTTTTGTAGAATACATCTTTTACTTCAATTCAACTCCTTCTTCCTCTTCTTGTTCCACTTGTGTCAGCTTTCAGGTATGGTTTCTATAAACTCTTGCATCTCTAGCTTTCCTTCTAAATTTGTTGATATTGTTATGAGTTCTCTCCCTTATAGAGAGCATATTTGAGGATTTCTTCCCACTTTTGTTTTTGTTTTTTAGCTGTTCCTGAAATGAATCTGTTGGTATTATTAGAATTAGATTTTGGGTTTTGACTTTTGAGTTATATTCTAATGTCTAATCTGTGAAAATGTGGACGGTTTTATGATGACCTTGTTTTGATTTTTATATGCTTGAATGCCTTTTTTGTTCTTATGGATTTGGATACTTTGTTACTTGTATAAAAAAAATATTCTATTTTTGTGCTTGTAGTGCTTGTTCTATACATTTGAGAAAGCTCAGACATAATATCAGAATGGTTTCAGTTGATATTGGGGATTACAAAAAAGAAATCGAGGAATCTAATGGAAGCAAAGTACCGGAGTTTGCTTCTGTAAATATTTCGACTTCGAGAAAAACATTACTGAGTAGTGAAAATCCTCAGGGAAACATGAGCCCTATTCTTAATAGGATCAAGTTCCTTAAATTTGGGTCTGCATCTGCAAAGTTCAAGCGCCTTGTTACTGAGAAGGACCAGATTTCACAGTTGGTCCCTTCTAGTGCTTCATTAAGAGAGCGCTTAGCTATGAAACTTAACTGGGTTTCGCTCAAGAAGTTGTGCATAGAATGGATTAGGGACCCAATGAACATGGCCCTTTTTGCTTGGATCTTATGTGTCGCTGTTTCAGGTGCAATTCTGTTCCTTGTCATGACTGGCATGTTGAACGCTGTGCTGCCACATAAGTCCACGAGGAATGCGTGGTTTGAAGTAAACAACCAAATACTCAATGCACTGTTTACCCTTATGTGTTTGTACCAGCATCCTCAGAGGATCTACCACCTAGTACTTTTGTCCAGATGGAATCCAGAAGATATCTCTAGACTTAGAAAGGTATACTGCAAGAATGGAACATATAAGCCACATGAGTGGGCACACATGATGGTTGTAGTTATTCTCCTTAATGTGAATTGTTTTGCTCAATATGCACTCTGTGGTCTAAACTGGGGTTATAAAAGATCTGAACGCCCTTCCATAGGAGTTGGAATATGCATAGCTTTTGCAATTGGTGCACCTGCCGTGGCAGGTTTATATACCATCATTAGCCCTCTTGGTAAAGATTATGATTCTGATATGGATGAAGAAGCACAGGTTCAAATTTCCGAGGCTCGAAAGAAAGAGCAGCTGAGGGGGAAATCATTTGAGAGGAGATATTCCTTTGCACTTAGAGATCAACAAAGGGTTGTTGAAAGTAGACCACAGTGGAGTGGAGGAATACTTGATATTTGGGATGATATTTCTGAAGCATACCTATCACTTTTCTGTACTTTTTGTGTGTTTGGTTGGAACATGGAGAGACTTGGGTTTGGAAACATGTATGTTCATATTGCCACTTTTATGCTATTCTGCACGGCTCCGTTTTGGATTTTTATATTGGCTGCTGTTAGTATCGAGGATGACACGGTTAGGCAGGCTCTAATAGGTGTTGGGGTTATCTTGTGTTTCTTTGGTTCACTGTATGGTGGCTTTTGGAGGATCCAGATGAGAAAGAGGTACAATTTGCCTGCTTATAATTTCTGTTTCGGTAAACCTGCAGCTTCTGATTGCACACTTTGGCTCTGTTGTTGCTGGTGCTCTCTTGCCCAAGAAGCAAGGACTGGGAATAACTATGAAATCATAGAAGACAAATTTTTCAGGAAAGAAAATGATACTATTGGTGACAAACTACCAATTTCACCTTTGCCTCGCGAAGATGTTGCATCAAACAAATCTGGCTCAAGTTCTCCTTCTATGATAAAACCATCTAGTCCTCTAAGTTCAAGGGGATATTACAGTCCAGGTACGCCGCTATCTACTGTCAAAGAAGATAATTCAGAAAGAGGAGAAGATGGAATAATGAAGCCACCAACTCCGCCATTAATACACAGAGAATCTCTGTAGTCCCTGAAGGTGATCTTTCCTGCTTGCTATATATCTCGGACATTCAGTGCATAAGAAATCGTGGATTTGATCTCAGCTCTCTCACACTTGTTTATATCAAACTTGTATTTTAGCAAGCAAGTCTTATATGTTGATCATCACTCACATTATGTAATTATTTCGTCAAAGTTTTCTTCACATTTCACCCATATAAAATTGATTTAAAAGAACAAGCATTTAATGACAATGGAGAGCATTTTTTGTTTTGTTTTCAACTTACATCCAATTATATTCCGACAAGTCAATATTTGCTGGTTTTCAATATACATTGTGCTGGTCTATTAATGAACATTAGAGTCTAATATACTAAGTGCTTGATGGGAATCTGTGGACAACATTCCCCTGATGAACCAAACATTCATTTCTTTTCAAAAAAAATTCTGATATAAAGATTGTTTAATACTGTGACTAGTTGAGTTCCACCACTAGTTACCTAGTGAGAGTTAGTTGGCTATCTTAAAAATGAAGTTAGTTGGTTGGTATTGGGAGAAAAGAGGGTTCTCTTGATTAAACATCTGAGTAACTCATTGTAATTCTTCTATTATACTTACTACTTTGAATCATTATCACTTTGGTAATGATCTAGGAGATTAAGTTTCTTTTCTGTTCTTTGGATCAATTTACCAGTTACTTTCATACACTTTCTGCTTCTGGTTTTTATGATATATAGCCTGATTTTATGTTTCTAAAATAGCCTTTTATTCTTTCAACTTTTTTGCTGCAAAAATACTTGACAACAATATAATGATTTCTATGTTGATAAAAATCATTCTTACCCCAAAAGTAAAAAAATAAAATAAGAGTTTAAGAACATTGTTAAAAATTTGTATAGAATGTTTAAAATCAATGTGTTAACTTTAAGATCCAAGTATTCAATAGCAAAATAAATAAGCTTGCAGCTGCTCTAAGCACATAATCCGTTAAAACAATGATAACTGCTCTATGCATGAATATAATTTGTTGAAATCATAGTTGTTCTATGCATGTATATAATTTGTTAAAACAATGATACATGATAGTGATACAATGCTACTGAATGGAAGATGTTCTGTTTGAGTTTTTCCTAGGATTTTCATATAGACAATTATTTGTTGACAGATACTATGGTCATTCTCCAAGTGTGATTTTAGGTAATGAATGCTATTTAGCATCTCTTCTCTCCTTTCTCCATTCCCAAGGCTTCTCAGGATTTTTAGAAGCCCATAACCCAACTTTCTTTGCTCTAGCTTCTTTTTCCCACTGAAATAAGAACATCATGAAAGTTAGGATCTTTAACAAAATATGAAGGAAACTTGAAGCAGAGTTAATACTTACTGTTTCCAATTCAGGTCTTTTGTCATAGGCTGTGTAGTGCCATGCTAAACCCTTCTTTAGCATAAATTCCTTATCATGAAAGAAGAAATAGAATGACAAATTTAGACAATCATATATTCATATGCTGTATAGAGTTAAAATGAAATGAACAAGCATGTATGGGAATGAAATGAATACCTGTACAAACATGCCATTGCAGTATATATCACCAACACTACGACCATAACGATCTTCTCCATAAATAAGGACCCTCAGAGATCTATTCTGAACAATTTTGGTTAGTTCAGCTTTAGCTTCCTTTCCGAATGGCATTGAACTTTCTGGCGCATCAATTCCCCTGATTTATTTCTAAAGTTCATCAAGAATCTAAAGGCATTCTTATACTATATGTTTGATGTATAACTACCTCAGACGAATCCGATACTTTCTCGCAAGAATTTCCTCATCTTGGACAGGAATCATCCTATTTGAGGAAAAAATACAAAATCATTCGAAGAATTAAAATACAGGATTGAATAAGCTTAAGTTGTTATGCAAAAGTTCAGAACTTGTTTTACATTTAACACTGTCTCTCCATAGAGCAAGTTCTGATACCATGTTAATACCAACTTTTCAATACCATATGAAACTGTAAACCAACTCACCGATATCCCGAATCAATAATCTGTTTGTGTAATGCATCTGCCTTTGTATAATCCCTCCGAGCACGTGCTTCTGCTCTTTGCACAGCTGCTGTATGCACATTGCCTGGGACAATTGATGATTCTCTAGGGTCTGTTGTGCTAACATACACTGTTACAGTATCACCATCTGCTACTGCTTTTGCATCAACCTAATTCCATAATATCAGGTACCATATTCTCTTATACATATAAATTAAGAAAAATGTTATTCTTACAGGCAAGGTGTGTATTTCATATTTGACTCCCCCTGGCAAAGATGTAGGAGGTTGAGCAACAACTTCAACAAGGGTGTGTGGTAGTGGAAGACCATAGAAAGCCAACAACCCCTATATATTAAGCAAGGTATATTATTTTTTTTGTTCTGTAATGAGATTTGTTTTGGTATGTCATATACTCATACTTGAATCCAAGTTTGTAACTATAAGTATATACATGCAAACCTCAACATCTGCTTTTTGATGTCTTTTCAATGTCTTAATGACAAGTCTAGCTGCTTCTTCAGGTGTCCTAGGAGGGGGTTTTGATTCTTTCCAAGCATCTGCTAACTTTCTATACCTTCAAATTTTGTCCAACACATAACATAGTAAGGACCAGAAACAACATGAATAGAATTACAAGACAACATTTTTATAATCAATTTTGCATGTAGAATGTGGTTAGTACCAATTAGCCTGAGCCTTCTTAGAAGACACAACATGCTTGCTTAGTCCTTCTGGGACCTAAAAACATCAAACCAAAGTATATAACATACAGATCTAAGAAAATATGGTATTAAGAAAATAACATCAACTATAACAAATTAGCTGAAAGCACAATTTCAACCAATTAGGTAGAATCTGGAAGACATGTGTTTTCTTTGTGTTCAGTGTGTTATTTAATGAGAACAATACAATACAAAACTATAAAAAATAGAACCATTCTATTACAAAACAGTACTCACTATTATGTTTTTTTGTATCACAATTCAATAAGACAAATATAGTGTGAATTAAGATTCTTAGTGAATAATTGAGGATTTAAAGAAGGAAGGTAATACCTGGGAGGTGATATCAAAGTGAAAGATATCATGGGCAAGTGCTGAAACACCAACGTTGGCACCATGTGGTCCAAGTGATTCAGAATCACCAGCAACTGTAGGCTTGCAACAATGGCCATAGAGCAATCTGAAGGCATTTCCCATTGTTGAATTTGCTCAAATTGATGGGAATTGATTAAAGATTGAAGCTTTGAAAAGAGGAGAAAGAGATCATAAAGAAAATATCCAAGATGGCAAAGAATCTAGCTGGTATCAATATCAGAGAGAGAAGGAAAACTGAACAACATGTGTTATGTTATCATTTGCTGCTTAGGATATTATTGAGGTCAAACTCTTGAGATAAATTTGGGTACATATTTAGAATACAAAAGTATTCATGTTACTTAATATAATTTTGTTGGGAGATTTTCCATCCACTTATATGCTCTTAAACTCATCCACTATTTCACAATGTGGGACTTCTCCATTCACACTTATAATACCCAACAAATTTAATATCAAATTTAAATATGTTATCAAAATTTTATTAATTTTCTCTATTTTTTTTAAGGTAAGACTTTATCAAAATTGAAAGTGTGAAAGTTAAATGTCGACGGCTTAGCGTAAAAGTGTGGAAAGGAATCGCTGAGGACCCATGCATGTGTAAACGTCCAATTATATTGTTTTATTATTACAGCTATCACTCATCTATTAATTGCTTTAGATATTTTTTTGGTAATACATATTCTAGTATTCATAATTATTCTATTCCTTCCTATTTAATATGATAGTTTATTTTATTAATATAGAGTTTGGTAAATGAAACATAAATAATAAAATTATCCCGTACAAACAATTCTATCACCTATTCTAATTTCTAAGTTGGTATCCACCTATTCTAATTTCTAAGTTTGAGACACCAATTTGGAACATATAATTTCTATATGTGGTTCTCACTCTTAATCAAGAAAAGTTAATCATTTTTTTCTAAGGAAAAATTGGAAAATTTATCAAACTCAATTGCATTTTACACACCTACAAAAACATTTATAAACTAATCTTCTTTTTTTCACCACTCATTCCTATTTTATCCAACTTTGCGCAATGAGTGGAGTCTATTTACTCCCAAGTCAACATTTAGGAATAAAGTTTCATCTTTAATTCACACAAAGTTAAAGATCCCATCATTCACTTACAGAATCTAATTCTGTATTCACGGTGCAGTGCAGCTTATTTATATACATATGTTGTTCTATGACAAAGGCTTTATAGTAGAAACAATTTTCTCTCAGATTTCTACATATAGTGAATAAATAAGAATGACTAACGTAAGAGCCATTCACAAAGTACACTTGGTAATACATTCGTTTTGATTCATGGAAATGATCAATGTTTATTTTCTTGTTGTAAATGTGGTTAGGTGGTGGAAGTGAAGGTTGGTTTACACTGTGACGTGTGTATCAAGAAAATTCTCAAAGCCATCAAGAAGATTGAAGGTAATTAATTAATGGAAGAGTATCGTTACACCAAATTACAACAACTTTATTATTGGTTATTTTATAAGTTTTTTGACACCAATGATGGAAATCCTTTATTTTTATTAAAATTGTTATTATATCTTGCACATGTTTCTCTCAACTTTACTCTAGTTATTTTTTAATGAGGATATTTTCCTCTTCCCACCTGTGTAAGAATATAATTGATTAACATTTAAATATAAACCATATTTTCTAGAAAAATGATCACAAGGATTATAAATTATATTTCTCTCATTCCTTTTTCAAAGAAGGTTTCAATATGTACGAATTTGCTATAGCATAAAATTATCTAATTTCTCATAATCAATAACATAATTAGTTTAGTATACCTAATTTGTAGTATGGTTAATTTATTGAAGAATTTCATCAATCTGTAATTGCATTATAAATACAACTTTTTTCCTTTCCTCATAATTTGTAGTACCCTGCCCCTTGCAGATATTGAAACGTATAACGTGGATAAACAGCTTAATAAGGTCATAGTTACAGGCAATGTCACAGCAGAAGAAGTAATTAGAGTCCTTCAAAAGAATGGGAAGAATGCAACACCTTGGGAAGATGTTTTGAGAATATAAGTTTTTTTATATTATTCATCATTCATATAATTCACTCTTAAAAGTCCTAAATACGAATGAATGGTTGTTTATAATCATATAGAAGTGCAAACTGCAAAGGGTAAATTTAAATTGATTTAGGAGATGAAGAAATAAGAGGTAAATTTATTGTGGATCATTCACGTGCTTTATGCCCCAATGGAAAAAAAATATTGAAGCTTAGAGTTGAAGGTAATTAAATTCTCTACAACCATGGACTTTTAATACCACTATTTCTTATTATCTCTGTTAAAATCTGCTTCTGCTTCCCAATTTCAATCATTTTCGTATCTCCTCATTAATTCTAAATCCTACTTTTAAATACTTTTTCTATTCTCTTATCACTATTAATTGTTAAATATACAAATTATGTAATATTTTATACGTTGCAAGTTAACGTATATTTAACTATTTAATTTTTCATTTAGTACTGGTCCTCCTCAAAAACAAATGTTACCAAATCTTCTTAAACATGAATAAATGACATAAATAAAATGTTGAGTAAAAAAATCAGATGTTATTGGTAAGGATGACAATGGGTATTCGGATCCGCGGGTACCCGCAAAAATACCCGCAATGAGTCAAGTCTGGATCTATGTTTTAGACCCTAGGTAATTGAGACCCACAAATTTATGACCCGCTGTCAGATGGGTCCTGATCCGGGTAATGAGGTATCCAGACTCGTTGATACCCAAACCCATTATTATATATATATATATATATATATCATGTAAAATCTTGTTAATTTATATTGTAATATTGTATTAATACATAATTATAATATAATATTAATTAATAAATATAATTGTTATGTTGTTAACTGTCGTGTTAAGTTGTTAAGTATTGATATTATAGTGTTAATTTATATGTATATGATATAATGTTTTGTTAATCGAAGAGTTCTCACTTAATAAATTTTAAGTCTTTAATGTTTGTTTTAGTTAAATGAATTATGTTCAATAATCGAATTAAATTATGTTTAAAACTTTAAATTAAGTTTTATAATTTTTTTCTCTTATTGATTGTCTAAATAAGATATAAGAACATCGGAAACAAATATACAATTGCATAAATTACTTGCAATTATTTTTAATATTTTTGAATTTATGGGTACCCATAGATCCGCTAAGTACTCAAGGACCCGACAGTAGTATACCCAGCGAGTATTAGCACGGGTCTGGAGCGGGTCTGAGTCCCAAAATGATGCAACGGGGCGGGTCTGGGTAATACACTACTCAGACCCATCCAGACCCATTATCATCCCTAGTCGTTGGTAGAAGAAGTTTAGAATATAAAATGTTTCAATTTATTAAAAAGATAGATTGTTAAATTGCAGATCTGGGATTTGCAGGGACTAAGATTAATTCAGTAGATCTGGAATTGCAAATAAAATTACAACATAACAAGTAATAAAACTTGAGGGTAAAGAAGTTATTGTAATGTTAAATTAAGTTTTATTAACAACTAAGAAGGGAAAAATGGAAAAACAAAGTTACAAGAGCATAAACATGAAACTAGAAATGAAAACGAAAAAGGGTAAAGTCATAGACTCATAGCTAATGACTCTTGTTTATGTACACACATGATGGTAACAAGTTTCTCTCTCTGTCTCTCTACCTGGGCTGATGAATAGCCCGTGGGCTCACCCTGGGCTTTACAAACTTAGGAACCTTTTCAGCATAACGTGGTGCATCGGCCCATCCTCTTTCTCTTTCCCATTTCAAAGCCCCCAACGATATCAATTCTTTCCCATCTCTTCTTTCTTCTTCTTCTTCTGAAACCAATCCAAATCAATTAATTAAATAAATAAATAAAAGGTAAATAAATAGCATATATTAATAATATATTTAACTTACGGGGTTGGTGATGAAAGAGGTAATCTTCATCAAAATCAAAATCAGGAAAAGAAGTATTATCGGTTTCAATTTGAGGATCTTGAAAGCGTTCGCGAAGCCAATAGTCACGAAACCAAGGAGAGGAATGAACAAGGGACCACCATTCGTCAGAGAAATCCTCCACCGTCCGATATGCCAAAGGTACGAACATTGGAGCGTTGGGATTTAAGATTGAGGAAGAAGACCTTGTTGTTGTAGTACTATGAATCACTTCCATTGTTGTCTCAACTATTATTACAAGATAAGGATGAATTCATCAAAGTGCTGTGTGTAGCTATAAATAAGGGATAAAGTCTTGTTACACACGTGACATGCATGTGCTACGTATCCTTCCTTATTTTGAAAAAGTAAGTATTTAATAACGGAAGAGAATCCACTTATTCCAAATCTTATTCATCAATTCTAGCAAAAATTAATTGTTTAAGTTAGTGAGTAGATGTAAAATATTAGCTTTTATGAATTTGATGACTTAGATGTAAAATAAATTTAAAGAATCTATTTTCTCTATAATAATCTATTGAAATTATAAATAAGAATTGTTTTGAAATAAAGTAATAAAGAGTAAAGAGATGGTATTGGGTTGCCCACAGTTTGTAGCATGGCCTAGAAGCTGACCCAGAACGTGATATTATTGATGATAGTGGGTGGCAGTGACACAACCCTTGTCGGTCTTATCCTCAAACCATTGTCTTTTGCAAATAAGGCAACACGTCATTTTTTGTCTCTTTCTCTACTCTCTACTCGGTCATTATAACTAATGTACTAATCATAGCATCTATTATCCATATTATTTTTGGAAGCAGTGTTATGATGACTCACATTAATATATATATATAAGGTAAGCAGAAAAATATATTTATATATTAATATTTATGAATTTTATACATTATTATTATATTATTTATCATTAATATTTAATTATTATTAAATCTTCAATTCAGAAAAATATTATTCATAAATGATAGATAATATAATAAATGATTATGTATAAAGATATTACACTCAAAAGCTAATCCCCACAGATTCACTTTTATTAGCATACTTTACTATTTTATAAATCAAAATATCAGACTGAGATATTTTTCATTCTTACTATTTTATACATCAAAATATCACAGAGATATTTTTTATTCTTACTATTTTAAAATATTTTTTTGAACATATTTTATTATTTATTCTTACTATAAAAAATAAAAGAAAACAATAAAAGGAACCACACTCCGTTATTGCTTGATTTGTTTATATATATAAAGAAAAAAATTATAAAAAATCAAGCCCATAAATTTACCAAAAAATATCATACCCAGAAAACTGAAGCTCTTCCTCATGAGACAAGAACCGAAATATGATCTAACACTGGTTGTAGACTGTTTTATAGTTATTATAGGCAAATATGTTAATAACTATAAAACATACACTTTCTCAAACTCCATTGTCTTCCCCATATAATGTTTTTTAGTTTCCAACATACACTTTCTCCATATTCATCACCCGCAAAAATAGCCCCTACTCCTGGCCATGTGAAAGGGCATAAGCACTTGAGTAGCTATCTTTGAACCATGACTTTGGATTAATGAATGAAGCCTTTGAAGGCGTTGATGAGAATACTTCCTTCCCATCCACGGTATAATGAAAATTGACTAAAAAGATCGATATGGGTAACACATTACAAATTGAGAAAAACTATTTTTTCGGGTACAAAATCTATTTATATACAGACATGCATTTAATTTGGACTAAAATCATGACCATTATATGCATATGTTTGAGACGCATTAATTAGACAATTATTAGTATATAACTAATCACAAGTGTGTGGTTTATCTCTCAATCATTTTTAGCACTCAACTATTATTATTTTAGTGTTTTTGGAATATAATAAGACCTTACACTAGTAAATCAACATCTTCTTGATATTTGAATTTATTGTTCCGTAAAAAGTATATTAGTTGTAATCGTGTTTCATTTTAAAACCATGCAATGACATGACTTGCATGGGTACCTCTAAATTAGGGTGATCATGAATATACAATTCATAAAATGTAATGTTCTGTCACCCTAAATATAGGGGGAGTGGACTTGGAGGCCACCATCTAACAATTAAAAAAATGTAAAAAAGATATAAAAAGAAACAGATTTAAAAAAAAATTCATATCAATATCACAATTTAAATAACACTTAATAATTAAAATTAACACTTAATAATTAACACTTAATAATTAAAATTATAATGTCTCTGGATGACCCATCCTCCCTATTAGAAATGTATGTAGGCAAAACATGCATTTTTATCTAATCCAGCCCATAAAAATAGCCCTAAATTACCCATGATAGTTATTACCGACTTTGCATGTCATAATTTATTTACTCTTATTAACATAATAACCTTTGATTATTACCAATTCCTACCCATTAATTATCTGTTCTTTTATTATACATCATCTAATAAATTCTTATTAAGTGGGCCATACTATGATGTTTCTAATGCATATAAATAGGTTCATCCAATAATAGCAAGGTTATTTTTATCACAATTTCTTTGGTACCGTCCAATTATTTAGTTAGGCATTATAGTAATGCATACTTTACATTCCCTCCCACCACCTTCTCCCTTCTTCGCTCCCATTGCCTCCCGTGTTACCTCTCCCTATCGGTTCACGCGCGGCAATCGGAGTTACACGCGCCACCATGTCCCCCGCACCGAAACTCCCTATCTCCAGTCATCAATCCAATTCCAACCCCTCCACCACCATATCCTCCCAATCTCAACCTCCAATCGCTACCCCAGCCTTCCGCTCCTTCATTTCCCGCGTCACCACCTCCCTCCGCCAAGGCTTCTCCCAGCGCCGCCCATGGACGGAGCTCATGGACCATAATTACATGTCCAAACCTGAAACCCTTACTGAAGCATGCTCTAGGATCCGAATAAACTTCAACTACTTCCGTGTTAACTACGTAACCCTAATGGCGATGGTGCTTGCATTCTCTCTCGTCACGCATCCGTTCTCTTTCCTCGTCCTCGTTGGCCTCCTTGCATCGTGGTTCTTCCTCTACCTCTACCGCCCCTCCGATCAGCCACTCTTCCTCTTCGGCCGCACCTTCGCCGATCGCGAAACCCTCGGAATCCTCGTCGTGCTCACGATATTTGTCATCTTCCTCACCAGCGTTGGTTCACTGTTGACCTCTACTCTCATGGTTGGTTTTGCAATTGTGTGTGCGCATGGTGCGTTTCGCGTACCTGATGATTTGTTCCTTGATGATCAAGAGCCTGCAAGTGCTGGATTCCTCTCGATTCTCGGTGGCGCAGCCTCTTCTGCCGCTGCATCCGCTGCCGTATCGCGTGTGTAAGTGGCTGGATTTGGTGATCCTTTTTTCCAATGGAGTGTTGCAATGTTGATTCATGTTCAAACGATTTTGTTGTTGTATTATGTTTAATTCAAACTTGTTAAGTGATTCTTTGGCTTCTCAAATCCAAAGCAAATTGCTTAAGGATGTAGAACCGGATGAATCCTCTCTATTATTAGATAAGATCGTTTTAAACAATGAAATTGATTATACAAATTTTAAATATATATGCATCACATTCGAATTTTTGGAAAACATCGTTGATTTTGATTCTGATATAAGGTGATTCACTAGTTTGGCGAAAGAATAATAATGGCTTTGATTTGTAGAACTTCTGATATATTTGCTTGGATACTTTACTTCTCAATAATCATGAAATCCATACACTAAAATGTGTAAACTATTCCTTTCGAAGGAAAATTTACACACTAATTTAAATCAGAATCTGCATATGCAAATAACTATTGCGTTGTTCGAGATACGGAGTGTATTGCATACGAAATAAAATGCCCTAGTGATTAGCTGCATCAAACAATGAAGATCAAGTTGGCAAATATTTAAAAAGAGAAATTATAAAAATAAAATTAACTTTTTCGGTTGAAGTACCAATCAATAATAAGAAAAATAGAAGCAAGGATCTTTGAACTTGAGTTGAATAACAAACAGGAAGAAAGAGAGATTTACCTCTTTCTTATGTGTACCCTCTATCCTGCATGTATGGATTGGCCAGGGAGACTCTCTCAATGCTTAAGGGTATATATATTAGGTCAAAAATAATATTTAGTAATTATTAATTCAAATCACTAATAATTAATTATGCTGAAGATTAACCCAAATCACTAATAATTAATTATTGAATTTAATCTAGTAATACACTTTTATTAGAATATAAATTGAAAAAAATCAAAATATTACAATCTTTCTCCTTTAACAAGAATCCGAGTAGTTTAATTTCCTCCTCCTCTTGTCATAATAAATATTATGCATAATTTCTATTATGTACATGTTTTTTCTTATCATCTGACATTTGTATCCTTTCACTCATTTAATTTGTTGAACTACATGGAATCCCAATACCAAATTATCTCTTGTTTCAAACAAACAAATTGGAGTCCTACACTTTGTGACATACAAAACTTCAAACGATTTCATACTAATACTTGAAAAGAAACTTTATTGTAAGTGAATTCAATCAAGGGTACGTGCCCAACTTCCATGCCCTTCAATAACACATCCTATTAGTAGATCTCCCAATAATTGAATTGTGCTCTCTAACTAACCATTCATTTTGTGGATGATGAGGAGAAATAATCTTTAACTTAGTACCCCAAGACAACTTGCAAACCATGAGTGAAATATGGATCTTTATCTAATATGATACATGAAAGAAATCCATGTAATCTAACTATCTCTTTCATATACAAATAAGTTAGCTTCTCTAATGAGTATCAAATGTTAACAATCTCTTTGATATACAAATAAGTTAGCAAACTTAGTCAACCATGTAACACCCCGAATTTTAGTCTTCAAGATTATAGTAACAGTCCTAGAACCCTCGCTTGAGCGAGAGTTGTCTAATGGCAATTTTGGGCTGTTGACACAGTGTAATCGATTACACATTACTGGTAATCGATTACATGCTGATCAACTAATCAGACCTGTGCATCTGACACAATGTAATCGATTACACACTCCTGGTAATCAATTACATGATGAAAAGCATCAGATATGTACATCTGACACAATGTAATCGATTACACACTTATGGTAATCGATTACATCGTATTAAAGTAATCGATTACACTATGTTGGTAATCGATTACATAGCGACGATGCCTCTATAATTTACACTGTGTAATCGATTACACTATACTTGTAATCGATTACACTTATCGTTGTGTCTATAAAATAGAAACCCAAAACACATTTTAGGGTTAGAACTTTGAAGAGAAGAGGGAGAAGAAAGCTTTTCAAGAGCAAAGAGCCTTAGGACTCATCTTAGAGCTTGAGAAGAGGTAAACCTCTTGTTCCTAACTCTTCTTCTTCCTCTCTAACTTGTTTTGGATATGTTGGATTCATTTTCAAAACATGAGAAACCATGGAAACTCATCCTTTAGAGTTATGGTTCGTTTTATGTTGTTTTTATCTTGTAAATTCTTGGTTTAGAGTTGGTATTTGATGAATGGAAAGTTTTATGGGTTATTCATGAAAAACCCCCAAAAAACCCCAAAATGAGAATATGAGTATAAAGAGAAAGAGATGAAATGTTAGATGTGAATAATGAGTAGTGCTTTGATGTTGTTATATGAGATGAACATGTATGCTTTGATATTTAGAAACTTGTATTGAAGTAGTTTTGGAAATATTGAAATATGAGATGTTATGCATGTTTTAGATGGTTGAATATTGATGATGAATATTTGGTATGATTAAATGATGCAAAATAAGTTGTTTATGTGATATTTGGAATAAATGACTAACATTGTTGTTATTGGTGGAAATGAGGAAAGATCCTAAGGTTGGAGGAAATCGCGGAGGAGACTTTTAAAGTTACTCGGAACCGATCCTCAACACTCACCAAGGTAAGGGATAAGTGTCTCTAAATCATACTTGCTGATATGAACGAGGTATGTGAAAGAGGTAATGGTTTAATATGATGTGTCTGTAATTTATGCATTATGTTGGAAAATGCGTGACTTTTCTGTTATAGAAATGAAATTAATATTATTGGGGGAGTACCAATGGAAATATAACTCAAATGAAATTAATATTATTGGGGGAGTACCAATGGAAGTATAACTCAAATGAAATTAATATTATTAAGGGAGTGCCAATGAAAATATAACTCAATAAAAGTAACATTGTTGGGGGAGACCCAATGAAAAGATGACTCCGATGAAAGTAACATTGTTGGGGGAGGCCCAATGAAAAGATGACTCCGATGAAAGTAACATTGTTGGGGGAGGCCCAATGAAAAGATGACTCCGATGAAAGTAACATTGTTGGGGGAGGCCCAATGAAAAGATGACTCAAATGAAAGTAACATTGTTGGGGGAGGCCCAATGAAAAGATGACTCCGATGAAAGTAACATTGTTGGGGGAGACCCAATGAAAAGATGACTCAATTGAAAGTAACATTGTTGGGGGAGGCCCAATGAAAAGATGACTCGGAGTAATGAAAGTCATATGCATGTTATATGATATATAGTATGGGATATATATTCTATAAGGTGAATATGAAGGATGAGAACTGAATGTCACAATGAAAGTCGTATGCATGCTATAGAGTATATAGTATGGGATATATATTCTATAGGGTGAATATGAATGATGAGAAACGTGAATGTCACAATGAAAATCGTATGCATGCTATAGAGTATATAGTATGAGATATATATTCTATAGGGTGAATATGAATGATGAGAAACGTGAATGTCACATGAAAGTCATATGCATGCTATAGGGTATATAGTATGAGATATATTCTATAGTGTGAATATGAATGACGAGAAATGTGAATGTCACATGAATGCCGTATGCATATTATAGGATATATAGTATGAGATATATATTCTATAGGGTGAATATGAGCGATAAAAATGAAGATGTTGAGAAAGAAAGTAATATACATGCTATAAGATATATATTATGGGATATATATGTTATAGGGTGGATATGAATAACGAGACCGATGATGTTTCGAACGAACGTAATATGCATACTATAGAATATATATTACGGGATATATATACTATAGGATGAATATGAGTAAAGTGGAAATTAAAGGAAGATGATTTGAATGTTTATAATTCCGTATGTGTGTTTATGAATTACATCAAAGCTTGATTGTATTTGAATGTGGATTATCATGTGATGTTAGTTTTGAACTAATGACTTACTCCCTTTTGTTTTGTGTGTTGTTTATGATAATCTCATTGTAGGTAAATGAAGGATTTTGAGGATGAAGCTCAAATAGGAAGTCTTTGTGTCTATTTACTTGAGTGTCTTTATTGCTATTTGACATTGTAGTTGATTCGATAGCATTTTGGGATAAATGTAATCTGATTAGGATAATATGGTGACATGTAGTTATGGACGTTATAACCTTGGAAAACCCGTAACTGGATGTATGTGGTCAATGTTATCTAAATGAATTATGTTTTTCCGCAACATAAATTTGTATGATAATATAATAGGGTAAATGGTATTTTCAAAGAGTGATACTTGATAGTTTTCAATGAAGGTAACGACTGTATGTAAGAAATGATTAAAATAAAGGAAAAATTTTCAAGGGTAGGAAAATGGGTCGTTACAAACCCCTTCACAATCATCCAATTGAATCAGAATTTTTTAGCTTGGGAAAACTTGTTACAATTTCCATTGCATTATTGGACCTCAAATGGGTAGTGTAACAGAAGATTGATAAAAATGGAAAAACGCTTTTCTATGAGAAAATAAATTGGTTGTACAATATCTTTGGTCAAGTGAGAAATGTTAAAAAGTTGAATTTTAAATTTTTGACCTTTTTAAGTTTTATTCAAAAGGATCCTAAAAATAGTTAGAAATGTGTTTAAAATTATTAACTAAGTTTCGAGAGGTGTTATCTAAGATTGTAGGTTGAATAAATGTTAAAAAAATATTAGTATCAACATGTGTCCAACACAACAACACTTTTACAAGAAAGGTGACAAATTAACTAGAGATCAATTTGGATTTAAAGATGATATGAAAAAAACAAAAAAAACAGCATAAGACACGTAGTATGTGAGAGGGGTAAAGAAGTCATTTGATTGCATTTTGTATTGTCTGCATGAGAACGGGGATAGAGTAGGGTACGGGTGAGCGTGGGCCGGGTTGGGACGGTTTAAGGCTTGTTCTTATCCGACCCTAAATGTTATTCGGGTCATTTTTCTAAATTCGGACCTGACCCTAAACCCGAACTTAACCCGACCCTAAATAATTATAGGGTCAGCCTCTAACCCCGGACCCGACCCTAGACCCAATTAAATATAACGTATACTCATTTTACATAAAGTCTTGTAAAATTATTTATTATTGTGAATATGTAATTTGACATAATAAATAATATATGTGTATATATATTATTAAACATGTATATATGATGAAAAATTAGAAAATCAATGATATTTTTGACTAAAAAAGTATCATTACTCTTTATATATTTGAACAGAGACACATACAAACATTATGAGAAAATGAAAATGGGATGGGTCGGGTCCTGTTTGGTCCCTACCCGACCCTAAATATTGACTGTGTCTAATTTTTGAACCCAAACTCAGCCCTAAAGTCGATGAGACCCGACCCTTTTTAGGTCCGACCACGATCAGACTATACCGGATGAGCGAATAAGGCCGAATCGTGCTCACCTTAGAGTGGAGAGACAGAACTAGCCGTTAGGCTTTTTGGTGCGAAGAGATTACAGTAGAATAAAAGCTAAGTCAGAACCACATATAAATAAATAAACGTGCATGGTTTTAAGTGAGACAAAGCCGGACAAGGATCCATTGTCCCAATCATATTCTAAACCAATTCAAATATAATATATCAATTAAAAAATTAAATATTTATAATTTATCTATTATTATTTTATTTTGATTGGTTTCAGACAGATTTAAGGATCTACGACACCAGATCTTTTTCCAACAAAAACTAGCCGTTTGTCTCTGTAATAACTGATTAAGTATTAAGAAGAGAACCTTTCCATTGTACCACCGTACCCGACACTTACTTGTCTCCACTTCTCTTCTCTCACGCTCTCAATATGTGCGTGTCACCTACTCACCCACCCTCTTATGACCATCATCACGTGCTCTCTCTCTCTCTTTCCATTCCTAGTACAAAATGCTCCCCAACTGTTCCGTTTCAAACTATGATATGATTTCATTTCTTACACAACCACTGTGTCTTATGGACACCATTTCTAGAGAGAACAAGATAATAATCACTTTCACACTGAAATATTTCCTTTGTTTTTCACTTTTTCTGTTTTAAGTAGTACCTTACTTTTTTCCTATGTTCATTAATTGTTCTGCTATTCAATAATACTCTTTATTATTGTAATGGAGTACCAAACCTTGACTTCAAAAAACTTCTTTTACCAAAACCCTCTTCACATTTTACATCATTTCTCTCACAAGATTATGGAGAGACACAAATGGATGATTAAGCCCAAAAATCACTTCTTTGTCCTGTGTTTACTGCTTCTTATGTTCCCAGTGTTGGGTGAAGAGCATTGGGATGGTGTGATTGTAACACAGTCAAATTTGTTGGCACTTCAAGCCTTCAAGCAAGAGTTGGTTGATCCAAAAGGCTTCTTGAGAAGCTGGAATGACAGTGGCTATGGAGCTTGTAATGGAAGTTGGGTTGGAATCAAGTGTGCTCAAGGACAGGTTATTGTACTCCAGCTTCCTTGGAAAGGGTTAAAGGGCCATATCACTAATAGGATTGGTCAGCTTCAAGGGCTTAGAAAGCTTAGTCTCCATGATAACCAAATTGGTGGTTCAATCCCTACTGCATTGGGACTTCTTCCTAATCTAAGAGGGGTTCAACTATTCAACAATATGTTCACTGGTTCCATCCCTTCTTCCTTAGGTTTTTGTCCTTTACTTCAGTCCTTAGACTTAAGTAACAACTTGCTTACAGGTACAATCCCTCATAGCCTTGGCAATTCTACTAAGCTTTATTGGCTTAACTTGAGCTTCAATTCATTATCTGGTTCACTACCATCTAGCCTAACACACTCAGCTTCTATCACAGTCCTTTCTCTTCAACACAATAATCTTTCTGGCTCTATTCCTAACTCATGGGGTGGTATCCAACTCAGAGAGGTTTCTCTTAGTCATAACCAGTTTCGTGGAGCAATACCAAATGAGATAGGAAGACTTTCTAGGCTTAAGACAATAGATTTTTCTAATAATGCCTTGAATGGGAGCTTGCCTGCAACTCTCTCTAATTTATCCTTGCTCACTCTATTGAATGTAGAGAACAACCATCTTGGCAATCAAATCCCAGAAGCTTTAGGCAGATTACACAACCTTTCTGTTCTAATTTTGAGCAGAAACCAATTTATTAGCCATGTTCCTCAGAGTATTGGAAACATTTCCACACTTACACAGCTTGATTTGTCACTGAATAATCTCAGTGGAGAAATTCCGGTCTCTTTTGACAATTTGAGTAGTATGAATTTCTTCAATGTTTCTTATAACAACCTCTCTGGTCCAGTCCCCACCCTACTTGCCAAGAAATTTAACTCAAGCTCATTTTTAGGAAATATTCAACTATGTGGGTACAGCCCTTCAACTCCATGCCCTTCAGAAAATCCTTCTGAAGGACAAGGAATCATAGTTCCACCTGCTGAAAAATTAAAACACCAGCATCATAAGAAACTAGGCACCAAAGACATTATTCTCATAGCAGCAGGAGTGCTCCTGGCAGTCCTTATAACACTATGCTGCATCCTGATCTTCTGCCTGTCCAGAAGAAGATCAACATCAAATGCTGAGAGTGGCCAGGCTACAGGGAGGGCTGCTGCTACCAGCACTCAAAAGGGAGTCCCTCCGGCTGCCGGTGAAGTTGAAGCCGGTGGCGATGATAACGGAGGGAAACTAGTCCATTTTGATGGACCATTGGCTTTTACAGCTAATGATCTCTTGTGTGCAACAGCAGAGATAATGGGAAAGAGCACTTATGGAACTGTGTATAAGGCTACATTAGAGGATGGAAGTCAAGCTGCAGTGAAGAGATTGAGGGAGAAGATCACGAAAGGCCAGAGAGAATTTGAATCCGAAGTTAGCATTATCGGGAGAATTCGACACCCAAACCTTTTGGCACTAAGAGCCTATTACTTGGGACCAAAAGGAGAAAAGCTTTTGGTTTTTGATTACATGCCTAAAGGAAGCCTTGCTTCTTTCCTACATGGTAAGTCTCAATTGTTTAATATGATGTTTGTATCCTCTATGAACATTGTTAAATCACCCTTGCACAGTTTTTATATGGAAATTTTAGTTTTAACTATTACAAACTTGAGGAACACTCACAAAATTTATTAACCAAAGTGTTTTATCTTAATGCAGCTGGTGGGTCTGAAACTAACATTGATTGGCCAACAAGGATGAAAATAGCACAGGACATAGCTCGTGGCTTGTTTTACCTTCACTCCCATGAGAACATAGTACATGGCAACCTTACATCCAGCAATGTTTTGCTTGATGAGAGTACAAATGCAAAAATCGCTGATTTTGGTCTGTCTCGGTTGATGACAACTGCTGCAAATTCTAACGTGATTGCAACCGCTGGAGCCTTAGGATACCGAGCACCCGAACTCTCAAAGCTGAAGAAAGCAAACACAAAAACTGATGTATACAGTCTTGGTGTTATCTTGTTAGAACTCCTAACGGGGAAGCCACCTGGCGAAGCGTTGAATGGTGTGGATTTACCTCAGTGGGTTGCCTCCATTGTGAAAGAGGAGTGGACAAATGAGGTTTTCGATGCGGAATTGATGAGAGATGCATCAACAAATGGTGATGAATTGCTAAACATGTTGAAGCTTGCTTTGCACTGTGTTGATCCTTCTCCATCAACACGACCGGAGGCTCACCAAGTTTTACAGCAGCTAGAAGAGATTAGACCAGAGGTAGATGTATCAGCCAGTTCTGGTGATGATTTTGCTATACCTTCAATCAGTGAATAAAGTGTGTTATTTAAGCACTATTTTGTGACCATTTTTTTCATTACCTTCATTCTTGAATTGAATTTTGACTGTTAGAATTATTGTATTAGTGTGTAAACAGTGTTGTTTTGTAGTTTCTAAATCATGTAAGAGTGATTCCTCTCTAAGAAACACTTCATTCCACAGTGGAATCAGTTTAGTCCTGTTTGTTTCATTTATTTGTTGCAGTTCGTCCTTTGCTACAAATTCCACTGAATCAAGGAAAAAGAAAATAAGGGATATACATACATATACAATCAATCTAATTAGTTGAAATTCAGTAATGAATACTTGTTACAATAATTGTTTCATATCTAAAAGCTGTTAAAGTTTATAGAAATATTGCTAGAAATCCTTATCATGGAATATTATATTGACTGTTATAAAGTTATAGGCTAATGGGTTCATATTGAGCACTTTTGGAGCAATTTAACTTTTCAAATAAATTGAGGTGATGAGTAGTGGAAGTGTTTGTATCATTTATTAAGAAATTGATTGTATAAGAAATGAACAAGAAAATGATGGATATGTTGTTTAATTTCATAGATTTGTAAATCTATATTGCTTAACTTCACACCCACCATGAAAATGAAAATCCAAACAAGACAAATAAAAAATAATAATTATGGGGAATAATTATTTCACCAGAAAAATATAAGCTTTTAGAGAGGGGGTGCAAATTTTGATAAGGAATTTGTTTCAGCTCCTGTGTCAATTTTGAACATGCTTACTTTATAATTTCCACATAATTTATAACGACTTTGATGTACATTCTATTTTGTTTTCCTTCTTAAGAATCTTAGAAAGTCATTAACAAACTCTACCAACCTTTATCATATATGAAGCTTATTCTTTATTTCTTGTTCACCTATCCACAAAGTTTGACATGCTTTCACTTAATCATCTAACGGTTTTATGACAATCAAAATAATCTTTGGGGTCTTGGCAAACATTAATAAGATGCATTCATATAAAGATAGAGTAAAGACTAATGAAGGGAAAAAAATATGTAAAATGGGGTCATGTTATTTACTTTGACCAATGTTTCTAAGTTTTTCATGTTTGAAGTAGAAGGCTAGAAGCTATCTGTGTAATTGTAAATCCTTTCATTTCATTCTCTAAGCTCTCGTATAGGAAGGATTTATTGTCCTACTATGTCTTAAATCATGAATCGATCCAATAACATTGAATTACAAACAAAAAATATTAATTTTTTAAAATTTACATTTCATATTTTTATTGATATAGGACAAGAGAATTTACAATTACAATAAATACAACTAAGACAGCATTAAACGATGAGTCAAAATATATTGTACCTGGCACCGGCATTATTCAGTGTTATGTCTTCTGCATGTTAAATTATATATATCCTTCAGACCAAATATACTTTTTTACACTTCACATAGATATGTGCAGTTATATCAAAGAAAGTTGCACTTTTAGTTAAACAACTTAGTATCTTAATAATTGAATTTGTTATCATTCAGGAAAAACAACATTTAAGGAATTCATCAAACAAACACATTACCTTCTTCCTTCCATATCTTTCATTGTTTAAAAGTAATCATTTTTTTTACATTTTAAAAACTAAATACATATTTGTATTTTATTTTCAACTACAATTATGCATAACTCATCATTTTCATTCGTCATTTCTCCAACATTTCAATATAAATTAAATGAGATTATTTTCAACAAATTATTTTATATTTTATATGATTAAATAATTTCTTAAATTATGGTAACATCCTTGGACGGTGACATTTTAGTTTAACATGTGGGGCTATATGGGTGATACCCTAATATTGGTGAAAATGATGATATTGATATTATTCATCCCAATTCCTAAGTACGTATCTTTGTGTGTAACAATTTGCTGTTGCTCATCCATGTTTGAAAATGTTGGAGACAGGCCACCTAATTTAATACTCTTACGTTTTATTCTTCATTACTATTTTTAACTAAATTCTTGTTCGACCCAATCAAAGCAAAGCAACTAATGATACTCATATTTTCACATTTATCATTAGTTTCTTACCTAGAAATAGACACTTGAATTTAACAAAGTATTACTTTGATTAACCTAACTTAATATACGCGTTTTTGAATAACTAGCCACTCCACAATATCTTAGATGAGAAAAAGGGTCGGTGCACCCTAAAAAGGCAAACAACCTAACACATAAGACTCAATGCTTAAGAAACAAGAAACTAACAACCGTTAACATTAATCTTAAACTAGGCTAACTATAGGAGTAAATTAAAACCCACAAAGATAGTCTCGAAATAATTATGCATTGCTAAAATTCAACTTCTCTAGATGAAGACTTGTTAAGCAAGCATTCCTATGAAGTTAATTAAATAGCTGGTGCAACAACTTTTATCGGGTTGAACTAAGTTTGTCAAAGAGTCTTGACCACTTGCCATTAACAAAACCTAACCCATAAACCTAAATGACTCTAGCTATATATCTATCTATCTCCCTTATAAAAGCATTCTCTCAATCTCTTACTTGCATTACAAATTGCAACCTTAACCATCATATAATTAATACACATAGGTATTTGTTTCTCAACTAAGAAAAATGGAAGCTCTCAACACCTTCTTAGCCATTTTTGTTCTCCTAGCCTTAGCATTATTGTCCCCAGCAAATGGCAAAATTCAAGAGCATGAGTTTGTTGTACGTTCTTTCACTTTATTTATATCTCTTTCTAGCTGTTTGTTATATATTGTTCCTTATAAGTAAGATAAATTATTATTTGTAACGTGATCGATAGGTTCAAGCAACTAGAGTGAAGAGGCTGTGCAACACTCATAGTGCCATCACCGTGAATGGACAATTCCCTGGCCCAACATTGGAAGTCAATAATGGAGACACTTTGGTCATCAAAGTCATTAATAAAGCACGTTATAATGTCACCATTCACTGGTATATATAATATCTGCCTACCATTTTCATCATTAGATTCATAGGTGCTAATGGTACAAGTGACCTATTAGAGAATGACATTTTTTGTTTACTTTCAAGTTAAAAAATGTTTCATTTCTCAATACATAAAGAATGAACATTTATTAGACTTACAATAAAATATTTTTTGACATTGAAAGTAAACAAAAAAATCTATGTGTCATCATCTGATAGGTTACTTGTACCACTAGCACCTATGGTACTGCAACTAAGTTTTCCCCTTTCATATATGACAAACTGGATGTAAGATTTTGCCTTAATTAATCTACCTTGTTTGCTTAAAAGTTATACATTATGCACACTCGTGTAATATATATATATATATATATATATTGCATGCCACATGCATGAAAGTTTTTGAAGCAAATATTTGAGTGCCTTAATGAAAGTTGTTTTATGTACAAGAATGAAATAACAAACTTAGCATCATGTAAATTTGTTTAGGCATGGTATTAGACAAATCAGAACAGGATGGGCTGATGGGCCAGAATTTGTGACTCAGTGTCCCATTCGTCCTGGAGAAAGTTACACATATAGGTTCACAATTGAAGGACAAGAAGGCACACTTTGGTGGCATGCTCATAGCTCATGGCTAAGAGCCACTGTTTATGGAGCTTTAATCATTCACCCTAAGCAAGGAGAGACATACCCTTTCCCTAAGCCAAAGCGCCAGACACCCATTCTTCTAGGTACTCATCATATATTTATGCCTATACTCATTTTTTTATTTTCTTATTGTACAAATATCATATTCATTAATATATATAATTATAATACCATATGATTATAGGGGAATGGTGGGACGCAAATCCCATTAATGTTCTGAAGCAGGCCACACAAACAGGAGGAGCACCAAATGTGTCTGATGCTTACACTATCAATGGTCAACCTGGTGATCTTTATAAGTGCTCTACCCAAGGTTTGTGTAACAAATTTTTACAGTGTCATTGCATCATCTACCATTCGATGATGTAGTGATTGTTTATAATTTTTTAAATCTTTAAACTGATAATACATAAATATTATAATTGGCAATGCAGGAACCACAATTGTTCCCATAGATTCAGGAGAGACCAACCTCATTCGAGTGATCAATGCTGCACTAAACCAACCCCTTTTCTTTACAATTGCAAACCATAAATTCACAGTGGTTGGAGCTGATGCATCATACCTTAAACCATTCACCACCACAGTCATAATGCTAGGACCTGGCCAAACCACTGATGTTCTAATAAAAGGTGACCAACCACCTTCAAGGTACTATATAGCAGCACGTGCTTACCAATCAGCACAAAATGCTGGATTTGATAACACAACTACCACTGCTATTCTTGAATACAAATCAGCACCTTGTCCTGCTAAGGGTGTAGCAGCAATTAAACCACTTATGCCTTCTCTACCTGCTTATAATGATACTAACACAGTCACTGCCTTTAGCAAAAGCCTTAGAAGTCCAAAAAGAGTTGAAGTTCCTACAGAAATAGATCAAAACCTTTTCTTCACTATTGGCTTAGGACTTAACAATTGTCCACCAAATTTCAACTCAAACCAATGCCAAGGACCTAATGGAACAAGATTCACTGCTAGTATGAACAATGTTTCTTTTGTTCTCCCAAGTAATATTTCAATCCTTCAAGCTCATCAACTTGGAGTTCAAGGAGTGTTCACCACTGATTTTCCAACAAACCCACCACTGCGATTCGATTATACTGGTAATGTAAGCCGTTCGTTATGGCAACCGATTTCAGGGACGAAAGTGACTAAGTTGAAATTTGGATCAAGGGTGGAGATTGTGTTGCAAGACACAAGCATTGTGACCCCGGAAAATCACCCAATTCATCTTCATGGCTATGATTTCTATGTTGTAGCTGAAGGGTTTGGAAACTTTGACCCTAAGAAAGATACTTCAAAATTCAACCTTGTTGATCCACCTCAAAGGAACACAGTTGCAGTGCCAGTGAATGGATGGGCAGTTATCAGATTTGTTGCTGATAACCCAGGTACAAATAAATAATGGTGTATCACACCTAAGTTATTTAGTGACTTGATTTCATAATACACTTTATATTACTCATATAAATGCATTCAATTATATTGTTCTATGTTTGATCTCATGTGATGTGTGTAGGTGCCTGGATTATGCATTGTCATTTGGATGTTCATATTGGATGGGGTTTGGCCACAGTGCTCTTGGTAGATAATGGAGAAGGACTATTGGAATCCTTAGAGACCCCACCAGAGGACTTGCCTCTGTGCTAGTATCATAAAAAATTATCAAATTCATGAGACTTGGTGTGGAAGTTCATTGTTGTTACCCTGCATTGGGGGCTTTTGTTCTGTTTCATTCTTCTTTTCATATATAGGTTTAAATTGGCTTTAGACTTTAGAAATTCTGTTGATGTGGTTTCAAGAGTAGTTAATTTGATCAAAGATGTTATTCTTTTCCTTATTGTTATTAATGTTAAAAACAAAGATAAGTTTTGATTATGCTTCAATCTCACTCTTTTCTAATCTCTGAAGTATATATATCTGAGAGAGAAATGGAAAACTATAATACCATATAAAACATTATAAAAAGCAGAATTCAATCAACATTGAATATCAATTCATTATTAGTAAAAATTGATGAAGTGGTTTTACAGATAGAACTAACAACTAAGGTCTTCCCATGTTAGACAACCAAATATACTAACACATAAGTTTAGGAAAAAAATAACTGTTATGTACCATGACATTTAAGTGAAGGTCAATGTGGGTACAACAGCAAGAGTCATTGGACAATGGTACACTAAAATGAGTGAAAACCAGAACTAAAGTACAAGTTAACTTTAGGTTTATACAAGAAATCTAAGTCCAACAAATACTAAAATATTTTGGCCTCCAACTCTTTACTTTTGTGAACATTGTCAAGAATTGGATAAAACACCTAAAGATAGCTTTAGGTTTGAGTTTTGTGTGGGTCAAAATTTTCTCATCTAATATGGCAAGCAGAAATTTTATTACAAGTGACCCATACCATATGCAATGTAACTAAAGACATAGAGATAACTATTTATTTATGTAACCAAATTTATAAAACTTGGAACACATTATAGTTTTAGTTTAAACTATTCTTTTAGATATTTTTAGTTCAGTTAAAATTCTTCTACTAGGTTTGACATTCAATTTTTAGACTCACAACTCACTTCTATATATTTATTTTAATCTTGAATGCAACATATACCACTTCATCTTATCTTAGTCACACAAAAAATCCAAGTCTTTTACTAGATATCAAGTTTTCACAGCATTAATTCATCTCTTATTAGGCAAAATTGTGAATTAGTTAATGTGGACCCTTAATTGATTATGTTTGGAATAAATAATTTAAATTGCGGACCGCATCAACTAATGTGACTATGAATTCACAATGATGTGGTCGTATTGAATTGCAACGCAACCACATTGGATCATATTTGGATCGTATCGGACTGCATCAGATTCAACAATATTGTTTTAATCACAAAATAATTCACACCATAACAACCGTAATCTGCAACACAATGATTGAGGAACAAACAAATTATTAGAATGAAGTGTGATCTCTTATATTGTAAACAGAAAACAGTTTCAGTATTAGTGAAATTACCAAATTTCAGTCTTGCATGCAAGATTCCAAAGTTTCTAGTGTTCTTCTATTGGTCTCAGGATTAGATAGGGTATATACAACACCGAAACTGTTATGCATCAGCAACTACGTACGCATATATATCCATATCCATACCGTTAAATTATGAGTGGCCAAAACACATTTTCTTACACCTCATGTATTATTCCTCGGAACCCAACAATTATCATATATTTCTCTATGTAAATGTGCTTTTCTTACACCTTCTTGTAGTATTATTTATTTGTACTATCCAAAATACACCTCATTCAGATATACATGTGATATATAATAGTATTAAACTTGTACTGGAATAAGGTATATATAGCTAGCTAGAAGCATCATCATCATATTGAGAGTGTGAAAAATTCATATTCCTACTCCCCAATCAAAAGTTATAGTCAGAATTACTCAGAACCAGCATCTACCAAGTGGTTAGGTAGTAGGTAACGGTGGAACCGTATAACCGAACATCACATGATGTGTCCTATTCCTTTGTCTAAAAGTGGCACATACATAAGTAGACACGTGCATGAAATCATTGTAAGTTTATGTGTCAATTCTGTATAGGGAACTTACACTGCTCTTATGTCTGATCTTTCTGGTTTAGCATTAGAAAGACCTTAGCTTGATCCCTTGAACCCATTCCCCATCTTACATATGTCACATTTCGTGTCTTTGTCATTCAAATACCTTTTTGTGTCATGTCATGTTAATCATTGAATCAAGAAATATAATGTTTCAATTTTGTATATTTATATTTCCAATTTTTAAATTTAATCCAACTTTATTTATTTATTTTGTAATAGTTAAGTTATGAATCCTGCAAATATGTTGGGTATACATTGTACAAGATAATGTAGTTTTTTCTTCATATCATTATGATTGAGCACTATAGTGACCACTCTAATATGTTGGTGTCATTATTATCTGATGCACAATAATTATTAGATGCTTAACATGTTAAAATGTTTATTCTACAAATATCTCATCATGTCCTAAGTTTTATCCATCAAATGAGAGGTAAATTGAATTTCTTTTTAGAATCATTTTTGTAATATAGAAGTAAATTAAGATCAAGTTAACTAATATTCTTAATTTAATATTTTTTAAATTTAAGTTGGATTTTTTTATAACGTTTATTTTTTGGGTAGAGAAATCAATATTTTTTTCTTAAATAAAAGGAGAAACCCATCACTTTAAAACAAGTACAAAGGATCACCTCTTAGCCCCTTACCCCCATTTCATCTTAAATAAAATTTATAAAATATAACAAAAATAGTAAAAACCGTTAGTAGTTTGAGTATATTCTCATCTCACTAGTATATGTTTTATCAACTTAATTGGTTTGCATTTTGTGGTATTCAATTTGTCAATTGAACAAGCAGATCTCATGCATTTGGGCTAATGGGCCCATTTCCGAAGGAAGAAGGCTCTCTCTTCACTTAACTTAATATATAATTCATCTATTTTAAAATAGTTGTCCACTAACAATATGAAAAATTATTTAAAATATATCTATATTACTTATTTATAATTCTATACTATATAAAAAGGAAAAATATTATGCAACTATTATCTTGGTGTAATTTTTTATTTTTTGTTTTATCCTTCATACTATTTAATTTATGCAAAAAAAAAACATATTCCTAGGTAACTACCATCAACACATTAACAAACAAAAATATTATAATATAAAGTACCGAACACCAAAAATTAGATTCTAAATTCAATCAAATATATAAAAATTGAATACTTAGAATCATATAATGTAGATCAAGTAATAAGTGATAAAAGATAACCTTAAAATTAGAAGGATAAAATATGAAACCAAGTTTTAGAAGATTTAAACAAAATTAATTTGTATATTTTCTTTTATAAAGGATGAAACAACAATATTAATGAAAAGAAAGAAAGTGAATAAATATTTAAGGCGTTTATGAATTATTAGTAAAAGTGGTAATGGCATGATTGAAAATACCTGAAAAACAGGTGGGCATATGAGATAATGGGAAGAGAAAAATAAAAGTTTAGTGGCTCGGGAAGGTTCGACGACACGTGGCGATTAAGGGAGTGCCACGTTACGGTAATAAACGTGCAATTAAAAAAAGATCAGAAATATCTAGAGAAGGTTATAAATAATTATCACAGCTTGTGAGAGCAGATATTTCTTGAACAACACAGAACAAAGAAAACAATCACACACACTTTTTCACACTCTCATACCAAATAGAACATTGCACAGGTTAGTTGCATTCAATCAATTCATCTTTTTTGTTGTTCATTATCTTCAAACGGTGTTTGATTTATTTTTATATTTTTTTTCTGATTCTGGATTTATTTACTCATTTAGTATAGTTGATTTTTTCTTTTTATTTATCTTGCCCACTAAGTATTTGTTTTATTTATTTAATTATCTTTATCTTTATCTGTTACTTGGGGATTAAGAAAAATCGAGTCTTGGTTGAATTTATCTATATCAGTAAGGGATTGTACTTTGTATTAAAGTCCCATTCTTCTTTTGTGTCTTGAAAAGTTCCTGATTGGAATTTTCTTTTTCGTTATAGCAGATTGAGAATCCATTGCTGAGAGCGACGGCGTTGATAACTATTTTGTGGGGTTGAACAAGTTTGAACTCTGAACTTGAAGGTGATAGTAGCAATTAGTGGAACTTTGTGTATAAAAAATTGGACGAACATGGAGGTTTATGATAAAGGTTGTGGCATAAACATTGTGACTTTGGATTCTTCAAGAAAGAGAAAAAGTAGGAACAGAAGGGGTGGGCCTAGATCTGTAGCTGAGACTATTGCTAAATGGAAGGAATACAATATGAATCTAGAGTCTGCAAGAGAAGATTGTAAGCCAAGGCGAAAAGCCCCAGCTAAGGGTTCAAAGAAAGGGTGCATGAAAGGTAAAGGAGGACCCCAAAACTCACAGTGTAATTACAGGGGTGTTAGGCAGAGGACATGGGGAAAGTGGGTTGGCGAAATTCGAGAACCGAATAGAGGAAGAAGACTTTGGTTGGGTACCTTTTCTACTGCTCAAGAAGCTGCTCTTGCATATGATGAAGCTGCTAGGGCTATGTATGGTCCTTGTGCACGCCTTAATTTTCCCCACATCTCGGATTATAGTTCCGCGATAGAATCATTGGCTGCAACTTGTTGTAGTTCATCACTGGCAACTCCTGCGACTTCGGACACTACTTCTGTATATTCAGAGGTTTGTGCTGCTGAGGATGTGAAGGAGAAACATTGTCTTGATAATATCAACAATAAGGTTCATGAAGCTTATGAATCTGCCTGCCCAACTAGCAAATTGAAGCAAGAACCGAAGGATGACCCTGCAGATCTTATGGATCCCGGGGGTGGGGAAATCGAAGATTTTAGACCAAAAGAAGCACATGATGTTGGACATGTTGATGAGGATGGGAACAAAGATCAGAATTCGATGGATTTTTCATGGATTGATGGTATTGATTTTGATAGTTTTTCTACAGATGAGCTATTTCAGGTGGATGAGCTTTTGGGGTATTTAGATAATGAACCAATGAACAGTTCTGAGTTGATGCAAGGTTTGGATTTTGGTCAAATGGATTTTCCCTGTGACAATAATCTTCAAGTTGAACCATCTTCAAGCTTTTTATATGAATTGCAAAACCCAGATGCAAAATTACTGGGAAGTTTGCCCCATATGGAACAGGCTCCATCAAGTTTTGATTTTGGATTAGATTTATTGAAATCAGAAGATACAGTGGACTATAATGGTGTTCAAGGGGAAGAGCAGAAACTTCTTAATTTGGATAATATGAACCATAATTCAGAATGGAATCCACTCAAAGAAGGATGATTTATATGTCAATCAGGGTCTGGCTAAACTTACACTGTCTTTGAGTTTGTGGTCCCTTTCCTTTAGCTGTAGGTACATAAAACTAAGACAGAGATGTAGTTTCTTTATGATCTTTTGTTTTATACATAGGCTGATTCTCTATAGGGTTTTTCAAATGGAGAATTTAGCTGAAAATATTTGTTTATTCTTTCCCTTTACTTTGGTTTTCGGATACAAATTAGACTTTAGCTGAGGAGTAATATATAGGAGGAAAAGGTAATATATAAACAATGGCTGACTTTTCTGTACAAAGAAGGTGAACAAGTAACAATTTATATTTGGAAAAACATTCTGATTTTTTTGCTGCCCTTATATTGTATTCTGTATAATTATGTCTGTTTATACTGGCTGGTGTTCAAATTGGGTGATTTTTCTCTGCCATGAAAGAAAGAAAAGGGTAAGCATCAATAAGGTTCTTTGCCTCACCTAGTTTTAAATATTAAACTAGTATATTACCCGTGCATTCGCATGGGTAGTAATGTGTGTTGCATGAATTTTATTGAAGAATAACGTGAATATTAAAAATTACTTCCAACAATATTAAACATAATTTGATGAATACCTGTTAACAACACAACTTTCATTCATAACAATTGTTATTGGGGATTGACATAGTGAGTTAAACCTATTGTGGGAAATAAGATGATGGTAACTAAAATAACATAATTAAAGATAATTTGATGAATACCTGTTAAAGATTTTGAAAAACTTCTTTATAAACCATATTAGTTGTTGACTTTAGTGAGTTACCATCCTTATCATGAATCAAAATCTTCAATCATTTATTGCTTTTAACTCTTGAAATAGCAACATATAATTGACCATGACTGACTACTGGTTTTGGTATATATAACCTCACACTCTCTAGTGATTGGCCTTGAGATTTGTTGATTGTCATAGCATATGAAACAATTATAGGGAATTGTCTTCTTATAAGTTTGAAAGGTCATTGAGTTTGTGAGGGAGACATTAACATCCTCATAATACATATGATATTTCTAACATTCTTACCTAACATGATCTTTGCTTTTCGTACATGGTTTGCCATTTGAGTCACAATCAATCTTGTACCATTGCATAATCCCTCTGACTGGTCTAAATTCTTCAATAACATAATTAGAGTTCCAATTTTCAACTTGATTTTATGATTAAAGATACCAGAAGTTGAAAGTTTGTTTAGAAATTCTAGAGTTAGTACGTTCACTACTTCAATATCACTAACATCAGACATATCAACTGAATCTGAGTTTAGGTATTCATTTTCCTCTCCTATAGTTAAACATTAAAACATTTATTAGTATAAATCTATAAACATTTTCATTAAAATCATTGAAAATTTCGAGAGAGAAAAATAAAATTTACCTGAAATTATGTTTAGCACGTATTCATTGATTTGATCTACAATATCAATTGTTGATGTTGGTATTGCCCTACATTGAAGAAATTGTTCATCATTGTAATGAATATGTAAGTCTGGATAAGTGCTAGACATTATTGCTTCAATTGTGTTATCAAAATGAAGAATCAAAAGTTCATCTAAAATATCAACTTCAACGCAACAATCATTAGACTCTGATAATTTTCCATCCCCAACCTTTAGTATCCATTCTGTGAATTCCCTTATTTATGCTGCGTTGTCATCATTTTGCAAACGCATATTCTTAGTGAGATTCAAAATTGTACAATAATACCAAATATATGATGAATTAATTGTAGCATGTACAATATCTGAACGACACCCTCTTGGAATTACTGACAAGATTTGTCTAAAATCACCACCAAAAACTAAAACATTTCCTCCAAATATAATTGAGTCATTTGTTGTTGTACTCATTGTATCTCATAGACACATTACATCCTCGGAATATATATGATATGTCCATTGAGTTTGTGAACAGAAAAAAGAAAAATAGAACACATATTTGTGAACGGAACAATAAAAAATATATAACGAAAAAAATATATTTAGTGGTTTCTACTGCTTCAACTCAGGTGAAACACACAGTGAAAAGCGTAAACTTATAATCTTCAAGTTAATAGCATTACATATATGAAATTCAATTTCAATTTTAACCATGTTAAAAAGATTGTTTGTGACACATATTACAGAAAATGAGAGAATAAGACTTTTTTTTCCATCTTAGTTCAATTTTCCTTCTATCATAGAGTTAGACTTTGAAAATATTATCTTTAATCATATTGCCTACAACATAATAGGTATGAGGTAGAAAGTTTAAAAAAAAGTAGTACATTCATATGGGAAAAACAGAAAGTTAAGCCACATGAGTTTAGAGTATTAGGTAGAAATATTGAAAAAAGTAGTACATTCATATGGGAAAAGAGAAAGTTGCATAGAGAAACATGCTGCAATAAATGCAAGTTGTACAATCTTACACATTAATTTATAATTTTTTTAAAGAATTAAAAAATATAATTACAAATATTCCATTTGAAATCCAAGTGTGAATGAAAGAGATCTATTATGCAGAATAGGGCATTTCCACTTGTTGATCATCAAATCAATTGTTTTCTTTTTATGGCCATACACCTCATCATAACTGTAAAATTTAATGTCTATAATAAAAACATAGTATGTAAATATACTAAACATTAGATCAACAATATAGTAATTTAAAACACATAAAATAATTGAAGTCATTATTTGAAATATGCAAAAAGATGCAAGTAACTATTATTTGCTATTTACTTATTTGTATATACCAAATTATTTTTTTAGCAAATAGCACCAAGAGAAGATATGCCAACAAATTGCCAACCTAAAAGATATGCCAACAAATACATCATCAAGAGCAGTTGAGTGCATAACTGTACTTCAAGGATTCTATCAATTCCAACAATAAGCAAGCCTACATGGTAGTGCAATATATGGTCATACATCTATAAGAAAAAATAAGATGTCAATTGTTCACCCATATGTGTTTACACCAAATGTACTCAAAATGTTATTTATACTAACCGATATTAAATTTGGTGTACAATGTTGCAATCATATAGCTTTGTACAACTTAGGCTGTAAATTCTCATTTACAATTCTACGTTCTAAATACTCTTATATTTTAGATTGAGTACATACTTAATGAGTTGTAGGCTTTATATAACTTTTCCTCATTCTCACTTGGATGATAATGCTCCATGCTCTAGTAGAACAGTGATATTCTAGACCATGAAGACATGTTGAATGAGTTATGAACAAAAGCATTATCTTTGAAATGCAAAGTTATCAAGTTGGAGAAAAATATTTAATTCCCTTTTCAAAAAAGTACTTTTAATTGATGACAAATTCCACAACAATGCCACTTCCACCTAGTTTGATTATTAGTTTTGATTCATATGCACATTGGTAGAAGCATATCATGCTTTTACACATAAATATTATACAAAATTGAAATATATTTATCAGAGATAGGTCATAATAGTCATCATATGACATATAAATATTATATCACAACATACATGATATTATAAAGCCACCCTTTCATTTTACAAAGGAGCACTATAATCTTCAAGTAAGAATGTGCTACCAAAGTGGTTGAAGTAGAGTCACCCTTTCATTTTTCGGTTATCCCTACCATTCTCTTTTAATTCAAAGTGGTTGAAGTAGGAATGACTTTTATGGTGATTGCAGAGTTCTACATAAAAACTCAGAGATGTTTCCAAGTTGTAGACTTTTGATTTGCAGACATAAGGACATCAAAGGTGTTCATATAAGTTATGGCAAATGGTAATCAGCAAAATCATCATAAACACATCGAGGACAAAGATGGTAACATAATGTTGTCTATTTACATTTTTATGAACTTTGAAGAAAAATCATACCTTTAGTCATTCACCTTGTAATACATACATTGTGATTGTTTCGGTTTCAAACTTCATTCGCATAGTCTTTTCTCCACTCTTTTATATAGTGCAATAAATGAATAAATAGAATATCACGAAACAAATGATTAGCATTAAAAAGTTATAAAAATAGGTCCCAAAAATGAATCTGTTGCAATGAAACATCTAAAACATACGGTACAAATAAAAGCAACACAAAGTTGAAAACAAAAGAGAATCACAAAACAACATGGAACCCCCAAAGAGTTCTATAAAGATTAAAAATTTATTTCATAAAAATTGAAAATTCTTTCTATAAAGATTCCAATTTTCTTCTATAACATAAAAAATTTCAACTTTCTTATCCAACATAAAATGTTCTAAATTTCTTCTATAAAGATTCAAACTTTTTTTCTATAAAGATTACAACTTTCTCCTATAACATCAAAATTTCCAATTTTTTTTATAAAGATTCAAAATTTCTTCTATAAAGATTCAAACTTTCTTTTATAAAGATTCAAACAAAACAAAATGATCATCAAAGAAATTATGAAAACATACTTACAAACAACAAAATATGTGTCAAAGTTGTGATTTTTATAACACTAAAGTCAGATCTAAAACAAAATGGTAAATATAAAGAAAAGTGAGAAATATGTTTAACTTGAAGAAAATGATCTACAAAATGAATACTTTTAACTTGAACAAAAATAATGAATACAAAATGGTGAATATAAATAAAAATATAAACAAAAATGATGAATATGTTTACCTTTATGAAGAAGAAAGATGAATGAAAAAGATGAAGATGAATGAATAGTAACATGAAGATGAAAAAAAAAAGAGTTTGAGAGAGAGTGAAGATGAAGATGAAAGAACCGTATGAGTAATGAGGGAGGAAGAGAAAATGAGAAAGGAAAAGTGAGAGTGAGAATGGTAAAATTACATTGTGGTTTTCAAAACAGCAACCTTAATTGTAAAACAATCATCATTAGTTTCTGAAAAATTCAGAAAAAGTGTAATAATTGAAATGGCAAATGACCGAAATATCCCCAACATTCAAAATAAAATAGAAAGAAGGTTCAGGACATTATAGTAAATATAGAATTGTTAAGGTTTTTTAATTATTTAATTATTGAATAATGCTGAAAACGGAAAGAATTTTTTACCCCTCTAAAAGTCAAATGTCAAGCATGTAAGATGTTCATTTCGATAAATTCATCGGCCCTTTCAATTAATATAGATATATATAGATATTAGAAACAATATTTTTACTTAAAAGTGTATTATAATACTTTCAGCACCTACCCTTTTTAAATTCCATTAGGTGAGAGTTTCCAATACCCTTACTTCTAAATAATGAAAAGTAAAACATTGATGTTCAATATCTGGCTGGAAGTGCTATTGGTCGTCTTTGGTAACTGTTTTGTCTTGAATCTTAGTGTCTCTGAAATTTGTAGAGAATTCATGAACGAGTAAGTGGAATTATTTTATTTTCTAAAAAATCCAACAAAGTATGTTAAATTATGAAGACATCTTCCAATTTCTAAATGGTCTTCAAAGAGGAATGTTGAGTGCATAACAATATCATATCACATATCAAACTGTTTAACAAACATAGCCAGAGGAATCTACCAAAAGTTAAATGGGATATATAGCTACTAATGCTGCTCAAATACACCAGCTAATTTGCATGCAAACCGTTTTGACAAATTTGCCTATTGTGCTCTTTGCTTAAAAATTCAGGATCACTATCGAATTTCAGTTTTAAGGCCTTATCCAATGCCTAAAAAAGTACAAATACACCAGTTATGAGAATTATCCTTGAAGACGTATAAAGGTTGTAATATTCAGTTGCAAGAATATACGAAAGAGAGAAATTGACAATAGAAGTATAAAACTTGTTTCACATAGAAAATCAAGTATGAAAGAGTTTATTCATAAACTCAAACAAAGCACGAAACAACTATGTGCAGCCCTACATTCAAAGATTGCAAGTTGGTTTAATAATTTTGTTTCAAGGTCTTTGCTGGTTTAATAATTTTAATAGCAAATTAACTTAAAACCCCACAAAGGCATAGTTCCAAAAGAAAATAATTAGAGAGAACCAATCAACCAGACCTAAATCTGAGGACTAATCTTCAAAGAACTTCAGAGCACCACCAACCAGAAATCAACATCCTTTGATCTTAAATAAGGAAGAACAAGAAAGTAGCACCAATTAGAAATGACAACATTAGATCTTCACCACATGAAATCTTCATCAGAGGAGATCCTCACCACTTCCCTCAACCCATAGTATATACATCATATGCACCCACCTTCACAAAAAATGTTCCCTCTTTATTCACATCTAGTTTTTTTAAATGTAGTGAATAATAATTGTATACATCTAATGATTCTCAATAGAAATTATCTGAAGTTTTTACTACAAATATTATAATTAATCCCCCTTTGCATAATGGAAAATAAATCTTTATTTATTATTCATGTTAGTCCTGTAAATAGACAGCAAATACAAAATAAGTTTGTAGATAATAGATAAGGAGGGATTCATTCACTCCAAGATTAATCTTAGCTATCAATTCTAGAGAAATCTAATAGTTTATACCTACTCATTAATTTAAATGATTGCATTTCCCTAGAATTGATGGCTAGGATATGGCGTAAATGAATCCCCTCCATAGATCAAAGAAACGTGACAAAATCATTGTAATTATACAGTGCAAAATGCCAAAATCAAATGAAATTCATACCAAAAAACTTCCAAATTAGATGTTAAGTAGAATACTGTGGCATTCCCAAAGCTTAGAGATATTCAATTAGTCAAATTTTAAACTTTTTAGAATGCCAAAAAACCACATCCAATTGCAATTTGATCCCAAGTTCTCAAGACAGAACTGATTAAGCGACTAGAAACTAAATCAAGACAAGATATGAATGGAAAGATAATATTCATTCAGAAATATAAAAGACTCAATAAAAAGAGTTGTGTAGAGCAAAATCCAAAATTCAACTGCAAAATCTGCAGACAAGTAATTAGAAACCAAAAGCAATAAATAGAACTACCAGACAATAAAGTAGTTTATTCCATAGAGATTTAAGCAGTGACTGGCTGTTGAGCAGCAATCCTCTTCCTAGCTTCCTCAATGATTGAAAGCTTAATACCCTTGCCCTTGGGGAGAGAGATCCATGGCTTAGTCCCTTTGCCAATAGTGAACACATTGCCCATACGAGTGGCGAATTCATGTCCTGTAGAATCCTGGATGTGAACTGTCTCAAAGCTTCCCTTATGCTTTTCCCTGTTCTTGATCACACCAACACGCCCTCTATTCCTTCCACCAGTAACCATCACTACATTACCAACATCGAACTTGATGAAGTCAACAATCTTGTTCTCCTCCAGATCCAACTTGATGGTGTCATTTGCCTTGATGACGGGGTCAGGGTAGCGGATAGTGCGACCATCATAGGTGTTGAGGTATGGGATACCCTTGTCCCCAAACCGCACTGATCGAACCTTGGAAAGCTTAAACTGCAAAACAACCATATAGACAAAAACTTGTAAATACTTAATGTGCAAGAACTTGAAAAGAAAAATAGTCCATTCCCCAATTCAGCAACAAAATCAAAGTACCTTTGCTTCATCATCCCTAACTGAGTGCAGACGGAAACGACCTTTGGTGTCATAAAGCAGACGGAAGTTCTCATTTGTTTTAGGGATGGATACAACATCTGCAAATAGACATATATTAAAGGTAATTAATGTCTCCAGCCATGTGAATAGGAACATGGAGCATTGAAATGGACAAACTCAGTTTTTTATAAAAGGAACATAAAATGAAGTAGCCAGGTCAACTTCAGACACTCTTATATAAATAATTAATTTCCCATATTAAATCCAGATGAGTCCATCACAGTCGCACAATATGAGAATTAATGGCTAGCATTTATGCTCACAATTCACAAATAACAAAAAAACTTAATCAACTACACATCTAAGAACTTGAATCCCCGGGATTCACTCAATATGTGACTCCTTGTCGACACTCGTGTATAACTTTTGTAATAATATAGCACATAACAGAATAGCATGAAGCGCACGATCGCCGAAAAATACATACATCATACTATAACAAGTTTGAAATTATTGAAAAAATTGCAGACAAAGTATATTATACCCATAAAACCAGATGGATATGTCTTGTCAGTCCTGACTTTGCCGTCAACAAGGATATGTCGCTGCATAAGAATAGCAATGACTTCCCTGTATGTCAGGGCATACTTCAACCTGTTTCGCAAGATAAGAATCAATGGGAGACATTCCCTGGACTTGTGTGGTCCAGATGATGGCTTCGGAGCCTAAACAATAAAAAAATCAGCATCAGTCAGTGAAATGCACTATCGAATACGGTGATAATTTGACAAAACTACAATCTAATTTTACTTACAAAAGCACCACCAAGTTTGTCAAGCATCCAATGCTTCGGGGCATTGAGCCTCTTCAAATGCTTTTTCAATCCTCTGGCCTGTTACAGTCATTGAGTATTAAAAGTTCAAATCACAAATATAATCTCGACACGGGATTTATGCATGAAGATTGAATACAATGAATTTGGAATAAAACTTAGGTCTAGAATTTTGACGATAAAGACAGAGAATACGAATCTTTCTTCGGTTGAGTCCAAAAAATCACAATACATGTACAACATATAGAAGTAACACTATAAATGATGAAATCAATAGATTGCATTAGATTGAAAGAGAAAACAAAAGGATCAAGTCTAATTTGATAAGAGATGAGAGGAAAATACGAACCATGTTGCTTCAGAAAGATTTGAGATCAGAGGTAACCAACCAATGTTATGCTGCTCTTTTAAGAGGTTTCATAAACCCTAATTTACTTCATTTCTGAATGATGGGTCATGGGCCTAGAAGCCCAAGTTCTTATTATCATTACTGTGCCCACAAAATTGTATATAGATCCGTTTTTGTAAGAAATGAAAAATTAAACTTCATCCAAACATTGAATGCAACTACTTTGTGGAACGTTATTCCTACATGATACATTTGTGAAACTGACATTAAATGTATAGGTACCTATTATTACAAATAGATCATAAAAATATATGCCCGTCTAGCTCAGTTGGTAGAGCGCAAGGCTCTTAACCTTGTGGTCGTGGGTTCGAGCCCCACGGTGGGCGGTTGTTTTTTTTGTATGTGTAAAAGCCTTCATTGTCTGTTTTAATTTTGATTAAATTAAATGTTACACTATATCATCACTTCAAGGTTGTTTAGAACAAGACACAATACAGCCGGACAAGAATTAATTAGTTACTAAGATGCTATACTGAAAAATATAAATGTCCCGTTTTATTATTGTTTTTGACAGTATATGATTCCTATGATAACTTACTACCACCTTCCTACTACTGTAGGATCTGCAAAGGTAAAACTAAAATCACAAGTGTCGGTACTCTATTAGATTTGGTTGTCTTATTGCAATCTTTGTGTTCATCTTCATCTCATTCCACACTACATCTCCACTTCTTCCTCCTCATTCCTTTTCTTATTCACAGTAACTAATAACATGTCAACCAAAGTTCATGACTTTTTCAATCATACAAAATACCCATTCATTCTCACTCTCTTGCTTTTCCTTATTTGCTTCACGCTCCTCCTTTTCACTAACATCACCACCTTCAACTTCAACCCATTTCATTTCTATTCTGATTCTAATGCCATAAACAAAGACCAACCACCCCTTAACCAATACATCACTGTCCCAAAGGATAGTAATGTTAATATAGAGTGGAAGCTTTGTAAGGGTGGTTCTTTGGTGGTTGATTATATACCTTGTTTGGATAATTTAGTGGCCATTAAGGCTCTCAAGTCAAGGAAGCACATGGAACACAGAGAAAGGCATTGTCCTAATGTTAGTCTTCATTGTTTGTTGCCCCTTCCCAAAGGGTATAAAGGCTCAGTTCTGTGGCCTAAGAGCAGAGACATGGTGAGATTGATTTTACTTCGGTAAGAAGTTTTATGCTTTCTAATAGGTCCTTAATGTTACTGTGTTAAGGTTATCAAAATTATTAGCTTTTTTGTTTTTTTCTTGGCAAATATCTAAACCATGAATTATGATTTCACTACTTTAAGGATTTTCATCTATACACAATATAGCTTTCACATGTTGTTTAAATCTCATCAAAGATGACTTTCAGTAATGACCATGAGGTTTGAGCAAATTACACTTTTACTTGGTAATCAGTTAGCTGTTATGAAGCTCACTGAGTAAAATTTTGTGATCTTAATAATGTTACCTGTATTCTTAAGATGTTTAGCCTTATGATTAGTCACATAGGTTGGGTGTCTTCTTTTATAGTCATTGAAAGTAATGGTTATTATTATTAGTTAACTATCTGATTTTACTTTTTTTATAGTCATGAAAACAATTACCAATGGAATTTCATATTTATGTTTTTCAGATTTGGTATGATAATGTCCCTCATCCAAAACTAGTTGAGTACAAGAAGGATCAACGCTGGGTGGAGAAGTATGGCGAGTATCTTGTCTTTCCAGGAGGTGGTACTCAATTCAAGGGTGGAGCTGATCATTACATTGAGTTCATAGAGAAGGTACACTGTCATATAACCTTACTTTTGTTTTAGATTATTCCATTAAAAATGCATCCAAGAACTGAAGCATTTGAGTCCAGGCCACCATAAACACACGAAACATCTGTACCTTGTATTGCATACACATCGATATTAAAGTCGATATGGCATAAAGCTCAAAGCTTAGAATTGATCATATTAAGCAGAGGCTAACGGTGTACATACTATGGGAGAATAGTGAGGCTGGAAATTTTATGTTCTTGTTTGTTAGATATATTGCTTCATTTCTTCTCTCAATGATTGGTGGAAGGAGTCTATGCTCTAACTTTACTTGTATTGCTAATTAAGAGTTTCCATTTTTACCTTCCAGTAGTTGGCATTCATTTTGTTTTATCTAATAACAATATGGATAAATTTTGTTTTATCCATGGCTTAAATTCAGTGCATTACATATGTTATGTTGACATGACTATTTTTTGTTATAGTTCTTGAATGCTTACTATGTTTTGTGGTTTTTGAATGTCTTTTGTTTTACACCAGACATTACCAGCAATTCAGTGGGGAAAACATGTCAGAGTTGTTCTAGATGTTGGCTGCGGTGTTGCTAGCTTCGGTGGCTATCTGCTGGACAAAAATGTTATTACTATGTCGTTTGCTCCAAAGGATGAACATGAAGCTCAGATACAATTTGCTTTGGAGCGAGGAATTCCTGCAACTCTTTCCGTTATTGGAACACAAAGGTTGAGTTTTCCTGACAATGGGTTTGATTTGATCCACTGCGCACGATGCAGGGTTCATTGGGATGCAGATGGTACTTCTTTTCTTTATCTATTTCCATATTAGGACGGACTTTTTCAATTGCCTTCCATGTTCCATTTATAACAATCCTGCACAGATATGTTTATTCACAAATATGATTCACAACTTTAGGTGGGAAACCATTATATGAGCTCAATAGAATTCTTAGACCCGGCGGTTTCTTTGTATGGTCTGCAACACCAGTTTATCTTAACGATGAAAGGGATCAGCAAGCATGGAAAGGTTTGTCTTTCTTTCTATCTCCCTCAATTTTTATGGTTATGTCTCTCTGCTGTTGCTTTCTGATTATCTCTTCTTTCTCTATAGTTTAAGACTTTTTATTTCCTGTAATGAGGATATATCTTAATCATTCAATTTCTGTGTGACCCAATCAATGGCACCCAAATAGGTAAGCAAAAGCTTTTGTCCCTTGATGAAGGTTTTAGCTATTACTGATGGATGTTATTGTCTTGCTATCTGCAGCCACCACAGCCATAACAAAAGCTATGTGCTGGACGGTTGTCGCCAAGGCACGTGATCCATCTGGACATGGGCTGGTTATATACCAGAAGCCTACGTCGTCTTCCTGCTACGAGAAGCGTGAAGTGAAAACCCCACCTATATGCATAAATGAGGATGGGAAAAATAGTTCATGGTATTTTATTTTGTCATGTTTTGTTGTGTCCATCTATTTTTACTTCATCTGCAATGGCAACATAAAAAGTAAGCAACTGAGAAATATTGGCCCCAAATAGTAGGCCAGGGAAATTATAGAGGACCATTGCAAGCAATGCCAAGCTTATTACTGTGGTTAATTTAGTTTCTGGGTTTACTGATTTCTCTGCATAATTATGTTTAGGTATGCCATACTCAATAGTTGCCTTACTCCTCTTCCAGTTGATGGTGCGGGTAACGTGCAGAACTGGCCGGTGCCTTGGCCCCAAAGGCTTACCAGTAAGCCTCCTGGTTTATCTACTGATTCAGACGCAAATGATAAGTTCCACAAGGACAGCAAACACTGGTCTAAATTAATTTCCGATGTTTATGCGGATGGTCTTTCCATAAACTGGTCAGGTGTTCGAAATATAATGGACATGAATGCCGGTTATGCAGGGTAAAATATATTTTAATTAAAGATTCAATGTTTTTTCTTGCCTTTTTATCTTGCTAACCCGTATATAGCTTTATTAATGCCAAATTCACCAGTTATCCTCCATACCTCTTTGAAACTGATGCCAAATGTGTTATTTTCAGATTTGCCACAGCGATCACTGATCGACCAGTCTGGGTGATGAATGTAGTACCGATAGATGCGCCAGATACTCTTTCTATTATATATGACAGAGGGTTGATAGGAATGTATCATGATTGGTGTGAGTCTTTTAATACGTATCCGCGCACATATGATCTCCTGCATTCGAGTTTTCTCTTCAAATATCTTGAGCAAAGGTATGCTTATCGACGAAACTAATACCTGCAAAATCATGTCTACCTACCTATAGCATTGGCGTGTGTTAAAATATGATTCTGACCATTAACATTATTTATCAGATGTGACATTGTAGACGTGGTTGCGGAGATGGATCGTATACTGAGACCAGATGGATATCTCGTGGTTCAAGACTCTATGGACATACTTAACAAGCTCAGTCCAATCTTGCGTTCACTTAATTGGTCTGTAACATTGCATCGAAATCAGTTTATTGTTGGTCGGAAGAGTTTCTGGCGTCCCACGGTTGTTGAAACTGAATGATACGTATGGTAGCCGATCTGATATACTATTCTTCAACATTTCATGTATCACTTTACTCTGGATAAATTTTGACAGCAAAAAAGTGAAGTTTAAGAAAGAGATACTCTATTCAACTGGCAATCCTTTTGAGTGAGCTCTGTTGATGAAACATTAATGTTATAGAATATAATGTGTTGTATTCTGTACCTATGCCCCTCAGTATGATACATAGTTGACATATCTTCTGTATGGAATTTAGGTTTGATAAAATGGCGCTGCATTGTTGCAAGCCAAAAAAATGAACATATTATATATATATATTTTACATAATTGCATATACGGTAAGGTTGTTGCTTAGTAATCATAATGTCACGGGTTCAAATCCCTGCTTGCGGGAGTAAGACTACGGACATATGCCTTTCCTAAACCCCACTAAGTAGAAACCTCATTTGCTAGGCCACAATTTTTTTTATAACTGTGTCTACCACCTAATTCTTTAAGCTGAAATTGCAACATTTGAACTAGTTAGAGTACTAGGTCCCCTGCTTGGTCTACTTTTCAGCACAAGTAGGGGGACTAACAATTAACATTCAGGGATTGACAATTAAACTTATTAATGTAGAACTAAAACATTGTTTAACAGTGCTTCACCTGATAGAACAGACTCAACAGAGTGATCCTCAAGATTATACATTGTAGTCCTGGACATTACTAACCATCCTTCATAATACATGGTTGCTGAGTGGAAGTGATAACCTCTGAGAATGCTTCCTCTTAACCTTCAATTCTCAATCAACTCACTTCTCTCATTGATCCCCTTCACCATCTTCTCCGCCCTGAACCTCTGCTTCACCATCTTGTAAGTCACATTGTTCTGAAACTTTATCAAGTTCTTCACTGTGAAATCTTGCGAAATGGTGGTCGTTATGTTGCTTGCACTAGAAGCAATCGACCCTGCTATAATCAGAAAGGGCACCCCCCGCCCTACAACCTCACCATCAACTGTAGCATACATTTCCTTATAAGCTATGTTTATGAAGAGTCCCATATATTTTTTCTTCTTTTACCAAATAAGTAATTGTCATACAGAAGGTTATTGATTTCTCAACTTGCCAATGGCCTAGCTGTTTTACCCCAAGAAACAGAGATAAAATATAGTAACACGAAAATAATTTACTTGTGACCTAAGAAACAATAACAAAACGACTTTATCATCAACATCATTTATATCTTACACTAACTTAGATTTCTATCAATGATGACTGATATTTTCAAGCTAGAATCACAGGAAAAGAAGACAAAGCTCCCCTGCTAATAAGCAACTCACATATATCATCATATCCCCAAACTCTTGCCATGTACAAAGGGGTAGCACCCTTCTTGTTCATAGCATTTAGGTTCACACCCATGTCAATTAAAACTTGGACAATTTCTATGTGGCCACCTTCCACCGCCATATGCAGTGGGACATGGCCTTCTTCATCCTCACATTCCAAGTCCAACCCTGCTTCACTAAGCACCAACACCACATCCTTGTGCCCTTTAAAGGCTGCAGCATGAAGTGCTGTCAAACCATATTGATCACGGTACTTTACACTCACACCTCTTTGCAATAGTGACTCAACTTGCCTCATGTCTCCATGCCTTGCAGCCTCTAATACTTCTTCTCCTTGCTCCAAAACCCCCACCTCCTCTTTCTGTACACAAAAAATTTCATCAGTACATCACTTTGGAATAGTATGAACAAAAGTAACTCACAATTTTGTATGCTATTTTAATGTTCAAGAAACCGAAAATGCTTTTGACCACAACCAACTTATTCTAGGATGTGTGCAATTATGAGAAAATAATATATTAATGAATACAGATCCTCTCTAGTACATGAGGGTCTAGTACAAGCAGAGAACAAGACACATGATTCTATTAGACTAGCCCTACAACAAAGAACAAGACACATGATTCTAATACTAACTAGCTCATGTGATATTGAACCTTCTTATTCATGGACCATTTAGTTAATACTGAAATTCGATAAGACCTTAAACTTGAATACATTACTAGAGTTTGTTTTAAGCTTGAATACATTAAAAAAAAGTGGGGCCTACTCGTTTGTAACGGTCCCTGACCAGGAACCATGTCCCTGACAGGAACCGGGATCTACTGTCTCATTTGATGTCCCAAATGATGTATCGAGTCAATCACAATATACCATTTAATTAAAATTAAAATTAAAATAAATATAAAATAATATTTTATATTATTTAATGTATTTTTATTAGATGGAGATTCTTTCATCTGTCCTGTACAAAATGAAAGGAAGCACTCACATGTGATTCGTCACGAGCAATGTTTCCAGTCGCCACGTGTAGCTCATCATGACCCTTCACGTTATCCTGAATCCTCAACCCAGCTTCAAGCAGCAGGTGAACCATGTCATCCGGGTTAACCAACTCAGTAGCCACTCGAAGGAGCGACTCAGCTTCACTAAGCTTCAAATCCGCAAGAACCAAACGTTGCCGTTTCATCAAATTCCTAACAGCATCCAAATCTCCCCGCGAAACGGCGTCGAATAGAAGAACAGAGCCCACAAATGCCACCTTGAGTTTAATGTCCCAAGTTGAGAACCCATAAGGACGAGAAGCGAACCACGAGTTGAGTGAGTCAGGGTGAGTGGAAGCGGACGAGTTGGAAACAAACTCAGCGGTTTTGATAAGGAAACGATCGGAAGGTGAGCGTGGGTAAGCGCGTGGGAGATGAGACTGGGGTTTGAGGATGATTTGGAATGTGGCTGTGGACAAAGGAGGAATGAGTCCAGTAGGTGGGTTAACCAGAAACTTGTTGGGCGAAGAGGTTTGGACCTTAAACGCCACTGGTGCGTTTGGGTTCACAGACCTGAGCCTCACCGTGGTTCTGCATTTGCAGTTCAATGCAAACTCTATCCGAACCTCTGCTTCGCTAACCTCCACCAACTTCTCCATCTACCAACCGAACATTATGTGTGTATGTTATAGACAGTATAAAACGTCACGTGACTGTGACCAGATAAATATTCTCAATTTAGTTACCCTATAGCTGAAGGATTAGTATCCTCTTCGTTAATAAGTCAAGTACCTACAAAAAAAAACATGAAAAATAAAATAAAATAATATTATATTTTTATAATAATAAAACATGGGGAAAAAACTTTGTATAATATTACAGTTTTATCCTTAAAAATAAATGTAAAATCAAGAAATTGTTTTTCTATTACTAATCGCTGAATCAAGTGACAAACTTTATAAAATCGTTTATGGTTTTACTAAGCTCAACTACCTCGACCACATTCACCTTTCTGACCACATTCATCCTTCTGCTTGTGTTAATTTTGAATATGACTCCTCTCCATTATAGGATAGGGCAGTCCATACTTAAGATGTAGACATATGAGATTAGGAGGAAGTAAATAGTAAGTATATTGTATTGAATAATGAGCTAAATGGTAATCCAAAAGTAAGGAAATAGAATATAGAAAAAGATACTTCCCTATGGGGATCCCCAATTTATAGTGATAGAATGGACTAAATAGCTCCTTCTAAGTATTGTTAGCGTGGTAATCCCCAATTTAGAGTCGTATTATGTGCGTAGTTGACTTATAGCTTATAGAATGCTTGATACTCGTATCGTAGACTTGTAATTGTCGCAGTGGTAGTACGATATTGACGGCGTGTCACACGGAATGTTAGGGTGATGGTCCCAGAATCGACTGTTAATCTTTCATCTCAAAATCAATTGCCAATGAGGGAAGTAGCCCAACAAGTATTTAAACAATTCTCGAGACAACGAGTTAGGCGATGTGAGACTTATTTCCCAATACCGACCCAATACATCTTGTCAACGGTGAGATTGTTCGACAAACTTTCTTGCTCGGGTATTTACGGCTCTTGGTCAATAGTGGGGATGCTCGGTGGGGGTGACCTGTTAACCGGGATGGGTCAAAGGTGACATGAATGAATCCTGAAACACACCCACGCACCTGCCACAGTCGATACACTCAAGAGAACCACCAGCATGCGGTCTGCCTCACGAACGACTCAACCTACAAAGGCCCCATAGTGGCACCCCCAAATGTTCTAATAATGGACGAGCACGTTTTATGGTTTAATTTGATTCCACAAACTTTATAGTTTAAACCAAAATTGATTACACCCCTAATTATTTCTCCTGATAGCATATTTGTGTCTGAATGTTTAATGGATTTCCGTTGTATTTAACAGGGACAGTGATTTCGTTTTTTGATGTTCAAAATAATTAATAAAATATTAAAATCATAGAACCTGATGTTCACTCCACCACAATTTGGAAGAATCTTTCTAAATTTTCTTTACTTTATATCTTAGTAATTTATTATTGGGAAAAAAATTAATTTAAATCTTAGTCATTTATTCTTTGAAAATTTAATGGTTTAGATGTACTTACCAATTTAAATTATTGAATTTTCCAATAATGAATGACTATAATGTGAGTTAGGTATTTTTCAGTTACTATTGGAGTAAGTGAATCTCTTTCTTTGAATGAATATAAGATCTTACGAAAAATATTGCGATTCAACATGATTAATTCATATTATAACATTATGATACTTTTGCATTCATTTAACAAAACACTAAAAATTGAGTGTTGGGACTTGGGAGAGTCATATTTCAAATGAATTTAGAAACATATCAACTACACCAATCGCAACCCAAAAAAACTATTACGTAACACCAAAATGACCCTGGATTATTTTTTATTTTTTACATAACAGTGTCATTGACACATATTTACTTCCTCTTTTTAGGAAGTTTACACACTCGTTTTGCCAAATATGCTTTATTTATTTAGGAAAGTACACCTAAATCAATTATATATATAGTACAATCAATTCTCACCAAATTATTATGATAATTGTATATAAATATTAACAATAGTATAGTAATATATAAATAGAATTGATTGAATTATCATTATTATTGTTCACCAAGTGATTCTACAGATATTCTCACATATCTCTATGGTCATCGAGTAATCTCTTCCATCTTTCTTTTTGATATTGTACATTTTGCAAGTTTTTATTTCACTGATTTTTTTAGGAGAAAATAATTTGGATCCTTGTGAGAGAATTGAAGAGGAAAGGCTCCATTAATTATATTTTCGTTAATTAAATTTTTTTGCCTAAAAAATTGTACATTATTTATCATTTATTTCCGTTATTTTATTAAAGAGTCAATGATCATTAAACATGAATGATGAATAATGTAATGTGACAATATATAAAACTTATACACTGTCAGTGCATTTTTTATTCACAAATACATTTTAATATTAAAAGCTTAGTTTACTTCAATTCATTTTATCCTATCCCATTTATCCTAAAAATAGTAGATTGAGTAACTCGATTATTGTTGTAGGTCGGTTTTGGTGGAGTGAATAATATATATTAATGACAAAGTAAGTATATATGGTTAATGTAAAAATTTATACTTACTCAAAACTTCGTTCACTCATTTATAAAACTCTATACTCAATATGAAATAACGCCTAATATTTTGGCAAAACCATACCTACGACCATGGCATTATTAGCTCATAATGCCCTCGAAGAAGATCTCAATAATTAGTAATATATTATTATTTATCATTTATGTATTACCTATTATTAAATAAAAATAAAATACTGACTAGTGGATGATATAAATAATAAATATTAAATTAACATGAAAATTAGCAAATGATACCGTTGGGAGTAGTGTTATTAATATTGTATCAGTTATCAAACCGGTCAGTGTAGTGTTATAATGATATAGTAGTTTCATCGATGATTTACTAATTAAATTGTATGCCGGTAAAATAAAATATACATCTATATTTATACTATTAATCAATACTTTTATACTATTAATAAAGTCAAAACCTAAAATAATTACTTCACCATTGTATAATTAATGTTTTCCTATTTTGCCATCACTATCTTATAATTTCTATCAAAAAATCATATAACTCAATGATATAATTTTCTAATTTTAATTTAGCCCTCATGGTAACCTATATAAAAAACTTTTAAATTATTTCTCTCATGTTTTCTTTAATCGTTTTTTCTCTTCCTACTCTTCACAATCAATTCTTTCATTAAGATTGAACAATTATCTCAATCGAATATATTCAACTGCAAATTATAATATATAATACAATTCATTTATTTCATGTAGAATACACGTTACAAACGATAGAAAAACGAATTAACGAGCACGACAGTGCATGTCAACACGCTGGTATATATTATATTAAAACACTAATATTGAAAAATCAATAAAAATATAATTTTTTTATTTTCAATACAAATTAATTTTAAATAAAAAATTGGTCGGGTTTGACCAGTACGGACCAATTTTGGCCAATTTTAAAATTAATAAGATTACATAATAAATATAATTATTGATATCGTATTATAATAATTTACTTGTTAAACCGTGATTTGTTACAATATTCGTGTGATACTATTCTGATTTGGGGGTGATGTATGAATGACCTATTTCCTTAATAAATGTGTTTCCACGTATAATCCTCGCTCTCTTTTCTTCTCTTTGGATCCCTCTACCGTCACTTCCCCTCAATTTCCTAAACACCTTTATTTCCCTTCACATCCATTTCAAATGTGGCCACCGTGGTTAACTTCACCGAACCGGTTCGGGACCACCTCACCACCGTCTCCACCACCATCATATTCTCATACCCGCTCCTCCACCTTCTCATGTTCTTCCTTCAAGGACATTCAAAGCCTTATTACCGATAAACCCGAACATGAACCCAGTTCCCCTAATTCATCTTCCATCTTCCGCCGCATGCGTACTTCCACTTCCGTCCTCCGCGCTTGGGCAACACGCCCCTCCCTACTCTCCTCTGATTCCGTCAAATTACCTCCCGGTCTTGACCAAGGTGTCGTTGTGTACTACACCAGCCTCCGTGTAGTTCGCCGCACATTCGACGACTGCCGTACCGTCCGAACAATTCTCCGTGGCTTCCGCGTCATAGTCGACGAGCGCGATGTATCAATTGACGATCGGTTCCGTGACGAGCTGGATGGGATCTTCGGCCGCCGGAACGTGAAACTTCCTACAGTGTTCATCGGCGGCGCGTACATTGGAGGAGCCGAAGAAGTCCAACGATTGTACAATAGCGGGGAACTGGAGCGCATGATCGAACGGTTGCCAATGACGAATCAGAACGGTTGCGATTTCTGCGGAGGGTTCAGATTCATTGTGTGCAATGAGTGTAATGGAAGTCACAAAGTGTTTAAGGAAAAGAATGGGTTCATGATCTGTTCCTCTTGCAACACCAACGGCTTGATCAGGTGCCCTCAATGTTTCTTCATGATCCCGCGATACACCAAATAGTTACCCTCTTTCGCTTTTACTTACAGCTGAAAAGTCAATAAAGACCAATAATTAAATCATTTTGTTGACAAGTCTAAGTTATTTTAGGTTATAAAATCTCCCATATTAATTAGGTTTATCTTATTATTATTTTGGTCTTATCCCTTATGAGGTGTTAGCATTAATGACATTCACATGTACGAGACATGTAAGTGTAAAGTAAATTAAATTACATAACACATTTAAGTTTTAATGAAATTACACATATCAACCCTCCATTTCTTACCTATACTGAAAAAAACCCTGATTTTTTGTACATGTATTATACTGATCATCTCTGTATGTGAAATAAGTGTAATGAAATTAAACAAAATATGATATATTGTAGAGACAAGTCAAAATAATATATGAATCAATATATTTTCATTATTTTTTGTTCATTAAATTTAAATAACATATTCATATAATTATTGATTTATGTTGTAATGAACCAAAAATAATAAAAAAATATATGAGGAGGAATTTATTGACTCAAGAGTAAGTTTCCAAATTTTAGCCATCAATTCTAGGGAAATCCAATGGTTTTAATTAGTCGATACTGTTGGATTTTCCTAAAATTGATGGCTAAGATGTGAAGTAAGTTTAAAAAACTTATTATTGAATTAAGTAGATTTCCACCCATATATTTTGTATAATTTCACATACAGATGTGATCGGTGGAATATATATGCAAAAATCAGAGATTTTTATATGGGTAAAAAATGGAGATTAATATATATAATTTCATTAAAACCGGTGTCAATATAATTAACTTTAATCATTGTGGTATCTGTTGGAGATTGGATGAGATGGGAACAAGGCTATCGTTATGTCTGTTAGGTAATACTAACTTTGTTTGTACTGAACAAATACTGTTCCCACCATCTCTCATTGTGACATGTTCTTCGAGGAAAAAATTAATGTAGGCAATTACTTGTATAAGATTTTTTTTATATCTTCATTATATTTATTATTTATTTTTAATTATTATTTATTTTTAAATAAAATTAGTTGTGATGAATGATATACTATATATGTATAAATTATTATACATAAGTTTGATTGAGAGTTTTGTTTTTGCTAAGTACAAAATAATGGTTGGAGGCTGCGGAATACCATTATATTGGACATTTTTTATAAAGACTTTGAAGGTAGGAACCATGTATATTGGACATTTATACATGGTTCTCACCCCATTTATACAAGGCACGGTTCTTTTATTGATAGCACGAAATTGTAATTGATTCTCATGTTGTTTAAGTTTTTAGTTTGTACATGACTCCTGTTTGTCATTTTTCATTTAGTTTTTTTCTAGAGAATATGGAAAATTTTGATGGTTTGAAAATTTAATATTGATATTCTAAAAAGATTAGAGAGCTTAGAAGGAGTGTAAAACCTGAGACCTTATGCAAAAAAAATCGAGATCCATCCTTGCATGTTGTATCAGAATGAAAACTTTTGGAAAAGAAAAAGGTATATTGGCTCCTCCGGTGTACTCGAGAAAATGTTTTCTTTTATTTATTGTTTTGAATTCGGTCTAGTATTGTAAACCTGGAATTGAAAATAATTTGGATTAAAATTTAGCCCGACTTTGTCTTTCGGATCTGAATGAGTTTTGCTTTAAGTCATTGTGCTTATGCTAGTATGTAAACAAAAAAAAAGGTGACCGTGTTACTTGCGAGATAGAATATAAATAAGGCTAATGCTACTTAAGTTGATATTCGTCAATGTATATGAGGAGCGGATCAATGCAGTATTAAACAAAATGTGGTCGCTTTGTGGGGCTAGCCAGGAGATCGCATGGGTTATTTCTCAGTCTTTAGTGCTTAATTGCTTCTTAGTGAGTTCCAAACTTCCAATTTTGTGTCCCTCATAGTTCGTGGTATAAGGTTCGGCGGTTAGAAGGGCTTGAGTGGGTTCGGTTTTTCACAGAGAGTGCCCCATGCTCGTCTTATTACTAGCCAGCTTTGGAGTTTGGACTCATCTTGTTGCGTCTTCTAAAACAAGTCTGTTGCTGAAATTTGGAGAGTGTTTGAAGGGTTGGATCTAACTAGCTCAAGAGGTTTTTACAATTTTAATATAGTCGAGCTTCATGTTGACTAAGAAGTTGTTATTAAGGGCCTTTGTGGTTAAGCTAGCTGTTGGAAACTCATTTGACACGAAAGCTTGTGTACTTTATGTCAAATTAGTAATAAGAGTATTTTAAAACAAGAAAAATTATTATATTAAATCGAGTCTATGTTTATGTTCAAAAGTTAGCTCAATTGATATTAAGGGTTTAACAAATCATTAGGTTTAGGGTCATATTCGAGTTCAAAAGTTAACCCAATTGAGATTTAGGATCAGGTTAACAAAAATCAGAGTGTAATCAATATCATTGTAAAATAAGGAGCAAGTCTTATGTGACTACTTCCATCCATGATTAGCCACTATTTTCCTAACTAATCACACATATGTATCGACACATTAAACAACAACATGTACATGTGCCCTAATAAATAATATATATTGAAATAAAAGGAAAATGGGTACTTGTTTGGAGGAAATGGGATTGGGGTCGAAGTTTGAAGACAGGTGAGTGACATTATCAGCAAGACACACCTTCGTCGCCGAGAGTCCATTATCACTCACTATTTTCATATCAGCTACATTTTAAAATGGCAAACACAGGTGAAGAACAAGAAGGATCAACTCAATCCCCATTTCCTCCAAACCCTAACAATGACTCTCCACACTCCACCAAACACGAAGAATCAGAAGAAGAAGAAGAAGAAGAAGAAGAAGATTATGAAGAAGATGATGATGAAGAAGATGAATTCCAACGCCTGAATCCTCCAATACCCCAATCCCGAGAGTCCAAGCTTCGCGAGCAAAGATTCAAGGTGGAAGCCTTGTCCCGGCGGTTATCATCGGAGCCGATTCCGATTCGAGTCCACGATGTCATCATCAATGGCAACACTAAAACCAAGGATTGGGTCATAGAGGCGGAGCTTAAGGTATTAGAGACCGCCACCACCATGCTGGAGCTTATGAAAGCTTCTGAAATCGCCATGGCCAGGCTTCAGAGTCTCGAGATTTTTGATTCTTGCAAGGTTAAGCTCGAGGCTGGACCACCGGAATTGCCTCACACCGCTAATGTTGTCGTTCATGTTGTGGAGATCGATAGCAAAGTTTCTGGTGAATGCGGCGCTTATATGAAACCATCGGTACATTCCCTGTTCTTCTCTTCTTTCACTTTTGGCTAGCTTTTCAGATAGCAGTTTTATGATTTATTACCATTTTCCACGCTTTTGCATACAATAGATAATTCACTCAAAACAAGAGATTTTAGACATGGAATGAAAGCTCCAAAAGACATTACATTATTATTATTTTTTTAAGAAATTATGAGTGACTAATTGGAAGGGGATTGGCATTTGAGAGGTATGATAACAACACCTAGACTATGATATGATCTGAGGCATGAACGAAATGGCATGAATGCAATTATTATTGTTGTCATTATATTAGAAAGAAAACCAACTTGGTCTCTTTAAAAAAAACATGGTAACAATTTGGTCACTGAAAATTAAAGCCTCAACTTGGTCTTGAAAATCTTATATGTCAGTCAAATTGAGCCTTTCTAGGATAAAATTTAGGGACAATTTAGTCTCAACCATAGACCATTTTCACCCACATTTGAGATTTTTAGACCAAATTCAGACTTTTCATTTTTCAGAAATGGACTAAATGTGTCTCCATTTGTTTTTTTCTTTCTATTATTATTGTTTTTTCGTTTTTGGATAAAAGAGCAAATATTGAGAAATTTGCTAGCAGTCCTTGGCATAACTGCTAGGGTGCAGCATGGACATGTTCTATTCGTCCAATGTCGGTGGGGCAACCACCCCGAACTCTACATATTTTGTAACAAAAAAATATTGGAAATTTTTGCAGTTAGGATATACAATAGTAGCTACTAAGTAAGCACACCCGAGCCTTGATCCTGGGACGGGGGAGCCACTCTTTACTGGCTAACCCTAATTTCTTTGTAACAAAAAAATACATTTGAAAATTTTTCAGTTAGGATTTAATACATATGTCAAAGTTCTTTTCCTCTTAGGTCTGTGGCATGAATAAGTGAAACTATTGTAATTATGTGATGCTTGTGTAGGTTAGTTCTTGGACTACTGAAGGTTCTCTCAAGTATAAGAACTTGTTAGGTTATGCTGATATATGGGATGCTTCTTTGGCGTATGGTGCCAACCAAGCAACAGAGATGAGCATAGGAGTGAATGCCCCTAGGACTAAAGGATTCTTAGCTCCTCTAGTGGCACGTATATTCATGCTTTCCCAAGATTGGCAAGAGTTTTCTTCTTACAAACAACAGTTACTGGGAGCATCTCTTGGCTTGATCTCGACAAAACACCATGATTTAGTATACACTCTTGGATGGCATATATTAACAGATCCATCACAAGTGTCATCCAGGTCTATAAGGAGGCAGCTTGGTCATGGTTTACTGTCATCTTTGAAGTATACATTTAAAATTGACAAGAGAAATTCATCTATCAGGCCAACAAAAGGATATGCTTTTCTTTCTACCACTCACTTCGGTGGCCTTGCACCGGATCATCAGAGCTTGCGGTTTCTGCGTCAGGTGTGATTACACCCTTTTATAGATCATCAATTTATCTGTTGCACTGCAATTTTCTGTGTCATGAAAAAATATAATACCATTTTTATGAATGATATTGTTGAAAAAATTATTGAAATAATCTTGGTGTGGCTAGAATTTGCAAATTGACCCTGATCAGAAATTTTAAAATGAACTGGCGGAATTAATAAGCTGAAAAGTGGGGTCATAACTTTAGATTTTTTTGGTTAAGTAAAGAGCCGATCTCCTTGTACAGAGAATCAGAGATCATAATTTCAGAATCTGTTCCAACAGATTCTGAATCTGTACTACCATTTGTCTTTTGCTATATATGTTGTTATCATTCTGTTTAGATTTTGTTAGCTGTAGAGATAGAGGCATACTTGTTGCTCTGCCCAAGGGTGATCTTCATTTGTTTAATGATATATTTGGTTGTTTTGACGATCTAAAAATGAAAAATCTTGCCACTAGAGCATGATTGGTTACTTCTCTAAATCTCTTCAACGGGTTCTAATTTTTATATGTAGCCAGTAACCCTAGTGAGAGTTAGCTGTTAGGATTTCAGTTTGGTTCAGAAGGCTTTCACAAATATAATGTTAAGATCTTTAGTGTTTTTACTCTTTTAAAAAAGAAGACATCCAAACATGATAAAAATGCAAAAAATACTTTTTTAATAAAATGATACATTTTCATCAGAATAAGCCCATCCAAATAAGCTCTAGGACCTAAGGGTAAGTCATGATGCAACGGTAAGGTTGCCTCTTAGTAACCAAGAGGCGACAAGTTCAAATCCTGAAAATAGTATATGTTTGCAGGGGTAAGGTTGCGCACACATCCACCCTCTCAGACCCCACTAGGTGGAAGCCTCGTGCACCATACCTCCCTTTTATCCTAATTTATTTTTTCTTCGCTCTTTTTTTAAGTATATTTTTCTTTATTAACTCTTTTAAAGTTCTAATGCAGGAGTTTGATGTCCGCTTCGCTGTTCCCTTTGGATTTTACAATACAGCGCTGAACCTTGGCATATCTGCTGGTGCTGTTTTTCCATGGGGGCATGGGTTCTTGAATAAGCCATCACCCCTTCCAGAAAGGTTTTATTTGGGTGGTGATTTCTCTCCAGTTTGTACTCTAGGAGGACCAGCAACATTATGGGGATTTAAAACTAGGGGATTGGGACATACTGAACCAAGAAGGCAAAGTAGAGATGGGGCTAATGATGAAAATGATGGTTCCTGTGGAAGGGACTTTATTGGTGGAGATCTTGCTGTTACGGCTTTTGCAGACCTTTCTTTTGATCTTCCAATTAAGTGGTTGAGAGAACATGGAATCCATGGGCATGTTTTTGCTGGTATTGGCAATACTGCTAAATTAACTGAGAATGAATACATATATTTCTCCCCTCGGAAGTTCATAGAATCCTTTCGAACATCAGTGGGATGTGGAATTGTTATTCCTACTAGACTTTTCCGCCTAGAGGTCAGCGTTTGCTTTAATTTCTTTTGTTAAAATAAGCAAGACAAACTAACCTAATATTGGTATGGTCGGGGAAGATTGTAGTGAACTATCAGAGATGAAGACAGAATCTAGAGGACTAATCTTATTTGTTTTACTTTTAATTGCACAAGACAAGTATGACGGAAAAGAAAGAAAAATATAGAACCTTTATAGCTAGAAACCTTCTTGCTTGTGTAATTTTCCTTTCTTTTTTTTTACCTAACTTATTTAGCTCTGAACTGAGCACTTTCTTAATATTTTCTGCATGAAAATCTGATCCAATGTCTGCATTTGTTGTAAAGCTGCCTGATGTGCAAATTTGTGTTTGAATTTAGTAAATATAATTTATGGAAACAGCCTGTTGAATGGATACATAGCCATTGTTCTCAGAAAAATGTTATTCTCATTTCTGCTGCAACCCTCCCTTAACCACCCCAAATTATCTTTTTCTTGTTTTGTTTCAAAACGTGTTATGGTTGCTTCACGAAGTTATTCCTTGTTTCAGGGTAACTACTACTCCTTGCTCAGGAAGGATAAACATGATATTGGGAAGAGTGGATTTAGGTTCAGCTTCTCAGGTCCTTCGTAGAGGCTAAGTTCTTTGTTGAGTTTCTTTTTCTTTTCTCTTACTGCTACTTTAGATGGCCTTGATTGGCACCGAGAATTCACTGTCTTAACCCACCAGCTTAGATTGCAAATATCTATCCTCTCCTCCTATATTTGTGGAGAACTCGAGATCATCCCAGTTGAGATTTCTTTGTATTTGTTTTACATGATTTTATTTTTGCTGAACAGCAAAATATACAGAAATAAGAGATATTCTTGTAGAAATGACAATGTTACAAGTTGTTAGAAGTATGTTATCATTCTTATGTTATTTAACTATTTTGATGTAGAAAATTGTATAAATTTCAGTCCTTTTATCGTGTTAAGTTCAGTATCTGCATGCACAAGGATCCTTATGTTCTGAAAAAACTGGCATGAAGAACGAACAGCATATAGTAATGTTAAGTAAACACCAAGGCTAGTGTAGTTAGTAAAGGCAGATAGTAATCTTGTATTACAGCCAAATCGATCCACATAACACCATAAGGTCTCAAAGAGATGATTCATTTCTTATAAATTTATAGCACAAATTTCTTAATATATTTGTGTGAAATAAACTTAAGAGACTAAATAAATATAAATTGTAATTTAAAGACCCATCAAATCTCAGTCAAAGAATAATTTACTGAAATGACATAAGTTTCTCAAATTATTCAAATAAAATAAAATAATTGTAAAAATAAGTAAAATAAATTAGCCAATATTCCAAACCAAAAATTTAATAGCCTAACTAGTAATGTATGGAATCAAATATTGTCGACCACTCTCTGCAAGAATAGAGTATCCTCTTTGAGTAAGGTGCACTGCATCCCAGAAAAGGTACTTAGATGGATCCAGGCAAATTGGGTCGAACACATTGCACACAGGACCCATTTCCAATAGCCCTGTCCCACAGCATCCTTCAAGTGTTTCCACAAAACCTTCACAAATTTATGGCCAAAATAAAATTAAGAGATACATTTGCATGAAAAATATATTGTTTTACGTCTAAAATTGAAAAGAAGAATGCTAATAATATTGATGAAATAACAGAAAAAATCAATAGATATATTTGCATGAAAAAGTCCTTCATGCAAGATGCATTTAAAAAGAGAATAAAGTATATCTTGATACAAGGAAATAAATTATCTCCTTCAACCACTAAAATTGTGACATGTATATCATTTAATCATTTTCTACAAAAATATTTTTAAAACTAAACGAAACAATATACATGTCATACTTTACTGGTTGAATGAGGTGAATTATCTCCGATGAGATCCTTTATTATAAAGTGAATGGTTACCATATTTGGGTGGATATTGAACCATATCCATGATGGGTGTGTAGATATCGAAATAGGCAAGTTTAACAGGAGTGAGCATAGATTGCAGTGAATGAATATGAGAGTGAAGCTTATAATTGTTGGCTTCAGAATCCGTGTTCTGTTGGACATTACACTGACGATGGAGCCAATGAAAACTTGGTAAGATACTACTCATTGTCACTTGTATTGGTAAACACCCAATAGGAGGAAGACCTGCCACTACAATGCGACGAGCTCCTGCTCCATACAGTCTCTGCACATTAACCACCAATCAAATCATGTGTCATGTTAATTTCTTCTTCAAATTTTACATGTGATCAAACTTTAATATTTGTTCGTTCCTTAACGGCGCATTACTCAGTATTCGTTGTTATAACATGTGGTATTCAACAGCGAGTTTATAAAGCGCAGTTAATGACTACCGTCTACGACTTCGGTCAAACAGACGGTGGCGGAACTCACTCTATTATAGCCAAAAAATGCGCTTTTGCTCAACGTATCTGGCGTAGTTTGTTAAGTTGGATCTCATGCATGCTTGACAAAGTATTAACATGTTATTAATATAACACTGCAACCTAATTAAAATTTTGTTTTTTCAAGTGAAATGCTAAAAGGGTGTTAGAATATAAAAATAAATAGTTGAAGTTTTAAATGCTGCAATTTTCAATAGCAACGAATTTCTATGGAACATAACCAATGTTCTTAGTATATAGAAAGTATAAAGTATGAATAAGATATAATACAAACCTGAATGAAAGAGTGAAGATTTTGGAGCAAAAAATCTTGGTAAACTGAAATAGAACCATATCGAATCATATTGTCAGGTAACAAATATGCATTATAGAGCATATCATTAGTTCCAATGCTGACGACAAACAAAGCATTCTCAATTATATTATTAGCTTTTTCAACTCCAACAACTCTTCTTATCCTTTGCAAACTCTCTTCAAACAACTCAAATTGTGTAGACAAATCCATGACTCTAGCCAATGCCACTGTATTCATATCAATTCCTGAACCACCGGAACCAAAACTAACCCCAGTGAGTAAATCATGGTTTGTTAAATGTGTGTCTAGGTAAGCAGGTAAAAGATCCTTAATGCCTAGAATGATTGCAAGATAATCAGTTGCTATCTTTCCATTAGAGAATCTTCCTGTTGGAAAGTGAGATGGGAAATCACGACCATAGGGTAAGTGGTCTCCACGGAATAGAGTACTGAAGCGGTTGTTGTTGCCGGAATCAATGGTGGAGTCACCGAATGCAAAGATGGCGGATACGTTGGAAGAGGAAGATGTTGAGATTGGGAAGGAGAGGAAGAAGAGAATAGTGAGGAGAAGAATGAAGGAGTTTGGTTTCATGGTTATGGAAACCATGGATATATATGGTGAAGTAGGGTTGTGAAATATGTATAACTAATTATACTTGTTCATCAGCATACTTATAGTTTGAGAGCAATGTGAAAATTATACTGAAAAATCCTCTGTCCCAGAATTTTCATGTTCTTGTGTTCCAGTCAATCAAATTTGACAAAATAATATTAAAATATTAATTTTTGATTTTGTTAATTTTCTTTTTAATTGAATTAAACATTCTGATTGGCTTGGTACACAAAGAGAGACATGAATATCTCATCCTAGTTATAGATAAATATAAACGAGTAAGACTCCTCTCCATTAATGGAGATACAAGTACCAAAAAAATCAAAGAAAGTGTAAGATGTAATGTTATTTTTTGCCCTTTTTATTTAAAAGATGATTACATCTTTGCCCTTATAATACACATAAAAAACTCAATTGTCTCTCCATTAATGGAGAAGAATCCTACTCAATATAAACTATTTATAAGTGATTGGGTTTATCATGAATGGGGATCAACTGTCCATAATCTTGTGTCATCCAATTAGTATTTGACACGTATAAAATGATATATTTAAGTTTTCTCTCACCTCAACATATTCTCCTTTCTCTCTCCCACACACAACACTAACTTCTCTTTAGCTTTGCATCCAATAAACCAGCACTAACAATGGTCATAGCCATGATAACATGAGCGAGTCACTTCTCCTCTGTGATAAAACGATACTTTTATAATTTGAAAGTTTTATCCACGTTATTTTTCTAGAACAAATTGAAAGTTCAATTGTGAATTGATTCAAATATTTTATCTCAAGTTGTGCTAAGTTTGATTATCCAGCAGGAGGAATTGTATGCCAAGTTTTGCACAAACATTTCATTGTATGTATTACTTTTTTGTGTTGTGTGGATAGAAAGGGAGATGTAATTGAGGTGAGAGAAAACTTGTAAAATATATGTATATAAAATAAAATATTTTATTTTCCACATGTCAATGATGGGAGAGAAATAGGGATCGGATTATGGGACACTTGATTCCCAATAGTTTATCATGCACTGGTTTCTTTCATGAACATTAAATCCATCTCTTATATTTTTAACAAAAGAAATAGAGTCAAAGATTAGTTATTTTGATTATGCACGAGATGGTACGGATGAAAAGAATAAATAACCCATCTTCGATTATATGAAAAGAATAAAATAATGTATATCTTCAATAATCATTTAAAAGTTTAAATTTAAAAATAATATAAAAGAGATAAAATTGTTTCAAATTTTAATACGAAATCACTTCAAAAAAATTGGTCATTATTTATCTATATTTACATAATAAATATAAATATGGGATAAAACTATAAAATTTATCTAACTCTGTGTTCTTTTTATACATATTTAACTATTTATTAAAATGCTTAAAACATACTTTATTTACATCACGTTGGCTAAAATGTTAAGAGTTCAATTACTAAAACTCATAAATCATTCATTAATAAATAAAATATTAATTTATGAGATTTTCCACTTTCTTGTGTGTAGCAGAGTTTGGAGATGAATTTAGTTAGATGGTACATCAATTTCCTCAACAAAAAAAACAAGGATAACAAGGGTAAAAATAATAGCAAGAAAATCAAAGTTTGTTCCAAGAAATCTTAGTTAACATTTCCATATGGTTTTTCAAAATCTACTTTAAAGGCCATAATACCATCTTAAACTTAAGTAGGGATCTGATATTTTTATACTTGCATTGAGGATGAAAATGTTATTACATATGTAAATTAGGGATAAGCGTAGGCCGGATTGGGCGATGTTAAGACTTGTCCTTACCCAACCCTAAATGTTGGTCGGATAATTTTTTGAACCCAGACCCGAAATTAATTTGACCCTAAATATTCACAGGGTCAGCCTTTAACCTCGGACCTAACCCTAGACCCTATTAAATATAATATATACTCATCTTAGATAATGTCTTCTAAATATTATTTATTATTGTGAATATGTAATTTGACATATATATTATTAAATATGTATATATGATGAAAAATTAGATAATCAATGATATTTGTGACAAAAAATGTATCATTACTCTTTACAGATTGAATAGAGACACATACAAACATCAAGAGTGAGTGATCATGGTACAGGTCAGTACGAGTCATGTTTGGTCCCATAACAGGTGAGCGGGTATGATCGGGTCCTGCTCACCCCTAGTGTAAATAGAAGGATGTGATTATCTTTTCATTTTATGTTTTACCTTGTTTTACATATCATTTGTCTCTCCATTAATGGAGATAGAAAGGATAACGTTATCAATAATACCTTTACCATGAGTAAAATTATTCTGCATAGGACGGATAAGAAAATCCAAAACGGGTAAGTCTACAAATTGTGAATATAAAGTTCTTTTAAAGTTATATGTATTTAATCTCAAACGTTAGGGAAAACCTCACTATATTGGTTACTTTGCATATAATGTTATTTGCTGGATAATGTATTGTCGAATATATTAATTTGATGAACCCAAACTCTGTTTATTTTTTTTATCCCTTGTTGCCAGGTGGTATTACTTATCTTAAATTTTCTATTTAATTTTTGAAGAATGATCATATCGATAGAGTTCTTGTTTTATTGTCTTGCCTTTAATGGTAAAAAATATCATTTTATTATTATAAATAAAATGAAAAAAATGGAATATTATATTTTGTGTAGTATTTATCTCTTATAGGTTTAGGAGGAACCTTACATTCGTTATACTCGCACTTAACATAGAAGATTATAAAAAATATAGAAGTTCAGTAAAATCTATAAATGAATTAAGATATTTTTTATTTTATTTTTTCAAAATGAGTTAAATAAAGTATTTATCTAAAATTCAGTGTATAAAGTACTATAAATAATTATTGTCCTTGACTAATTGATAAAAACATAATGTATAGAAGGAAATTAAAAAATACTTCTAAAAGGGTTACCAAGAATTGAAGTTAGAGAATTTAAATTATTATCTTTTCAATCTAACTATTCATTACACATTATGCCATGTTATTGTATTCTTACCAGTTAAGTGTGTCTACTTATACTTTTCTATCTCTAATATGTATATTATTAATAATAAATTTTAATATATAATAATATTAATTAAAAACAGGGTATGATGGGTTGCTTCGATTTAATTTTTAAAGGGAAATTAGGAATTACATCAAATGTTTTGATTATGTTGTTAGATAAATTTGTAATTCAGTTTAATTTTATAATCAATTATCATTATGACTAATCGATTATCCAATTAGTTAGGTAGTCATTTCAGTTTGTTGGTTAATTGATTAAAGGAATTGTTAATCAATTGATCTTAATTTGTTTTGGAATTTTAGTCACATATTTCTTTGTAAGCATAAAATATCATCTTCTTCCGTTTTTCTAATCATTCAATTCAGTACAATATACACATTCTATTCAACATTAGTTTAATTTATATTGGTTCATGGTACAAAAACGAAATGAACGGATGATTTGGTTTGACTTGATACATTAATTTACTTACATTTACTAAAAATAAAAAACTTAAAAAATCATAATGATTGTTTTTTAAAGTTCTAGACATGTTTCATAAATTCAAAAGTTCAATATGAATATTCAACTCACTTAATTGACAAGATAATAATAAGCCAAACAATCTATTAAAATATTTTTCTGGGTGAGTATTAAATCATAAGGTTAAAACTCCATCAAGCAACATATATCCAATAATAAGTTCTTTACTTCACAATAATATGTTAAATACTCATGGTAGACTATATGGTAGGTTCAATCTTTGCGGTTACAAAAATATCAAAATGTGAAATGACCATTATACAGTAATTTCACAAATTTAAAATATAACTAAAGTGTGAAAACAATTTATCCTTTGATGGATCAAATGTAAATGACTTACACCCTAATAATCATCATATAAATTAAGAGAATAAAACATATTATCGTTCCAAGAAATAAGTTATCTTCTCTAATAAGTAAAATTATGACATGTATACTATTTAATCATTTTAAAAGAAATTATTTATAAAAACTAAAAAAAAATATAACACATGTCATAATTTTAATGTTTTGATAATATAATTTATCTCCTTCAAACTCATTATTAAACCCTCTATGTCATATGTTGTGTGCCACACATATATTAATATATAAATTTTATGTTCTTGATGTTCAATATGGTAGATGATGTGATAAGTATCAAAATTTCACATGTGTTAAAAATATAAATTAATAACTATTTATAATAACTTTAACAATGACCTAATTTTTTAATGACTCCATCAAAATTTATTTTACAGTTATTTTCATATTTAAAAATGTTTTTGGTTAACAATTTGTAAATCTAAAAAGATGATTATTTAAATTTTGTTAGACACGTTCTTTTAATGGGACTTTATCAAGTATAATCTAGTTCGAGTGGGGAAGTACTTCAATGATGATTAGGAATGACAACTATAAAATGAACATGAGTAATATTTTCATGCGCGTGTACATATTTACGAGTATTCGTATGAGATTCCGTGTAAGTTTTTAATCGAAAATTGGTTGCAATTAACACTTTGTATTTATATTATTAAATTAATTTTATAACTTTTAACAATTTAATAGTAAATAATAAATAAATAACTTTTTTAAATTATGAGTAATATTTAAAAATAGTACTATAATTAATTGACAAATTTATGATTACCTTTTCTAAAAATACATAAATTAAAAAACAAAAAAGAATAAAAAGGGAATAAGTTACTGTATCTGCCCCGAATAAATTCACATGAATTAAATTATTCACCTAGCTATATTAATTATAAAAATCACCTAGTTTTACTCCAATATTTTACTCTATTCAAATCCAAAAAACGTAGAGAGATTTTATTATAATTATTATTTATTTATAATTATACATTTATATATAGTTAAATATTTATATATCATATTTGGGTACTAATAAAGCTAGTAACTCTTTTAGCGTTCCATTAATGTCATAATCTTCTTTCAATGTCATTTCTATCACATTTGGCTTTTCTCGTAAATATAATTTTGTAATTTTTTTTAATATTTTATAGTTTACTAAATACTTCTTACTTCATATGTGGCTACGAATAAAGCTAGTAACTCTCACAATGTTCCATTAACATCAGATTCTCCTTCATCATTCCTTTTTTTTTTTAAATTTGGGAATCTCTATTATTGGAGAAACTCAATAACCAGAAAGGTAATTTTATAATTTTTGATATTTCCTAATTAAAAATAAAGATAAACATATATATATCATTAAATATTTATTTGTGTCATGCTATATATTATATTAAGAAAAATGATATATCATTCTAATTATTTTTTTATCCACAAGAAAGTGACATATATCACCTATAAACTAATCACTAATAAATAAAGTATTACTTTGTTATACATGTTACTTTTTTGTGAGAATAAAAATTAGTAAAATAATTTAGTACGAGAATATAGCATTACTATTATATTAATTCAGTTCTCTCAATTATTATTCGAGTAACACATACACCTCCCTATTAATAATCAAAACGTAGTCGTTTCTTCTCCAATTCGCAACCGCTTCAACACTTCACTGTACTAAGTTGATGCTAAAAGATGTCGTTCTTTGATTCTAGCCCATCGGATTGGCACTACGACGGAGGAGTGTTCGACAACGATGTATCAGAATTCCATGGCCGCAATTTTTCATTCTTCTTCTTCTTCTTCTCCATCTTCATTATTGTCCTCATCGCCACCGCTCTCTTCCTCTACTCCCGCCAGCTTTTATTCTTTTGGGCTTTCTCTTCATTCCAGACACCTCACGCGCCGCTCAATTCACCGTCGTCGCAAGGACTCCATCCTGAAATGATAAAGAGACTACCGATTGTATTGCATAAGGCGCCGTTGGATCAGGATAGCGCGCGTGAGTGCTGCATATGCTTGAGCGCGTTTAGAAATGGGGAGAAATTGAAGGTGTTACCGGGATGTAACCATAGCTTTCATTGCGAGTGTGTTGATAATTGGCTTCAGAATCATACTAATTGTCCTCTTTGTAGAGCTTCTCTTAAACTTCATGATCCTTCGTTTCCAACAATTCTCATTCAAGAACCACCTGTTAGACATTATTAACCAGATGAGTTTTGATTCTTCATCAATATCAATGTTTATTTACTTGTTTTTTCAGAACAAAATTATAATTTGTTTCGAGTCATTTGAATCCATGTTAGTTAGTGCTTTTATTTGGTTTCAGTTTGCAACATATAAGAATGAATTGGGAGTTTTATTACATTCACTTTGCATACAAATTTTATGAATGAATTTTATTTACATTTTGTATGTATAAAAATATACGCCTGAAAATGATATATCTTCTTATTTCTCTTATCAACAAAGAAAAATATATTTATTTATGAATTTATAATTTCTTGAATTTAATAAGTGAATATATTATTATATTTCATGAATGCAGATTTCGAATCAGTGTTCCAACCATTTAAAAGACAACAAAATTTTGTTTGTAAGTTGTTGTGAATAAGACATTACTCGTTTTATTTTTACGAGAGAATTCTCGTGATTCAACAACTTGTAGAAAAAATCTGGTAAACCATTTTTATTAGATATGAAATAAAATTTTGGGCATTCTGCAAAATTATATTTGACACCACGTTAATTTCAATTTTATGTTTATATCCTCTAGAAAAAAGTCAATGTAATTATGACATTAGCTAAAACGCAGTGATGACTTTTGAAATTGGAAAAAGTGTTATTTAAGCCAAATTTAATTAAATTAAACATAGGGAAGATCAATATAGTTTTCTTTTAGATTTTCAGTTGATTGCTTTATAATGAGGTGTATACCAACAAGTCATTAGCCTATTAGTTTAAGATTATGTTAGATTCTTATAAATATCAAAATGTCAATAGTTTAATTTCTGATAACAACATTTGTTGGTAAAATTAGTGTTGTGATAACCGGACCGGTCCGACCGGTTCGATCGCTGAACGGACGGTCCGACCAGTTCGATCGCTGACCGGACTTGAAAGCGGCTCCGTTTTGTAGTCTTAACCGAATGAGTAGTTGGACCGCTTTGAACCAAAGAAATTCCGGTTCGACCGTGCTAAACCCGGTTAAACCGGAATAACCCATGAAGAAAACCGGACGACTCACTTAAAATTTAAAAAAAAAATGGAACATTACTCTAATGTTTTGTTTATTTCGGTCCAAAAATAATAGAGAGATGTTACTTCAATATATAGTTATATAAAATTATTAATTATATAAAATTTACATCTATATAATTATAGATAAAAATTATTAATTATATTTAAAATCATCCGGTCCAACCGAACGGCTTAACTGATTAAACCGGTTAGACCTAATACAGAAGTTCTTCCAGCTTGACGTCCGGCTCGGTTTCACAACATTGGGTAAATTAACCACACAATCTAAAAGAAATTAGTTTCTTACAAATAAGATAAAATAATATTATTAGAAATATAAGAAAGATTAATTGTATTAAGTGCATTTTTGTTTCCATCGGGAACAACTGTATTATGCGCATGTTTGTTTCCATGGGAAACTACTTCAAACATAAGTCACTATGAGTGACTTTCACTTTAACCTAAATTTTCTGATTCCAAACACATGTTAAATGCTTTGAAAAAATTATTTTGGCTTCTAAGAAGAGAAAAAGAATGAGATGAGAGAAGTTAAAGAGAAATTGAGCTTTTTTTCTTATTTGGTTTATGGGGAGTTTAAAGAGAGGAAAAGAAAAAGGAGTGAGACCCATGAAATTTGTTTATCCTCCCAAGTGAGGAAAAAATGAGAGGAGAATAAATACCAAAATTTGTTATCTCAAACTGTGTCCCAAACAATGTTTCAAATCAATAATATTGAAAATAAAAAAATAAAAAAATTAATGAGTATTATAATTTTTGTAATTGACATAAATGTTTTCATTGATCCGGTACATAATTTTAAACATAATTTTGGACGATAAATCCTAGTTCGAGGGAAGAAGATTTCTAATTTATTAAATAAAAGTTTGATAAAAATTACTATTTGTTCTTTAAATAATAATCAACCTAAATATTAGATAATCTTTGGAAATGCCAGCTTCAAAATTTGGACACTTAATAAGTTTCATATTCCTTCTCACGTGACAATGGTCCATGATAATTGACATTTGTTTAGTGGTTGACGTTGATTGAGTTTTGAACCGAGATTCGGAAATGTCATATCAATAACTTCTAGTAACATCATTTAGAAGTCCTAAAAATGTTGCTGTTTTGACTTATATGAGTCACTTTGGTCTATCACGTTGTCCTACACTCCTACCTATTATGTCATACAAATGTATATTAAGTAGGAAATAATACATATGCACTAATTTCTAATTATTTGAAATTATAGATTTTCAAATTCAAATAATACATATAAATGAATAATAATTATATAAAAATGTATTGATAGTATGTAAATATTAATTTTTATTATCTATTAACATGATTTAAAATAAATGATATATACACCTAAGTTTGATATTAGCATTATCATATTGTCAATTTTAAAAAACAATCGATGTTTATACGAATTTTTAAGTATAAATTAATATATGCAATTTCATTAGGTCATTATCTAAGACTTTCTATCAATTTTAATAAAATATAAAATATTAAAAATTATATATTGTCAAAATCATAATCTGTGAGTATATATTTAAAAGAGCTATCTGCATCAAGATTTTGTATTTTAGCTTATTATATATGTTGTTAGTTACAAATAATAAAAATAATAATTTAAAACAATTACAATCAATAATTACATAAATTGGTTATATATAAATAAATAAAAGGTGACACACTTATTCAAGGAGTAAGTTAAACAATTATATTTCATATCTCGGTCATTGATTCTATAAAAATGTATTGGCTTATATCTATTAATTAATTCAAATCACGTGAACCATTGGATTTCATAAAATGTATGGTTAAAATGTAATATAGGTTTTTTTAACTAACTTACTCATTAAGCAAGTGGATCTCATATATATATATATATATATATAATGATGAAAAAATATTATATTCGTAACTTTTTACTATAATAAGATTCATAAATTAATATTAATTAAGAGTCATAAAGTGGTTGAATGGTTATGATGAATAACCTAAGGACTTGATTGATAAAGAAGTTGATGGTTGAAATCTCATCCACCATGAGATTGTATTAAACATTAGGGATGACAATATGGGGTTGGCCCGACGGGCCAGTCCGTTTTGATCGGCATATTTTGGTGGGTCGGACTGGAGATTTTAGCCCAAAAGCATATATTCAACCCGGTTTGGAAGCTCGTTTTTTAGATGGGTCACGGCGGGCCGGACCGGGCTAGCCTGACGGACCAACATTAATATTGTTTTACTGTTTTAAGGTTATATGTAATTCCAATAACGTAATCAATTTAATATTGTTTTCCAACCGTGCATTTTACACATACCGTGTGCAACCAATTTATTATTCATATATAACACATTTATGAGTAAATTACTTATCAATGTAATTTGTATCATATACAATACAAAACATTTACATATTAGTGTTTAATTTATATCATATATCATATTTTGTTTAACATAATTACATTTATCATGTTTTTGTTTAAAAAATTACATCTATCATACATAGTTTATCAATGTAATGTATGTTTATAAATTAAGGGTTTTTTTGTAAGTGTAGAAAATGGAAGGATAATTTGTGTAATTTCACTAAAAAATGGGTCAGCCTGTTGGCCTGCTAGCCCTACCAAATATGGGTCGGACTGACATTTTGAACCCTTTTCACAATAAGGGTCGGACCAAACCAACCCATATTTTGGTGGGCCAAAGGCGGGCCGGACCGTTTTGTCACCTCTAATAAACACATGCAAGATGGCAATAATAAATATTCAATATTCACTAAATAAAAGACTAAATAATAAATAATTGTCATTTCCATATTAATTCTTAAAAATAAATCCTAATTTGTAACTTTTAAATAATATTATGGCGATAAATTAAATTCTATTGAAAATGCAAATAATATTATAGCAATAAATTCAATTATGTTGCAATGTATCAAATATTAATTTATTCTTTATACATTGTTATATGATAATAGCAATGTTGTTGTGACCGGACCGGACCGGCCGATCTAACCAGTCCAACCGTCACCCGCTTGAGTAAACGGTCCTGTACATGTAGAAAACCGGAATTGGTTTCCAGCCGTTTTGGGCCGTGAAAAATCCGGTCCAACCGGGTTAGACCGGGTAAAATCGGAATAACCCGGTTGGTTAAACCGACCGGGTTGGTAAAAAAAAAAAACAAAAGTAATGGCGAGTCACTATCATCTTCACGGTTTATGAAGGGAAAATAGAAAGGAAAACAATGGTGAATAAGGTTAGGCATACCTTTCTTAGCATAAACCGAGGTGGAAGGAAACCGAATGGAGAAGAGAAGCCACAACAGGGAGGATGATCTTACCCTTCTCAGTCACCGCAAACCGTTTCCGCCACCGTCGGGAGAAAACCGGGGAGAAACCGTGATTCGCTCCTCGGCACCACCTTCGTTTCTCTCTTCTTCTCACGTTTCTCTCTAAACCTCTCAATCCCAAATGAATGAAAACCAAAGAAACCCCCTCCCAACCTGATTCATCTTTGTGGGCTTTCGGCCCACATATCCTTTTTGTTGTTTTGTATTATTTATCATCTTTTATTTTATAATTAGGATAACAACATTTTAAGTTAGTGTTAAATTCTATACCTCTTTTAATTAATTATATAATATATGTATATATATAATTATATATGATATTATATTGTCGTCCGGGTTAGAACCTATACAAGACCTCCTCCAGTTTGACGTCTGATTCGGGTTTCACAACATTGGATAATAGTATTTCTTTATATGTCAGAAGTCAGAACCGCAACTTTTAGGTCAAAGTTTGCAAAACTAGTTTTATTTTTTAATTATTTTCTTATTACACCCAACAATACATCTCGAAATAAGAAATCCTAAAGAATTTGGGTTAACCTATATAACTAAAAAATTATGTTTTATGCAATGTTGTTGTGACCGGACCGGACCGGCCGGTCCAACCAGTCCAACCGTCACCCGCTTGAGTAAACGGTCCTGTACATGTAGAAAACGGAATTGGTTTCCAGCCGTTTTGGGCCGTGGAAAATCCGGTCCAACCGGGTTAGACCGGGTAAAACCGGAATAACCCGGTTGGTTAAACTGGCCGGGTTGGTAAAATTAAATAATAAAAAATGTAAAAAAATGCACATATCTGATGCTTTTAATATGCTGTAATCGATTACGAGTATATTGTAATCGATTACATCATGTAAAATGCACATGTCTGATTAGTTTATCAGCATGTAATCGATTACCAGGATTGTGTAATCGATTACACTGTTTAAAAATGCAAATGATCTTAGTTTCATGCATGAGTTTTTCAAAGATCAGTATTATACATATTTTCTAATTATTATACATATTAATCTAACGTATATTCTAATTTGTAGGTATGGTTGAAGGACAAAATATTACTATTGATGGAGGGCTTAATTTAGATTCTTTTCCTCAAGAAGATGTAGATAGTTACACTCAAAGTACATCTTTAACCAACAATGTAAACTTAGGATCTAACCAAGACAATGATACATGGATGAATTAGAATGTTTACTCTCTAAATGAGATGTGTTTTTATTTATTGCTCTAATTATGTAAGACTTAAACTTTGATGCACTTTTATTTTGATTTATGTGTAAGCTTTGTGCAAAGTTATTCACTTATTTTAATTAATTATATAATATATGTATATATATAATTATATATGATATTATATTGTCGTCCGGTCCGACCGGACGGCTTAACCGGTTAAACCAGTTAGAACCTATACAAGACCTCCTCCGGTTTGACGTCCGGCTCGGGCTTCACAACATTAGTTTTATGTATGTCAATTTATACTACAAATCCGCTATAAGCACGTTACAGGTTGATGTAGGCTGGCCATGTTAGCATTAAAAAAATTATTTGAGTTTTAATTGTTTTTAGACTCTTTATATACGTGTGTGGAATTTAATATTAATGAGTAATTTTTGTAACACATTTACTTTGTTTTATGTTTTATAAAAAGCGTATTAGGAAAGTGTATTGCTATATATAAGCAATATCACAAATCTAGTTTTGTAAGTTTATAAAGTTGTCCACACAAATTATAAGTCAAAATGGTAATTTTAACATCCTTGCATGAGGATGAGTGGATGACAACCATGATGCACTCCTAAGACTGACCAATAGATACTCGTCTGAATCCAACTTAAATTTATTAGGGAAAATACAATGTGATTATACTCGAGTTTTATCCGAATTCAACTTTCAGGTTCGGGTTTGGTGTTTTGAAACCTTACTCCACACACATACACATATATATATATTATAAAATTTGTATATAAATACATGTTTCACGCAGATTTTTGTCGGGTTCAGGTTATCCGAAAATTGACAGATTTATGGATGATAACAATGTTTTCAACCCCACTTAACTCAAGTTTGAGTTTTGGATTTCAAGTTCGGAGTTGGGTAAGTAAAAACCTAACTCCAATCCACCCCATTATCATTCCTTGATTACTTCAGCTGGTGAAGACTTGTAAGAAAAATAAAATTCGTGAGCACCCAAGGAGTTGTTTGCACTTTGTTACAATCAAAGTTAAGATATATGTTATGCATCAATCAAAGTTAAGCCACTTGCTACCTATGATATAAATGTTAATAGCCAACCTTATCGTTCCATGAAAGGAAAATTGGATAGTTAGAATTAGATTGGATAAGCCCAACCCAAACCCAATTTTAAACTGGCAAGACTTTGAAAGCTTGATGTTACAAAAAGACATATAACTCATGCCCTATGAATTTTTGAGTTTTGGTGTTAGTTTAACAAGTATAAACTATAAGAAAGGATCACATAGTTAAGTTTTAGTTATGATTTTTTAATTAATTAATTGAATTCACATGGGGTATAAGCTTTTAGGAAAACCTTCACTATGAGAAAACATGAAAAATAGTTTTTCCTCGTTTTTGAAAGGCATTATGTGTTTAAATTGGTTTGATAATACGACGAAATATTTTTCTTCTTCTTTATAATATGGGTATAAGTTGAGTGATTCATTAGCTATATCTCTATCTAAGTTTCTTTATTGTATGATTTGATTTTTCCATTCATAATAAGTAGTATTAGAGTTAGTACTTCAAACACGATTAATATTATGGAATAAGGTTATATGTGTATCTATGATAAGGGTCATTTATGAGCTAGCATCAAAAGTCTACATAGCAATATGGAGAATGTGTTATGTTAGAGATGTGGATATCAACAATACAATCATTTGAAAAATCTTTTAAGAGGTGCAAGCACAAACAAGTCCACCTTTAGTTGACGTCATCAAATACTTGAAAATGTTTAAGATTAAAGAGGAGTAATCACATATTGAAGAGTCACATTTAAGAGAAGATAGTTGACAAATTCAATTGATGGTAAGATATGGAATGAAGAGGAGTAATCACATATTGAAGAGTCACATTTAAGAGAAGATAGTTGACAAATTCAATTGATGGTAAGATATGGAATGAAGAACTTATTTAGAATCTGGAACAATATATGGTATTAAACCCACCTTTCTTCATTTTACCTTTTGTTACATATCTCTCTTTGCTTTAGTATCTAATCCATCCAATATAATGATTTCATGGATTTTTTTTCTCCATGTGGTGATCCACTCCAATTTCTTTATTCCATGAATGGTATGTTCTCCTAATTTTATACAATCATCAATTTTTTAATCCAATTATATAATATATATGATTGTTTAATAGTGGAGAAATTGATAGTATTTAAATTTTAAACACGTTAAATACAACTATATCTTGAGTTCTATTGTCTCATGACTTGCAATTCTTTTTTGAAGTTTTCTTATCAAATACTCCATTTTGTGTTTTGTTTTGAATAATATCACCAGGCTTCAAATTGCAAGCTAATGGGCCAGTGTTCTGGGTTAAAGCCCAACAGATACACATGTTATTTGCTAGGGTTACTCTGCATATAAATATCTACAACTTCCCTTCATTACAACCTTGTTTCTCAGCAGCCATTTTCATCTATTAGCTTTTTGACATTTGAGGTGAAAAAGGATACTGGTCTTGATTCTTGAACACCATGAGAGCGAAGGTGTGATACATTGCGTCATTATTTTACCTATTTCATTTAATATTATTGAATTTGAGTTCTTATTGTTACTGTGATTTGTTATGTGTAGTGGAAGAAGAAGCGTATGAGGAGGCTTAAGAGGAAGCGCCGAAAGATGAGACAGAGATCCAAGTAGTTTTTACATTTTTGTTTATGTTTTCAATCTAGACATTCAGAAATTTGTAGTACTTTATCGGTTTCATCTAGTTTATGATTTTCTGTTGATCTTATTTTAGATGAAAACAATGTCATACATTTGCGAATCAATGCTCTTCTATTTGACATTTATGGTTTTTTTTCGTTAACTCTTTCTCCTTAATGTTGTTGTGGTAATTCTTGGGTTGATTTGAATTATGTATTCTACACGTTCCACGGTAATATTGATAATCTGAATTTCTTAGATCTATAGACTTAATCCACATTCATTTGTTCTGTCTGATTCACTATCTTATTCATTATTATTAACTCTTAAATAAAAAGGAATACAAATGAATATATTATACTATTGTATTGTTTTATGCTCAATTAAACATGGACGGATTAAGTTTGAAAGTTTCCCAAGTGTAATGTGAAGACTATATTTGTTTGTAATAAAAGTTGTATTCTATGTTAGTACTAGGGTACTCAATCCAAAGAAAGAGTTAACATTAAGGCTTTTTTGTTCTATAATTAAAGGCGTTTTGTTCCTCCGTCCTATTTCCTCAACCTTGAACATGAAATCCTGTACTTGAACCGGAATGTCAGTTAAAAAATACTACTGTATATGTCCCTCGAGTTTTGGGTAAATCCAAACCTTATCAAATCGAAGTCTCGAGGGGCGTGTTTATGGATGTTATTACTAGGGATGATAATGAGGCAACTTGGGATTGAGTTTGTGTTCACCCAACTTTGAACACGAAATCTTCTAGTCCAAAGTCAATTGCATCACAGTTAAAAAATACTACCATCTGCCTCCTCGAGTTTGAGTAATTTGAAACTGTATCGAGTCTGTATGAAACCTTCCCCTTATCATTTACTTTTATGGATCTCTTCCTTGTTAGTATTATACAAATGTTATTTTTGTATTTAGGGTAATTTTATAATTTGCCATTTATTATTTAAATTGGGTTTGGATCAGGTTCAGGTTCGGGACAGAGAATCACCCAAAACTGTAACTTGAACCATGTATTTGAACTAAGGGAATACTCAAACCTAACACTTGAAATCATGGTATTTCTGATCTGAGTACTTGAAATCTGGGAAAAACCTGAATGCAACCATAGTGATTTGATCCCATTCACGAATATAAAAAATGTGTCATACCATCCATGAATATAAAAATGTGCCAAACATTAACAAAGGAAGGAAAAGTCCTAAAGAGAAGTTGGCTGGTTGGATTTCAAAATTCCAACTTAACCGTACGGAAACCAAGGTAAGGAGACATTTTCAAATTTCCCTAGAGGATTGCTAATTTGCTACTATGTCATAGACGCAAGATATTGTTGACTATGCGATAAAGTAAACTATCAGAAAGGTGCTTCAAATATCCTAATATGCAAAATTTGGACGTGATCTTTTACTGTCTCAACTCAATCATAAAATTTACAAACACAATTATGTGAAGCATAATAATTTAAATTTTATAGATGAGGCACCGATTTGAATAAATTTAGGTGTGTGGGTGAGACAGTGTAACCTGTTTTGCTATATACATCTGAAGCGCTCATCCTAGCAGCCACAAGAACGTAGCTGTATGAAGATGGCTAGCCGTTGCGAATCGCGATGCAACACAATGCCAGTTGTGGAAGCCATGATTGCTTGATTGTCACATATGTATCCGATGTTGCAAAGAAATACACAAAAATGCTTGATTGTCACAAATGAATCCGATGTTGCAAAGAAATACACACTTTTTTCCTATTTAGAAGTCACGTGTATCAATATATAATATACTTATTCTAACTTTATATACACCATGAGGCATAAGATAATAATATTCAATCGCATTCACCAAAACATGTGGTATTCCATTAGGTGTCAAAAAACTACCTTGATCAGTTATTTTTCCACTCTATCACTGTTTTATCTCGCTCAAGTTTCTATATTGGAATTATTCAATGGACTTCATCATATGCTTTGCCTTGTTTCTTCTATGTTTTTTTCTTCTCTTTTAACTTGAGGCACAAAACCAACACTTCTTTTTCTGCCAAATGAACTCACTCTATATTTGATAGCTATATAAATGTTGAAAATGATAACAAATCATTTCACCTAAGAAGAAAATAACCAAAGACTTCATACTAAATTATTGTAAGCAATGTGAAGGCAAGAAGAACCTCTGCCTCTTACTTCTAGTAGGATAATTTGATGCTGTAGATAGTGAAGCAATTTTGTTCACAGCTGATTTAAGGGATTGTTTGAGAGTTGTAAGGCAAACACTACCCTCTTCACTATCCCTTAAGCAAAGCACCAATATGCTTTTGATTCTGCCGCCGGAACTCGCTATGTCGGCTTTAACTGTCGTGAGTCTCAACCCTTTGAGGACTTGGATGAGTTCAGAGAACAGTTCCGGTCGATCGTCGCAACAAACAGAAGCTTTGATGGTAACATTATCTTTGAATATGTTTACCTTAGTGTAGCTTTCATCTTGAGCATCAGGGTAATAGTCAATTGTTACTTCATCAATTTCAGTTGGAACTGTAATGGCTTTGCTCATATCCATGGCTTTTCGCTTTAGATCTTTAACATGCTCTACAACACTCCCTAGTAATGCTGCTTTGTCCATCTGCAACCACACAAAGTTTATCATACAATGGAATTGAAATTCTTGTGACACTGTCATACAACCTAGTAGTAAAGCTATTCATAGTATATAATTGAAATGCCATAAAGTTACAATGGATCAAATCTGAAAGTTTTTTCTTTTTTGATGTTCAGAAAAAACTCCATGCCTTAAATAGTATATATATACTTGATAGGACTAACTATGCCACTTACTAAATGATCTATGTGATGAAAATTCTTTACCTTATCAGACTTTGGAATCAGTTTTCTGAGGGTTGCAAGCTGTGCATTGATCCTGTCCCTGCGCCTTTTCTCGGCTTGGCTGTGGTTATTGGAAGCACTTGCAGCTCTATGTTCTGCAGCCTCTTCAATTGGTAAAGGCCATGAAAGGTACTCACTAGATTGAAGAAAGTCAGAGGCATGAGGCATTGTTTGTGTTGGGACTAAAAGAGGAGATTGATCACTATTTGGTGCAGAATTGCATTGAGTATTTTGAGTCCAATTGGTACATAAAGGCCAACCAGAATTGTAGTAACTTTCCATATTCACAATAGAAATCATTCTGAAGTTTCTCCCTGGCTTTCTTAGCTTTTTATCTCATACTCAGTGCTACTGTTTTCTTAATGGTGATTTTCTTCTTATCTTGATAATGATTGATGTGATATACAATAATGAATAACCTTTAATTTGTCAAATGAAAATCATTTTGGCTGTATCTGACAGTCACTTCAGCAAGAAAAATCTCCCCACTTATACCACCTTGCCAACTAAGGTTTTGTAAAGAATCTGAAGCTTAAGCAGGGAAAAAAATAATGCATAGGCCTAATAGACTTATCCTAATTTGTATCCTTGTAGACTAAGATAGCAACAGGGGAGCGGGTAATTCCATTATTACCGGGTATGGGAAGAATGAAGAGGTATAAATGATACATTACGTCTTGAACCAAAACCTTAAACAATTAGTTTTATGACTTTTTTCTAGTTATAAATTCTTTTACTCCTACCCACATATCCAATGTGAGACTTCACACTTAAATAAAACCAATAAATGAATCAAATAAGCTTGGGAATCACTTCTGGAAGTGACATTGTAACAGTGATAGATATACTGGGTGATGATCAGTATCTTATTCTTCTATGGATGATCACAGTATTTTGTTTGTTTTGTTGGGAATTATAACCACTTGGGCTCTCTTTGTGTATTATAGAGTCTTGATTCTAATTGTATTTATCTTGAACTTTAATGTCATAATCTTAAATGTTGAATATGTAAAAGATTTTATTCTTTCAAGAGTAAAACACTTTAGCATGAAGTTTTATGTTAAAATAAAAATCTTCCTATTTCTTATATGTGTGGTGGTTAATAAAAAAAGATGTGTGGTGGACCTAGTCCATTTAATATACTTCAATAACAATTTTTGCACCACTTTTTTATATCTTTCTCACAACCATAAAAAAATGGTGCAAATTTCATTGTTACTCAATTTTTGTACTGATATATTATTACTTTGGTAAGGACTTCCATGCTTACTTTCAATTTGGTAGAACTAATTCAGTCTTTGCCAAGTGACAATAATAGAAAAGGTGTGGAAAGAAAACAAACACACAATCACAAACCTAAGATTTGCTCAAACAATTAGATAAATGCATGACACAACTAAATTGCTAAATAGATTGTCCTTCAAGATTTAAGATACCTAGTGAACCCATTGTACTAATCTCAGCATATATTAGACAAACAAGTGCAGGGACGGTGCTACTTTAGTGTGAGGGTGTCCAAATGCACACCCTGCATATTTATAAACTCTACTAGCTCCAATTTTTTTTTTTTTTTTGTAAACAATATGACACTCTTTAGTGAAAAACAAAGAATTATCATCATGTTGAATTATTTTATAACAATTTCATATTCGTTTGTTCCATACAAATCCACAATTGCTTGTTTGTATGTTTTATTCGAGTCTAGTCGATTTCTTCTCTAATTTTGATATAGCAAAGGTTATTGAATTTGAAAAGTTTTATCCATAAGGTTTTTGTTCAACTGAATTGATGATGTTTTTTTTGAAATGAATCAATAACCTTTTAAATAAGTTGGTTAAAAGTTAAAGATACATTATTTATCCATTAGTTTATCTCAATACAACTATACAAAGAGTTTTTCAATTATGAAAATTATGAAAAATAGGTTATGTAATTGAATGAGAGATACATAAATGAATGATTGTCTAATGACTTATACTTAGCGAGAAGCGTTCAACAACATTGACAACAGACTAACCATTGAATGATTTCAAAAATGTGAAATCACATATAGATTAATTATGAAATAAATAGTTTATTTGATTAAATATATTAAAATTTGTAACTTTCACATTAATATTTTAATTTTTATAATTAATAATATATATTATTTTAATTTTTAACATTAAATCCTAGATCCGTGAATGAGCAAGTGGACTAGTCCAATGGTATATGCTTCCAAAACAAAGGTTGGTTTCCTTCATGTATATCTTAAATGGAAGGTGCAAGTTTAAAGAAGGCCACTCAATAAAAGTGGCTTATTTTGTACACTTTAATGGTACTAAGATAGAAAAAGCTCACTTATTGTGTCTCAAGCACAAGCTAGCAAACAAAAAAGCTTCAACTAGAATCATAGGAGGGTCCCATTTTCACTTAAAATTGTAACTCATAATAATAAAGCAACTTAAATATTGATAAGACTAATGATCAACCACTCACTTTGCTAGGCTATCTTATCTAACTTAACAAGAAATGTGTGGTTTCTTATGAACCCGTATTTTCTTCTTCCATCTCTATCATTGTTTCTTGTTTTTTTGGTTTCCCTCTCTCCATTTTATTATATCTAATCGTAATTTCAGGCTTTTGGGTCCCAAAATCTTAGAGTATATATCACATTATTTATCTGTTAGTAATGTCTAGTGCTAAACTCACACATCACCAAAGAAAACACTATTTTTGCTATCTCCCACAAGTGATATATGGTGTGTTTCTTTATGATATCTATGAAATGTTATCATTTGTCTATTCATATATGTCGGCAAGTGAAGGGGTCGGAAATCACAATAAATGTGTTGAAAGGGTAAAGTTATATAAGAAATTTTGAGAAGAAAATTCATTTGGGATAGCTCTAATGGAACGATTGAATATGATTGAATTTTGTTCTCGGGAAAAGTGGATAAATATATGAACAATGAGGTAACTTATAAAGTTTGACAAAAAAGAAATATATATTTGACAAAAAAGAGAGTTATGTTTAATAAAAAAATCTTGACTTATAAGTCTATATATTTCATAAACATGAAATTACGTCACAATAAACTTTAAAATAATATACACACGAAATAATAAGGGGAATCATAGTTCTGTTGTTTTTTCTAATTTTTTAATTTAAATAAGGAAAAAATATGATTGTAAGTGCCATATGTTAGAATTTGGACCTAATATTAAACTCTTAAAAATGATAGAATATAAAAAATTATCAACTTTATCACAAACTTTATAATAGAACATTATAGCTTTGGTGGTTCATCTAGCCTACCCAAGTAGAATAGAGGCCTGAATATTGTTGTATAGGGGCAAGAATTGAGCGTACATGTTCTGCAGTAAAAAACATATCTCATCAAATCAGTGCTACTCTATTGTCCAAATGTGTGAGAGGAAGTAAAATAGAAGATAAGAACAAATAAATGCATTAATCAACCGAATTTGCTTGATTTCATAATGCATAGTTTTTAGTTCTATGCGCACCTTTTCATGTTTTGACCTTGTAATAGCCCACATTAGATAATACATAGTTTAAGTTTTATGTACTATTGGGAGAGATTTACAAACGAGTAATACTATATCTTTATATTAAATCATCCTATTAATAATTCTACCTATATAAATGTGATATGTTACGAAGTGATACTTTATTTATTATTGATTGGTATACAAGTGATATATGTCACATTTATGCGGGTAAAATAATTAGTAGGAGAATTTAGTATAAGGATATATCATTTTCCTTTACCAACACTATATTTAGGTTCTAAATACTCATTTTCTATTGCTTCTTAGGTATCAATGTTTTGTTCATCCCCAATCATATTGCAATAATCATAATTGGTTTCATAAAAGAAACAAAGTATGTTGATTGGTTGGACTGGTTGGCTTGTGGATCATATTTTCTTTACATATGTCAATTGTTCCATCCTGTTTATATCCCAAATTTTAATATTAATTGAAGTTTCACCATAAGAACAAAAATTAATCATGTTTATAAATTAATTTTTGAAAATAACAAAAACACATTTTTGGTATCTTAATTTATCTTTTATTCTCAATTTGATCTTTCAATTTATTTGTTTATCTTAGTTTCCCTTTAACTTTGTTTATACTCTTAAGTTCGTTATTCAATTTTATAACGGTCAATTTTAATCTCAAAATAATAATCGTCATATTATCTGTAAATCTAGGTATTTTTTTTAGTTCTTATAATTACTTTAAAAAATCATTTGATACCATATTATTTTAAAAATAAATTTGGAAATTAGGTAAAAAAAAAGAAGAGGATGGATCCATTGACTCTGAGAGTAAATTTTTTAAATTTACTCAACATCTTAGTCATCAATTCTAGTGAAATCCAATAGTTTAAATTAGTGGATAGATCTAAACTATTGGATTTCCCTAAAATTAATGGTTAAGATGTGAAGTAAGTTTTTTAAACTTACTTTTGGAATAAGTGAATCCTCACCCAAAAAAGAAATATGTTTTTTTTATTTTTATGGAGAGCCGTTTTTTTTTAAAAAAAAAACAGTAATGAAAGTATGAAACTGAGAATAGAATATCACAAATGAAATCTAGGGTCCAAACTCGAAACTGAAAATCGAACGAAAACAAAGAGCGGGAGAAGAAGAAAACTCTTCACTCTTTCACTCTTTCACTCCTTCATTTCACTCTTTCATTTCACTTCACCTAATCTCACTTCCTTTCCAAAACGACAATGTCCATCGGCGTTCGTCGTTTAACGGTGCTGGGCGAGTTCAAGCCCTTTGGTCTCATTGCTGAAGCTCTCGACGGTAAAACCCTTGACTCTGTAACCGATAACTACGATTACTTCCTTTTCGATCCACAAACCTCTCGTGACCGAGTCGCTGAAGATGATTGCGATGAGGTTGCTTCTGCTTTGACCAACCGCGGTGATCATGAGTTATTCATCCGACGGAATCGGTAATTTTCTTTTTCTCCTCCGAATTCAGACACTTTGTGCTTTTCACACTTTAAGAAGCGAAGAAAAGGAAAAAAAAATGAAGTTAGATGTTAAGCTTCAATTTCAAATGCTGATTATAAATAATTCTATGAAAAATTTGTAACGTTTTGTTTTAACACTCACTCCACTTTCCTCATAGCCATTTTTTTAGAAGCTTGAAAATATAGCTTCTCATACAAGTTGAATTTAATTCTTTGTTTCAAATTTTGTTTATTAGTAAATGTTCAATTAAACAAACAAAACATATAAATCTTAAACAAACATGCCCTATCACTGAATTGGAATTCACTACATTGTTACAGGATTATATGGTCGACTGGTGCAAGAGTCTTTAGGAGATTTACCTTGAGTTCCTCAATCGTTAAGGTATGGATTTTTTATATTTTATGATTTGAAAATGGGTTCCCTTAAACCCTTCATAAAGAGTAGGGATCCGGATCAGTTTTGGCTACAGAGCATTAGCTGAAATGTAAAGTAGGAACCCTTGGAAGAAGTACTCTTTTCTGTTGAAATTTAATCAACTGTAGCAGATTTAATCTTTTCCTTTCTTTCTGTAAACCTGTCAATTTTCTTTCCCGTGGGTTTGTAACCTAAGTGGACCTTGAATATGGACCAATTTAACAAACTAGATTGCATTTATTTCCCTCCATGTAGTAAATATGGTGCTACTTTTTCCTTCATTGAATATTTTTGTTATAACTATTTATTGTGAAATTTTAGGTGTGCTGGTGTCGTTTGGGTCATTTAGCTGAAGCTCTTCTATGTATATTACAAACTGATTGTTTGACAATCTACAATACCTCTGGTGAGCGTACCATATGAATTTCAACCATTATATGATAGAAAAGCAGTAAAAAACTATCTTATGACATGTGAATGTAACTAGAATATGGCTTTGATGTTAAATTTTTTATTTTACTCATCGTAAATCAGTTTTGTTTACTCATTATTCATGTACAATTAAGAATCCTTCACATTATAACAAAGAATCACAATATTTTTTAGTTAATCAATATTAAAAGAATAGGACACCTAAAGGGGTATTTATAACCCAGAATGGTAAAAACCCTAGTCAAGTCTAACTCAAACACTAGTTTCCCAAAGTCTGTAATCTTTTAAAAATAATAAAAGGTAAGTCTTTAAATTACCAAAACTAGAAATGACATTAGTAGCTTCATATATGTCCTGATAATTCTGTGTCAATTTTGTAGTATCTGAGACTTACATTCTTGTGTCCTCAATTTAAATCATCCTTCCATGTCTGTGTCAAATTGTCAGCATTTTCATGTTTTTGAGACAGTTTTTTTTTGGGGGGCTATAGCAACTAAAATTTCCTTTTTGTTTAATAGGTGAAGTAGTATCACTTCCACTTCATTCTGCAATCACATCAATATGGCCTCTTCCATTTGGTTTGTTACTCCAGCAGGAAGTTGAAGCAAATATATCATCACATGTTCCTTTTTCATCCACAAGCCCTCTGCTAAGTACACGCGATATGTTGCTTAGTGCTTCTAATCATATCCAAAAGGGCGAGGGAACTTCTAAGTCCTCACATCTGATTCTGATGGATCCACTGGACGAGCAACAGGTATGTCACTTCAGTATATGTATTTTTGTTGATAGTTTTGTTCATTTTTATAATGATTTTGTTCTTCTTGGTTATAACTTGTGAAGTTATGATATATTTTCTGCAACACATTCGTTCTTTGAATATATTTTATTGTTTGATTCCTTCATTTTAGTTTTTTGTTACCGTAATTGTAGCCAACTTTTATTGAAGAAAGAGGGAAGTTGAACATAATGAAGGAATATGATGAAAAGACAATCTGGACAAGTGACCAGGTCCCGCTCATGGCATCCTATAATAAAGGTGTCTTTTATTGAAATTCTTGCTATCAGTTCCTGCTTTCTTGGTCTTCTTGTGAATGATTTATTGTCTTGGGTAATTTATGTGACGGTGTTACTTCGAATTCAGGAAAGATGCAGCACTCTCTGTGGGTTGCAGAAATCATCAATTCTAATATTGATGAGTCAACCACTGGTTTGTTAAATGTAGATCCTTTGGGTGTATTGCCAAAACATTTGTCATTTCGTAGAATATGGCAGGGAAAAGGTGCTCAAGCAGCTGCTTGTAAGGTTGTAGAGGCTACTATCATCTGCTTCTTTTTGGTCTTATATATATTCAAGTAGGGATTCATTTATTTTCTTTCATTTAACTCATCAGTTAATGACATACTTGTTTCCTTTTTTCTTTAAGTAATTAATAATCATAGACGTGGATGTTTTGTATACCATTGCATAGGCTCAAAGCTGTTTTTATTTGAATTTCTAGCATAACGATTGAGGAATTAATAATGAAGTTTTTGTGAATTTAAAACTCTGTTAGTTTTACATGTGTCGTACTTGTATAATTATTTCAAACATTTTTGAATATTCTGTTTGATTTCCTATTCTGTTTAGAGTAGAAGACTGAAGACAGTTCCTAATTCTGGTAGTGCTCTTTGCCTTTCTTGTATCCTGTCTATACATATTGGAGTGTTTAGTACTTTATGTTTGTCTAGGGCTGAGTCAGCTTGCTTAGTGAGCAAACTGTTGCTCAAATTCAATGTAATAATCTTCGTAGCTTGCTGTAGAAGCTTGACCACGTGTCATCCTCTATAAATAGAGGTGCACACCTATTGTATGCATAAGTTTTCATTAACAATAAAATCAGAGTAACTCTGGCAGTTACTAGCAGTTACCTTTCTCTCTCTTTCTCTTTCTTCTCTCATTCTTTAGTTTTCAAAACTCTCTCTTTACAATACACAATTACGGTATTTTTTCTTTTTCTTTTCTTTTACTCCCTCTCACTTGGCCCATTATCTCACTTTTCTTTCTTTAATTAAAGTCAGTATGCTTTGCGCACTCTTAACTCATTATCTTATTTGGTAGGTGTTTGTTATGCACCAAAAACATTTTATGCTCAGATTGATTATCTCTTACTATTTGGTTATTATTTTCATATTTGCGGTTGGTCTTGTCAAGTTTACTACGACTTAGTTCCTGTTAGTGATGCTTTGTATAAATATGTTGTTCAAAATGGCTGATTGTTTTATTGTTTGAAGAGTTATTTATTTGATTGGAATTTTGATTTTCAGTTCAGAGCAGTGGAAACCTTAGCAATTAATTAAATAGCTAGATTCCATTCTTCTTTTCTCATCACATGCTTTATTCTTTATTGTTTCTGATTTTTTTTTTGCTTCTGATTTTCCCTTCAAATGATTACTAGGTCTTTATGGCCACAGATGATGATGCAGCTCCTGTTGTCTGCTTTCTTCACCAAGAACAAAGAAAGTTGTTGTCTGTTAGGCTTCAGTGTGTTGAAATAAATAACGAGACTGTGTTTGATGTTAAGCCTGATATGAGCTGGATCATAGCTGCAGTTGCAGCTTTACCTGTGACAGTAACTTGCCCTAGGTACTTTAGATTTTTCTACCCGTTTCCACACACAATATTGCTTTTATAACATTAGTCATAATTTTCTTCAAATACCTATTTTCCAGGGTCAAAGCTGGGCCACTTCCATATTCAGACATATTTGTTTTGGCTCCAGAAAATGTTCTGCTTCTCTATGTAAGCTTCTTCATTCATGGGTGGGCACAATTTGATGTGGCTTTGCTAGCAAATTGTATTCTTTCATTCTTTCAACAAATGTTTCTATTTAAAGAATGTTTTTCTTTCAATTATCAGTTTATTCTTTCAAATAATTGAAGTGTAATAGTTTTTTAAAAATTATTTCTTAATCTTTAAACTTTAGGTTGTCCTTTGCTTTTGTAATATTGTACTTATAGGTTTAGTGATCTGGATCACTGATTTTGTAATGATTAATTTTTATGTACCAATACTTTTGTTCCCTCACAGGTCTGAAGTGCTACATCTGATAACTTGTTCTAGCCTTATGAAGTTTGATTGATATGTTCACATAAGTCCTATTGCTGACTTGTCTACCATTATTGTCTGGATATGTTTTCTTATAAATGGAGCTGAAAATAGGAGCTTTAATTTTTGGAAATTGTTTTTCACATTCATCTTTTGTACCTTATGTGACTGTCTTAGTTGTCAACCTCCTTTTCCTAATATAATATTTTATTTCTGATTCATCAAGTGGCATTAATATTGCTAATGCTTGATATATCTTTTTGTAATATGTCTTACTTCTGTTGTAGTCTGGGAAGCAATGCCTGTGTAGATATGTACTACCTTCTTTCTTAAATAAAGATAAGCTTTTGCATGATTTGGAGTTTCCAGAAACATCTTCTCTTTCCAATGACTTAAAGATTACTGGGCTGTCTGATGCTGTTGATGGGCGTGTCAATGTGATAGTAAATTATAGGCAGGTATGTTGACTTGTATTCTAGGATTATTCCTTTTCGTGGAAATTGGACACCAAACTCCCTCTTTATACGGAGCTGCAACTTTGGCATTCTTGCATTGTATGTGCAGGTGTTTAGATGTGCATTACAACAAAGTCCTTCATCATTATTAGCTAGTGATTGCAACACAGCACTTGCTGAGGGGCTTAGTTCTAGTTCCTACAGATATTTTCTTGGTCGTCTCTGGAAAGATGGTGATCCTGATCATTTGTCAGAGGCAGAATCTAGTGTTGATTCAGAATGGGAGTCTTTTTGTGGTGTAATTATGCAAATCTGTAGAACATCTAACATATCTCAAAAGCAGTCAGGTTCAGGGTCACACTCTGCTTGGGACTTCCTTCTCTCTAGTAAATTTCATGATAACTTCTGCAAAGTAAACTCCATGTTTGGAAGATCTTGTGCAGTGTTACTTGATCAGCAGGAGTCAAATTTCCCTAGATCATCTGTTGTTGACAGACAAAGTTCTGAAAAGTCATTTCATACCGAACTTTTATTAGAATGTTTAGAATCTCTTCATGCACTTTACGAGAGCCTGAAACTGGATAATCTTCGCAAACGGTACGCCTTACATTGCCCCTGATCTCTTATTTGAAAATAATTTGGGTTACATTCATTATAAGTTTATTATTTTTCCTTAGCTGCCTAGGTGAATTTTTTTCTGGCCATCTTGTATTTCTATCCTATCCTGGTAATGCTTCACTTATGAAGCAGCTAGTTGGTTGGGTTCAGTGTATCTCGTTATCATGTAATCTAGATTACTTTTTATTTAGTAGTCAATGGGTAAGTCTTCTTGATTGATTACATTAGGCTTAGTTCTAAGCTAAGTTACTATCTATTGCTTTTCTCTCATGATGACGCATTTACATTATTTTACTTGATGGGTTGGTATAGTCAAATGCATGATAGTTTGGATCTGCCCTGCATTGCAACTTATGTCATGTCTTGATATTTCAGTTTTTTTAGATATATTTTACTGTGATTTTATGATAGTTATTGGCGTATTGCTTATAGGGACTTAGAGCTTCTAGCAACGCTCTTATGCAATATTGCTCAATTTCTTGGTGAGGATAACTACTTGGACCATTATATTCGTGATTTCCCTGGTCTCTGTAAAAAATTTCTGCTGCATGGAACCAGTTTTTCCCATAAAGTTTGTCCAAGTTTATTCAGATGGCTTGAGAACTGCTTACAACATGGATATGGTTATGCCAATATTAGTGACCTTCCACCTTTAGTATGCAAAGATGGAAGTTCCATGGTTAGCTTGGCCCGGAAAATAGTTTCCTTTTATAGTATATTAACTGGTGCTAAATTGCTGGGAAAGAAGCTTTCTTCTGGGGTTTACTGTAACATTGCCATTGGATCACATTCTTTAAATGAGGAACTTACTGTTTTAGCAATGGTTGGTGAAAGGTTCGGACTTCAACAGCTGGACTCACTGCCTTCTGGTGTTTCTCTTCCACTTCGTCATGTAAGTTTGACTTTTGTTGTGTCAAAGCTTTGAGAATTCTGATGTCAGTTAATTTATGTGTCTTCATAAATTTGTAGATGGATTACCATAGGCCGGCAGCATTTAATATTCGTCCTATGGTTGAAATTTCCTAGCATCCAAGTTCCGCTTACAGAATTCTATTTTTCTTCATGATGACACTATCAGACATGGCCTACTGTTTTTCTTATTTTTCTTTGATTCTATTACATATCTGGGTTATTTTCCATATATAGTTAATTAGTTACATTGCTACTATATTTCTTTGTGGCAATGTATCAATTTTAACATCTCATGTGCTTTTTGAATCTGATTACTGTTATGCTTTCTAGGCATTAGATAAGTGTCGAGATTCTCCTCCCAATGACTGGCCAGCAGCTGCTTATATCCTTCTTGGTCGACAAGATTTAGCAATGTCAACTTTGGCACGGGAATGCAAGTATAGGGAAATTCAAACACCATCCAATGTGAATGTAATCTCTATGTCCACACCTTATATGCTAAATCTTCATCCTGTGACAATATCTTCTACTATCTCTGATGCAATTGGATTGGAAGGAACAAAGTTTGAAGATACAGATTCAGTTGACGGGTCTACGACTGATGGTATGGAGCATATTTTCAACTCTAGCACACAGTTGCGTTATGGTCGCGATCTGAGGTTGAATGAGGTCAGTTGTGGCACTTACATAAAGAATTTTGAATGAGACTAAATAACTAATCTGATTACCTAGACTTACCGGTCTATGTAGAAGGACAGTGTTTGCACATCAGTTTATTAGGTATCATTTTAGGTAAAGAGATGGTGCAGCTTTGTTGTCACTAGTACTTATGAGTCCATAGGATAATATCTTCAATTCATTTCCACTAGTCTTCAACAACAAAAAACTGACAGGAGAAAAAAGTGTTGCACAGTACATTGTTATTGCTAAGCCTTATTGTGCCTGTTATGCCTATAAGATCATCTGCTTTGTCGTCATAGAAGTTTGAAATTTTTTATACTAATTTATGTTGTGTCATGGATAAGATCATCTGCTTTGCCTGTTGTGCCTTAATGGCGGAATTACCATTTATTGCTGAAATCTGCTTTGGTGCATTCTAATGATCATGTTCTAGAGTCTACTGGTAGATATTTTTATTTTTACTGGTATATGAACTTGGAATCTGATATTTTACTTTGTGTCCACTTTCATTTGACATGTGCTATTGCTGATGCAAAAGTTACTTATAAACATAGTTCTTTGATTTTTGAATCATGCTTTTGGTACTCTTGCCAGGTTAGACGCCTTTTGTGCTCTTCCAGACCTGTGGCAATTCAAACATCTGTTAACCATAGTGCTTCTGATCAGGACCTCCAGCAGGTATGTCTTTCTGTGGTATTTAATAGGCTGAGTTATAAGTTAATTTGAGCAACTTTGTTCATAATTTGATATCGTTCAAGCAACTGATATAATTAATAGCAATATTCTTAGCTACTCTTATCCTGATGCCCTCCCATTTTGGTGAAAATTCTTATATAAACCCTGTGTGATGACCAGACCATCGGGCTATGACATGTGGCATAGAAATTAAATCTGCGATGTTATTTTAACTTTAAAAGTGAAAGCTCAAGCATTGGGGATAGCACACCCAGTGTATGTAAATAACCTCTCCCTGTTACGAGATGTTTTTCATGCACTTTATGTGGAAAAAGTTCATTATTTTTCAGGCTATATTGATGTTTTAGCTGCCCAGTATATAGTGTGATTTTCATACATTTCTCAAACGACATATTCTAGTTGTTTGTTCCCTTTTGATCTTCCTTAACTTTGTTGTCATAAAGTTTTATTTGTTCTGGCTTCTGAAGCTCGGTTGATTTTGTTATTATCATTATTTTAATTGGGGTTAACATATGGATTTAAAAGGCTCATTATTAGGTCTCATAGGTAATTGTTGTAATTACTTTGTTATGGTAAAAGTAATTAAAGAACGTCCATGGCTCCTGGAGTCTGGTTGTATTGTGCTTATACATGGAAGTGGGCTTTCTTGAGTTAGTAATTTCTCTCCATTGCGGGCCATGTTTTAAATCCTCTATCTTTATAATTTTTTCTCTAATAATAAATTATTTTCCTGGAAAGAAAAACAAAGTTAGTTTTTAATTTTTGCTCTGGTTTCTATTCTTTTGATTAAATGCTCTTTATATTTCCCTCGCTAACTGGATAAGTGTATTACGCTGTTTTTTATTACTTTTTTAAAAACAAATATCCCTTTTAACACTTCGTTTTATTTTATTTTACTTTTTTTGTAGGCTCAATTGTGGCACCTTGCACAAAGGACCACTTCACTTCCTCTTGGACGTGGGGCATTTACTCTGGCAACTATATATACACTCTTAACTGAGGTGCTCTTAGATTTAACCTTTTTTATCCTATTTTGTCTTCATTGTGAGAGTTTTGAATTTTTTTTGTTCTGGAAATATAACCTTTCTTATAGGATCTTTACAAAACTTTTAGGCCTTTACAGTACCGAAGCTTGTGTTAGCAGGTAGGTTGCCAGCCCAACAGAATGCAACTGTAAGTTGATTTATGTGCCTGACTAGTTGGCTATAACTACAATACTTGATTTTGGTTATGAAACTATTTAGTAGTTTTATTTTTTATTTTTTTGGTCCTGAATCCTGCTGTCTACTCGTAGGTTAATCTTGATCCCAATATCAGGAACATACAAGAGCTCAAGTCTTGGCCTGAGTTTCATAATGCTGTTGCTGCTGGACTTAGACTAGCCTCCCTTCAGGTTTAACATTGACTCTTAAGGTTATGTAGTTCGAAGCAGGTTAATCTTGCTTGGATATTATTTGTACTCGAAAGTGGTTTTGATACCATTTGTTGTGTTAACTTCACTAAATTCTGCTTGACATTAATCCTGGCAAAGTAACCACTTATAATTTCAGTTAACCGATCATTATTTCAATTAATGATTTGTTAAATGAATGAACCAATATTCATTCAAGTGAACCACTTACTGATCGATATATAACAAGAACCAGAGTAGTTGATCCAACATTTTTTAAAGGGGGTAGTTAATCAAACTAAAATGTGATTAAAGTTAAAAATGGCAGCAGTACCACTTGAAGACTCAATTGTATGTCAGAAATGGTCAATTGACTCTTTCTATTTTATTCAAGTATTTAGATTTAGTTGGTTGCTTTAACACAGACATTTAAGTGCCCTGTGATTGCTTGATGCATATGAATGTATCCTTTAGTTATCAACACAATTTTCTCAATGTAATTTGCAGGGAAGAATGTCGAGAACATGGATAATTTATAACAAACCTGAGGAGGCAAATTCTGTTCATGCTGGACTTCTCTTTGCTCTAGGATTGCATGGATATTTGCGTGTGCTGGTCATTACTGACATTTACCAGTATTTAAATCAGGTTTAATTCTATGGAGCTCCATTGTTTTAGTTATCTTAGTTTTAATGTACTAATTAATACTAACATTTACCAGTATTATCAGGTTTAATTCTCTAGAGCTCCATTGTCTTTGTTATCTTAATTTTAGCACTCCATTTTACTGTAACAGTGATGATTTACTCTGTGCATGGGATAAATAATTGGTCTTAAATTTCGATTGAAACAATAGCTGAGATAACTGAGCGATATGATAAATTTTAGGAGTGAGCCTCATCCAAGTCTTTCACCGTGAAAATGAGCTGATCTTCTTCATCAACGGGCGAAGTGAATAACCACATTAATTGGTTTGACATTAACATCATGACTAAAAAATTTAAGACATTAGGTCTAGGATCTTTCCACTTATATGTTGCTCAACTTGCCTATTTCTATCCAATGTGAGATTTCTTTATTTTTCCTACACTCTCCCTCAAGTCCAATTCGGTTGGCCCAGATGTGAGTTGCCTTTAATCTTTAGTCTGGGCTTGTACTTCAATTTTTGAGCCTCGGGCCATAAGTCTCTCTTTATTTTGTCGCTAGTGCTCCTTTTCTGGAGTCTGGACATAGTCTCAGAGGCCACATGTTTGCAAAATTTGCCTCTTTCTTCCTCACCCAAGTCTGCAACATTTGGCTTTAATCTTGGGCTGAATGTCTCTTGTTTCTTCATTTTATTGCCTGGGCTTGCCTTGCTCAGTTGGGTCTGCAACATTTAGCTTCAAGTTGTGGGCCACTGGTCTTCCATTTTGGCCCTTTGATAGTCGATGGGCCGCAAGTCCTGTCCCAGTCTTACAATGTAGGAGAGTTAGCTAGTCTTCTCCATCAATAGGCCAAGCAAATAACCACGTAATTGGGTTTGACACCACGTCTTGACCCAAAACTTTAAGGCATTATGTCTATAAGTTTTTCCACTCCTGTTGCTCAACCTGTCCATTTTTATCAAATGCGCGAGTTCTTTATTTTTCTAACACTATATGGTATATATTACTCATTGTTGTTGCTTCAAGTTCATTTTATGTGTGTAACTTCTCTCTGGAGGAGAGTATTAATTAGGCAACTTACAAAAGCTTTAGATGTAAAAGGCATATAGACAATTATAGTGGCTGAAGGAAAATAAATCAGTTGTTTATCTTAGAATTTTTGAAGTTCATTGTCGACTGAAATATTGTCGTGCAATTGATTGGGGTCAGAATGAAGTTCAATGAATTGGAGCTTATGCCAGAACTTACATTCTCCTATATGGAATAATCAGACTGTTTGATTTTGAGGGCCTAGTTGGCACCACCAAGATGGTTGATGCTACATCATGCATTTAACAACAATGAACATAGGGACAAATCTTCAACCATTTCTTACTTTTTATCGTTTTGTTTTATCTTTCAGCTTTTCTATTTTGGTTGAGATCAAATTATGATTACTACATCTTTGCAGGGGCATGAAACTACTACTGTAGGATTAATGCTTGGTCTGGCAGCTTCTTATAGAGGTACTATGCAACCAGCAATATCGAAGGTACCAAATACTTAGTTTTTTTTAGAAAATTGTGACAGATTGTGGCCCTCAGGTAGCAGATCATAGCTTGAGTGCATTAGAAAAATGTTTCTGTAGCTTTTAGCTATAAGTAATATATGATTGATTGAATTGTTTATGCCTATGCATGAGAAGCGCACGCTTTTAGTGGAAAACACGCAAAATTGAATTTAATAGAGTTGAAGGAGAACTGATCAAACTATCCTGTTGCAGTGTCTTTATATTCATATTCCCGGGCGACATCCATCTTCCTTTCCAGAGATAGAGGTCCCAACCCTAGTACAGGTATCTTTTATGTCTTGTTCTAAATTTTCACGTTGGGAGGGGCAGGCGGATGTGTTGGTTGGGTATCTAGAGTAGAGAGAATGTAAATTTACAAATGTTTATGGTTTCAACGTACTGTGTTTTATCTGACGAAGAAGTTTATCATTCTGTTAATAACATTCAATTTGTTTGCAAAATATCATTACTATTATTACCCGCTGATTAATTTTCAAGTTACAAATGTTTTTTGTTTCAGTCGGCAGCTTTAATGTCTGTGGGGATTCTATATGAAGGTTCAGCTCACCCACAAACAATGCATGTTTTATTGGTATATAATTTTCTTGTCTTTCTCTGCTTTTTATTCCATGCTTGGGCATTTATAAGGCTCTTTTGCTTTAGTTATTTAATGCATGCATGTCACCAGGATAAAGTAAAAACGATCAGATCCTGTTTGAGCTGGCACTATTTATTCTACTAAGTTCTATTGCTTGGTTGGAGTTTGGATCATTTTGCAATGAGTATGATTTGCTATCTTGTTGCCTCTTTCCCCTAAAACTAAATGCAATTAGCTTATGTACTCTTGTTTTTATGAATTTGTTATCAAAGATAGAGTTTGCTTTCATGATGTTTGTCTTTTATGTAAAGATCCTATGGTCCTTCATATTTTAATAAACCAGCCTCAAACTGCAATACATCAGTTCCTTTTATGATTCATTTTTGTATGCACGGTTCCTTTTCATCCTGGATAATAGTACTTGTGTTTTTGCTGTTGAATAAGGGTTTGCATAGTTGAAGTTTCTACTTTAAATTCTCACCCACATTTTTTATTTGATATGTTGAGATATTATTTAGATAGAGTTATATATAATCTATATTTAGATTATTATATTTGATTCTTATCACTTACGTATAGGGATTAGATAGCGTAACTTTTTGTATAAATTGTGTACCCAATATTCATCAAATATCAATTATTCATATTTTCACATTCAAGTGCTTATTAGTTTATTACTATATCTACATGTATTTTTTTTTCTCAGGGTGAAATTGGGCGCCGAAGTGGAGGTGATAATGTTCTTGAGCGAGAGGGTCATGCTGTATCTGCAGGATTTGCACTGGGTCTTGTTGCACTTGGTATGGATACTTAAATAAATAGCAGCTTTAGTTCACGGTTTACTGTTTCTTTATCTAACTAAGAAATTTTGCCTGAAGGACGAGGGGAAGATACACTTGGTTTTATTGAAACATTAGTGAATCGTCTGTTTCTCTACATCGGCGGAAAAGTTCACTGTGTATGTTTTGGAATCCACAAATTCTCCCTTTTCCGTTTTTCTCCTCTGTTAAGAATCTTGGATGTCTTGTTTTTTTTAACGAGTCAATGGCGCTTGTTGCAATGCTTGTAATAGACTTCACCATTGTGAAATGTGAATTAGTGATCCTCTATCACTAGACACTTTGAGCCTCTTTTATTCTGTTTTTTGTTTAACACTCAAGTACTTGTGCCTCAGGAGAGATCTCATTTTTCGACAATCTCAATGGATGAAAATCGTGGTTCTGCACAGGTTTAGTGAATTCAGTTCATGAATTCTTTATTATTTTATCCATAATGAAACAACTAAAATAAAATTGTGTATGACTAATTTACTCCTGTATAACTAATTTAAACTCTTTCATCTCGAATTCTTGTTGTAGATGATGGATGGGACATCAGTTAATATTGATGTCACTGCACCTGGAGCTACCATTGCTCTTGCTTTGATGTTTTTGAAGGTACTTCCTTGGAACACACTCTACAAGAAATAGTAGATATGTCAACAAGTAGCCTGTTTATTTACTGAAACTTTGAAGTAATTTTTTACCTTTAGAGATCATGTTTTATGAACCAACTCTCCCAAAAGCTTAAGTTGTTAGGTTAAAGGCACATGAATGGTTATATTATGTCTAACTCTAAAACGCTCCTTCACGCCAGAGCCCTTTGGGCTTGAAGCAAGGACAATGGAAGACACATTTGTACCATGTGCTGAAATTTAAATTTTATCCTTAAGAATAGAGTGCCAAGGATCGAACTCTAGATCACTTGTTCTCTTAGTATAATTGGGTCTAACTACACCCCAAAAGCTAGCTCAAGGAGGGAGGAGTTCCCAAGTCATTGTATTCCCTCCGGTCCTTGTTATAATACATCATCTAGAAGATTTTCATGTTCCTTTATATAAGACACTACATTTTCTATGCAACATTTATTATCCTTTCCCCATTTTCTAAGCACATAACACTGAGGTCAGTCATGAATATGGCATACCCAACTTTCTATGGAGTCTTTGTGGCACTGAACTGTATTCTTTTGACAGACAGAATCTGAGGCTATTGTGTCTAGGCTCTCAATTCCAAATACATGTTTCGATCTGCAATATGTGAGGCCTGACTTCATAATGCTCCGTGTCATTGCTCGAAATTTAATAATGTGGAGCAGGTTTGTGGTGGTCTCTTCATGTTTTTGCAACAATTTGTTTGGATATGTCTGTCACTCTTTGATGGCTACATTGTCTTTTGTAGAGTTCATCCCTCGAAAGATTGGGTTTTTTCTCAAATTCCTGAAGTTGTAAGATGTGGTGTAGAAGGCCTTGGAGTTGATGGCAATGACATTGATGATATGGATGCTGAGGCTTTTGTACAAGCTTATGTTAATATAGTAGCTGGAGCTTGTATATCTCTTGGTAAAGTTCTATTTGGTCTTTCACACTCGTTCAATAATGAATTTAACATAGTGCTTCTACCAGTATTTTAGGCTACTGCCTTTTGTTCCTGTATGTTGTTATTACCTAAATAATTTCTTTGTTATTACCTAAATAATTAACCCTAACTCTACCCCAAAAGCAAGCTCGTAGTGGGAGGATACCTCAAATCATTATAAGTGGCTCTTTGTTCATACACCCAACCAATGTCGAAATTTAGCACTGTTTTTTATCAGCGGAATTTTAGCACTTAACATCCTCATCGGATATTGTTGTCCTTGTTGATATTTTATTAACGGGGTTTCTTCTATGTTTACTTACTTCCTTGCTAGAAGCACTTCTTGGAGCCACTTAGTGGTTGTGATGTAGTTTCATCTTTATCTTGAAACTTGTTCTCCTTAATCATGTTAGGGCTGGTATTTGCTGGCACAAGAAATGGAAATGCACAGGAGTTACTTTATGAATTTGCTGTATACTTTCTTAATGAGGTCAGTCCATCGAACTATGCTATCCAACACTTCCATGCATGTTAAGTGATTGATTCTAAATTTATTTATTTTTTATTTTTTATCTTGCAGATCAAGCCTGTGTCCCCAACAAGTGGCAAGGTTTTCCCAAAGGGACTTTCCCGCTATGTTGATCGGCCCACATTGGAGACATGCCTTCACCTTATAGTTCTTTCTCTATCTGTGGTACCTGCTTCCCCCTTCTTTCCAATGTCAACTAACTGAGATTAGGATCATTGCTAAAATTCTCTGCTTAAACTTTTGCATGTCAGGTTATGGCTGGGTCTGGACATTTACAGACCTTACGATTGTTGAGATTCCTAAGGAGCAGAAATTGTGCAGATGGTCAGTCTAGTTATGGTATTCAGATGGCAGTAAGTTCTACAAGCTTTCTTTTCTTTTTTATTAAAAAAAGAATCTGCAGATTTTTGAGAAGCAGGAACTTATATTTTCATGGCAGATGGACCAATATCATTATGCCAAAGGCCTAATAATAGTTTAGAAGTTGTCATGTATGTGTGTATGTATGCATGTATGTGTGCATGTAGGTATTCAAAATAATTCCCTCTTGCCCTATTGGATTGCTATGATGGTTATTAGCACTTGTGCTTTAGCTATGTCTTGCTCATGTATTATCATTTACATAAATGGATTTTCTGCTCATGCATGTGCGCATGAATATAAACATCAAAAGACGTGGCATTTTGGAGAATCCAATAGCTCATGTTATGATGGTATTATAAAAAAAACCAATTTGAAGTTTCATATACTTCCTGTACTTACATTTGGAAAAACAAATTTTATTCACATTACCTATATTCAGGCGAAATTTTGTGTATGCCTGGTTTTTTCTTGTTTTAAGTTTGAGTTTATTGATTAGCTTTTTTCAGTAACTATTCTAATTTTGTGTTATACAAACCTCCTGTTTTAGGTAAGCTTAGCTATTGGTTTCTTGTTTCTTGGCGGTGGAATGCGAACATTTTCCACAAACAACAGTTCCATTGCTGCTTTGCTTGTTACTCTTTATCCACGTTTGCCTACTGGTCCAAATGATAACAGATGCCACCTTCAGGTATACCAGATTGCTGGACCTGAGATAAAAGCTTAGAGGTTTTTTTGTAGTTAATTGACTTAACTCTTTGAAATTAACAAGGCTGGATTTGGAATGAATGCATTCGAGGGAAAGTTAGGGTTTCACATATTGTAGAAAAGATAGTAAAATCTCGCCCTTAGGTGGTTTGGGAGTGAGTTCTGTAGAAGCCCTGATAAATAGAGCAAATAGAGGTTATCCCAATAGTTTGAGGTAGAGAGAGACCAAGAAAAACTATAGGTAAAACTATTAAGAAGAATTTTCTGATAAATTGTTTGTCTATAGACTTCAAATCACTTCATTAATGATGGGCATTATGACATTATCTGGCTCATGTAGCCGACCGCCTCTTGTGGGAAAAGGCTAAGTAGTTGTTGTATAGTTTGAAATTACATTCTTCTGACGAAATTTTTCTGCAGGCATTTCGCCATCTATATGTCCTTGCAACAGAGGCGCGATGGATTCAGACGGTAGATGTCGACACAGGTCTGCCTGTTTATGCTCCTCTTGAAGTCACAGTCAGAGAAACTGAACATTATGCAGAATCTAGCTTTTGCGAGGTCACCCCTTGCCTTCTGCCAGAGCGAGCTATTGTAAGTCAAAAAAAGGTCTTATGAATGAAATCTTTGGGGTAGTTCATTTTGTCGTGCATAGTGTATAGTTTTGGGTCACAATTTTTCCCCCTGAGTTAACTTCTATTTGATTCATTTTGGAATGAATCTTGTCATGAATCATCTCTCCCAAAAGCATAAGCTGTCAGAGTGTCAGGTATAGTTTATGAATGGTTTTATATCTAGCACACCCCTCACACGAGAAGTCCTTTGGGCTGTAATTGTGGAGAAACAAAATCCTGCTCTACAATGTGCTGATTTTAAACTTTTAATTCAGAAGAATGGGTTGGCATGGATTGAATTCTTGACCACTCAGATGTGGTCATCGAGGCTATATCATCTCATGAACCATCTTTCCTACAAGCATAAGCTGTTTGGGGGAGGTTCATAAATGATTTTATAGTACAATTATATTTCTTATTGTTGGATTATAGAAAAGTATTTGTAGATCTGATTTGTTTTGCTTTGATGGTTACAGTTGAAAAGAATACGTGTTTGTGGCCCTCGCTACTGGCCTCAAGTAATAGACTTTGCTCCTGAAGGTGAACATAAATGATTATTCTGTTTATATGATCCTATATTGATTTGAGACATTTAAAATCATATTCTTTTTAAATGTTAACCCCAAATTATGCATTTAATAACAGATAAACCTTGGTGGAATTTTGAGGACAAGAATAACCCATTTAATTCTGGTGTTCTTTATATCAAGAGAAAAGTTGGAGCTTGTTCATATGTTGATGATCCCATTGGTTGTCAGTCACTCCTGTCACGGGCAATGCACAAGGTTGAACTTGCATAGTATCTGATATTGTTATATAAGTTTGCACAAATATTATACACCCAGATTAATTTTTTCTTTACCTAGGTGTTTGGCCTGACAAGTTTGAAAGCATCTGATACAACCACCAATATACATAGTGGACCTGGTTCTGTTACAGTTGATCAGTTGGTTGGTACCTTCTCATCTGATCCCAGTTTGATTGCTTTTGCACAACTTTGCTGTGACGCCTCCTGGCATAACAGGTAAGCCTGCATTTCTATATTACTTTTCCATCCCTTGTCTTGGATCCATTTTGGTTGTTATATATTTAGTATTTCATTCTGTTTGTTTAATTTATGAAAAGTTTCTTTAATTTTTTATTAGAATAGTGGCAAGGATTTCATATACATATAGGACCCCTCCAGCTGTCGAGAATTAAAAAATGTAAACACTAAACGTAGAGTAATTCTGAATGCTCATCCGTGCTTACATAATTCCAGAAAATGTATATTGTGTAGTATGAGTTTTACTCTTACTGATCAGATCATATAATCTTTAGCCATGCCTTACTTTTTTGAACAATTACAACATGTTGTATGCTGAAAGTATTCTCCAGGGTGAGGTTACCTTCATCTATCTTCACATCATAGTTAACTGCACATGCCTGATCGACGGATTTCTTTTGAGGGACTTTGTTTTCTTTTTCAGGCTCACAAACCATTTATATTCTGTTATTCCCTAGATTCGTATTGAAGATCATAGATGATGAATCATAGATTTTACAACTAAATATGGTGCGATATCTAAATAAACTAATGAAATTTGCTTGCAGATCTGATGTTGATTTCAAGGACTTCTGCTTGCAAGTATTATTTGAGTGTGTGAGCAAGGATAGACCCGCTCTTTTACAGGCAAGTGTACTTACAATTATGATTTGTATGCTTTCTAAATTAAATAAATTATACGACCCAATTTAAAAACTTAAATTCTGCTTGTTACCATACATATTACATTATTTAAGCTACTTCTATGATTCCCATGGAAGTCAGATATCATTGAATGCATCGTAAGATTTTGTACATTATCATTAGTGAATAACTTATTAGATGTGATTTTCACCATTCCAACGATTGAATATGAGTTTGTTCATGTTGATTATATATGCCAAATTACAGTTGAATTGCTTATTCATAACTTACATTTATAGTCAATGACTTCTTGGACTCTAATCTTACATGCTAAATTACAGATAGAATAGTAATAATTATGACAATGATCTGCATAATGTAAACTTCTGATTGGAATTTTATTCTTTATTGTGAGACAACACATGCATGATCCAACAGTTAAGTTATGGTTCTCCCCCCTACCCCACCACACAACACACATTCTATGCTTGCTGTAAACATTCAGCTAATCTGTTCTTCCATTTTTCAAATTTGGAGGTTTGATAATACATTTGTTGCTGGTTTATTATGCAGGTCTATTTGTCATTATACACTACAGTTGAAGCAATGGTTAATCAAGTTGGTACTGGTGCTATTGTTTTTGGTGACTCTCTTTCTATATCTGGTTTTAAGGTGAGTTTCACATTTCCTCTGGTATCTTTCTTTGAAGTGGTTTTTACATTAAGCTCTTTACGTATATAGCTGTGTTCCTTGTCTGGTATATTTCTCCGATTCAGTCATACCTGCCGTTCACCAAATTTTGATCACTTTATTAGGATCTTATGGATAAGGCTTAAGGCAGAGTTAAGGCTGGCTAGAGAGCCTAGCTATTAAGCATATTTTATCGTGGAGGGTTTTCTAGCAAACAGCCAAAGCATATTAGGGGTGTGAATGAGTCTAGTAAAGCTAAGCATTTGAAAAGGGCTTTGGTTATGAGAAAAATTGATGACTTAAGCTTGGGTCCTTGACTTAAATGAGCCAGATTTAAAGCTTGGGCTTTCTTAGAAGTGTTATAATGCTTGAGTTTGGTTCATTTAACTCATTCTCAGCTTGACTATTTTTCCCCTGTGAATTTAGTGAACACTAACATTACTACAATGAACATGAATATGACAAAAAATGGTAAAATCACCATGCAAGTTGATAAAAATAAATAAATGTGTCTGTCCGGGTTCAAACTGTGCAACTTAGAAAAATATATGTTGAAATTGTGTGTTTTCCTCTTGGAGAATTCTGAATTAAATAATGATAATAGTCATAATACAATTTGTACAATATTATGCTATAAATGGTAATCCCTATAGTTGGGCTATCTAATAATAACCTAATCATAATTGTACAATAATGCAGAATCTGGTTGTTTTTAAAGGGCAACAAATCTGCATGAATAATAAATAATATGTTAATCAATTCTAAATTATTTGCCAAATCAAATATGGTGACACAAACCCCTGGAAATGCGCTCCCCCTGCCCTTTGAGAAAAAAATGTTTGCCTATAAAAAAAATCATGTTGCTTATTATACTAATCTTCAATGCTCTGCACTTAATCACTAAAAAAGAGCAGTATAAAATATAGTAGGTTTAGAATGGTCAGTGCATGTGCACGCACACGTGTGTTTGTATACACACTTAATTTGAGCCTGACTTATTTATACTATTAAGCTTTAGTATTAACTTGAGCTTGTTTATATAAAATTGAGTTTGATGGTTGAGGATAGTTACTCCCCTAATGCATCTCAGTTAAACATCAGTTATCATGTTTTGCTATGGAAAGTTAAATTATGCTCATTTGTCGATCTATTTGTGATTGATTTATCGAATCTAATAAATTTTACTCATTCAGTCCGATCAGTATTGACTATGTAAGCATCTGCATAAGGTGACCTAGTGGTCATGCTTTCAAGTCGTATAAACTGCCTCTCCACTAAGGGGCATAAACCTGCAAGCTGCTTACTTTGATCCTCTCTAGGGGTCATAATTGTGTAGATTACCTTCTATAAGCGTGTTCATGACTTAATGCTAATAATGTGTTTGCAGCTTTCTCTGATTTATATCGAGGCATTGATGACTGGAAAGTTATGTGGTTCAAAAGGAGGAATTGTGCAATCAGCGTTTGTCGGTTCTCTAAGGAAGCAGGTGGAAGAACTCCTAAATTGTTCCCAGGCATTGAAGGATGATTTTCATCAATATTTGAAAATGGGGAAATGGCCTGATGGGGAATCCTCTGATAAACGTTCAATACTTCTTTCTTGGTTCCTTCAGTGGTTTGATGTACCAGCTTCATCTGTAGTCAAGACAACTATTGATAGAGTCAAACCCATGCTCATGTCGTCATCTTCAATTCCGTTCCTGCGCCTGTCTTTTCCGAGAACTCATATCAATGCTATTAGTGAGATAGATAGATGTTTATCCTGATCATAGGTCACCCGACGCTTGGTACTTAAGTGTATATGCATGTTTGATCTTACTAAAGTTATGATTATCTTATTTTAACTGTTATGTTGTGGAACTGCTTGCACTGAGAATGCAGAGCAAATCTTGATGAGCACTAGCTTTGGTATCATTGAATTCTCAGCAGTTATAGCTGGTTTTGTTTGTCATTTTTTAAAGTATCATGAGCTCATCCATCATGTTTCAAAATTAGATGTATTCTAAAATGATGATTATTTTATAGCAACTGTGATATAATTTTCTACAGCAGCATTATCATAAGATGCAAGTAACTTCAAAAGTTTTAACAACTAAACTTGGAAAGTAATTTGGACCATACGTTTATACAAAAATGAAAATAAACTTTGAAATACAGGAAGAACAGAGGGGTTTGGATTCCAATAAATCATTTTTATCCACAAGATGAATCTTTGGCTTAAAAAACTAATAATGCATTGGGATACATCTTGTAGTTACTTTATTTTTTTCTTCAAGTATACATTGTACAATTCAGGTGTCTGCTTTTGAGTTCGACTAAATTGACCTAACAAAGAAACATGAACAAATAGAAATGGGGATGTCCAAACTCCTAGAAAAACTAATACAAGATGACTCAAGAAAATAAAAATGCAAAATTTGAGAGACAACAAAAACTGAGGCCTTGAATGGGAGATGAGAAATAAAAGCAATTAGATAAAGAGTAAAAGGAAAAACAAAAGTATAGTGTGAAAATGTGTTATTTGATCAAGATTAAGAGATGATTCGTGTGTAAAGAAATTCATTCCAAGTATCAGGTAATCCTGGTAAGCACCAATGTATACAATCTGCATAGGTTGTTGGGTCAGCTTGTTGTTCTGGAGTTAACATTTTTCCTTGACGAATTGTGTAAACAGATGTATGTGCATCTTTTCTTAACTCTGACAAAGCAGTGATGTTAACAAAGTACACTGGCACTTTCATTGATTTTGTCACATTGTTTGCAATCACAAAAAGTCTATTATCTGTGCCTACATTTAATGGTGTTGACATATTTAGAATTGGAGTGGTTTCCTTTGCACATTTTATGCCATCTGGGTTGTTCCAATCTTCACTCCTACAAAATCATATGGTTAACTATATATCATGATTTCAAAGATGCTCAATGTGCAAAAATATTCATGATTGTTTAGTAAGCTATAAGCTTTGCAAAAGTAAAATAAAAAATAATAGTAATGGGTCACCAACAAATTACCAAAGATCTAAAGTGATAACACCAATAATGTTATTGGATACTTTAAACCAATGATGGTCAAGTATGAAAATGAACACAAGTTAGATATAGATTTGTCATCAAAAGTGAGTATAACACATGTATGTATATATATAAATGATCAACACATTAAATAAATTGTAGCTGTTATATGTCTTTATAGTGTTCATTCATATGACAAAAACAATGTTTATCTCAAATTAAGTTTTGAGTAGTGTTACATGTACACTAAAAATTGACACCTCCTTTTAAGGAAAGAAAAAGAAACAAAAAATGCTCAATTCTGTCATTTTACTTTTCTTTCCACAAAGATAAAATGTCAGTAGATAGTGTTTTGATGTCTAATGTACAAATAAATATTATCGCTAAGTTTTTATATGTGAAAAAGCATGAATAAAGATTTGGACATTACTTGATATGAAGAGGGGAAGTGCTGGTGAAGAAAACTTTAGTTTTATTTGGGTCAATATTATCATCAACCCATTTTGACCATGTCTTTAGGACTCTTCCATATGCTTCTGGTCTAGCTACTTCATCATATTCTGTGGCCCCTTCATCAAACGACCCACGTCTATTTCATCACAAACAAGACAAACACATAAAAAAATGTCATGAATTTGCTTGAAAAATAAGCTACCTCATTTATTGAGGAATTCACTTACTCCAAAAGTAAGTTAAAAAAAAAGTATTTCACATCTTAGCCATTTATTCTTGGAAAATCCAATGGTGTAGATGTACTCACCAATTCAAACCATTGGATTTCCCAAAAATAAATGATCATGATGTAGAGTGGGTTTTTTGTGGTATATAATAATAAAGTTTATATATAGTGCTTACAAGACTTTCATATTGAAAGTGTTCATCCACCATATATAAGTGTTAAAGATTAAGTAATCTGCATCCTTCCAATTTACACCATGCTTATGAATAGATTCAGGCATTATTATACGGTTCAATATGCTATGCATATTTGGATCATCTGAATTTGATTCTACAAGGAATGGAGACCAATAAAACTCAACTGTAGTAATATAGTTAGGTTCCTGCACAAACACACAAATTGGTTGAGTGATTCATAAGCAATAATTATTTCAATGGTCCACCTTATCCCATGATATAACATGTCCTTTCTTAACTACCACAAAAGTCCAAATAACTAGGCCACTTGGTATTTAAATAACCCTCCAATTGGTTATTAAATTCAGTGGCCACCATCATTTCACAAAAATGGTGATAAACAAGTAACTAATGAAGATAGTACTTTATTGTTTAAGATAAAAATCTTATTTCCCCAAAATTTTATGTTCTTATCCCAAGCCAATCATATCCTAACAAGTAATGTAAAAATGTTATTTTATGTTTTTTATTTTTCTTTTCAAATTGTTGGCAAATTTCAATTAGATTGAGACATAATCAGACATAAAAAGTGAGAGAGATGATCCACATTACACCAAATTTCACTGTAAAATGATTAGTGGTACTCCACTAGTGTTTTATTATGATGTTATGCTTGTGGTTAATCATTATGGTAAATTGTTATCATGATAATGATGATGCAAAAGGGCTTGACATATTTTAATTTCACTACTTGAGAACCAATAGAAAAAGTAGAAAAACTAACCTCAATTTTGAAGATAGCTAAAGAACCATTCTTGTACCATGTCTTTTTCTCTGAAGGAGCCACTGATTGGACCATACAAACCATTGATTCCCACTGATTCCTATTCAGTGAGTCTCCAACAAACATAAGTCTCTTCCCTCTAATCTTCTGAAACAACAGTCTTGGATTGAACCTTAACAATACAATCAAAGAATATCATCTAAGATCAAAATTGAAGGCAAAAAAAATGGAAATTGAAAGAACAAAATTTGCTTACTTGGGTAAAGAACAATCTCTAGGTTGCCATCTCCAATTCTGATACATAGAATCAGGTCTTCCATTCTTCATGCATGTAACTTGTGAAGTGAGAAATTCACATTGATCTTCTTTATACAAAGGATGTGTCTTGTTATCAAAAACCCATTTACCATTAAACAAGTCACAATCTTCTGGTGGCACCTCAACAACTTCCACTTCCTCTTCTTCTTCCTCTTCCTCTTCTACCACAATTGGCAATTCAATCTTCTTCTTCTTCTTCTTTTTCTTCTTCTCTTCCTCCACAACAGTTTCCAAACCAATCACTTCTTGTGTTTCATCAGAATCTTCTTCACCACCACCACCTTGACTTTTATCAAGTTTATCTGATCTTGAGTTCTTTGAAAGTGTGACTGTGACACTTTCTTCTTCAACTACATCATTCTTTTGAACAATTACGCTTTCTTCTTCCAACACTTCTTTCCTCGAACCTCTTTGAACAATAGACTCTACATGTTTTGATTCAGCACCACCACCTTCTTGGATTTCTTGTGCTTTAGGCTTTGAAAATGGGAAGTCTGCAATGGACTTAACATCTTCATTGTACATGAAGATCCCAAAGAGGAATATAGAGAAAACAACAACAAAAATAGAGAGGTTGTTGTTTTTTCGACCCTTCATTATTATTGCTCCTGTTTCTGAGTTGAAAAGAGGAGTCTTGCGACGAAAAGGCTGCATGGGAAAGAGAGAAAAAATGATATATTAGAATAAGAAAAAAGGAAGAACAAAGAGGTAGAAATATAGAGAAAGAAATAAGAGACATTTGAAAAGAAAGTTGAAGAAGAAGTATTATTAAGTTGTGTTAGTTTAATTGTGGTTAGGTGAAATGGTATTGTCTTTGGAAGGAAGATGGTGAAAAAGAAAGACTATTTGGTATAGCATTGAGACTTGTCTTTCTCAATTATCAACCTCTCTCTCTCTATTTTATTTATTCTTACTTTTTTCTTTTCATATGACAAAAAAATGAATAATATTATATTGACATTAACAATTGGTGTTAAGGAATACACTTACTTCCTTTTGTCTATTTGGGTACTTATTACTATACTTAAATTAGGAGTTAAGGTTTCATTAGTTATTAATGAGAGAAGCAATAGTCCTTCCACATTAATCTGTTGAATTAGATGAATTGTTACATTTGACCTATAATTAAAGGACATTTTTTGGCCCATGACAATCGGAAAGAGGTTGGGTTCTGGCTCTGATATCATGTTAAAGTTTCATCTCAAAACTAATTGGCAGGAAGAGAAGTAGCTCAACAGTTATTTAAATCATTTCCAAAACAATGAGCTAGACGATGTGAAACTTACTTTCCAACAAGGAAGACATATTTAAGATAGATTGATGATTAATTAAGATTACATCTTTACCTTAATTTTGAATATATTTTTGTAATTTGAATTAATTTATAACTCAAAATCTGATTTGAGGAAATCAAGTTCAATATCAGGTTGTACCAACCAAGTATTTAAGCTCTCAATTTTATCTTCTATTATTTGTTTCTATATTTAACTCAGTATGATACATTGGCAACCACTTTGAGTATCTTGTTGTTATAGAAGAGTGATCTCAAAGGCTTCAAATCTGGTACCAGTCTCATTCAAGCAGGTATGGTTGTTTTTAAGGCACTTTGGTTGACACAACGTTGTTGTCTTTCAATTTCAGATCAAGAGCTTATGTTTTTTTATGGTCATACAAAGTATTGTGTAAGTTTTCATAAGCCCACTCTAACGCCAAACATGCTGATCCTCAAAGTATTTAACGAACCCTTAGATAAATATAAGTAAAATGATATCACCACCTAATATGAATTGATGGATGAGAAATAAACAAAGCAAAGGAAAAGATATATACCTAGCAAATTAAATCAATGGGGTCCAAGTCCAATAGTGTGGTGCAGGTACAACCATAGGATAAGCTAGGACTCATATCTTATTACTCCAACACCATGTCAAATGCAGATTCGCTGGTTGCAGTTTTTTATAGTTTTTTTTAGCAAGGATCTTCATCATTGATGGCAAAGTACTACAAAAAAAAACAAATGAACAATAATATTATAAGACATTTTTATCCTTTTATATAGTTTTTGTGATTGAAAACATAAGTAAAATTAAGTATTTATCTCTCCATTAATGTAGATAATTGTTTTTTTTATATCACAGTGGTATGGATGTATGATTTTACAAATTGATTTTGAACAAGGCTTTACATGTCCATTAACTTATATGTAATTTTTAATTTTAATTATAATCAATCTGGAATAAATATTTAGAACATGTTGTATTCTGTTTTCTGTTGATCCTGTGTTATTTTATACCTGGGTGTGGTTTGGGTCAATTAGTTATTGGGCTTATATTGTAAGAGAAAAGGTTACATGTATGATATTGTTTGAGTTTTACATACTATTATACATCATTCATATTTAATTATCATTAAATTTCTAATTTTAACCTATATGTTATCAATTGAAGGAACTGCCTCCAAAGTTGAACCCAAGAGTTTTTGGTAGAAATTTAGATTCTGAATATAAAAAAATCCAAGCACTAATCGTTGACTGTGTTCATAAACTCAACAAAATCAATGAAATAAATAAATGGATCACATATATCTTATCTCAACGAGTCCACTCACTTCTAATTCCTTTATTTCCACCACCTAAAATTTAAAGCTTACTATAGACTAAGGTTAATAAATAAACTTCACACCACGTCACAAATAGATGGAAAAATAAACAAATAAAATAAAAGAGTATTATTATCTAACTTTTATGTGACACGGTACCTATCTAGTGGATCTTTCAAATAGAGGCGTTCATTGTAGACTCTCCAAGCATAGTCCTCAAAATCAAAAGAGTTAAACACGTTCTCTAGTTCTTCATTATCACCATTGTTACCTTCTTCTTCTTCTTCATCTTTTTCCTTTTGGTCCTTGATGTTGATGTTGCCAATTGTTGCCTTAGGAAGGAGTGGAACAACATTGCTCTCAATGGGAAGAGTAATAAGCAATGACATTGTTATGTAGTGTGTATCATTTTCATCTCCTACCATGCACATTGGTTTTCCTCTCACTTTCTTTAACTTCCCATTGCTCCAAACCTATATAGTAATTGGTTAGTCATGCAAATATGCAATGCAAGCCTCATAAGGATTTAACTTGCTTCCCTTGATATAAAATTGGTAGTGAGACTCTCACTTAGGGTCCATTTGTGAGCTGAGTTTTGAAGGATAATGCACAGAAAGGGAATGTTTCAAAGTCATCTCATAAGTGTATTTCATGTTCTGAAACCTTCTATTCCTCTTCTTTCCCCTCCAAAACGAGTCAGACTTCTCTCCAGTAATGAAGAGAGAAGTGTTGTATAAAACAAGGCAAAAAATAAAATAAAATGACAATTATATCCTTCTATTTACAATTGTAATGACAATTTTATCTTTAAAACTAGTATAAAAATAATATTTTTCTCTACATTAATGGAGATGATCTCTACTCTGCCAAACTGAAGAGGTTAAATGTATGATAGAAAATTAACTTGATTCCCTTAATGAAGTTGTACAAAATATATGATAGAAAATTGTGTGAATTAATAAACTCTCATTTACTTATTTTACAAACAAGTTCACTTTTTTCCTACCACATTATGGTTTTTCTTCCAATTCATATTCAATTCATCAACTTCACTTTTCCTCTTAATCAACCTATTCATACTTATTTGATAAAATCGAATATATTTTTTACAAAGGCTTACATAAAGATCTTTCATGAAAATGTAACACAATTAATTTTTTTTATACCCCTCTTCTCTAAATAAATAAATTATATATTAAAAAGTAAAACCAAAGTCTGCAATCTAATATCTCCTGCCCTGCTTTACTATATTGCGGTCCCAACACAAATTATCTGTGCATCACTCAGATTTTGCATGTGACCACTGACACCGTAAGAATAATATAAGATTGCAAATATTCTCAATCGTTTAAAAAACTTAGTTATTATTCATTTCAAGTATAAAATAACTCTACTTTATAGTTTATATCAATATAAGAATGCCAAACCAAATAACATTTCTCTCATTTATCGTGTGACCCAACCACTGAAAGATGACCTAGTCAGATAAATAATGCATTCTAGAAATCGCATTCTGAAGATTACTCATCTCACTTTTTGTGTCTCAATCCAATCAAAAATTGTCACATATTTACAAATAAAAATCATAAAAAAAAAGTAATTTTTATATATTATTTGATGGTATTTGATTGATTTGATATATGAGGACATTAATTTTTGGAACAGATGATCCAGATAGAAATAGCAAAACAACACTTCAAATGAACAAATCACCATAATTAATTTTTTTCATAATGAATGATATCACTTTCGGGTTGAATAAAATGATAATAATAAATTAATAAATCACAGAATAAGCAAAAAAGAAGAACATGAAACCTGAGCAATATCACCAACAGTGACCAAGATGGAGTCCACGTGTGGCAACACAGAAACCCATCCCGAATCCGACAGCAACGAATACTTCTGAGACCGTAACTGATACTGCAACCCGACAATAAATGGGTAAGACCCACACAAATTCCCGGGTTGATCCACACACTCCGAAACCCACATAATTGAACGTAACCGGGTCGGGTCATATCCAACCGGGTTCTCCAAACCCATAGCATCTGTTAATGAATCTATTATCTTAAGCCCCAGCTTCTCCAACGCACGTGCGAATTCACGCAGATAAGTTAACTCTAAATCAGTTGACTCGGTCGTACACGATGAGTCAAACCGGAACGAATCCTTGACTCTGTTCTCACCGTCTTCGTCATCACCTGGTTCGTAACCAAAAGGCCAGTTATTTTTTGCGAGGAGGGATTCCTTTTGGGTTCTAGAAAGTTCGAATAGGGCGAGTGCTTCTGACTCGGCCGAGTTGGCGAGTTCGGAAGGGAGTGAATGATCGGTGAGTTGAGCGAAACCGAGATTGGAAACGGTGGAAAGGACTTCGTTGGAGGAGAGGGAGAGGGAGAAGGAGGGAGGAAACGTGATGGTCGGAGATGAGCGGCGCTTGGTGGGGAGGGAGAGACTGGGTGGGAGCCGGTTGAGGATGTGGGAGAGTGTATCGGCGGCGGCGGAAGGGGAGAACATGTTGTTGTCGTTGTTGAGGTTATTAGACGGAGTTGGTGGCGGAGCTGAGGTGGCGCTGCCGTAGAGATTTGGAAAGGATTGGTGTTGTTGATTTTGAGCAGAAGAGGAAGAAGAGGCCATGACGTGAGAGAGAAAGAAACGTGTCTGTGACACAGTGACTGAATATTTGAAACACAGTGTTACATAAAATAGTTTACTTTTTATAAAAACAGAAAATAATATGTTTCCACTGCATGGATCCTTAATATCTAATATATTTAATTATATTCCCAACTCTTAGTTTTATTTAAATTATATATATTACGTGACCATTTTTTTGCACAAACTATTTGTGTATCAATCACTTTTAATTTTGTATATATATTATACATTGAATCATCTCTACTTGAGATATAAGTATAATATTTTAAATAAAAAATGTGTGATATGCCAATTAATTAAGTTAAACAAAATATTGTATATTGTGTAAAAAAATTGAAATAATATAAGAGACGATGTGTTTTCATTATTTAGTTCGTTACAAAATAGTATAAGAGTTATATAAACATTTTTTTATTGTTATTAGTATATTTTTTAATGAAATAAAAATAATAATGAAACATTCAGTTTTGTAGATTTAAGACACGTTTTTATTTAAAAGATTACATTTATATCCAAAAGTAATCAATAAAATGTATGTACAAAATTAAGGGTAACTTATGTAAGAAATAGATGGTTCGTTAAGGGCAAAAAATGGATGACGAATTGTATAATTTTACTAAAATTCCCGTCAACATAATTAACTATATCTAATATGTTGAATTTCCAATTTAGCTAGATAGTAAATTAATTAAATCATTCATTTAAGAGTAAATTATACACCCTTGAGTTTTATTAAAATTACACAAATCACTCATCCATTTTTAACATATACAAAAAACCCCTAATTTATAATCATATATTACACTTACCACTCATGCACGATAAACAAGTGTGATATTTTAAATAAAATGGTGATAAATGTAATTAAGTTAAACAAAATATGTATATTGTGGAAACATATCCAAATAGTATATGAATGAACGCATTTTCATTATTTTTTGTTCGTTATAATATAATATAAGAGTGATTTTAATAATATCCCTTTAGACTTATTGATGCAGTTTGTAATGACTAATGAATCAAAAATAATAAAAATATTTTGCCTTGTATACTATTTTTACATATTTCTACAATATATCATATTTTGTTTAACTTTATTACATTTATCATCCCTTTTATGTAAAAAAAAAATAACACTTATTTCACATGCAGAGATAATTAGTATAATGTATGTATATAAATTATGGGTTTTTATAAGGATAAAAAAACCGAATGGTAATATATGTAATTTCATTAAAACTTTAGTTACTGAAACATTAACAAAATTGTTATTCAATTTAGAAGAGTAATAATTAATTATCATGATTAATCTATACAAATATATAAAATCAAAACATAATTAAATAATTGAATAAATGTAAATTTTTATTCCGAATTTGTCCTTCTCCAAGGCCAACTCATTAAAAATTAATATTCTCCTGTCAAGTTACAAATTAATATTTTCCTCCTCTTTACATTATCCACATTAGGAAATTGCTAATAATTTGAGAGCAATTAAAACTGTAATAACCCCAGTGTCATTTGTAATAAACCATCCAACAATGTCACTGAATACATATCATTCAAAAAAGGAATAATATCATTAGCAATTGTCTATCATTATGTTAGAGGTTCCTATTTTTTAATTTTGACACATTTAGGAAATGTCATTGAATGCATATAATAATACTTTGTAATAGTTAGAGCAAGAAATGTCTCAACCACAACTCATTTCATATAAAAAAAATGCATAAACCAAAAAATATCTAATTATTTAGGAATGATCATTATTTGAAATTAAACATTCTCAATTTACCTATTCATTTCCACAACTCATTTCATATAAAAAATGCATAAACCAAAAATATCTAATTATTTAGGAATGATCATTATTTGAAACATTCTCAATTTACCTATTCATTTCATTTTCAAAAGGTAAAAACTTTTGAATCATGAATTAAGATTTTTCAATCTGTGATTGTTCTCTTTTGTCCTACTTCCCTACAAAATATTTCAATCATCCGAAAATAATAAAAATATATTGACTTTTATACTATTTAGATTTTACTTCACAATATACTATATTTTTGTTTAATTTAATTAAATTTATCATATTTTTTATTTAAAATATTACATTTATATATCAATTATACATGATAATCAATATAATGTAAGAATATAAATAAATTAGTTTATATATGAACAAAAAAAACAATTTATATAATTTTATTGAAACTCAATAAGACCTTAAATTGCTCTCATGCAATACGTCAGAGATGTTTATGGAGTTAATTGATTTAAAATTACTAGCCACCCATGAATTATCAGGGAAATGTGTCACTGTCACTCTAGACAAACTTTAGTATAGGAGTTGATTATCATGCAAGTGAATTAATTAGGGTAATGTAATATATATTTACGGTTAGTATAAAATTTATATACAGTTAATATATCATTCATAATTTATAATAATAAATAATACAATGACAATGTATAAAATTTATGTATTGTGAATACTTACACTTTTCTGTAAACAAATTACAAAATGAATTATTCCTTATCTAGAAAGAAAGAAGAAAAAGACAAATACATACAAATTCATTACATTACGTTGGTGTTATTTATATAAAATATTTATCATAAAAGATGAATGATAAATAATTGAGTGACATCGTAAGGAATTCTTAGACAAGTTGGTACATAAATATCAAACTCATGTACAAAAGTAATCTTATTTCTCCCTCATTTTAATTCATCGACATTAACGCTCAACGGTGTCTTTTTTTTCTTGGGGAACTTTATCCAAAAAAAAGTCTGTGCAAATACAAATAAACTAATAATTTAACAAAACATTCTATACATCAGTTTTCTATTGCAAAATTTAATATTTTAAATATACTCACCAATTTAAATTATTAGATTTTTCAAGAATAAAATAAATGATTATGACGTGAAGTAGGTTTTTTATACTTACTCTTGGAGTAAGTGAATTTATTCCCATCTTTTATATAATATGTATATACATAAATACATATAATATAATATTTTATTCTCCATCAAAATCTATGAATAAAGTATATAGACAAGGAATAGTGGTACAGTCAGGCTTTGATTCAAGCACAATGGTGCCTACGTGCCCATGATTCATTGTCAAACATATATTTTGAAGAAAAATGAATCTACACAATTGACATTTTTTATGATAAAATTTATATTAGGGACCTAAAGTATAAGACACACTTCAAATAGAGCAGAATTATAATAGGATTATGTTTTGGAGAGCAGACCCTATGTGAAAATAATAATTCAGCACTTGTTCACATAAATATATAATGAAAAATAATATATCTTATACTATATATTTCTACTAATCATTCTAACCACAAGAAAATGATATTATATCATTTGTAAATCAATCACTAATAAGAAATTTAGTAATAGGGTAAAACATTACTCATATATAATTGATAAAAGAATCTCCACTTTTAAAATATTAAAATATTTCGAAGTTGAGAAAAAATTAAAACATTAAAAAATGTAGCCGATGGAGTAGTTTGCCAAATTAACACATATAGAATCCAGACGATCGACTCCCTTATGATTGAAATCAAACGGTCCAGGTGTCCCCTTCAATCACGCATCACCGTCCATATTTTTATCAGAGAACCGAAAATAGCATCTGTGCACGATGCATCATACTGGTGACTCACACAGTACCTGAAGGCTGAAGCTACGAAGAAACAGAATTTCCCAATACAAAATAATTGTTTAGCATAGGAAGAAGCAAAAGTCAAAAGCTATTGGATTCGATCATCATCATAATCCAAAATGTTCTCTAGATTTTTCCAGAAATCTCCATCCAAACAACAACGGCAACAGGTACCTTCTCAATTTCTTCCATTTCTTTTCGTTGATTAGGAATGACGTTGAAGAATGTTAGAGAACGATTTTGTTTATATGTGTGTGTGTGTGTGTGTTGAATTGTGCATTGTTGATATGAGTTTGCATATGTATGAGTTCTGAATCTAACTTTTGTGTCCTAACATTTCTGTGTGGTGTTTAACAGCAGAATGTGGTGCATAGTAGTTTTTCATCGGCGGATTTCAATCCGCGAGTTCTTCTTCACTATGGTGTTCCACCGAATGCGTCTATTCTTGCCTTTGATCGCATCCAACGTCTATTGGCAGTGGGAACACTGTGAGTTATTATTGCTTGTTATTGGTTAAGTTATGTTATTTGAACACTCATAATATATACCTAAGTATACAACATTTTTTGTATCTTGCTTGTTATAGCATATCCATTAAAGCTTAACATGTGGTTCACAATAGCATTTAGCCACAACTATACTGGTACGACGCTGTACACAATAGCATTTTCAGCTTTCTTGGAATTCTACATTTCCAATGAAGCCAAAGTAAAATATTCATCAATCATATCACTGTATTTTTTAAGTAAGTTCAAGTGTATAAAATATGCTTTTTATGCTGTATGTATGAATGTATCAGATTTACCAAGTAGTTTGAGAATTGAGATTCATGCTTTTAGAACTAGCTGATAACACTTTAAGTACTTTTTTGTCACTAAAAAGGAATTTTGGTGTCTTTAAAATTATATTTTTAACTTTGCTGGTATTTATTTTCGTAATATAAAATTTCATCATTCTTTTGCTGTGATAACTAAGGAGTAGGTTACATAACAGCAATGTGGTGCATCAGTACACCAAGGTGTTTTGTGACAGCGTGACCTATACAATTTTCCTATGGATACTGTTTAGGGCTTTATGAGTTAACTTCATCATTTTCTTCACTCTTGTAGTGATGGCAGGATAAAGGTGTTTGGTGGTGACAATATTGAAGGGATTCTTTTCTCTCCGAAGCATACATCCTTCAAGAATTTGGAGGTTTGTAACAATTCAGAAACATGAAATTAAATGTGTTTTAGATGTTCAATCTTATACAGATTATTACCCTGATATTGTGTTTTTTGTTCTTTGATGTGTGTAAATGTGTATATGGTGTGTGTGGTCTGCATGTGCATCTATGTTGTTGGTCTAGCATTGCACATGTATTGAACCCTACAAGTTAAAAATGAAACATTTTGAAGATTCTCTTTGCATATCATGGTATCTTATATTTTTGCATCTTCCTGACAGTTCTTGGAAAATCAAGGTTTTCTTGCTAGTGTCTCAAGTGATAATGAAATACAGGTACCTTCTAAAGCTACTAAAGCTCTTTTAAACTGTCTAGGACCTGCCTGATCTCTCGTTATCTGCTTATGATTCTTATTTGTATCCCTCCCGAACTTTTTCGCAGTGGTCATTATCTTGTACCTTAAAGTGGTTAACTTTTATATTTTATTTCTCTCTTATTCTTCCCTCTGTTTTCCCGTTTCATTTACTAACTGAATCAACATGATACTGATAATGGCAGGTTTGGGATTTGGAAAGCAGACAAATCGCTTCTGCTTTGAAGTGGGAATCCGCTATAACTGCTTTCTCTGTTATTTATGGCACCAGTTATATGTAAACTACTTATTAGATGATTTGGAATCTGCATTTGCATGCTACTTTTTCTAATGAAATCTTGCCACGTGGTCTTTAACATTTTTGTCCTGTTGATGATATTTAGTTATGTTGGAAGTGAACATGGGATGGTATATGTGTTGAAGTTCGACTCTGAAGACAGAAAAATTGAAATATTGCCTTATTATGTTCCCACAGATGTTATATCTGGTAACTACTCCTTGCTGTTCATTTATGCCATATTTGAGTTGAAAAGAAGACTATTACTTTTCCATTGACCCAAATGGCTGATAATTGGAAGCATGAACTTACCTCTTTGGTTTGAGTAGTTGTATAGGGAGAGATATTCTCTGATCCAAATTCTTGATTAGCACACACATCACACTGTAATTAAGGTACAAATCCACCACTACCTTATGTTGAAGTCATATCTTTTTATGGATTGGTCAAAGAGGCTTCGATATCAATTTAATGGTTGCTTCACCAAAAAAGTATAAAAGCTTTAACTATTAGGTAAAGAGCTAGAATACGTGAAAGTTAGTTAATGGTTAATCTTGACACTAGATCCGCTAAGGTGCATATTGGAATGTATTATACGCATGGCATTTTACTTAATGTACCCTTTTGATGCACTGGAGAGAAAAATGCGCCATAAGCATATTTTTAATACCATTTTAGTTTCTCCAAGTCTAATATCTATTTTGTTTCAATATGTGCCCTCTTTGCAGAAGCAGTTGGAATGTCACTTGATCATGTTTCTGTTGTCAAAGTTCTTCATCAACCTTGTTCCAATGGAAACAGGCAAGACAAATAATTAATGAAGAGTTTCTGTGATTGATTTCTTTGGTATTGTTGTATTAGGTAGTTGTGAGACATGAATTTTAGGTAACTTGGAGTCTCCATGTCAAAGCTAGTTTATCATTCTATTGAACAGTCATGCATTAGGGCCATTTCTGAAATTATGGATTGGAATGAGTATGAGTTTCATCAATTTGTAGATAAACTTGACCAACGATCACAATTTAATTATTTGTTTATTATCATAATACAGATGTTATTATACAGCGAAGCTTGGACAGAGTAAAGGCAACTGTTTAATTGAGTTAATCGAATTCATTATTTTGCAGACTTTTGATTGCGTATGAGAATGGTGTGATGGTACTATGGGATGCATCTGAAGATCGAATTGTTCTCATCAGAGGCTACAAAGACACTGAATTAAAGAGAAAAAATGTGGCTAGTTTTCCAAATGACACTAAAGATGAACTTCCTGATGATCAATTAGACCATGAAGAAGAGGACAAGGAGATATGCTCTGTTTCTTGGGCATCGAGTGATGGATCAGTTGTTGTTGTTGGATATGTAGATGGTGATATAATGTTTTGGGATTTATCAACTGCTGACTCTCCCTCAGGTCAAGCCCAAAAAGTGTCAAAGATTGTTATCAAGCTTCAACTATCTTCAGCAGATAGAAGACTTCCTGTTATTGTTCTACATTGGTGCGCTGCTGAATCTTTAAACAATAGTGGGGGTCAACTTTTTGTCTATGGTGGTGATGAAATTGGATCTGAAGAAGTTCTGACTGTAAGCTTCATACTCAGAAGCTATTCGACAATGATGTTTCAAAGATTATTGTTATAATTAAAAACATCGTGTCATCCATCAGAATGTTACCTTTGCTGGAGATTATGCATAGGTGAGAGAAAGATTGCTTAGGCTTGGATATGTCTGAATACAAAATTAGGGAGAAAAAGCCTTAGCTTAATAAAAAGGAATTCTACAATACTGAGAGTTACAAGTTCAAATTGCCACAAGATGTCAAAACAGGTAGCCTTATGAATGTTCTAGAGGAAGTTTAGGTGAAAGAAGAAAACATCTGGAGGCAAAAGTCTTATGTTCATTGGGCTAAGGGTGAAAATTCTAATTTGAACATTTTAGATAAAGTGCCCTCTTGGTAGGGAAATAGTTTTATCCTAGAGGTTGAAGCTTGTTTGTAACAAGAGAGAAAGGAAATAAACCAGAAAATAATCTGAAAATTAGTGACCCGCTGTCACTATGTTAACAAGCTCTTACAGCTGCACAAAGGATGAAATTATGATAAAAGAATACTAATACACAAAGCTACATATAAATAGCTAAAATAATATACTAATGCATTCACATCTAACAAAGTTGATAGGGGAAATATGATATGGGATCTGAGCTCAGTCTCTGAATAGGTTACTGAGTTTTTATTTTTTATTTTTCACGAGAAATCAATTTCAGCCCTTTCATTGAAGGATTAGATTGTTGCCAATTCCTGCTAGATAAAACCATGCTAAGAAAGAGAGCAGAAAGTCTAGATAAGTCCTATAGGCTATAAAATTAGTCTCTTGGTGCTTTGTTTTTGTGTACAATCAATTTTCATCCTGTCATCCTAATGGAGCGAATTGGAATTGCCTGTTTAAAAGAAAAGAAGAAAACAGGCTAATCTGAACTTGTGGAGAAACACTGTTCAGCATCTGTGCTTTGTTACTTTCATTTTATTTTTTTACTTTTACATTGAAGACTAACTATTTTGTTGAAATATCTTATTGATACAATTTGTTTTTCACCTTTGCTATATTAAATTTGAAATTTGGCTTTGTCATAGTGGAAATGTCAACAGCCTGCTAATATTTCATAAGTTCAACATACATATGAAATTCACTTGTCACTGTGATATTGCCTTTTCTTGTTTACAGGTTGTGAGCCTTGATTGGTCTTCTGGGATAGAAAATCTTAAGTGCACCGGCCGCATTGATGTCATGCTTAGTGGTTCTTTTGCTGATATGATTTTGTTGTCAAGTGATTTCCATACAGAGGGAGCTTGTAACATGCTATTTGTTTTGTCAAATCCTGGACAACTGGATCTTTATGATAAAGATTGTTTGTCTTCTTTGATGTCTCATCAAGAAAAGAAAACTTCTGCTCCCGCAATGCAATATCCCATGGCCATACCCACTCTTGAACCATACATGACAACAGCAAGGCTTGGCGTGGTATACCAAGATGTGAAGTCATTTAGGGCCTTATCAGAGGTAATGCATACTTATTAGGCCAAAGATTCTTTCATTTTCTACGGCTAGTTCTTAACCCTATGGTAAGTGGTGGACTGCTGGCAGTTACATAACGATGCATTTGCTGTACAAACGTTTACAATTTTTATTATATTTCAAAGATAAAAATCTATATTGCCACCACTAATTTCAATGATATTTGTGTAGATTCTTGTAGCTGCAAAGCAGCATTCAGTACAAAGTCAGACAAGTATGGGTATAAAGTGGCCTTTGACTGGTGGTGTTCCAGGTCAGATTTTGAAAGAATACCATCACATCATTCAAATATATATAGCAGGTTACCGAGATGGTTCTATTCGGATATGGGATGCCACATATCCTGCCTTGTCACTTGTTTACAACATAAAATCTGAGGTTAGTTATTAGCATAGTAAGCATACTATACATTTTTAACCATTGATCTTTTTTTCTCAAGGGTTTGACTTATGTATTAATAAAAACTAATATGTTGGATCTTAAGATAGTCATTCATGAAAATAAAATGTATGCAATTGGTGTGAATGCATGCATTAGAGAGAAAGTTGAGATGACTCCTATTGTAGAGTTGTGTCTTAGGTAGTTTGGGCATGTGTGAAGGAGACACTTAGCCCTGGTAAGGGGAGTTTATTAAATGGATGTTAGCCCAATTTCTAGAGGAGAGATTCCAAGAAAAATCATAGGCAAAACAATTAGGGGAGATTTAGATATCAATGTTTTGTCAATGAACATGTTTTATAATATAACATAGTGGTGTCGTTTGATCCATGTGGCTGACCTCACCTAATGGGACTAAGGCTTGGCTGTTCTTGTTGGCAGGTGAGTGATATTAAAGTTGGTATTGCAAGTGCACCAGTATCAGCATTGGATTTTTGCCCTGATACTCTACACCTGGCTGTTGGCTATGAAAGTGGTGTTGTAAGATTTGAATGTTGTAGTATTTTTCATTCTCTTTCCATTCAATAAATCCCCTGGCAACTTTATCCTATGGGGGTATGCAGGTTTGTCTATATGGGCTAATTCGGAGTTCAGCTGACACAACTTTGCACTATGTTACCAAAAATGGAACTGAAGGTTGGGTATTCTTTCTTTTCTGTAAACAATTGACATGTGAATGTTCAGCATTTAAATTTATAATGACCTAAGTTACTTTTGTGTCTCCATTTATACTTGAAAATGATTTGCTATTTCTATGCTCTGGTTTCAACCTGTTCTTATGAAATGAGACAGGTCTTAAAAAGCATCAAGGGGACGGACCTCATTGCACAGCAGTGTTTTCCGTTCAAAGTTCTGCTGTATTCACCCTACAATTTGCAAGCCTTGGAGAGAAGCTTGTTGTTGGATATGAACATGGGCAGGTGAGATCATCCATTGATTACTTTCCTTTTTCGAGGAAATGATTTTTTTTTTTTGGTTGATTTGTTGGATAGCAATTTGAATTAAACTAGCACTGAGCTTCCAACTTATATTTTCTAATCTGATTTGCAGGTGGCTTTGCTTGATATCAGCTCATCATCAGTTTTGTTTCTTACAAACACTGAATCAAACCCATCCTCAGCACTCGTTTCACTAAATGCAAAATTTTCAGACATTTGTAGCTTAAATATTCTACAGGAGTCTGTGTCTGATATTTCAGATAGTTCTGGAAAGGGACCAGTCTTTATTATGACAAGGGATGCAAACCTTGTCGTGATAGATAATGCAAAAGGGGATGTGGTTTGCAGTAGAACGATGAACCCAAAAGTAAAGTCCAATGCAATTTCAATGCACATTATAGGCAAGTATTTTTGGTTAAGTAAAATGCATATTGTAAATCTTCCAGTAATTTTGTTACTTATATGGTGCTGTGATATTTCAGATGGTACTTCAGAACTATCCACTGAAAAACTGTCATCCAACTCCCCTCAGAAAAATGACTCTGGAATCCAAGCTAACATTCCATCTGAAAATGCACAAGTTGAAACTTCTACACCACTAGAAAATTCATACCTGGGGCTGATTGCATTGAACTCACTCATTTTACTTTGTTATGAGACTGAATTGAGCTTACACTCTTTAAAATTTGTGATTGAGGTACCACTCTTCATGTCCATCATTCTGTTACACTTCAAATTTAAATTTATTCTTTTCTACTGGTTAGTGAATTACATAATAACAGGGTAGCAGTAAGTACATACGGAAGGTGAACCTTGTACAACGATGCTGCTGGACGACAACCTTTAAAAAAGATGAGAACGAATATGCTCTGGTTGTACTGTATCAAACTGGAGACATTGAATTAAGGTGGAGTGCTTAGTAGACTATGTGTGCTTATTAGTGTCATTTATTAATATATAAAAGTCAAACTTTGAGATGGACCTTTATAAAACTAAAATACTACAAGGGTGACCAGTAAATGACGCTCCCACCTACTGGTGTTTGGGAAGAGTAAATGTACGCAATCTTACCCTCACAAGTGAAGAGGTTGTTTCCCAGATTTGAGCTCATGACCTCCAGGTCACAACTCAGAAGGCAAGCAATCTTAACGTTGCGCCGAGGCTCGCCCTCAAATATTAAGTTCTGGTTTTGCTGAATCTGTAAGAGATACTCTTGTGCAATGCTGGTGTTGTTGCTGTTATACTAGCTTTTCGGGATGTCACGGTCCACTTACCTATATTCCCCTTCCTGCTCTTTATGATAAGCTTTTGATTGATGCTATGCCACTTTAAGCAGGTCCTTACCAACTCTGGAAGTATTGGGAGAAATATCTTTAATGTCAATCTTAAGATGGAGCATGAGGAGCCAAATGGAGAAGACAATATGTTCTTCCTCAAATGGACAAATTATTCTGGTTTGAAAATTTTCATGTTTTTTAGATGAAGCTGTTTTGTTTTTAAGACTATAGGTCCTTAACTGAACTTATTTTATCCGCCTACTGTGTCTTAAGATCGATCAATGTCAGTTGAGGTATTGTGAGTTCAGTCTATACCACTTAAAGCTTTTTGTATTGTATAGATAGTCCTGCAGGAACTTTAGTTAACTGAACTTTCATTGGGAAACAAAGACAGCTAAATGTTCCAAATTATTCCGTTTTTTTCCTGTGTGTAATTTTGTTTTTTGGTAAGAATCACCTATGTTCTAGTTTAGCCATGATTTAAAATCAGTAGCTTTTATACATTTCACCAGCTGCCAAAACATTAACATCTACATTTCTGCTTAAAAGGGAAAAGGGCAAAAGAAAATAAAAATCATTAAAACTGCTAAGCATTTGCCTTTAATGTGCTTTGGATTTAAAAAGCATTTCATGTGAAAGTTGGTGAGAAAAATTACTTAGCATGGATAACTCATACTCATAGTGTTGTTACGAATGAAGTTACAGTTGCATTTTGGTTTTATAATCAGACTCATGTATGTCTTGTTTTTAGGTCAATGGGAATGAAACTGCTGTCCTATCATTGTTGACCCGTGAAAATGAGTTCTGGTAACTTACTTATTCCTTCCTTTTCTGGCCATGTATGATTCATTTAGCCATCAATTCTAAAACCCACAATTTAGAGCACTATTGTTCATATACTGCATAAATTATATGCCACATAAGAAAGCTTCTTAAATGAGTTCTAATTTTAGAATTCCTATAAAAAAGAGCCTTGGACACCAAATCTTCAGATGCTGAATGTGATCAACCTCTTTACAAAATAATATACGAGAAAGCTAAACATATGGCCTAGTTAAAAAATTAGAAATTGGTTTCTAACTTTCAAACTATTATAGGATTCCAGAGTTTTTTCCTTGTCTTCATGATAATGTTCTCGCAGCAGCAATAGATGTTACTACTACCTTATCTCCAGACCAGAATGAAAAACAGGTTCAGTTTCTCCAGGCTTTCTGTGCTTCTTCCATTAAAATTTTCAGCGTTTCTGAATCAACTTCTCTTGCCATAGGGAGCACCTGGTATCTTCATTAATTTTGTTAAGAACTTTAAAGCGGGGAAAGCAGATAAGAATGCAATTCAAGCAGTTCATGCTAATAATTTGGAAAATTTGGAACGGATATTCTCCTATCCTCCTTTCTTAAAGCCTTCCTTAGACACAGTAGATATGCAAGATGCTTTTGAGCTTGACATAGGTATGTCCTTAATATCTTCTACCACCAGCTTTATTTTATGGGTCAGTTAAGGAAGATCTTCCATAGGTGCACCATTTTTTAGTGTCTTAGATACACCACTTTTCCATGATAATTTGCCTTTTTTAATTCCTTACCAAATGCTCTTAACATTTACCTTAACTTTACATTCTGAAAATGTTGACCTATATTTTGCAGATGAAATTCATATTGATGAACCTTTAGTAGTTTCATATCCTCAGAAAAGTGATATTGACAAGAGAGGTAAGCATCTTATTGTTGCATTTTACCCTGAAATGTTCTTCTTCTTGGAATAATTTATTATGAATGGTTGCCTTGCAGATAAAGGGAAAGGAACCGACCGAGAGAAATTACTGGAGGGTGGAAGCACTGATTCAAAACCAAGAGCTAGAACAGCTGAAGAAATTAAGGCTAAATACAAAAAGACGGGGGTAAATCTAAGTTGTGAAAACTCTGTAATTTACTTATTATTTATTTTTGCTCACGTGTCTTGACCTGGTCACTGGTTTTCAGGATGCCTCAGCAGCAGCTGCACTTGCAAAGGATAAGCTTGTAGAACGGCAAGAAAAACTCCAGGTAGATTATTATTCATTCCATTCATCATTTTTATCTTATCCCAACAGGTTCAAACCCCATTTCTCATTTTCAAAGAAAATAAAAGCCCACTTACCCATAAATTAAATGGAAAGAAAACTTCATTTTTAAGAAAGTTCCCATATATGAATGGAAGTTTCTATCTGAGGCTAGTAGATGATAGATTTGGGTCTATCTTAATTATGGTTGAGGTCCTAGTGAAGTCTACTAACATGTCTAGCTGCATGACATAATATATATTACATATTCCTTCTCCTAATAAATTTTAACAATAAAACTTCTGTTCGGTTCTTAATTACATTTCACAATAAATTTGCCTTAAATAAGTAGTTCTCTAAAAAATTACCCCTTCGGGAACTCCAAGTAATTTTTTAATCTTAATTGAAACTTGGCTGGAATTCTCCAAAATATGTTCATTATTAAATCACATCCCCGGCCATTTATTTGGTAATTTTTCTTGGCCGTTTATACTAGATGCTCAGCCAACGTACTGAAGAGTTGCAAAGTGGTGCGCAAGACTTTGCATCCATGGCAGCTGAACTCGCTAAGAGAATGGAAAATCGGAAATGGTGGCAGTTATGATTTATCCACTGGCAGTTAAAGTTCTGGAGTAGTGAATTGAGCTCACTTCTTTATGAGGTAGCTCTGACTCCATTGCTTATTTATTGTTGTAAACATTTTCGGTCCAACTTGTGCATGTTAATATAAATAGTATCTGATGATCAATGCAAGGCAGAGATCTTTTTGAGTGCTTAGCGGTTCAAGACTGTTGATATGAGTGGAGTTAAAAGCAAGAGCAATATTTGAAGTAATCAAGTATTGATTTTAGTTTGGAACCTCATAAATGAAAAATAGTTGACAATAGCATGATTTAGTGTTAAATTAATGTTACATAATTATTGCAGCACATTATTTGGAAGATGTTAGCAACCAGAAGGTACTGCGTTACTCAGTTCAGTTGCTTGAGAGTTCTAAACTAATAAGAGTCATTGTGGACTCTGTCAAAGCTGGTGAACTTGCAAAAAATGTTATACGGTGAACAAATAGATTCCAACGTCTTAAAAGCCTATTGAAAAACTATATTATACATGGTACAAAATGGTGTAACGTTTTTAAATTTAAGGTTGATTTGAGCTTTTATATATCCTACAAAGCTTAGAAAGGGTCTATTATAACTAACAATAGCAACATATGCAAAAGACAATCAAGAAAGGAGTGGGTTAAGGAATACGTGAAACATTGATCATTCAAATCATTACGCAATCCTTTGAAAAGCAGTGATAATAATAGGCTACTTAGGAAGTTGATGCAACAAAGTTCAGGAGTCACATTGATTCATACACTGAGAAGAAAACATTTGTGCTAATTAGGTTTTTCTATATTTCTCTTAATCATGTAGATAAAAGGTTGAAAAAACATGGCAATCCAAACCTCTCTTTTCCCCTTCTATTGGACTTTTTGGGCTATGATATCAATTTCTGGAATAGGATATCCATTTCTGGACTCATGTGTTAGATATTAGATTATCTTAATTTTAATATTTGATTTATAGTTTTATTTTAGGAATAGTAAGTATATTTTCCCTTCAAATTCTGATCTAGTTTTTCTATTATATTCTTTTAGTTTGTACATGTGTAGTATATGAGTTTAACCTGGTATTCAATTTTTGTCATGGTATTTTTCATTTTTTTAAGGCACATATCCTCTAATAATTAGTGGTTACTATTTTTCATGCCTCTTCCCTTGAAATATGAATGTGTTAGATGGGATTCAATATTTTGTTATAGGCGTGCCTCAATAATTTTCAATTTTACTTTCTTCAGTTAAATACATTTTTAACTAATTTTTAAATTTTCTATTAATTTTATTATTAACTAAATACCTTAATCTTTTTATGCTTGATATTATTTTTTCCCCTCCTAAATATAATATCAAATATCCAAGAACACCTTCACCATGCAATTACCATTAACAATTTTCCGGAAGTCTTAATTTCCAAAAGCTCTCTGACTGTTGTAATAAAATGTCCTAATAGAGAGAATAAAATTGATCTGAATGCATAAATAATGTAGAAAAATCAGACTTGCTAGGATTCATGACCATTCTAACTACTTTTTCAACCCTAAACAACATACACTTCAATAACCCTTTGTCTTGCCATGATGAAAAACAAATGGAAAGGTTAAAATGTCACTGTTGAAGCATATGAACTAACCCTCTATCCCGCAGTTTCAAAATATAAGCAGGTGAGCTCATTTAAGACAATGTCATCAATAAAACTATGTCACACTTCAAACACATGCAAACAAAAAGGGTCTTCGATCCAAGTACTCCAGTCCAGAACACAAGCTAAAATGGAGTTAAATATGAATAAATTTATAGACTTGAAACTGAGGACAAAACATGAGTTGAGTTTCCCTGAGTTTTTGAACTTATGACGTGGTGGAGGACACACAATTATAGTACAACACAACCGTGGAACTATAAATTGTTATCAAGCTAAGGGACCAATTGCCCTTCATACACAGCATCTCCATTTTCTGCATGGACCAAGGCTATGGCACTTTTTAAGTCCTTCCAGAAGAAGCTCATCATTGATCACGAGAGCTTCAGATGGTGAAAGGAATTCCAAACTGCATTCTATTGTTGTCATATGGACCTTCTTCAAAGTAGTCACAAACTTATAGTTTTGGTAAACATGCCAATCATATTTTATTTATTTGACAAACAAATATACCCAAAGAGTTTTATACATTTTAGTTTATCATCTATCATTTATTTTTAATTATCATTGACTCTTTTAAAAAAGTAATATAAATGAATAATGAATAATATATTAACAGTATATAAATCTTTAAATTGAGCGTAGATAGATATTACAATTTTTAATATGGACAAGGGGAAGAAGCTTAGGAAAAAATAGGTCGTAGTTTTTCTGTCTTTTGCATTACTCTCTGTTGAAATTTGATTATTTTATTTGCTGATGAAGTTTTTTAGTCTCCAAATTTGTCTCAATTTTTTATATTAACAATTAAAAATTATCACATAGATAAAAATAATAATATATTTATATTACTTGTTAAAATGAAATTAGTTTAATATAAAGAATTAGGAGATTGTTTAGGACAGATTATTCTCTGATTGCCATATACAAATGTTTTTTTGTGAACGAATAGATAGTAGCAAAATTAATGATTACTTGCTGCTTCAACATATTGGAGGAAATGGTTGGCATTTAAGTATCTGTATCCTATCTGTAAAAGTTTTCCATAAAATAATGTCTATTAAAGTTTCTCTTTCTTTCCACCAATTGCAATTGCAGAGAAATTATTGTAAGAAGCAGGTAGATAAAGCTCCATCTAATTAACAACAACTTTTCTTTAACATGGGATGTACCCAATTAAGTTTTGAACAACTAAACCAACGTATGTGTCTGCTGTATTCTTATTATATTATTATTTCTTCTTTAAAGTATACCAATTTGACATTCTCCATAGACCTAATAAATGGTCTCCTTTTATTTCTCAATTATTGTTGATTTGACAATTTTCATATGCAATAATGTAAAACTCACCAGAAAAATATACTTTTCCAGTGATTTAATTTCAAATAAGTCGATGCCCCTTATTGTATTGAGATATCAGAAGCTTTATATACTGAAAAAACAATAATTTTTTAATGTAAAGATGACAGTAAATATATGGATTGGCATGCTTTCTAGTACAAAACTATAATGATTTTGTAGAAAGAAGTATCGTACTCTAATTAGAGAATGATTCTCTATTTACGGATAGAAGCATATGACTCCCGATGGCACCAAAGTTTATAGAGAGTATGAGGTAAGTGCAAAAAATTATCCATATCTCTTAAATCATTTAGAGTTATATCCTGCGCGGACAACTTAAGATACAAGCATACAAGTGTTTTAGAAAATTTTCTTTCATACTTTTTTATTAATATATTTTTCTCAAGGTCTAAAAGTCTTCTTATTTTACGGGAGAAAAATAAAGATTTCTACAAGCCTGGTAGACCAAGCATAACATGGTCATGAATGAGTGGATAGAAATCCCAAAATTCTAATATTATAAACAAATATGAACATGAGTTGGACTTTGAAGGACTTGAATTATTCATGCTTCAGAACCATGATTACTATCATATCATTGATTTTTAATGAATAATGACAACAAAAGCAGTCTACGAATGATTATGTTTTATAATCTATAGTGATAAGAATAACATGCACACAAAAATATCAGACACAATAAATTCCTATTAAAGTGCTTGGTGGCTTTGACAAAAAGGCATATAACAGAAAATATAATTTAAAAAAATTGTGCTGATTTATCAATGATAAATACCTTTGTCCACTTGCTACATGAATAAAATACAACCACCCATTTGAAAAGGGTTGGGAGGAATAAATTATAAATTATACAACATAATTAGAAAAATTCAGCACCCTTGCTTCATCAAAGATTTCTTCAACTTTTGCTTGATCTAGAAGTTGGAACTTGAATACTTGATCAAATTTGTAGTATGGAATAATCTGAACTTTGTCTATTCCTCTAACCATACTCTATGTAATGTTGGATAATAGTAACAGATCAAACGAATAAATAATAAATAAATAAAACGTTTTTGTCAGAATTACCACCAAAGAAGCATTTGGCATGGCAGCACTTAACACTTATGCTACCATTTGCTTCTGCTGCTCTATGTACAGTTGCTCCACCCATGGTGGAAGCATCTCTTTACTGATATCATATTGCTGATGTTGATGCTGCTTCTCGGCGCCGAATCTCTCAGACCTCTCATCTCTAACCAATGAATGAACCCATGACACATCTGGCTCAACATGTTCTGACTGTGCCTTAGGGGATGATACGCCGTTGTTTCTGAACCCGAATGAAGCAGATTTCCTCAGCTTGCTTAGTTCATCTCCGTTTACACCCCAGTCCAGCTTCCCGGTCGGGGAACCCCAATCTGAAAGGGCAGAGGACATCCTACAGGAGGGGTTGGAAGGTGAAGACAGCCCAGGATGGTTTGTTGCAGCACCACGATCTATGAAACTCTGGCTTCGCTTCGCGAAGCCAGCAGACCTAGAATTCATCATTGCTGCTGCGACAGCAGCCGATGAATCAAACCCATATGGTGAGGATTTATACACCGGAGATGAAGGCATGTTGTTGGATGGGTAACTTGCGCGAAGGTGGTTCATGTTTTGGCGCATCTGAAGCGAGTTTTGAGTTTGCAACTGTGTTGGTGTTGAAGGTTGGACAGAAAGTCCATGTAACTGAGATAATACAGAAGCATCAGCAGATGCTAAGAGTTCATCAAGGTTAGTTGGATTCAAATCACCCATTCGGCTTCGGAAAGATGGGGAAGAGATCCTGGCGATCTCATCTACCAATTGTTGTTGCTGTTGTTGCTGCTGTTGACGAGCATAGCTAGGACCTCCTATACCGAGCATTTCCATCTCAAGATCAAGATCCCTGGCACTCAAAGCAGCCTTCAGCCGGCTACCTGGGAGCTGCAATGATGGTGGAGTGAAGTTGATTTTGTTCTGCCACAAGTTTCCATTCTTGGCAGATGAAGAAGCTGCCAAAGGAGACATTGGTGGTGTCGAAACAGTTGGCATAGGCAATGAGGAACTAAGAGACAATGGACTCATTGATGTCATGTCAAATGCACTAGCTGAATAAGATTTTGGTGATGGCATAGCTGAGCCGGTGGAAGCATACACCGGGCGCAACTCTTCAGGTTTGTGAGCAAAGAAGCAGACTTTTCTATTGCAGCCAGTCTCATCCTTGCAAAGCCTTGTCCGGTATTGCGCAGGATGTAGCCAGGACTCAAAAACACCATGTGCATACTCACAGGAATCACCCTTCTGGCAGGTCCCTTTGCGAAACTCTGGGCAAGGAACACAGCTATAAGGGTATTTATGTGGGTCTCTCCTCCTTGCATTCTCCCCTGGATGAACAAATGGACACTCAGTCCAGTCATGGGAATAAGCCCTTGAACACAGCTTCACTTTGAAGCTATACATCCTAAAATCATCTGTTCCATATACACCATTGTTTATATCAGGCAACGATATATCAACAGGATATTCTTTCTTATCAGCTCCTTCTTTTTTCTCAGACGGTACTTGCTCCATCTCATATAAGATTTGATCGCCTTCCCCTCTTCCGAGAAACATCTCCATGGCCTTCCTTCGGGAATTGGACGAAACATTAAAGGCAGGAGCAATCAGATTAACAGGCTTGTTTCCACTAGCATCAAGGCAATCAGCATCTGCTCCGGTATCAAGCAAGAGCTTGACAATCTCAAGTGAGGATTCAGAACCCCCAGCAACAGCGCAATGGAGCGCAGTGGCCCTATCAGAACCACACGCCTTGTTCACATCAACCATGCCGATCTCAGTAATATACTTAACCACCCTTGTGCTTCCAAACAAAGATGCAATCATGAGGGGGGTCCTCTTTTCATACCCCATCTTCTTTGATCCAATTCTTCTACAATACCAAAACTCTGCCTCATTAACATCCAAACCCTGCTCTTCCACTTCTCTTTTGAAAGCTTCAACATCATCAAACGCAGACAATTCAAGCAAAATCTTCTGAGACTCACTTTCCATTACTTGATTTGAGGTAGAAAGTTTGCTTTTTGAACCACTGCACATGCCCCAAGTTCTGCAGAATTGGACAGCATAAAGTCAATAAATCACTCAATTTAAACTTTATCATTCTCACAGCAAAAGGAAAAATAGTTCAAAAAATCTTAGATCAGAAAACAAAACTTCTTATTCCCATAATATCTAATAAACAACCCTGATTCCTAAAGATGCCAATGAGCGAGTTATACTAATTTCGTCAAAGAATATTAGATCCTTTGCAGTATAATCAACTATCAAAGACAAAAAAATGGTATTCCAGTTCAAATACCTACTTTCTTATCACTATAATCTTAAAAAGCAGCAAAAACAAGCAACAGCACAGAACCTAAATCTAAAACCAAAGTTTCAAACTTTGATCTACCTAGAAGCAGACCCAAAAAGGATTTTCCTCAAAACCACCCAAACCAAACCTTAAAGTTAAACAACAAGATAAAAAAACAAAAGCTTTATGATAGAATTAAAGACATGCCTTTGAGTTATGAGTAAAAGTGATGAGCTTTGTTGTTTGAAGTTGGAAGAGAGAATTAAAAATGGAAAAGAGGTTGATGAGGGAGAAAGAAGAGAAGGTGAAGGCCCTTTTATTGTGTGTTGTGAACTTAGCAGAAAGAAAAGGAAGAAGAGTAGAAAGTGTGAATTTTCTTCCTCTCTCTTTCTCTTTGGTCAAAGTCAATTATTCAACGCTAATCCTATATGGGTCCCAGTCAAGCAGCGTTTGCTTAATACTAATGGAAATGTACATGGAAATGTAAATGAGATCGAAATGCAACTTTAATTTCGTGTGGGTCCCGCCATTGCATTATCTCTTATCTTTGTGTACGCGCATGTGTCAGGCACTGTATCAGATTCCCCTCTTCCTTTCTCTTTTTCTTTCTCTCTTGTTTTGTTTTGTACTATTTGTTTAGTGAAATCTCAATCTACTTTTCTTATAATTTTATGAAAATAAATGGATACGTGTAATTGTGTCACCATTTATTAAACTAATGTGGAACGTCTATATATTCTTTTATACATTATACATTATTCATCATTCATCATTATTTTTATTTAAAAGTTAATAATAATTTAAAATAAATGATATATAATATAGTTATGGTGTAAAAAACTTTTATACATTTGAAATATACATCCTTTTGTTTTTAAATTATAGTTATTTTGTAAAATAGTATATCAAGTTTGAAAGGTGACTAAACAATACATGTAATGTTTATTTATTAATAATTTGTATTATTAAATACATAGATAATTTAGAATTTAAATACTTAATCTTTTGTTTTAATATTTTATTTGTAAGTGAACATGCAATATTTTATTTATTTATTTTGTTTTATTATATGTTTATGTTGTTTCTGAAAATGGAATTAAGTTACATATATTTATAGTTTTTTCTATTATACATCATTAAAAATATATAATATAAAAATAAATTATAACTCACAATTTTTTAGTTGGGGATAACTAATATAATTTTTAAATTTTTTGAAGGTAAAGTTGTTAAAAATTATTAAAGTTTACTTTCACTTTCTAAACATAAAGTTATTTTTTGAAAGGTAATTTTCAAATGTTACAAACTCATTTTTTTAAAAACAACAAATTTCATTCAATTTTTTTCTTACCAGATGACTTTAGCAGCTTATTGATTGAATCAAAAAGCTACAAATTACCAAATAAACAACACGATCACAAGTACCCTAGTTATGTAAGTAAAGAATGTGAAGAATAAAAAAACACATGTTCTTCCTTCTAATTATGGATGGAACAAAAAAAAATACAAAATGATAAATTAAACAAAAGGAAGAAAATGAAATATAAAAAAATCAACAAATAAATGAAAATGACTCAATTTGGGAATATAGTGGGGAAAATGGAAGGGGTTATGAGATTTTGGGAATTACAATTGATGTTGGGATTAAGGGTGTAACACTTGGATTTGATTTTTGTAGTTAGTTGGAATCTAAATGTTTTTGTTGTATATGGGCAAGAGTTGATCTTGAATCAACTTAGGTGAGTACTAGAAAATGGATTATATTGGTCAAGTCAATATAAGTGTTTATTATAAAACAAGAAATTATAGTGAGAGTATATGAAAATACGAGATTAAGTAAGTCTTTTGTGTGAGTGGTTCTCTCTATTTATCGAGAGATGTAGTAGGTATACTTCGAGGTAGATACTTTAACCATGACATAATGCATTACTTTACCTTTGCATAGAGTGTCATTAATGTGGACGTGACTTACCTTAGCAGTGTGGATAAGGAGAATTTGCATGCTTAGGCTGTACAATCAATCCTTTAGCGTGTGGGAGGGTTTTCCAGCTTCTCGGATACTCACTCAGATATGTCTTGTTGTTGACGTCCTTTCCTATAGCTTGGCCGATCGCCCAAGCATGATCAATTGTCGAGTGAGTCAGATTTTGTTTGTCTGATAATGGGCCTGGTTGCTAGTGGTCAAACGATGTTGACCAATCCTAGCATTATGATAGAATAGACATGATTCACTTTGGTTAATGTTTAATTATTATGTAGAAACTAAATTGAGCCTGAACGATTCGATTCAATAGTTTTTTTTTTAATGAATAATAGAGCACTTCAAGTTGTAGTTCATGAAACATTATTTGTCATTTCAAGTATTATTTAGCTAATAAACTAATGTATATACTTCATATAAGTTAATATGTAATTCATATGCATAATTACACAACACAAATTAAAACAAGTCATCTCAAACAAAAAAACATACTATAAAATAAAAAAATCGATTTGACATTTCTTGTACTCATTTAGTGAAATAATGGATTTTTTTTAGATATATAACTTGTTTAGAGTAGTTCTCATATATCTAGAACGGTAACGAACCAATCTTTAAAAAATTCAAACTGAAGTATGAAAGCGAACAAAATCTTAAAATTAATTGTATTACATTTTCAATTTGATTCGATCCCACTAGTTTGTAATCACTTCCACGCTTAAGATGTGCAGTTAAAGTATAGAGCTTAAAACTATCTTCTAAATTAGATAAGTCAATTGAGCATAGTACATGTTGTGATTTTGTTATATACGTAAAAAAAATTATTTACCTTGTATTAATGACACATTTGTCATAATAATTTACAACTTATAAAATATCATAATTTTTGGACGTTAAAAAAGGTGCGAATATGAGTATTCAAATGTGACATTGATTAGTAAATATGTATCATATATGCTCCGATTATTTGTTTTATCATTGCATGAGTATTCAAATGTGTCACTAATTGGAAATGTCCCAAATAGCTTTTGTTTTTCAACAAAAACTTCATTCTCTTTATACAACTATTCTACAATCAAGAGTTTCCTAAGATGGTATGAAAGTGAATAAAAATCCTAAATTTGATATGAAACAAATAATTGTTGAAAAAATTTGTGGTTTGGGTGAACTCCTCCCAATTATATAAATAGAGTTTGTTTCCTTTTTGTTGAAAAACAATTACTATTAATAAAATATTTCTTCTAAAATAAAATATTTTTTAAGAAAAAGTTAAATATCTATCTACTATCATTTATTAGTATAGTTTGTTTTACATGGTAATTATATGTATATTAATTTTATTCAATGAATTATTTAGTGAATGTGTAAAAACTTATATGATTTTTTGAATAAATTATTTTCTCTCCACATAAAACCATGGAGACAGGAAATTATTTGCTAAGTGACCATTCTCGAATATCAATGGACATGCACATTCTTTACAATATAAGGTATGCTATGCAAGTATGCATGCAATACAAATACAATTAAATTATTAGTAAAAAGAAATTTAATGAACAAGGAGAATAAATTCATGAATTGTGATGTTAACCTAATCTTATAACTATTCTAGTTGATTCAAATAATTACATGGGTTAAGGGTTCATTGAGATTATAAAAAAGTTGGTTTTACCTACACACAAAAAAAAAAGGATTGATTGCAACACTTTTAAATAATTACATTGACTGCAATTAACACTCGTGTTTTTTATTTAATTAAAAATACACATTTTCATATTTAAAATAATAAACACATAAAGTCGGAAGAATCTTGCAAAGTGGCAAACTAGCAATAAATGTCCTTCTTAATAAATACAGACTTTAGAGTAATTGATGCTGAATTTCATTCTCATAAAGTTTTCTACACATTTAATTTATTTGAGAATTTCAAACCACTTTAATTATACTCCCTAGAGAAACCTTGAGTTGTGGTTCTTAGACATTAGGCTTCTTTAATCAAATAATCAACTCTCCATATATAATTAAGATAACAATTCTCTCATCCTATTCATTCTAACTATTATTTTTTTGAAAAAATATAAACTTATATTTTTTCTCCTACAATTTGAAAGGTTATTTGATACTTAGCTATATCATATAACATATGCAAATATGATTTTGAATTTTGAAATTTATTTGCCCATGGAATTCAAAACTTGTTTCACCTTATCTGTGTAATTATAAATTAATATAAATAAATAACTAAATATAAATAAAAATGAAATATTTGAAAAGTATGCCAATAAAATTATCCTTTTATCCATTTTTTTTTTCCAATAATGAATAGCAAAAAAAGAAAAAGTTCATAAAAATTGACTGAAATTTTTCCCATTGTATATTGGTATAAATAGTTATTATTTTATTTGTGATGCGAATTAATATTAATTGAAGTGAGAAAAAAAATTAATATACATGCAATATTGTATAAAAACATATATATGGGCTAAAAATGAGTTATAATGATAATAATAATGTTGTAGAGAGGAACTAAAGAGAAAAGTATATGATAATGAAGCCCATTAATAGTTCCAACGCGTATTTGTTCTATGATGATATCTATGTATCTTTTTGTCTCTTTCAATTTATAATGTTTTGATTGTTGGATCTTTACTGAGTGGGTACTGGGTAGTAGTTGTTGGGTGTTCCTCACTCATCCTTCCACTATATTATATATGTCACATCAAAACGGATGTGGATCACATGTCCCAAAATGATGTTCATATTCATGTCCCGGTTAATTAGATATTGTCATCTCATTTAAAAAATCCACATTATTTGCATTTCTTTTTCCCCTTGTATTTCTTTCTCTTTTACTAATTGGTTTGGACATGGATAGAGATATCATTTTAGGACAGGTGATCACATCTCATCCCATCAAAACATCTTCCTCTCACATTCCTTTCCCTCTTTAACATATTCATGGTTTCATGCATGTGTTTTTATTTATACAAAAATATGTATGCACCAATAATATAAGATTTAATATATTTATATTGTATTAAATAATTTTATTGAAGTTGGGTATATCATAGTCAAAACTAGATCCCTACCAAAATTCAAGGCAAATTATTTCATCTATGCATAACAATTAACATAATAAAAAGACCAATATATATATATAGGGGAGTTCAACTTTTAAGAAACAATTTATTAAAATTTCAATATAATATTCGTTTATCAAAAAGTAATTTAACAAATGGTTGAAATATGTCAAATAAGTCAAAGTTATGGAAGTGCGTTAAAGTCTCTGAAAAAGTATCTCATCTTATGGCAGGCTCCACCACAATAATGTACCAATGTTATCCACTACTATTATTTTTGTCATCTAATCAATTTAGGACATTGTTGCTTTAGTTTGGCATGGATTAACAACATTTTCATTCTGTAGATTATTTTATAAGAACAAATATTATTCTTATTCTTATCTCGGTCATATAACATTTATTTTTTTTCTCACAATATCTATTTTTCTTATTTTCTCTTCACCAATAATTATTATTATTTAAGAATAAAATTTATATAATCACAGTATCAAACATTCGGATTTCAGAGCAAAATGTTCGAATTTTGGAGCAAAAAAGATTGTTGAAGAAAAGTGATTGTCCCTCATTTGGAGTTTAAGAAAGAAGAAAAAAGTCACAATTTTATTATATAAAAATCATATTTAAAAATACATATTTAATATTTATACGCTAATAATATAAATCATTCATCATTTATATATTAATATAACTAACTCTTCAAATAAATAATATATGAGTGATGAATGATACTAATTGTAATTGTGACACTGACAATGTAAAATACTAAATTAAAAATTAGAACAAATAATATATGTATAGTATGTTGGAAGAGGAATAAAAGTACACCCCTAAACTTTGAAAACTTATAAGTTATATACCAAGAAAACATATAAATTAGAGTAAATTACACTCACACCCCCAAAATTACACAAACAATCCCTCACTTTTTTGTCCTTACACGAACCACCCCTAATTTTGTATATATGTTACACTGACTACCCCTGCATGATATAAACGTGTAATATTTTAAACAAAAAAATGTATTATGTGTGCAATTAATTAAACAAAATATTGTATATTGTGTAGACAAATTCAAATAATATAAGAGTCAATGCATCTTCATTATTTGACTCGTTATAAAATAATATAAGAGTTATTTAAACATTTATTTGAAATTATTAATGTATTTTTTAATGACACAAAAATAATAAAGAAATACTCACTTTTGTAATATTTGAAGTGTTACACAATACACAATATTTTGTTTAACTTAATTACATTCATCACACGTTTTTTCTTTAAAATATTACACTTTTATAACATACATGGGTAGTCAGTGTAATGTATGTATAAATTTAGGGGTGGTTTGTATAGGAGGGATGGGTAGTTGGTGTAAGGACAAAAAAGGGAGATGTGATTTGTGTAATTTCATTAAAACTCATGGGTGAGTGTAATTTACTCTATAAATATTGATACTCAACTTATATATTATGTTCATACTTATATTTTGTTTTACTTGACATTATCCCGGCCCAATGGGAATTTGTGTACAATGTAGTTGGTTTGGGAAAAGAAAAGCCTTCTGGATTCATTCAAATGAAGCCCATGGGCATGATTAATAAAATCTTCATTGGGCTTTGGGTAGTTGATTTTGAATAAATTTAAGAGTTAAGTGTACACACCATCAACTCTTCATAAACATTAAGGCTTTGACAAATACATTACAGGTGAAATTGACCATTCTGTTAAGGTTGAGCATATCTGACTGTTCAATTTGTTTTAATCTTAGCCATTAGATGATAAAATTATGTTTCTTTTAAGTATCAGTTCACTATAACTTACAATACATTGTTGCATTTTCAAATAAGATAACTCATTTTGTCAACAAAAAGTTCCCATCAAAATGACCTATCATTTGATTTGTTGAACCTAAGAGTAGTAACTTAAATGTCCATCTTCTTTAAGTAAGCTATGGTAACTTAGATGTACATCTTATTTAAAACCCAATCTATCAATAAATATTTTTATCTTGATTTTATATTGTCCATGATGATACATATGAGCAAGATATAATTTTTTTAGAAATAAAAAAAATATTTTCTATAAATAAATAAAGCTAATAAAAAACTTTAGGATATACAAAAATTGTGTAGTTAATGGGGGTGTTATCTAGTATGAGCGAATTATGTGTTAATATATTATTTCATCCTAACTAACTCCATATTTCATATCCTCAAATTAAACGTGAATATGTTTCAAAACAATTAGTCGTGTGACTGAAGTTTAATTTTAAAATATGATTGTGATATATATTCTTAATTTTATATAAATTTTTAATAAAAAAACACAGTTTACAAATCACACCCAAAACCATTGGATATTTGGTGATCTCTCATAATAGTTGTTTAACAAGGTATGAGGAACGGTGATGGTTATTTTTAAGTGACACGTCTTCTGTGACAATGTGTCACTTAATATAGTTGATTGAAAAATATATATGTAAATGAAAAGTTTGATAATTAAGTGTTTTTTCACCAAGCGACACATAAACTAGTATACTTTGCAGATGTCACGTATTTTAAAATAGGAAAAAGTGTCATGTTATCGTCTAAGATTTTTGCAACCATATATATGATGAAGTGTTTTATTATTAGAAACAAATGTCTTGAGGCATGGCTAATTTGTTGCTATTAGTTTAAAGCCCTCAATACACTGTACATGAACCGGGTTCTCGGCCCAAAACATTTTATTTGGTGAAGTAATAATCCCATAGAAGTTATTTAATATGTTGGGTGCATGACAATGGATCTGGATGGGTCCGGGTAGTACACTACCTGGACTTGCCCTGTTCTTTCATTTTGGGTCTCAGACCCAGACAGATATCCGTCGGGTCTACTACTCGCGGGTACATGAGTATCAAGCGGATCTACGGATACCCAAAAATTCACATAATATTTAAAATTGTAAAAAAATTATAAATTGTAAAAAAATTATAATCCAACGTGTAGGAATAAAAAAAAAAGCAAATAATGAAAAATTATAAAATATAATTAAAAATATAAGTCACAACTCTAAATTGTACTTAAATACAATTTTTTTTTACTAAGAGCATAATTTAAAATAAGACAATAACACATCAAATATTTAGGATCCTTCCATCAACAACACATGGAACAATTGGTTCCTGCAAAATAAAAACATACAATTTAAAAATATAACAATTAACTTTATAGATAAGAACATCAATAAATTTACTAACATCATCATCATCGATATCATCTAGTATAGTATTTATAATAAAATTGAAGTCCTCTTTTGATTTGGAAGATCCTGAAAACATAAGAATAGATGTATCAAAATATAGTTTTATAATATATGGATAGGAATTGCAAGCAAGTCCTTAGAAATCGTTCGCAAGGTAAGATATTTTGCCCCATTTGTCTTCCACCGATTTAAGATATCAAATTCACATTCTGTTCTAGGCACTAGCGATTTCTCTGAATAACGATCTAACTCTCACTTATAATAAGAATAAGAATATTAGTATAATTTAAACCCTTAAAAATGTATTGATATATAAAGTTGAAGAATACTAACATCTAATTACTTATGACGCTGGAGAGTGAATGAGTGGTGAAGAGAGAGTGAGGCTCTGGTGGAGACATGAGATGAGGAGAATAAAAAAAATTAGGGAATTATGATTTAGGGAGGAAGAGTAATTGTTGTAAGGAAATTGAGTTATGTTTATATATATATATATATATATGAGAATAAAGAAAATAAAGGAATTAGAATTTAGAGAGGAAGAGTAGCCGTTACGATCATAAATTAGAAAATAAGGAAATTGAGTTATGTTTATATATGTGTATATATATATGAGGAGAATAAAGAAAATAAGAGAATTAAGATTTATGGAGGAAGAGTAGCTCTTAAGGTTAGAAATTAGAAAATAAGGAAATTGAAATATGTTTATATATATAAGAACGGGTCTGGATACCACATTACTCAAACCCGTCTCATTCAACAGCGGATCTGAAAAATATTCAGCCCCAAATACCAACGGGTCCAAAATAAATACCATAGTCTACCCGTTGCAGGTATTTTTTGCGATTGCCCACGGATCCGGGTACTCATTGCCATCTTACCGTGCACCGTCAATTTACTTTTACTTTTATGATAGTTATTTATATAATTAACAATTGTGCTCTTTCCTAATTTGTAAAAAAAAAGTTTCTGAATTATGAGTACTAATCCTGTTAAATTTTCCCAAAACCTTTTTGATTAAGAATTTGTTAAAATGTCAAATTTTTTTTTTTTAAAAAAAAGTGTTTATTTGTCAAAAAAAAATCCAATCCATACCTCTTATTCCACTTGATGGAATCTAAGAGAATAAGTAGATCAGTTTTTTTTTCCGCGCCTTCACTTAATTGATTAGAGTTACTATCATAATTGCAATAAAGATCGTACAATATTTTTTAAATGGAATTACTCAAATAAAAAAACATATTTCACATCATAATAATTTATTTTTGAAAATCCAATGATTTGAATTAATGAGTAAATCTAACTATTAGATTTAAAAAAAATGGATTATTAAAATGTAGAGTAGATTATTTTCACTTAATGTAATAGTGAGTATTAAAGTAGGTGAATCTCCTCTATTCTTTTACTATTTACAAAATAATATTTTGACCCTTTTTTTAAGTTGCTTCTTTGTACCAAAGCTTCAGCATCTAAAAATGGTTACGAAAGCATTTTTGTCCATATTTTATATCATTTGAAAATAAAGGCATGAGAAATAATCAAAGTAGAAATTAAATTAATTAAGACTTTTATTCATTTAATATTTTCATTAAAAGAATGAAATCCCCACCAAGAAAAGAGAGAGAAAAAGTTATGAAAGGAAGACAAAAACCATTCTGGAAATGAAAAGTAGAAAAAGGTAAAAGAAATAATAGCAAAATGAGAGGGTCCTAGCTAGACGTGGTCCCATGCACATGTTGACTTCTCACCCCAAAAGTAACATGATGCATATTCGATATCCCTAATCGTCTCCCAACCAATTAGAATGTGTCATTTAATTAAGAAAAAAAATTATAAAATTAAAATATATTTCATATTATTTGATGCAGTCGTGTTGAATATGGATAGGAAAACAATATATTTTTTTAGACAAAGAATATATGTTCAAACTAACAAACATAAAAGTAACAATTTAGTGTATTTTGATTATTCCATTTAATCAATAACTATTTCATGAAATTGAGATAATGAAATATGGAACATTAATATATGATATGCTATAATGACGGGTAAATTAAAAAAAAATGGAGTGTAATATTTATATAATATCAATACATCACTCACTCTTTGTCTACATTTCTTTTTTTTAATGGTGGAAAGTATAGTAAGCTCTTATACAATACATAATCTTCAAATTCTAAAATACATACATAAAATAAAGTAAAACACAAAAGAACCTGTATTTGTTGGTCACTCATGATCCTTGAATGTTGAAATTGTAATATGCTCTAGCGAAAATAATAATTTTAATATTCAAATTTGGTATTTGACAATTAATGTAAATGATTTTTTAAAATTAGTTGCAATAGGCTAGTTGGCTTATTCAGCCATATGACTTAATTTATTTCAACTAATATTAGTAAACTCTCACGATCAATGCCTCGATTATGATATTGGGTTAATGAATGTTGGTTGGATGAGTAAGTTAATAGTCATATTAATTAACTCTTTTTAAATAGAAATTATAAAAAAGTTATAATATTAGATAATAATATTTTATAATCTAAATTTAAAATCATTATCATGTCTAATTAAATAACAAATAAATAATATTTCACTACCACAAATAAGTTAACAACATCATCAAACAACATATATTTTATATTTTAATTGCAACAAAAACACATAAATAAATTTAAAATTTAATTAAATAATTAAGATTTTGTTAGAAAATAAGCTAACAAACATAACAATAAATAAGTTAAAAACACTTAATTTTTTCATCTCAAAATGATTTCGTCTTGGTTGTATTTTATAAATATTTCTTTTTATTGACTCGATGAGTAAATTATTAGATTTTTATAAAGCTTATTTAGCCATATTGGCTAAAGCTTGCCTATGAGAAAACCTATTTAGCATAGCAAACTGTGTTTTTTATTAAACATTTATATAAAATTAAGAATCCGATTTTAAAATTGAACATAAGTTATATCATTAAAGAATATAGAAGGTTGAGATTATACCATCTTCCTAATTATTTGGACCCAACATATATTGATGATCAAAATGTAGTATCCAATATTGGAACATATTGGCCATTAATTTGGAGATATAAAATGTGGAGTCAATGTACGGATGAAAAAATATATTAGTTCATACTAGACGATATCTTCATTAACTACATGTTTATACCCTAAATTTGTTTATTAGTTTTATTTATACCAATATATGTATTTCATTTGTATTTCTAAAAAATTATATCTTACTCATATGTATCACCGTGGATAATATAAAATCAAGACTATGTATTTCTCGATAGAAAATATTTATTGATTGAGTGTGTTTTAATTACTTATATAGAAATAGAGGATGTATAGTGCAACCGTTCAAAATATGAGTGGAGAAAAATAAGTGAAAGTCAACAACTCATACTTTGTCATTAATAAAATATTATTTTTCATTTATTTTTATGCTTTTGAAATTAATTAGAAAAACATTCATACTCACTTTATTTTTTGTATTCATTATTATCATCGAAGGAAATATTTATTATCATTGTCATTATTATTTCAAAGTTTTATATTTATTTAATATTTATTATTAAAAATAAATTTAAGTGAATAAAAGTGATATATCACAATCATTCAAAGATTATGGATGAAAAGAGATGAATTTATAACTTTGACTATATCTTTATAATGATTTATTATGAGAGGTTAATTATTAAATATGATAAAACAATATTTTATTATTTATAATTAAAAATATATATTTTATTAAAAAGATTACCATAACAATACTTTATATTATCTTTTATTAGATATTTAATAGTACAATATATAATAAAAAAAATTCAACATTGCTATTACTAATATAATAATAATATTATTTATTATTATAGTAATTATATTAAAGGGAAAACACATAATAACTACCCATGATGGTGTAATTTGTGTTTTCCTATTTTGCCCTTACTAATTTATATTTTATACCAAAAAACCATATAACATATTTCCTCATTTTATGTTCCATGTTTGCTTATGTAAGTTTTACAGTTTTTCCAATTTGAACACGATAGTTTTTCCACATGGATCAAGACAATATTTGAACACGACAGTTTATCATTTTTCATTTTTTAACATGCAAAATTGCAAATTATGTTTTGTTGATTTTGTTATAGTTATGAAAAATGTAATAAAAATATACAAATCAATTACAATTCACTAAATAGAAAAGCGGGTTGATAGACACGTGGATGTCTGTCAACACGCTTAATTATTGATATAAAATATATATGATAATAATAATAATACTCAAAATATACCTAATTGTACATAGGAGTGGAGGGCAATACCTCAAAGCTACAAGCATAATTTTGCATAGCATATTTGCACTCAAAATAAGTGAATATTCATTTTATAATAATATTTAAATTATGATATAATAAAATAATAAATTGAAATATATTTAAATTATAACTTGAATAGGCAAATACATAAATACTATTTAGGTAAGATATTTTGAATTTAAGAATAAGTATATTCTCCTACGAGGAACTTCAGTGTATCTTATTTATTTTATTTTTATAACAATATTTATTATAAAAACTAAAAAAATAATACATATATCATATTTTTATAATATATATTTTTGACTTAATTTTTATATTAGAAAATATTTACCACGTGGCCAGCTGAATAATCTAATATGGATTCTCTTACTCAATTCACGTATCCAACTATTGGAATAATGATCTAATATGGACATATGAAGTAATATCTATGAACATTTCTTTATAAACAAAAATATGTTTTATCCCACATACATTATTTTGTATTAATAGTAATAATAAAATAATAAAAATAGTTTTAATTTTTAATTAACATAACAGATATAAAATATGATGTAAGTTGGTGTTGTTTTTTATACATAATTTTGGATGAAGATCACCCATCTCGAACGGTATACCATTCCATGTTCCGAACCAATAACATATTACCATATGAATAATTTTATTTTAAAAAATAAAATGAAACATTTTTATTGGCTTGAGACATAAAATTCGTTTGGGACAGCTCTCTGTCCCATAATTTCAACAAGTTGTCATTATCCAAAGGAACCAAATCCTTAAGACAAATGCACCGTTATGTACGACAACAGTTAGAGAGAGACACATAATCTCTCTTGGTTACGGTAGGAACTAGGAAGCATGCACATTTCAAACCATGCGGGTTATTACATTTTTATCCCTCACATATTTCTCAATTCACATTTCAATACCCCTCTCCTTGAATCACTATCATTACCAACACTGAGTTATTGTTCTTGTTTTCATGGCTGTGCCAAACAATGTAGAAACAGTGATAGAGTTTCTAAGGAAGAACGGTTTTTCAGAAGCTGAGTCAGCACTCAAACAAGATATCATAGAGAATGGTGGAAGAGATTATTTGACATCCTCTGACTATGACAAATTCTACTTTCCTATGCTCCCTCCCCTGCCGCCGGTTAAACTCCGATCATCGGAACCTCCCGGAAGAATCTTCAGTGTTTCCTCCGATGATGATTTTTTTAGCATAGGTTCATTTATTTCTCGTGTCTCTTCTTCTTCAGGTACTACTTGTTCATTCATCACTATTTATTTATGTTTAAGTAATTGAATTTCATTTCCATCAGTTCCTCTGTTTTTCACCCTCTTCTGCTACTTAGCTAAATGGAAAGTGAAATTAAAAGACTAGTTTACCCTTTTATCATTATGATATTGGAAGCTACATGGTGCGCATTGATTAATTACTTGGTGTGGTGTTTTTATCTGTGATTTTCTAGTAGTTTTAATTTGAAATTTTTGTATTTGATTTTGCTTATTTGGTTTTATGTTTGTCACAATTCAACTGGATTTGTGTTCACTTTATTCACTATTCCTATTATTTATTTGATAAACACTACTACCATTTTTTTCAACAAGTTAGCCCAGGAATGCAAATGCAATTCATTTATCTTTGTCAAAAATATGAATTTTAGTCATTCTCCATTGTATTTTGTTTTTTTGTTTTCATATAAATTTAACTTATGTTGAATTTCATGTCAAGATTAACTTTTTCTTGTTTATAGCTGATTTATCCAAATCTTGATTATTGACTTCTTGTATATGTCATTCCCTTTCTCTTCTCCTTTTGCTTACTTGGTTTGGTTTTTTACCAATGAACTGACTAGAATAGAGAGCATCCTAAAAGCTAGTTTGGTTTTGCAGAATTTATCAATCCATATGGAATCCGCGCCATATCTCAGATTCGGAATGATTCCGAACATTCACCTGATATGTTATCTCAATTCGGCACAGCACGTGAATGTCGCAATTTTGATATGCAAAGTGAATCATATTGGTATAATGAAAAGGATGATGAGTGCTTCATGGCCCCTAATTTTGAAGGGCCGGATGCCTTTGGGTGTCGAAGTGAGGATAAGTTTGTCACGACAGCAAAAATTGAGAATCAATATGACCATTCTCTGGGTCTCAATCACAACTACGAAGAATCACAATTAGAAGGAAATGGTGGTTACACGGACAAGAAATGCCTTTATAATCATTCATCTTTAGGGGATGGAAATGTAACTTTTTCAGAAAGTTATTGTCATATGGATAATAAAGACCAGATTAATGAAGATTCTACAAGCTTCAACTACCCTAATTTGAAAGAAATCAATCTTAATGATTTTCATAAGAAGGTTGCTGGGGATATTACCTCTTTTAATTCTGCCCCACAGCAGACTGTGAATCAAAATCTTGAATCCTACACTAAAAATGACAGCAGTGAGGGGTACAAGGGTCCTTACGACTTAACTAACAAAGTTGCAGGAACCGATCCATCAAATGCATGTGAAGCTCGAGATGGTGGAGAACTTGCTGAAGAGTGCCAAGATCCAAAAATCATAGCATATGGAGAGGATACTACTACTGATGATGAGCCCTTAAAGTACATTCAAGATGATGAACATGAAGTATTTGACCTGAGAATTATACATAGAAAGAACAGGTTTGTTTGAAGATGGTCCTGTGTGGTAAACTTTCATTTGTACCTAATATTTCTCGTAATGCTGGTGAATATATTAATGATGAATGTGCAGGAGTCTAGTAGTTAATAAAATTTGAAATTATATGCCACTTTCTTATCCTTTAAATTTTTCTTATTTTTAGCCCTCTTCTTTATTGGCTTTTTGTTGGCAATCCGGCATCAACTAAGTTTGTGTCGATTTCGACTTACTATTTGTTATTGTGTGAAATTAGTATTATTGCCATCCCCTTTGCTGTTTAGGTATTTTAAGTAGAGCGTCACAATGTACTTAGTTATAATTTGCTCTCGTCGATTATGGCATCTGCAGGACTGGATATGAAGAAAACAAGGAAATGCCAATTGTGCTAAATACAATCATAGCTGGCAGGTACTATGTAACAGAATATCTTGGTTCAGCTGCCTTCAGTAGGGTTGTTCAGGCATATGATCTTCAGCGAGGAATAGATGTTTGCCTGAAGATTATTAACAACGACAAAGACTTTTTTGATCAAAGCTTAGATGAAATCAGGCTTCTGAAACTTGTTAATAAGCATGACCCGGCAGATCAATGCCACATTCTGCGCCTCTATGACTATTTCTACTATCAGGTATGTATGTCTTGAAGGCTGAATCTACAATTGGATTATTTTCATATAAGGTATAAAAATTCATTTTTGTTGAAGATATGTTCAAAATATTGGTAAAACTATACATGCTTAATGACGAAACTAAATAAAAGGGCGGCCCATGGGGAGGATAGATGTATGGAGTGTTAACCGAGACTGTTTCCAGGATTTGAACCCGTAACCTCATGGTCATTAAGCAAAAACCTTATTGTTGCGCTAAACTCACCATCTAACGAAGAAACTAAATGAAAAATAAAAAATTGATCTTCTTTTATACAGGTTTTAGAATGATCTAGTAAATATTTGTTATTAATATTTCTTTGTCTACCTTCTCCCATAGTGTTTAGTCTTAAAGACTTAAACCTTAACTATTACCGTTGAGTCACTTACTTCAAATGAAAAATTTGCAGGAGCATTTATTCCTTGTAACCGAGCTTCTGCGAGCAAACTTATATGAATATCAGAAATTCAACCGAGAATCTGGAGGGGAAGCATATTTTACATTAAACAGGTTACAGGTTTGTTCAACTAGACTAATAACTTCTGTGTGTAATCCATTAAACAGTATATTTCACTTATTCGGTTGTTATCTTGTTAGTTGTCTAAAACACCCTCTGATCCATCAGACCTACAATGTTCGCCAACATCCACGGCTCTTCTTAATTATAAGTTCTTAACAATACATATCCGTCGTTAAACAAATCAACAATCTGAATGAAATGGCTGCCAAAGGATAATGATCAGGGTTTTTGTTATCCTTCTTTGCAGATCATTACTCGTCAATGTTTGGAGGCATTGCAATACTTGCATAACTTGGGAATTATGCACTGTGACTTGAAGCCAGAAAATATTCTTATCAAAAGCTACAAAAGATGCAAAGTAAAGGTTATTGATCTTGGAAGCAGCTGCTTTAAAACAGACAATCTGTGCCTATATGTACAATCCCGATCTTATAGAGCCCCCGAAGTTATGTTAGGCCTTGAATATGATGAAAAGATTGACATATGGTCTCTTGGCTGTATCTTGGCGGAGCTATGCTCTGGTGAAGTATGTTTCTACTTTGCCTTTTTTATGATATTAGTTGAAGACTTTTTCTATGGCTTTAACATGAACATGGAACTTTTTTTCTTCCGTAAAATTCAATCAGATATTTCAGTTTGTTAAGCTAATATAATTGAGGCATAGTGCATTGTCCGAGAATTCTCTGCTGTTTATTTATCCTGACTCCTTAGCCCTTGTGTCTTCTTAAGGTGCTCTTTCCAAATGATGCAATTGTGATGATTCTCGCACGCATGATTGGAATCTTGGGCCCTATTGACCTGGAGATGTTGGTGAAAGGGCAGGAAACACACAAGTACTTCACCGAAGAATACGATATTTATTATGTAAACGAGGTTCGTTTCCCATTTTCCCTTCATAGATGTTCCCTTTCTCATCAGAAGGTAAACATATGCCATTGCTTATTCTCCATGAAATCTTGGGTGCATTGTTGCTTCTGAATATATGTCACTTGGACTCATTTATTGGAAGGAAAAAGTATTAGAAGGGCAATATTTGCTGTTCCTTTCTTTACAAGGGTTGATAAAATCTCATCTTAGTAATTTTCACATTGTGTTCAATAGTGAAGATAAATTCATAGGGATAAGTACATGCATTTTGGGTTAGAAACAAGAAAAAAAATCAGACTTACATTCATCTTCCAAATCATATCCTCCATTTAAATTTCTTTTCATTTATAAGTGTAATATCTATGCACTGTCATCATCCACCATTCCTCTATCTTGCTTTTTTGCAAAGCCAATGATGATTAAAAATGGACGGTGAATGATGGACTAACAGTGCACACATTGTTTTCTCTTCAGTTATTTCCAACTAATCTTTAGTATTGTACACAGGAAAATAATCAGCTTGAGTACATAATTCCAGAGGAGTTATCATTAGAACAACACCTACAAGTTACAGATACTATGTTTATAGATTTTGTCAAATACTTGCTTAACATCAATCCCAAAAGAAGGCCTACTGCAACACAAGCATTAAAGCATCCATGGATTTCATATATGTACAAGTCCAAGTAGCATTCTTTCTCTGAATTAAGCTTCAGCAATTCTATTGGAGTTATTCATATCAGTCACGATCTGATAAGCTTATTTTTCCTCATATAGCAAACCATGTAATCACAATTTTGGTTTTTTCTAAGCAACACAGAGTAAATTCACTGTCTTATGTTGTATATTGTTTTTTACTTGTTGATTCACAGTTTATTCTTTTGATTCTAACATTAGAGTGGCACAATAGTGGGATCCTTGAACTTTATTTGCATTTGGTGCAGTAGATTTAGTTTGGCATCATAACTTTAAAATGTATCAAAATATCAAAAATGTACTTTAATCCCTTTTTTAAATGTTCGTCTAATTTTGATAAAGAGTCAAGAAAACATCTTTGATTGAAATTTTTATCAATAATTTTCTTACATTTCAGAATATAATATTCTTTTCTTTGTGTCATCTTCATTATATACCTTTTCATATCATAAAGTATTCCATATAAATTATTTCTAATTATTAATAAATAAAAGATAAAGTATAACTTTACTTTTTGCTTTCTTTGACAAATATCTTTTGTATTACAAAATTTATTTAAGAATATATCTTTTTTTCCCCCTAAATCAAATGCTTTCTTCCCCGAGCTAAACATTTTATCCATCGTCACGCGGCACGGTAGCGCGTGGGATCAGATTGAGCAAATTCTCTCTCTCTCTCTATATTGTACCAATTTTCTCTCTCTAGACCTGGTCGCAGCACCACCATGACCCCACCTCCTTGAAAGAAAGAAAAATCACACATTGACACGATTCTTATATATATATATATATATATATATATATTATTATTACAATTACAATATCGTAGCGACTACGGAATAATCAATAGTCGAAATCCAATGGGCGAGTTGACTCAGACGGAGTTGTATTCATCTAACTCGCCACGAACTCAGCAACTGTGGAGATCAGTGTTGAGTTGGTTCGGTTTCTTCTTTCAAATCTTCTTTCAGATTATCAGAGCCCTTAGTCACTACCCTTTACTTTCTTTCTGTTCTTCTAATTCTAATTCATCTTTCAAGCCTCTACCTTCAATTGAACTGCATAATCACCTTGATTCGCCGCCTGAAACCGCCGTCTCCGCCGTCCAAATCACCGATGTCGACTCCGATCACCACCTTTCCCAGAAACTCCTGGTATGATATCACGATAATGAACCCATGCTTTTTTTGGGTATTGTATTTACGATAACAACTAATTTTGTCCGTTTTTTGTTGTATTTATGAGGTTTGTTTTATCTTTAAATGAAACATGGTACTCATGGATTGAGGACTAGGTTTTTTGTTTTTTGTTGTTGTTGCTAGGTTTTACACCTGAGTGATAATCATAAATGATAGAGGGAGTGAGAATTAATGTATTTTTAATGAAATTGGATTTGGGATTCAATTTCTAAAGTTGTTTCTTTAGAGAATTTTAGATTTTTTTTTCTTACCCCAAATTTGAGCTATATGTGAAGTGTTCAGAATTTTGTCTTAAAATAGAACTGTTTTGGCTCTTATCTTAGTTGGGTCTGATAAAGATGCTGAAACATGCATAGAAAAAGGAACAACACCAAAATAAGAAGAAGAAAAAGAGTTTGACCACCACTTTGGTGCTGTTGTTTGCAATTGCAGAGTGCAGACAAATTTAGACATGTCTGTCTCCTTTTCAATCCTTGCAGTTTTATATAAAATGTATATGCCTTATCTTTTTATTATAGTTCAAACTTCAAAGTTTAAACTTTATGTGTTTGAGAAACTTCTGATGCCACCCATGTCGACACACAGAGAGTATCCATTTGTTACTTTTCCAATTTTTATGATTTACTGCAGAGATTTCTTGCATCTCACTGGGTTCTCTTGCTTGTTTATACAAATCCCTGCTTGTTCTAGTTTTGGTTTCACATGAATATATTTATTATGAACTATGAAGTTAATGGGCATGGTCTTGTTGACTTGTGCATTTTGGAAAATATATAGTTTCTATCATCTTAAAGTGTCCTGGAAATGGAAGTATTGAGACCAAAAGCAAAATATTAGCAGTGGATTTGAAATGTTTTGCCTTGTTTGGTGACATTTTAAACACAATTATAGAAGGTAGTCCTGTATTTTTGGCTGCATATAGCAATTGCTTACTCTTAAAGAGTTGATTGGCTCGTCATAACACATGAATTTTATCTTGAAGCTACCATTCTGTCATGTTTTGGTATCTTATAGTGGAGACAATATTTTATTTTGTCCTTATTTTGTAGTATCCAATGCTGACTCCTCAGTTTGCTAGTTGCAAAAGTTGATGCCTTGTTGTAATTTGTTGATATTTAATGTTGTAGTCTCTCATTGCATTGTCATACCTTTAGCACAGTCTTGCTAAAGGTATGTATAACTCAACATGTGTCTGAAGTTAGAGGTTGCCATGTCAAACATGAGATGCACAGTGACTTGATTTTCAATATTTGAATAAATATATCTTCTGAAGTAAAATTGTCATTATAGAGAGGAAAACTAGCAAGGTTGAACTTTTTTTGTTAAAACAAGAAAGAAAAGCTGTTATAAGGTGCTATTTTGATGAGCTGTTATAAATTTGCATAAGATGTTATTCTTTATGTTGTTTCTTCTGTTCCTTCCTCCTCACCCGAACTCTTCTCTTCCAATCTTACCACAAATTTCCTTTAGTGTAGATTCTGATCTTACATGTGCACTTACAGGTAGTACTTGATTTGGATGAAACACTGGTATGTGCATATGAGACATCAAGTCTACCAGCTGCACTGCGCACTCAAGCTATTGAAGCTGGTTTGAATTGGTTTGATCTTGAATGTGTGTCTTCAGACAAGGTATGTTATTTTATAACTTGTATCTATTGCTTGTCCAGAACTAGAATATTATGTCCTCACCTGGGCATGTTGGACTTTTAAGGAAGGAGAAGGGAAACCGAAAATCAATTACGTTACGGTCTTTGAACGTCCTGGGTTGAAAGAATTCATAAGGCAACTTAGTGAATTTGCGGACTTGGTGCTGTTTACAGCTGGTCTTGAAGGTTTGCATCAAAATACGAGCTGTATCACACATCTTTGTTTTTTGGGAGATCTTTTCAAATTTTCTGAATGATATATATCTCTTACAGGTTATGCTAGACCCCTTGTTGACAGAATAGACATAGAAAATCGGTTTAGTCTACGACTTTATCGGCCTTCAACAACCAGCACGTAAGTGCCTCTGCCTCATTTAAGTCCCACTAATCTGTTTTCATGTAACTAATCTTTCTTGTCACTCCTTCATTGCTAGTAGCCAGGCAACTACTATGAGTTATTTTTTATAACTCATTTGATCTTTCTTTCTGGTCTTTTGTTCCTTGTTCTTTTTATACCAACCTATGTCTTCATGTTCTATCCCTGTCTTCTTTACAGCCTTGAGTGGAGATCATTTTATCTTGGCAACACTGATAAAGCACCTACAGATACTGCTATTTTCTCAATAATTTTTTTAACAATATCAAATTTGACTAATCTTAATCCTTTATTACATTTTAAGTTATTTAGTTATCTATGTTTTTGAGCTTGAAGTTCAGAGTGGAGTCTTCAAAATGTAGCTGTACAAGTAGTCTTATTAATGCTGGATTCATGCAGGGAATATCGGGAACATGTCAAAGATCTTACCTGCATCTCAAAGGATCTATGCCGCATTGTTATTGTAGATAACAATCCTTTCAGCTTTTTATTGCAACCAGTAAATGGAATTCCATGCATCCCATTTTCTGCTGGGCAACCACATGACACACAGGTTCGTAAATATGTGCTATTGAAAATTAAAATCCCCATGGACAAAATAAAATAAAACCACCTCATTTGATATTTTGATGATATATTCTCCATCTCATCTGTATTGTCCATGTTCGTCAGCTTCTTGATGTCATTCTTCCACTTCTCAAGCAACTCTCTGAGCAGAAAGATGTAAGACCTATGCTCTATGGAAAGTTCCACATGCCTGATTGGTTCCAAAAGCAAGGAATTCCAGCTTCCTGCTGGACATAGTAGGATTAAGATCATCCGCCAATAAGGTCTTTCTTCTTCTTTTCCTTTTTTGTGATATTCTTAATTATATTAGTGGAAGCATAGCCGCTGATTGGGCCCAATAGATTTTTGTATAGAATCAATTTGTTTCTGGAGCATCCAGAGGTTTCAAATGCTGCTTCTTGGAGTCAGATCCGTCGTCATTTAAGTATGTTGATTGTCATAATGCTGATTCTTGTTTATAGGCTTGCAATCTGTTGGGTATAATCTCATTAGTAACTTGTACAATTATTTATCAATAATCATTAGCAATTCGAGCATTCATTACATTGCTTAGTGATAGAATATCTGAAAAGTATATCTCAATATTTTGTTGTATCATAGATGATCTCTTAGGAGTTATTCCCCATTTAATATTGTGTAATTTGTTTCCTTATTAATTAGGATTAGGAGTCTGTTATCATTATAAATAAAGTAGTCAACTTTTTCTTTTGTATCATCACACTGCATTACACCATGCATCAGATCGAAAGAAATCAATTACATCACTTAATTCCTATCAATATTATGAATTTATATCAGTCTCTCTCGGTTTCTTATTAGTAATCATAAAGAAACCTTTTTTTTTACTTCGATATGTGTTAGAAAAGCATGGAAAGCAATTTGAACAAATTGTTTGCTTTCTCAATTTATTTTCTTTAGTCAGGATCAAATACTTTATTATGCTTTAGACTTTGAAATTAAAGAAGGTTTCAAGGGCTGGAAGATAGTGGTAACAACTTGTGTTAGTATTGAGCTTTTAAATCTACTGATCTTAGGTGGTTTGTACTTAGTGGTCTTTGGTCATTAGCAGCACTATTATGCTACTGATGAGAAATGTGATGCCTGGAGCTAGAATCCTTGGCCACTGGCTTTCATATAGCTTATAATGATTTTTTATTTAGTTTATTTTTGGGTGAGTTGGGAGAAGTTTTTTGGGTGCTAGGTAGACATTTTTAAAAAAGATAACAGTCATGTTTCCTTAAGCGGCATTGAACACTAAGAAATAGGTGGTGAGTGGTGACCTTTTACTTTTGATTAGTCTATAAAATTTTATTTTGTGACAGAGAGAATAATTTAGGTTTTGTCTGCAATGTACTTGGACCTCCTTGATGTAATCCCTAAAAGGAACATTTTGAACCTATAACATTGAATACTTGTAATTTTAACTTGAGAGTTTGTGGTCAATGAAGAGACATATATGCCTAAATTTAAAGAGTTTAATATGTAATTATTGCTAGCGTAAGATTCTTGAGTCCATTTTTACTTTTATTTAAAAGTCTATGATGATTAATACATAAATGATGAATGATATATAAATTGTATAAGAGTTTTTTTATATCATCATTGCATCTACTGTATTCTCAAATTTAAATGTGGTTTATTCATTCTATCTAGAAATTGATGTTATTTCAACCAATACAAATAGGTTGAAGTGTATAACCTTAATGCAGGCAGGTAGTGTATAAGTTGCAAAATAAGGGGATTATCTAGTCCGTACGTACTGAGCACTGGAGTTTTTAGCCTTTAGATTGATATTGTGACTCTCGCATTTGGACATTCTCAAATTCTGAAGATAGCAAATTAGACAGAGTTAATCTAGTATTCTAAGGTCTTAACAATCCCTAGGTAGATTTGACCTTTGAGAACTATACTTGTTTGGAGGGGCATTAATATATTCCAAAAGTGATTAATTCATTATCCTTACCGATAAGGTGATCAAATACATAGGCCAAGTTTTGTATTGGTCGAAATCTGTCATAAGTCATAACTCCAGCAATGCGTTGGGTGGCAAGTGAAAAGTGGAAGGGCAACCCAAGTGACTAAGAGTATGCCATATGCCTTATCCTGTTAAAGAAACAAACACCGACTAATTAATTATTGGCCACAAACCCAACATCATGCTAAGTGCCTAGGTTGTAAAAATAAAAGTACAAGGTCTTTCATTCTTTCCAGCTTGACCTGTCTCTAAAGGAGCTTGACAAAAAGGAGCTGGAACTGCAGGTTTCATTCTCAGGGTGCCACTTTCTCTCTACTTTTCTTCCATGGTGTTTTCTGTTTGTCTATTTTAATACCCTTTATTTATTCCTAGACATTCATTCAGTTGCATTGTCAAATATTGTCTCCTTTTGACTTTAATGTAGCTTTCCATGTTCATCATCTTACTCATGGGATTGGTATATCATATTCAACTATATGTGATGTTAGAGAGGTATATTTCATATTTGTACTGCATGGAGTTCTTTTGCAATATGCAATCTTAGCAGAGTAATTCAATGATAAGCCTTGATCTCAATTATAATACAACTATACAATATAATAATCTTACTTGCACATTATTTTCATCAAACCATTTTTTACCATTTTCTCTTCCCTTTTTTCTAAATCAATTAAGAAAATTAGACTTTTTGGTACATATAAATATACTTTCTTGAACATTCACTTTTTTTCTTCTAAGCAAAATGTAATGTAAAAAAAGTGATTTACAAAAATCATTTCTCAAAAGCCAATAAAACATTGATTGTAACTTAGAACAACTTTGTCTTACTAAAATATTCTGTTTGCTCCCAAAAAAATGGACATTTTTTTAGAAAATAACGTATTTCCCAATGCTTGTTGGTACTGATTGTGAAAGTTTGGATGTCAGGCATTTGCATTTGAGCGTTGCTAACTTGAACAAAAAAATCTTTATCCTGTGTTAAGTGGGTTTTTTAGTTCCACGCATTATTAATGAAATTAAAAACCATCAACTTCTACTAAAAAATATATGTTAAAAGCATGATACTATACAAAAATGATATATCATCTACGAACTTTGTCTTAGCCAATAGCCATCAGCTAGGAGTGACCATGAGCTGAGTTGGTTCGGGTAAGACTTTGATTCTTATATGACCTTTAAATATTGGTTGAGTTATTTTCTGAATCTGAACTCAATTATAGACTCAAACTTAACTCGGTCCTAACCCGACCCTAATTGATGTTCGAAGCAACCTTTGAATCTGACTTTAGGTCCGGTTAAATATAATGCATATATTTTTTAGATACTTATTATTATGAATTGTAATTTGACATATGTAATAATATATGTATATATGATGAAAAAAATTAGAGAACCAATGATACTCTTATCAAATAGATATCATTATTTTGTATACAATTGAATAAACATACATGTAAACAAATGATGATTTATGCTTATAAATGTTTACCTTTACATTGTTTCAATATTACTAATGAGTTCTTTACCATCTCAAATATTTGGATTTGTTAGACTAATTACATGGTGAGATGGTGTGGTCAACCAATGTTTTTTTTATAGAAAGTGTCGCACAATGGAACTTAAAAAGTACCCCACAATGGAACTTAAAAAGTACCCCACTTTCATTTGTCTCTTTCTTTCTTCCTTCATTCCTTCCTAGTACAGGCAAAGGCAAAGGCACGTGGTGATTATATTTATGCTACAACACAGTGGTCGATGTAGGATTGCTTATTATCCCATAATTTGGCCATTTGGTTGAAGGGTAGCTTCAATAAACAACAACTTCAGATATAGTAAACTAATACAAAATATTCTGTGCAATAAAAATATTTAATGATTGCAATAAAGATATAATAAAAGTATTTAAATAAAAGTATTTAGTTCTTTTTTTTTTTTTTGTAAATTGGTCAAGTGATCTTTTAATTAAATTTAGAGTAAATTACACTCATATCCCCTGAGTTTTAATGAAATTACATAAACCACTCATCGCTTCTTTGTCCTTACACCAACCACCCATCTCTCCTACACAAATTACCACTAAATTTATACATACATTACACTGACTACCCCTGCATGCTAATATTTTAAAGAAAAATGTGTGATGAATGTAATTAGGTTAAACAAAATATTGTATATTGTGTAACACTTCAAATAGTACAAAAGCGAGTGTTTCTTTATTATTTTTGTGTCATTAAAAATACATTATAAATTTTAAAGAAATGTTTAAATAACTCTTATATTATTTTATAACGAACCAAATAATGAAGACACGTTGACTCTTATATTATTTGAATCTGTCTATACAATATACAATATTTTGTTTAATTAATTACGCACATCATACGTTTTTTTGTTTAAAATATTACACTTTTATAACATGCATGGTTAGTCAGTGTAACATATGTACAAAATTAGGAGTGTTTCGTGTAATGACAAAAAAAATGAGGGATGATTTGTGTAATTTCATTAAAACTCAAGGGGTATAAGTGTAATTTACTCTTAAATTTATTATTGGGTCCATATTTTCCATAAATTTGCGCACATCTTGACTGATTTGTTTTATTATGATTCATTTAATAGCATACTATTTACGTTGAGATTAATAAATTGGAATGACTTAAACTCCCCAAAAATTGGAATACAATGTTTGAATTTGTTTACCTAAGCCTCACCTTTCCTTTGTAATAGATTTTTTCTCAATTTTATTAACACTTTACTGGTCATCAAATTGGTAGGAGTATTGATATAGTGATATACCGGTTTAACAGGTGGTTCACTAATTAAATCGCATACTGGTGAAGTTAAATATACATATATAATATACTAACATTAATGTTGAAAAATCAATAAAATACAATAATTATTTTTATTTTCAATAAAAAATTAAATTTAAATAAAAATCGACTAGCATGACTGATACAGTTCAATTGAAAACCAACCGTTATGACCTGTTTTGACCAGTATAATTGCATGAACAATATAATTATTATATTGTACCAGTATTTGGACTGATTCATCTGACCAACACGAACCAGTTTTGATAACTATCCTTTTTCTTGTGCAACTCTTCAAACATTCACTTAAATGTCTATATGCACCATCAATAGTTCTCACAATAATAACCATATTTTTTGTTTCAATTAGAACTCCATCAATAAAAGAAGCTATAATTTAAAAACCTAAATACTATTTTTTTCCATTTTAATAGGATCTTGTTGTTCACAACTTGTATTGGGCTTCTAGTAATGCAAGTCTAGTCAAGAAATATCATTTAGGGGATAATTTAATAGACTTCATCCAAACTATTATTCACATGTGCTAATATACATGGGTACATTCAAAAGTCTCAATAATAAGAACATATCAAATAAATCTTAGTCAAATTTTAAGAGGCAAAGACATACTAACAAAAACTATTTTAAGGGTATATCATTAAGTTGTGGAACACTTTAGTTCTTATTCAATACTATTTTTAGTCATGTATGCAATTTATTAGAGTTTTAGTTTTTAGAAATAAAATTGATAAATGAGAAAGTAGATATTTACAATCAATAAAATAAAAATTGAGAAGGTGGAAACAACCAAACATTGCCTAAAAAACCAGACCAGCTTCCAAACGTTTTCTTGAAATGTTTGAAACGATGTTTGTGAACTGTGAAAGTGTTACAACTGAGAGTCCACCATAAAGGACCACAATAGCCAAACACCCTGAAACGTTTCGCCATTCTCTCTCTCTCTCTCCAAATGAAGTATAAACGATCACGACCCATCACCACTCTTAACTTCAAAATCCACTCTTTTAGATGATGTGGACTGAACCACCCTTCTTCTCCACCGTCACCGTCACCATTGCCGCAGTATTAACCTTCTCTTTGTTATTACCATTATGCCATGCTCTGGGCTCTGCCACCAGCCTCGCCTTTATCGACGCCTCCGCCACCGTGTGCGGCATCGTGGCATCACAACCAACCGGACGCATTGAGTGCTACCGCCGTGGCCATGTTATCCCTGTCATCCCTGACGTTTCATTTTCCGCCATCTCCGGCGGAAGAAACTACTTCTGCGGTCTCAGGTCCGGTAACTACAGCTTACTTTGCTGGGACATTGTCTCTTCCAATGTTACCTTCGAAAGGAGAAGACTTTACCAAAATGACACTGTTCTATTCGAGAATCTCGCCGTTGGTGACACGCAAGTTTGCGCCACCGTTGTTGGTACCGGAACGGTGTCGTGCTGGAGAATCAATAGTGCGTTTGAATTGCCTTCTGGGTATGATCAATTTGCTTCTATTTCATCTGGGTCGGGTTTTTCTTGTGGAATTTTGAAGAATGGTTCTCGGGTTCGGTGTTGGGGTAATGGATCTATTGCTAGGAGAATAGAGGGTGAGTTTAGAAACATGTCTATGTTGAGTATTATAGCTGGTGAATCACATGTTTGTGGGTTGAATTCAAATGGGTTTTTGGTATGTAGAGGAAGTAATAGTTTTGGTCAAATTGATGTTCCGGAAGGAGGGTCTTTCGAGTATTCTGGGTTGGCTCTTGGAGCTGAACATAGCTGTGCTATTAGGAGATTGAATGGTTCTGTTCTTTGTTGGGGTGGTAGGGGATTGTTTTCAGTTAATTTTACACAAGGTGTTTCTTTTGAGACCATTGTTTCTGGCTCCAATTTTACTTGTGGATTGACAACAAACAATTTTTCTGTTATGTGTTGGGGTCCTGGTTGGTCTAACAGCGATAATTCTAGGTTTGTGCTTCCATTGTCTCCTATTCTTCCCGGGCCTTGTGTTCAATCTTCTTGTAGTGAGTGTGGTATATATCCTCAGTCTCAAATTTTGTGTTCTGGTCATGGTAACATTTGCAAGCCATGGCCTTGTTCACCTAAAATACCATTCCCAGCGACACCACCAGCGATACCACCATTGGTGCAGCCACCATCCTTAGCTCCTGCGCGGAGGTCGAAGGCATTGACAACTTACTTATTGTTCTTTGCCATTGTTGGATCAGTAGGAGCTTTTGCCGGCATTTGCACCGTAATTTATTGCTTCTGGACTGGTGTTTGTTTGGGGAAGAAGAAAGTCCATAATTCTGTGCAGCCAACAATTACTAGAGGTGGCAGTTCAAATGGTGGTGTTAATAGCCCTTCAAGATCATCCACTATTATACGTCAAACCTCGAGAATAATGCGGCGCCAGAGGAGTGGAACGTCATCAACAAAACATCCAGACAGGGCAGAGGAGTTCACCCTGGCTGAGCTTGCTGCGGCTACCAACAATTTCTCACTTGAGAACAAGATTGGTGCTGGAAGTTATGGTGTTGTGTATAGAGGCAAACTTGCCGATGGTAGTGAGGTGGCGATCAAGAGGGGTGACACTAGTACCAAGACGAAGAAGTTCCAAGAGAAAGAGAGTGCATTTGAGTCGGAATTAGCGTTTTTGTCCCGTCTGCACCACAAGCATTTGGTTAGGCTAGTTGGGTACTGTGAAGAGAAAGATGAAAGGCTCTTGGTGTATGAATACATGAAGAATGGGGCAATATATGATCATTTACATGACAAAAACAATGTGGACAGTAATAGTAGTGTCTTGAATTCTTGGAGAATGAGGATCAAAATCGCGTTGGATGCTTCACGAGGAATCGAATATCTTCATAATTATGCAGTTCCATCTATAATTCACAGAGATATCAAGTCCTCTAACATTCTGATCGATGCAAATTGGACGGCAAGAGTATCTGATTTTGGATTGTCATTGATGAGTCCAGATTCTGGTCATGATTACTGGCCTACCAAGGCTGCCGGAACGGTTGGATACATAGATCCTGAGTATTATGGTAGGAATGTTTTGACAGCAAAGAGTGATGTCTATGGGCTCGGAGTGGTACTGTTAGAACTCCTAACAGGAAAGAGAGCTATATTCAAGCATGGTGAGAATGAAGCCATCCCTGTGAGTGTTGTAGACTATGCTGTGCCTGCAATCGTGGGAGAAGAATTGTCGCAGATTTTGGACCCGAGGGTTGAACCACCAGAGTTGAATGAAACAGAAGCAGTGGAGCTGGTGGCCTATACTGCGATGCATTGTGTACATTTGGAAGGGAAGGATAGACCAACCATGGCTGACATTGTGGCCAATTTGGAGTGTGCTTTGACTCTTTGTGACACTTGTCATGGCAGCATTTCCAGCGCTACAATCTCTACCGTATCTGTCTGATATTCAAACCCTGTGAAAGGGAACAAAATTGAAATTGCTTCCCGATTCTTATATATTCTTTCAGATTAATTTATATGGTATGCTCCTGACTTGTAAAGTCTAGGAGTGTCACATCTAACATAACATTAAGCTGTATGTAGAATTTTGTGAAACACTTACAGCCAGTGAAATGATCATTTACAATTTATCTGTAGCAATTTAAGTCTTCATGAGTTTACAGCATGCAATCCTTGTATTATGCCTTGCACATGCATGCAATCCCTGATTGATCAATTGATTCGAATATAAGATATTTCTTGACCAATCATAATCCGTGACATAATGTGGCTCAATGGATTCTGATTGATCAATCAATTCGAATAAAGATATTTCTTGACTAATCATAATCCTTCAATAATCCGTCACACTTGGACAAAGAAGCTACCTGTATTTTACTAAATCCACTACACATTTGAAGGGCATTTGAGATAGGTACAAAAGAGTGTGAACAAAAAGATTGGTCTTCAAAGCATGAGAACACCATGCAAGTGAGTTCTCATTATTTGGTTGCTCTTTGAGTAGTTGAGCTACTGGCCCCACAACTACTATAATTAATATTTTTCCTTCTCTACCATCTTTCTAAAACATGGTCCTCATACAAAATAGACTGTTCTAGTTATCTAGCTATATCTCTTCTAAAAGATCATTGCTGACTTCTGTGATGGTTACAATAAAGAACCATTTAAGAAGTGGATTTGTTAATGCCAATTTCTCCACTAACAAAATATTGAACGGTGCCTCAATGGCTCAAAATTACTGACAGGTCATATTCTTCACATGCTGAACTTAGGACCATGGGCCATAGGCTTAGTGGTTTATATATTTGTGAAGTGCAATATGTTGGGGCAGTAAAGTAGATGATGAGTGTGTCCTATACTCATGTAATTATTGGCCGGTGAGGAATAAGGATCAACTGTTACAAAAAAAAATTTGTCCTCATGTCTTAAGTCAATCATGTTGCACCAAATAATGTAAAAACAATAATTTCCTATTTTTTTAATTTTCTTTTTAATTACGTGACAATTTTTAAGTGGATTGAAACCTATTATGACACTATTACTGGGACAGATGATCTCAATTCGGGTGAGACCCCCCTTATGTCTATTTATGTTGGGAAGGAATGCACAAAGTAGAGATTGTTTATGTATTTGTCTTTATTGTCTTGTATCCAAGGCTATACTACCTTTACAGATATACATCTTATAAGTGATACACAGCTAGGAAATGTTCTACATTTCAATTCATTTGGGCTGAGTAGCAATGTCAACATTTTCCTTCAATTATAGTGTTATTTTTGTAGTCTTATGCCTACATGATTACACACCACCCCACATTTTTAATTCTCTACCTAATTTGACACAACAATGTAGAAGTGATGTGTTGTTAGCCTAATCTAGAAGTTAATAATGATATTTCAATTAAAGATATTTACTAATAACTACAATGCACTTCAACTCCTTTCTGTTTCACTGCCATGCACGTTTTGGAAGTGGCTCAATAAATATTTGCGTTGTTAACAAAATATACATGTTTGGAAAAGAAATGTAAATAATTGCCTCACTTACAATAACTTCCTTTTTAAGACAAAAGTATAATAAGAAAACATTAAATACCAAAACCAAACTTTGATTATTGATGAATTGAAAGTATTGTGTATATAATATAATGACAAACCTTGCAACACACAATGGCAGCTACACTCATCTCAACAAAACAAAACACACAACACAGCTTATTTCTTAACGTGTGATTCAAGACACAATCCAACTATCTACATACAAACTCTACAATCTTATCTTAATGGCTGTACATGATGCAGAGCAGAAACATGCACAGAACAGAATCAAGAAAATTCGAAATGCATAAGAAGTTTTACGGAGTCGTATTTTTCTCCCTTTTGGCTATAGAGCGGAACAGCTCGAATTCCACTTCTTAGTTCCCATACAGGAAGGACTGTTTGTCCACCAAAGTCATCCTTCTCAGACATGTCATACTCGTGAACTTCTATGCGAAGCAGCGCCAATTCCGGAACAGTAAGTGGGAACTCGAATACCTCATTCCATGTAGGCAACCAATTATCCTCTATTGCCTTAGTTCTCTTCATTACAGTATCATCTGGGACTCCAGCTATCCCTACCTGCACAAAAGTTTATCAAAATAATTTCAAATGAGTCACACAACAATTTAGTCATGAACCATGTGAAAGCAGAAGTAAAACGAATGATAGATGAACAATAGGGTAGCGAGATTATGAGTTGAAAGGATAAAGAACCAGCAAGTGACAAAATGAAAATATGGAAGCTGTGATCACTAGAACAAAATGATATAGTAGAATATTATAACTTACTCTTGTGTAGAAGTCTGGAGGCGAATATTGATCGAAGTGTGTGTGCTTAAAATCATAGTACCACCCTTCTCCCATATATACAGTTACCTATAAATCAAATAAGATTTAGTATGACCTTTGTTAGGATCTAAACTAGACACGTTTGGTCGATGCAGCTCATTGATGTAGCCCTTACCTTCAAAGTAGTCTTCACAGATAACTTAGCTTTAGGATCGAAGACCTCATTATTTGGACCAGTCTTTAATAGAAAATCTGGCTTTTTAACATAACCACACCCTCCATTGGCTTTGAACATTCCATGCATCAACCAAAGTGATCTGCCATTACCCTGCCAGGAAACCACCAACAAATGGAAGTGATTCATATCAAACAATACCGTTCAATAATATCGTAGGACATTGATGAAGTGTGAATTCAATGTCACGTCCTACTTGTGAGAAAGTCTCTAGTAACACACATTAACTAAGATATTCAACACCATATAAAGGTTTAACTAAATTTTTGGTCTCTATATGTGACATTGGTTTTCGATTTGGTCTCCGTCGCGCCATTTGTTGAGTTATAACACATTGAAATGCAGGGACCAAATTCAAAAATGAATATCACATGTAATAAAAAAATCAATGGTAAAATTCCCTAAATAGTATATGATTTCTGTAAAATAAAAGAGGAGGGGAAGGGGGAGGAAGAAAGAAACCTGCATGTTAAATGCAACCATTTGAGCTCCATGCATCCACCCAACTAATGGGTTATAATTTGACGAAGTAATGCGAGTACCTTTTGGATACACCCTCAGTATATTCCTCTGGGTAAACCTATAATAAGCCACCAACAATCAGGAAATAAAAACTTTTCTCAGAAGTAGTAGAAATTCTACAAACTAAACAACATATACAAAAGGTTTGAGTTTATACCAAACAATGAATTAACCATCGGGCATAATGCCTAAACTGTTAATGCATTCAGAAGTTTCTAATATAACCATAAATTGTCAAACAAGATGATAGGTCAAATAGTTACTTTCAACATTAAGAATCAGATGCTTATGAAGTACACCGTCAAGATAGCCAGTAGATAAAACTGAAGCACTATATATCAGTCAAATTTTGCTACATTTGCCTGACAATAAAGAATTGTAAAATGCCAGTTCATATCGATATCATATTGAGAATTTTTAAGCACATGCAAATAAGTTCTCTCGGAAAATATGTCATTAGAAACATGTAACAATACCTGACAATTTCTTTCCCAAGAGTTATAGCAGCCTTTTCAAGCTGTGCCTCACTTAAACTTAGACGTCTCACTTTATCAGGATCCACTTTGAGCCATTCATGTATGCCACCTTTAGGCTTCCCAGCATGAATTGCAATTAGATGTCTATATTCCGGTGCTTCATTATGATGTGACTTGTCCGATTCATCAGTATCTTCCTCATCATTAAGAACTTCATCCACATTGATGTCCTAATGATGGCAAACCAAAAACTCATTAACAAATTTCCTCTAAAAAATTAAATGCAGTGCCAATTTGTATGCATAATTGATTTAGTCTCAGACCTTGACATCAGCGGTAGTACCACGTTTCATGCTTGGGACATCCTTTCCCCAAGCTTCATCTTCGCCTGAAGCCTTTCCATGCTGTGAATCATCCCCTTTTTCCTTTATTTCTTTTGCCTCAAGGTACTCCTTTGGTGGTTTCGTTGATATAATAATCCTCTTCTTAAGTAGTTCCGGAGAAGGGAATTCCTTCATGCTTTCTGTACTAGGAGAAAATAGTATGTCTCCAAATGTTTGAGTAACCATCTAGAAATTTAGATAGGATTGTCAAATACAAGAATGAAAGCATTTTGAATCCCAGTAAAACTACGAGTAATTAACCTCAGCCACTTTAGCCTGAAGATCTGGAGTAAGGTGGTCTTCTAGGGTTATAACAACTGGATATTCCGATGTAACAAAGGCGTGTTCCTTAATAGCCCTCAAACATCTTATAAGCTCCACAGGAGTAGTCAACGTCCTGTATTAAAAAGAAACGGATATTAAAACAGCTACATTTCAAATTCTGAAGAACATCATTTCTAGTTTCAATTTGCAATGGTAAATAATCTATTGATTTAGTATCACACACATAGAGACACACATACATCATGTTTCACAACAACCATTTTAGTTAATTTTCAACGAAAAATATTTCAAACCTTTTATTTTAATGCAGATAAAATACTTACAATTTTTCAACTTTTTAATTCAACTTATCTTGACAACACCATTATAAAAGAAAATAGAATAGACCTTCAGTGAACTATTGGAGAACCATTTTGCTTTGCAAAATTGTGTTGTCAGGGAATTTCATGTTTACACTCAAGATAGGAAATTAGAGCAGAAAAAGGCTACTTACCTTCCATGAACAACTTACCATTTTGCTTGCGATAATTTGTATAAAAGTCAACATCATGTGACCCATCAACTTACCTTCCATGAAGAACATCCACATTGTCCTTTGATGCATTAGGCCATATGTCCAATTCAATCACCCTTACACCTCTCTTCAGAGCATGTATGATCGGGACGTCACTGCAATCGCTGCTAAGCTGATTCCCAGTTAGATAAGAATTATGCCCGGTATATATGAAATAATGAGACAAGGGTAAAGTCATATCATGGTGCACCTGGAATAAAAGAAACAATTCAACAAAACACAATGATCAGAACATGAGAATGCATGCCATCGATACTTATTGAGGTAATGATGAGTTGCAGGATGAATAGAATCCAATATATTAATCAAAGTTTCATGTCTACAAATTGCTCAAAAACCTTCTCTGTAACACCTGAACTAAATGACTAGTTGTTCTAAATACAATCAAACAACAACTAGAATAAAGCATATACTAGACTGAAATATGAAGCAAAACACTTTATATTAGCAGCAATGCCATGTCTTTCCCAAAGAATCAAACTTAAGAAAAAGGTTTTACCATGTAATTGCATAAATACTTCTTTAAAACAATCTCATCCAGCACTATCACTTCTTATTATGTAAACATCAATTACAAATCCTAATAGAGGGCCTCCAAATCAGAATAGTGCTTGTTAGTCTCATAGTAATACTTGGCAGATTGCCAAATCAAAGACCAAGGAGATTTCAAATCTTAATGAGTTCAAAGAAAATGAAACAAAATATTTGTACCCAAAATATGCAATAAAATAAATGATGTAGATTTAGAGAAGCCCAATCACTAATTAATTCAGCTGAGAAATTGTTCTTACTAACCATTCGTACTTCATAAATACAACTACGCAATATCTATATAGTGCTAATTTATGCTGGAGGGTATTAAGAATTTAAAATGATTACCAAAATTGGATTGAAAGCAACTAACAAACAAAACTTTAGGAAAATACAAAACTCACAAGTGCATATATCCAGATATAGCTAGTTAACTGAAATGAGTAGGGGGGGGAACTGAAAATGGAAAATGGTAAAAAAAAAGAAAAAAAAGAATATTTATTTACCCCAAGAGAAGGTATGAGAGGAAGGTTATTATCACTAAAGAGGTAGTTGAAGAAAGTTTCAAGATTGAGACCCTTGCGATGGAAATGCTTTAGAGAATCGATGATGGCTTGAGCATCTTCTATGGTGGCTTTCTCTTGTTTCTGGATCTCGATAAGAAACCTTTGAAGTTGAGAAGGTGTCATAAGTTCGTTATCAGAGTAAGCATGAAAAAGGGTCTTGATCTCCGGTGGCGCCTCCGCCAAGGCGAGTTTGAAGCGGCGGCGACAACAGAAACACACACTGTATGTTTGTTTAGACATGATGATGATGATTCTCCAAAGAGAAAGAGAGAGATGTGAGTTTATGTGTTCTGAAAGAGTTAACGTTGTTATTTGTTAAGGTTGACTTGTCTCGTCGGTATATCAGAGGTCAAGTTCACCTGCTATGGGATGGAGTAGATCTAATTAAACACTACTTTTAAATTCACACTTTTCTTATTTAACTACCACCATTTTTCCAATTAATTCAGGAAATTATTAAAGATCCCAATTTTAACTGGTGAAAATGACATTTCCTAAAAGAAATTAATTCTTTATGAATATAGTGAGTAAATATTATTGGTTATACTAAAAAAGAGTAGTGTTATTTTTACTTATATTGGTATTACTTTCTTTCAACTTACTCCTTAAAAGAATTAATTCAACTTATTTTGGTACTACTTTCTTTCACATAGGACCTTCATATGTGTAGGAGAAGTACTTCATTTACCCTATGAGTGAGTTAATATGAAATTAAATTTATATTAGTAATTATCAATGAAAATCGATGATTGTTCTTTTCCACGTCTCTTTATTGTTGAAATGTCTAACGTTATCTAATCAGGATCATAGTTGAATGTATTATACGAATTTTGAAGTATATTCGCATGTCAAATATAATATTTTTATGTTTTATAACATTTCCTTTAAATGATTATATTTCTTTACAATTGGAAGTACAAATAGCGCTTCTTCGAAAAATATTACTTATTTTGGAATATATAATAAATCTTTTATTTTTAATCTTACTTGTAAATTTAGCTTTATATCTAACTTGACCAAAGTTAGAGTTATGGTCCCTTCAAGTGTTTGGCATAGAAATAATCTAAGTTCTCTAACTATACGAATTTTAAAAGAGTTGCAACTTTGATTATAGGGCATGAGCTGTTTCCAGCTTGTATCTCATCTGCATTAATGTTAAAGGTGAAGATAACCTCTATAGCAGATAGCACAGTTCCATGCAGTTAGATTGTAATAATTATTGTTATTATAGTTACAACGATGACCCTACCATATAAGAATAAATGAATAATATATAGTATATATGTATTCTCTCTAGTTCATCTAAACTGAAACCGCATTAGAAGCTTTACAGATTTTAATTTCTCACCCTTTTGATCATAAAGAGGGACTGAACGAAAGCCAGGTCTAAGTTCAGAGATTGGTAAACATGTTTGGCCACCAAAGTCATCTTTTTCATGTTTATCATATTCTCGAACTTCTATTCTGAGCAAAGCTAGCTCTGGAACACTCAATGCAAATTCAAACTCTTCATCCCATACAGGAAACCAGTTATCTGCAATTATCTTTGTTTTCTTATTCGCTCTATCAGCTGGAACTCCAACAATACAAACCTGTTATCCAAATTCATCATATTAATGCTACTATATATTATATTATTCAACCACATAAATATATATATATGTATGGGGATTTAGCATGTTATTGTTCCTAATATGCATTCATAACAAAACTGTCTAACTCACCTTTGTGTAAAAGTCTGGTGGAGAGAATGCATCAAAATGTGTTTTGCTGAAATCTGAGCTCCACCCATTTCCCATATATACTTTTACCTATAAGTGAATGTGAGAAATTTAGAAGATATTTTACCAAACTAATGGATTTCCTTTAAAAATGATATATCACCTTTAATGTCTTCTTCACTGGCAATGTTCTTTTAGGATCAAAGGTCTCATTTTCTGGATCTCTTTCCAATAGAAACTTAGGCTTTTTCACATAACCACACCCTCCATTTGATCTAAACATCCCTTCCATGAACCAGAGTGATCTCCCATGCCCCTGATAACAAAAAAAACATGCTATATTCCTTACCATCTCAGACTGCATTAAAGAAATAACTTGTAAACCAGAATATTACTAATTTATGATTTTTAACAAAATACTATACTAAGAAAGTTTTCATATGAAACATGTTTTGACAAAGAAAATCAATATTGAATCGGTAGTGGTTGTTACTTAGTGGTACCACTAAATCATAGGCAACAAAGAATTAAATGTATATGGGCACAGCAACTCAGTAATATTATTTCAACATTTGCTATAGTAAATAGCCCAAAGAAGTAAATCTTGTTTCAATAGCATATTATCCAAATTGGGCATGATAGACAGTTGTCGCGACCCGATTTTCGGTTGAATACCGGCTCTGCGACAAATAGTTTCCTGATTGAAAGTCCACAAAAACAAATACATAAAACTGTAATGAGAAAATTTCCATATTTGGAACACATATATACAGTATGCTGCATCAAGATTGAAGACTAGAAATAGGAAGCACTTAGATAATCCTTTTATTTGAAAACAGCCTTAGTTGCAAATCCCTGACCTGCATGTTTAATGCAACCATCTGAGCTCCATACATCCACCCTATATGTGGCCTGTAATTTGACGAGTTGACGCGTGTTCCCTTTGGATACACCCGGAGAATATTCTTCTGTGTAAACCTGGATGCACAAAAATGCAACCATCTTAATTGGGATGTTGTCAAAACAATAAAGAACATAACACATTTTCAGTTGCAACAACTAAGTAGTTATAACCGTTTAACAAATACCTAACAAGATCTGGTCCATGAGAGACAGAAGCCCTTTCGAGTTCTTGCTCGCTCAAGCTCAAGCGTTTAACACTCCCAACAGCTTTTAAGCTATCCTTTATATGACCCTTTGGTTTCCCAGCATGGATTGTAATCAAACGTTTGTACTCAGGTGTACTACCTTGCTGGTCTGTTTTTTTGTCAAGTGCAATCAAATCTTCTTGATCATCGAGATCACTTCCATTGCACTATTAAGTTAAGGCGAAAGGGATGAAATATAAGCATGCAAGCTTATAAATATAAATCAAATTTGGAAAAATAAATGTAACATGTGTCTTTAGCTCTGTGCACACCTTTTCTTCGGATTCAACATCAGTAGAATGGCCTGGAGATGATGATCCTTCTTCAGCCAATTCCCTTTCAATCTCCTTGTCCTTAAATTGCTTGCATTCAAGATATTCTTTTGGTTGTTTGGTCGATATAAGAATTCGAGATTTTAATGACTCTGGTGTAGGGAATTCCACCATAGTATCTGTGTGAGGATAATATAGCATTTCTCCAAATATTTGAGTTGTCATCTATAAACAAGAGGGTTTGATTAAATTTTCAATACATAATAAATAGTGAGTTGAAGTAAATCCTTTAGGAGTGGAGTAACAATGGAAGATTACCTCAGCAACTTTAGCCTGAAGATCTGGTGTAAGGTGATCTTCTAAGGTTATGATCACTGGGTATTCAGATTTAACAAAAGCATACTCTTTTATAGACTTCAAACATTGGGCGAGTGAGACAGGAGTGGTAAGTGTCCTGCAACATTTCAGAAAAAATGTTGTAAATTCTGAAGTTAATGGATTTAAAATGTTGCACTACAAGATCAATAGAAGAAAAAACATGAATTCAGGATCAGCACCTTCCATGAACTACATCGATATCATCTCTGGTTGAATTAGGCCATAAATCAAGTTCGATAACTCGCACGCCACGTTGCAGAGCCTTTATGATGGGCACATCACTGCAATCACTGCTCAGCTGATTCCCAGTGAGATAGGAATTGTGCCCTGTATATATGAAATAATGTGATAATGGAGCATTCATGTCATGATGTACCTGGAATAACAAATCATTCATATTGTCAACAAGAGTCCTAAAACATTCCTCAAAATATATGGGGGACAACATCTATATGCAAAAGAATAAGACACCACTAATCTTAAATTTTATACTATTGATTCTTATAATAAGTCACACAAATTTGACTCTCTAATTCTAGAATTTTAATCCAAATAGACAGAGAATGTTAGAAAAATATAAACAGAAAAAAACCCAACAACCTAGTCATATTATCTTTCGCCACCTTGCCTTGTTTTAACATAACCCAAGAAGAAGAAAACAAAACTTTTTGACACATTTTCTGGTAAAGCAAAAGTTGAAGAAAACAAAAGAGAAATGGCAAACCTGTGATTTAAGGGGGCCATTGAAATCATCAAGAAACAAGAAATGAAAGAAATCATCAAGAGTGAGTCCTTGGTGGACCCCATTATCGGATTCAAACATAACAGCAGAGTCAGTTTCCTTTTCCTGATTCCGTTTCAAAGATCGAAGAACATTATCAATGATACATTCAGAATCCTGTGTGGTACATTCCATTTCACCTTGGTGGTCCACAAGGAACCACCGTAGTTTTTCAGCAGAGATAGAGATATCACCGCCGGAGAAGGTGGAAAAAACATCCTTAACATCCGGTGGTGGAGATTGATCGGTGATAGCATATTTTCTGTTGAAGCATTTGAACATTTTGTAGTTGTATGTGAAGGTGCCCATTGTTGAAACTTGAAAGAAAGGCACCGATTCGATCCCTTATTTTTCACATACAACAAAGAGAGAAATGGGTAAAGGATGAAAATTAAGAGATTAAAGTTTTGAGTTTGAGAAAGAGAGAGAATGAAAAAGCTATATATAGAAAGCGTTTGAAGCGGGCATAGAACATGGACATGAACGTTAACTACTTAACTTACCAACTAATATTCACTTTTTATTATTTTATTACTATATATTGTACGGATGAGTTGTTTTTTTGTGGGAGATTATTATATAGATAAATAAATCATTTCCTTGTGTATTTTACTAACATTTATCTAAATTAATTAGGAAATAAATATTTAACTTTCTTGAAAATTGTAATTATTAAAGTGTTTTTGCTCTTTAGATTTATTATTGTAATATGGCAACATCATTTAAAGTTTACTAGGTCATTCTCGATCAAAGTTTATATGGTCATTATTTAATAAATTCTTTCCTGCTAAAAGTTTCAGACCATACATTTTGCTTTACCTTTAGTTCAATTATTGCTTTAACTATATTGTATTCGAAATTTTTTATCATGTGCACATTCATGTACACTAAATGAATTGAAATCAAATTTCTTTGTAATTTTATGTGAGTATAGCTGTATTCTTTTCTTGATTTTATTTGCATGTATCCTTATTTACACAAAGAACTGAAGAAGCAATAAATGATGAGTTGCTATATATAATATAAAAATTATAAGATAAAAAATATTTTAAAGGTCAACAAAGTATCAACATGATAAATAAATAATTTTTAACACAACTTCAATTTTAACTTATGGCTACTTAATTGTGTTTTTAGTAAATCTTTAATGACGTTGAAGTTAAATTTCAATCTCTATTATATTTTTTATATTATTAAGGGCATCCTCTTATGTAAGAAATTAATACTTTTCAGGGTGAGAGACTGTCTCTCTCAATAAATATTAATCTTAGGAATAAAACTTTTGATATTTTAGTATTTTTAGGAAACTAGTAAGTCTTACTCTATTAAACCAAGGTGTTATTAGTAAATTTTATAACTTTTAATACGAAAAATGTTGATGAAATTATCACACTTTTATATGTTCACACAATAAATTTTACCTTTTAATCATCTATAAACATGTCAAAACAAAATTTTGTGTCAAACTACCAATTCATTTTATAATAATATTATAATATTATATATATATATATACAATATTTTTTACACCAAATATTTTAGACAATAAAATTAAAATATATAACTCTTAGTTCATACTATATATTTTATTATTTTTATAATGAAAAAATAATATATGAATGTAATATCTAAGCATTGACAATATAAAAATTTATACACAATCATAACATTATCGATCATTCATTTAGATTATTTTTTGAAAGAGCCAATAATTAAATATAATGATGAATAATATAATATATACATTTTTTCCTGATAATATATAGAATATAATACTTTCCATATACAAATATGAATAATTTTTTCACATTTATATATATAGTGCCACAAATTTATTTGCTACTACTGTGCTGATGAGATGAAGATCACATGTCCTAAATTAGTAATCTTAGCTCTATCCCAGCCAATCAAATACTACTTTGTCATTTAAAAAGTCACAGAAAATTAAACCCGAAATAAATATTTATTTAGTGAAAAAATGAAATGAATAATATAACAATATATAATTGACTGAGACAGGGTGGAAGACATGAACTTAGGACACTTGATCCTCATCCCTACCTTGCATACCTAAAGATTTAGTTATCGACTTAGGTTGCATGCAGAATTTTAAGATGAAATGCGAATAGAAAAACAAAACAAAACAAACTTAATAAAAAACAATAACACATAACACAAGTCTTGTCGGGTTCTACTTTTGCAGAAAGAAAGAAAAAGTAGTTATGATTGATTATTGCTTCTCTCTCCAAATTTCTTGCGTTCTATTGTTCTTCTATCCAAATTCCAAACCCAAATAAGGTATTTTTCAATCTTTCTCTTCTTCTACATTCCTCACGCTTCTTCTCTCTTTTAAATTCATTTTTTTCTACATGGATTCATCATCGCTTTAATTTGACCCTTGTTGATTCATATTTGATTTGGTTATTTATTTTGTTGATTTTCATCAAGACCCTTAATCTTATAATTCTTCATGGATCTTTAATTGTTGCGTTAGAATTCAGAGAATTGAGTTATGGGGAGGTTGTTTGTGGTTCATCTAGAAGGGAAGATCTATAGCTGCAAACACTGTCGTACCCATCTTGCTCTTTCTGAAGACATCGTTTCCAAGGTTTCATTTTTACCCAATGCTTTTTCTGGGTTTCCAACTTTTTTTCCTACATTTTTATCTCAATATTGTTATTTTATCTGTTGTATGAGTTTTTTTGGGTATAAATAAGGTTATCCTCTCACCTGTGGTAAGGAAGTAAATTCTTTCTGTGTGTGGCCGTGCCTCCTAACAAGTGTAATTTAATAATCGAATTTTTGACATTTTAGTCTATCTGAGAATCTATTGGGGCATTAGACCACTAGACCAACGCATTGTTAGTTGTTGGTATTTGTTGTATGAGTTTGTTCTCCGTTATTCGTAGTAATATTAACAGTGTGATCACGTGATGCATATTGAGTTTCAATTTCTTATTGCTTCTTTTCTGTAGCGTTTTGATTAGGAATTAGTAAGTGGCCTGCACTGCTTAGACCTTAGATTGTAGAAATTATGAAGGAGGGTCTCAATGAGAGAAACTACATACATTTCTGACTTCCTTTTAAACTCAGAAGATGTCCTCTACGATCTGCATAATTCGCTAACCATTGTGACACAGGACTCAGAATTTCATTCTTCATACTTTTGTGACGATGTGCAAATAAAGTATAACTGGCAGAGTTAAGACCTCTTTGCCTATTTACACATGGAAACTAGAAGATTGTTCCTACATGTTGTATTGTTACTCCTCTTAAATAGAATATGAAGTTTTGAACCAGGTTATTGTCTTGGTTGAAGAAACTTGTTTGTGTTGAGTGGTAATTCAATTGATCAAGTATCATGTGTAACGCTTTCTTCAATTTCCATCTTCATGTGTTGGGAACTCGGTGTCTGGCGCATTTTATTATAAAACATACTTGTTGAGATGTGTCTCTCATTTTAAGCTTCTTTCACAAGCCTCTCATTTTAAGCTTCTTTCACAAGCCATTTTGGCTTCTTTGCCAAGCTTCTTCAAAGGCTTGCATGCCAAGATTACCAAGCTTGCTTCCCAAGCTTCCAATCTCTCCAACTTCATTTGCCTATAAAAGGGCAAGAGCTAGGTGCATCATTCATCACAAATTCATTCACTATTTTGCATAACAGCAATATTTCTTGCATATTTTGAGTGATTTGTTCTTATTGTGTTGAGTGTATTGTGGTGAGAATTCTTGTTCCATTTTGAAGAGTATTTGTGAGAGAAAAATATTGAGAGAAAATATTACTCTTTGTCTTCATCATTATAAGAGGATCTGTTGTACTCTCCTTTTTACATAGTGGAACTTTATTTGTGAGCGCCCGTGATTTTTTTATTTCTCACACGGAGGGAGTTTTTCCACGTTAAATCTTGTGTGTTATTTTCTTGTTCCTTTACTTTCTTCTCTTTTATTCTCAATTGATCTGATCTTGTGCTTCCGCTTAGCGCTCTATTCCTAACAATACTTTTACACCAACTTTAGTAGATGCATCTTTCATTTCTTTTATGAGTTGTACCTAGTGGAAGTCCATTTGGAATTTTGGACCAATTGCTAAGTGCTTCATATCAGGCTACCTTAGGGATGATAAAATGAGGATGGTATCTTTCAAAGATATCTATGTTGACAGTGTTAACCTTTTAAAATTTAGTCCTTTCTTCTCTTGATATTTCTGTGGTGATTTTTAATTGCGATAAGCAAATCTTAATTGGGCCGTTTTAAGAACAAATAATGTAACTGCCATTTTTGCCTGTGTTGTTTTATTCAGTCTTTCCACTCCAGACATGGGAAAGCTTATCTCTTCAATAAGGTGTAAGTTATCCTTGAATTTTGGCACTTTTACACCAAATAACTGAAAAACTTTCTCTTATAGTATTTGCATGTAGACTGTCAGTAATAAAAGTCGGCGATATCATATTATGGCACTCATTTCAGTACAAATGAAAAGAAAGAAATAAAATAGAACTTGGTTGACATTTGATTTGTCCAATGACTTGTTTTAGGATATACATTTTGTATTGGTAATACTCTTATGCATTTCCATAATGAATCCTCTAAGGACTTGCCAATGAAAAATTGTATGTGCATCACAACTACACAGAAAGAACAATGCATACTTGCTACTGCTCTCATCACATGACGTTTTGGTGATTACGGATCTTGCAGTTTGGGACCAAAGTGTTAACCAGGACAATTATATTTGTTATTTATTGCCTATAGACCTCTAAATCTCTAGCCACAATATATTTTGCATCTGCTTCTATTGATATAATCAAAATTTCTTATTGTTTGACAGTGTGAATGTTTCGCTGGGAGAAAAAGAGGATAGACAGATGATGACCGGGATGCATACTGTGGTTGACATGTTCTGTGTAGGTTGTGGATCAATTGTTGGTTGGAAATATGTAAGATTTACACCACTGCTTCATAAGTATGATATTTCCAGTTTCTTGATTGTATTTACTTCCTTTTCCATTTCTTTCAGGAAACTGCCCATGAAAAAAGCCAGAAGTACAAGGAAGGGAAATATGTTATTGAAAGGTCAGTATAAAGTACAAACTATGTTGAGAAATCATTATTGATATAATGTAAACTCATTTTGTGTAAGAAGTATAAATAGAGGTCATCTAAATCGACTGTAAAATGAGCAACTACAAGTATATTTACCTATTTGGTTTATTCAAGTGTGAAGTCCCACATTGGATATGAGAGGAGGAGCGAAAGAGTTTATAAGTGGAAAAGGCTCATAGAACTAATGTCTTAAGGTTTTGGTTCAAGACATGATGTCTTACTTGTAGCTCTCTACTTTTCTCATATATCGGTAACAATGGAACTCCCACAGTGGTTGGAGGCTATTGTTACAGTCTGGTCCAACAAGTGGTATCATAACTCACTTTAGATGAGTTTTTTTCAATTAAGAAGTGATTTATATGTTTTTTTTATGTTTGGGCAGGTTCAAGTTGTCAGGCCCTGATGGCAGCAATTACTGGGTCTGTAACCATGAACCACATGTTGGTGGAAGTGATGCAGATGATGTCTAACTATCCTACCATTTACAATTTAATTGTACATTCCTTTATCTCCTTCTTCTGCTGTTGCTGTTAAGTAAATGTTAATTTATACCACCAATCTCATTTCATTTTATCCTAAAGTTTATTGGAAGTGATGTAACCTTGCATAATGAAATGTATTTCTGATTTTAGCTAGATTATGTTCTGAAGTGTTTATTTCAAGTTTTATTCTTTTTCTTTTTTTCTCTAGAGTGGTGATATTTGACACGAAAAAAATGCATTTAGGAAATGTGAGTATGATGTCGCATTGTTTTTGTAGGTTCAACATAGGATTCATTGGAATCTAAACTATCTGGGTGAACTCACGTTTTAAGGTTTAATCGACCAATGCTGTGTTTCCTAAATGTTACATACAAAAAGAATCTATGTCTCAGAATTCAGAACAATAGAATTGTTAGATATATTAGTACACCATTTTTTTTTTTGCATATATGGCAACCACATCAATGTCTAAGACATAAAAAAAAAACACACACATGTATATATATATATATATATATAAGTCATCAAAATATAGAGAATGGAAATTTTTGTTACTCCATCCCATAAAATTAGTAAAACATTATTTTGTGATAGAATAATATATTGTATTTGATTTTAGCCTTCAACATCTATATTCTTCCATTTATTGGGTTTACAGGTTATAGTTTTGTACTATTGATCAATATCTTTGATCCCTAACATGAAACAAATTTTGAAACTATAGTATTTCAATAGGTTGCTCGAGCATTATCTTAGACTTGACCATGGTTGTTACGTTTCTTGGATATGACTTTAGTTAGAACCAAATAAATCCATCAGACCCTAAACACAGCATAAAATTAAATTATGTACTTTTAGAACTTGTGAAAATATCACTTGGGTTTCCCTTGTTGACATTTTGTCATACACATCTTAGTCCATCAATGACTGTTTGTTTCATCATTATAAATACTATTTTTTCTCCCTTTTAGTAATATTAGAAATTTAGAATCATATAATCTATCTACTTTGATTTTGAATGATAGCATTGATTTGGATTGCATTAAAAGAAATACAATCATTTTTTCTCTCTCTTTTATCTATTTTTTATAAATTGTGTATGAAAATTTGCACATTTGACCTAATAGTCTCATCCAAACCAATCCAATCAATAATGAATTGCTTTGGTTCAAATCTATGGATCAAAATGAAATTTACAAAAAAAACTTAACTAAGTTTATTTGGTTCAAACAACTTTTTGGTAACTATCCACTTTGGTCTTTTCGAAAATTTTACATGTATCAATTTGGTTACTAAAAAATAGTCTCCGAAAATATCAAATGTGAGTCAAAATTGTATATTTATCATTTTTATGATCATCAACATGAACTATTTTGAATTACGTTCGTAATCTTTGAAAATTAGTTTGTACATTTAGTTTTCAGGGACCAAATTGATACATGTAGAATTTTTTAAGGACGAGAGTGAGTATTCACTTTATATTATTTATTATTTTGTTAGATTTGCTAATTACACATGCAATTGGGAAGTGAAAATATTAAGTGGTGAGAGAAAAAATGATGGGTTGGGCCTCAACTTGTATAGTATATATATATAAGCTCATTCAAGTTGAAAAGAATTAGTATTCACAAACTTCATAATAATACATTCTAGCATTACCATGTTGAGTTCAACAATGGAGGGACCATGGAATCTTCTTGCACCATTAGAAGTTAAACCACTAAAGGAGATTATGAAACAACAGAAGGGAGAAACAAAGATGATGGCTCCAATGCTGCAAGAAACTCTTACTTTTGGTGAAGAAGAGATGGAATTCTATGAACAGCTACATCAAGAAACAAAGGTTTCATCAGTGGCTATGGCTACCATAGGTGAAGATTCTCTTCATCCCCCATTGGAGTATTTTGAAGATCAAAGTAATATACTGCTACTGCTGCAAGAAAGTTGTTTTCTTTTTGAAGAAAAGGAAGTGCAGCAACCTGAAGAAGAGAGGGAAGACCAGGAACAACAGCATCAAGAAACACAAGCTTTTTCATTGGACATAGATGATTATGATGTTTTTTTCTACCACCCATTGGAGCATGTGAAAGATCAAAGTGATGTACTGATGCAAGAAAGTTCTTTTGATTATTTTGGTGAAGGGAGAGTGCAGAAACAGAAGGATCAAGAAGAAGAAATGGAGCAATTCATTCCTCCACCAAGGCTATTATCTTTCTTAGAGTCAGATAATTCTTTTCTCACTCCATGGAGGTGGATTCCTGAGCAGTGAAACAATAAGTCTGAAGAAATTCACACCAGAACATAGCAGTATTTTGTTGCTACTTTTTCCTTTTTCTTGCTGCTATGAATGTTGGTAGAAAGTTACACCAGTATATACTTGTTAAAATTTCAAATTTTTATGATCAACAATTCAACATAGCACTTTTGTATATTTGGGGAAGTTAGCAAAATCAGGATTCTTGTACTTCCATATTAACTGTTCTTTTATCTTTATGAATGTCAGTAGAAAGTCACACCAGTATATACGTTGTCAAAATTTCAAAGTCTTTCTTTTGTGTTCAATGTAGTACTTCTTTTGAAGGTTGATCAATATAGTACTTTTGATGTTATATATGCACTTTTTCCTTATTCTTGTTGCTGCTGTTATTCTAGAGATTGATGTTTTTAGGTGCCAATTTGAATATTTTATTTTTCTTGAAAGAGATGGAATCCTTTATTTTTCTTTTCTTGTCTCTGGAATTTGTTTCTTTCATCACTGCTTTGGAGGCTGGTTGTTCTGTTCTTGGATATTGTTATTTCTTTCCAATTTCTATTCTTTCTAATTTCATCGCATCTTCCTTTACTTTTATTTTTCAAAATCATATCCTTTTGTTTTCCAATTTCATTTACATTTCTCATTAACAGATTAATCATCTTTGATGATTTCTCACAATTCCTTCATCTGGGTATCCTGAATCACCCTTCAAATTTTAAAGCACTCTCATTTTTGCAATCAAAATTTGAATCTCTGACCTTTTTATCAAAGTGGGTGGGACCTAGAACTCGATGGGAATGCTTGTAACTGGTTTGGTTGAGACCATAAGGAAAAAAATTGGTTTGGCAAGAGTGTTACAAAGTTTGGAAGAGGATCGATGTATAGAAATTTGGTTCGAAGGGTGAAGTAGATGAACCCTCTGTTTAAGGGACTTAAGTCAGTGGCCAGAATTTGAATTTAGGTATAAAAAATTGGATCAGTACTAGTTAGAGGAGTACAATCCGTTGATTTTCGTTTTCTTACAGATTTCTCCACACCAGTATAACACTAATTGTCCCTCGAGATATTTCTTGTTGACTAATAACACTCATAAGTAATTTCTTGTTGACGTGAATTCTTGACATTAAAGAAAGTCAACAATCACTAAATTCAAACTTGCTCAGCACATAAATAAATCCCCCTTGTGAGTTTAATTATTCAATGTAACAAACAATATATGACATTTTTACTATTGATATCCAAGCTATTATTCTAGTTCCAACATTATACGCTGTGAACAATTTAAATGAGAAAAAAAGTGCCCTTTTGCTAATGAATTACAAAACAGGACGTGTGAAGCCTAAAACTTTGGATTTTGATATATTTTTACTTACATGTGAACCAACGTTGATAGTCTGGTTCATTGACAATCTTGCTGGGTTCTCACAATTGTCAAAAATATGTAGTAGCACTCATGGGTGCTAGAAACTAATGAGGGTTTCATCAGTAAATGGGAAGGGATAGGGCAAGCATACCAACAAGCCTAGGAGCAAAACTGTTACTCCTAAAGCAACATATTTCGGATCAGGATCAGTTATTTCCTCAGAGAGGGGAGCAACTGGACCTCTCTGCAAGAAGAATATGAGAACTACCCAGTAGAATGCTACATCGTTGATTAGTGATGAGAGTCCGAGCAACACAATTGAGACTCCCGTGAAGCGAAATGAAGCCTGGAAATAGAAGGAAGTAAAAGAAGGCAAGTATGTACTTAAACAGATATTATTTGAGATACTGGCAAACCAAGTTTCACTCAAATGTTTTATTGTTGAAAAGTATAAATGTGATGATACCTTTCTTCCCCAAATGGCAAAAGAAATTCTCCCTCCATCAAGCTCTCCAGCAGGAATGCTGTTGATGGCATTAATAAGGAGTCCTGCCCAAGCCCAAATCACAAGAGGGTTGACAGAAATTGGAGTTCCATCTTTGAGAACGTTACCGAGAAGCAGCTTAGCTAAAGAAGTAAAGGAAAAAAAACGTCACTGAGCAGCAAATAAAAATATTATCTGTGACGTGCAATCCTCAGAATAAAATTGTTTTGTTTGATAATGACAAATAAATTCTCATATGAAATGATTATGATATAAGACAAATTAATCACATGAATGCATATTTCAACATGCTTGTTTAAACTTTGAATGGGTATAGCTTACCAATACCACCGGCAAGAAATGATTCGTGAAATACAGAAGCATCAACAATGACGCCAATACCATCACTGGGAGGTAAGACAAAACCTAAGAGCAGAAGCACAAGACCCAAGGAAAAACCAGCTATTGGTCCAGCAGCTGCAAACTTGAGCAGATCTTCACGATTTGATACTATGTTTCGTATCCTTGTAATAGCACCAAAAGAGCCTATCTGCCACCAAATTAATCATCAGAATTTAATTTTTTCTAGGATGTTAGAAATTGTACATAGCAGCAACATGAAAATTTGGCCAACATACTCAAATGGTACATATCACCAAACTGTCTATTTGAACCTTGACATCATTCTATGACAAATTAAATTAGATAGCATGTAAAACATGCCAAAAAGGCATATAATACTCCTCCTGAAGTAGCACAATATTGACTACTCTGAAAGAACTTAGATGATTATAATTTTTTGGAGATGCATGACGATTTAGTCATGAGATGCATGTTTAGGCTTAATTTTGAAGGAAAGCTACACAAAAAAACTCCCAGATGACAATATACTTAAGCTACTTAATATAAATATAAATCACCAGAAACATTGTGCAAGGCAGACACAGATAGTTTCCTTCCAGTTGACATGCATCAACAAAGATAGAGAATTAATTAAAAGATTTAAAATGAATGAAAGCTCTAAGCAAGTATACTAAATGGAAAGCATGATGCACCTAATTATTATATATCAGTAAATTAAAGAATCAAAGAAGAAATATATTTTAAAACATATAGAATAAAATAAGTTGTACTAGAAGATAAAGATTCCTACAATACAACCTGCCAGCTAGGAACAAAGAATGGGACTCCAAGCTTAATTCCAGTGTTTTGGGCAACTACAAAGTGACCAAGTTCATGTATCCCCAAAACAAGTCCAGTGACTAGGGCTCCAGGTAGACCATCCTTTAACAAGTTCAGATTGTAAAAAGTTGATCTGTAACAATAATGACATAATGCTGGTGAAACACCAAAATGCAAAACAGGTTTACTAAAAGAAATCTTCTATTTGACATTTCAGAGTATATATCTTTAAATGGTAATAAAATACTAATGCCTACGCACTGATACAAATTTATGAAGTAACTGACACCTTAAATATGCACAAAACTAAATTTACACTACATGATTAACTGAAGACTCATGACATGAAACAATATCAGTCAATCAGAGAAGTGCTGACAAGGAAAAGGATTTATTCCATGAAAGGCAAACAAGAATTCATTAACAGCTAAAGTTTTTAAAGTTTATCCAATTAAAGAAGCATAAAGCCTAGAATATCCAACAAATTTACGCCCAAACAATATATTTGTGAAGACTGTCTTGAACATGCTACTTGAAGGAGGGAGTTCAGTAGGCTAGATCAGTATAGAGAATTGCATGAAACACTTTTGTTGTACAACACATTTGGTTCAAGAGTTAACAGAGCATGTGGAGACAACTTGAGTCATAAGAAAATTGCTCACAATAAATCGGATTGTAAAACTGGAACATTGTGAAGCAGCAAGGTAAACAATGTAACCAGTCCAAAAGCTCCAGCTGCGAACCACTCAGGTACAGCTAAAAAGACAAATAATAGTATTAAGTACAAATCACGAGCTTTAATAAAAGGAAACTTTTGAACCATGATTTCACAGGAGCTAAACAAGTACCAGTTGTCTCTGGTTGTAAGGTTGATTTGGGAACCACTACAGCCACAGGCTTATCATCCTCAGGATTTACCAGAAGGAAAAACTTGTATTCATTTCCAAATTTATCCTATATGGAATTTATACAGAAATCTAGTTCAGACACTGATTTTAACAAGGAAACACACAAATCTACATAAGCAACAAAAAAGTACGTATATACATACATATGTACATATGTTTATATATATAGAGAGAGAGAGAACATACATGCAGTCTCTTTGATATCTTATCATAACTTTTACCAGGCTGCCCTCGCAAGTTCCCCTTGAACAACACTCCACCCTAGCAGAAAGCAAAAAAGATCCAATCTTTCAAATGACAAGACCTTTGTTCATTCGCTAAACAAAATAGAGGGGAGATATGCACACACCTCATAAGGATCTTGGCTTGTCACAAAGAAAGTATCAAAGCCAAAAACTTGGTTCTTCAGAATATCAATCGTTTCCTTGGGAATTTTTATTGCTTCACCCAGTTGCCGAGGCTATTGAGAACATATAAAGAACAGAAGCACGGAAGAGGAATAAGAAAACGAGAACGACTCTTCTAAAGCAGGAAAGATTGAACATAGAATGTAATCACCTTCACACCTGGCAGAGGTGACCCACTGGCAACTTCTATGCTATCCACACTCTGTTGTCATCACAAACCCAAAGAATAAGAGAATAAATTTACTGCATAATGTGCCTAATTCCAAATGTCACTTCCTCTTTATTTTATTCTTTTAACTCTAACAAAATAGAGCTCATAATGAAAAAGTAAAAATATAGGGAAATAAAACAATCATAGTGTCATAGCTTATCTGACTGTCAGCGTGATGTTTTGAATATTAAGTGCCAAGCAACAAATAATGTAATAATCATAATAGCAAAACTAGGTCTGATTTTTTAAGGATTTGGTTTACCCAAATTACAAATATATGGACATAGTTGTGAACATTTTCAATGTGCAAGCAGTGGCCAGGAGCTTTTATAGTCAAATAGTTTCATTGCTCTTTCAGTCTTTCCACTGACTATCATAGAAATATGGAAAGAAGTACTGTTAATTACAACTAAAACAAAATGTAGCTCTTTTACACATCACATGTGCTCAAAAGAAGAATTTAATTTAATAGATTCTTGAGTATATTATGGAAACGGTAACAACCCCTTCAGCAGTGTTTCATTAAGATATTAAACGATGGCAAATAAAAGGATGTTAAACAAATTTTGTAACAAATCAGTTTCCGACCAAATTTAAAATAACCACTAAATAAGTCAAAAATTACCTGCACATCATTTTGATCCTTATTTTCATCACTGAACTTGTTTAGTTGTTCTCCATCTATAGGCTGAGGGCTATTTTGCTCAAAGGAATTTTCCAAAGCTTGCATTTCTTCATTTTTATGTGTGTCTTTCTCCTAGGAAAATTTGAAAATTGAGCATTGTCAAGCAAAATACCAACTTGTAGAGCTCAGAAGTGACAACGTATGATGCATGGGTAATTCCTACTCCTAAATGGTTGTTGTACCCGCACTCCAGTATCAATACTTCTTGGATAGACTGACACACAGGTATGTACCTATTTTTTTCTTTCAAATTTGCTACTCACACTTTCAGCTAAATTTTGGTCAAGCAACACAACGAGCTGATATAACTTAAGTACAAGTCGGTTTTGCTACTAAATGTAACAAAATATTACCTCATCCTTCAAATCCTGTCCCATCTTAAGGTATCTTTGCTTATTATTTACTGTTTGAATTTTTATGTGTCTATATAGTATATCTCTATAAATAGTAATATATATTTGTATAGGGTGAGGATCCACTTACTCCAAGAGTAAGTTTTTTAAACTTACTCCACATCGTAGCCATCAATTCTAGGGAAATCCAATGGTTTAGATCTACCCACTAATTCAAACCATTCGATTTCCCTAGAATTGATGGCTAAGATGTGGAGTAAGTTTAAAAAGCTTACTCTTGGAGTCAATGGATCCCTCCTCATTTGTATATAATATTTATATTCGATGCTATGCTGCCTATGCACAACTGGTCCTAAGCCCATATAAAATGTGAAGCTTGTATTAGGCAGTCAAAAGTCAATGTAAAACTTTGTTGAATCTCTATTATATCGATCAATGATGTGATAATGTTAAGATATGAGAGAGCATTATGGCGTTGTTTAATCCATGTAGCAGACCATACCTAGTGGGAGTGTGGGAGTAAGGCTCAGTTGTTGCTGTATATGATATTTCTCTATATTGTATGCTTATTTTAAGATATTTACCGTAGCTCATACCCATACCTTATGTTGGTACCTGTACTTGGACCCTATACCCATGCAACCTAGGTGGCAAAAATTCTTTCTACAATGTCTTTTTGGGTGCATATAAAAATGAATATTAATTTTGGTACTTTTAACTAAGACATAACTCACTAAAAATCCCTTGATTTTTAATTTGCTGAAATATCCCCATCACGCATGACAAGTCTTTCCTTTTTATCCCACATCCATGATAAGCAAGTAACTTAATTTAGTAAACAAAATAGGTATGAAGTTATTTTAGTACTTATTGCGTTGATTACTCATTTTCTAATAAAAATGTAACATGTATCATCTGATCATTTTTTTCATTGACCACTTATAACAAAATAATATACAGTTACACTTTAATTTGTACTCAAGCTTCTCCTTCATAACACCATTTGGGAATAGGGACCTTAATCTATCCAAATATAAATACTACTTTAACGAGTTCCATGTAGATAACACAAATACACTGGTGATCAAAGTTTCATCTCTGCTATCCAAATGCCATAAGTAAGCCAACAATAACTTTTAACAAATTTTTCAAACTTAAATTTTTAAGTCGAACATTAACATAACCCAAAAAAGTCCTTAGCATGCTTAAAATGAAGTTGAAACAGATATAGGGGCAAATAGTAAGTACCTCCTCGTTGTTATCATCAGGCTCAGTATGTGGCTCAGTAACATTACAAGCAATCACTCTCTTCCTGCTTAATCTTCCATCATTTGATTAAAAAAACAAATCAGAATTTGAAGCTTAATCACTAATAATATAAAAAAATGGAATCAACGACTCATACCTCGAATTCTGGACAAACTTAAAGGAACTCGAACGACATCGCGAACGGCGAAAACCGTTGGATGAAAGGAGGTAGGGCTTAAAACGAAGATCGAATTCGAAGCAAGAAGTGGAATGCGAAGATAGAGGAATAAAGTTACCACGAAAAGATGAAGTGGATAGTGAGAAATTCATGGTTCTGTATTGATAGAGAAGTAACGTGTAAGACTAATTGAGATGAAACCCTAACGCCATTGAAGTGAAGAAATGAAAGAGTTGAAGGCTTATCTGAGAGAGGGGGGAAATGGAACAAAAAAATTGAAGAATCAGAGATATTTTGTATTGTTTCTAGGACATCCAAGTTTCCAATGCCAATCACAGTTTCACACAGATAATGTAGATAATGTAGATAGATATTCACATTTTATTTCTTAAACCATTTTAATTTTTTTAAATTTGTTGGAAGTAAATAAGAGGTGTTTCTGTCGATACTAGACAATTTCGATGACTAAGAAAAATGAGGGAAAATTGAGAACAAATTTACTAGCAAAACACAAATGAGAAAGACCATAATAACATGTGTTTCTCTGTGCTATTATTACCAAAACTTCATCACATTACAAAAGAAAATAAATGTACAACCAAAACCCAAAGGAACAAAACAAGGAATAGAAGTGTAAAATGGAAACAAAGTTAACTAAATTGGTAAACTTATACATTCTTTTCCGCAAAAGGATTTTGTTGTTTGATAAGTATTGTTTCAATTAGGAGTTTGTAAGAGGCCTCTTCAATAATGGGCAAACACACAGTATTTTCAGTAAGGAAGCAAAAGAAAAATTTATCTTAGTGTAATATCTATGTACTATCAGTGTAAAGATTTATATGCAATTAGTACATCATTCACCCATTTATTTGTATTACTTTTTTTAAAATGTAAATAATGATTAAACATAAATGATATATAATACAATTATAAGATACAAAATTCATATAAACTGTTGCATACATTTTTTTTCTCAATTTATCTGTCACTGCCATACAATATGAGCATTTTACCTTAGGAATCTATAATCTATATTTCTAAACAAGACTCGATACTTTAAAAACTATGAAGCTGAAGAGGTGATAGGCATTCAGAAAGATTCAGGGAATAGAGATAAAGGTGAAAGGTACAAATACCAAACTCAAATTAGCCTTTACAAAACCCTCAACCTACCAAACTCTAAAATCTTTCCAAGTCATGCACATCCAATATCTTTAATCTCTTTATTTTGCATTAATATTTATGACTATTAACCTTTTAATGTTAGGTTGTTACTGAATGACAAACTTATTGACTGATTTACTGACTGACTAAGTTATTTTCTGACTGACTTACTAGCTCATTTACCGTATGACTGACTTACTGACATACTTAAAGAATGACTTACTGACTTACTAACTGACTTCTTCACTTACTAAATGACTTACTTATGGGCTTACTGACTGACTTACTAACTGAATTATTTGCTCACTAACTGACTTACTTCCTAGCTCACTTATTGACTTACTTAATAACTAACTTACTTACTGACTAACTTACTGACTTATTTATTGTCTTACTGATTTCCCTACGAATAACCTGGCCTGGATGCACTCCTGTTAGTCAAAGGAGGGGCTTGAACCCTACTATTCAAGTCATCTACATAGGATTGAAGGATGATGCTTCTTTCTCATCGGGTTTTTTTTTGTCGCGTTTAGATAAGTTTTTAAGGCCATGTTTTCACTTTTCTTTCAACTCCGCTTGGCTTGGCGATCGCTCATGGCTAATATAGGTAGGTCCAGAGCTAGCTAGTGTTCAGAAGTCACTTATTGATGTACTTAATTATTGGATGACAGACTTATTGACTGATTTACTGACTGACTAAGTTATTTTCTGACTGACTTACTAGCTCACTTATTGTATGACTGACTTACTGACATACTTAAAAAATGACTTACTGACTTACTGAATAACTTACTAACTGACTTACTTATGGACTTAATGACTGACTTACTTACTAACTAAATTATTTGCTCATTAACTGACTGACTTACTAGTTCACTTATTGACTGATTTAATAACTGACTTACTTACTGACTAACTTACTGGCTGACTTACTGACTTATTTTTTTGTATTACTAACTAACTCACTGATTTACTGCTTACTGAATAACTAACTGACTAAATTACTAACTAACTTATTGATGTTCTTACTTACTGAATGACAGACTTATTAACTGATTTACTAACTGACTAAGTTATTTTCTGACTGACTTACTAGCTCACTAACTGAGTAACTTACTAACTGATTTCTTCACTTACTAATTGACTTACTTATGGACTTACTTACTAACTAAATTATTTGCTCACTATCTGAGTGACTTACTAGCTCAGTTATTGACTGACTTAATAACTGACTTACTGACTTATTTATTGTCTTATTGACTGACTTACTAACTAACTTATTGATGTATTTAGTTACTAAATGATAGACTTAGTGAATGATTTATTGACTGACTAAGTTATTTTCTGACTGACTTACTAGCTCACTTACTGTATGACTGGCTTACCGAGTAAATACTAATTTTCTGAGTAACTTATTAACTGACTTCTTCACTTACTAACTAACTTACTTATTGACTTACTGACTTACTTACTAACTGAATTATTTGCTCACTAATTGATTAACTTACTATCTCACTTATTGGTTGACTTAATAACTCACTTACTTACTGACGAACTTAATGACTTATTTGTTGTCTTACTGTCTTACTCACTAACTTACTAGTTTACTTAATAACTTACTGTGTGACTCACTAACTAACTTATTGATGTATTTACTTACAGAATGACAGACTTATTGACTGATTTACTAACTGACTAAGTTATTTTCTGACTGACTTAGTAGTTCACTTACTGTCTAACTTACTTACTGACATACTTAAAGAATGACTTATTGACTTACTGAATAACTTACAAACTGACTTCCTCACTTACATGTCTCAATATAAGGAGTAAATACTTCTATACCATAAAATAATTAAGTTTTGATTAAAAATGATTTATATTAGATAAAGGGGTCTATAGTTTTTTTTTATACTACCAAATAGGACTGGAAACGAATCAAACTGAGTCAAACCAAAGCTTAGTTCGGTTCAACTCGATAAATATATGTTTAGCTCGAAACTCGACTCGAGTTCAATATGAGTTATATATTTAGCTCGAGTTCAGCTCAATTAAAGTTCACGAACAACTCGGCTCAGTTCGAATTGGTTCATCTAGAGTTTTGGACAATTCAAATAATTAATTAATTTTTGAAAATTACTTTAAAAGGTTATATGTATATACCTATATAAGTAAACAAAAAATAGTTTATATATTAGATCAGATTATGAACCTAACAAGTCGAACTGTATCTAGTTCAAGTTCGACTCGTTTATTTAACGAGCTCAATTTCCAGCTTAAATTTGGCTCATTTGGTTCATGAACCAAGTTTATTGAACTAAATAATGAGTCAAATTTCGCATGAATATCGAGTTGATTCGGTCTATTGTCAGTCCCACTACTAAGGATATCTCATTCTCCTTCGGAGTGTGTGGATGCATGAGGTTCCATAGTTAAGAAAGAGAGAGGATCTCTTTAGCTATATAATAAATTCTAGCAATATATTCTTTCAATTTTTTAATCATACCTTAAGGAGGGTGTAATACACACTAGAGAAAATCTAAGTGTATTTTGACCAACAGAGAGAAAAAATGCTATGTAATTCCAAAGAAAAACTAATATGTATTGACAATTGTATCCTCATTATTTAATGTGAGATTACAGTTTAACCGTTAAAATTAAAAGGAAAAAACATTCTCCTCATTACTGGAGAGGGGTCTAACTCTTTTACATCGATTAATATCTTTTTAAAATTAAAAAAAATGATTATCTTATCGGTGGAGCCATTACTAGAAATTTTGCATGCTTTACTTTGATGTCACCATATGACAATGGCCAAACATCAATCCCTAAGTTAGCCATAGTCATGTTTATATAATTAACCAAAATGATTCTGATGCAAAATCACAACAACATTGGCATATGCAACACAAAGGAACATCAGCATTAACAACAATTATCTATAAGGAGATTAGACAACAACAAAAATAAGGGGGGGGGGGGGGAAATACAGCTCACACCACACAATGGAGGAGATGCTAACAACAAAGAACATAATTTTTCAGTGATGCAATGTGTGGTTTGTAACTGGGCCTTTTGGTGGGCACTGGTAGCACTTGGCAAATAGTCCAAATGTGTCAACCTGCCTAATGAAGTTTGTCATGCTAGCCCAACCTCCAAATCCAAAGCCTACAACTAGAACCCACACTACCACAAATGCATTGATTACATACATTAAGGTCCAGCTTGGCATGAAAAAGGGCAATTTCTCTGCAGCATTCTGAAAAAACAACAAATAAAAAATGAACTAAGTTTTATGTAATGTGATTACACTTTTATTTTTAAATATAAAAACAAAATCAATAACTTGTGTCTCTTATACAGGAGATGATTTTTTTTGGAAGCACGGACCTTTGAAATTGTTAACTTATTATGGTTTAATTTGACAAGTATTAGGAACAAGGACAGGATAGTAAGATGAGTAGTAGTGAGTAGGGTCAGTTAAGAGTGTTAGGTTGGTCATGACCCCAGGTCATTGTTAAAAATGTGGCTGATATAGTATGAGGGGGTAATATGACTATAGCATATAACTGAATGACAAAGAAATGACACCAACCTCACCATGTCACATAAATCTCCAAATTCGAATAATTAATAGAACTAGTGGGATTGGGACTCATACTACCAGTGACATTGGGAGTCACTTCCAAGTTAAATCATGAAGCTAGAATCTTATCCTTTGACACATGCACACCACAAGGAGTTTTAGGAACCCCATTAGATTTTTTTTCTAAGATCTGGTCATAAAATTAGACAATCTTGGATTTCCATTATAGATCTTGTCATTGAAAAGATTTGTGTTAAAGGTTTAGCTTTTGTGTAGGACATATATATACCACAGTGCCTAAATATGTTGTATCATTATAGGTAGCTACAGGCTGTAAACAGAATGTACAAGCTGATTATTAGAGACAATATATATTAGATACCATATCACTTACACATCACATCAATTAATACAATATACATCACATTTTCTTCATACTTATATATACTTTAATTCTGTCACATAACATGTAAGAGAGACATGTTATGTTACTACTATTTTTCCTTATTAAAGCCTAGATTGACATGAGCATGGCTCAATAGTGATATTAGATATGTTATAATTATGTATACAGTAAAATTAGATGGGTGAGAGAGACATAAATTAGATAGAAACTTTGAAGAGGTTGAAGCATATACCTGTCTTGCAGAAGCAGATTTGAAAGTGAGCATATGTGCAGAAGCAGGGATGATATAAACAGTGAAGCTAACCAAAAGAGCCCCAACAGCTGAGTTAATAGGACCAAAGAAAGGGAAAATAATTGCTAAAAACCATATTGGTATCACCACAGGTAATCTGGCTAGAGCTCTCAAGAATATGCTCTTTGTGTCATGCATTCCTATTACTTTCTCCCACACAAAATATAATGGAGTACAAGCAAATCCAAATGTGATAAACTGCCAATTACAATACAAATTAAACACATCAGTTTTCAACACTTTTTTTCTTTATCATTTCTTCAACTAATTCTAACTTGTTTACTTTTTAACACTAAGATTTCGTCATAGGAAAATCTTTTCTCCTAAATATATTCCCTAGGCTACACTTTCCAAATCGTAAAACCTGAAACATCTAATTCCTTACGCTTTTCGCCAACTCACTTAATTTCGTGTAGGCACATAAAATTGATTCACCTCATAATCATTGAGCCTATCTTTCATACTCCTATAGTGAACTAACTTCTTCACCCTCACTTATGAAAAGAATAATGATGGTAAGTTGTTAATGAGATATAAAAAAGTTATAAGAAAGAACATAGGAAAAACAATATATATGGACCTGATGAATGAGCATTAAGACTACAGCAGCATCACGCCAAGCAGAACGAGGGAGAAGGGCAAAGGCATTGGAATGGTCTAATAGTTTGTCACCAAAGGCCCAATACACAGCAGTAGCAGATGGCAGTGTAAGGGTGAATACATAAAGTGTGGCATAAAGATAGATACATTTGAACTTCTGTGGTTTCCACATTGCATGCATGATTTCACTGTAATAATATTATTCATCATATAATCCATGTTAGTCCTATAATCCAAAGTCCAAATGTGTTAGAATTGGTTTCAACTGAATATAATTTTTATAAGTAAAATGCACTGTGAAAAGTATATAACTACAAAAAAAGTATAATAATTTTTATTTTGCATATTTGTCTATGTAGTAGCTACCCTTTCCTTTTACTGTGAGAAATGTAAACTAGAAGAGTGGTATAAATGATGATGAGGTAAAATGTCACTACTCAGTTATAATAATAATATAGATGCAAATCTACCACATTGACGGTGACTTGGTAAAAAAGCAAAATCTGAATTCTTAATACAAGAGGTTCAGATTAAAGAATAAAGTTAAACTGGGGTTTGAATTATTTTAATGCTAATGACAGAGTATAACTGTAAGCCAAGACACTAGTGTAATGGTTGTTCAGAGAATCATAAGTGCCAGATTTACTGTTTGTCTTATTTCATTACATTGGAAGCAAAAGCTGCAATTGAAGAAAAGTGGTCGTATAATAAACTTGTATTATTATTTTTTATGTTTCATTGTCCTAAGACAATAAAGAAAACTATCATCATTGTTTTGTCTAGCTTATAATAAAAAATTATTATAAGAAAAGGGTTACTTACACTGTAACAGCGTGCCCGCCGAAAGTGTATAAGATATTAGTAGCACCTGTGAAATACAATACCAATTTGTTTGGTCCTGTGTGTGTCACATTTTCAACCTAAAAAAAATACAAAATTTATACTAAGTTAATATCAATTGAATTAAAATAAGAGGACCCACTAGAGAAATCAAGATTATTGTTTGTTACTTAGTGCTAGTGGTAGTGCTACTTACCTTGCCATTAACAAGGGCTGCAATGGTTAAGTACCAAGCTGTGTATGTGGTCATGCCAAGGCCAAGGAAGGACCAAATCCTGTAATTATGGAATGAGGGTATGAACACTGTGGTGGCACAGCATGCTCCAAATATGTAAGTCCAAGTCCTCTTGTCCAAGTGGTCATTTATGTAGTATATGTTACTGCACCCAAAATTAGAAAACCTTCAACAAATTTCATTGTCTTTCAAATTATATAATCTAAGGAAATGGTGCAAACCTTGCACAAGCTATAAGCTGGATAACAGATCCAAAGAGGAGAAAAGTACAATTGAAGGCTAGTCCAACAGCTTTCCAGTATGGACCAAGTAAACCTTCCAACACTTCAAACCACTACACGTAATGAAATTAAATCATGAATCTAGTTCTATAAAGATTACATAGGGTAAAAAAATTAGCCAAAATTACTCATTAATTTGACAGAATTCATCAACTGTGGGTAAGGGTTGGATGAAATAAAAAATGATACTGGTTACTCATCTATGAGAGAATCAAAAAGCAAATTAACTCATTCTATAAAAAGTATGATTACCTACCCAAAAAAATTGCAACAAGATTCTCATAGTGAAATGGTTGGTTAAAGAAAGATTGTTCTATCTTTTTTTGGTCTAACCTGAATAACATGGTTTTTGAAGTTAACATTCTCTTTCTCTTTTCGGCTCCTGTACTCTATGTACAGAATGCTAATCAAATAAGCAGTCCAACTACCAAGAATGCCATAGAAGACTTGGAATATGATGCCTGAAATCATTCCTAGCTGAGAGAAAGAATATGGTAGTGTTAACAGAACCTGAGCAACCTGCATAAACCAGAAACGAATCAGGTTCTCTTTACACTATGAAAAACACCAAACCAGAGTACAGAATCTAAGTTCTAATCATGAGAGAGTGGCATTTCAAGATTCATATCTCATTACCTGATTTGAGGCACAGCTGAACCAAGCATCATAAACTGACCCACCATGCCAAAGAAAATTTTTCAAACCAGAATGTGAAATTCCTTCATTCTCTTCCTCTCTTTCATCATGCTCAATTGTCTCATTAAGGCTTGACATCATGGTTTCTTCACCTTGCTTCTGGGGTGACATTCTTTTTCAGATTATAAAGATCTAAAAGACACATAATACACAGTGACAAGTATCAACAACTGAGTTAGACATTTACCAACACCATGATCAAACTCAAAAGAAACAAAAGAGATTGATTTTGCTGTGTCAATCAAAGATACCAAACCATGTAGGAAAAAAATTAACAAAAAGTTACCTACCTAGTCTACTCTTTGGTCAAAGTTGCTTTGTGTGAAAGGTTTCTTCTCTTCCTAGTTTATAACTCAGAAGAAGAGAAAATCATATACTTTTTTCTAGTGACAGCTATGTATGACTATGCCAACAAATAGAGAAGTTTCCTTGTAACTCTTACCAAACACTCTTGAATATAGTAAAGCCACCTTATGAACTTTATTGAAAACACTCTTGAATATGCTTTTATACTACATATCTGTTGATAAGGGCTTAAGGTAACTCAGTAAAGCACTAAAGCTCTTAAATGTGGGTTATGTGCAAGGAAGCTGGTACTTTCAAACTCTCAATAATGCATATCTTACTAATATATATATTGATTCTTATATATATATATATATATACTTAAGAGTATGGAAAGTGGAAACTGAAGAAGCAAGAAACAGTTACAGGTTCCTATTAAAGAGGGTTGAGCTTGATTCCTGGACTTAGAGGATCGAGATCTGACAAAAGGTACACCTGAGAGAGTGAAGTTATTGTTGAAGGTGCTTCAAACTTGGTATGACCCTTAATAAAGGGTAGAAGAAATCTGTTTAAACTATCTCTTTGGTTTATTACAGATAGAGATTTGGCTTTGGCTTCTCTTATTATAGTGCTATATGTTCTCTCTGTTAATTTATTTATATTATTCATAACATTTTTATACTACATTTATACATCAATTACTGATGTTAATGTATAAAAGTATTTTCCCATGTATGATGATAATGTACTGTACATAATTACTCCTTCCACAAGTAACTACTTATCTTACAGTATAGTACTATAGTGGAATTGCATTTAAATAATTATGATCATTTTATTCAAAAGAAGCATTTTGTATTTTATGCATTATTTCATTACTTAGTTGTATTAATTGAAGAAACAATACTATAAGACAAATCAGGGAATATCATTACAATGAGTTGGATAGTCTCGGGTACCCGAGACTTTATTATTAGGCCGAGATTTTGACACATAGAACTAAAAAAGAATTAATGGACCAAATCTTTTAATTATTTTATAATTAAACAAATTAAAAATTTGGAAATTTATTCCTAACCTCACATTTGAGTATTGTATGGTCTAATATTGAAAATCAGGGTGAAAATATGTCAGATCAGATTTTGTCTTAAACAAACCGAACATATATAACATTTAGGAGTATGAACCTGACTGCTAGTTTGTTTAAAAAAATTGAAAGTCTAGGTATGACATGTTTAAAAGTCTAGTCTAGTATGTTAGCATGTTTAAATGCCTATTATACTATATACTTTTAAAATAGGTCATCATGTCTACATTTAAATAAGCTACTAGGCATACTTTTAACTAGACTCTTTTGACCCGAACGATTAAAATTATATAATATGAACATTATTATATAACTAACGTGTCGACCCGCAATCTTATTTTCTAATATTAAATATTTCATTTTAGAGAAATATATCATTTTTTTTGTATTGACTGTTATACATGATATTATAATTTATGTAATAAAAAAATATGAAAATGAATTTTGATATTATTAAAACCTATATTAAAAATTACATTCGTGACTTGATATTTTTTATATATATAACCTATATTAAAACATATAATTTTGATATTTCTTTTATTGTGTGGTAAACATTGTAATAATAGTTAATTAGAAGGGCAAAATAGACAATATAAAATTATACCATGTAGGTAGTTATTAGAGGTTTTGCCTTTATATATAGTATATAAGTATATATATATAGTATAGTTGTAATAATAGATAATTAGAAGGGCAAAATAGGCAATGAAAAATTATGTCATGTAAGTAGTTATTGGAGGTTTTGCCTTTATATATATCTATATAAGTAAATATGTTGGTTTGTTAGGTTTAATAGATATTTTAGATGGCCTAAAGTTTGATCTGTTAAAATAATAAGCTTTTCAAAAAACATGAGTCTAACATGTTCACGAAAAAAGTCTAGTCTAACCTAACTTATTATTGATCAAATAATATGTCCTGATAGAGAGTCTTACATGTTTCATTACTTAGTATCTCGTATCCATTCCAAACTTTTGTTTCCCTTGAATTGAATTACATGTCTGTCTCTATTCCAAAAGCAGTAAAATATTTTGTAATTATGAATAAAAATATATTTTATAATTATATTATTCTAATATCTATATATTTAATTTCTTAAAAAATAAGTGGTAAAAGCTTTGTATTTTAATATTTTCAATATTCTATTCTAAAGATGATGAAGAAATTAAAAGTAGAACTCTTTTACAAAGAGTTTGGTTAACTAATCCTTGGTTAGTCAAAAGAGAAGAGCATGAATTTGATGTTTTCATTTTTTATATATAGATCTACCAATATCAGCATTAGCTTTCTCTATCAATGACAATGAGCTAAATTAACATGCTTAGTGGTTAAGGGTCTCTTTCCTTCACTCGGTTTCTAACTTTTCCATAATATATGCCCTTTTGTTCCCTTTTTTACTCTAAATCTTCACTCATTATTTGCTTCCAGTGATTAATTTTCTTAGCTACTCTATTTGTTCATTTTTAGATAATTTAGCATTATCCTTATCATATTACATGCTTAAACTATCAAATCCAAGTGGTTGACATTTGTCAATATCTTGGCTATTCCAAACACCATTACAAAAGAGAATTTTATATCATGAGCCAATTAATCCACCACTTAAGTCACATGTTGTCTTTACCTTAGTGCTATAAATATATATATATATATATATATATATATATATATATATATTGTATGTATATATATGTATGTGTATGTGTGTAATAATGTTTAAGTGTATGTAAAGAATATATTGGGTGTAATATCTCTATATTTCGAGATATTGGTACCTCTCCTATATCATGTAGTGATAATGTAAAGATTTATATATAATCAGTATATCATCTATCATTTATTTATATTACTTTAATTTTATGTAAAATCGAATAATGATTAAAAATGAATGATAGAAAATATAGTGGCAATATAAAAAACTTTTACGCAATTGGAAAAGGAAGGATTAATGAGTAGAAGGATTAATGAGTAGAAGGACCAGATCCACTCATATTTACGTGCCAAATGTTGAGAGAAAAAGTTTTCTCTTTTCTACTTTCTGAGAAAAAAAGAAAAAAGTACCCTAACTACCATACAAGGAAAGTTTATACCACATACGCAATTGTTTATTAGGTGAATTATGAACAATTATATGTGTCACTCTAAATACTTGACCATGAATCAGTGACAATAATGAAGAGGTTAGGTAAAAGTGCATTTTGAAGGAAGAAAGCTTCAACCTTATCTTTATTTTCCCTTAAGTTACTATCTGTATAGATTCCATAATTCACCCAAGTACTTATGTTTACTAAACATAGGCATATGACGTTGATTCACATCAACACTCAAGATATTGGAGTTTTCGAAGAACAACAAAATTGGGTCCCTTTCTTTGTTAGGACTCTGTGGTACATTTTATTTATCCTCTACAATTAGTCTAGAATATGTGTTGCAGGTCCTCCAACTAAAGGTTTTCATCAACAATTCAAGTATTGTATAAGTAATAAGTCTAATCATTTGGAGGAACTGTTTACGAGTTAAGTTTTAAAAATAAATAAATAAAAATGAATGATTTAGAATTATTTTATAAATATATTTTATGTTTTGTTTTTAATTTTTCCTATATTCCTCGCTAAAATTACACTCTCAAAAGATGTTTCCCAAATTTAAAAGAGGGTCCATGAGCTTAAAATGATGATGGAAGGAATTTTTTGGGTACCCACAAAATTAAAATATATAGATATATATTAAAAGAAACATAATAATAATGTATCTCCTCGTATCAAGAGATAACGTAATTTACCTCCTCCCGTCAGTAAAAGAATGACATGTGTATTGTTTTATTTAGTTCTAGAATTATTTTTGTAGAAAATGATTATATGGTACACATAACACAATTTTAGTGGTTGGAGAAGATAAATTATCTCCTTATACCACGTGATACATTATTCCCTAAAAGAAATGGATTCACTTATTTCAAGGATAAGTTTTTATAAATTTAATTCACATCGTAGCCATCAGTTATAGGGAAATCTAATGGTTTAAATCTAGTCATTAATTTCAATTATTTGATTTCCTTGGAATTGATGTATAAGATATGTGAATTAAGTTTTTTATATCCCTCCTATATTAAAATACCAACGAAAAGGAAAGTGTTGGATTTATTTGGCCTTTTATTATCTTGAAAAGCTTCTTTTCGAATACCCCTTGAAAACATTTATATGGTGCTAACTTTGCTTCGCTTTTTTGTGTGTAAATCTCTATTTTCTCTACCTTTCAGTCTTTGGAATCGACTTTAATAAGATTAGAAACAAGCATCCTAGGACATGCTTGTGGGCATTAGCCCCCACAACGTAAGTTTTATTAAGGGTTCAATCATAATTTGATTAGAAAGAAAATATTTATCTATTATATACATTAGTACGTGGTGAAGATAAAATGTAGTATACGTTTTGTAATCTAATCAAATTTGTTCCAAACTCTTTTATGGCTAGATACTAATTGAAACTCGTAGTGGGATAATTATGAACGTAGGACCAAGAATTATGAATGCTGGGCACGGAACTTCTATTATGTATGCTTATCCTCAATTCCAAAGTCACTTTAGCATTCTACAAAGTGCTCAATCCCCATTTCTATTCCATCATTACAACCATTGATATCTCATACGTTGTCTCACATTAATGATAATAAAATAAAGAAGTTTAATTGATATGTCATATTTTTATTGACATGAAATAATATAGATGGAAGGGAAACAATATAGTATAATTGGTTCTAGCCCTTTATTGTGATGCAGTTCAAAGTGATAAATTGACTAAGCTTTTATATATAGAAGTTTTGCTATATTTTTATATAATTTCTTCCAACAAACCCTCATCGTAAAGAAAATATTGCATAAATAGTAATTTTATTAAGGAAATAGTGAATATTGTTTTAGTTCTCTACCGTCACTGAAATCATGATATGTATACTATTTTAATGATTAAATGAGATTTTATTGTCATAAAAAATACTACCCATATATATATATATATATATATATATATATATATATATATATATATATATATATATATATATATATAGCTCGTACAAGCTATCATTCAAGTATACATGATACCATCTATGCAGATTTTATTTTATTTTAGGGTAAAGTATCTTTCATTATGCTAATGTGGTGCCATGGGCTATCATTTTTTGTTGCAGCATGACTAGCAAGTAATCATGGCTATACTGATTTGAATTCACTCTTCTTTTTTGCTTCTTTCTTCTAATATATTGACTTGAATTCGATCATTCATGCCTACAATGTGGGCACACAAAAATTATGGGGTTTGGGACCTTTCATCATTGCTATAATTGGTTTCATTATTAAGAGTTGTTTAGTGCATTGCATTATTATTATTATTATTACTATTTATTTCAAAATTGCATCACTGTACTGATTTGTTCCAGTTCAAAGGAGTGTGTGGTTTCACAACCCCTTCCTTTTTATGTTCTTCCCCATGGATCATTAAAGTATCTTTCCCTTAAAAATAACTCATCCTACAAATTTCATAGTCTCATTTTCATATTCATAATAAAGAGACATATTTTCAATCTTACTTGGTTATTATGTAATGAGTTTCTCTATACTACGGATACTCCGGTACTATATGGAGATAATGACATGTGTATTTAATTTTTTTATAAAATTAAATTTTATCTCTCATATTTTAGTATTTGACTCTCCAGTATAGAAGATGATCCAAACCCGGTTATTATATGACTGAGTTCTTCTAGGAATAACTTTTTTTTTTGGGTATAGGAAGTGGAACTAAACTTAATGCAATTACATATGTACACTAAAGCTAATCTAAAATGGTACAATAAGACTTGATCTACCTTACCCCCTCCTATTTAAACTAGATAGGCCCATCCTAAGCATAGAGGAATTATTTAAGGATGTATTTATTTCAACAACATTTTGTTGCCATTTAATATATATTGCTGTTGTAATAGGGAATCTGAGCATTATCTGCATAAAAACTCAAGCGTTCACAGAAATAACCTAATACATATTTTAGAGAGAATAATAATAATTACACTTTTTAAATGTTTGAAATATTGGTCACATTTTTTATTGGACCAGACTGTGACTGTGAAACCTCCGACCAGAGACGCAAGTAAGACACAAAGTCTTGAACTAAAATCTTAAGATATTACTTCAACGACCATTTTTCAATTATAAACTTTTTCACTTCTTTTCTCATATCCAATATGAAACTTTACATTTAACTAAACTCAACACTTTTTACATTAAATTTTTATTCTTTTGGTACAATAATGGTGGTATGAAATACAAGTGTGAGATACACTTTAAATTATGCACTTGTTTGCCTTCTATAGTTTTCTGATAAGTTTTTACAAATTGTTAACAACAGTTTTACCCTTAAATATTATTAAATTTAATTTCAACTAATCAACTTTATCATGAAGTCTTTACTACAAATTTACTGAAAAGGAAATTTTATTTATTGTCTTTAATTTAATTTCACTCTATATTATCCAGTGTGATTAGACATCCTCAAAGGAAAAGAAACTAATGATAAGTTTAGATTTTAAGAGAGGATAAAAGTTCATGTTTAGAAAACTTCACTTCTGAGGAAAGTCTAACACATATTTTTATTTATTTTATAAAGTTACATATAGTATTGTTCTTACTTCTTACCCTTACCCTGTAAAAGTATTTTACACTAAAAAAGTGTAAGGATGTCATGAGTGAAAAAAGTGTGGTCAGAAATGGTACTATTTTACAATTTCAGCTTATTAGGGAAGTGGCACCTTAACGTCTCTTATGAAGATTATTGTAATCATGATTCATGATTCATGATTCATGATTCATGATTCATGATTCATTATTCATTATCAATAGTTAATACTATACCTTCAACAATTGTCAAAGGAAGTGTTTATAGGTCTTCTCTAAGCCACAAAACAAACACTAGCTTTTGTAATTGCTATACAAGGAATCTTGTAGCCAATTTTTCTTTGTGTGGCATTATTGTATTGTCACTAAAATCAAGGAAAATGTTACATCAATTTTGATATGAATGTGGAAGATAAAACCGGCAAAATCCATCAAATAATAAAGAGTCATACAACAATTATATCACCATTTCCCACTTCAAAACCCACCTCAATCAATTTCATACTTTCCATTCTTCACATGGAACGATCCAATCCTTTTGCACCTTGTTTTTTCTATACCTATCTATAATAGTGGTTAATTTTATCTCCAGATTGGTCAATATATTTTGATCAATTCACATAAGAATTAAGTGAAAGATTGACCAATATTAAGAAAAATTGATTGATAAAAAAATGACGGCAATTTCTAGGATTTGAACTTGTGAAATAATATGTAACCGGCCAAATTCACATTGATTGATATTGTTGGAAAATGATTAGGAGCAATTGGTTTCATGTGTGGTCAATTGGGCACAGTGAATTGAACATAAGATTAATAAAAAATTTAAAGAGCTATGGAGAAAATATGCTACAGAGCATCCAAATTGTTCTGTAATAAGTAAAGAATAAGGTACACACTAATTTCACACACATTTGTGTAAAAATTACACAATTTGGTAGCAGAGATGTTATAAGGTGAAAGGCAAACATAAGTTCTATCCTATATTTGACATGTCTTATATATAAAACAGAACATAACAAAATTGAAAAGTAAAATATTTTGGTTTCCACAATCATTCTATTAATGTCTTAGTCTTTTCAATTCCATTTATATTCCATTCAATCTTGGCTACCAAGCACACTATATATCTAGAAACCATGCTGGCCCAATTATAAACTGATGATAGAAATCATGCAAATATTAGGTGATGTATGTAACAGTATAAGTGTTTTCTTGGCATTGTAACATCACTTTCAATCACTACCCAAGGTTTTGGCCCTGTGGGTCTTAGAGGAAGATTCCACTGAATTATCATTCTTACTTCTTAGGTCTAATTGATGTACACCCTTCACTAGCTACTAAATCTATCATTGGGACAAGACTAAGACTTGAATTTTTTCTCCTTGTGCCTGCCATTAGTTCAGGGTTTGTCATAATCAGGCCACTCAACTCAGAAGATGTAGAATCTGTAAACTCTTTTCTTTGGTTATGTTTGAGTCAGACTCCTCTCTCTATTACTAGAGAGGAGAGTTACGTGAAAACACATGGAAAAACCAAAAGTCAATGACACTTTATCTCAGTAATGGAGACGTAGATTTTAGCTGTCAGTTAGACCAGAAATAGTTGAGGTGAGACTAAGGAATTGTAAGAATAACAATAGTAAATGAAATTATAAATAATATCATGAACTTCTAACTAAGTTCCTACCTCTCTCAATTCTCAAACCCTTTTTTTACCTCTTACAACTACAATCTTAAAAGCCAATCAAAGGATATTATCTTTAAAAAAAAGCTAAGCTTACAATGAAGTGAAACTCATCTATTTAATCTGAATATTTTTATTCACTTCTACCAGTCCCCATTGAAATCAAAGATTAATATTATTCTCAATATTCAAAGTCATCTATGACCATCTTCCTGCAAAATTATTCTGCTTAGTTTCAACCATGCTATGATTTTGATATACCTTATATGGATTTGGGAACTTACCTCCATCTCCTAGTTGGTATTTGGTAGTTGGTACACATCAACATGGCCTATGAGATGTGATATATTGCACTATGTAAGAGTCAATATAAACTCATTAGCTTTCTTTTTTACACAAAATCCAAATTAGCTTATGTTTGATAGATACTCATTTTTCTTAGTTTTGAATTATAGGCTTTTTTTTTATATTCTAAGGATAGTTGGGTAAGTAGGTAACTAGCTTATATTATAAATGAAACTTTTATTTTAGAAGAAATGAGTATTTTCTCAAAGCATCAAATAGGATGGATTGCTTTTATAATTACAATGATAGGTAAATATAACCATAATATAATTAATTCAGCTTCACCAAACACACCATTAATGTGGCATTTTGCAGATTAAACTCTTATGTAAGTTGTAACAAAATCATATAGCATCAAAAGGTTTAATGAAAAGAGATCGATGGTATTTGCAAACTAACGGTGTTGCAGACAATTTAATAGTATGGTCATTTTGTACTATCAAGGGTATTCCAACTCTATAACTAATAAATTAATCTTTTTCGGGTGTACATTTGTATATCCTAACATGTATCATTATCATGAATCAAATCATATTTTGATCATGGTGGAATCTTGCAGGTTTCACACTACTAAACCAATTGTCTTGAACCATTGTGTGATCTTATGATTTTAGAATTTAGATTCGTTCAACATATAACAATATTACTTAGTAGACAAGTTAGCACTAATTATAGGTATCATAGAATTTTCCAATTTAATTTAGCATCGTATCACTAGATTTTTTTTTTTTTGCTTTATAAGATTTGAAGGATAAAGTCACGTGAACTATATGCATCTAATAAAGAGTCAAAGCTTCTATGCCCTTAACCTATGATAGCCTTTTAAAGTGAAGATTCATCTAATATGGCAATAAATTATGATAGAACGTACCAAAGCAAAATGAAAATTTAAGGGTGCTCATTCATCTGGTTTTCTCTCCTATGTGTCATGTACAATCATGGTTCATATCTACTATCACTCCTTCATCAAAAATAAAAAATAAAAAATAAAATAAAAAACTACTACAAGTAATGGTAGTAAAAATACTAGTGAGATATTCTCCTACAAAACTATCGTACCTATGCAAAAATAACATATCACTTATAAATCAATTAATAATAAATAAAATATTATTTGTCATACATATGTTACTTTTGTTATTGTTATGATGTAAGAGTATATACATGAAAATTTGTAGAAGGATATGTATTTTACTTAAGCTAAAGGTTGGCATCATTTTTAACTCCTCTTTCTTATATTTTATTAGGACATGAATTTATACATAAAACTAATAAGAGATGGAGATTCTCATTATCTAGCAAATCAGATCAACTTAGGTTAGGTTAGCTGGACCAATTTTGCTTCTCCACTTTTCCTTGGTAACAATGAAACTTCTTGGTGGTCGAAAGGTCTTCATTCACAGTCGGGTACAACAAATCATACCTTTGGTAAATTCAAACAGATAGTGGCAAACAGAACTAGTGAAATCAGCATAAAAAATGACAATAAAAAGGAGATTCTTAGCAATAGCTGCAGCAAATAAGTTAGTGGATTCTTACATAAATAACTAGCTTTATGTGTTTGGCTGCATCCTTATCAGTATTCAATGTCTACGAAAAAGTACCTTTATAATGTGAGTTTGTAGATAAATTGAGTAAGAATATAACTACCTAAACCAATAGTGAGTTGAAATCACAATGCACTTTGAACTTAGGATGATATCCAAGAAGACCCGTAAACTTAGTGTGATGAGTAATTAGTCCCTTAATTTTAAAATTGTGCAAAAGGACCTTGAACTTTCATTTGGTACAAAATAGTTTTTCATCATCAAAAGTATCCTTAAACATTGCATAGTGTGTGATTTAGTTCTTGAACTTCAAAACATGTGTGAAAAGGAACCTCCTGATTTATAGATCTATAGTATAGCATGACTAAAAAAACATATTCAATAAATAAAATTTCAAAGAAAGAAATCAATTGATGATATAATTGATGATATTTCCGCACTGAGGAACTGTGAGTTCCTTCAACATTTGCCAATGACTCATCCATGTTGTCATCAATCCTGGCCATGTCAATTAGGAAGATTTAATCCTAACTTCTAGAAATGTGATCAGCTATAGTGCTTCAAATACTACAACATTATATTATTCGAATTTTCAACATACACCAAAATCTCTATTGAGGAGAGAAAAAGGTAGTGCAGTGCAGCAATGTGGAACTACGAGTACCAAACATCACATATTCAATTAAAAGAGAGATAAACCTAATAGCTAGTTCCCCTTGATGGGCAACCATTGTAGCCAAGTTCGTGAAGATACCACTAAGTTCTGTGATATCTAGTTAAGAAAAATATCAAAATCGAAAGATTAGATTTTAGCTAAACCCCAAAACTTAACAGAAGAATAGTAGAAAGTATCCACCACAGTAGCAATGCCATGACATAACAACAGTTGTTAACCTGTAACTTGATAGAAGCTACTCACACTGATGTTTGTTGCAAACTCTCAGAAGATACATTTGATGAATTTGACCATGGGGTGGCTCAGTGGCTGGCTTTGGTTGATGCTGGAAAGGGTTCTCTCTTGATGCAGCATTCTTGGAAAATATCTGCTTCCTATTTTCATGAGCCTTGATATTCTAGATGAAATGCACAACATTAAGGACGATAATAAGCCAGGAGAGAATAATCAATCAATATGATGTAATAACAATAACAAAACCCTTTTCTACTATATGGGATTAACTAGATAGAATTATTCCTCAACTTCTTATTTCTTCCTACCGACAAATTTTCGGCCTAATTCTCCTTATTTCTTTATGTGGTATTAGAATTGACACATACAGTCAAATTGTGTGAATTTCAATAACTGACAATGATAGTCATGGGAAAATAGAATCGACATGAGTAGACATACTGTGGCCATTTTGAAAATTAATAGTAGTAGTCATATTGTGGTGGATGTATTCGAGATCAATTCTTATAATGCACTAAGAATTCGATAACAAATAACTTAGTTGTTTTATCATAGGGACGGATGGTGTGGTTGATAGTGAACTTGCACACATTTTAGGCAATACCATAGAACGTCTTAAAGAGATCGACATGGTCGTGACTTGTCCAATAACTATTATTTTGTGTCATTTAAAATTGTTGCAAGCTAGGCTAACATCAATAACTAACATGATATTATTTTTGTAGTTTTCTAAGGAAGTGATTGAGAAGAAAGGTTTTAGAAGTATGAGAGAGAAAATGTTGGGTTGTATGAGGTAAAGTAATGAAGTGATGTAGGAAGTTTCTTTTGTTACACATGAGTGTCCCAAAATTTTGTCTTCAACACTGTCTCAGCCAACAACATTGTGTCACGTCATTTAAAAAATTCACACCACTCTTCAATAAAAGTAAAGAATTAGTAATTTCAAGAAAAGTAAAAGTAAAGAATTAGTAATTTCAAATAAAAGTAAAGAATTATATGTAGTCCATAATATTACAGTATGTCGATAACAAATAACTTAGTTGTTTTATCATAAGGACGAATGGTGTGGTTGATAGTGAACTTGCACATATTTTGGACAGTACCACAAAACGTCTTAAAGAGATCAACATGGTCGTGACTTATCCAATAAATATTATTTTGTGTCATTTAAAATTGTTACAAGCTATGCTAACATCAATCACTAACATGATATTACTTTTGATAATATACAAAAGTTAACGTGTCAAAGTAAAATCATAAATTATATAGTGTTATAAAGTGTCAGGCTAATACGAATAAAATATTTAATAAATGATTTAGGTTAAAAATCATATAATTTGACTTGACATTATATCTTAACTCAACGATAAAACATTATATGTCTGAGTTTTGTTAAATTGGACATAATAAATGTGTTAAAAAAATTATAAGTCAATATCAAATGATATATTTTTATAAATAGATTAAATATATTAAAATTTAAATAATTATTTTTTACTTTTATTCGGGTCAACTCACCACAACCTTCAATACACTTAGGATTGCATTATAATAATACTTTTAGCTCGATCTAGTTTAGCATGAATCCTATTCTACTTTAACATATTTAAAGACAATTGGGCCTACAAGGCTTTTACAATCACAAGCCCTTTAGGATAAACACAGAAACCCTAATTGCACTACTATATCAAACTCCTCCTTCCTCCATTTCTCTTTTACATCCACCGCTTATTGAGTTATTGCTATCGTTCCACACTCAAACCCTAACTGAACAAGTAAAAAGGAGGTTAAAGATACGGCACCGTTTTGCTGTACGCCTTGACGCCACATTCTTCGTCTTGGCCCTCGATTTTGATTCCTTTTTTCCCTTTAAGCTCAAAACCCTATCTTAATCAATGGCACCAAAAGCTACAAAAGCCGAGAAGAAAATCGCTTATGATGGCAAGCTATGTCAGCTTCTTGATGAGTACACTCAGATTCTGGTTGTGAACGCTGATAATGTTGGATCCAATCAGCTCCAGAACATTCGTCAGGGTTTACGTGGTGATTCTGTTGTTTTGATGGGAAAGAACACTATGATGAAACGTTCTGTTAGGATTCATGCTGAGAAGACTGGAAACCAAGCTTTCCTTAACCTAATCCCTCTTCTTGTCGTATGTTATCATCCATCTCTAATTATTATTTTGATTTTTTGTGTGAATATTATGTGTCTTATGTTTTGTTTGTTTTATTAGGGAAATGTTGGGTTGATTTTCACCAAGGGTGACTTGAAGGAGGTTAGCGAGGAAGTTGCTAAGTACAAGGTAGAGATTGTGTTTCATTACTGTTTTTAAATATTGACGTAATTGTTTTATAGATATCAATTTTTGTGATCGTGGATGTTATTGATAATATGATACTATGTTTTCGTTCTTTGTACGTTGCAAGTTTATTTGATTTGTGTATGACAATTTTTATAATCATTCTAATATGTTGTTGCTTATCATTGTGAGAATGTAATAACTATTTTTGTACCTTTTAATTTTATTGTTGAATTGTCTAGGAATGGGTTTGGATTTACACCTAATTTTATTTTACAGTGTTTGATTGTTCAATAATTATACTATTATACATGGAAAAGCCAAAACATTTAGACCGAGTTTTAAAACATTATTTCTCTTTCAATTTAAAAATTATACTTTAACCTTGCATATATCATATTACTTGTTTAATATCTGTGGTTAACTAAAATTTTGAAATTTGCATTTTTTATGTGTCTGTTTCATTTTGTTGTAAAAATACCGTTAGGATTTTGTTTTGCAGCCTGAATTTGATTTATTCATTGTTTGTAAATATCCTTGCTCTAGAATGTGTTGAAATATCTAATGTCATGTGCTTACTCTGTTCACGCCATTAAGATGTGCACCTGATAATTGTGGCAAATATATCAACAGGTGGGAGCTCCTGCTCGTGTTGGTTTGGTTGCCCCAATTGACGTCGTTGTTCCTCCTGGCAACACAGGACTCGACCCCTCTCAAACCTCTTTCTTCCAGGTTTGGATTCCTTTTCTTATATACATCTTCAAATTTTCTTAAGGTGATTGTCATGTTGACATCGTGATATCTGCATTTCAGGTTCTTAACATTCCCACCAAGATTAACAAGGGTACTGTTGAAATTATTACACCTGTGGAACTCATTAAGAAGGGAGACAAGGTGGGCTCTTCTGAAGCTGCATTGCTTGCAAAGCTTGGCATAAGGCCATTCTCATATGGGCTAGTGGTCCTTTCTGTTTATGATAATGGTTCTGTCTTCAATCCTGAGGTTCTTGATCTCACTGAAGATGATCTCCTTGAGAAGTTTGCTATTGGAGTCTCCCAAGTTACTTCTCTGTCATTGGCCATTTCATACCCAACCCTTGCTGCTGCACCACACATGTTTGTCAATGCCTATAAGAATGTTCTGTCTGTGGCTGTTGCAACAGAATATTCTTTCCCACAGGCAGATGAAGTTAAGGAGTACTTGAAGGTATTGTCTTTGTATTATCATAATCTCACTCCAAAATATTGATCTATTATTTCATTTTTTCTTTATGTATGGAACTGTTTTGTCTAAATTCAGGATCCAAGCAAATTTGCTGCTGTAGTTGCTGCTGCACCTGTTGCAGATTCCGGAGCTGCTCCAGCTGCTGCTGCCAAGCCCGAGAAGGAGGAAGAGCCAGCTGAAGAATCAGATGATGATATTGGCTTCGGTCTATTTGACGAATAGATTGATGTTTGTTCTTCTTGATCTGCTATTGAGTGCATTTTGATTTTACTTTGTTAGATTTTGATAAACTCGTGTGTCTTTCATCATTGTAGGTGTTATAATGTTATTTAGCTTGTTCTTGCTCACTACACTGCTTTATGATATGCCGTATTTATTTTGAGGAAAACCTTTTTCGATGCTTATTTACTTTTCCCACATATATTTTCTTCCTTATATGTTCTATATTTTTCTACTTACTCGAGTAACTTCATAAACTTACTCCTAATCTTGTCCCTCGGTTTTAGTTATATACCATGTCCTGGATTTATTCTCTAAACACACTAGTACATAAAATTTTATGTTTTACATATTATTTCATATTTTTTGATATTTTAAAAAAGTACACATATTTTACTCTTCTTTTTAATTATGTCATTAGTTATTTTACTCATTTTTTAAACTAGTTACTTGATTTCTTTTTAACTTTGTTTTCATCGGGGATTGAAGTGGATATTTAATTTCGATATCATTTATTTATTCGTTAAACTGTGTGGATAATCTTAAACAATCAATTAACAAATTACTTCTCTTACTAAGTAACTTAAAATCTATTTTCTAATTAAATTCGTCTAACTATATTAAATGTTCTTTCTTAATTTTTCATCTTGATATTTTATGCAAGATTAGAAAACGTGCGGCGATTCACATGAAGCTGTCTCCTTTAATTTGTAAATCAGTAAATGGCATATTGTTTCGTTTAAATAGTTTCATTTGTAAATGGCATATTCTATGGTAACTGTATTTTTATTGTCCCATTAAAGTTATCATGTTAATATCATAGCCTCTACCATATTATTTCCCTATCTTACATGTATTACGGTGCCGGCCTAAGTATCTTATTAGCTATCAATTAAGAAAGGGGAGGGATCCACTTCCAAGAGTAAGTGGAAAAACACTTACTCCACATCATGACTATTCATTCTTGGAAATCCAATGGTTTGAATTGGTGAGTACATCTAAACCATTGAATTTTTTAAGATTGGATGGCTAAGATAAAGAGTAAGTGTTTTTTGGAGTAACTGGGTCACATCCCATTAAGAAATAATAAAACCAAACAAACACCTAGCCTATATTTGGTTAAGTTAAAAGGGAAAAGAGTTATAAAGTCAGGAGAAAAGTGCTAGAAACACATTTTAAATATATCCCTTTTCAGCTCCATAGGTAAAATTTATGTAGGACTCACCAAATTACATGAGTCGCTCTTAAAATTTTGACAACATTCATTTGGCCAAAGCTAATATAACTACATATTAGTTCCATATTAGTTCACTTTTAGAACCGTTTGATGAAAAAATTGATTACGCGTTAGTCGGTTATCATTTTGTGTACCTCATAAGTCATAGTGGCATTATATGAGTTCAATATAGAGTTGTGATGACATAATACAACTTGTGGTTGAGGTAAATTCGGATTAAGCGAAAACCATTTAATGGTTGAAGTAGGTACCACACGAAATGACTTCAAGAAGTCATAATGGCTCACAATAACTTCTATAAATACAGAAGTCGTGTCACCATATTACGACTTTTGTGAATAAAATAAATCAGATTGCCTTCTAGATGAGTTTCTGCCTGGTTCCACTAGGAATTCCATTTTCCATTCTTCAAGCACCATAATGTTACTAAATCGTGGATTACTTGACGATTTGTTCAAATTCAAAAAAATTTGTTTGCGCACCCAGACAAGCCCAAAGCACCAACCAATAAACAAAAAGGCACTATCCTACATTAAGTTTCTCAACTAAGGGAAAGCCGGAAGAAGAAAATGATTCAAAATAAGGGTGTAATGTAATGTGATTTAATTCTATAATCAAAATTTGTCATATTTTCAGAAGTACAAACACCCCAGGACGGATCCTTGTCTTAGTACAAGAAATCAATCAAAGGAATTTGCTACATTAAATATCCCGCCAAATGCATGGATTGGGTGTAGGATTTCAATATTATACAGATGTGTAACTATAGCGAATCGAGTAAATCAACTACCTGCTAATTGATGATGATGATGGTCGTGGAATTTCTAAAACTGTGAAGAAGATCAAAATCCAGGATCACCAAAACCAGATACCGCGGCTATCGATGGCCTTCACAGAAGTAGATACCAAGGGCATCTGCCCAAATGCAGCTGCGAATCTGTTGACACACTCTGTTCTTCTTTCACTGTGATCTCTCAAACTGCTGATTCCAGTGGATCCAATCTCAAATATTTTACCTGTAACAGTGACAGAACGGAGTAACTTGGATATCCATGTATCCATATCGAGGTCGGCACACATGAAAATGGAGGTTTAAGACTAAGGATATCAATGTTTAATATGTATGATCAGGAATAGACAACATAAAATCAAGCATATCAACACCACAACGGCATTAGGAGTGGTGTTATAATAAATACAAATTCTTGAAAAAGAAGTTGAAAATAGTTTCCATCTCAGTTTTAGTGGATTTAAACATTTTTGGCATTTAGAAGATTGTACTAAGAGAAGGAGTGCAGGACTAATTTCACTCTTACTCAATATCTGAAGAACGGTTGCTTTCTTTTGCAGATGGTGCATCTCGGTATCCATGCTAACATGATCTCAAACACCATCTATCATGTTTCTTTTAACATACTAAATATTCAAATACATCATTTAATGGTGGCTCCCCCTACCACACTCAGGAATTTGATGCTTCCTTAAATGGGGTAATTATCATATACAAGGGCATCATGCATGTTGAATTAGTGAAGTGGAGGAACTTCATAACTAAGCAGGCAAACAGAGAAAATAAAAGTTTATGCAACTCCTATACAATTGCAACAAGACATGCCATTGTTTAAATTCATGTGTTGCTCAGAATATGGGGGGAGTAAAGTTCACAATCCGTTGAATCAGTTTACCTTTAACCCATATCGGAGGTGCACTGGTTGCATTTGCAACAACGAAAGACATAGCAATATCTTCACAATTCCTGATAAAATAAATAAATTACTAAGCAAATAACAAAAAGTTGGAATATTGAGGTCCAGCAAAAAGGAAGGCATGGTTGATTAGTTACTCCAGAGAAAAACCTGTTCTTTGTTACATATTCTCTAATTGATGTTGGCATCTCATTTGTATAGAGAGTGAAATACTTCTTGTGAAAGAATGCTGCCTTGGAGAGCACCATGCTATATGTACCGGTCCACCACACCGACCACCAACCACCATATATAAATTTGTTGCCTTCACCTTTCTGCAAAGAAATTGAACAATTTGAGAGATTAGCCTTATGGAAGTTGGTTGATAATTCTCATGTCACTGGATTAAACTTGGGAAAATTAGCAACACAATCCTGAAGGATTGCAAAATTATAGATCACATATTAAATTAATCATTAAAGTTCATATCAAGTTTACAGATGCAGCAACCAAGGCAAACAGCTTCTTGAAGGATGGAGAGATGAAGTTCGTTCCTTTACGACAGAGGTTCAGTTTTTCTTTCCCTATAAAAAGTATATCCTGACCGGCAAAGAAATAAAGGCCGCAAGTTTATGTTGTGGTCAATTTTAGAAAGTGAATTACAAATAAAACATACAGAATGTGCTATTTTTGTTGTTTTGATGCAAGTTAGGGATGTCAAATACGATATGGATTCAATAATATATATTTTCCACAAAGTGTGCTTTGTGTGTCTTGCAAACTAAATCTTGAAAGGTAAATAGTACCACTAATCAAAGCAGTTAGATTCCAAATATTACAGTGCAAACAAATAAGAAATAATGCATGAAATTCAAACAAAAAGGGATTCACTTGCCCCATGCTCAATTAGTCATTCACTCTCTAATGTTTCATCTGGAAAAGCATAGACATAAAAGAAACATTATGCGAACCCAAATTATCAGAGATGATAGAAAATCAATTGGGAAAAGTAGTTAAACCATACCGATGAATCTACCCAATGGACACGAGGTACAAATCCCACCATTGTATCAGGTGCACTTTGCCAAACATCAAATGCAAATTCAACAGAAGAGCAAGGAAATATGACATCATCATCGATAGAAAAGACAGCATCTGTCTCCAAGTCCTTAATTTCTTTAAAGCGATTGTTTAAACTGTCTTCCTTGTTGATATCAAAATTTAGTTTGACTTGTCGTCCATCTTTCGATTTTGATTTCACCACAAGGTGCAGGGATTTTAAAAGAACATCTGAAGGAGGATCTGGTTCACTCCATACAATATGTACGTATTGAAGTCGAGGACACGATGAATAATGCATGATGGACTGCTTTAGGAGATCATATCTCTTCCATGTGTTCATTACAATGGAATAACCTTTTCTGTGCATAAAATATAAAAGCTACAATGAAATTTAGAATGTAAAGGCCAAAATCTAGAGTCCATCCTTCTATTTTGCGTAATAAAAACATGAAAGAGAGGGGGCACTTGTTAATGGTCAAACGAACAATCTCTACTAAGGGTAATACAAAGGCAATCATGTCAGAAATCAAGACCAGAGAACCAACAAATGCTTCAACTGACGCATCTGTTTTGAAGAACCTACTTGAATAAGATTGAAAACCTTGAAGGTGCTGCCATTATTCTCTTTTCTAAGTCCAACCACTTCACTACACAAAAAGTTATCATTAGACAGGTTAATAATCTAAACTACCAACCTAATCCCTTATTCTGTTTCGTTACTCTTTCAATCAGTTCCAGATAGTCGGGTTACTTGCAAAATTCATCAAGGAGTGAAAGAGTAACATATATAAAAAAGTTATAACATTTAATAGTGCTTCAGAAACATAGTTATTGACCCAAACTCCTATCATTAATCACGGAAGAATAGTACTATTAATAAAGAACGCCTAAAGTTCAGTGTATTAATATGAATAATAGTGTTATCTGAAACTCATTCCCAAAGTCCAGGTAATAGCCCAAGGCTATTAATATGAATAATAGTGATATCTGAAAGAGAGGAAGGCTTTATCAAAAATCAAAATACACTGAAAATGTTGTATAAAACTTTTTAGGTTGGAATTCATAATCATTTGAGAGACAATGGATCATAAATTCAACGGTCATGATCTCTCATTAATAATGGAATTTTAGGTGCTTTCCATTTTTAGTAGCAATTTCTTATATGCATATTGAAACTTGTATATCTTTCTTGAGAGGTAAGTGATGTGTAAAACAATGAAAAAGGGAAAATGAAAAGACAATTACCTTCTATTTACACATGTAATGACATTTTCAACCTTAAGCTAAGTGTAAAAATATCAATTGTCTCTCCATTAATGGAGAATATTCTTACTCATCTTTTTCTTACACTTAAATCTTTCCAAAAATGATTTTCTTACAAAAACAAATATATGGATAATTCTGAGCCTATCATATTCTGTTATATTTGATTCCATGATTTGAAACCAAAATGACTGTTTAACCCTCACTCTAACACTTAGTTCTATTAGATACTAGAAACCGCTGCTACATCTCAACAATCATTACTAAATAGGCAAATAACAATACAACGGTCAAAGTAAACCCTTATTTTCCGTATTATGTTCATATTAAGCAATTGATTGACGGATTACGCAAATTGAACACAAACAAACACAAAACGACAAACAGAGAAAATCATAGGAGCTAGAACCTTGAATCCGTGAAGCGAGTCAACGTAAAAGGAGTTTGATTTGTCCATAGAAGGAAGCTTGATGAAGTAGCATAGAACACCAATAACGTTAAAGAAACGCAACAACATAACAGAAGCTTGACTTTCACTGAAACTGATTTAACGGTTGAGATCGCAAGTAATCGGAACCTCTGCTCTGTCCGACGGTTAAAACAACAGCTCCTTCTCATCACCGCCAAAATAAAAATAATGAATATTTAAAAAAACCGATCCCTTCGAGTCGAACCGTTTTGGGTTCAGTAACGAACCGGCGCAGCTTCAGTCATACCGAGCCAGAGCTTGGAAAGTAAGAAAGAAGAATCGGGGGAATGAAAATAGTAAGAGTTTGAATGTTTGGGTTTTGACGTGTTTGTGAAAGTTATAGAGGAACGTGTTGGCCTACTAGTTCTTTTATTCAAATATTTCGTCTATGACTGTGTCACTGTCAAAGATCACATACAAAGTCTTGCTTGGGATTTAATTTTGTCCAATCATCCTTGGTTCCTATATAAGCAAACCCGTTTTTCAGAGATTGTATAATGTATACTAAGTCAGCATAAAGCTATGCACCTCACTTGGGCCATCAATCCACATACCATAATCTTTCTTCAAAGTAGAGCTTTTGTTATTGATTGTAATATATATATATATACTATAATGATTTATACACATTCTATATATCATTCATTTGTATTATTTATTTAAAATTTAATGATAATTAAAATGATTGATAATTGACATAGTGACATGGTAAACAATTGTTATACTATTTTGTTATTGCATGTATTTTTCTCTTTTATTCTTCTTTCATCTTGTAATGGTACGCGTGAGTCATACTGCTTAGTATTTTTATCAGTTGATAGAGACTTGTCTTTCTGGATTTCCGATACCACACAATTTCTTTGTTTTTTTAGAGCAAATGAGCATAAGGTACTAAGTTGCTAACCCATTTATAGCACAATTACATATATTTAATGTCCTAGGAGCATAAATATTGGAACCTTAAGTACTTATTCAATATTTCAATATTATGAGAGAACCATTTTCTAGGTTCCTTACATGGCAAAGCGGATCGGGGTTGGGCTTGTGTTTACCCAACCCAGAATTTGAAATCTAAAACTCGAACCCGAATTAAGCGAAATTTAAGATAATAATTGTTTCAGTTCACCCAAACCGATGATAATTTGCACAAAACGCACACATATATATATATAGTGTGCCTCAAATTTCTATATATATATAATTTTGTAATTCTACATATATTAATCGAGTTCATGATAGGGTATCAAATGTAACAAATCCGAAAGTTGAACTCGGGTTAAACTCAAACCCAATCATATTGAGTTGAGTTTCCTCAATAAATTTAGGTTAGATTTAGTTTCCGATGTCATTCCTATCCATACGTGATGGTGTGTAACAAGTGGAATACTGAACTCATAATTAATGGGCCGTAAGGAGTGAAACGAATTAAGTGCTGGACTCCCAATTTCTTACACTCCGGAGTAATGGACTACCAATAAGCCCATAAGGGAAACATCCAAATTTAGCACCTATTATCCGTTCCCTGCTTTCTTTTATTTTGTTTAGATATACATAAATAATAAACAAAGGAGGGGTAACATATTAGAATATTAACCATTGCTTCATGCGAAATGATAGTTCAGAAAGATGGTTTAAGTAACTATAAATATTAACTGACCAACAAGGCATTAATCTAGTAGTGTAAGACCCGACGAGATCCTCAGAATGACCAAAAAGTTAAGAGTTTAATTCATGAGAGTTACATTTGTTCGGATGGTCAATCATGCACCCTAAAAGATATTAGTTCCTTATCCAAAATGTGAAGGAATATCTTTGGTAATACTAAAAAAATCTTGATTCGAAACTCCACCTCCTCGGCCTAGAAATTATTAATTTAGAGCATGAAATGTTAAAATAATTAAATAGAATGCAGAATTTTAAAATGGTTATAAATGGCCAATAACTCATTCTTTATGGATATATGATTCAAATACTTTAACAAAATTGATATAAAAATGAGTTCTTTATTGTTAAATTTACCTTTTAAAATTTATATTTATAAGAGTGCTGTTGATTTATTATTTTTAAGTAAAAGATAAAACCACCAAAAGGTAACATAACGTTTAACTAAGGGGTAAGAAAATGGTAGGATATGAGCAACAAAAATTACTATCTTATATAGTTTTTTGTGACACCTAAATAATGATGAAATTGTTGTGCCTATAGTAGTGTTAAGTGACAGCATAAGAGGGCGACAGTTATGTTATTCTACCATGCTCATTTATAACACATTTCTCCCTTGGAATATAAATGATAGGATAGCTAGCTAGACCAATAAGATAACATATCTTATCATATTGGTTCATCGAACTTCTCTAAATTGCAATTTAATATGACATATAATCATATATTTCCCATCTCATTTTGTCCACCAAATGAACCATAATAATATAATATGTAGGAAATTTCTTTCCCTATACAAGTATACGCAGCCATGTATATCCTAATGCTGTACCAAAAGAAAACTATATATATTATATGGGATGAGGAGGGATTCACTTACTCCAAGAGTAAGTAGAAAAGACCTACTCCACATCTTAGTCATCCAATTTTGGAAAATCCAATGGTTTAGATTTCTCACCAATTCAAATCATTGGATTTCCAAAAAATAAATGATCATGATGTGGAGTAAGTTTTTTTTCCACTTACTCCAAGAGTAAGTGGATTTCTCTCCGTATTATATATTTGCACCGTTCCTAAGCAGTTGTTGCATAGTTAATTTTCTAGAATTGAATTACAAATGAGCTCATTAATCATATTCTAAGTTATGGTATCACATATAATCACTATCCGTTGGTGGCTTATAAACTAACTTGTGGCCCCAATTTAGTCGACGGTCTTGAGTGTATAATTTATCACGTAAACTAAAATATGTTGTTCTGTCACTACTTAGAAATATGAGAATGCATGATATTAATATAATATACAACGGATGAGAGAAACGATCACCCACGTTGTAGTTTTATTCACAAACAACTCTAATCAAATCCATTTTGTGTACCCTGAGACATTAATATAGTGATATAAGACCTAATGAATTCTCATATATTGTATTAGATCAAATATTTAATTACTAAGATGAAGATAGATATTTATGTATTACAAAAGAGATTAATTTTTTTACTCATAAAGTGTAAAATATATTTCTTGTACCAAAAAAAAGAAGAGAAATGATGGATCATCGATAATTTATGTGTTAATTGTTTGCTCTATTTACATAGGGTGATATGAGCTTGCATGCCTTTGTTAAAGAAATGTATGATAATGTCATGGAGAAGTCTTGAACCTTTCATATCATTAAGCAGGTCTTGGCAAACCTTTGAATAAGAGTATGATAGTTCTTAGATGTCCTTGAAGAGAGCGAATCAAAATCTGTTGTTCCCATTTGGTGTCACAATGGTCTCCCAACCAATGAAAAAGAGTCATTTAATTGTGATACAAAATTTATAAAATGTAAAATAATATTTTATATTATTTGGTGCAACTTCATTGGATGAAGACAGAGAGACATAGTATATATGAGACAGAGGATCCATGTTCGAAGTGAGCCTTCGTGATAATCATTTCACAGACCGAAACTTGGACCTTCCTAAGCCTCGATATGTCGATCTGAATCTTCAACCCATTTTAGGCCTATTTGATTTTTGATCTTTATATGATGCACCACTCATATAGAAGAAACCATAATCCTTTGTATGGGTAAGTGTAGTACTCTGATAATATGATGTATTTTTTTATGGTTAACTTGTAATTTCTAGTCATTATTTGATTTTGATGAGTTTTTATGATGTACAAATAGTAGAGGTAAATAATAAAAAATAAGTGAAAACAAAAATATTCTACCTATCTACTCTCTATCGGTTTTTCTTAATTTAAAGACACAAAACAATTATACAATGAGCAATGCCACCCTGGAATTATGCCTCTCTAACCTGTGACATCTGCCAGAGAAGAATGATGAGAAAAATATTCCTAAAAATATGATTCGCAAAACAAAAAATCAAAAAATGATCAACAACCTGTGGTTTTTATTAATGTTATCCAGACAAGTCATTGAGAAGCATCAATGCATTAATCTAATGCATGTTAGGTAATAGGATAAATATAATTAAGCTCCTTGAATATTCAATTTATTTCCGTTTCTTTTTCTCTAATAACTTTTCTATCTCTACGTGTTCCCTGAGAAAGCGGCTATTATATTATATTATATTATATTATATTATATTATATTATATTATAGCAAGTTACTGGTTCATGTGCACGGGACATTATTTTTCACTACATGATCAATAACACATATGTTACTCATACATTCAAACATGATTAAAAATATACATGTTACTTATACATTCACATGGTTAAAAATACACATGTTACATATGTATTCGTATTGTTAAGAACAAACATATGACTCGTATATTTTATTAGTTAAAAATTTCTCGTAAATTAGATGAATGGATAGAGAAGAAATAACTAAAATATCTCCAACAATATTAAATGTATACATATAAAAATATAACCAACAATTTACATTACAAGTCATTATATAATGACAAAATTGCTCTTGAAAAATCCAAGTGACAATCATATGATATTCCTTTTAATTACTATTTCCTTTTTGTTATTATGTTCGCCTATGAATTTTGGACGGTAAAAAATGAATGTAGTTGTGACACATGTGAAAATGAATACTGATGAAACTTTTTTTCTTATATGTAGTATATATATTAAATGTTATTATTATTATATCTTATTAAATATTATATTGGGTAATGAACAATGAGTATGAGTGTATTTTTATTTTGTGTGAGATGTTGTATAAAGTAATGTGTCTTTATCATGTGTGTGAGATTGTTCTTAACCATACTTTTTTGTTGTATGGTTAAGAACACATATTACCCGTACATTCATATTTGACAGATTGATTTTGACATATATTTGAAATCACGTAATTATCAATCTTATTAAAGATATATATTAGTAACATTTTGCAATAAATTGATAAAATAAAATGAAATATATAGATAATCATTGATAAGTTTTTTACAATATTCAAAGTCGTTATGAAAAATAATTGATATTACAATAGGCTGAATTTCTTAACATTTTCAATCATTTGAAACCAAAATAAATTGAAAAATGAGTTAGTGAGAGTTAGTTTGAAATATTGTTGTGGAGAATATGAAATCAGTGATAAGGAGATAGCACGAGTGAAACCAAAAGAAATAAATGTTTGAAAAACAAGGATCAAATGAAGTTAAATCAAAAGTTTAGAATAAATGGATTTTGTATTTGTCAAATAATTCAACATATGCATGTCCATGGTAGATGATGGATGTGTCCAATGATAATTGATTGATTTGAAGTTTTTTTATATATATTTAATACAATGTGTGATTGTACATAATAAAAATATGGACCAATTTTGGAGGCAAAAAAGTAAATGAGAAGTTAACATGTGTCCATGATGACATGGGAAAAACCTTTTTTTTCTTATATATATATAAATAGATATATAGAGAGTGAGTTCAATTAGACTTGATCATTGTCTTATATATCAATGTATATAGAAAAAATAATATACAAAAGGTTCATTATGCTTAGTTGAATAAGAAGGAAGATACGTTATTCTAATTGAGAATTAACATTAGTTAATTGCTGACAGCTATGTGTGGACCATGTTTTACATACATATGATTCCACAAAATGAAAATAAACAAATATTTGTAAATATAATAAGGGCATAAGAATGTTATTCATCTAACCGTTGATTTATACTGTCTAATTCTTAGCCAATAGACTATTTTTTTTGGGTTAACTAGAGTCTAAGGATATTTGCATACCATGAAAACCCTACCTTCATTTTAACGGTGCCCATTACAATACAATATTAAAAACTATTGACCGAATATTCTTAACCCATCGATTGAATAGAAAATGGCAGTTCTTTTTTCAGTGAGTATTAATAGAGTATAATTAAGTATCTTGTCGTATCAAGATAAATTATCTTATCCAATTATAAAAATTATGATATGTGTACAATATATTTAATTTATATAAAAAAAAATTTTTTTTTGTAAAAAATGGTTAAATAAAATATACGTCATAATTTTAATGGATTAAGAAATTAATTATATTCTAATATAATGAAATATTGTATTCTCTTACTATAAATGGTAAAAATGGATACGTGCAAATCTAATAGTCTTTGACTAGTGAGGGATATAGGTTCGGGCAACTTGGGGCCCCTATTATATTCATTAACCTATAGTTAATGCCTTAATGACCAAAACTAAGAATTTTGGAAGATTATTAGTAGATTTTGATACTCCACTTTTCTCATTGAAGTATGACATTTTTTAAAATTAGTACTTAATATCTACTGAACTTAATGTGGTATATATATTACTTAGGCACACTTTCACTCATTCATTTTTTTAAATCCACCACATTATAGGGTTGAGTGAAAGATGTGATGAATGAGAAAAAAGGGAATATTAAGTTTGATCCGATAGATTTATAAAAAATGAATAAATTTGATTGAGTGTAACTAATATAATTTATTTTGGGTGTAAATGAATTTCTCCTCTTAGTTTCATAAATAGTATATTATAATAATACTGTTTTTTAAAATGTTTACTTCACATATACACATATTTGTACATTTTCCTTAATATATATATATATAGAAAATACAAATATATTTTTATATTTTTGTTATTGAAATTAAAATATTAAAATTTAATTTGAATCTAGTTTTTAATATGTTATCAATATTATGAGAAAAAAATATATTGATAATGTAAATGAAATGTGAGTAATATATTTATTATGTATATATATTTATATTAAATAAAATGAAAATATATTTGATATCCTAAATTAAAAGTTTAATATTTAAATTAAAAATTTAATATTTAAGTGTTTTTGAAAAACCATAAATATTGTTCAAAATAAAATATATAAAATTGAAAGTAACAAGTACCGTAACTAGCAGTAGCCAAGCCAAATAACACATTGAATTTGGATCACTATCCATCAATCATTTTACCGATTTATCCTCCATTATGTAAATTAATTTACGAGGAAAGAATTGTCGTGAACATTAAACACAAATGTTATGTCCCAAAAAATATTAAATCTCTATTTTAAACCAACCAAATTTTACAAAGAAATATAAAAATGTTGTTTTTATGAAATTAAACATCTCATGTCATTTTATGATTTTGGTACATCCTCCACGTGTAAGCTTAGAATTCTCAATAAATATCATTATAAATATCATTTAATATCCTCATCTAAAATTTATAAATATAATTAACTTCAATGTAAAAGTCATATCTTATGAATGACTAACAATATACTAATTATGTAATTTATGATAATAACAAATAGATGTTAGTTATTTAGAGAATAATCTATATAATAATAATATAAAATTATTTGGATGGTAAATATATTAGTCATCATTTATGTTAAATAAAAGCACGATGAATGATGTGCTCATCATGTACAAACTTAGATAAAGAGAATATATAGATATCAACCTCTTTTCCATTTTATAAATTTCTCATTAATTGCTTAAAAATAAAGAATTCATTAGAAGTATTTAGAGCATCTATAACATATTATATAGATTTTATAATGCCATTTTATTACTAGGCAATCAAAAATCTTTTAACTGTACAAGATAGATAGATGCATTAGAAAATATTATCAAGTAATTACTACAATTATTTATAAAACAATAGGTAGTACTATTACATACACCTGAAAATATTTTTCTCTCTAATGATATAATTTCAATCACCTTTTATAAATTAAGCTAAAACAATAATTACCTAACATATTGAGTTCCTTTTATAATTTTAACTAATTTTAAAATATTAATAAAATCAATTAAAAAGAAATTAATTTTTTTGATTTACTAAAAGCGTACACCTAATTATTCGGTGGTCGGTCAGAAAGTGTTTTAAACTAAAATTATGTTGCACAACCGTAAAAGTAAGTAAACCTCATTATATTTGAAAGAATATTAAGGTTCCCAATTAAGATGATGATATGTGGAGAGTCAATGGTTTCTTAAGCCTAAGATGATGAAATGTGAAATAAAAATATATTTAAGATCATGAATAATTTAAATTACTTTTACTAATATAATTTTAATAAAAAATAAAATTTGCATTATATTCCCGTACCACATAGAAGTTGTACTCAGTAAAAGAACAAAAATAACATATCCCAAAAATGTATGTTTTTATGTCCCGAATCAATCACTTCGCACGTATTAATATAATTTATTTTATTAAGGAGAGTAGGACCCACTACCCCTCGTCCTCATCTCCATGAACCGAAACAGAATGTGATTATAAATGTACACCATAGCCGTTCACTCCACATCCGGAAACTATCATAACATAGAAAAAGAAAAAGAATATTATTATACAACAATAGATGGAGGGAAAGGAACAAGATGTATCATTAGGAGCCAACAAGTTCCCAGAGAGGCAACCTCTAGGTATAGCGGCTCAGAGCCAAGACGAACCCAAGGACTACCAGGAACCACCACCTGCACCATTCTTTGAACCATCTGAACTCACATCTTGGTCCTTTTATAGAGCTGGTATAGCTGAGTTCGTTGCCACTTTTCTCTTCCTCTACATCACTATCTTAACCGTCTTTGGCGTTCAGAGGTCCCCAACTAAGTGTCAATCTGTTGGTATCCAAGGTATTGCTTGGGCTTTTGGTGGCATGATCTTCGCCCTTGTCTACTGCACTGCTGGCATCTCAGGTATATACACCTCTTATTATTTTTTTATCGTCAAATCTTAGTAAGTTAGTATTTTATTGTGGATGAGATTCAAACTCATAACCTACTTCATTCAATTTCTTAAATCATTCATTTTAATACGGTCGTATGACTCTATCACACCTCTTATTATTAAAATACTTTCCCTAACTTCTTACATGGAAAAAATTAGAGGAAAACTCATCTTCATTAATAGAGAAGGAAAGTGATTTTTTACGTGTATTCTAATGGTAAAAGTGTAATATTATTTCAAATAAAAAAGATATAAATGTCAATGTAGATTGGTTTTTTTTGTTTTTTCACATCACTTCATTCTCGCTCTAAAATTGTGTAACTATGTGTAGTTGTTCAGCTAGGTTTGTAATTTGATTAATGCTTATTTATGAACTTGGTGGGTGCAGGGGGTCATATAAACCCGGCGGTGACATTTGGATTGTTCTTGGCTAGGAAATTGTCTTTGACAAGGGCAGTGTTCTACATAGTGATGCAGGTGTTGGGTGCTATTGTTGGCGCTGGTGTGGTGAAGGGTTTCGAGGGAAAACATAGGTATACCCAATATAACGGTGGTGCTAACTTTGTTGCCCCTGGATACACCAAAGGTGACGGACTTGGTGCTGAGATTGTTGGCACCTTTGTTCTTGTCTATACCGTTTTCTCAGCCACCGATGCCAAACGTAGCGCTAGAGACTCTCACGTCCCTGTAAGTTTCTCACTATCTTCTTCTCAAGTTGTTATTTAAGGGTAAAATTTGGAGTAATAATTAAAAAAAAGTTGATTGAACTAATTGTGGATTATTGCATGAGCAGATTTTGGCACCCTTGCCTATTGGGTTCGCTGTATTCTTGGTACACTTGGCCACCATCCCCATCACCGGAACCGGTATCAACCCTGCTCGTAGTCTTGGTGCTGCTATCATCTTCAACAAAGACCTCGGCTGGAATGATCACGTAAGTACACCGATCAAACTTTTATCCTACTAGATGAAAAAGATCGACTATAATCGACTATATGAATCAAACAACATGATAATACTTATTTATCATTTTTAAATTGTTATATATGAATGACAACCTTGTTTTTAATTGTTGTTATTTCAAATTTAAGAAATTATATGGAATCTAGAATGAACCACAGACTTCTGATATATGTAATGCTAATTGATTGAATCAAAATTTGTGCAGTGGATCTTCTGGGTGGGACCATTTATTGGAGCAGCTCTTGCAGCTCTATACCACCAAGTCGTGATCAGAGCCATTCCCTTCAAGTCCAAGTGATTGAATCAAACGATTCATCTTCAATCAATGTTTGGAAGAACATCAAAATCAAACCAGCATATTTGTGGATTTTCATTTCATCACTATCCTTAAAGTCATGTGTATTATGTACTTAATTAAACGTAAAGTTTGGAATGCAATATGATGGAATATTAATATTAAATATTATCAAGCGGTGCATGTGTCACGTCATGGGCTAGTTTTCCTCAACTTTTAAGTTGGAAGAAGGATCTAGATCACGTTGATGTATGGCTGTGATTGTGTATTTTGCCAAATCAAAAATAGCACCCGAGGCATATGCACCTTTCCTTTTCAATTTCTCTCTATCCATTCTGTCCTCATTATAGCATACGCCAAAGTTCAGAAGTTGGTAGGATAGATATCCATTCTCCCTATCAATTTCATCATTCTGGATATAACGTGTCTCATTTTATATCTTAAACTAATAATATATTTATTGAAAAACAAAATCTCTTGGACTTAGTTATGTGGGAAATTCAGGAAGGTTGAGTGGGGTGATGTTGAAATTACCTAATAATGTATCATCCTCCTTTCATCTAATATTGCATATAGAGTTGTCGAATTAGTAATGATTTATGATCATAGCTGCAGTTTAACATTTTGTAATACATCAATAAGGACAAACTTGATTAATTAATCAAAGTCTTACCAATAAGAGGGTAATATCTTTGCAAAAATTTATACATAGTCAATACATTATTTATCTTTGGTTCGTGTTAATTTTTATTGAAGAATTAATGATGATAAAACTCATACACTTTCGGTGCATACATTTTTTATGTATAGATAGAGTATGTGGCAATTAGGGATGACAATGAAAACCGAACCTGCGGGTACCCGCCCGAACCCAACCCGAATTTAACGGGGAAAACCCGATGCGATTGGGTTCAGGTTTTACCCTAGTTCAAATTTCGGGTTCGAGTTTGGTATTAACAATATCAAACCCGAACCCGCCCCGAACCCAATTAATATATATAAAATTATAAAATTATATATATATAAAAGCTATATATATATATATATGCTATATAAATTTCATATATATATATATATAAACTATATAAAAAATATGTATTTTTGGGTTTTTTCCGGGTTCAGGTTACCCGAAACCCGACGGGTTCGGGGATGATATCATTGTTTTCAACCCCGCTTAATTCGGGTTCGAGGTTGGGAAAACACAAACCCGACCTCGACTCGCCCCGTTGCCATTCACAGTGAAAATGTGAGATTGAAGTGAGTCTATTTTGGGCTTGAATGGGATTGAAGTGAGTCTATTTTGGGCTTGAATGGGATTGAGAACAAGGGTTGAAGTTCCTATATTTCAATATTATTTTGTGATTATGTTATTGATAGATCCTCCATGAACATATGTTTAACTGTAATTAAGAATAATTGAGATAGTCAATATTGATTTTGTTCTTGATATAATTTGAATCTTAATCAATTCTCATCTCATTTCAACCAAACTTAGTTTCTTGTTTTCTTTAACTGTTTTAGATGTGACTCTTGCACATATGAAATCATAATTGATATGTTTAGTAATACTAAACATATTTCAAATACAACTTTGTTCATTTACTTTAGTAATACTAAACATATTTCAAACACAACTTTGTTCATTTACTTGCATCATTTATTAAATTTATTTTTTAAGGGATTTACCGAATCTATAATTCTGTAATATTTGTCATTTTTTAAGGTAAAGAACATACCCGTGATCGCAAAAGTATTCCAATATATTTATACGATAAGACTATTTCAGTTTTAGTCAAGTCAATCAATCTGATTAAGTGTATAAATTATTTATCAAAAGTAGTACTACAATATGAGAACAATAGTTCCATTTTTCAAAGAGTAGTCACGTTAGATTAATGAAAATGTATCAACTTAATGTGTGCGAAATCATATTCATCAAATTCTAAATAAAAATCACATGTCTCAAAAAATTTATGTTTATATATTTCTAACCAATCAAATTTCAATAATTATTATAAAAATATTAATTTATATTTTTATAATTTTTTAATTAAGTATTACTTTTATTTAACTGAGAACAGTCGATCACCATTCAGATATTTTATACGTGATTTTGTAAAGAATGAACTTGGTGCTAAGAGAAATATTTTGCATTTTTGTGGTAAAAAAATTGAGAAAAATTAGACTCGCCCTAATAGGCCCAATTGAAAACCCTACCAATTTGCAGTTCTTGATAGTATTTGAGGAAAGATAATAGATATAGTGATAGAAATAAAGTTCTAGAATTGATTTAGATAGCAATTATCAAACTTAAATAGATTGGAATATGAATACACAATAGATATTGTATTTAGAATAACTTGGAGGTTTTGGCTACAATTCATGCATTGAATTTCAAACTACACAAATGAAGGGTGAATGCCTATTTATAGGCTTTCTACAACACCTAGGAAAGACTATAAAGTTCCATGCATTTCTAGTATACATTGTCTCAAGGTTTCTACAGTGTTCTATAATTATTTTTCTATACACATATAATGGAATCTACTAGAAGCTTAGGATAATTATAGATTTAGGATATAACACCACTCCTTCTTTCTACACAAGTGTGGAAGCTTCTAGAAATATGCATCAATATTTTAACAGTTCTCTTCTTCATCGGCGAGGGTGCTCCGTTCTAGCCGATGGAACCGTCCATATTCGCAATTCCTCTATTGATCAGGTCTTACACATTCATTCGTTTTTATATCTCTTATTACTTAGCCTTATTTTCACGTTGATTATGTGATTCTGCATTTACATTTCATAATTTATTGTAATCTGGATTGGAGAATAAATTATGTGTAGGCTACGTAATCAATTATGTTTTTCTAATTCTTTTGCTGCCTTTAGAATAATTTGCTATGTGTTCTGTTTATTAGTATGTGAATACCCAATTTTGTCCGGCCTATTCTATGGAATCAAAAAATATTCGAAAAAAATCAAAAAAATAAAGAACACAACTTATTATAATGCGGATGTACATTGTACATATGAAGGTAAGTGATTGCATGGGCAACATCAATTGCTACCAGTTGCTAGACAATTGTAACCAAGAAAGGTTTTATTGGAAAGTGATGTGTTTAACAAAATTGTGATGTATTTTATCTGTGGGTTTTATTTCCTTGAATATTGTCCTAACTGAATTGAAGCACAACCCAAAAGCTGAAATATGTAGCACATAACAATAATTGATAAAAGTCATTGAATATTGTTTTTATCATCATAATATGTGATTTCTGAATTTGATGACTTAATAAAGCCTTAGTCCTACCATATACATGTTCTCTAAATTTTCCATTACTAACATATTCGACAACAACAGTCTTCTCCTCTCCATGCTCTGTGTATCCAGGTAACTTACAAGGTTCATGTGCTCATTTTTTTTATAAATGCTAGCTGATGCATAGGAAGAGGGAAACTTCCATATTGTTGCACTTGTGTTGGTACCTTCCGATGATGAATCTGTTCAAACATACAAATCAGAGACCTTTATCATTTCAGCAATCAAAGAAATAAGAGAAAGTCCAGCAATGAGAAACAATTAAAAAGGCTTATAGCTGTTACATACCTCTAAATAACTAGCCATAAGTTAAAATCCTAGAGGACAGCGTTGCAGGCCGTTAACTTGCAATCATGATAGGTGGCTGTATTAAAGGGCAACCTTAAAGAGGGCCTGAGCTGGCAAGAAAAAGGAATAGCAATCAGCCCATCTGAAATTCAGGAGGATAAATCAAAAGTCAATCATTATAGCTACCAAACTACAAATAAAAACCAAGAGTTAAGAGCTTCAGTTACGCTTGATATAATCAGTGGTTTTGATTAGTGTTAAAAGAGAGTAAATAGAAAACCAATAGCTATGGATGTTTCTGGCTATCAATGAGCAGATCAAGAGGTTCTCTGAAAAACTCTTATAAAAAGGAACACAACACACATACAAGGGGGGATACCATTGAGAAATAGGTATCACTCATCCCTCTTTCAACCACACAAGTAACATAACCAGCAGTCCATACACTCATACCACAAAATAACCAAAAAGCTATCCCACATAAACAAGTAGCCAAAAGACACACATCCACATTTTTTTTCAGCATACATACACCCCGGATAATACATAAAGTCACACACTCCAGAGAGTTCCTACTTCCACCATCTACACACTTATACAAAAATCACACACTCTAATGCCATTCCAGCAGCCTACATCACGACATAACCAAAGACCACATATCCATATTATTTATCCCCTACACACATATCACCTAGCTACGTTCAGTCACCATATTTGATATCCATCACGACAAATCGCATACATACCATACACAGAAAACCAGAAACATAAACACTAGTCATATATATAACACCATTATACAACAGATATCAACGAAGATCAACAGAGTATCAACAGGAGTCCTAACATAGAAGGCAGAAGGTAAAGAGCACACTCAGGTAAGATATGTATCTTATTCAATGAACATCAATAAAACTGCATTCCAAAAGTAAATAATCATGCATACCCTTTCATGTTGACTACCAATAATCAATGTTTAGTATATACCTCAATCCTTTTCATGGGGATATACATATTGTTATGTGATTTAAAACAGAAACAACCTATGAATAGAGATAATCCGGATTGTGTGTTAGCATTCGCAAGTAATTCATCAAGGTATCCAAGCAATAATAGCTGAGTGTAGCGACGTAGAGGGTGTATAGCTTGTTACCTAATCCGTTTAGTCCCAATCGTCTCAAGCATCAAAACAGTAGGTCGTTTATTTTTTGCCGCCACTGTCGCCACCGCTCGTCGGAGAAGAAAGAGGAAGGAGACGACCAACCATGAACCTGCCGTCGTGCTTGTCACTTCGCTCCACTATCATCGCCGTTGCTCATCGGAGAAGAGAAAGGAGAAGAGAAACTGCCATTGCCGTAGCTCAACCTCGACGCATCTCCGGAAGCCCCAAGCCGCCACCGTTGGTAGGAGGAAAACTGGAAGATTTGCGATTCGCTCTTCCTCCGTCTTCTCACCTTCGCGTTTTCTCCTCTCTTCTCACCTTTCTCTCTTCTTCTCACCTCCTCTCTCAAACCCCATCTAACCCCAAATGAAAAATCAAATGAAAACCCCCCACCCCTCAATTTCGAATTTTAGGAGAGGTGGGCTTCGGCCCACTCTCTTCAATTTTGTTTTTCCTTTTTATTTTTAGGCTCTATTATTTTACTTTATTTGTTTTATCTTATTTAGTTATGAATTCTTACTATTAATTATTTCAAATCTCTTTAAAATATGATGCGGCGCGGACATTAGTCTTACTACTTCATTTATCTTAAAGGTGAATAAATTTCAATAATACATTTTAAAATTATTTCAAATCTCTTTAAGATATAATGCGGCGCGGACATTAGTCTTGCTACTTCATCTATCTTAAAGATGAATAATTCCAATAATATATTTTAAAACTATTTCCAATCTCTTTAAGATATGATGCGGCGCAGGCATTAGTCTTGCTACTTCATCTATCTTAAAGGTGAATAAATTTCAATAATATATTTTAAACTATTTCAATTCTCTTTAAGATATGATGCGGCGCGGGCATTAGTCTTGCTGCTTCATCTGAATAAAATTCAATAATATATTTTAAACTATTTCAAAATCTCTTTAAGATATGATGCGGTGTGGGCATTAGTCTTGCTACTTCATCTATCTTAAAGGTGGATAAATTTCAATAATATATTTTAAACTACTTCAAAATATTCCTTGAAATTTGATGCGGCGCGGACATTAGTCTTGCTACTTCATCTATCTTAAAAATAAATTTCAAACAATACATTTTAATTATTTCAAAAATATTATATATCTTAAAGATAAATAAATTTCAACAAAGTATTTCAATTATTTTCAAAATCTCTTTAAGATTTGATACGGTGCGGACATTAGTTTCTGCTGCTTCATCTTTTCTTAAAGAGAATACAGTTTACATCGACATTTCAAATCAACTAAACCAACAACAATTAATTTTCGAACCAGAACTACGTAGCCTTGATTTCCCTATTGCAGCTAGTGATACGTATGAGCAAATTGAATGTTTGTTAGGCACAACAATAAAAATAAAACATTTTGCTTTTATAATTGAATTGTTAACAAATTTACTTAAGGGTATGAAAGTCCATGTAATTAGCGAGAGTACCGTTTTAATACGGGCGGACAGGTGCTAATACCTTCCCCGATCCGTAATCGACTCCCGAGCTCAGAATCTCTTATCAATGACCAGATTGTCCTAATCGGGCATAATTTAGAGTTTTCTATGTTTTATCCGCAAAAAACGTAGTGACGACTCCAAAAAAGTGGAAGAGGTTAAAATCGAGTTCGCCTCTCCACAAGTCGCAAGACCGGTATTCCAACCAAAAATCGGGTCACAACAGAGTGCATTTCACATTTTTTGGATTGACAAGAGTGTTTTATCCTACGGGATCATTTGCTGTTGCTATATTGATCGAGCATCACATGGTCACAGCTTAGCCTGGCTGAAAAATTGAACACGCAATTTGATCATGGAAGTTAATTTTTTGTGGTTTCAAAACTTGGAATATTAGTATTTGATAATTTTATTTGAAAAATATTTAATTATTAAACTTTTAGCTTAAATATATTTTTCAACCAATCATAACAAGTGGTATATGAAATGACATAAGTTTTGGGACAACAAATACTCTAGCAATTTAGTGGTTCAGTTATCATGTAATCTTTTATCTCTTTTAAAAAATGTGCCTACTCCTTTTCTTCCTTAATAATTCTTCAGAAACATTTGTAAAAAATAATATAAAATCAGAAATTATTGTGTTTGGTTACAATAATCGATTCTAGTCTCATTTTCCTAAGAACCTTAAAATATTTTAAAGGGTTTTGCTAACATAGGGAAAATAATTTTTTAGTTGGTGCAGGTTAGCATTGTGCACCAAAAAAATTTTGGACAAAATTAATCTTCTTATTTTAATTATAATAAAATTAGCAATAAAGATAGTTTTATAATTTCCATTAACTCACTCATCCCTAACATTCCCCCCATTAAATCAATCATCCCAAAACACCAAAACCATTCATCACCACTAAACCTTCCCACGCCATCGGAATTAGTATCACTATTGACAGGAATTAGTATCAACTCTAGCATAATTCATTTCACTGTCCTTAATGACTTTACCAAGCCTCAAACCATAGGAATTAGTATCACTATTGGTCATGCAAACTCTTATAGGTCTCAGAACACTACAATTTCTTGCTCTCGGCGATGTGGCGGTGTGTTGCGGCGTTGCGGCAGTGTGTTGTGGCGGTGCGACGACGATGTGTTGTGGCGGTGTGCTGCGGCGGTGTGTTATAGCGATGGTGTGGCGATGCGATGGTGTGTTGCGGCGATGGTGCGGTGGTGTGAGGAGGTTTAGTGGTGGTGAATGGTTTTGGTGTTTTGGTATGATTGATTTAATGAGGGAAGGGGGAAGGTTAGGGATGAGTGAGTTAATGGAAATTATAAAACTAACCTTACTAACTTTATTATAATTAAAATAGGAGGGTTAATTTTGTCCAAAACTTTTGGTGCACAATGCTAACCTACACCAACTAAAAAACCATTTTCCCATGCCAATTCCAAATACCCACAATATTGCCTTCCCATGCCAATTCTAGTGCCATGGAAAGAAAGGGAGAGAAAGGAGACCGAAATTGCGTCGGCAGAATTTATGGAGGGAGAAAGAAGCTTGTATAAGCGTACAAGCTTCAGGTGCAAAAAATAATGTAGGAGGAAGCCTCTATTTATAGAATGAGATTTTGTCACTACTCTTGCATCCTCCAATGTGGGACTTATGAGTTTTTCAATTTCACATCCTAAGGTCCACACTAATGACATCAAACTACACAAGTTCTAACAGAATCAATGTTGAGCGATTATGATAGTTTTTCGTGTATTTAGAACTTAGACGAATGCATAATACCAAGGAAAAAAATAATCCAAAAATTCATTCTTACACTGTAACAAAAATATTATTATACACTCTTCTAAAGATACAGACAACCACATGAAAGTAGTGGTGAGAGCATTTTCTTCCACTAACTCACTCTACATAAGGAATGTTTGTTATTGCTGCTAATGTTATATTATCTGCATATTTAAACCTATGTGTCACTATCACTCTGTCTTTTTGTCAAGACTCAAAACGCACACCCACAATTTAAGGTTTGTATCTAACACAAAACAGAAACTACACCAATCATCTTGAATCTGGTTCCGTATAGTAAGTAGTTGTTCATAGAAAAGCAGCGACAAAAGTAGCAGAGACAATAAAGTAAAAAGACACGGAGGAAGTGGTGCTCTCCTAGATTTCACGCCTCCCCTCATTTCATTTCTAGCCTAAGATTTCCAATTCCCACCTTAACTATAATCAACTTTTTTTCCTTTACAATATTGGATATTCCATTACTAGAATGTTATACCCAAATTGATTTGAATATTATAAATATATTTTAATTGAAAATAATTTGAAACGTCACATGTCATCATCCTGTATGTACTGGACCATCTAATACAGGAGATGATCCGTATTCACGCATATTAGTTTTCATTTTTAATAAATAGTTGACAGTATCTTAGAGTGGAATTCTCATTTTCTTTCCCTCTGGACTACTTTTATGCTTGGACAATTAGAAAAGGACAAAGGGAGGCTACCTAAAGGCATGTATATATGGTCCTTTTACCAATCTTAATTTCACCTTTAAAATCATTCATGTGTATATAGATACCGTAGTTCTTGTTGTAGTTGATGGATTAAATGCGTATAGAATATTTAATTATTATTTTGAACGGAAAATAAGCTAATTTAAACACTTTGTTTTGATTATTTTAACTTTGAGTTTACCCTGTTGGGTGAGTTTCCTGGTTCAAACCAAATTAACCAAAAAATTCGCTTTGGAAAAGTGTGATTGGGTTGATTCATTGGGATTAGACTTCCAAAAAGGAGCGATTAGAACAAAAGCAAGACATATACGAAGCCTGGTTGTTAGTAGTGCATGCCATGGTTCTAACTAATCAATGGGAAAATAAAGGACTTAAGTTCATAAAACGTTAGGGATTCTTTGAAATGGCATAAACAAAAAAAGTTTAACTTCTTATAGTATCATGTTTGTGATTCAAAAGTATGAATGTTTTACCTCCTCGACAAGTGGTAAATGCTTGTAGCTTTCGATACATTTGAATGCAAATTTAATGGCTATTCTTTAAAAAGTATTCATGCATCTCACTAGCATTGAAGATGGCACCAACAAACCCCTAGTGTCAAGTTTCAAGAGACAAAATGACACTCGTGAATTGTAGAACATCCTTGGGAATTGTGGGAAGTGCACAGAAGAATGTGGTCTATGTCCTTTGTTGACTTCAAAATATTTTATTTTATATACATATATTTTACAAATTTTCTCTCACCTCAATTACATTTCCCTTTCTATCCACACAACACAAAACAGTAACACATACAATTAAATGTTTCTGTAAAACTTGGCATACAATTCCTCCTGAATAATCAAACTTGCCACAACTTGAGATAGAAAATTTGAATCAATTCACAATTGAACTTTCAATTTGTTCTAGAAAAATAACGTGGATAAAATTTTCAAATTACAAAAGTATCGTTTTCTCTGCGGGTATCACAGAGGGGAAGTGACTTGCTCATGCTATCCATGGCTATGACCATTGTTAGTGCTGGTTTATTGGATGCAAAACTAAAGAGAAGTTACTGTTGTACCATTGTGCTGATCATGAGTTGTCCCTCCAAATATCTCTATTTAGTGGCTTAAGGTTTTATTGCCTCTTAGTTTATTGTCCCACACCTTAAAAAGATATCAGTCAACCCTAGTCAACCTAACTCAATGCCTTTGTCATTTTTTGTTGCAACCACAGCCATCCAACAAGATCGAACAGTGTGTAAATTTGACTTTCACTTCCCTTATACTAAATTATATAACACATTTGAACCATTCTTTATGAACTTTAGCACAGAACTACTTATTTTAAAACCGCTTTAACTTACATGTATTTAGAGAAATGACAATGTAAGAATTTTTACATTGTTATTGTATCATATACTATTTATTTTTAATCATTTTTTTATCAGCAAAAGAATTTTATTAGAAAGGAGAATACGTTACAAGAATATTACAAGAGAAAATGAACATGAAATTACATAGTGATATTGAGACAAAGAAGATGTTTAGAAAGTCAATCCGAGTATAAGGAAAACTCTACCCCCAAGATGTTCTTAATTCATAGCCAAACATTCACTCTAGTAGTGTCCAAGACGTGATTAATGGAAAGTCTAACCCTATTGAAAATAATGTCGTTCCGATGTCTCCAAATAGACCAAACAGTAGCGAACCAGATGATGCTCCAAGCTTTCCAACCCTTTTTATCATTGACCAATCCCAAATGATTTAAATAATGGTGAAAAGGATTCTGATGCAAAGTAACAGTGATGTTCAGCCGATTATAAATTGATTGTCAAACATAGTAGGTAACTGTGCAAGAGGAGAAAAGATGAAAAACAGATTCCAAATCGTCATTACAAAAAAGGCAGAGAAGCCCAACACCATGCGAAAAAGTAACACCCCGCCTAGAAACTAGAAAGGGCGGTCTTGGTAGGAATCCTATCCATGAAAAGTCTCCAAGCAAAAGTGATAACTTTTAAGGGCGCCTTTGATTTCCAAATAGAGGAAGAGAAATGTGTGATATCCGAATTCGGAGTGGATAAATGGTTGAGACGATTGTAAGCTGATTTTCAATCATTATTAATTCTTAAATAAAAGTAATATAAATGAATGATGAATGAGTATAAATCTTTTATATGTCACTGCATAAAGAGTTGGATCAATTTAATGAGCATGCTGTCTAATCATTAAGCAGAAGAAATTTGGGACATCAAAAATTACACAGACATACATAAAATAGTTATTAATATGCATCGGTATAAAAATTAGGTGTAAGTGCAAACTTTATTGATCAAAAAACACATTATTGTGTTGTGCATAAGCAAATGAAGTGGAGGAAAATAAAATTTTAAGTACGGATTGATCATTTTTATAAGATTATGCTTAGCTTCTAGTGGTGAAACTTATATGCTGTTTGCTCCATGACCGAAACGTTGAACAATGTCTTTTTTTGCGCATGTCTTTACCTTTCTCATGCTTTATTAACATAAAAAACACCAACTAAACTAAACTATTCAAATCCAATATGTTCAACCTAGCATCCCCTAAATTCAAAGCAGACCAAACGTAAATAACAAAGGGGCACGTAGGGCTAAACTGTACTCCCACCAAAGCAATGAACAGTTTAAAAAACACTTCAATACCCTTTTGTCTATTAACTTTTGCTTAGGTGAAGTTTGTCTATATTTTTTTGTGGAAGATTTTGGCCTTAAACCATTTTTGGTTATCCAAAGTTAATAACTTTGCAAAATTTGAGGACAAAAATCTACGTGGTTTAGAATATACTTACAGAATGACTAATACTTACTGAGAATTTAAAATTTTGAGGATATAAATTGTCCTAAAAGAAGTTGGGACTCGCTTTTCACTCGAATAAAGTATGAGCGACTAAAAATAAAATGCATATAATAATAGAAAGAAAAAAAAGACTTTAGCATTAGATTATTCAGTTATTGTATTATATATGTACACGGATTGGGATCTTTATGGTTCAATCAGATAAACTCAGAGCTAAAGTTTTGTTCAGTTCAAAGGTAGAAAATCATTGAGAGGCATCTATAAGTGAAATATGGAAGAGGGCATGTCAGGGTTTTGTAACAGAAGTGGAAGTTTCTTTAGCAAAAGTGGCAGTAGTGGAACCAAGTGTGGGCGTTGGAATCCCACCAGTGAACAGGTAAAACTTCTGACTCAACTCTTCAGGTCTGGGCTCCGAACCCCAAGCAGTGATCAGATTCAAAAGATCTCTGACCAACTCAGTTTTTATGGTAAGATAGAGAGCAAGAATGTTTTCTATTGGTTTCAGAACCATAAAGCTAGGGAAAGACAGAAACGTCATAAACTCTCATTTGATGATAAGTATGCTAATAGTAAAGAAAACATCATAGATGTTTCTACACAAAGTAAGTACTATATTTGATTTATCTTACTTTTTTTTTGTTCAACTTGATTTATCATACATAATAGTTATTCATGTACCTTCATCATTATATCTTAGACTATAGTTTCTCCCTTTGCATGTTTTCCAAGCACTAAATAGAACATTGTTAATTACTTAATTAGCTGTTGAATTTTGATGATGTTTGAGTTTTTGACCCTTTTCCACCACTTTGTGCAGTCTTTGGTGGGATGTATGAAGTTCCAGAGGTTGATAGGGTAACTGAGACTCTTCAACTCTTCCCTTTGAACTCCTTTGATGAATCAGAATCAGAGAAGTTTAGAGTCCATGCAAATGAGTGCAGCGATAATATGATGTTTTCATACACAATGGGAGGACAAGTGGAGCACCCACCATTAGACTTGTGCTTAAGCTTTATATGAAGGAGCTCTGAACATTTTCCCTGGTGGTTTAAAAAAATGTTACTTTAATAAATTCATTATCATTACTTATCAGTGAACGTAGGTTTAGCTTAAAAAAACACTTAGTGTTGTCTGGAACGTTAAGAATATCAAAAAATATGTAGCTTCAAATTAATATTAGTAAATTACATAGTAATCAGTTTTAACTTCATCTCTCTGCATGTTCGTTCAACATTGTTTTGTCTCTCTAAGCACCATGCTAGGTTATATATATGGATCGTGAAATATTATGATGACTTGAGATTCTATATCCTTCCTCTCTTCATAAGGGACATCATAAGCACCGAAATACTAGAAAATCTAAATTTATAGTATAAAAAATTAACATAATTTTTTTATAATTATGTTAATTATTTATGTGAGTTAAGGTACTCTTCAAATGATTTAGTTTCTAGATATAAATAGGTATAATTCTGCAATGGTCTACGATTGCAAAATGAACCACACATTGGGTCTGCTTCTATATCTTTGAATATCATGAACCTTTAAGACACACAAAACAATATTTACACTTCAAAAATGGGGTGAGGTATATCTAATCAAGTTGGGAATGTCATTAATCGTTCCTCTTAAATTTAATCCTGCACTTTGAGACCCTCAATTTACCCAAAGTCTCAAACATAATAATTAATTAGATCATTTCAATCTGTTTTAGAGTTGAATTTGGAAGAATAAAGAATAAAATAAAAAGAGTTTGGACCCATAAAATCTACTTATAAACTAGTTCTAAAATCTTTTATATCATTTTCTTCCTTTAAAAAACTCAACTGGCAAATACATGGTTAAGAATATGGTTTGCATCCACTAGTTTATCCTTAGTTTCTTATTATACGATGGAAATGAGATAACACGCACAACAAGAACAAAAGTTCTTTGGTGAATAAAAAAGAATTGTTTTCCACTATATGTCGTGACCAAAACATTTTTTTTAAATACTAAGAGTTGTGTAATAAATAATAGTACCCCATTAAAAATAACAAAAAAGAGCCTAATTATATCAGGGTTTTCTCTCTTTCCATAGATATTTTTATATGATGAAATTGATTATTAATAATTCAATAAATAATTCTGCCACTCAAAATTCTAAAAAGGTAAATGTTAAATAAAACTTCAAATCATTTTTATTAGCTTAAAAGGATTTCGTGGTAGTGAAAAAATCTTACATTGTATAAACGGTAAGTAGATGCACTCGTAGATTCAATAATTGCAGATTTTGAAATAAGACGGTTGTCACTCATCTTCATATATGAAGAAGCATAGTATGGATTCTTCCTCTCCATGCAAGTCTCTCATAAATTAAACTAAAAAAACTAATATGTAATGATATATTTATCCTTTTAAATATAATAAAATAACATATTTGTCTGTATTTGTATCTCTATTGCCGGAGATGATCGCTATTCGAAGAAGCAAGCTAATCGTGTGCATGGCAAATCATGATGTGAAAGAATCAGTTGTCCAATAGCTAAAATCTGTGTAGGCTAGCATAACCTTAATTTGAACTTACATGTATATCTATGCTTGCATGCCTTATAATTATTCAAATATTTATGCACCGTTACTGTATAGATTTATACATAGTCAGTATATGATCTATTATTTATTTATATTACTTTTGATTAAATATAGATGATGGATGATACGGTAATAATATATATAACTCATACAGTATCGGTGTATACATTTTTTTCATCTTATTCTAAGTCCACCAACAAGAATAATAGTTAAAATCCTTGACTTAATCTGAAGTGAATTGTAATCTTATTTATTTAAGGGAGGATACACCCTTACTCACTTTACAAGCAAACTCACTTTGGCTGAATCCTGTACTAATTTGTACTTTACCTTAAACCATAAGATCTTATACCACCTGCAAGTTGGTTTCAGTATTTTCTTTGGCTCTATCAAATGGTTCAGGAATGTTTCTGAAGCATTATCTGCTGATCTTTGCAGTGTTCTTTCTAGATAGTTGATCCTTATTATCCTTGTGCATTGAAAACGAATGATATGAAGCTGCTAATATTATATACCTATCATCTTTCATTAGAAGTATAATTGCACTCCACAATTTGATTAAAAACATGGTGAGATACATATTATCTTCAGGCATGCTCAATCTTTTTTATTGCTACTTGATGATTTTTGGTTTTATATTTACTGGTTGTTATTATTATATTATGGAAGTAACAATGGTAAAAGCAAAAACAAGATAGTCCTCTGTTAGGTTTTTGCAATTTGTCTAGAGCTTCAGTGAAATACTAAGGGACTATTTATTTGGTTGAAGCTTCATTATAAATGTTAGACAGTAATTACTCATTCACTTATAAACAAATTGACCGTGACATCAGAAATTGAACTTCATTCGGATAAGTTTAGTTAATTAAAGAAAGTTAGTAATAGTAAATACATTGTTACATGTATAAGTAATTAAGTATGGAGATTTGGCCTCAGTCAAATGCAAATGTATAACAAGATATCAGAAATTGAACTTCATTCTGAATCATCAGCTAGAACAAATTGCTCTAAATCAGCATCCATAATAACCCCATCCAAAACATGAATAACAATCTCTCTCTTGGTAACATCTACTACTTCTGATCGAATCTTATTAACAACCAGCATTCCATCATTACATATGAAACATAACATGACATATGAAACAAGATTACAATTGGTCCAATGGATGGTTTGTCCAATTGAACCAAGAACACAATGGTTACCAACCAGTACCACTAGGCTATTACATCGGTTCGGTTAGATACTGAATAGTACCATTCAGATCAACTAATGCAGAATCTCAAAGTGTTTCTCTCCATCAAGTGACGTGAAATTCTTTATAAAAAGATACACTTGAAGTTAGAATGGAATACGAAATTTTCATCTATTGAAATCATCTTTCATTTCTCTAATGCATGAGAGAAATGTACGAAACATAAATTTGTAAATTACTATTGAAAGATATATTTATTGCACTTGTGCAAATCACATCAAGGTTTTACAGAGTATCGTGAAGGAATTCGTTCTTCATCTCATTTGCATCCAATGTACTTAAACTTGTGGGGGTTAATCGGAACTAAATGTTAGTGTATTAATACACGCTTTGGAGGATTTTACATACACATATTGATCAACTTTTTCTTTGTTAAAGTGTTGTATCATCTTCCTAGCAATCAATATTTCTAACATATATGAGTAACAATTGCATATGCATCAATGAACTTGTCTGGTATCAATGTAACACATCAGTATTGTGGCCCTCTCCACTTATGAATTTACTATGTAGCTCAATGGTAGTGATAGCGATTCAATGGAATTCGTAACTAAAAGTCTCTAAAGTCACGAGGTTTGAGCCACGAGAGGCTCCCGCTAAAGAGTGACATGTTAAGGTTGAAATGTTACATTCGATCTATCATTATTCACACTCCAAAGTACATCTTGAAGGAACAAAAACAGTAAAAGCAAGATCTTGAGGCAAAATCCTAACCATCATCTCACCAAACTTGCACAATTTCACATCTTGGAAATAAAACTTTCCGGATTTGGTGATTGTGTAAAACCCCATTTCTTTATTCTTGGTTGATGCATCTGGAAGCTTGAGAACTGTGACGATTACAATGAAGAGTGTTCAAACAGATACCATCATGGTGTCAATAGCCATAGAATGTTTCAAGTACAAATGCTTACTCATTTTCATAAAACCCAATACTCATCTAGCTGAATAGTCAAGGTCAGTATAAAAAAATTTACACGATCCTTAATGTTACTATGTATTGTTTTTATTAACATATAAATCGTGTGGTGGATGGTATGTTTCCATTGCAAAAAAAAAAATACAATCTTGGTTATCGGTAATGAGTAGAGCTTCTCTCTAGTACTCAAATATTAGTTATTGGTTATTAAAACTTTTTTAGTTATGTATCTTAGTCCTCATTCAGTGTTAGAGAGACTGAACTCACTTTCGATTTCGAATACTCGAGAGAGGATTCCCATCCATTGGTAAGAAGTACAATTCTTCTTCCTTACTGGACTCTCTAGTACTAGAATGTGAGGAGAATGATAATACCTTTTTATTTGTTCAATAAGAAAACTTAAAATCATACTGTTAAAATTTTGGAATAAGACAAATTCCCTTGAAGATCTATATGACCGTATGACTTGAAATTCACGCGTGAAATAATGGGTCACCCTTCTTTGGGAGATACGGTTTAAATTTGAGGTTCACAATTGAAAGCTGCATTGGGTGGACCGCATATATGCCAAACCAAATTGATGATAACTTATACGTACTAAGCATAATTTCTATTTCATGAACCTACACTGTTATGTACGGGTAAATATGTCCCATTGGATGAGATATACCTCCAAGAACCTTATGATTTCTGCAATTAATAATGGACGTAGGGCTTGTAGGGGTTGTTTTGCTATGTGTCGCATGGCAACAGAGAATAGAGGAAATTAAGGTGTTAGATATGACATAGATATGAAGTTAAAAGATATGTATTATGGAATTTGGTAGAGAAATAAAACATTTTACAAGACTTTGGTAGGGATAGAAGCAATGTTGTGAAACTCGAGGCGGATGTCAAGTCGGAAGAACTTCCGTATTAGGTCTAACTGGTTTAAACAGTTAAGCCGTCTGATCGGACCGGATGATTTTAAATACAATTAATAATTTGTATCTATAAATATATAATTATATAAAAATGTAAAATTTTATATAATTACTAATTTTATATAACTATATTGAAGTAACATATATCTATCTTTTTTTGACCGAAATAAAACAAAACATTAGAGTAATGTTCCATTTTTTATAAATCTTAAGTAAATCGTCTGGGTTTTTTCCGGGTTATTCCGGTTTAACCGGGTTTAGCACAGTCGAACCGGAATTTCTCCGGTTCAAAACGGTTCAATTACTCATTTGGTTAAGACTACAAAACGGAACCGTTTTCAAATCCGCAATACTAGATAGAAGTTATACAATACTGTTGAAAACATGTGTAACACGAACATAAATAATCTATTTCTAACGACCAATCAAGTATTTTCAGATATAATATTATTAACTTTAAAAATTAACTTAATTTATATTTAGTACATATTTGTGAAAATCATATCAGTAATATTGCGTTATAAATAAAAAACGATATAAAAGATCTCAATTTGGATAACATGGGGAAATATAGGTTAGAAAAAGTATCGACCTAAAGGTGAAGCGGTGGAAAAAAATAGTTTTTTTACTAAAAAATATAATACTATTTTAAAATATAAGCAGGTTACCGAAAATAAAAATTATTCACAAATAATCTTTTTATACAAAACATGCATTTAGAGTAGGTTTGCAAATTGGATATAAAAAAGGGAAAGAGACAAGGTTATGAGCTAGGAAGTGGCAAGAGAATAAAGGCAAAATATGAAGAGAGGAAGTAAAAAGATATTTTAATTAATTTTTTTATTAATTAGTTAAAGGTTTGAAGGTTTGGGTTTGTGTTCATCTAACTCGAAACTGAATTAAGCGGGGTTAAAAATAATAATATCATCTCTAAATTTATCGGGTTCTAGTAACCTAAACCTAATGGAAACTCGCCCAAAACATATATTTATATATATGTGAGTTTTATATATGTGTGTCATACTTCTTTATATATACTAGCGTATTGATAGGCACTGTCGTATCTATCAACCCGTTTTCCTATTGTTTGTAATTTATAATTTATATGCAATAGTTGATCAAAAAAGTATAGTTTATATGCAATAATTTACGGTTTATGTTGAAATTAGAAGTGAAATGTGTAGTTTACATAAACATAAATATAAAAGTGATACGTATAATGTAGAAATTACATTATTCATCCAAAATAATGAAACATATTTCTTATTAATACATGAAACATCACAATTAAACCATGTTTTATACATCAAACCTAAAATTATGAAACATTAAATAATGAAATATGTTATATGGTTTTTTTTTGTAGAAAATATATATTAGTAAGGGTAAAATAGGAAAACACAAATTACACCATCATGAGTAGTTATTTTGTATTTTCCCTTTATATATTAGTATAGATAATATAGATTTAAAAATAACATAGAATATACATGAAGTATAAAGGAACATTGAGTTATATATGATTTTTGGTAGATATTATAAAATAAAAAGGACAAAATAAACAACCACAAATTATACCATGGTAGACGGTGAACTTGAGTTTTGCCTTTATATATAGTGTAGATATAGGTTTTATATATGTATTTATGTAATTTTTTAATTATACATATATTAATCGTTTTCAGGGTAAAATATCAAATGTATTAAACAACCCTAAAGTCGAACAAGGGTAAAACTCAAACCCAACTACATCAGGTTTTACCGATTAAATTTGTGTTGGGTTCGGACGAGTATCCACGAGTTCGGTTTTCATTATCATCTCTATTAACAAATTATATCAAAAAAATATATTACAGAGTCAGATGTTAATAATTTAAAATTGATTATATTAATCATATTTTTATTATTAATTTACACTAAACTCATTTAATTTCTGACTTATTAATTTATTGATAAGAAATGGTTTAAACCACCTAATAATTTGTGCATAACTTTATGTATAAGTGGCTAGTTGTAAATCTTGCATTCCTCGTGGTATATTATTTTGAGAGTACTCTTTTGTCCTTTCTCCATATAAATTGTACAGAAATCAAAACAAAGGGCTACCATTTTGAAATTTGATAGTGAAATGCCATATGCCTACAAAATACATTGGGCGAAAGTGTACAACATGTTTCTTATCGAAAAATTTATGTGATAAAAATTGATTAATTATGAACATGAGTGAATTCGATAATTTATAAAATAAGCAAAAAAATATTACCAAATAAACATAAATTATATAAATTCAAAAACCAACTGATAAAAAATTATGTGATAAAAATTCACTATGAATATTATCATATAAACAATATATATCTCTATCTAGATATGAATTAAAAAGGTTAGTGAAAATATAAAAATGGACATTCTAAAAATTTGACATGGGTTGTCCTTTTGGTAATTTGGCATTGCTTCCACCAATTCATTCTTCAAATTACACTCACCCCCTGAGTTTTAATAAAATTACACAAATCACCTCTCCTTTCTTTGTCTTTACACCAACCACCCATCTCTCCTACACAAATCACCCCTAGATTTATACATATATTACACTTACTACCCCTGCATGTTATAAAAGTGTAATGTTTTAAATAAAAAATGTGTGATGAATGTAATTAAGTAAAAGATAATATTATATATTGTGTAACACTTCAAATAGTACAAAAACGAGTATTTCTTTATTATTTTTGTGTCATTACAAAATACATTAATAATTTCAAAGAATTGTTTAAATAACTCTTATACTATTTTATAATGAGCCAAATAATGAAGACGTATTGACTCTTATATTATTTGAATTTGTCTACACAATATATAATATTTTGTTTAATTAATTACACACATCATACGTTTTTTTGTTTAAAATATTACACTTTTATATCATGCAGGGGTAGTGAGTGTAACATATGTAGAAAATTAGGGGTGGTTTGTGTAAGGACAAAAAAGTGAAGGGTGGTTTGTGTAATTTCACTAAAACCTATGGGATGTGAGTGTAATTTACTCTTCATTCTTTTACTCATGTGTTCTCCTATTATTTCATTCATTTTAATTTTTGTTTTTCTTATTTTTCTGATATTTAGACAATTTCAACTCTTTACGGCCGGTAATGTTCTCCTCTCATTCCCATTCTTACTTCTCTTGTCAATTGCATTTTCTATCGTTTTATTTATTTTAATTTTTGTTTTTTCTTCATTTCTCCTTTTCTAATATTTAGATTCCTTCATTCTCTATCTAAAAAATTTCCTTTCAACTATAGTTTGTATTGTTTCATTCAATTCAATTTTTTTTTTTTGTCTTTCTTCCTTTTCTAATATTTAGACAATTCTAGCTCTTTACAAATCAAAATAATGCTCTTAACTCATTATTGTTCTAATTTTTCCATTTTAATTGCAGTTTCTTTTCTTTCATATCTCACTTTTTGCTCTTCTCATTTTCTAATATTTAGATTCCCCATATTCTCTTTGGATTAGGCTTTCTCCTATGATTATGAGGTGTTTCTCTTATATAGATAATAGATTTCATAAATAATATTTTTTTCTCAACCACTACACTCATGTCACCTCTCCCCTTGTCAGATTTTATTGGACTGAAGCAGAACATATAACTTCCTAGAACTTATTCAGTTGTAAAATTTATTTTTGTAGTTCTCACAATTTAAACTCATGTTAATGCTCTTCTCTCATTCTCATTTTTTCACTTTCAAATGCAGTTTTTGTTGTTTCTATATATATTTATTTTTAAATTTAGTTTTAATGATAATTGTATTGTATATTCTTATAAAAAATAGAAAATAAATTTATATTTAGCTAATCTCTTTTCAAATTAAACTAATAATTACCTGTTTGAAAAAATAAAATCAGTATCCAGGTATTAGTGCCCTGTAATGGAATTAGGGGCATGCATTTTCTCCGTGAATGTAATGTAATAATTTGGAGGCCATGAGGGTGTTTTTGTCCTTTTCTTGAAAATTTGTATCTTCCGGCTTTTTTCCTAACTCCAAGGAGAAACTTTTCCTACGGGTCCCAACAATTTACTTTGGTCTCCTCTATTTCTCCAATGACCCTCCTCTACATTGATAGAAAAAAAGTGATTACTTTACATTGAAAATGTAATTTAATTTTAAATTTAAAGTACATAAATCTAATGCATCCTATATTTTTTTTATATTTCATAATATTTTCATCTCCATTAATAAGATGAGTCTCACTCTTATTTTTGTTATGAATTAAATAAGATAAGACTACAAAATATCCTCACATTTATCATTTTGGAGAAAATTTTGGATTTAGGGTTGATCTAATAATACATTGACTTTATCTCAAATGATGACTTTAGATTCAAAACATATTTAAATACAACACAAGCATAGTTCCTTATTTGCTTATAAAATGCAATTGATACACCCCAATTCTCTAGCTGAAAAATATTAGCTGCACAAACTATTATCCAAGTGTTGCTAAGTATTTGATATTACAAATGTTATTTTGACAATTTATATATGAAATTTTAATTTTTGTTCATTTTTTGTATATATATATATATATATATATATATATATATGTATGGAATGGTTGTAATGGATCTATAATATTAAAATTATTAAATTAAAAAACAACAAGCTTATTTATATTAAATTTATGTTAAAATCATTTAAATCGAGGGAATTATTTATATATAATGTGATTTAACTAAGAATGGTTCTTATATAAAATTTATGTAAACAATAAATATGAGTCTTATAACCTATAATGAACAATTAGGATAAAAAATTAGTTATTAGTCATGTTATAATCATGCGTTTGTATCTTTTCAGTCACATGATAATCATGTGTTTGTATTTTTAAATCTTAAGAATTAAAATAAGATTAAATAGTTGATATTTGTTATTTTTTCAAATAAGATTAGAAAGGAAAATAACTTTGTTGAAACTTGAAATAAAATTACAATTAAACTGACTAGACAGTAGACAGTAGACAGTAACAAGTCACAATATATGCCACAACAAAGGGGCACCCCACACTCCCACATGGAATCATCACCGTCCAAACCATTCCGTCACAATCTAACTAGATAAACGGTTGTGATCACAGCATGACATCACATTCATCAATTAAGTCAACAACAATTTGACACATGCTATAATTGACTGGTAGCGTAAACCATGAACTCAGGATCAGACTCAAGCCCCGCCATTGTTTCCGGCGCCAAAACCACCTCCAAATCAACGGTTCCGCTTCCATCTCTACCCGGAAACGCAGAGATCTTACCGTCAAATTTATTTGCCCTTCCACTCCGCACCGCCAATGGCCTTCCCCACCTAAAATCATTATCATACATTGGGAATCTTGGTGAGGAACCCATCGTGATTGATGCACCGTCAGGGTTTCCCAACGGGAACACCCTTGGATTCTTTTCCCAATCCTCTACGAACTTCCGTACCATAGAATTATCGTGCGCCCTCACGTTCTTGTTCAATTGCTCCGCGCACCACCGTAGATCCTTAGACAATACCTCACCAGCTGAAGCATAAGTTGGAACGCTCTGAATCGCGTTACCGAAGTAGTAACTTTCCATTTTCGGTTCTATCCGGTGGCGACAGTTAACCGCCATTCTAAACGTCGTCGTTTTCGACGCCTGCAACTTCCTCGCGCGTGTCACCGCACGCCACAGCAAAGCGCAGAGAGACTGAAACGACGAAATCTCAACCGTTTCATCAGTGATTAACGGTTTCGAATTACCTGCGTTTCTGAGAAACCAGTTCTCAAAAATTGTCGAAGCCTTGTTATTCTCTTTCTGTTGATAATCATTGCTGTTTTTCATCATCAATTCAACACCGTTATCCTCCGTCCATTTTCTACAATTAACTCTTGCTTTCAGTTTCTGAATAGATTCGCGGCTGAAGCTGAAGATTCTCTCCCGTAACGGCGCATCAGCGTCGAACGTTACTTTAGGACCACCTTCCGGCAACCGGAGAACGGCGTTAGAAATCAGTACGGATTCTCGGGTGAAATCAGGAACCTTATTCATTCCCTTACTAGCTCCTCTGCATACTTGAGCAAAAGTGTTAAAGAAGTTCCAGAGAGAGGTTCCATCAGTGACGGCGTGATTAACAGCGCAGCCAATGAAAACGCCGTCAGAAAGTTCAGTAACCTGAACAGCGAGAAGGGGTGAAGAATGGCCATTATAACTAACCATCCTATCGAAGGTGAAGAATTCTTTGAACAACGGAGAGATATCAAGTGAAGACAAAAGGTCACAGATTTTATAAGAAGTAGCATTAACATGAAGGAAATCAACGCCAGCATCGTTGCAAGTGATGTAAATGTAACCGTTAGAATCAGTGGTTAAACGACCAGCGAGGGGAGGGAAGAGAGAGAGGGTGTGAGAGAGTGCAGATTTGAGAAGTTGGATGAGAGTGTGGGAAGGAATAGAAGGTTGAGTAAAGAGACAACCTTTTTGTATGTAGTGGCAAGAAAGCATAGGAAGGTCTGAAACAGAGAGTTTAAGGTAACCAAGGGTGGATTTTTGGTGTGGGAAGATAGTGGATTTTGAGACCAAGGTGGTCGCTGCAGAAGGAAGCATTGTTATTAGATGGAAATGGATACAATAAATTTTTGTCCTCACTCTCTTTTTGTTGTGAGAATTCAGAAGTGAGGTGGGATGAGGTTTCTAGTGTGTGGTATTTATAAGGCAAGGTGTCTTAAGCTGCCAGTGATTCTTCTTTAATTGTGATTATCATTTGGTTTATTTAAGGGATTCAAATTTGAAGTTTAATGATGTCTATTTTATTAATGAGTAGTTGTTTCAGGTGATAAAGTGTATAGTAAAAGCAAAACATATGAAATGGAAAGAGTATATCAAAAACATTTAATAATCTTAGTTTTGAGGTAATTTTATATGAGAATAAGGACATTTCTCCTTATTCATAGTAGAATTGTTACTTGATATAAAAAAAATGCAAGTTAATGCGAAGGAAAATAGAAAATTCTTCAAAATGAGAAAAGGAGACTATGCTAATTGGGATTATTTATGTGTATATCAATTATACTACCACTCGTATTATGGAAACAAAATTATTTTAAATAAATTCATGATCTAATAATATTCATTGTTATGTCCTACTTCTTTTTCAAAATAGTCACACAAAAAATTACAAGCTATTAAAAAAAACAAGTTTTTTTCCGAAGAAAAATGATATATTATTCTATTAATCCTCATACACAAAAAAGTGATATATGTCAATTCTAAGCTAATCACTAATAAATAAAGTATTACGTTGTGACATGTGTAATTTTTTTGTAAGTATGAAGATTTAGTAGGAAATATAATACTACTCTTAATAAAAAATCATTTAATCATCCTCAACATTTAATGGATTTAATTATATTCATTAACATCTTTAATTGTAGCTAAAATAGACAAAATAGTCTAGAAAAAATGAAAGAAGTATTGTCTTCCAATTTATTCGTCATTTACGTTCTACTTGTTTAGATAGTTACACGCGAATGAAATGAAAATATTATTAAATTTGTTAATAAATGTATTATGACATTGTAGTTGACTGAAAACTGTTATCCATTAACAAAACTAAAATATTCTCAATTTTCACTCAAATTATTTAAATAAATAATAATATTTTGATAACAAATTTATTTATAAAAAATGGTCCACGACAAAAAAATATTTAGAAAGTCTTATAAAAAAGTATCCAAGGGGATAATAAACAATTATGCATGTTGTGATATTTATTTTTAAAGAAAAACGTGCATAAAGAAATATAGAACATGTTATATTTAGAACAAGAGAAAGAGAAAGATTGAAAGTTTAAACTTACTCCACATCTAAGCTATCAATTCTAGGGAAATTCAATTGTTTCAATTAATGGGTAGATATAAATCATTGGATTTCCCTAGAATTGATGATTAAGATGTGAAGTAAGTTTAAAAAACTTACTTTTAGAGTAAGTGGATCTCTACCTTAGAACAAATGTATTTATGTTTTTGATATTATCATTTATAATAAATTTAAATTAAAATTAAAATTTTAAAATATTATCAAAATGAGGAGGGATTTATTGACTACAAAAGTAAGTTTTTTAAACTTACTCAACGCCTTAACCATTAATTCTAGAGAACTCAATTGTTTGAATTAATAGGTAAATCTAAACCATTAAATTTCTCTATAATTAATGGTTAAGACGCGAAATAAATTTAACAAACTTACTCTTAAAATAAGTGGATTACTTTTATATAAGTCATCACATACCACTTTCTGTTATTTCAATTATTAAGGATGAAGTAAGATATTTATAGTAACATATTGACACATGGAGAAGGGGTGTTCATGGAGAGGGAAGTGCAGAGACACGTGGAATTGTCTAAGTCTGAAGCAGTGAAAGATTAGATAAGCATTATTTCATTGAGAGATATGGTTTGGGACCTTCTTGGAAGTTGGAAAACATGACATATAATACTCAAAATATAATGGAAGCTGGATATACTTGACTTTCATATCTTATATATAAAAATGAAATCAAGTATCTAAATTCAAATAATAATAATAATAATAAAAGAATGTAAGATACAATTTTGGAGATTACTAAGGATCTCACAGATTTTTTCTTAAAATCGCAGGAGTATCGCAGGACCTGTAGTATGCGGTCTGCCTTCAAGGACAGAATACGAGATCAGATTTGTCTGTAAAAAAATATGTATGTAATAAAAGAAGGATCCAATTACTTCAGGAGTAATACATTTAAGCCATCAATTATAGGAAATTTAATGATTTAAATTGAATCACTAATTCAAACTATTGAATTTTCCTTTAATTAATGACTTTGATATAAAATATGTGTTTTAAACTTACTATTGAAATAAGTTAATTCTCTCTCGTGTAATAATATTGTAGAAGATTTTACAATATGGGTATATCGTTTATTATTTATATTCAATACATTCTAAGTAAAAGAATTCAAATGATATTGTGTATACATTATATTACATTTTTTTGTTCGTGCTTCTTCGATCAATGTTATATTTGTAATAAAAATATATTTAAATAACCTCCATGAAATCTGTACTTCAGAAATAATTCGTATTTCTTACCCCGAAAGATCGTAATATGAAATTGAAACGTATTATGACACCTGATTATGACAAGTTGACAACCCATTCTGATTAAAATAAAAATGGTAGATATATAATAATCACGCACATGTTCTTATAGTCCTATGAAAAGAAAACTAATGCATCTTTTTAGTGGCCACCAATTAACCCCTCAAGCAATTGGTTCTTTCTAGTTTGAAGAATTTATCTATGTTAAAGGACTTGTAATAGAATAAGAATTTTGCAGCACTCACATAACAAGATATTGAATAAAAAGCATAGAGAATATTTGCTATTTGATAAGTTGATGCGTAAGAGATGAAAATAGCCTTTAATCTTCTTATCAAGAGCAACCTGAGTTGATCAGACAATAAATATCTAAATTTATTAATATTATGCAATAGGGCAATTTAATTAGATTCCACAAAGAGATAAGCAAGGTATTAAATAATCTTTCTTGTCGTGAGAACTTAGTTATTTGTCAAATCAAATTCTAAGAAATTACTAATTAGGTAAATTTTGTGGAGTCTCCACAACTATTATGGTGACCTTTTTAGAATACACTGTCCTACTTTTCTTTTAATTAGTTTTTAATGTCCCATAAATGAACCCATTAATGAATTCATAGACTCTATACATTTTAAGAAACATATATATTTTGATAACCAAACACAATCGGATATCATTTTCATTAGTAATATTTAATATTATAATTCCAGTTAAAGCTTGTCTTAATGAGTGTCCTAATGACATTCTTTAAGGAGATATAGAAGAAGATATAGAATGCAAGATGAGTGTGAGAATAATTGCAAGAGATAGATAATAAGTGAGTCATTAAACTTCCTTGTGAGAAAAGCCCCATATTTATAGTAGAGAGTTGAGGAGAATGTTCCATTGTAAATGTTGTTGACTTGACCGGTCAAATGACTTTGTTGGGCCTATTCTAGACATGTAGAGATTGTTTTCTCCATGTCACGTAGCTCTGACAGATCTGTATTTTGTGGATAATTGGCTTGTTGCCTATGTTATCATATTTATTTTGTCTTCTGCCAAAATATGTAGTAGGGTGCAGGTAGCATGTGGCTCGTGGCATAGGTCGGTGTTGTTCAGTCGGTATGACAGTCCTATGTCGAAGGTTCAGCAGAGAAGTGTTAGAGGTGGTCCTTATGCTATGTTGTCGTTTTTGTCCGGTCAACAATGTATCTTTCTTAACTATCTACTTGTCTGGTCGAGACCTGAGAGTATTGGACCATGTTTGCTTCGCTCGATCCTATATTGATAGTCGTCACCCTTGTTTGGTCATGACATATACATTAGTACAGGGATAGTACAACACCTAATCGAACACAATAGACACCTCTCACACTCACTCAATCATTCATTTCAATTTCCACACATGATTAGTTACACACATGAACCGTAGATTTGCTTATAGGTCATTCTTGCCGCAATGCGTGATGACCCACACACGAAATCTTATGTAATTTTCACTACCGATACGCTCGTCTTTCATATACTTTCGCGCAACTAGTAGTCCAATAAAAATGATAGCAAGAAGGTCATCCATTTCCCACACTATTATATAATCTTCATCTTATCTCTTTCATACATCTTTTTATGTGCATACAAGTTCCCATCCATTCCGATTTAGAAATTCTTCATTTTTTCATTGTATTATATTGATACTCAATCAACATCGGTTTATTCAATTCGGTATTGAAGATCAAAACGACATTTACCAAAATCCAGCCAACCAACTTTGTATGGTTTGGTTCTATTTTTTGTTAGAGAACATACTCAAATCAAGTCACTCCAACCTTAGGATTGAGGCAAATAGAAAAGGAAAATGATATATTCTCCTACTAAATTCTCCTACCCACAAGAAAGTGACAATATAGCAATGATTTAAAAACCGTGCCATACCGGCCGGTTCAACCGGAAAACCGGTGAACCGGACCCCTAACCGGTACGGTACGTATGTTATACCGCATATGCAATAGAACCGGTCAAAACCGGTAAACCGGTCGGTTTGTACATTAATTTTTTTTTTTAATTTCAAATTTTCAATTCTTCACCAATTCTTCAACTTCAATGATTGATACTTGGGTCATTTATTTGTATTTTGCGTTTGTTAAGTGATAATTTTGGATAAATATATGTTTTGTACTTTAGACTTTGATTTTATTAAAGACTTAATGTTGTTTGTTTGTGTGAATTTGAAATAAATTATGAATATGGATTATAAATATAAATATCTACTTATTTGAATTTTTTTTGTTATAGGTTTATATATATATATATATATATAAAAGCAAGTATGTCCTGTTTAACCGGCATGCGGTTTAATTACTGAACCACTGGTTGAACCACTGTACCACTATATCAGTATCCTAACTGGTTTGATAACCGGTACGATTTTAATAACATTGCAATATAGCATTACTCATATTTCATAAGGATCAAAATTAAATTAAATCTGTAGATTAAAAAATTAATCTAAATCTTAATAATGTTGAAGTAGAATAAGAAGCTAAGCGCCGACTATTTAAGTTCTGTGTGTTAGCTGTGATCCCTCAAATCCCAAAAAGGTTGGTTCTTAGAATCTCAACTGTTTACCAAATCCTGAACTGTCTCATATCCTAAATCAGGTACTTTTATGGCTATTTGAACCTTATTTTATGTTAATACATTATTTTCTTTTCGATAGTATAATGTAACGTTGATTTTAGATCATCTTATTGCGAAAATGTTCTGTTTAACCAACTTCTTAGAATCTCCACAACCGCCTTTTTTGATTTGTCGGTTTGTGTCAGCTTGTATAATAATTTATTATTAAAGTGTCAAGATTATCAGTACAAAATTTTGGGTTCAATTATTTGAATATTTCTATTTATAAAAAAATGTAGTAATAGCTAAGCTAGCTACTAGCACATTTTGGTCTGTGGTATCGTTAATTGTTTAAGCAAAGAGAGTAATATTATTGTGTTGCCCGTATAAAATAATAAGATAAAGATGATGAGGATTGGCTAGAGAGTGAAGCGGGCGTATAATGTCTTCTTCCAACTCGCTAGTTGGTGTCAGGAAAAACTTGTATGAAGATATATATAGCCATATAAGTAGAGATAATAAATAAAATATTAACAACACATTTAAAATTTAATTATTAATAACACAAAATATAAGTACAATTGTCTGCAAATATAACGTGTTATATATGTCTATATACAAGTTTTTATCATCTACGGTGTTAATTGGTTCCTTTCAGTACAATGTACTTTGAATCAGCCACGTGTCTCACAGTTCAGGGCCAGCCATCAGTGTTCATTAGAATTTCTCGGTTTTATGTGTTTCAGTGAACATTGATAATTGCCAGGTTGTGTGACAGTTGGTGGCAGAGAGCCGCACAATACCACCAGTTGATATTCACGTTTCTGTTTAGATGGTGTGTGTGTGTAAAGTGTTGAATGTTTGATTTTAATTACTTAATCACAAGCATTAGTAAAATGTTGGTTATAATAATGTATGTCAACACTTATTTAAGTTGGTATTTTGTGAAGGTAAGTTAAAATCTTTTTAATTCAGAGTCTACTTTGATATTGTGAGATTCACTAATGCTAAATAACGGAGACTTCAGACTACATATATCCAAGTTAAGCTTGAATATGAAAAGTTACTATTCATGAGGTGGTTAGGCCATGGGCAATTAAAAATTGTTATCAAGTTAAAAGCACGTGCAAAGCAACTACGAGACTCGCATCACAATGTTCAAGGGTAGTGACTTTGAATTTTGAACAGTGCATAAAATTTTATTAAGTAACATAATTTTACAGATACTGCTGAGCCAAAGTGAGAGGTAAATGGATAGTGTACTTTTTTTGGGGAAAAATAAAAAACAAAGTGACCAACTTATGCGATTTTATTAGCGAAGTGTAATAAGATGGATCAATTTGCTACAAGTCATAATCAATAACAACAACCTAAGCTTTTCCCAAATAGGTGGTGTCGGCTAAATGTAGTAAACAATACCCAAAAAAATAACTTGAGAGATTTGCCAAGGTAAGGAGGAATACATATCACCTAATAAACTACAAATTCTACAGTGCACTCTTAATTGAAAGAAAGGATTGCAAATTGTTTTGCAATGTCAACGGATGAAAATGCAGGGCAACCTAATCCACTCGTATTTTTGTAGCATACATATGTAACTTTTATTGTAGTGGCCAAAATCTACCGCTCAATACTCATAATGCACTGATACTAAAAGAGCAATCATTATTCAACTCTGAAAAAGACTTATAATGAGTCAATAAAAAGTAAGTCCAACCATCACAGGACATGTCCAAACTGGTGGAGATTCTAACAGTCTCTCTGTTTTGCACTCACTCATATATACATTATATATAATGTATATCTGGCACCAAAAATTCTCAATATTGTAAATGTAGATCAATGCAAAGATTGTGTCATAATTCAATGGAGTAAGCAATAGCAACTTCAGAACAAAGACATTGAAATAAATGCTGAAATGCATGCATCAAATTCTAGCAACATGCTCTAATCTAGCCATATACCTATTGCATACTAAAATACCAAATAAAAGAGTTAAAGTAGCAAACTTTATTTAATTTCTATATAATATAAAGTGCCACTTAAACATTAGGAAACCATCATAAGATAAAACTGAACTTACTTCACCTATCAGAAAACAAAGCATCACTGGTGCATTCAATAGAAATTCCCATATTAAAATATATACATATAATAACATACCGAGATAGTTAAAGTTAACCATCCTTCAAAGCTTGAACCTTTTTAAAACACGGAAGCTAGAGCATTAATAATCAACTCGGTACTCGCTGTAATCATCTCGTGCAGCAGCATTCTCAACCCTCTCAGCAATTTTCTCCTCTTCATAGTTCATCCCTTCTTCCAAAGCAAGTCCACCCAATGCTCCAGCAACAGCACCCACTGCAAGCCCAGTACCAATCCCCATACCCATCTTCGCATGCTTCTCGTACAACGAGTAATCTATCGGAGCAGAGGGCCCACTGGGCCCAGCAGCATAGCCCAACGGACGATCGAGGAAGGGCCTCGACGGAGGAGGAGGCAATGGAGCACCGGAATAATACCCTGGATAGTATCCAGAGTAAGCATCATGGTATGAACCGTACGAATTGTACGTAGAATACGGTGGGGAAGAGGGTAAGAATCCTCTGTAGTCGCGCGCAGAGGGTGGAGCGATAGGATTAGGCGCGTAACCTAAGACCGAGGAGCTTGGGCTGACGTAATCAATGGATTGAATCGGACGGCCAAGAAGGCCAAGCTTGAGATGGATCTTACCGTGGGGACGGCCAGATGGACGGGTGAGTGTAAATTTTCGGATCCGGGTCGGGTCATGAAGGTCGTCGATGTCCTTAAGAGGGAGGCGGAGAGAAGCGACGAGGGGTTTTGGGGTATCGGAGGGTTTGGAATGGAAGATCTCAAGAGTGAGGAAGGAATCGTTGAGAGAGTGAGTGAGAGGGAGAGTGAACCGTTCGTTCCAGATGGGTTTAGTTGAACCGGAATCGTCGGATTTGGTGGCGAGTCTACGATCTGGGTGGACCCAGAAAACGACGTAGGGATTGAGAGAACCGTTTTTCCAGTTGACGTTTTTGAGGTGCTTGGCGGAGACGATGGTGAGATCAAGGTCGAGGGACTTGGACGGTGGAGGACGTGAAGACGCCATTTAGGGTTTTCCGATAATGCTTCTTCTGCTGATTAGGAAAGTTTTTCTAAGTAAAAGTTAGAGTAAATTAGTGTCTTATTTAAATTTTTGAGTGAATTAAGTTTTAATGAAGAAACAATTCCTCCATTCTTTGTCCTTACACCACCATTACACTAACTACTCATGTTATAAAAGTTTAATATTTTAAAGAAAAATGTGTGATGAATGTAATTAAGTTAAACAAAATATTGTATATTGTATAACACTTTAAATAATACAAAAGCGAGTGTTTCTTTATTATTTTTGTGTCATTAAAAAATACATTAACAATTTCAAATAAATGTTTAAATAACTCTTATACTATTTTATAACGAGCCAAATAATGAAGACGCATTGACTCTTATATTATTTGAATTTGTCGACATAATATACAATATTTTGTTTAATTAATTACACACGTCATACATTTTTTTGTTTTAAATATTACATTTTTACTTCATGCAGAGCAGTGAGTGTAACATATGTACACAAAATTATGGGTGGTTTGTGTAAGGACAAAAAAGTGATGGGTGATTTGTGTAATTTCACTAAAACTAATGCGATGAGTGTAATTTACTCTAATGAAATTACATAGATCACTTTTTTTATATTTTGAAGAGCTTCCGTCGGGTTTCATTTAAATACATATATTACATTGACTATTACAGTATGAGAAATAAGTGTGATCTTTTAAACAAAAAAAAAGTTTAAGTGTGATTAAGTTAAACAAAATATGTTATATCGTGGAAATGAGTTCAAATAGTGTACGAATTAATATATTTTCATTATTTTTTGTTCATTACAATATGCAATACGTGCAATATGACTTATTCATTCACGTGCATTTCAAACAGACTTAATAGGTAGCCTGTAGGCATTAATATTGAAAATATTGGACATCAAATATGCAAATATATTTTGTCAAATGTGAGAAAATGTGTTTAATTTGTTATATATGTATTTATATAACAAATATGAGAAAATATTGTCATTTTCTTATTATATAAGCATATGTACTTTTTATATATGCATGTGTCCTATTTTCATTTATATTTTTGTATGCATATTATTAATATACTCAATTCTATGTTCATGGTATTTTGTAGCACTCTTCCACAACTTTTTATTATCATATATACATTTGTATAGTTGTGGGCAAATTATCTAATGTTTATTTTGTAAGACTTGTGGATATGCATTTGTATATTTTTATTTATTTCATTTAGGGCGGTACACAAGCTTACCATGCCCATGTTTAGGGCTTGGAGAACTTGATATTTCATGCCCTATGTAATAATCAAGTATTTGATATATCATAACATGTAATATAGATGTAGATGACAATAAATATCTGAACCTGCATACGGGTGAAGTTAGATATACATATATAATATATTAACATTAATACTGAAAAATCAATAAAAAACAATTTTTATTTTTATTTTCATTAAGAATTAATTTTAAAAAAATTGACTGATACACTTCAATTGAAAATCGGATGGTATGACCAATTTTGACTAGTTTTGACCCATATAATTGCATGACCGATATAATTGTTGTACCATATTGATATTAAGACCGATTTATTGGTTGAACCTACCGATTTTTATAACTATGGATTAAAGGGTTACTTCTAATAATCTTTCCATTATTATAATATTGAAAAGTGATGACTTTGTTTTTTATATTTGTTTAAGTAAAATAAAACATGCTTAATACTCATTTTTAATTTGTATTTAAATTACATTTTATAATTCTTCTCATTTTAATTACATAAATAACATAAAAGATTATAAGAATCAAAATGGTTAAGAAACATAAGGAGTATACATACTTGTCTATCACAAATCAAGATCTAATGAATAAGGTATGGATCCATTTACTCATAAAATAATTTTCTTCATATTTTAGTTATCAATTTTAGAGAAATTCAATAGTTTAAATTAGAGAGTAAATTTAAATTATTAGATTTCTTAAAATTAATGATTAAGATCTAAAATAAGTTTAATTTTTTTTTTAACAATTTCTACATACAAGAATATAGATGGACACATTTTTGTCACTTTTAGAGGGAATTGGGAAAATCCACTAGATTGATTTTTTTAGGATAAAGATATATGATTTTGAAAATATATATTACACGTCTCAAGAAGAAAGGGTTTTGGGTGAAAGGGACGGCAACCTCTCTTAACAATTGTCCCTGACCAAACTAACCAACCCACGAGGCGAAGAACAATAGAATATTCCCCTCAATCGAGGGTAGAATAGTCCATTACACCCCCCTTATGTCCTTAACAACGTTAACATCAATTCCCAAACGCAACGGTGACAGTGATACCAATCTGTCATGTGAAAACTGTGAAATCACCATTTACTACAGACAAGTGCACCGTTAGTCTCTCTCTCTCTCTCTCTCTTGATTTGGAATTAGATCTTCTCTCTTGTTTTTTCTCTCTGAATTAAATATTAAGCCCCCAATAGAATTTATCGTTTTCCATTGAAACAAACATGTCTGATGCTTTGATCAATGGGTTGGCTGGAGCTGGAGGAGGAATCATTGCTCAACTCATCACTTACCCTCTTCAAACTGTACGAATACGAATTCAAAGTTTTAATCTTTTCTCAACTGGGTTTTCCAAGATGTAATATTTTTCTTTGTTGAGGTGATCTATAGGTAAATACTCGTCAACAAACTGAACGTGATCCAAAGAAAGAGAACAAGAATCTGGGAACTCTTCAGCAAATGTCTCAGGTTTTTATTTTTTTAACATGGATCATGTGATTGTTTAGCTGAATTGGTTATGGATATTAAGAAAAGGTGGAAACTTGATGTTGGGTTTTTGACATAAATGGGACATGAACTTGGCTTACCTTTGTGTTTATGTACTTATTGTTAGCCATTTTTTGTAAAATTAAAATATTGGAATTATTGTCAACTGATTAGGTTCATAAGTTATTGTTAGCCAAACTGAGAAAAAATAGTACTGGGTTTCATCATTCATGGTTAAATGATCATGGTTTTGGGGAAATACTGTAGGTTGTGAAACACGAAGGGTGGGAGCGTTTGTATGGAGGTTTAACACCATCGCTAATTGGTACAGCTACATCTCAGGTGAGGTTATCTTAACTCAGGTTTGATCATATTGCTTCTCATAATTTAGTGATCATTATTATGGCGAGTGCGAGTTGATTACGCTACTCTTTTTGTATCGAAATGAATTGAAGTTTTCCCATAAATCATGTTTCCTGCATCTTGTATTTCTTTTGCCGAACTATTGAATCTATTGATTTAGGTTTTCCTATTTTTAATTACTGCAATTTCATGGTACAGGGTGTTTACTATTATTTCTATCAAATCTTCAGGCACAAAGCTGAAGTAGCTGCACTTCAACAGAAAAGGCTAGGCTTTGGTGACGGATCAGTTGGGATGCTCTCCTCACTTATTGTTGCTGCTTTATCTGGGTAATTTTACCTTGCCTATAAAGAGCACTTACGTTTCTACCTTGTTTTTTACCGTTTCCAATCATGTTTGTTGAATCACTGATTTTGTAATGTCTTGATATTCATGTGGTATATAACCTAAATTGCTTGATAAATCCTTCTTGTAGGTGTGTTAATGTGCTCTTGACAAATCCCATATGGTTAGTTGTGACTCGCATGCAGGTATATAGCACCTCCATTCTCTCTTTTTTTGTATTCCCCTGCCTTTACCTGCTTCCCCCATTCCCTTCATTTATCTTCTTATCTGGTTTCTTTGAAAAAGAAACTACAAGGATTTAACTAATGTTTGTTTCCGTTCCACCTAAAGATTTTCTCAAAACATTTCAACTTAATAAATAAACCATTAACAGAAGGATTTGTGAATTCCGATGCTTGTTTAGATTAGATATTGGAGTTGAAAAGTGAATAGTGATTTCAGAAACTTGGTAATTAGTTTTAGACCCACAAGTTTAACTTGATGAAACATTGACACCATTTGTCATGCATTCTCTCGTGCTGTGTTTCTTAAGCTTTCCGAAGTTGTTTTATGCTGTATTATAGTATTAAATGTATAAAAGTTAATTTGAAGAAATTAATAAAACATATATACGACAACAACCAAGCCTTAATCCCACTAGGCGAGGTTTAATTTTTTATACCGTGAGTCGCATAACCGGAAATATTTTATTTTTATACCGTGCAGACACATAGAAAAGAGTCAAGCAAAGCGCTCTCTGGTCAGAAGTTGTCAGATGCCACCGATCAAACAACGCTTTCTGCAGTTGAACGTCCTCCATATGGAACTAGCAATGTGGTAGGTAAAGCCTATCTTTATTGATAGCCTCCTTATTCTTATGATATAAGAAGAACTCTTGAAATACCTTCTGTTGCGATCAAGAGAAGTATACTACTTATTCTACCTGCCTGTTTTTTTAACAATGAGACCAATGTCTTGGTTAGTATGCTGAATCAGATATCATTTATATTATGATTGGAAGAGATTAAAAGAAAGTAGTTCAACGGATTGATATATGATTCCTAATTATAATTTTTCTCTCTATCATATAAAGAACGAGAAAAAAATAATGTATGCATTGACAGTGTATGAGTTTTATAAACTGCCAATGCATCATCCACCATTCATGTTTAATCACCATTGAATCTTAAAAAAAATGAATGATGAATGATGTACTGACTGTGTATAAACCTTTACACTGACAGTACATAGACATTACAAACCTGAAGAGTTTCCTTTCACGAGGATTATAATATTTTAATATATCATTGCAGGTTCAAGAAGTCTATCAAGAAGCTGGAGTTTTGGGTTTCTGGAAAGGTGTATTACCAACACTGATCATGGTAGGTTGGAAGTGAATCTTTTTCATGTTAAGGGAGTTGTACTGATTATTTGTTACTGGTCTCAGGTAAGCAACCCTTCGATACAGTTCATGCTGTATGAAACCATATTGACGAAGTTAAAAAAAAGACGTGCTCAGAATAAGAAGGGGGGCAATGGGGTAACTGCATTGGAGGTATTTTTCCCAATTCACACTTATAAACTCTGATGTTTCCTCTGAGTGATTCATTCACACTTATGTTTTTCTATGATGTAATCTATGTTCCTTTTGATTGTTTATAACATTGTGAGACTAAGATTGCCTTGTCTCTAGATATTTCTTCTTGGAGCGGTGGCTAAGCTTGGAGCTACTGTTGTAACTTATCCTCTCCTAGTTGTGAAGGTATATTTGACTAGCTTTCGCAGTATGTTAGCTTATTCCAGCTATGTTGGAATCTTAATCTCAACAGATAAAAACAATAGTGAGCAATTAAATATTATAATTCTTGATCTATAAGATGAAGGATAATCGAACAAATTACGGTGAGCATTTACATTTGTCTTGGAAGGTGATGCTGTTAAACATAAACACAAAAATTATGGTTATGCTGTTAAACATTAGTCTTGCAGAAGTGGTTATATATGCATTACATGAAAATGATGAATATATGTTTCTTTTTATGAAATATGTATCTAAATACTTCAGTAGATTCTTATGTGTGCTTGACTTTATAATCATTATGGTGATTAATAATATCAATATTTAATTTGAATATTTGAGAATTGTTTGTTCTTGTTCTAAATAGTTAATATGTATTATTTCTTAAATTTGTCGTGTCATCATAAGATGAAATGAATGGAGAGAATCGAGAAAAGTAGAAGCGGTTCTATATCCAATTTTTTTTTCTCAATCTCTCACTTGTGATATTGTTATTGCAGTCTAGGCTTCAAGCTAGACAGGCCAAAGATGGAGACAAGAAACAACAGTATAAAGGTTAAAGTTGCTATAATCTTTTCTAATACCATGAATATGCCCATAATCCTATTTCATCCGTTCTATTGAGTCTTGATCTTGTTTCCAAAAGTGAGGTTATATTATGAGCCCTGAATTGCTAGAGTTAAGTGCTGAGTTTTTCTCTTGTTCAACCTATAGTAATATTCGCCCCGGTTTGTTGCATCATTCTATTGCTCTCTTTCTCTCACACACCCATGCTTGTATGCGTATATTCAAGTATGAAGTTCCACATTGGATATGAGGGGAGAATGAAAGAATTTACAAGTGGAAAAGAACCATGAAACTATTGTTTTAAGGTTTTGGTTCAAGACTTGGTTTCTCACTTTTGACTCTTCACTTTTCTCATGCCCAATAACAATGAGACTCTCCATCGGTTGGAGACTCCCATTCGTGGACGAGTCCAACAAGTGGTATCAAAGTCGATATTTTGATTGAGACATAAGACTACCATCCTTTAATTCCTTTCTAAAGTTGCTTTTTTGTTGTTGAATTCAGGCACATTGGATGCTATTCTTAAGATGATCCGCTACGAAGGGTTCTATGGATTTTACAAAGGCATGGGTACAAAAATTGTACAAAGTGTGCTGGCTGCGGCGGTTTTGTTCATGGTGAAGGAAGAACTAGTTAATCAGATTCGTTCCTTGCTGGCTAAGGGTGCTTCCAACAATGTAAAGCCAAAGCTTGTGTGATCCCATTGATTAAGATTTCATGAACCATCTTCAATTGGCCTATTCATTCAAACCATAGGAAATGTATTGTGACATTGGAAAGCTTGTAACTTAATAAACAGGAGATTAAAATATGATCATTATTTTAACTTGATGAATCTCATCAGATTCTACCCCAAATGGAAATTTGTGCGGTTGTGCCTAAATAACAGGATTCTTGGTTATGTGATTCTGCTTCTGAATATTCAACTTATTGACACTACTTTTATTTTATAAAACAAGGGGAAGAAATTTTGAAAATATTTTATTTTATCATACAAACTATAAAACTTCAACGCTACTTTTTTTGACACTTTACGTTTTTTAAGGTGCATGTATTATTTTTGCTGTATATGGTATTATTCAAATCTTTCACCATGTATACATTTTTTGTTGTCTTGAAACTATCATTTATTGTGCAATATCAAATGATGATAAAATTTTAATTTTATAATGTTTTTTAAATAAAAAACTAATATTATTAGTATATACAATTAAAATATATTATTATTTTAAATGTAGGATTAACAATATTGCCTTAAATACACAGGTGACCAAATCTATGCTTATTGATCTTTTGACTGCATTACTTGGTAGCTTAATCACATTTAATAATAATTAATGATGATTGAAATTAAATAGTGAATAATGTAATGATAATGTAATTTTTTTATACTATATGTGTATATTTTCCCCCCTAATAAAACACCTTGAAGTTAATGAGAGTGCGCACTACGCACCAAGCGCAGGTTTAGTTAGTGACACTAGTAACAGCTATTGAAGTCCAAACGCTGAGTTAAGAATCCTTCGCGGCTGGGTGAAAAGTGAAAATCTGAGAGAAGCAGCGAAGAATTCAGAAATGGCGTCGAAATCAGCAAAGAAGGTTAATCTCTTAGATCATAACTCCATCAAACACATCCTAGATGAATCCGTCTCTGAGGTTTCCCCTTTAACCCTAACCCCTCTCTTTCTCTCTTTTCGATTTTACCATCCACGTTTGTTTTAAGATTTTTCTTTCCTTTTATACATCAATTTTTTGTGCTCATGATGTGTAGGTGGTCAAGAATCAAGGATATGTTGAAGACGTGAGATTGAGCAACGCGAAGCTCTTGATTGGAACCATTATAATCGCTATTGCTCTCTTCGCTCAATTTTACAAGAAAAAGTTCCCCGAGAACAGGGATTTTCTCCTTGTCTGCATCGCCTTATATCCTTTTTTCACTCCATCTATTTTTTGATTTCGAATTTTATTTCACTGCTTGTGTGTTTGTTTTATTATTTTTTGTATACAAAATAAATCTGTTTCATGAGTCCTTTTTGTTTGATTGGGATAATGAATAAATGGATGATTAGAGATCTGAAACTATGGATATTAACTGCTTTCATTAAAATAATGTGGGATGAATGAATTATTCAAATGGAATTTGATGTTGTATTTGAGAATGGAAATGTGATTTCATTCTACCTCAATGCTGTTTTATCTTTAACTCATGTGCACATATGTACTCTTCAATGGGTTGTTGCAGCTGATCATATACACTAAGGAGAAGAACACCATTCTGTTTACTTACCCTCCTGCTGTAAGTTTCTGTTAACTAAGATAAGGCACTCCTCTTTAATGCTTAAGTTTCTTTTATATATGGATAATAGATGCGATGTTTGATTTGTGTTGCTCTGTGTGACAGATTTTCGTGGTTTGGGTAGTCCTCTAGTCTGGTGTTGGATTTGTAAAATGTAAATTGCAGAGTGCCTTTGAAACACATTATCTATACTACTCTCTTCTATTGCATAATGTACATTTAATGTAGTCAGTTAGAATATCTGGCGATGTTTTGTGATCCATTGATTTCAATTAACCGAGTTTACAGACTGTTTTTTTCTTCATATTTTAGATGCATATTCAAATATATAAACTCACATTATGTACTGATTCAATTTACTTTCATCTTACCATTTCTAATTCATTTTCCCAATTTATCGAGAGAGGATTTGACAATTATGCCTATTTTGTGTCAGTGTGTGAGAGAAGGAAGAGAGGGCACCTATTTCTTTATGCTTTGACCGTCTTTTGTCTTCTTTGCCCTCTTATGTGAGTGATAGCAATAAGGCTGATATTTCAGTCTGGTTAGTTTTGTTCGGATTGTGCTGTGTTATAATACTTAAGCTACATAGGGTATCTGGTCATGACGCACAACTGTTTTTAGCTCTATTAATCATAGACACCAAGCAGATCACTTGACTATTAAATTTACTATACATCAAGTTGACTGATAGCTGAAAGTAATATCTATTTGGTAAGCGATTAGTTTTTAACTTTTCATTTGACATAATGGTGTTATGAAATGTTTTTGATGAAATTTTATCATGCACTGGTATTAATTTATCATATCCTCTCCTTCCTTTAGTTGAATTTCAATTTAAGTTGCATAAACCCTATATCTTTATTGTTCAAAGTTTCATTTGGAGTTCTAGATTACTCAAACATGCTTAAGTCCTTTGGGGTTTTAGTTGCTTGCAGTCTTGAAATGGATGTCAAATTTGACTGCTTCAATTTTCATAGTTGATTTAGGGTCCATTTGCACATTGGGTTTTAGAGGGGAAGGAAGGGAAATTGGCGCTTCAAAGTCACCTCACAAGTGTATTTCATGATTCTTGGACTGAAGTGTTTGCTTCAAAAGCAACAATGCAAAATAATTGGTTTTTTGACAGATTGGTGTAGGTTTTTCATGGATGAATGGTGTAGATTATTTTAGTTTTTTTAATCTTTGTACTAGCTTTTACTGGAATATGTTATATTTCATTCATCTCAATATATTTAGGTTTGTCTTTTAACTCTTTCAAAATCAAATAATGTATTTGATATTGGCCTTTCAGCATAAGCCCAATACGTACTCTTTTTAAACAATGATCATCTTGTATTACAACTTCGATGTTCTTTCATTTTTACAGGGATCCTTTACCAGTACTGGTCTGGTAGTTTCCTCCAAATTGCCTAGATTTTCAGACTTGTACACACTTACCATAGCAAGTGCAGATCCAAAATCAATTTCTGCTAATGAACCAGTTCATTTTACCAAAAGTATTACTGGATGGTATCTCTCTTTCTTTCTCCAACTCCCATAGTCAGTCCTTAGCTCAGATATACATTCACTATGACAATGGACAAGTGAATCAGTATTTATGTGTCCATTGCACTGCCTTTTGGAGGTCAAAATGCTTCATTTTATTTATGTTTGGATTGCAGGTTCACTAAAGATGGAGTCTTGGTTGAGGGTCTTTTCTGGAAAGATGTTGAAGGCTTGATAGTTCAGTATACAAAAGAACCAAAGAAGAGCAAGTGATGTGGAGAAATTTAGTTCTACAAAGCACTCTATGTAGAAGAGACATATATCTGGATATGGTTTATAATCCTATACTTTTTAAGATTTAGAATGACAGTGAGGAAATCAAGCTTTCACCAGCTTTAGAACACATTTTATTACCATATTCCATCAGTTTATTTCGTAGACAAAGTTTGAACCTCCCCTTTTTTCATTTAATTTACCAAAAAGGATTCAGGTTTCTCTTTCTCTCGATTTTGTTTTTCTTCAATTCTTTTTAAGATAAAGTTAAATTCCAAGTGTGTATGTTGTGATGTGCTCATTAAAATGCAAGAGAAGGGACGGGGTTGCTGAGGTTGTAGAATTGGCTCTAGTTTCAATGGTATTGCACTGGATTCAGTGGCATTGCAATCTGGGATCACTAAAGATGAGAAGAATAAGGGATCATTATAGAAGTATGATGTTTTGATTAAATGAGAGTACTTATACTTTCTTGTTGTGTTTTATTTTTCCTTGAAGGTGAGATATTTTATTATGATATTCCTCTTGTCACGCGTGCGAGATTAGAAATTTTGGCTTGTAACATGATGGTGGGTGGCAACATAGCAGTATGGAGGATGTGTGAGGTTGATGAGACGGGAAGTAGCTAAGACAATATATATTGCATTAAGATGCTTTATCAAGTCAGTAAGGGTTAAAGTATGTAACATTTCCACAAAATCGAATTAGTTGTTTTTATTTTGTGTAATGTGTATGATTTAAAGATTTATAAATAGTTGATATATTATAATGAAATAAAAAACTCTTCCACTTCTCTGTTATTATTAAAATAAAAATAAAATGGTGAAGTTTTATGGTGACGCTGCCAATAAGTGCCTTTTGCTCGTTGACATTATTATTGAGTATTGATAATAGAACTAATCAAAGTCTAATAATCACATACTAAATTTAAATTAGAAGAATCCATACATCTTGTGGGGTAAGATTCAACTATATCACAAATTGATCAAAATGTTTAATTACACATTGCAGAGGGTGATGAATTATAAAATTACATACGTGTATATATGATCCTCAAAATTATATCTAACATTCAAAATCTATTGAAAATTACTATTGTATCCGAGGTGGCCATGGATTATTGGACCCTGTCGTTTTGAAAACCTCAGTGAGAGAAGGTGAGAGATCCATTGCGCCTACATGGCACCGCCTTACGTTCATACGTGTAGGGACCCTACCAGCCACTGCCTGGATCTCAAAACAAATTCCCAAACCACATTCCATAACCAGTTTCAAGTCCGCCACGTCACCATTGCGTGCCTACTATTTATACAACAACTCATTCGCCAGCCTCCCATTTCTGGCAAAAGCTACTCTCTGTAACAGATATTTTATCTCTCTCTAAAACCGTGCGCCTTCATTTTCTCTCTCTAAGTCCGTTACCGATTCTATCTTCACATCCTTCGGATTCTCCGTTGTCATTTCTCGATTCAGATTCGACGCATTTGATTCCCTTTCTTCAACCGGAACTCTGCTTTTATTCCTTTTCGATTTGATTTTCGGATAAATTTTTGATGACGAACCAGAGAGAACGGGATTTGTTACCCTATCGCATGGATTCACCGAACGGTGACGATTTTGACGAATCTTCGTCAGTGGACAGTGCCTCTTCGTTCGGAGTTGGATCTAGCGCGAATTCTAACATTTCTGCGGAGAACGGTGATTCGACGAGTGAGGTTCGGTTGACGGAGCGGTTGATGGATATTCTTGTTGGCGAAGGCGACGGTGATCTGTTGATTCAGCAAACCAATCGGGAAGATCGTCTATTGCAGTGGTTACAGGCTCTTGACATGCAAGTTATGGGAGCATGTCGTGCAGACGAGCGATTGAAACCATTTCTGAAGATGAACTCTGCCTGCGGGGTCGCCGAAGATCCCTTGCTGACTCAATTAAGTCAGGTATACTTGATTCTCGAAAGCCTTTGTTTATTTCATTAGCTGCGAATCTGTGACTACTATAATTGTTATCGTTATCTTCAAGTTCTGTCTTCTTGTAATTGTTCCTTTTAATTTTGATTTCTTTTGCTGTCACAGCATTTTGAGCCATCAGAGGTTGGTATGTTAGCCAGATGCTTCTGTGTGCCTCTTCTTTCTATTCGCGTTGGAAAGATCAACAAGGAAGGCACTCGCCTCTGTCCCACTGCTAATAGGTAATGCTATTTTAAATATGTGCTGAAATATACCAATTGTTTTCCAGCATGGTCTTTGCTTGAACAATCTATTTATATGATGATGTGTTCTATAGTATAGAGTGTATGTTACTTTCTAATTAGTAATTAACCTCATGTAGTATTGACATTATTTTATTGTGTTTGTTAATTTCCATGTTTTTAACCCAAGCATCACTATCACATTATTGTCTTTTCATGTGTATGTGTATATCAGATACTCAGATTATTGACTGATAATATATATTTTTCTCACCTCATTAATTATATACTGGCAGTTCACCAGTTTAAAATAATGCCCGATGTTAGTAATGTTTTGCAGAATGTCACAGATATATACATGTAAGTTAGTGTCTGTGCGAAATCGTGTATGCATAAAGTATGATTTGGATGCATTACTCCTCACATTTTTCTTAATTATGCTCTTGCTTTCCTTCTGGATCATTTAACTTGTGATTTTTGTGAAGCACTTTTTGTTTAATCACTTCAACATTTTTCTTCAATTGATGTCATCATTTCAGATAACTTTATATGCTGCAATTTGCAGCCATTTTTAATTAGTCTGCATTTTGTCTTCTATTCCAATGAGATAAGGAGATCTGGTTCTTCCGATTTCCAACTTTTTAAGAGAAACTATAGTGTTGCCAAGTAGCTCTATAATTTTGAGTGATTGATTAATGTACAAGAAGTGAAGAACTTTCATCTTTACCCGTCTCCATCTAACGTGTTTCTTTTTTATACAAAAATTGTTAACCTTTTGTATGCATGGCCTAATTTCTTTTGGACTGGCCTCTCAGGCCTTATGGGGGCTTTGTTGGTTTTGCTATTCACTCTGTAAAGGCTGTCAATACTTCTTCAGTTCTTATTGATGTATAACATTTGAAGATATTCTGATCATATTTAATTGTCCCACTGCTAAGTTCAAGAGAGTTTTAGTTGGTATTTTACAATTTCTCCCTGATTTATTCTTTAAGGAAGTACTGGAAAAAAATTAATGACTTTAGAGAGATAAGGGGCATAGTATGAAAAATATGCGCAAATCAGCACATTTATGGCTTTTCTTGATCGGTATGTTTTCTTCTATTTGGAGAGCAGGAGAGGTAAGTAGGAAAACAGGGAGTGCATGCCATTTGTTTAGGAAGGTTAAGGAGTTGACAGTGGGATAGGTTAGTTCCTGGTTCTGGAAGAAAATTGCGAGCTAGAAAAAAGTCCTCAATTTTAGGGTCCGCAAATGTAGGATGTGTTATCTTGGGCCAAACAAGTTGTCTGGCAGGTCTAGTGTTTCAGAAATGAATGGGTCTGATGAGTTCATATATAGTGGGTGACAGTGGTCATCGAGTTGTTGTTATACTTGCACATCCCTATTATGTATTTTTTATTCATTGCTTTTACCTTCTAGAAGTTGAAAACTTTATAATTGATTTATCTCTGTAAGTTTTCATTGAAGTTCCAAAGTGACTTTCTTTTCTATATTTCCTTTTCTGTAGATAATATCATTTATAGCATAGCTAGCTTATTTATGGCGATCAAAGTTGATTTTTCTGCTTGATATAGCCAAAAACTCTTGCATTTTCTTTTGCTACTCACTGTTCTTAAGATTGAAGTAGCATTTACTTTGTCTGCCATGCGTAAAGTTGTGAAGTGACATATATATATATAATAGTAAATTTGCTTCCATTTCTTTATTTAACTGTCAGACATTAGTGAAAATCCTTGTATGGTAATGTTGCTGTTTTTTCTTTATAAACTTAACCAATTGCAGTTTGTTGGATTACCGGTAATAATTATTGTAGTTTAATTATTGATGGTGACATGTTCATTCTTCCAAGTAAAAATGTCTTTTGACTTGTAGGTAACTGGGAGTATTCTATTATGATCTCTGAATTAAGAGGAAGTAAAGGTAGTTTCATGATCCTGTATTATATATTGCTAACAGATTTTTAGATCTCTAGGTTTGAAGGAGAAAAGATTAACACACCGAGTAGGTCACAATATTTATCTATGTGATGTTCAATTATGTGTCTGTATACAGTACTTTGCTTTGTATTTATATTGCATGTTATATGTGTTCTCACATTAATATGCTAAAGGATGTTATTTTTGTTTTTTTATAAAATATTATTCAATGTGATCACATATGCATATAATCTCTTTGATAATAATAGTCTAAAATTTTCAGTTTAATATGGATTTCATTCTCTATTTGATTGTATCGTTTAATATACTTGTTCTATAGTTGAAGCAATATAAGCATATAGTAGATTGCAGTTTTACTGAGGTAGATTATTTGTATTTGAGATGGTGGAAAGGGTTGAATATGTTACTTAGATGATTTTGACCTCATGTTTTTAAAAACTATGGCGGCCGTAATTGTGTCTTTAATATGATGCTTGCTGTTCATCAGTGATTATCACCCTTTTGGAAGACAGAGTTTACGTGTGTATACACAATATGTGTGGGTACACACATGTCCTAATTGTGATGACTAAAACTTGTATGGTTAACTGGAATAAGGCTATTGTGTTGTTGGGCTGAAGCTTTTAACTTTGCAGATTCTGCACCAAAATTTCATTGTGCAAGTTTGATACATTGCTTGTCTTTTTTATCTCCTGTTATTTATCTTCTTAACTAACTATTGATAAGGTGTCATGTACTTGTTTACAGGGGTAACTTGTCACTCGTACTACTGCCAAGTTCTGATATTCGCCTCTCATTCATTGGGGATGATAGTAAAGTGGAGAGATTATTCACCCTCACTAGCAAATCCCAGTGCGCGGCTGTTGTGATTGATGAAATCCCAACAGACAGTTCTGGCCGATCCTTCCTTGTTGGGACTCCAGATAGCAGAACTTTTTACTTCTGGTGCTCAGAAAAGTCTAAGCTTTTGGGAATTGAATTACTTGCAAAGGTGGGTTTATCTGCTTGTTGTCTTGCACACATGATTAGACTCAGTTAACTTTTCGCATTGAATAAGAGTAAATATGAAAATATTCTACATTCTTCCAAGTTTCTCCTTTAATTTATTATATGATTGATATTGTTTTCCCATCAAACTCATTTTTCGGATAAATCAGATGAAGGATTTGCTGCAGCAGAAACCATCAATTGCTGAGTTGAGTGGCATTAGCAATTCACGGCTTGACTGCTTTGCAACTCAGCTTGGTGCTTTTCTTGTTGGGTCATCATTGGGCAGCAGTCTTGAGAATTCAGTTTGTGCTTCAACATTTGCTTCTGAGAATTCACAGTCTTCATCATCAAAATTTCCCAGATCTCGACATAGTGGAGGACAGGTGACAAAAGGAGATACAGCACTGTACCAGAGTATTCTTAGTCCTAGATCAAGTTCTTTTAAGGAGGTGCCCCCAAGAAACTTGTCTTCCCACAGGATTGCTGCCAGGGAGAAGATTAAGCGTCGTGGTGACAGCCATCAGTTTGCATTTGACAATCCGGCAAATGAATCAACCAACAACTTAGATTTATCTATAACTTCTGATCATGACGAAGTTTCTGAAGTTCCCAAAACTTTTGCCTTTTCTTCGTGTTTTCTAGGTTCTCTGGGAAAACTTGCTGTTTCATCAAGCCTTGGCTTAGGAGGGGATGTAGCTCCTGTGGTGTCTCCCCTTTTTACTCCCAACTATTGTTGGTGTCCTCCTGGGATCTCAACTTTTCCGTCCCTCACATCACTTCCTCAAGTTTCGAATTCATCTGTGGACTTGACTTCTCCTTACTCAGGTGCCTCTTTGTTACCCAGTACCCTGCCAGTTAGCCTGCTGCAACCTATACAACCTCTTAATGTTGGCACAACAATGGACTTCCCTCCATTTCTGCCTGATCCATCGATCAGAATGTCGATGCCAACTTCTCAGCAAATTCCCATCTTCACTCCATTAATGTGTGATCCAATTGTTCATGTCCCAGTAATTGATGTGTGCTCTTCTGGTCAGGGCTATCTTGTGAGTGCTGGCCCTGCTATGTCAACTAGCATTCCTCCATTGCATCCAAGGCTTGTGAAGCCACTAATTTCTGAATCTGATGCTGTGGTAAAGAGTGCTAGAGAAACTCTTAGGTTGCTAATCAGTGGTTCAAGCCAGGGTAACCAACATGTGACGATGGATCCTTTACCAGCAATTTTAACTAATCCAAATGTCAAACAAAACAATATATTTGCTGCTGGCAGCCATGGTCTTTATACGGTAACCAGAGACATTGATGTTATTGCAAACAGCATTGCTGCAATGGGATTGGCATCACTTTCTGGGATGTCCAGGGGAGAGGGTGACTCGAAGCCATGCAGCTACTATGGGATGTCGGATTCAGAAGTGAGGAAACCCAGTGATTCAAGCAGTTCCTGTTTTGATGATAAGGGCGATCCTCCTTTAGATTCCACACAGTAGTACTAATTGATGCAATGATGTTTTTTGTGTAGATCTCTTCTGTCGAGAAAATGTAGATATATGCTGCAGCTCTTTGAATAGTTTTTAAGTATGACTTTGATCATTCTTGAGCCTTGATTCACCTTGTAAGCCTTTGTTGTTTTATGAGATTTGGATTGTGAAGGACATTTCGGCTCTGTAAACGCGGTATCAGTTCTGATGTCTGTAGCACTAAATGGAGAGGTTCTGTAACTTCCATTTATATTTATCTGATACTGTGGTCGGTGGGAAAGGTAAGGATGGAAAAGAGAAAAAAAATGGACCCTTTTCTTTTGTTTGGAATCTAAGTGCAGAGGAAATAACAGAAAAAAATATTGGACCTCCCACTCCCCACCAAATTCTTGTCTCCATGGTGTGAAAATATTTTTTTCACAATTGAAATTTGTTATATGGGGTAAAAAATTGATTTCATATAGTATTCATTTTCTTTCCTCCAACTTTCTATACAGTCAAAAAGAGGGAATTTTTTAAAGCTTTTTTCGTTATATTTTCTATCCTATTGAATAACTAAAACACCAACTCATTTTGTGCTCTCTATTTTTTCTTTTTTCTCCTCTCACTTTCTTTACTTACATCTTATTTCCAAAATCATACTGAAAATGGTGAGGCCCTCCACGTGATCGTGCAATGTTTTCTTACTAACAAGTTTTTTTAAAATTGTGATAGATTAAGTGAGATGATTTTTGGAGATTGTTTACTGATGCTGTTAAGAACACGGGATTAAGAAATCCATAAAACAAAATGTTTGAGAAACTGATAAAGCTTTTTGTATGAAATGTAGTGAAGGTTCGATTGATTGAAAGAATGATCAAAATATCGGTTCTTTAGAATGACTAAAAGACTAATGTTTTATTCCTCTCAGCTAATAATACTTATTGTGAGAAGCAAACACACTTCAGAAAAGATTATTTAATTACGGGTAGAGCCAATACAATGAAATTATACAAATTATATATTTTATTTTTGTACCTACATGAATTTCATTATTTATATCCATACATTGTATTAACTAATTAAGCACGATAAATGATAAATAAGTGTAATCTTTATACAAAAAGGGTGATATATGTAATTAAATTAAACAAAATATTGTATACTTGTAAGACGAGTGAAATAATAGAAGAGTGAATATATATTCAATATTTTTGGTTCATTACATAATCCATCAATAATGTTTGAGAAATATTATTTAAATCACTCTTATTAATAAGCAAAAAATAATGAGGATGTATTAACTTATATACTATTTGAATTTGTCTATAAAGAATAACATGTATAAAAATACACTTATCTTATTATAAAATATACAATATGAATTATATTTTATCACCTACTTAGAGGACAAGTCATTAGAGTATTGTATTTCCGATCAAAATTATCACATAAGATTAATTGCCTCCTGTAAATGTGATTGAGTAACTTTGATCTATTATACCCAATCTTATTACACATTTGAATGCAAGTCTGTACAGAACATGAACAGCAACAAAACCCTACTCTATACATCATCACTAATTGAAATAGAAGAAGAACCACACTGTTTCAAGTTGCAAATTGAAAACTAACGAAATTCTTTCTATCCTTATTCATCAAAACTAATTAAAGAAAAGTAATACTTACAGCTACTGATAATGACAAAGCCACAGAAACAAAACTGTATTCGCCAAACGTAAACGACGACGTTCCAGAGAAATCAATATCGTACTTCATAGTAGCATTTGGGTAAAACAATCCCCAATCGCGACCTTGTTTTCCTTCCTTATCGAACATCTCATACACATAAACCTCACGAACTCCATCTTTCAACAATGGCGTCCCTTCCCCTGATGCTATATGCTTCACCAATTCCCTCACATAAATCTCTGCGTACCCTACATTCGCATCAACCTCGTTCCCGGTGGTGCTGCCACTCGGCCACCCTGTCTCCGCCACAACGATCGGAACACTCTCGTATCCTGCCACCGCCATTGCGCTCACAACTGCGTCAACCATCATGTCGAAGAGATTCCTGTAGCGCACTCCGGTGAGGACATCGTCCCTGTAATTGAACGCGTGTTCTTGAAAAAGCGCAAGGCCGAGAGGGATCTCCGATCGGAGACGGTAGAGGTTGTAAGGGAAGACGTTGATAAGGAACGAGGAGTTGGTTTCTTGCAAGAACCGGAGCAAGGAACCGAAGAAGTTGTTGGAGGTTCCCGGCGGTTCTTGGAAGACGGCGGAGGAGGGAGGGAAGGGGGAGGAGATGGCGGAGACGAAGGAGAATGTGGTGGAGATCTGGATGCGGCGGATTCCGAGGTCGTTACGGAGGGAGAGGTGGAGGTTTGTAATGGCGGGAATGAGATCGGAGATGTATTCCGGATAGGAATCGAGAAAAGCGTTTCCGACGGAGATTGTTGTGATTCTGGCGCGTGGGTAGAAAGGAACGACATGCGCGTAGAGCCACGCGAGGGCGAGGGTGCGGTTGGAGGCGATAGGTGAGACCATGTAGTTGGGGATGGAGAGGAAGAGGGTTGTGTTGGTGTAGAGGAAGCTACGTATTATGGAAGGGTCTGGGTCGTCAAGGCGGAGGGAATGGAGTTTCAGGGTGGACATTGCGGCGGAGATGTTTTCTGATTGCGGTGGTGATGAAGAGTAAGTGACGCCGATGGTGGTGACGGAGGTGGTGGTTGTGAATATGGAGAAAGTGAAAGCGAGAAAGATAACGAACATGGTGGTCAGTGGTTGCTGCATCTCTCTCCTCGCCAGTCACTGTAAGAATCGGTTATAGAGAGGGAGGTTTATTTGAGCGGGTAAATTAGTTACAAGTCAAGTTTTAAAATGCACGTCTATTTTCGTTACTCTCTCTATTTGTAGTGTATCATAACTACTTATGAATGAATTGAATAGGAACACTATGCATTAAATCAAGAATAGTTTATGTAAATATTCATATATGGGTCCTATCATGGAAATAAAACTAATGTTTTTTCCCTTAATTTTAAGGATAAAAATTTCATTGCAAATGTAAATAGAAGTTACACTTAATTTTAAAAATAAAAATTGCATTTCAAAAATAGGAATTTTATCGTCAATAAACAAATGTAAATGTTAGCAACAAAAGAGTGGAGATCGAACACTAGAAGGGTAGTAGTTCTAGTTCAGAGACAATTGAACTTTGCAGACAGAACTTAATGAAACTTCTGTCTCCTTAGTTCTAGTTCCTTATAAGCTGTCAATAGCCATAGCAGTTTTTACTATGACTTTTTTAGAAAGGAATATATATATATTTATTTATTTATTTAGCACAAAAGTTTAGGGAGGTAAAAGCTATGCATTGCAATATCTTACAAAAAATTAGTAAATTTTATGTATTTCATCAATAAATCGATGATCAAATGACTAGTTTTTGGTTGGTAGATTATATATCAGCCACTAAAACTTACATACAGTTTGAATTAAACACTATTCTAACCAATTTTAATCACTTTTTTAGTTGCTGTGAAGAATAGGTTAGAATCCAAACATTGGTTACATTCTAAAAATCAATACTATTAACTAATCTCTTTCAAAATATTTTTTACCTTTTGTTTTTCTGTATCAGCTTCCCCACGAATTGTAATACTTTTCACCCATTGACCTCAAGGGTAGCAGAGATATTACCAGAGTGATATCAGTGTCGCAGTGACACTGGCTATTTCTTCTAATACTGATTTTCAAGTTTATCAAATAAGAAACCCAAAACACAGATTTTCTTGTGCTTTGTACTTACCAATTGTCATCTTGTTTGGGACATAATTTGAGACAACATATCTCTATTGATACAGAACCACCTAAACTTGAGGACCTTCCCGAACAAGAATTATGCAACATTTGTACTTAGAAAAGAGAGGCTTAAAACTGGTAGTTTAGAGATTGATATTCATCCACTGATGGAGAACGTCAACGAAGGTTGCATGATGTGTTGAGGAGAGAACTTCCATGTACACTTTGATAAAATTAGTATATGGTTGACAATATGAAATGCTCACAGATTATATTCTTGAATTAGAGGCTTATATTCTAAGGGAATGTGGTTGATAACATGAAATGCTCACAAAGTTCACTAGGAATATAGAAAATTCGTTTTCTAAGAAGGGAACGCGTTTGATAATATGAAATGCTAACCAAATAAAGAATCATGTGTTTAAATGTTAGAGTGAGCATGACACTAAAATGTGTTCACTTCCAATTTAAAGGAACGCCAAAAGGCCATAACAAAAAAAAAAACATATCAGTGAGAATGAAGATAAAACATGAGACTCATAATCCTCATTAATATCCATAGTAGTGAGAATGAAGATAAAACATGCGGTTCATTCACCATCATAAACAAGGAACTATTCTGCTCAAGAGTTACAAAGGACATCAAAATTTAACGTCAATAATACTTGCTTCTAACAAAAAGAGAAACTCTATAGGCACCCACATGTTATGAGACTCTGCAAAGATAAAAACAAAAAATACAAACAATAAACATTTACAATTTCAAGGACAGTTTAATTAAGCATAGCAATAAAAAAGCATTATACAAAATTATTACTAAATAAATGTTAGACATTTTTGCTAATCAATCCACTCAATAAAGGAGAGGTTGTATTAAAAAAGATGAAAATATACACTCTTCATCAAAGGCAGACACCATTTTGAATACAATTATAGGAGCTTATCTTTTCAACTTTTAAACCATGGACTCCCATGAATTAATAAAACATCACAAACAATATATAAGGGAGTGTGAACTAAAGTCAAGGCTTTTGCAAAAAGAATTCAATCTACAAGTAGAGAAAATTGGAAGGAACAAAGAATTTATAATCAATTGCCTAGAATCTCAATCATTATTTTTTCAGTAAATGGAAGAAAAAATGTAAGCCAATTACATTGGAGCACAACTTCATGGATAAAGGAGAAGGCTCAAGCAGAGAGGTTTATTACTTGCTCTATGCACAAATAAAATCCTAGGAATAGTTTTTTGGTAAAATTGGATTCCCAAGAAGAACTATGTGCAATTACCTTACTCAAAATAGATATCTGGACAGAAGACAGGACATGGTTAGAAGGGGGGAAAGGATTTATTGCTGTCCTCAAATGAATATTGACAACAAACATTTGAGAAAAATGACAATCTACAAAATCAACTTAATTTTAAAAAAAAAGATAACTTCCTAAAATCATCAGCGTATGAAATTTATATTTGCAAAAAGGCTTCAACCTACAAGTGTGAAACAATGAGGGTTTATAGGTTGATCGGATACGGATGATAGATTGCTTAGAAACTCAATTACACCTATTTTTTCAGAAAAAAAAAGATAAACTTTATAAGCCAATAACATTGGAACATATCTTCATGGATATAGAAGAAAGCTCAAGCAGAGAGGCTTGTGACTTGCTATATGCACATATAAAATCCTGGGAATTGTAAAATTAGGTTCCCAAGAAGATCTGTGTGCAGTTTGCTTTCTTCAAGGCTAATCATTGAAAAAAGATAACAGAATACAAACAACATGGAGTTAGAGAACTAGGATACATATGTGACTAAATGAATGGAGCATGCATTCATTTAAGAAAATGATAATCCAGAGGCTACTAAAATATCATTCACACGTGGAAATTACTTTCAATGGTACTAAATTGTATACTACATCTTCATGGATAAAGGAGAAAGCACGAGCAGAGAGGCTTATGACTTGAGATATACACAAATAAAATCCTGAGAGTTGTTTTTGGTAAAATTAGGTGCAAAAGAAGAACGATGTGGTGTTTCCTTTTTCAAGTTTATCATCAAAACAAGAAAGACAGAACACAAACAACATGGAGTTTAGAGGAAAAGGGATGACATTTTACTCTATGATTCATATCACTGAAATCAAAGATGTGATATCAACACTGATGTAATAATGATAATGTATGAAAAAAGAAGATCTCAGTTTGCAAAGAAGCATATTAAGACAACAAACGATCATGAATGAGAAAGTCAACAAGTATACATCAATAAAATGGTGAGAGTACCTTATATATTGCTTGGATACAAAAAGACTCTAACTCTGGATCCCTGCAAATGTTTCAACACTCAAAACACTCAGAAAAACATACAAATGTTGGCCAAGACAAATAATAATTTCTATGTAACGAAAATTACCATTGATTTTGGTGGCAGGTTGGACTTGAACTTGGCACGAACAATGCCACTGTTACCATGTGGCCTGGTAACCTTACCCCAGATACAGCGATAGTGGCTTCCATTTGTCTTTACCTTCGCTTTGTAAATGTATGCCATGCGCTTTCCAGCATACCATGCAACCTCTTCCTTGGTGTTTACTCCCTCAATCTGAAGCAAAGAAGTGTTTGGGTATTGATTTGACTTGGACCTGAACAACAATACTACCATCTTATTAGAACAAAAACGACCAAATTAAAAAGACAATTTCTAATCCCAAATCTGATGTTGAGCAAAGTTCAAAACAAAAAGCCATATTTGAAATTGATCAAAGGAAAACATGTACCTCTTGTATCCAAGGATTGTTCCTCTGACATAAAGTCTGGTGTACATAAAAACATCAACCACATTAGCAAATATTCAGAAACAAATCTGCCAATGAAGTAAATAATGTAATGCTACAATGGCTGACACTAGAAATGAATATTTGACATGCATTACCTAGACAAATTAGCTATAGTGAATATCAAATTCTCAAAAGACAACATTAAAGCGTGAATAAAAAACTACAAACTCTGGTACTCTCAATAACAATAACACATCATTCATTCTTCTAAATGTGTCATAATAATTTGTTATTAAGTAAAAAGCAGTAACAAAAATTGGTTTTTTATAAAGTAAGAGTCTAAGTATGAGAATAAGAAACAACAATGAAGTGAAAATGTGAGAAAATTGGAATTAGAATAAGAGATACCTGACACGCTCTCCTTGTCTACCCTTAACCATTTTGGTTGTTGAATGATAGATGCAAAATCACACACGATCTCAGCTTCAGCGGCAGCACCATTCACATGGATCAATTTCACGGGTTCTTATAAACAAACCGAAACCTAGGTTTAATTGGATTGGACTATAGGCCCAGTCCCTTTCAACCAAACTAATTGTTTTTATAACAAAAATTGTTAGCAAACTTTAAATAAATTATTAATATGTATTAGGAACTTTATATTCAACTATAAGTAATTCTCAACAATTCTTTTCATTTTTGAAGTGGTTGGACGATTTTGAATAGTGAAAATGCTGCATTAATGAATTTGTTAACAGATATTAAGAGAAAATTGATATATGTACTGAAAATAATAATTAGATTAATATTGTGACAATTGTATAAGTGATGGTATATCTATATTATATATAAAACGAAAATATGATTAAATAACTATCACCATGGTGTAATTTCTGTTTTCTTATTTTGCTCTTATATTTTTTTATTTTTACAAAACAAACCATATGATCCTAAGTAATTAACATTAACATATTAATCTTCTATCTCACCTTAAATTGAATTGTAATAAATATATTTTTTAACATAAAATGCTCTTAATACAAAAACATTCTAATTGTATAAAATAAAATATGTAAAAATTGAATACTTAATACAATAAAATATGAATACGGGTCGACAAACGTCAGACACGAAATGTCTGTCGACACCCTAGTAGTAATAGTGTACGAAGAGAAAACATTTTATAAAATCCATATTAAACTTAGCAAGTTAAAAAGAGTCAAATTGAGAACTTCAACAAATCCCATCTATTAAATGAAAATTGGCTTCAACAAACCCGTTTTGATTATACCCTTCTCTACTAATTTTATAACTCATATTTTACCAGATTTTTTATATAGGTTACTTTATATTATATTGTATTAGTAACATTAAATAATTCATATTATTTATTAAACATGCTCATTTATATACACACACTTAACGAATAAATCCGTTTTGCCTATTCCTATTTCAATAAATCCTTCGTTTACCATATTAACGAATAACTAATTTTAAAATGTTAATGTATAAAACGGTGCGGTTCAACGAGCGTATTGGGTTTTAATGTGAATCTCGTCAACTTTTATATCCTTCGTTGTCTTCTCACTCAACCGTCCACGTCGACACCTCCACCGTCACCGGCAACGCCTTCTACCGTCACGTTTCCGCCGCCTCCGAATTCAGGTTACCTCTTCCGCGTGCTCTTCTTCTTCTTTTTATGATATTTTATACCTTTTCCCGTTTTCAGTCAAAGTGATAGATGCCTCTTTAGCTTGTGGAATTTGTTGGCAGATCTAAGATTCCGTACTATTTCTTAGTTAATGTTTTGTGAAGTTTGAGAGCTTGTGGATTAGATTCATTTTTTTTGTTATTTGATCTGAGTTCCTTTGTTGTCTCAATCTGTTTGAACTCTGAAGTGTGTGATTTGCATTAAAGATACCGTTAAGTTGTTTGTAGAATTTATACCTAAAATTGAAATCGAATTTCTTCTATTTGAAGATTTTAAAATCTGCGTCCATATTTTCTGCAATCTAATATTGTAATGTTATGGAATGATTTGGGGAATTTGATATCAACCATATTGGCAGTAACTAGTCTGTTAGTTCTCTGGCAAAGAAGCGTCACACCGGATTTTAAATTTTGGTCTATTGCTGATATGTTAATGTTTTGGGAGTTGGCGAAATCATATCACGACTGCAATTATGGCCCAATTTGCCTGTAATTGTCCGAAACTTACAGGTTTTGGAGTCTCCGATGCTGCAAATGCTATTTAAAACATTGAAATCGTTGTTGCCTTATATTATCTATATAATCAGATAGTGTTATCTACTGGATCAGATCCTTGGGCAACAAACTGCATGTCAATTTGATACTTATAAATAATTTTCCATCAACAGTCATAACAACATTACTTCACCAAAGATGAGGCAATATGAATGTAAAAATGGTGTTAGAGAGGCTGGAATTTGGTCCTGTGAGACACTTGTATGGTGCCGCTAGTAAATTTCATGGTTATGGCTTTTGATTAACAATTTCTTTGTCCTCCAAACATCAGCTGCATGAATGACCATGGGCAATTCTAAGTTAATCATATTGTGTCAATTGAAGGAACTACTGGTGTCAGTGTTGCTACAATTTATGCACGACTTCATATGTTGTTTCTAACAGTTATATGCTTTAGTAGATGCTCTTCAATGAACTTGATCTTCATTCTGAGTAGCCAGTGCATAGTTTTCTGTGATTTGTAAAGCATGAAATACCCTTCGTATATCTTCCATAATTCATTAATGATGTTTTAATTTAAAGAATATTGAAGAACTGTATTTATTTTGATGAATTCAAATTAAGCCCGCCTTGCTTTTAAGAACTTATTATGACCCCTATACTGAGATGATTTATGAGGATGTGCTTCATCGGTGATCTACACCAGCCTTTCATTAGGAAGCTTCTTGTGATTTGTCATAGTGATTTGTTGTTCTCTACTGATGTTAATAGTTGAACGGTATATGAAAGATCTCAGAAAATGACTTGAACTTATTTGTGACTTGGGTTGGATTTCCTTGCAATGCAGGGAAATGGGTTTGTGGACATTAGTTGAGGGGTTCTTGCTGCTTGCAAATTCACTAGCAATACTAAATGATGACCGCTTTCTTGCACCTAGAGGATGGGGCTTATCAGATTTTTCCGGCAACAGGACAAAAACATTCAAGGGCCAGGTTTTAGGTCTCATATATGCGATTCAGTACCTAAGAGTTCCTCTTATAATTCTCAACTCCATCTGCATTATCTTAAAGTTGGTTTCTGGATGAAGCCTAGCAAGGTGAGCGAATTGAGATGTGGTTTAAATATTTTGTTAATTTTGTTTATGTAGATGCTAATTTTTTATTCAATTATCACAAAATATCTTATTGGGTATCTTGATATTCACTAATGAAACAAGTACATGAAAATTGAATTATATGTTAACTTTTCAGATGAAAGCTACAATTTTATGAAGGTAATGCTAGAGGCATTCTGACATCACATATGTTTTATTGCTAAAACATCCCCATGAACTGTATTTATTTCATTTGATTCTGATTTCAGTTCACATTTTCAGCCATCTGTAGTTTTATGATATCCTCCATTTTGATTGTTGATTTGTTGAACATCAGTATGAAATAACTGCTGCAATGTGTCTGTTTTTAGAATTGTAGTATTTACAATGGAATCAATCAGAATCCATAATTTTAAACTTAAAAAGTAGCGGGTAAATGGTGAAGTCAATAATCTAAAGCTAACATAGTATGATCAGTTTATCATCTTTATCTCTTACTTCTCTAATGATTTTCTTATTTAGTGATCAAGCTGCAATGATGGACATAACTTCACATGTAAAACTCTTTCAGTTTCATATTGGTTTTCAGGTTCAAGAGTTCTCATCAGATTATTCAAGAAGATGCTCTTATGTTGGAGAGTTTGACAAGTTCTATTGTAGAAATATTCATTGTTTTCTCTTTTTGAGATATTGATCCAATGATGTTAGTCACTGTCGCAAAATGATGTTCACTGTTTCCAATTCTGACATTAGTTGGTTGGTTTTATTTATTTTTTATTAATTAAAATTATAAACTGTCAAATTTCCTTATGTAAATTCGCAATTTGTTTTACTATTGCTTCTTACTTGATTGCTGAGAACGTGAAATAAGTAAAAAATGGGTTGATTTTAGTGAAATATTGTTTTGTTCGGTCTAAGAAATATTTTTGTAGAAAATGATAAAATGGTATACATGTCACGATTTTAGTGGTCGGAGGAGATAACTCATCTCTTTATATCAGGAGATACATTATTCTCAAATTTTAAATATATGAAGTTACAATGAAAGAATTCCAAATATTTATATAGACACTTGCCTCTACCATTAATGGAGAGACAGTACCAAAAAAATCAAAGAAAATGGAAGATGTAATATCACTTTTGTCCTTTTTATTTAAAAGAATATTACATATTTATCCTTACAATATACATAAAAAATTCATTTGTCTCTTCATTAATGGAGAGGAGTCCTACTCTACTAGGTTTATTTACTAAAGAATGAGAAGTAAAAAATGAGTTTTTGAACTGCTTATAACGAACAACTTTCACTACCTTGGATTCTAATTAAAGTCCACAAAAGCATGTGTTTTTGGAGTACAATTGAATCAGGGCCACCACAAATGATGTGATGTTCTTGTGTGTAACAATAAGGTCTATACAACCACTCATATAGCAGTGGAACACTGCTGTCTGGTTGGTTTAGCATAAGAACATGTCCACACATGAAAACTGAACTGTGCCCAGAAATATCATTTTCAATGGAACAAAAATTAAAGATGCTTTATCAAAAGGTAAAATCAATTTGTTGATATATGAAATGATCAAAAAGTTTCCAATGGGGAATAAATGACTTTTTAATTATTGTCTTCTCATGAATGAGCGGGTACTGATTTATTCCTAGTACACATTACTAATTATCTTGTTTCCACTTTTTTATTGTATTTAGTTGTGCTTTTTTTAGCTGTTTCATTCTTTTTCTAAGCACGTGAACAATTACTCTCTATTTGATTAAAATAAAAAGAAAGTCACTTACTGAAGTATAAATGTTTCTTAATTATTCATAGATATATAAAAGATACCTGCAAAGTCTTGTTTCACTAAAGGTGTTTTAATCTCAATATATATATTATATCACACACCACTTAAGGTATTGTGTTTGGGATAACCGCAAAAATTATATTATTTCAATAGTCAACTATATGCATACTTCATCATCATGAGTTGAAATTTTTGTTGAAGAATAATTTTAAGATAATCTTTTTTACTCGGATATTTAAAAAGGAAATACTTTTATATTGTGATGAGATATTTACTGAAAGAAAATACGAGGAAATAATCTCATAGTTTATAATCCAATAGTTGGGAAGTTCAGCTTTAACAATGTACCTTATTTCCTCACAAAATAGATGTTACCTTTTTTCTACACAACTACCCAAACTTCAAGGATCATATATATCAAAACACAAACTTAAAGGGTACATAATAGAAACAATGAAAAGGGTTTCCAAATCTGCTTCAAATTGTAAAGGTGACTTGTGATTTTAAGGCACATTGGTGCCCAACTCTACTATATAGATGCCGATCTCATTCTGATATCTGAAACATGTACTAACATATGCTGACATACATGAAAAACTACTTTGGTTATTAAATATGTAACAACTAATAAGTAACAACCATAGGATGAAAAGTAGAAAGACATAATGAGATAATTAAAACTTTAATCAAGAATAATTTACCTTGGTGGGATCCAGAACTGAAGAACTTGATATATTCTTTGAGAATTATTCAGATTTGAAATATGAATTATATGTAAAGATCTCTTTCTGCTATTGAATGCAGTTTCTATGTGAAGAGGTGAATGGTGAAGTATATGTTGTTATCATGATAGAAGCCACCAAAGGAGAAATCCAAAGGGATAGCATGATCCCAAATATTTTGTGAAGGTAAATAGAAATTTAACACTAAAGTTTTAGGATCAATGCGATCCCTTTGGATGCTTCCTTCAGATGCAGTGGGAATAATAACCAAACTTGACATTCCTAATGCTTCAAGGCTCAACAGTGTAGCCCTTCTCTCCTACCCTCTCTATGGCTCTAGGTTGACGCATTGAATGAGAGAGATTTTCAATGGACTTCACTTATATATAATTAGTGAAAGGTGTTGAAGAACTTATTATCCGGAGAGACAAATACATGACATATTTATTCTTCTAGTTATAATGAAATTATAATTTTGTCATTAAAAACAAAAGGAAACACATGTAAGTGTCCCTACATTAATGCAGATGATTGTTGTTTGTGTTGAAGAGTTATATATTATTATATTAAATATTTGGATCAATTTTCAAAAACAAAAAAAAAGGATATCTTTAGTCTTGACACCATCACTTTTTTTTCATTTCAAATTTTCAGTAAATTGATTATATTTATTTTGATTTGGAGAATCATCAGAAAATGTTTCATACAAAATTATGGTATTTATTCAGATGTAGGCCATATTCCCTAACAATCCAGACACACGGGAAGAAATTTTACCCGACAATGAGTCAGATATCCATTATTGGAAATTCTTAGAGTTGGCTACCATTAATTTATATATACTTCTTTTTTAATTTCTTTACTTAAATGAAGGTTTGTGGTCCAATCCTTGTTCCCACTCCTACATGACAATCCATATAATCATATTATTCCACTAGCTATACATTATAAATTGAGTTTAATATATACATGGTAACTGTATAGTTTTTATTATTTGAGAGTCAATTATGATTAAAATATGAATAATTGATGATATATCGACAATTTAAAAAGTAGTTATACTGTTATTATATACATATTAAATCCTGACAAATTTTTATGATAGAGTATTATATAATTTATATATATAATCACAAATTAAAAGAATTAATTATATCATGACCAGACTAGTATCAAAGTATTGGTATCCTGGTCAAAGATGCTTTGAATATATAATAGATTGATTATTAAATTACATTATAATAATGCTCATGACCTTATAATGTATTACCCAACTTTATTTAAAAAGTACTTAATATCATGTTCCATTTCTAGTAAGTTTTAGTGCCAGCGCTTAACCATCTTGCTCATCTATCGTCAATTAAGTGTATATAAATATTTTCTTCATTAACTTAATCATTCAGTTTTTTGGTGGAGCAACTTAAGCTATAAGCTAAAAAGTGAATTTACCTATTGCAGGAAAGAAATTGACTTATGGAATAGAAATTAAATAAGTTAATTAATCATTAAAAGTAAGGAATAATTTTTTATAGATCCCTTCCTCTTAATAAACAGACAAGTGCATAATGGGTAGCAAAAAGAGGAGCATTTGTTTCCTTTGCAATCCAACCCAGTAAATTTGCACATGCATAGGCACCAATAAGTGGTTAATTTAGCTGTCTAGAACTTTGAATATCTATTATTTTCTTTCTTCATATCTCATACAAATCTTTCTCACATGGTCGTGGAAATTAATTTTCTTGAACAAATGGCATCATTATACATGCATGCTTTATCTAATGTACCTATAATACATAAAGTTTGAGGACCACATTTATCTTCGTGCCAACATTAATATTTCAATGTCGTAAGTCATCAAGGGAAAGTGTCTTCTGGCTTCTACAAATAAAATCTATCGCAGAGTTATGAGATTTTTTTTTCCTGAAGCTCTTAATTATTTGAGTATAATTTTCATGTCTTGCGTGATCTTCCTATGGTTTAGAGGAAACAATCGATAAGTATAATCATTTGTACAAGAAAGACTAGGCACACATGCAAATCCGCAAAATATAAGGGTGGAAATTGTTAGCTAGAAAATTGGGGAGCCCAACCAGGAAAATTTATGAATAATGGGTCAAATAATATAAAAATTTAAGAAGAAGATCTAATATAATATATTGAACAAAAACATTAAAACACTATGCTTATGAGTCTATCTACTTATAATGTCTTTAAACAGCACATACTCAATCAATATATGAATTCATTATAGGTTCCAGCCAATCCATAGGTATCAAATTTGTGGTTGTATCTATGAGCTGAGGGCTCAGATTATGATGCATTGTGCTAGATCTTGTCAACACTAATCAAGCAATAAAACGTACCATTCACCACATTTGTCGTCCCATTTATGGTGCTTGCTAGACCCTATAAACAATTAACCCACTTATGTGTTCTCTCAACTGTAAAATAATATAAGACATCTTTTAAGTGAAATTGTATTTAAATTTTAAAGTATGGAGCTTAATCCGTAAAAAACAAATAAGAAGCAAAGTTAATATTTAATTTTATTTAATAGTGTATTGAATGTGAATTTTATTCAGTTAAATATCCAAGCGGGAGGAGATAAGAAAATAAGTTTGCTTCATTGTCTCGGGAATAGTTTAAATACATGTTAGGTTACTCCTCTCATTGCCAATTTGTTTTGAGATGGAACATTAACATGATATCAGAGTCAGAACCCAACTTCTTTCCGGTTGTTATGGAGCAAAAAATGTTCTTTAGTTATGGGTCAAATGTAACCATTCGCTTGATCCGACAGACTTATGTGGATGGGGCATGTTGGGAAGTAAGTCTCACATTGCCTACCCCATTGTCTCGGAAATGATTTAAATACATGTTGAACTACCCATTTCATTGTCAATTGGTTTTGAGATGAAACCTTAACATTTTGCACAGATAAGTTTCTATGTAAACTATAAAAACACATTGGTCTCACTTTAATATTTTTAAAATTGTCTACATGAATTTAGCATTAGAGCATCTCCAAGTCTTAGCACATGCTTAATTTATGTATAAGGATGCTTTTTATTTATTAAGTCATTAGTTTCTTAAGTGTACTTTCTTAGATAACTTATTAGTACACTATTAAGTAGCATATATATTTTCCCATATACTAATTAAAACGAGTCACCACATATCAATTACAATATTTGATTCCTCCACCTTTTGACATGTTTTCCCTCCCCTTAATTAGTATACAAGCTAATTTTGACATACTTTTTGAATTATCTCCAACCATCATATGCTAATTAAGTAGCATATATGCTAAGAATTTAATTATGATACACCTCTTAGCATAGCATTGGAGAAGCTCTCCCTAATTCTATTTGGTCAAAACAAAGCCTTAGAACATCTTTAATGGCTACCGAACATCCATACACATTTAAAGCAACATTTTGTTTGTCACCCCATTCATTATATTTCTTAACATACCCTCTTAGTTAACTCAATATTCTAATAATTAGCACACTCCAATAGTTTATTAAAGCAAGGTTGCTTTATCACCTAGCATAAAGAATGTTACAAGTATACAGAAAGATCCTCTCAAGTATTGAAAGTTTAATTACTAGATAGAGATTGTGACATGTAATAAGTATACACGTTTAATTTCCATTATGTGTTTAAATGAAGATTAATTAGGGACCTGGTAACATATAGTTCAAGGGAAAAATGGTTTAAAAACAAATAAAGGTATTGTCTAGTATTGGGTACAAATGCTTATCATTGACACAAAATAAATTTGAATATTTCAGAATTTATTTATTTTTTAATAAAATAATATTAGAAAATTGTTAAACTTCATTCCCATATTCCAATACTAAACACCATTAAGTATTTTCCTAATCAAAACTTGATGTAGATGCCTTTTCACTCACTTTATTGTGTTAATTTCAATTATACCCATGAGAAATATTGGCTATAATTCATCTGTCTTCAAATCCAACATTAAAATAAAAATGATGCCTAATACTTACACTAAGTTTTTTGAATTAGAATCTTCTTCATTAATAAGAGATAAGTAAATTATAGACAATAGGAAAAAATATAAGAATCTGACATTGTACCGGAAATGATCTTGATTCGCTAGGTTGATCTAGTCATAAAAACCTTTACCGTAGATATTTATGCATAGATATTTATGCAAGGTGAAAGGTCAATATTCTAATCATGGTAAATAATTTCATGAGCAAGATGGATAACCAACCAGCTCCACTTTTGGGAATGTGGCAACCATTTCCTTCACCTTTTTGAAATATAAAAAGGAAAGTGATGGTCAATTAAATTTGTGCCTATCAATTTGACATAACAAATCTAAAAATTCAATTGTCTTTAATATATGTAGATTACAAAACGTGGGATTATATATAATTGAAGGAGCCAAGGTGTGTTAATTTTTCTAAAAAACATATATACAATAATCTAATTCTAAAGATATTAGATGTTTGTTGACATCACATGTACGAATTTGTTTATGAATTGATGTTCCCCCATTTTCCTTTTTCTAAGAGGAGTAATTATGCCATTTTAAATAATTTGTTTCGTGGTCCCTATAGCTAACCACTCCTCTTATATCTTTTTTATTGAATGTTTGAAGCCAAGAATGGACCAAAACTACCGTACGCTCTAGACTCCTTTAATTTTGAAAATGAGAAAGGAAGAAGAAAAGAAAGTAATTAACAAAGAGAAAATAAAACTATATCTACAATTATAATTGACAATTATGGGAACTAGGAAGAGTTGTATATGATGTGCATGCATGTGTATTATATCATGAAGGTAGAAAGGAGAATGTTTATAAGTGCTCTTACAACATTGTTTAAATAAATTAATGCTTTAACATATCAAGAGGGGCTGAGATATATGAGGCTCAGATTGTTTTAAAGATTAAAAAATATTTTTTAATTAAAAATAATTTCAAATCTATACCATTAAAAAATGTGAAAGACCACATGTTACAATCTCAACCTGTACTGGACCCTCCAATATAGGAGATGATCCATGTTCATATCAAGACATACTAAACTAAGTTTTTTAATGTGGTTTTATTATAAATTTAAGGATACAAGTGTCAATATACTTTAATTTTTCAATATTTTTTCTCATGTCAAATAATGAAGATGAGTATGATTCAATTATTAGGAGAGTCTCTCGCAAAGGACAATTCAATTAGTGCTGACACCTACAACCTATTCCTACCCCACGTCAACCTACCCTAATTACTTTGGTATGGAACCCTACGGCTTTCATTCTGGTACATGGGGCATAGATGGTCTGCCAAGGAATTAGGGTTTTGGGGCCAGTCACATGCATTATGCATAGTATGAAGAGTTCAATTGTCTTTTATCTACTTTGCTAATTTGTTTTCCTATGGCAGTCACATTGGGTCCTCCTTTGAACATTAAGTTGGGCAATCACCTTTCCTTTATTCCTAAACTTTCGGCTTTAATAGAGTAACCTACATATTTATATTTAGGAATTTGGTGCTCATCATCAATATCATCATTAATGAAAGTTTCCAAAAGATGCAATTTCTTTTAAGTTTGCAGCGTAATCCAGGAACCTAGCTAGCTAGCACTTGCAATCCCAACTTCTATTTGTTTTGTTTGATATGGGGGCCTTAATTAGATTCTTTGGGAATCTTTTTAATCATGGGTCACAACTAAAATGATGATAACAAATCTAAAAGTTTGTTTGGCACTGAACAATCTAAAGCTTTCAAACAGTATGATCACTGATTAAACATTTCAACTTCCTCTTTAGATTTACATACATATATATATATATATATGGGTAGGGATCCACTTACTCCAAGAGTAAGTGGAAAAACACTTACTCCACATCATGATCATCCATTCTTGGGAAATCCAATGGTTTGAATTGGTGAGTACATCTAAACCATTGGATTTTTCAAGATTGAATGGCTAAGATGAAGAGTAAGTGTTTTTTGGAGTAAGTGGATCCCCCTATATATATATATATAACATAATTATATCGGCTATTTATTTTAGGTTAACAAACAAGTGATCTAATCTCTAGCAATCCATATCACTTCAAATCTGATAACGAATATTAACTTAATGAGTGGATAACCAAACGGTTAACCTATAGAATATAATGAGAAACCTATAAGTTAAGTTAATACATAAGAAACGGTTATGATCCCCAAAGATACTAAATCAGACATAGTTTTAACTCTTCCCGTCAAAGAGAAAATTAAGTTTCCAAAGGAAATTCAATATTTGGTTGAGGAAGGACACCAAAACTCTCTCCAAGAAAACATACAAAATGAATATTTCTAATAACATGAATTCATGTATGACTTTATATCATTGTTTTATATTATGCGTGAGAATCATAAAATTCAAGATTGTAGGATTGATATTTAACGAATCGGAAAATCTAACATGTATACGTCAAGAGATAATTGTGATGATCTCCATTACTGGATAAGGATTGCAACATGTGACAAAAGTATATAATTTCAACTGCGATAATTAAAAAAAAATCAAGTACAAAATTAAAAAATAAAAATGTTTTCTTTCTCCTCTTATTTCAGTACTACTAGAGAGTCCAATATTAGATAATTCTACTCAAATAATTGAGTATTTTTTTTCGTTTTCACGCTTTACGATCCCCTCCCCTTTGGACGAAACAAATCTCCTTAGGAATTACAATTATCTATCTTAAGAAGTTTCATTTTCAATTATCAAATCAACTCCTTTGTTGGTAGAGATAGAAGTCTTTGGTATTAAATTATTAACACTACTTGTGTTACATCTTTCTAATTAAGAAACTTGATAATTGTTAAAAGAAGTGATTGATAGCTAGGAGGCCTTTGAGGGAGAGAAGAAGAGGAGCAGAAAAAGATGAAAAGGGGTCGAAACATACATTTCTAAAGTTCGATCCAAGATTTCAACTTCATATCTTACGACTTAACTAAATGATGTGACTCTTTGGAACAATCACACTATATTAGTTTAAAAGTTCATATTGCATAGCATTTCAATATACAATTGTCAATTAAGCACTTCCAAATTTTTTTATTTTCTAATTAAGCGCTCATGGAGAAGAGCAGTTTCACTTAGCTTTGGATTGTGCGAATCATGGACACGTGAATGAGGTATTGTACAACAAATTTGAATCCCCTAATGTACCATAAAATTTAAAACTCAAATGGGATGGCACTTTGTGTCTGTCTTGAAAAAGGAAAAGGTCCAATCAGTTTGTGCATCTACTTTCTTCTGTGGTCCTCTTAGGTTGGAAAATTTGCCCATTCACTAAGGTACATGCACTATGGTTGGTTGCAAATTTGCAATAGAAGCTCATCACCTGTTTTTAAAGCCTGTTCTTCTATTCCTTCAATGATGGTAATGGTTCAAAGTAAGTTTGTTTCTTTAGCCATTCCATGAAACAAATAGAAAAATATAAGGAAAAATATTTCAATTGAGGAAAAGAAATTTTGATCAGTTGGTATGGTTTAGCATTTGCCATGACTAAATATGACAAAACTTTAATATAAGCCATTATTTCAAATTATAGACCGTATCATATAATGCGGATAAAAGATTACGGTTGCGGTTAATTTCGTAACTGTATGCTATCTAGTAAATTAGTCAATAAAAATATCAAGTTGGATATCACAAACAAGTATAAAAATGTCAAGATCCTCTCCGATGCTAAACAAAGAACTACATATAAAATATAGGGTGAAATTATATGATGTGACACTTTTATTATTTAGATGTAATAAAATGACACTTTCACTCACCTTAAATGTGTGTAAATTCAATAATTTGTCTCTGAAAATGTTTGTTTTTGTAAAAGTAGTTCATATACATTTTTTATGATTACTAGCAACGCCCATTATTATACTAACCAATTCTTACGGTTTTTGATTCAACAACAAAAATTTCTTAAGTTTAAAAAAGTTTATTTGAAAGTTTTCTGAGTTTCTCTAAGGTTAAAACTTGAAAGGAATTATAAATGAGCTCAGAAGAATCCATAGATTTAGATTACTTATAAAAAGCCCAAGCCTGTAATTGGAAGGATAAACAAAATTTAAACCACGTTATTTTGTTTCTTTCACGGGTGGTATAACAGTGAATCATGACCAAAATATGGGGTATTTCAAAACACTCAATCTGACGTGTCAGAATGACCGATAGCGACGTTATCAACTACGAGAGCGAATATACCAAACCCGCGAAACGACGGCGTTTAATAGTTGAAGCTATGGGGACAAATTCGTCAATTTCAGAAAAGCGGGTTGCAAAATGGGCAAAGAAGAATGCGAAACGTTTAGCGTGTGCCTCAATTTGAAATTCCAGTTAGTTAGAGAGAGAAAAAGAGAGAGAATTAGAAGACCGATCCTCCGCCGAGACAACCGTCCCTGATGGCGTTTCCACCGCCGGCATAAATGTTAGATGACAGTGGTCGGAGAAGGTACAATGGCGGGAAAAGTGAAGGGACCGTGGTCACCAGATGAAGATGCGGTTCTCAGCCGATTTGTGGCGCAGTTCGGGGCAAGGAACTGGACCATGATCGTACGGCGAGTGCCTGGGAGGTCCGGCAAGTCTTGCCGTCTCCGGTGGTGTAATCAGATTGACCCTTGCGTCATACGCAAGCGCCCTTCACTGGTAACCTCTCAGTTATTGTGTTTTACTTGATGTTTCTTGACTTAGGTTAGAACTATATTTGTGTTTATGTATTTGTTTCACGTGATATGTGATGATAATGCTTCTTTCTTTATTATTATTTTAGATTAGTGTTCATTGCTCTTGCTATTGAGTAACCATCAAATTTTAGATTTGTTATAGTTTAGAATACAAAGGCATTATACTATGCTGTGTTATTCCTTGTGTTGAAGTTATCTAGAGTATTTTTTTCTTGTTGCTTTGGCATTTTATTTCAATTTGTTGCAACCATATTCAACCAACCCATAGTATCAAGTTTGTCATAAAAAAATCTCATAATATCAAAGTAAAAAGTTATGAATCACAAGTGAACACCATGTACTCATATTCTTATTGCGTAATAACTAACTGGCAGTGTTGTTAATGTCTCATCAATCAATTGTAGTGTCATCACTACTTTGATGTGTACTTGATATTTCTTTATCCAATTATCCATAGCAATATGCATTTTAGATTATAGTTATGAGAACCTTGACACTAATAAGTTTAACCTTTACATACATATGCTTTTAAGTATCAAAATATGAGTTCACAAAGTAACTGATGATCCTTCGGTATTCTAGTTTAAATTGATGTCTGAGCATCATTGAGTCCTAGCTTCGCGGAGTTTATTGGCAAGGAACTCAATGAAACTTAAATTTTGTCTTTGCAGTTCTCAGACTTTCTCATTTCTTATTTCTGAAATAAACAAGTGCTCTAACTTTTGATTTATTATCTTCATGGCACGTATATATCAATTTCACATATATTCCTTTTTTGTCCATCACATACTATAGAGAGGAGCAGGACCAAGCATGACTCTAAGCTTAAAAATAAAATAGAAGCAGTGAACACTAATCTAAAAAATAGGTTTCTGAACCAGGAGTCAGGACCAAGCATGAGTCTAAGCTTTCTGAATAGCTTTTCTTTCAGTGCTTAACTTGCTGCTAAGCTACTGATTTAGACACACAGTATAAAGACTGATGTCCACAATTGTAATACAATAGAGTAGTCAAAAACCATCCCAAGTATTTAGAGAACAGAAAAGTCTGCATCAATGCAAGATTAGTTTTTAAAATCACACAAAAACTGAAGTGATGCATTATTGTTAGTAGTTTTGGTTTGGTGAAATTCATCAAATGTGCCTTATGCTTTACATTGATGGTGACCATGGTGTCGGTGGTCTGTGATGAAAATAAAGGAGAGAGCAGGAAAGCAGATTTGGAGTGAACCAAAGATCTACATCCAATGACAGGGTTGGGTATAAAAACTAATTCACACGTTAGATGTTAAGTAGGAAATTAGGAAACATAAACCATATATTGTGGCTTCTAAGTATGTATGCTTGGTTATAATATACTCTTGAATTTCAGAAATAAAATAGAATATTAGTAACATTGTTTGTGTTAAATGAAAAGAGGTAAAGTCTTGGTAGTTGCTACCCATGTACTTCATGGGAAGCTCATTTAAGAAAATCCTTTTCTTTCCACCTTTGAATTTTCCTATTGTATGCTAAACGGTTAGGAAAGATTTAGAGATCAATACTTTGTCGATGAACATAATTTATGATGGAGCATTATGACATCGTTCGATCCATGTATATACCCCGTCCAGTGGAATTAAAGTTTGGTTGTTGTAGTAAACATGTATTCATTTTGTTGAAAAATTAGCCACCTCCAACCTGCAATGATTATTGTGCCTGTCAATTATTAATGACTAATGTAATTTTAATTGCTGCAGAGGAAGAGGATAGACTTATAATTTCAGCCCACGCAATCCATGGAAACAAATGGGTAGAAATTGCAAGGCCTTTTTTCTGGGTAGAACAGATAATGCCATCAAGAACCAATGGAATTCTACTCTAAAGCGCAGGCATGTGGAATTGGGAACACATTTCCGAGCACATGCCGATGTGATAGAAGATGGTAGCTTTGAGAAAGCAAAGGCATCTTCTGAAGAAACCATGTCAGTTGGGGATATCAATTCATTGAATCCTCCAGAAGTTTGAAGTATCGCGATGTTTAATGAAATTAAACAAAATGAAGACAAACCTCCAAAAAGATATGGTGCTGAAGTGGAGGGATATCCTACATTTTATCGACCAGTATCACGTATTAGTGCATTTAGTTTTTATAATCCTCCAGGCAGACCAGCAAATTCTCATGGTTCATTATTAGGTCCTGAATTTGTTTACTATTTGGAACCTACCTCTTTCACCAGTCATGAATTGATTTCAATAGCTACAGACCTAAACAATATAGTTTGGATCAATAGTGGCCTTGAGAATTATGGTGCTGTGCTGGCCAAGTAACTGGGAATACTGCTACCCAAGGGGCTGCCCCTGCCTTACAAACATTGTCCTAATGGAACGTGGCAAGTTCTTGGGTGGGACTCAAGAAGTGTTATCAACAAAGATGTCTAAGCAGCATTTTGCAATGCCTGCAGAAGTTTGACCCTATTCTGAGCTTTATGTAGTGGGTGGATAGATCATAAGATGGTGTAAGTTTGGCTCGCGATGTAGTCAATGTTACTGTTGAGGGCATTTATTTCACTAATATGTTATTATTTTGGACAGTTTTTATACAAACACCTATTTAGGCAGCATTCTGCACTTGAGGCTATGTATTTTTTTGTCTCTAATGTTGAAAATTAAATTATTTCTATTTCTATTAATGGTCTCATAATCTACGGATTCATTTTATTTTTAGATGGACTCAATTATAAGCTCCCTCTTCAAGTTCATAAACTTATTTTTCCTTTACCCTTTTTTCTCTTCTTTATTCTATTTTCTACACTATTGCACTCATGATTTGGCAGCCTTTGGAAGAAGCAACAGAGGAAAACATCTTTAGACTGTGAGACTGAGTTGATCTACATATAAATCATTCTCTTAAAGTTGTAAAAAAGCATTTTACTTAAGAAATATAATGATTATGTTAATTTATATGATATTAATTATATTTTTCTAATATATTATTTATTTTTATATGATTATTATTTGTTGTCCTATTAATGTGTATTAATAAGATATTAAATAATAATAATAAGCATGAAAAATATTAATTAATGTAGAATTAACTTCTAACTGAAATAAATAAATATGATTTTTTTTTTAAATTTAACTGATAAATAGTAATGATTTTAGTATAATTTTCCAAACTTTAACTTAATATGTGTGCATAGTCATAAATGTGACCTGTTATGTCTTTATTAAATTATTGTATTGATGTCCCAGTACCCTATAATCTCTCCACACCACTGACCTTGTTGAAGAATCTTTCTCATGTTTTAAGATTTCTTTTGCTTATATCATGGTATGGATAACATAATGCATATAATATACTAAACTTTGTGAAATAACTATGATTTCCAAGAGAGAGATTATCCAGCACACTAGACTAACTTGTTTGTTAATATACTCTCACACATTTCACATCACTACTATTACTTATGCTGAAGTTCAGAATAACAACAACTTTCTTCATCAAAGTTTTGTGGGCATCAATGACTTTTGCTTCCATTATATGAAGATTCTCAACTTGTGTGTTCACAATGTTGGTAACTGAGGACAAGTCCCATGTTGTTGTTGTTAACATAGACAATGTCTGTGAAGGTTGTTGTTCTGATGAGGAGCAAAGATCCACCCTGGATTCTTGTCCAGAGATTGTTGAAAAAGTGAGAAGTTCCTCTGCATCAGAGTGTTCAATGGAGTTGGATCTGGAAGCAGGTACAGTTTCTGATGTCAAGGTACATTTGGCTAAGGTTGAGAGAGATTGTAGGATTTGTCATCTTAGCATGGATATGACAAACCATGAATCTGGGACCCCCATTGAGCTTGGATGTTCTTGCAAGGATGATTTAGCTGCTGCTCATAAACACTGTGCTGAGACTTGGTTCAAGGTCAAGGGTAATAAGTAAGTACACTCAAACAAACTTCTGATGTTTTTGCTGGATTGTTTCTGAGAAAGTATTAATCTTCACGCTCTTGCTGTGGTCAATTTTTGAGATTTGTGTCTACTGCCAACAATTTAAGTTGCCATGCTTTTTTCTAAGCCATTTGAGTGGTCCTGTTTTAATTTGAAGCATAGATACCCTTTTACCAAATCTAGAGTTATTTGACTTGTCTAATTCTAATTTATACATAGCATATGCATATGATTTATTTATTTTACATTTTAGCATATGCATATGATACCAAAAGGACTTAGGATTATGGGGGTAAATGACCTCTCCCATGCTTGATGTAGAAGGCCTTAATAGTGGAATGTGAACTAGAATAAGATTCTTCTCTCCCATGCATGGTTGGACATAGTGAAAAGTGAAAACTAAATTAAGCTACATTATTGCATAGAGGGTTTAGGTAATTAAAGACTAAATGATTAATAGAAAAAGTAGAAAAAAGTAAGAGGAAGCTGAACATATCCTATTTGCTTCAATTTTTTTCTCAATATTATGTTTGATTTGCTTCTCTATTCCACTCTGCATATTTCTTGTAGACAGATTGGATTTTGTCTATCTTTAGTGAAGTCAATCTATATAGTGAAATCAAAGATGATTAGCATATGAATGGTGGATAATGTGCTGACATTGTAAAAAACTTAAGAGTGTCTTATTGGTCATTTATTGCATCTTTTTGTGTGGTGGAGAAGGTTGAAGGCACTTTGATGTCTAAGCTGATAAACCTCTCCATCTATTAAGTTCCATTTGAAATATTACATTTTATCAAAACATCCTATTAATCTATGCTATGTCCATTTACTCTACAATTGGTTCTTAAACTATATCAGAAATTTACTGCACTAATATTTTCCTTATGGATGTGTAACTCCACTTATTAGTTGATACTTGCATGATTAACAGAACTTGTGAAATCTGTGGATCAATTGCGCTCAACGTAGCCGGTGCAAATGAAGTTCAAATTACAGAACAATGGAATGAAGTAAATGATGCTTCCATGGTACCAAATGTACCTTCACCCCCGGCCGAAACTCGAAGTTTCTGGAAGGGTCACCGGTTTCTGAATTTCCTGCTAGCTTGTATGGTCTTTGCCTTTGTCATATCCTGGCTTTTTCACTTCAATGTGCCCTCATGAATAATGCTGGTAAAATGATTGAGGGGTATTAGAGAAAAACCTATAGTCCTTAACACAGGTATCAAACTTAATACTTGTATCCCCATTATCATAGTTAACTAGCTGTGTTTTTCTTTACATAAATGATAATGTTCATGTGTATTTTTTTCTTCTTCTTTTGCTGTATTGTTGTTGATTTTATTTTTGCTTAACCTAGACTTTGTATTATCTTTATTTCCTTACCTAATTGTGTATATAATGGAATGCATAGAGAAGCTGAAAACATGGACCTAGAGATACTTTAATTTGAGATGCAAGTATATGAATAATTGAATACTACTGCTAGAGTGGTTACTGACTAAGTATCAAGATTGATTTTGAATGCTTCGTATTTAGCATTAATGATCTTGAGACTGGTACTAAAAATTTGTTGCACTAAATAACTTTGGATTGTTCCTCAACTTCATGACATAGTTTCAAACAAAGACAAATTGAAGAGAAATGTAAAGTACTTTTCACTCCATTTTTTTCTCAAAACAACGTTTTCTTGAGCTTAAAAGGGTTTTTTTTTAATGTTTCCCTAACCCAAATTCCCAACAAGATCCTCAAATCAAAGCTTGGGTCAGGATCTCTGGAGTGGGAAGTACGTAGGGGTGATAGGGGTGAGCATGGGCTGGGTTGGGGCGAGTTAAGACTTATCACTTACCCGACTATAAATGTTGTTCGGGTCATTTTTTAATCTTGGATCCGGCTCGAGACCCGAAACTAACCCAACCTTAAATATTAATCGGGTCAACCTTTAAACCCGAACTCGACCCTTGAATCGATTAAATATAATGCATACTTATTTTAGATAAAGTTTTCTTAATATTATTATTATGAATATGTAATTTGACATATAAAATGATATATGTATATATATTATTAATCACATATATATATATATGATGAAAAAAATTAGTGAATCAATAATACGTTCGACCAATAAACTCTGTATACATTTGAATAAATACACATACAAACATGATTATTGAGTGACCATGAGACGAGTCGGACTGAGTCATATTTGGTTCATACCCAATCCTAAATATTGATCGATTATAATTTTTGAATCCGAACCTGAACCTAGACCGGATGAGACCCACCCAAGAATGATTAGGTGGTGCTCACCCCTAGAAGTACCTAAAACATAAGGAAAAAATAATATAATGAGATAATTTTATCATCTAGATACAATAAAATCACATTTTTACACAGAACTATACAATCAAAAGTAACAATTTGTCTCTTTCAGTAGTAATGGATAAGATTCTTTCCTGTTGGAGCTAACATCTTAATTTGGACTAAAAGTGAACCACATCTATCATTATCAATAGTTGATGCAATACATGTCCCTTTTTTAGCTAGATCTCCAAAACTGTTCCAGAAGAAAAAGACTGTCACAATAATTGCTCTTATCACACCCTAGAATGGAACGACCATTCATGGCACATAAGCTATATGAGCCTTGACTAATGGCACATAAGTAAGTAGTTAATCACTCACATCTTCTCCATGCAATACCATTAATCAGGGGAATGAATACATGTTGTCTCATATTTTGTCCATATGTTATTAGCACCAATGATAATGAAGCAAAATAATAATAATAACAATAATGAAAGATTTTTTTTTTATTGACATCTCATATTTTCATTGGCGTGAGCCGGAGTGGAAACTAATAGAATTCAAGTTCAAAATTGATATTGTCCTATACAAAAAAACTTATATAAATATTGTGTTATAAATACCCTCAACTGTTATATTGTTGTTAAAGTTCTTAAAAAGGCAATAATAGTTTACCAAGTAATACATTTTTTAGATGTTATTTTTTTTTGAGTAAATTACACTCACACCCCATGAATTTTAGTGAAATTACATAAATCATCCCTTACTTTTTTGTCCTTACACGAACTACATCTAATTTTGTACATATGTTACACTAACTACCCCTACATAATATAAAAGTGTAATATTTTAAACAAAAATGTATGATGTGTGTAATTAATTAAACAAAATATTGTATATTATGTAGAAAAATTCAAATAATATAAGAGTCAATGTGTCTTCGTTATTTGGTTTGTTATAAAATAATATAAGAGTTATTTAAACATTTATTTGAAATTATTAATGTATTTTTTAATGACACAAAAATAATAAAGAAACATTCGCTTTTGTACTATTTGAAGTGTTACACAATATACAATATTTTGTTTAACTTAATTACATTCATCACACATTTTTTCTTTAAAATATTACACTTTTATAACATGCAGGGGTAGTCTGTGTAATGTATGTATAAATCTAGGGGTAGTTTGTGTAGGAGGGAGGGGTGGTTTGTATAATGACAAAGAAGGGATTAAAACTTAGGGGGTGTGAGTGTAATTTTTTTTATTATTAAATGAAGATGCAAAAGCCCAAAAGCAGAAGAGATTAAAACTACATCCCTATACTCATGAGGGTTGCTGAAACTTGGGTTTACCCATTAGTATATAATAATCTAATTCTTATTCATCAAAGAAATACAAATTGGTTTTCTTCAAATAATTATTTAATTTTCATTGAATAGTTATTTACAAGTTTTATTTTGTTAATTAAATTTTTTCTTGTAAATGCCTAAGTTTATAAACTTTTATTAAACATTACTCACATGAGAATGACATATGTAATGTCTCGTTAGGTAAGAAGTATTACATATTAAAGTATGCATAAGTTACTATATTGTGATTATTTATATTAAGTATGTTGAGATGGATCATTTTTTCACAATCATTTAAGTTTGATGATGTAAAGTGCACATGAAAAACATGGGGAATAATTATGCATGGAAGAAAAAGATGAGAGATCAAAACTCCAATTTATGATTGGTGTCACTTGGGATGTGGCATGTAAAGGCATGTAGAAAACTCCTTAATGTTTTGGATAGAAAATTAATAGAATGATTATTTTTGCATATTCATATAAGTTGAATATGAAAATCACATAGAAAAAATCGAGAGGCTAAATCACAGAATTTAGAAAGTTGAGGAACCATAGCTATATTTTAGCCCAAATTTATTGGGACAATAGTAGTTACTATATGACTAAATTAACAATCACCTTATTGTAAAAAAGTGATTATAATTTATATAAAATACTATAAAAAATATTTTTAAACTAATCTAAGTATGAAACACATAAATGATGATAATATATTGAGGAAGGAGACGTACGATCCTATGGTTGCCCTCCCCTCCACAAAGGTTTCACATTGGATAAAAAAACCTTAGGAAAATTTATCTACCTACCTAAACAAAACATTGTCTCTTTTTTTCCCAATTAATAAACGTATTATAGTTGTTTGATAGCAACATGTAATAAAGACCAAGGAGTAAGGAGCATTATTTTCACGAGAACGTGTATGACATGATTCAAAATCTGGATAAACGACAATGCAATTTGTCGTTTAATAGTATCCTTGTCAGCTTAACCACACAATTGAATCAGAAATAGGATCTTGACACAGCTCACATGGCCCTTTCCATTGGAGACATTAGTAGATTCATGTGTTCTAAACCAATAATAGTGTTCGGAACTAAGTTTTACATTGTTTGTTTCTTCTCTTAGATATGTTGGATCACTTCTCTCATTGTCAATTGATTTAAGATAAAACTTTAAGGGTTATCGTGCTCAAATGTTGGTCTATCTTATGTATCTTATGGTTGGGACATGCATCTTTAGTTCTTTACGTGTTTCTCCTTTTTGGCACTTTGCAACATGATTAAGTGATCGTAATAAAAAAATAAAAGACTAAGTTAATTTATTTTCATTTCTTTCTTTTGTTTCGCTTTGAATTTAAGTTGTTTTAGATCTTATACCCAAAAACTCATTTAATAATTGTATACATGAATATGTCCTTAATTGTGTAGCGGACACACCAAGACATGTATTTTTGTATGATCGTAATCAGATTCTGGAGATATTGTCAATTATTGTGTCAATAATTAAGACACATAAAATTTACTCAATTTTTTTTCCGATGATTAAATCAGAAACAATTTTTTGAAATGTTGGAGATGAGCTCATCGATCTAGCTTAGTAGTTGAGTTGAGTAATTAATATATGAAGATTTCAGCACAAATTGTATGAGTCCTCGTGACTTTGAAGTTATCGGGATTCAATATAGAGTGGATAATAATGAAATAAAATTTGAGTTAATAAAAATGCATTGTTACGTACAAATATTTATATATAGCGGACTCATCATTTATTCATTTGTATTATTTTTTATGATGATATTAAATATAATGGTTGGATGGTACAGTGACAATGCATAATATTCATACATTAGCACCACATATATTTTTTACTCATAAAATTTATCTCTAAATTTCAAGACATATAATATAAATGTGTTGGACTAGAGTGCGATGAGATTCTCCAACCATTGTGGAGTTCCATTGTTACTAAGGTATAGGAAAAGTGAATAATTACAAGTGAGACATCACGTCTTGAACAAAACGTTTAGGCATTAGTTCCATTGACTTTTTTTACTCATAAACTCTTTTACTCATCTCTCATACCCAATGTGTGACTTCACATTTGAATAAACCCAACAAAGTAAAAGTAAAAAAGTCATTTCAAAAAGTAGAAAATTGAGATGTCATTCCAAAATAATTAGTGACTTGTTATTTTTGTAAGCCTTCAATTTATAGGATTATAACTTTATATTATAAAAAATATATAGGTTAGTGTGCCTATCACTAATTAGTCATTACTTATAATGTGCATCCCATAAAAGTTAAAATCTTTTAATTTTATTTTTTTGTAACACCCTTGATTTCATTCTTTAAAATTATAGTATTAGTCCTAGGATTCTCGCTTGAGCGAGGATTCTCGCCTGGGCGAGAAAGGCTCACCTGAGAGGGTGGAATCCTGGGCTATACTGGAGGATTTTCGCTTGAGCGAGGGTGGTCTCGCATGAGCGAGAGTTGGCTCGCCTGGGCGAGAAAAGTGACATTTTGGACCTGTCGAGGCTGTAAGATCCTCGCTTGAGCGAGATGATCCTCACTTGAGCGAGAGATGTCTCGCCTGGGCGAGAGGGTCAGATCTGAGTTTTTAAAATAGGCGGGATTTTCTCGCTTGAGCGAGAACCCGACGAGTGCATTAAATGAGAGAAACCTCAAATACATTTTTAGGTTAAGATTTGAAGAGATGTGATAGAATAGAGCATTTCCAAGGTCTATGAGCTTTGATTCTCGTCCAAGAGCTTGAGAAGAGGTAAAACTCTTGATTCTAACTTTCTTCTTCTCTTTGAAACCCATTTTTGGTATGTTGGATCTCTTCTCAAAATATGAGAAACCATGGAAAATCACCCCTTTGAGTTATGGTTCGTTTTATGTGTTTTTCTCTTGTAAACTTTTGGTTTAGAGTTAGTATTTCGATAATGGAAAGGATTTGTGGGTTGATTCAAGAAAACCCCAAAAACCCTAAAGAGAAAATGTGGTTAAAGGGGAAAATGGGTAAAATGCTAGAGGTAGAAGATGAGTTTATACTCTAATGTTGAAATATGAGATGAATATGTATGTTTTAGATGGTTGTAAACTTATGAGGAAAGTAGTTTAGAAACATTGAGAATATGATAAATATCTTGTATAGTTAAATAATGCAATGCAAGTTGTTTATGTGATATTTGGACTAAATGACTAACATTGTGTTATATGGTGGGAATGAGGAAAGATCCTAAAGTTGGAGGCGGTGTTGGTGGAACTTGCGAAGTTGTCAAGAACCAAACTCAACACTCACCAAGGTAAGGATAATTCTTTAACTTATGCATTGTGTTAGAAAATGCGTGGATTTTCTTATTGATGATAATGAATTGAGTTGTGAACCACTTATTTATTATTGTAATAATGATGGCGTTGATTTATTGTTTATAAATTGATGGAGTGTCAATGAAAAGAAAACTCGTTTTTAGCCGACCATGATTGGTTAGCGACTTTGGCTCAAGTAATGTAGCAAACTTTGGCTCAAGTAATGTAGCAAACTTTTGGCTCAAGTGATGTAGCAAGTTTTGGCTCAAGCGATGTAGCAAGCTTTGGCTCAAGCGATGTAGCAAGCTTTGGCTCAAGCGATGTAGCAAACTTTGGCTCAAACGATGTAGCAAGCTTTGGCTCAAGCGATGTAGCAAACTTTGGCTAAAGTTATGTAGCACGTTTTCAAAGGAAAAGGGAAATCTGTTTTAGCTAACCTTAAGTGGTGTAGAGGTTTTGACTCAAGCGATGTAGCAAACTTTGACTCAAGTTATGTAGCATGGTTTTCAAAAGTATAAACGATGAAGATGGTTCTAAGTACATTTGATTTTAAATTGTTTACTTAACTTTATTAAAATGTGGATTAACGGATATTGACTTTTATTGAGTTAACAACTTATTCCTTTGTGTTTTCTGTGTATGATCAATGTTAATCTCATTGCAGTTAGGCTGAAGATGTAAAGATGGTTTGGTTAGGAGCTTAGAGGCTTTTGTTTTTTGAAGTCTTCTTGCCTATTCTTTTTGTAATCTATTGATTGTATTTTGAAACTGAATATTTGTAACTCTGAGTATGATTTTTGTACATGACGGTAACTCTGGATATTTGTAGCTATGGGCGTTTTGGAAACCCATAACTAGTTGTATGCAGTAGTTACTGAGCTGCATTAATATGAATTATGTTTTTCAGTCAAATCAATGTGTATGTCGTTATTGGGTTATGGTGTGAGTGTAAAGAGGAGATTGCGATTTTAGAATGAAGATATGTAATTGGCAAAGGTGATTTATAAGAAAAATACATGAAACTTAATTAAAATAAGGAAAAAATTTCAAAGGTAGAATATGGGTCCTTACATTTTCCATTATTCAAAATCAAAATTCTATAAATAACATTGTGGAAAAAATTATTTGGCATCCCATAGAGTTTTACAAACCTTCTATTTTCAGTTTATGGTTTAGGTTTCTTATTCTCATTAGCACAAGGTTCATCTTGATTTCCTTATGGTTAGGGTACTGGTATAGTGGTACAGTGGTTCAGTAATTAAACCGGACATACTTGCTTATATATATATATGTAAACCTATAAAAAAAAATTCAAATAAGTAGATATTCATATTTATAATCCATATTCATAATTTACTTCAAATTCACACAAACAAACAACATTAAGTCTTTAATAAAATCAAAGTCTAAAGTACAAAACATATATTTATCCAAAATTATCACTTAACAAATGCAAAATACAAATAAATGACTCAAGTATAAATCATTGAAGTTGAAGAATTGGTGAAGAATTGAAAATTTGAAATTTAAAAAAAAAAATTAATGTACAAACCAACCGGTTTTGACCGGTTTTCAACCGGTTTTGACCGGTTCTATTGCATATGCGGTATAACATACGTACCGTACCGGTTAGGGGTCCGGTTCACCGGTTTTCCGGTTGAACCGGCCGGTACGGCACGGTTTTCAAAACTATGTCTCTTAGTACTTAATTAATAGTAATTAATGTTACACTTTATTTTTTAATGATTTTTCCAAATTAATTTTATATACTTTAACAATATGATAAAAATAATGAAACCAATCATGAGGCAAATAAAATTAAATAAAAAATTAAAGATAAACCTCTGCCAACCGTAAACCAAATTAATATTATAGATTTTTTCAATTTCATGTCTCTAATCCTCAACATTTTTTCTATAAAATATTATAACTTAACAGTTGGGACAAACATAAATCTTTCATACACACTATTATGTGTCACTTTCATTATTACAATGAACAAATTAATTTCATTATTACAATGAACACTATTATGTTTATTCATATATTTATTTTTATAAATAATATACTAATTTTAGTACATTCCTAGGTTCATTTACTAATCATCATAACATATACAAAATTATTAAAACTTTAGTTTATCCAAATTTCAAATTTATAAATTAATATTTCATGTTAAGTTTTACTCCAAAAATTAAACATTTATAATGTAAAATTGTGAGACATAAGAAGAATTGTAACCACACAATTTTCTTAAACACTACAAAAATTATATATTTTTTAATAAATTTAGGGTCCATATTTTTTATGTACAGAACCTCTAATGTATCATGACTGACCCTCAAAACAGTAGAACAAAATAGTGTTTGTGTTAACATCTATACAAACAACTTTTTTTTCTAGTTTCCTATTAAAATTAAATGATTATCATTAATATTGATTAAAATTAAAAATTTAAATCCAGCTATAAAATAAAAAACTACCAAAGATTATCAAATTGTAAAATACCCAATATATCATAAAAATAAATAGGAATAAAAAAATCTTCAAATATAATATAAAGTCAAGTGAAGGCGTGAACAAAAATCTTATAAGTACTACAAATTACAAATGAATGATAAAATGAGAAGACATTTCTATCCTTTTATATATAATGTAATATCAATTTTATAATTAAAAATACAAAGAAAATATGATACTTGGAGAGTATCCTTACTAGTTACATAGGGTGAGAACATAGAGAAAGGGTCAGCATAGTTTGTTAGGTAATGATCTTTTTCAGAAGTTTCGTACTCAATTTACTCAACACTCACACTAATTGACCTAATTACCCTCCTCTTTCTTCACTTCCTCGTATCTTAAAACTACATATATCTATTATAACCTTTATCTCCAAAGTTTTTCTTGTTCCTAAGTTATTCAAAACATCTTCTATTTCCTTTGTGTTCTTTCTCTCTGATATGAAGAAACTATGTCCCAACCTTGATCGTGATGGTGGACTCGAAACGGTTCTTGAGGTCCCTGTCCCTGAAGAGATATTCAGAAAATTTAGTGGATCAAATAGAGCATGGCGTAACATGAAATCATGGATGAAGCCAAACATTGAATCATCATATCCATCACCATCACATTCATCACTTTTTGGAGGAAGAAACATAGAGATGCAGTTATTGTTGGGTGTTGCTGGAGCACCATTACTCCCTTTTCCGATCAGCTATGATAAACAACAACCTATCACCACTAACAGCATCAAAGGCCAAAACATTGTCAGTGAAAACAAAACTATATATTTTATGTGTGTTTTAAGATGAACGCTATATATATATGGGTGATAATGAAATAACCAAAGTTTGAATCTTTTGTTATAGGAGGCTTCAATGGCGAAATATATAGTGAAACAATACCTTGCAGCTGTAGGGGGAGAGAGTAAATTGGAATCTGTAGAAAGCATGTATGCAATGGGACAAGTGAAGATATCAGCATCAGAGTTTTCAGGAGGGGAAGGGAATGAAGGGGTGAAGATGAAAAAGGCAGAGATAGGAGGGTTTGTGTTGTGGCAGAAGAAGCCAGAGTTATGGTGTTTGGAGATGATGGTTTCTGGCTACAAAATCAGTGCTGGGAGTGATGGAAATGTCACGTGGAGGCAAACACCTTGGCACCATGCTCATGCTTCTACAGGACAACCTAGACCACTTAGACGTTTATTTCAGGTAAATTAATTAACTCAATTCAATGTTTCATATTTTCCTTTTACCTTTTAAAGTTGACATAAATGCATAGGATTATTAATCATATGATTGATTCACCCAAGTTACACTTTTCATTGATTTTGATATCAATTGTCCTCTCTATGCTGTTTGGCTTCCTTTTCCTACCCTGCAATTGACATTTTTCTTGCCAACTATAAGAAAAAACAAGGTGTGCACAGTTTTATATACTATTATTATTGTGTTCATATTTAATCATCACCCACTCTTAGAAAGAAAAAGAAGTAATTCAAATAAATGGTGGATGATCTAGTGACTGTATATAAATCTTTACACTGACAAAATATAGATATTACCCTCGTAATATAAACCATAAGGTTCACCACTTGCTAAAAAACTTAGCCTTTCTCATTTTTTTTACATTCTTATGGTGACAGATTTCAGATGGCCCTTCAACCTGCCAAACAATGTTTGTCCTAGTTTTGTTGGTTTTAGTTTTCCTCTGCTGTGAATTTGAATTGCATGAGTTGCACTATTTATTCTCCACTCACTTTTTTCTACCTCAAAGCCCACCCAACCCAACCATAACCAATTGCTTTTCATCTATAAAAAAAGAAAAAGAAAAAGAAAAGAAAAATATAAAAGGTCGAAATACTTTGGTATTGTTTTTTCAAAGAAAATAGTCCCTATCCCCTGCCAGAACTAAAAGGTCTACATTTAATAAGAAAGGTCAACAATATACTAAATTACTAATAGGTAATCTATGGAAATTATTTTATTTTAAACTCTAAAGTCAAACATGGAATTTTACAATTCTTAAGTAGCAATTGCAATCGCGAGAAGTCTGCACGACAACATGTTCTCATTCCTTCACTGTATTTTGTAAAATATTAAATCCTTAACCTTTAGTATTATCTAAACTACATCATGCTTTTTCAAATAGCAATTGTTTTTTCGCTCAAGCATTTCAATGGTCAGCAACAGAAAAGTTGGCTTTTAAGTTTGACATGCATATCTTGAGGTAACTTCTTTCTCACTCCACCCAATTTCATAAATGTTTCCAAAAACAAAACAAAAAATTTCTCAAAAAACATGTTTCCTTAAACAATTTTAAGAATTGGCCTGTGTATTTTCTTGTCCTCTGATTGCTAAGAGGTAAAAATCTTCTTTCATACCGTAAAAGAAAGTACTACAGAAACAAAAGGAAAAAAACAAGAATATTATGATATTTTTACCCTTTTATTTATAATTAAATAATATCTTTGTCAATAAAATCAGGAGGAGAAACACTAATTCCCTTGAAGATCTTTGTTCAATTTAACTATTTAAGGCCTCAATTCCATTTATAGAAGCCAATTCACAATACATAGTTGCATGTTGACAAAAAAAATGATAACAAAACAAAAAAAATATCATAGTGACATGCCTCATTGGTGTTTAATTTGCAACATTACCTAACTTAATTCTCCCATATTTATCCTCTAAGTACCAAGTACCACATAAAAGGTTGGTCATACCATGTAGCCAAGTAAAACACAAATGTAACTATGGTACAATTTGATTATGAAAACTCTGCAATTTGTATTTTCCAATCTACACACCTCTAAATCGAATATTAATAAATGATAATGCTTTTTGTGTGCAGGGTATTGATCCAAGATCCACGGCCAATCTATTCAACAATTCCATATGCATAGGGGAGAAGACAGTGAAAAATGAACAATGTTTCACACTGAAACTTGAAGCTGAACCAAGTTCACTACAAGCAAGAAACAGCAACAACGTAGACATAATTCAACACACAGTATGGGGTTACTTCAGCACAAAAACAGGACTTTTGGTACAATTTGAAGACTCATATTGGTTCAAACTCAAATCCCCTACTGGTAGTGACACCATATTCTGGGAAACCAAAGTGGAGTCTCTGATACAAGACTACAGAGAAGTTGATGGAATTCACATAGCACATGCTGGTAACACTTGTGTCTCATTGTCAAGGTTTGGTGAAGGACCTGAGAGTCATTCAAGGACAAGAATGGAAGAGACATGGAAAATTGAAGAAGTTGACTTTAATATTAAAGGGTTGTCCATGGATTGTTTCTTAGGGCCTAGTGATTTCAAGAGAGATGAAGAGAAAGGGGTAGTAGAATTTGGTGTAGTTACAAATAATGCGCAGTTATTACCTTATAAGACTTGGTCTTCTTCTCTTAAGATTAGTGCTTCCAAAGTTGTTGCCATCAATGTGGATGATTCAAGTGAAAGTGAAAGTCATGAAAACTAAAGATTTGTAAACATGTAATTTCCATTTTGTAAATAGAAATTAATATTATGATTGGTTTGGGATATAATATTATGTTCATTCAAATTGGACATCAATATAATTGGTAAAGTAGAATGTAACATTCTTACTTCTAACAGTGGAGATCATTTGTCCTACTTTTTTTGTCTTACTGTGTCTCATTCAAATTGAAATTTGACATATATTTGAAAAGAAAAATATAAAAAAACATAATATAACATTTTTTATATTATTTGATAGGATATGATTGGGTTGAGAGATAAAGACCGAAAATTTTGGGACACATGATCTTAATTCTCCTCCTACCCCCGTGTTTCTCTCATCATTTTTTGTCGATGCACGAATACCCTATCCTATCCATCTGGAAATCTTGGTTTGGTTTCAAACCCCAGTTCGAACAGGAGAAGTACGCCATGTTAATGTGCCTTGGATGATCCACATCTCAGGGTCAGGCGCCGATGAGCACATTGAACTATCCATGTGGCTGAGAGCCCTCACAGTCCAGGCACAACGACGCAATTATCAGGGGCGCGAAACTTCAAATCCTTGTGAGTAATCCCACAAGTTGTTGGATCATGGGTAAAACCTTTCCTAGAGTTCTAACTCTAGTATTCCTCCATCTCATAATCCATGATAAAATACTTTTTGTGTTGTATATATTACCAACAACTTTCAATACCACACCATAATTTTTTTCCAAACATGTAGTAACTATTATTTTGAAGTCATCCACGATGTATTCATATTTTTTTGCTGACGATGTTTCAACATTACCAACAACTTTAAATGTCACAATTGTGAAAATTCTGGCAGTGCCTTTTTTCTATAAACAAAAAATTGATTCTAGAAGTGCCTTAAGGCGTTATGATTATGTGTACTAAGTTAGAATTTTCCCTTTACTACATTCCACAACTTGTTAAAGTTGTGGTTGCTTTATTCCTGGCTGAATTGTCATCCATATATATTCGACGTTTCCTACCGATTCTCACATAGCCGACATAGGAGAAAATTGAGATTTTGACAAATATGTATCAAATAAAAATTACATTTGTTTTAAAATTAACATTACTACACCTTATAATACTTGATTGATAGAAGATAAACATCGCTAGATGATTTCTGTTACATTAGGATAAGATATATCGCATACCTCACATATCACTATTTTTCCAATGGGCTTAGGTTGGTATCCTTAATTTCCCATTAAGAACACTATTAGACTTTTCTAAACCTAATCTAACTGTATCCTTTTCCACAATAATTAATTTGAATGAGTCGCATACACTATTATTTATTGATATAATATATTTAATATCCCCTCAAAGTGAAAATTACATGTACATCTCTAACTATGTTATTATAAGAAAGTCTGATCAGAGTACCATAAAATAAGATTTATGGAATGTTTGATTAATGAAATTGAAGTTAATAATGTTGTTCATTAAGAACCAACACAATAGAAAGAATATCAAATGGGATAAATTGATATTATTGTTCAAGAATATCATCTTGGTTTCTTGGCCAAATAAGGGAAATGTTAAAATATAAACAATATTTGTTTCAAGAATAACCATACTTAATAATATCATCTTAATTTTTTGAACAAAAAAATAAGATGAAATATGGACATTAAACTAGTATGCTGTGATACAAATAGATATCATATTTTAAATATAATGTTGAAACACATAAGATATAGCTTAGTAGGATTGCGTGCAAAGTAGGGATACAGTATATATACATTCTTATGGTTGTGATTTTGTTTTATTCCCAAATCCCAGAGTGGACATTCTGTGTGAGGAGTAAGGATCCTCTCTCCAAGAGGTTATTTTAAACTATTTTCAATTAAAAAATTAATCTTCAAAATATCATGAGTTTCACATTCTAGTAATGGACTTTCGAATATGTAATGATGTAAAGGTGTCATCCATATATAATGGATTCTCCTACATATGCATGCATACGCTATCACTTACCCTTGTCTAATGTCTATTCTTCTTTATCTTTTGCAATGCTACGTTAGTGGATATCCAAAACTATAAGTTAAGAACACTCAGGAAACATCTTCATCATTCTTCCCCTATGTCTATGCCACTATAATTGAAACCAATCAGAAGAATCAACTAAAGTAAACTCATCTATATCCTTTTCCATAATATTCTTACCTTGGCTAAAACGATAAGCATCAACTAATGCAGCTAATATTAACAATATTCCTTTCCTCCTTCACTTAATGTTTCTAGGGCTTTACATTATTCGCCTAATAATATTCCTCTTACTTTCATTTTGTTTATCATTCACATTGGTTTTCTTGGGAAACAATTCGCGCCAAAATGAGTATATAGCATAACTTTTTATGTGTAATGACCAAAATATTCTCCTCCTTCAACATATATAAATACCTATCCTCCTTCAACATATATATAACCTTCATTTTCTCATCCCTCACTATTTGATCACAAATAATAACAATGTCACTGATTCCAAGCTTTTTTGGCACCGGTAGAAGCACCAACTTCTCCGACCCATTCTCCCATGGCAGCCCCAAGGAGACAATTACGGCCATTCCCTACAGCCGCAAGGATTGGAAGGAGACTCCAGAAGAACACATGATCAAGGTTGATCTACCAGGGCTGAAGAAAGAAGAGGTGAAGGTGGAGATAGAAGGGAGGGTGCTTCAGATCAGTGTTGAGAAAAGCAATGAAGAGGAGGAAAGGAACCACTCGAGGCACCACCGCATGGAGCGTAGCAGCAGTGGCCGGAGATTCCTCCGCCGCTATAGGGTGCCGGAGAATGCAAAAGTGGACGATGTGAAGGCCTCAATGGAAAATGGGGTTCTCACTGTCACTTTTCCAAAGGAAGAGATCAAGAAGCCTGTTCTTATCACAGGTTAAGATGGGTAAGTAAGTAAGTAACTGCGTATAATGTGAATCAGATTGTGTGGAGGTAAAAAATAAGTATAAGGTAGCAACGTATATGAACTCAGTTCTTACGAAGAATGTTGTTGTGATATGGTGTTTGGGTTGTATTGTTTTTGTTTTGAGCTGTGTTGATTTTCATGCCTACTGTGTTTTGTAAAGAGCATTTGAATGTATGAAATTTTTTAAGTTTCTTTCAAGTCGATTCAAAAATACATTATAAATGGCTACTACTGCGTACGAATGACAAAATTGCATAACTACATGTCTCCAACAAAGATATCATCTGAGATGATTATTATATTAAGGTTTGAAACCATTTTAAGAACATATAAAAAATAGTATTCGGATTCCTAGCTAAAAAATGTAAATATTCTAAACCATTTAAGTTTTAATTTTGCCATATTTTAAAATCTTAAAGCGAAAGTTGGAAAGGGATTGAGAGAAGTAGATGGTTTACTCGAACCAGGATCCTCTGTCCCAAAAATTTCATGTCTCTGTGTATCAAACAAATCATATTCCATCAAATAACATAAAAATGTTCCTTTATATTTTTTATATTTTCCTTTTAAAGTATGTGACACCTTACCATTGGTTTGGGACACCATGGAATATGAAATGTGGGACAGCTAATCCATATTTTGTTTACTTCATATGGGTAGATTCCAATTGTTAGGGGTGGTAACTCGATCTAGTAGAACTTGAACTCACTCATTCCTTGTAAAATAAAATAAAATATTATTTTTTAATTTGATTTAGTAGTATTATTGAAAGTTTGTTATTTAAATATCAAACTTTCAAAATCATATTTGACATACATCATGAATATATTAGGGTGAAGATAAGTTGGGTTGGACGGTGTAAAGTTTGTCTTTTAATCCAATCTTAAATGTTGGTTGATCATTTTTTTAAACTCGGACCTAGCTATAAATCTGAACTTAATCCAACCTTAAATATTCACTAGGTCAGTCTTTGAGTCCGAACTTAATGCAAGACATGATTAAATATAAAGTATTTTCACTATTACTTATAATATAAATAGTTAATTTGACATATGAAATGATATAGTAATCATGTATGTATGATGAAAAATTAGAGAATTAGTGATATTTTCAACGAAAGAGATATTATTACTATCTACACAAATGGATGAGTCCTACTTGTTACCTACCTATTTCTAAATATTGACCGATCTAATTTTTTAAATTGAATCTAGCCCTAAATCCGATGAAACTAACAATATTCAGGTCCGAATGTGATCAGGCCAAATCAATAGTAAAGAGTCTTGCTCATCCCTAATAAATATCATTTAGTTACTTTTTCATTGTACAAGTATACATAATTAATTTCACAAACACTTCAAAAAATTTAAAGAGAACTTATCCCAAAACAATTTAGAAAAAAGTATTATGACATAGTGTATAGGGTATGCAAAATGGTATAAAAGTAGTATGGACCTAAGAGTGTAGGACCCATATGAAACGTGATTGACGGCTACATATGGGAATTAAGACCGAACCTATCCATAACCTAAAGAAAAAGTAATAATTATCAGCTTAGTTGTCATAACCACTCCACGTGTTTGACAGACAATCTCTACTTGCATGTTACTCTATATTATTTATCACCCTTTGCTCCCTATTCTGATGGCAATGATAGAGTGGTTCAACAATCATAAAAAATAAAATCAGATTCATCAATATCATCTTATTTTAGAGTGTCTTTACTAATTAAGTTTTGAAAAGAAGAAAATTAAATAATTTTTTTTGTAAATTTTCTCATAAACAAAAGTATTTTACTTCTTTTTATTATTCTTTAAATTCAACTCGTAAACAAAGACTTTCAAGAAAGTTGAATGGAGAGGGCTTGCACATGGGCTAGCAATAACAAGAGGAAAGGACAACTAAAAAACTAATTGAACAGGACAAATGATTATTGTATTTTCATTTTTTCATTTACTAGTTTTGTTATATATTGTCTTACATTAACTAAGGAAATAATTAAATGTTTTTATTAATAAGGTTATTATTGTTTTCTTCCTACTGACACTAAGCAATATGGTTTAGTCAATTAATTAATTATTAGAATTATGGAACAAATAAACAATCACCACGAACAGCAATAATTGACTTTAAACAGAGACAGAAGTTCGGTGCTTTGTTTTGTTGTTCCATAAGGACCACAAATCTAAGACACTACTTTAGGAAGCGACAAAACAATAGAAACCAAATAATGGTATTCAATACACCGTAACAGATCCGTATTTATGGTTTTACAATTTCATACTGAGAAAAAATAAGAGCACTAACTAAAAAAATCAAAATGAAAAGAGAAATTTATTTCTGAAAATGGTGTATGTATATATATAAGTATGAATCTTGTTAAGGCAGCAGCAACTAGGAAAATAAATTAACTTGTAACTTTAAATGTATATCCCATAATACATCTTAACAAAATAGTTTAAAAAGTATACATAAGAATTTGGTTTGTTTTTTACTCTAGTAAGGTGATATTTTGGATTTCCCTAAATATAATTACTATCTTAATTATCATTAACATGTCCTCTTACAAGATTTTCATCCTTAAAATTCTCAATATTTGTAATATCAATATTCTCAATAATATTCTAATAATTTTGAATATACATGTTATCATTCCTTTACTTTGTGTCTTCATTCAATTAAGAAGTCATATTAATTAAAAATAAATCATAAAAACATAAATTAATATTTTTATATAATTTTAAGAAGTTTAATTAAATAGAAATATGTGGAATAGATTTTATTGGATAGAAGATTCATGTGAGAATACTTCACCTATTCTTGAGGGTTAGAGGATGTAGATTTGATGTCCCCGGTGGTAGGGATGACAATGAGTCTGAATGGTCTGGGTATTACATTACTCAGACCCGTTTCACTGCTTCGTTTTTGGACTCAGACTCGCCCTAGACCTATGTTAATACTCACTGGGTATGCTACCTAAGGGTCTTTAGGTACCCAACGGATCCATTGATACCCATAAATTCAAAAATATTAAAAATAATTGCAAATAATTTATGCATTTGTGTATTTGTTTCATACTATCTTAAATGTTATTTAGACAATTAACAAGAGAAAAAATTATAAAACTTAATTTAAAGTTCTAAAAACAACGTAACTTAACTATTTAACACAACTCTTTTTACTCTAAGAAACATTAAAAACAACTTCAACATTAGGATGAAAAATTGATTTAGTATGAACTATTCGACTAACATAACATCACATTATGCATATGAATTAACAACATAATATCATTACTTAACAACATCACATTACATTTTAACAACATAACAATCACATTTATGAATTAATATGATATTATAATTATAGATTAATATGATATTACAATATTCATGATATTACAATTAGGTTTTTACTTTTTTAGTCATAAACTCACTCTTTTGATCAGAAGACAAAAAGGATGAGTTTCCTCTGTCTTGAGGACATGAATGAACTCGGAAGCAATATAACATCCACACAAAAAATCACCCAATTTTTTATAAAAATAAAAAATCTAACGGAGTGCCAATAAAATTGTAAGAAAAAATATATAAATCAAAACTTTATAGAATATCATTCAATCATTGCATCATCATTTATTACTCACATTTAATTACTATTGATTTTTAAATAAAATAATAATATACAAGTAAAATGTTGAATAATATATTGGGTATACACATAAATCTTTACATCCAAAATTAATACATATAACATTATGATATGATGATATGGCAGAATCAATAAGTTAGACTTAGTCAAACATAACAGAGAACTAACAATGTATTTATCTAGTTTGATAAGATATTGTTATATTCCATGATTACAAAATCAATAATTAGGAGAAACTATTATGAACTCGAAAAGGAATTAGTTATTTAACTAGGAATATCAAACATCAATAAGATCACAAATTTCAAAATGACTCTGCAGTTGACAGTTGGTGTTATTGAGAAAAATGAGCGGGAGATGCAGTAACCGATACAAGAGGGTCCCACAGACTGCGTTGTAAGTGGACCAAACAGAACTTATATATACATACCTCTGCCATCCATACTTTTCTGTTTTCCCCCACCAATCACTTCTCACTCTCTACTCAAAATATCTCTTCCTTCATGCATTCAATCATTGTAGTATAAGCTATTATTAAGGGATTATTATTCTAACATAAACGTTACTAAATTTTTTAGTGAATGACAGAATTCCCTACGTTTGGTGCACAATTACCATAGAAATTAAATTGTTGGGGGGGGGGGGGGGGGGGGGGCACGAGCTCTTCATAAAATCTTTATATTAATACGCGATTATGATGATTATAAATTGAAAAACAATATCCAATATTTTAAATATGTGAATAATTAATTCCTTTTTATTAATTACTTACTTTATATAACGAAAATTAATTTCGAAAAAAATTTATAAACCAAGAGTTAAACAAAGTACGGATCTTGAGGAACTGCATGATGAGTTTTTTTACTGGATATGGCAACAATTTTCAAAAACATTGTGCCAGCTTGACTTGAAATTAACGCCAAAACTAACATCACAAAGACACATAAAATTACACGTGGAAAAAAACGACCCTTCATCTTATTATTACAACTACAACGGATAATTAATTAACAACAAATAACATTAGTAATCAAAGATTAAAAATTAAAGCCTTCCCAAAACTACTACTGCACTATCTTTCCTTAAAACTGTTTATCCAACTAACAATAAGATCCAAACAGCTTGCATCTCCCAAAAAAACAGATGATTTATTAAAAACTAAACTAGCCAAAACACATTCTTGAATCTCACCACAATCTTTGTCTTAATAATAGTAAAATAATTCACTTTAATTACTCTACCACAACCCTACAAACTTCACTAGCTTCTTCTTCGGGAATTGAATGTTCTTGTTCGAACAATAAAGAGAGTCAGTAAGTCCATTCATGAGGCAAGCGAATCTCATACCTACTTGGCTCTTCTGGCCGTAAACTTAACTTCTGCTGCATTAGAATCGCATTTCTCCTTGTCAATAATGCATCTGCATAAAAACCCACAAACCAGTAAGTCCCAAAACGACACCCAAAGAACTAAGCTTAACAAAAAATTGAAAGCAGATTTCAGTACTTACTATAATCTGTGCCATAAGCATTAACAAAGCGTTGAGTTGTGGCACTTAGGTCTTCAATATTAGAGTTTAGAGCATGAATAACCTTTGCTGGAACTATAACAGGAGCACAAGCTGTAAACAAAAAAGAACAACAAATTGATCAATAACAAAAAAAAAGAGATAAACTTTGTTAACTTATAATGGAAAAAGAATCAACACAAACTTATATTACCGTCTTACTTACTTGTTTTCGTTCGAGGCTCAGAAGGGACAACATATTGACGAGGCAAGAACACACCAGTTCCAGCACAACTCTTTTTTACACTAGATCCACCATTCAAAACGGGTCTTGACCCGGATCCGCCATGACCTTGTGCTAGTTGGTTATGTTGCTGAGAGTGCCATGCAGGTTGAGGTAAAGGGTGCGTGCATTTCACACACCCATACCCAAAGTCCCGAACTTTGTTCTGAACCTGTAGTTGCTGCTGATAAGTTGAGAAAGTAGGTTTCGATTCTCTTCCCCAAGCAGAACCACACTGTTGTTTCAACTGCAGATAAGTCATCTGAGAAGCGTGGTTGAGATTATTGTGATTAACAGCTTCAACGTGTTGAGGGAAACTACTATGGAATCCTCTGTTCTGAAAATCAAGTTTTGAAACGTCGTCGTTAATCTTCAACCTACGAACTTCTTCTGCGGCAGCATATATGGAACCCAAAGCGTTGTTTGAAAACGCTGTCGTATTTGGAGAAGGAACACGGGAAGATTCGTTCGGGCTTTCTTCACCCGACCCGGGACTTTGACCCGACCAACATCCTATTCCACTCAGTGTTGACTGTGGTGACCCGGATATGACCCGAACCTTCTGAATCTTCGGAAACAAGAAAAGAAGTTAACTTAGCAACAAAGAAACTAAAAAGTGTTTAAATCTTACAAGAAACCTTTAACTGTTATTACCTCACTTTTTGTGCTATTGCTGATGGGAACCGTGAGTTGACTCAAGCGAGTTTCGTGAATTGAAGCTTGACTCAGCCGGCGAGTTAACCCAGCGAAGAAGTCTTCCTCGTCGCTGCACTCTGTTTCAATAGAACCGGCTACCGACTCCAGAGGTGAGTTTAGATTTTCCAAGCCAAACGAGTCAAACTCGTAAGGGAACTCGGAAGGGAAAGGAAACTCGGTTTCCAACTCAGTGGCGTTGAAACCATTCTTATTGTTCTCTCTGTCGAACTCGGCATAGTCAGAAGCTTTAGCCATAGAGAAGAAGATTTAATGATAACACAACTACGAATAGGGAAACCGAGAAAGTGGAAGAGCAAGAAAGAAGAGAGGAAGAGTGAGAAATGGAAAAATAGAGAGAGTAGAGAGTAAAGTTGAATTGAATTGGAGGCTAGAATGTTGAGGACAAGTTGCTTTTATTAGGGATAAGGTCACACCACACAAAAGGACGTCTCTGGATAGGGTCCTTTCATAACTAAGAGTAATTGGAAAAAACCAATCATTTATATGCAATTACTAATTAAAATTATTTGATTTTTTAAGAATAAATGACTATCATACGTAGTTTTTTCCACTTAATCATAGTTGACAATGAATGATGATAAGCTAACTGGATACAAAATTCTTATAATTTATCAATGAATATGTTTTTTTTCCATTGAGATACTTAAAAATAAAAATATCCGAATAGTCCATGATATAAGATACTTTGGAGGGTTTTGTTTGTCCTTTTTTATAAGTTGTAGTAGTGTAATAGAAGGGTGAGAATATGAGATGAGTACTATTTGAGTGTCCAAGTGGGAAATGGAGAGAGAAAATGTGGATTTTTGGCAAAGTGGGATAGTGGCCCAGTGGTTAGGCACATATGTCTTTTGTGCTACACATCTGCCATTTGTACACTCTATCACTACTCTTGCAACTTTTAAATTGATATAAGGCGGCAAGGTTACAAAGAGTGATATATATATATCATATCTGGATTGGTTTAATTTTGAGTTTGATTTGGATTACTCAATTAAGAAAATATCACTCCATTAATAATTTAGTAGTATGAGGTCCAGTTAAATTTTCATAAATACTAAAATATTAGTAGTAGAATTTTTAAAACAACACTTGTTGAAAGATACATTCATACACTTCGAAATTGATTATTACCTTACCAAAGGCATAAGGTACTACAAAAAACCACCAAGTACCCATTGGTAATACCTCACATTAGTCCGGTCTAGGTTTTTGTTTTTGGACTTGTAGGTAGTTGGGGACAAAAATTTTGAAATTCGTTATTGAGTTTGGCCAGATGTGGGTAATGAGGTACTCACACCTACATTTCCTGTATACATAGATATACAATAATAACTAAACATATTTTTTTATCATAATTGTGATGTTATACTATTAACAAATGATTACTAAACATATTTGTTAATCCATAATTACGAAGTAATGTTAAGGTGATAGAGAGATATTAGAAGTTTTATATGTTTTTATATTATTTTAAATTATGTTTTTTAAGAAAAAAATTTATTTTAAAATGAAAATTTAAAGTTGTGCACTTATAATTATATTTTATTATTGTTATTATCATTTTTTTTATTTTTTATTATCTAAAATAATATACATGATTATAAGAAACTTATAATATATAAGTTTTTAAAAAAAAAACTAAATATTTTCTGAATTTCGGGATATTTAATCATTTTTTATTTTATTTATTTCTAATTCAATTTTAAATATATATCAAATAGACGTATTTTAATCCAATTGAATATATATATTGCATCATTTAATGATTTCTTAAATGCATTACTTTGGAAAAATATTGAAGAGATGAAGTAATTATGGCCCTTATGGGGTTAGTTAAACAAATTAAAAGAGAACGTGTGCTGCATTTATTGAAGCTTCTATGGCTGTTTGTGTTTCCTCGTGAAGAAGAGTAAACAAGTATTTCTTTCACGGACCAGTTCCGCATTCATCTTCGGATTCCAAACTCATTATTCAATTTCATTCATTCCGTTTCCCGCCATAATAACACCCGTACTCAAATGGCGGGAGCTGATCACATTATTAATATCTTTTATGCACTTCTATAAATATATCATAATCTTATAGTATCAAATTATTATTTTATTATTTCAAACACATGTGAAACATAAAACACTATTCATAATAGGCTTTTTATGATGTAAAAAAGCTGAAATGGCAAATAATCTAAAATACCAAAACACACATAATCCTTATCCTGCAACACACTCACTTAAAAGGTTTTTATGTTGGCATTGGTGTCCAACAGTGGATCCTGACCGGTGAGATATGGTGATAGCTGTTAGGTACCAACCTCAATCTTTGTTCACATATATAATCTCCAAACTCCTTTTTTTAATAACACCTCTTACTCTAAGCCATTTTAAAAAAAATTCACATGCCATACCTTATCTCAAAGGCTGACACTACAACTTCAAACATTTTTCTTTATCTGGAGAAGAAGGTATTGATATAGTGATATAAAGTCTCACTATATTTATAGAAATATCAAAAGTTTAATTGTTTGTTTCCTGTGAGCGATATTTATTAGGAGAGATAACTATACATCTAAAAAAAGATTAGGTTCTTACCATGAGAAGATAAACTATGTCTTGGTCACAAACTTTTTGAAACATAAGGTGCTAAGGTTCTACTTTATAGTATTTATTCTATGAAAGTGTTGTCCTTGGTTTGCTACATATATGGGCGTGCTACGACTGTAGAAGGTGCACATGCCTTCACTTTTACCAACTATTCCATTACATTATCGTTTCTTGTTGTAGACATTATCCATTAGGTATTGCCCTTCACAAAATGTTAATTGAGTAATGGCATAGATTGTGATCAAGGTTCATTTTAAATCAATTCTCACTTTCATGAACATCATTCTTTAATTGAAAAATATGATTGTTTGTATCTCCTGCAATGGAACTTATGCTACCGGCTTCACATAGCAATGCAATATAAAGAGATTTTCATATAAAAATTTAATGTTTGACTTTTTAGTTTATAACATGAAATTATCTGATACTATCTCTAATGTCAAACAAAATTTTCATTCTTATTTGGGTCTCACATATTATTTTATAATTTATTATATCTCTCAATAAAGTAAGAATTACATCTATTTTTTTCCCTCAAAATAAAAAACATCATTTTTATTCTTATTTGAGTCCCAAAACTACTACACACTTTTATATCTTACAATAAATATAAAATAATATTAAGAATAATTACATATTTATTATTAATAGATTAAAAATATAGCTTTTGTTGTAAATTATAAAAATAAATTACATTGACATGAATAAATAAAACAAAATATTAAATTAAAGATAATATAAAAATATAATAAAAATTACAGCATAGTAAATTAAAAGATAAATAAAATGTATAAAAAGACAAAGTACATAACAACACATAAATGTCATATATTATTACCAATAACTGTTTTTATTTACAAAGAATCGTTCTTATGTAATAACAAAATTCAATAAATGAGAATATTACTATCGATGCTCTTAGGGGAGCAAATTTGTTTTCACACTGAGAAAAATAAAGCATACAAATGTTATTAGTAATTTATAAGAAATTTAGTATTTTTCTCTCTACATATAACATAGAAAGAATAACGTATGTTCCTACCGGGCCGAGAACAATCAACACCAAACGGAGAAGAAGCCCAAAGCAAGAAGTTGCCTAGAATGATAAAGCTTAAAAAAGAAAAGTGCAAATGCTGGAAAGATAAATGATTTTTTATAAAATTGTAATCTTATTTTAACTGAAAATGATATAAACGTTAATGTATATTACTTTTCATTTTTTTCTTCATCTAACTTTCCTCTTCATTAATGGAGATGAGTCTCACTCAGTCGAATAAGACACCATTATTCAGGTGGATAATTAGAATTCACACGAACAATTTGTATAAGGTTTAACTAAATCCTCTATATACCTAGGCTAAAAGTATAAAATTAGATTCATGAGAGTTAAAATTGTTTTTGAGTGGAGCAACACACTTCAAAAGCAAAGCTTTAGAAGAGAGAGGCGTTACACTTGTTTTTCAAATAGTCCAAATTTATAATTAGTATAAAATTATGTATAATTTTGTTATATAAGAATGAAACATTTTTTTAGATAGCATGAAAACAAAATATTTAGTAGGAATGAATTTCCTATGTGCCACTGCTGTTGATAATACAAAGGGGAACAAAGTGAAAGTTATTTTCAAATAAGTCGTTGTAGTATAGTGGTAAGTATTCCCGCCTGTCACGCGGGTGACCCGGGTTCGATCCCCGGCAACGGCGTGTCAATTTTTTGATAAAACAAAGTGGAACACCATCCTGCACAATTGCCAACAAAAGCCATATATCTAAGCTCAGTGATTGGCCAGTGAACAATTAACATGAACATATGCTAGATATATATATGTATATCAAAATTTTGCTAAGGTACTTATAAAGTCTCTTATTTTGTATTAATAGATAATAGATGTGGTACTATTAATTCTAGTTATATGAAGTAAAATGATAGAAAAAGACGTAGCGAGTTTGGCGGAAGTTTGGTGTGGGTGATGTAAGAGCAGTGTGGAAGTGTTTTGTGGTCCGTTTATTCGGTTTCCTCTTACTCATTGTTGGCCTTGCAATGTCCCTATTCTTCTCTCTCCCTCTCTCCTTCTTCATTTCTCTGCATCATTTATTTTTGTATCTTTTTGGTGCAACTACTTTAGGAATCAAAGCATTATTATGTCTTACAAAGTGGACCATGAATACGATTATCTCTTTAAGGTTGTCTTGATTGGTGACTCTGGGGTTGGAAAGTCCAATATCCTTTCTAGGTTTACAAGAAATGAGTTTTGTTTGGAGTCTAAGTCTACCATTGGTGTTGAATTTGCCACCAGAACTTTGCAGGTATATATATATTCCTTTATCTTTCTCGGATTGTTCTTCAATGTTAACCACCCTTCCTATTTGTAAACATTTGTAACAAAATATCCATATTCATGGTTTCAGGTATACTATAATTAATTAATGTAAAGTATGTTATTCTATTAGATTAGTTAGATAGGTATATTCTGAGAGTCCTAGCTGAAAATGCATGTTTAATTGATAATGCAGGTAGAGGGTAAGACAGTAAAGGCACAAATATGGGATACTGCAGGACAAGAAAGGTATAGAGCTATCACTAGTGCTTATTATAGAGGAGCTGTTGGTGCATTATTGGTATATGATATAACCAAAAGGCAAACATTTGACAATGTACAAAGATGGCTACGTGAACTAAGGGACCATGCAGACTCCAACATTGTTATTATGATGGCTGGGAATAAATCTGATTTGAATCATCTAAGAGCAGTGTCTACTGAAGATGCTCAAAGTTTGGCTGAAAAAGAAGGTTTGTCTTTTCTAGAGACTTCAGCATTGGAGGCCTATAATGTTGAGAAAGCATTTCAAACCATTTTGTTTGATATATATCATATTATAAGTAAAAAAGCACTGGCAACTCAGGAAGCAACTTCTACTAGTGTTCCTCATGGAACTACCATAAATGTCTCAAATATGTCAAGTAACACAGGTAATAAAGCTTGTTGCTCAAACTAATTTGTAGGGTAATAACTAAGTAGAAAAGGGTCTGAAAACACATGAGGAATAGTAGCTAGTTGGGTAGTTGCTACCTTTTGCCACATTTGTATTTATTTCTTCTGTTAGATGGAAAATGCATATCTCTAGCCTTCAATAGTCACAATTGAAAATGAAATATGACATTAATATTGCTTCTATTTTCTCTTGTTCTTGGGCATGTTCCCTTAAAAAAACACCTTTTTTTCAATCAGTATTACCATTTTGTATATTATGATAAGTTGTGTGATTTGAACTACAAACTTTTTGACATCATATAGAGTACATGTTCTTAAGAGTAAGCTCATTGATATTATTTGTAGGCCTCTAAATTTAAACAATTGCATTTTGCCACCCCATTAAAACAAAATATTCTTCAGCTAAAAAAATCCTTACCACCATTATCCCTGTCAAAACACAAGGCACCATGACCATATCACCAATTTGAAATAAGGGGTTTAAGGTAATTTCTTGAAAAAAATTGGGTATTATCATCATTTTATGTATTTGGTGGCATTTTTGTAATTTTCCTGAATAAATAAGGGATGTATGGTCGTTTGTCAATGGAGGGTATTTTGTTAATTCTAATGAAAAGAATAGGGGTTTGATGTGATATAATTTCATAGTTGAAGGAATTACTTTAAAATAATAAAGACATTCATCTAAAAGAAATGACATTATAGTATTTCCACTCATTTGTAAAGCATATTATTGAATTTTAACAAGGAAATCTATGGTACAATTTCCTGGATATGGACATTAAGCTATCCTAAAACAAATTTTTTTAGTGGCTTGTGATAGGGATTTAAAAAAAAACTTGATCCAAAAGTATCCACAAAAATACAAACAATAAATATCTATAAAAATAATTTAGGAGATCCAAAAGTATCCACAAAAATACAAACAATAAATATCTATAAAAATAATTTAGGAGTGAGAATAATATTATCTATCACATATTTATAGCCCTAATTTATTATAACTCAATTTATTATTTTTATTGACCAATTTGTCCATAAGTCACTTATAATATCATCTTAAAACAACAACATAATCTATGTAATTTTATGCAAAGAGAATAATGTATTTCCTGGTTTAAGGAGATAAGTTATCTCATTCTAATATAAAAATTGTGACTTGTGTACATTTTTTAGAAAAATATTTTTAAAACTGAAAAAAAATATACATGTTACTTTTTTAATGAATGAGATAAATTATCTTCTGGTATGAGGAAATAATTTAATATGTTACACAAATCATGCCCCCTTTCTAACTTTAACATGAGACTAGGTTAAACCGACATTAGCTAACCTTATATAGCTGTCTCTTTACCCATATTCCACATAAGAAAACAACTTTAAATATTCTCATGCATCCACTTCCACACTAAACTCTCCTTCTAGTAGCTTTTAAAATCGCACACGTCATTGTTTTTCAAATCAGATTTACGCGGAACACAAAACTACCGTGCAACCTACCGCAACATATAAAACCAATTTCCTCTTGAACTAACCCTACTTAGTACGACACCGTTTCAAATCCGCCGAGTTCTAAAAACGACGTCGCTTAAACCAGCTCAACAAGCAGGTGAAACGTGACAGAAAGAAAACCCCTTCTTGTTTGAAATGAGGGAGAAGATATTGTGTAAAGTTTCGTTCTTTGGAAACGTTTAATTGTTATTTAAGTATCAATTTTGTTGTTGAGAAAGTGGTGAAAGGGAAGGTAGAGATGCAAACAGAGGCTAGGGTTGGTGTGGCGGTGGACGGAGGAGCAAGGAAGTTGGTGCAGCCGCAGAAGAACCAGCTTGGTACCGTTTCTCAGCTTCTCGCCGGAGGTGTTGCCGGCGCTCTTAGCAAAACATGTACGGCGCCACTTGCTAGGCTCACTATCCTCTTTCAGGTTCCAAAATTGTACCTTTTTAGTCTAGTTTTGATGTTTTTAAAATGAATAGATTTCATTTTGTTATGGCTACTTGAATTGAAATAGTAGTGGTAAATTGTTATGTTATGCTTCTCATGTTCTCATTAAAGAAATTTTGAGATATAGAGTTTATTTGAGAGAGATAACCTTGTTTGCTTATTAGTTCATGTACTATATATGTTCTTACAGTATGTGATTTGTACTCCAGTTCTGTTTCATATACTTTTGTACTGTTTGTATCAATGTGTTTTGGAAGGAGATTATGTCCCTTAAGAATATAAGTACTTTGTTTCCCTTAAGCATGTGGTCCTTAGGTCCACTGCAGTATTCATTTCTATGAACAAATTACTGTTCGGAGTGTGACTTGACCCCCAAGAAAAATTAGTTCCTTACCTAGTGGATAGTTCCACTCTGGAAAATCATGAGAATATACTTTTGTGTAGTTCCGGTGAGGAGGAGTTGGATATGTAGTTTTATTTTCTATTTACTAGAAATTTGCCATATGAAATGTCATACCGCTGAAACATTTTATTGGGATGGATATTTTATGTGTGTTCTGGGCAATGTTAAACAATGAGATAATTTAGATTCTAACTGGTATATTTTAATTTCGTAAAATGATTGTGCAATGTTTATAGATTCAAGGTATGCATTCAAATGTTGCAACTTTAAGAAAAGCCAGCATGCGGAGTGAGGCTTCACGAATTATCCATGAAGAGGGGTTTAGAGCTTTCTGGAAAGGGAATCTGGTTACTATTGCTCACCGCCTGCCTTATTCTTCTGTTAACTTTTATTCATACGAGCACTACAAGAAGGTTATTGCCATTACCACTCGTAGGGATATATTTATTTCCCTTAAACTATCTTACAGGGGAGGCTGCATTTGAAAGCACTGTTGTTCTCAGATTGATTTATATTTAATAGCATTTTATCTGTTGTGTAGTTATTAAAGATGGTTCCAGGACTGAAAAGTCATAGGGATAAGGCCAGTTCAGACCTTTGCGTACATTTTGTTGGTGGTGGCTTGGCAGGAATAACTGCTGCTACATCTACTTATCCCTTGGATCTTGTAAGAACAAGGCTTGCTGCTCAGGTGAGATTTCTGTATTGTTGTCTTTTTCTCCTTTTGACTCCATGCATTTGGCATCCATTTTGTTCTAGCTTTGATGAGCATTGTCATTCAAGATATTGTGCTTGCGCTGACTTCCAGGTTAACTTAACTTTGCCCCTCCTCACTATAATTAGTTGCATACTTAGTCTTTTATGTGTTCTTAGCTTCTTAGAGGCTTGGACCCTTCCATGACTCTCCTTCCTTGAATATGTCTTCTTTTGAAATCTTATCCACGAGAGATGTTTGCTTAAATTTGGTGAACTGTTTATGCACAATTTTGGTTTCTGGTTATATATTTTTGCATTCATATTTTGCTTATTAATAATTAGCTATGTTAATATTTTGCAGAGAAATGTTATCTACTATAGAGGTATCTGGCATGCTTTACAAACAATTGTCAAGGAAGAGGGAGTGCTTGGCCTGTATAAGGGTCTCGGAACTACACTAATGGTATGCTTTTATTATCAATTTAAAATTACTGGAAAAGTAGATGATTTCTTTGTTGTGTAATTAGCTGCAACTATTGTGCTAGTGCAGACTGTAGGGCCAAGTATAGCAATCAGCTTCTCCGTATATGAAACATTAAGATCCTTTTGGAAGTCTCATAGGTGACCATTCCACACATTACTTGAGCACTCTATTACCTCTATTTTTTCCTTATATCATGTACTTCATAGCTAGTAGCGTCAGATTAATATTATTATCTGTACACATCAGATCCGACGATTCAGCAGTTGTTGTCAGTCTAGCCTGTGGCAGCCTTTCAGGCATTGCATCATCAACAAGTGAGTGGTTGTAAGATGAATAGAGAACTTGCATTTTTTATGTTCCTTATCTCAAATATTCTCGATAATTTTAACTTATGATGTGCCTTGTCAGATAAGTATTCTTGACATGTTGCACTTTTGATGTTACTCGTCATACAAATGTTTTTTTTATTATTCACAGTTTCCCACTTATGGTGTTTCTTGCAATTGTGGTTATGAATATGCTTTTGGTATTTTACCCTTTTCCTGCATCTGTGGCATCAGAGCACTCGATTTAGGGCTGCTGTATCCAATGTTTACTAAATGTGCAAATTATAGTTTGGAATCCTTCGGTCAAACTATTGAACTTGCTAAACCCAACAATATTAATGAAGTTAATGTCTGTAGTGCTTCACTATGCTTTTTGATGCAGAGAAAGGGGGTTTGGTGCAGGAACTGCACCATATCTAACCAGACTGATCTCTAGAATCAGAGACCAGGTTTAAGTTGTTATTTTATCTGGCATTGAGAACTTAGTAAGGAAGACAAGAAAGAAAAAGCACTTCACCTGTTGTTTCTGTAACTCTATTATTTTCTAAAGATCTTGCACGGATCTTCCCGAGTTTTATGTTATGACACGTCTCCCCAAGCTATGCAGTGGGTTACCTCTTGAGGTAGCATTACTTGGATGAACCTGTGTCATTCCCTCAGTTACCAAATGTGAGAGGTGCCCTCTTTGAGGTATGCTTCTCACTTAGGCAACCTTCACCTGTTGTTTCGATGGGTATCCAAACCCTTTGGCCCTTGTTGATCTGTTTACAAGGAATATATTCTTTATTGCTTTCATCATAATTCTAAATGATGGAAAATGCGGTAGCAAATTATAGTATGCTCAGTAAAGAATAATTCTAAATCCTCCCATTCAATCCTCATACAAATCTTTCTACTCACTAAATAAATAATGGAATACTTTTTTATTCCCAAGACATTGGATGTGTTACCTTTTCATTAAATAAATGGGATATTTTCATGGGAGAAAAACCAAATATTATTGATCTGGGGATTCATCTTTCATGTATCAAACCATTATTGTATAGAAACTAACTACCTTCCTCCAAAGTATTCATGCATGCAAAACCCTAGTAGCCCATTCATCAATTGCTTCATGCAACTTTTCTACCACTATGCTACAGCAATTACATGTTCAAGGTTGTCATTGCTTTGCATCTTTCCAGTGCCAATTTTGCAAGCAGTACTATTTCATGCTTTGGATTTATTAAACGCCTCCATGAGAAGATTCATCCATAGTTCCTATAATATATTTGCTGGGGCTATTCTTTAGACTAGCTTAAATAATGTTTGCAGGCTTGTAACTTTGTCTGATACACAGAATCAGTACTATAAGAAACTCTTTTTTGTTTGCATGGCTTATTTGTTCCAAATGTGGTTACTTTTGATTTCAACATTGGTTTTGGAATTCTTTTGACTATAGTTGATTTATCACCATTAGAATTTATGATAGGTAAGAAAGATTCATGAACTGTTGTGTAATAAAATCCCATGTCAAAGTGAATCTCTTTTGACTGTTCAACTGATCTGCTATCCTATATGCAGCAACATTTCCGTTGGATCTTGTGAGGCGGAGGAAGCAATTGGAAGGGGCTTGTGGGCGAGCTCGTGTGTATAACATGGGTCTCTTCGGTGTGTTTAGGCAAATAATCCGGACAGAAGGTGTGCGCGGCCTATATAGAGGAATTTTGCCTGAATACTACAAGGTGGTGCCAGGTGTAGGTATTTGTTTTATGACTTATGAGACACTGAAGATGTTTTTAGCAGATATTGGTTCTGCATAATTACACCCTTCAACTTTGGAGGATGATCTACACCTACAAGTAATTTGGATTAAGTTATTTAGTATTTACCCATGCAAATGGGTTAGAGTTACATTTACCAATTGAGTTCATTTTATTTAATGGATTCACATGGTAGGCAATTTTGTAATGCTGCTGAGGGGATTTTGCATTTTTCTCTTGTATAGTTTTATACATACAACATTATAATATTAGGAAGTAATGGGTCTTCAACTCTCAAAGGAAAAAGCTTTTCAGAGTCCATTGTTCAATACAATCTATGTTTGATCATTATCAGCACGTGAAGTTGAAGGCATTGCTGTGTTTCTCAAGAGAGATTATCTTGTGAGAACTAACATGTATTAATGACAGTTACATGAGTACTTTAGATCCCTTATTTTAGTCATTTTAGGTGATTAATACACTATTGTCCAAGACATTGACTCTTGGCAAATTATAAATTCATTACAATTGACTCTTGAATTGTTATACAGGCATAATAGCAAGAGTATTTATTAAATAAGGAATTATCATTAACATTGCTTGTGTTAATATGAGAACTCGACTATAATTGACAGTTGAAAGCTGAAGCAATGTTTTTGTTAATGGAGAACTAATAAATTTTCATTTATTTTCTAATAAAGTTGTGGATCCCAAAACTACATATAACTAACAAGCTTCTAGAGATGTCAAATATGTTAAAAGAGGAATTCAAAACATGGTTTAGAGTAGACATAATATTAATACTTCTGAACAATATGCTGATAAAAATAAGATGGACTAATTTTTTTTTTTTTGGTTTTTAGAGTATGAAATTAAGAATATGTTTAATGAGCTTAAACCCTTCCCCCTTATAATTGTAATTTATATCTTCTATCTTATTGTCAATTGGAATTTCTTAACATAATATCAGACGGAAGTGTAAACGTAATCGTTCACTCATCTGGTCTGACAGACTTATATAACTGATATGATTGTTTATATCTTCAAAGACATTATTGATAAAAAATTACCTATAAATTTCATACATCTTAAGACATTTATGTTTTGATTTTTTTGGTCAAGTTTGGACCAAAGTAACACATTTCATACTATCTTTTCTGCATGTATCTTTTCTCCTTTATAATAATATTTTAATATTTTAATAAATAAAAGGTACTAATATTTAAAAAATTAGTGAATTATTTTATTAAAAGCAGAAAAGGGTTAAAAAAATTGGAAGCCCTAAATATAAAAAATGAGAATGGAGAAAAAAAAAGAAAAGAGCAAAAAGAAAGCAAAGAAAAGACACTGGTCCCATTTCTTTCTTGGTTGGTTGCAGAAGTGAGAACATAAGAACTCAGAAGAAGAAAAAGGGTTCATCATTTCCAAATTTGCGATGAGCACACAAATAGGGATTGATGAGGCGGTGTTGGACGACATAATCCGGCGACTCACGGAGGTCCGATTGGCCCGACCCGGGAAGCAGGTTCAACTTTCCGAATCCGAAATCAAACAACTTTGTCTTGCTTCTAGAGATATCTTCCTCCACCAACCTAATTTGCTTGAACTCGAAGCCCCCATTAAGATTTGTGGTATACCCATTTCTCATTTTTGTTTTATAATTGGTTTTAGGGTTTAAATTTGACGATTTTTCTAATTACATGTTGCTGGGTGTCCTTTATTTGTTGCAAGTTTGTACTTTTAGGTTCAAGGTTTTTTTTTTTTTTGGTTTCTAAGGGTAGAAGAAAATGTGGGCACTTCTCTTAGTTTTAGGGTTTATAAATTGTTGGGTGTTGTCAAAGAACTGTTTTTAAGTTGTATCTCATTTTAACATTTCCACTTTCATTTGCAATTCAAGTAATATTTCGTGTTTACACATGCTTTCCATTTGCGTTTCCCCTTGTAGTTTTTGGGCATACAAAATTGTGGAGGAGGGGATTGTGAAAAATTGTTTTTAATCTTCTTATGTATGTATTTTTAACATTTCCACATTTATTTGCAATGCTAGTAATATTTCAACATATTTCTTTTTTCCCCATGCTATCCTTAGCCATTTCATGTTGTAGATTATTGTTTAGTTTAGTTTCGTTTACTTGGTGATTGCTTGTACTACTTTTTGGGTACAGTTGAACTCCCTGTTTTTTTAGGTGACAACCGAAACCACCTTAGGCACAATTCTACAATAGGAGCTACCTAGATATTTCTCCATAATGCATTCATTCATAATCCTATCTTGTCTAACGTGTTCACTTATCCAACAAAACATTCTCATCTTTGCTACATTGAGATTATTCTCTCGTTCACATTTTACTGCCAACATTCAGTCTCATATAACATTGTAGGTCTTATAGTTGCGCGGTAAAATTTTCTTAGGGCAAATGAAATCTGAGAAATTTTCTGGAATTTGTTTTAAGCTTGTCTAAATCGCTTTCTTTGTTTAATATTTCTACTGGTTTTGAAATACCGGTCCTTGTTTTAAGTTATTTATTTCTCAATTTAAGTAGTATTTCAATGTGTTTTATGTTTTTGCTTCATCTTTGGACATATTTTCCTTTGGCTTTTCATGTTCTGAATTGCTGATTACTGTTAAGCTTACTGTGTCTGTACTATGGGTTGCCTGTATGTACTCTTCTATTTCTGGTATGGTTGAAATATCTTTCTTCTTTTTCAGGGGACATTCATGGGCAGTACAGTGATTTGTTAAGGCTATTTGAGTATGGGGGTTTACCACCTAATGCTAATTATCTCTTTTTAGGAGACTATGTGGATCGTGGGAAGCAGAGCTTAGAAACCATATGTCTTTTGCTTGCCTATAAAATCAAATATCCAGAAAACTTTTTCCTTTTGAGGGGAAATCATGAGTGTGCTTCCATTAACAGAATATATGGATTTTACGATGAATGTAAGCGAAGGTTTAATGTGAGGCTTTGGAAAGCCTTTACAGACTGTTTTAACTGCCTTCCTGTGGCAGCCCTCATAGATGATAAAATATTGTGCATGCATGGTGGTCTTTCTCCTGAACTCACACACTTGGATGAAATCAGGAATCTGCCGCGTCCGATTGCTATCCCGGACACTGGCTTGCTTTGTGATTTGCTTTGGTCGGATCCTGGTAGAGATGTGAAGGGTTGGGGTATGAATGACCGAGGAGTCTCCTTCACCTTTGGCCCTGATAAGGTGGCTGAATTTTTGGCTAAGCATGACTTGGACCTTATCTGTCGTGCTCATCAGGTCACTCTATGGTTTTTACCGCTTGTCACCCTTTCAGTTTTTCTTCTCCAATAAAATGGGAAGCTTTTGGTGCTTCTCTAGAATCTGATATTATAATTTTTCTATAGGTTGTAGAGGATGGGTATGAATTCTTTGCAGATCGGCAACTTGTTACAATATTTTCAGCTCCAAACTACTGCGGTGAATTTGACAATGCTGGCGCAATGATGAGTGTGGATGAAAACTTGATGTGCTCTTTCCAGATTCTCAAGCCTGCAGAGAAAAAAACAAAGTTCATGATGCCAAACAAAATGTGATGGTTCGAAGATCATCACTTTTCCTTAATCAACTATGGTCTGTTAATCATTTCTTTTGTTTTTCATGGTATTATAAGTGCATTGGTTGAACTTATATTCTTAAATTGTGCAGTATTGTTTATGTCAGATTTCTTCTTTTTTGTATTGGAACCGTTCAGCTTTTCTTTTGCGAAGTTAGAACGTTTCTTAAAAGTTATCTATTGCTTTTCAAAATGAAAAAAAAGGAGTATGTTTTGCTCAATTTTATGGTGGGGGATTGGATTGATTACTTATAATGATTATACATCTAGGTAGTCAATAGAGCCCGACAGCAGAGGGTAGCTGGTTTTCGGCCGTTCCCCGCGATCCATCGTGGATAGCGGTGTAGATGGCTGTAATGCCCCTAGCAGGTAAAATTGCAGCAGAATCGTAGGTCAAATCGCGGGTCTTTCTTCATAATTCCAGTATACATGTTCAGTTGCTTACATGTTCTTCATCAACATAGAACAAAATTGCAAGGCTTCCTAATTCAGAACATACCCTGTCTTTTATAAGCCGGAGTTTTCTTTGGCCCCTAATTGTTTGCCTATCCTCTCTTATTGATTCTCTTATCAAACTGACTAAACCCAATTTTGACATCATGGTCTTGTGGTTCAATTTTTTAAAATATGACTCTGTTATGGCCTCCAACTTTGATCACCTGTAGAATCTGTAGTACTTTTATCTTGATTATTAATTAGAAACATGTCTTTAATATGATCTATTTTAGTATATTTCAGTTCTTTCCCTTCTGATAAAAGGTCATATATTTCAGCTCTTTTGCATAAGAAACTTTTTCTTCAATTTGAGTTTCCATCTTCTAGTATGAGTATTCATATTGGTAAACTTGACATTGTCAACTAAAATTTCTTTTCACTAACTAATCAAGCTCTTGCTGGTTGTTGCGAATTGAATATTTCATTGCTTTCTATTGTCCATAAAACCTTTCTAGAAGCACTACATGCAAATATAACATACCATCTGTGGTTTTAATCATAAAACTTTGACATTTCATTCGGCATTCCAAAACTATACAAACCTAGTGATATTTAGAGGCTGCTTTGTTGTGTGTTTTTCCATAATATGCCTCATGAATCTTTGTCTGTTTCGTTGTTCCCCGAAAGTAATAATTTCAGTTTTTTTCTCCAAAATTCTGTATTTTGGAAAATAATTAGGTCAAGACTGAAGCATGTTTATTCCACTTTTATGTATACCTGAATATTTTTTGGATTGTCTAATTATTGTATTGATTCTCTTATATTATTTTGGCACACAGTGGGGAATCCCCTTGGTCAGTATTCTTGAATGATAAAAGGAAACTACTCTAATTTTTTTTGCTTATTATGTATTCATATTATACCAATCATGTGCTTAATTGGTAATTTCATCAGCTGCTGCATCATAGTTATTGACCTTTATCCTCTTTGTTCTATTTCCTCTGGTGCAGGCATATTCACTGATTTGTCGACTTAAACTAAAATCAGAAGATGATTTAGATTATCTGGTCTTCAGTTCTATCCATTCGGTGGCGATGAAAAGCATGTTTAATTAATGCCTTATCCATCCAAGCAGACATTGAGCATAATTTACTAGTTATAGGATATTAAGCACTGCTGGATGGCCCATAAAGCAAAGAGGTTTTTATCTCTCCTTTTCTTCTTTAGTTTTTCATAATTATGCTGCAACACAATATGTACATATATGTGTTGTAGATGGCCCTTGGAAATGACATCCTTTGCACTGAAAATATTAGACTCTATCACTTTACATTCATGAAGCAGTTAAGCAATTTGTGTTGATGATTCTAGCCAATTTTATTGAGATGGTAAAAGATGCCATTGCTGGATTTTATGGATTCATGTTGGTTTGTATTTTGCACTGTTAGATTAAGATCTTATGCTATTTATCAGAATACATAACTATTGATATTTTGCTTTGTTTGCTTGGATTAGAAGGAATTTTTAGATTAGCTAACATTCCAAGTGACATGAGGCTTTTTCTTGGCTCAACCCAAGAGACAAGTCACAGTGTTAGTCAGCATATCATTTTATTTTATTTGTCATATTAACCATCATAACTTGACCCATTAAACAATGGAATACATGAGTTTTATATACAGTTACCGTATCGTCCACTATTTATATTTAATTATCATTGACTCTTAAAAAAGTAATACAAATGAATATTGGATGATGTATTGACTGTATATAAATACTTACAATGATCGGGGTATATACTTTTCTCTCTATCTTATGTATAAATAAATATGCAATCTCTCTCTGTTATTATTTTGTTCACTTTTATGTTTCGATTTTAAGATTTTATTTTTTAACTTTAGCTTATTTTTATCATAACATTTACTGTAGTAGTAGTAGATGAAAAAGATGAGTAATAATACTCATCAACCTTTTATTTTCCATCAAGCCATATCATGTTCCAAGTTTATGGTATGTTTTGCTTTGTGTTTTCTCTTAACTCAAGCATCACGTTAACTTTTCCAAAATATTTGTAATGCAAAACATTTTATTTTTTTATCTTTAAATATAGCTCTTAAGATTCCAAAATTTCTTGATTGCATTCTCCTTATAGTCGCACGTTTTATATTTATGCATTCAGCCTTCAACCCCCAACTTTTCAGGGTTTAACTATTTTTAGAATTATTCAGTTTTTTAGCCAATCAAAGACAATATGATATGATGTTAAATGTTTTATTACTTTCATTATTTGAACATCAAATTTTTTTTTAGTGTATTTCACATTATGTTCATATTTTTGTCCCTTTCACTTAGGCTGAGGATTTTACCCAACATGTCTCTAATTTTGGATCAAATTCAACATCATTACGGAAAACAAAATAGTAAACACATAAAATAACAAATTTTGTGTAGAACAACTTTTTTTGGTTTTTTTTTTTTAAGAAAACAACTATTTAAACAAATTTGGCATGAATAAACTTTTTTGAGGTGACTAATGAAATGGGAAAATAAATTTTCTCTTAAGAAAGGGTGATTCCAAAGATAATGAAAGTTTAAAGAAATGGTTTAAGTGAAGAATTATATATGTGATATTGATATTACATATTGATCCAAAATCTTAAGGTATTAAGTTTACAAGTCTTATCATATATGTCATTTTATACATTCTTTCTAAATATGTGAATTCTTTTATCCACATAGTTGATACTTGAAAACTCCTAACAATCTTCTCATCAAGTATGAGTCCTTAACATATGATCATTTCTCCTTGAGAAGAAACCATTTCGAGTATTTGACAATGTCAAGAATAGTTTAGTTAGCTTTCCCACTAATACATACACTTTATGAGAGCTTTTTTATTCTATTTGTATTCTCTTATCAATTGAGCACACCATCTTTGATCCATGTTGTAAGAAGGCTTTCCATGCATAAAATGAGGAGTCGAGCATTCGGCTTTATACTCAAAACTACAAGAAATATTCAACAAGTAGGTTAAGGAAATAAATATATAAGTTGACTTGAAACCATCCCTTAATCTAAAACTTTAAGATTAGGCTTATGAATCTTTCCCCTTATATATATTTCATGTTTTTCCTTTAATTTATAAGACTTTTTTTAATCCATATCTTATTTCACATCTTAGCATCAATTCTAGGGAAATCCAATGGTTTGCTCAAACCATTGGATTTCCCTAAAATTGGTGGCTAAAATGTGAAGTAAGTGAATCCCCACCCAAATTATATTTTAGAAATTCTTAACAATTTTATCATGAGGTGAGAAAATAAGTTTCTCTTCTCTATGTATAAGATGATTGGAGATGTTATTAGTTTTTTAAGTAGTTATGACTCAAAGGACCCAATCTTTTTCACTTGTGACGTCACTCAATTTAAAATTCTATTTTGTTTGTATCTCATTATATAAGGATCTCCTCATACCACTAAAATCGTGACATGACATGTGTACCATTTAATAATTTTCTACAAAAATATTTCTAAAACAAAACAAAACAATATACATGTCATTCTTTTATTAACGGTAGGTAGGAAGTAAATTATCTCATGATATAAGGAAATATTTTATTCTAATTCTAATGATAAGTTTAATAAGTACAAAATATAAATGGAAAAATGTGATAAATGAAAAGAAAAAAAGAAACATTCCCACAAAATTTTCGAAATTTTCAACCGTTGTAGGGTTTTCCATTTCCGAAAAAACAAACCAGATCGATTTCCTCACAAAACTTCACCGAAATCCCTCAAATCCATTTCCGATTTCAAACAATCTTGTTTGGTATTGACAGTGTCAGAAGCTGTTTTGATTTTTTTTAGATCCGTCAATGTCCTTGTTGGCGTCTAGTGGTGGCGACACCGTGAAGCTTTTCGACGCTTCCGTCAAGCCCGGTGATCCTTGCACTCTCACCTACACCCCTTCCCCTGGTTTTCAAGTCAATTCAGTGAAATGGAACCACACCAGTGAGTCTCTCTCACTCATTTTTTTGATTTCTAGGGTTTGTATTTCTACAAATTATAGCATATGATGATACTTTTTTATTTTAAGTGTGTTTAGATTGTGTTATTTTGTGTTCAAGATCTTACCGATCTCAAGCTGAACCAAAAAAATGTGCTATAGCATATGATGATACTTTTTTTTTATAATCATCATTGAATTTGGTTTCTTAAACAGATTTGGTTGTGGCAAGTGCTGGAGATGATAAGAAGATCTCTTTGTGGCATAAGAATGGGAACAGCATTGGAACCATTCCTGTTGCTGTCACTGATAGTGGAGACAGTATTGAGGTTATTTCTGCTGTTGTAGTTGGAATATGTTGTGTATATGCAAAATAATGAACATTGTGCAAAATTCAAAAGCCTCACATGGGGTCTACTGGTGCTGAATCGTTGCCTTGTCTAGAGTTGTTTCATGTGGTTGTATTTAGAACTTAAGACATGCTAGATGCAAATCATGCAATGTTATAATCAATATAAACTTGTATGTGAAAACTGTTGGCATAAATTTTGTACTGTTTTCAAGTGTAAAGTGTTTTTAGTTCAAAGGTCTTATAACCCTTTGATCAAATAATTTATGCATAGGGGAAGACTGTCCAGTCCTGTCAAAGTTGGCTGTTTTCCTTTTCTGAATTTTTTTAGTGGAAGCAACAAAGGCAACAACACCTCTTTTGTTTAATACTTCTGTTTCACATCTGGGTATCTGCTTCAATTTTTTAAGAACCACGACAGAGAAATAGCCAAAACTCCGGTCTGGCCTCGTGTTGCAATTAGAGTTGCTTAAAGTTCATAAGAATGTTCTTTCTATTGGTTTATCTGCATTATCTGGTCACTCCTTAGTGTTAGTGGTCCTGATAGTAGCATGATTCCTGCACAATTAAGCACTTCCTTTTTATTCTTTTTGGGTTACTTCATGCTGTTTGATTCCCTGTTCAGGATTCTATATCAGCTATCAGCTTCAGCAACAAGGCATCCAAATACATGTGTTCTGGAGGAAGTGGTCAAGTTGTAAGGATATGGGATTTGCAAAGGAAGCGGTGCATTAAATGGCTGAGGGGTCATACTAATACTGTCACAGGTGTAATGTACAATTGTAAAGATGAACATTTGGCTTCTATCAGCCTTAGTGGGGACCTTATACTTCATAACCTTGCTTCTGGGGCAAGGGTCGCAGAACTCAAAGATCCCAATCAACAGGTTTTTCTGCTTTGTTGAAACTTCTTGGCGCTTGGCTTTGCATCAGTGTGTGGACTAATCTCTCATATTTGAAATTGTAAGACCAGATGTTGAGAGTTCTTGATTATTCTCGGGTTAGTCGTCACCTACTAGTGACTGCTGGTGATGACGGGACAGTACATTTGTGGGATACAACTGGTCGTAGCCCTAAGGTGTGCAATAGTATCATTTAATAATTATATTACGTATGATAGAACATCCCACAATTATATGAAAAGTCATTTTAATTGGTTCATATTAGAAGAAATTATTTGATCTTCTCCATTCGAAATTGTAATAGAGAATAACTTATGCTTGTAGCATATTTCTCATATACTACCTTCAGATAACTGTAGTCGGTTTCATACCATTGTAGCTCAGAAAATTACCTCTTCCTGTAGCAAGTTCTTCCTTCCTGGGCTTTTCTTTTTATTTTATTATTGTTTCAAGTGGATCTCTTTGAGTTGATACTGTGTATTTTCTGTTCCTTTTCCCTTTGCTTTTGAAAAAAAGGTTTCATGGTTGAAGCAGCATTCTGCACCAACTGCTGGTATTAGCTTTTCTCCATCCAATGACAAGGTTTCATTTTTCATGGCTTGTTTTAAGTTTATATACATATGTACATAGTGAGACCATTTCATCCTAGTTTCAGTAAACTTTTTTGAGTGAGGATAGTTTTACTTTCTGACATCTTTCTCCCATTGTCAGATCCTTGCTAGTGTGGGTCTTGACAAAAAACTATATACTTATGACTCTGGTTCTAGAAAACCATCATTTTGTATATCGTATGAAGCTCCTTTCACTTCATTGGCCTTTAGAGATGATGGTTTGATGCTGGCTGCTGGAACTAGCAATGGCCATGTGGCATTCTACGATGTTCGTGGAAAACCAAAGCCTTTCGTTGTTCTTCACGCTCATGGTAGTTCAGAGGTAAGTTTTGCCTAATCTACAATGTTTTGTCTTGATTTGCATGGTTTAATGCATTCCCTGCCAGTTGGTTACAGTTTAGTATTTGTGAGCTGATAAGATGGACTAATGGAAGTGGCAGCACTTGTGCACTTGCTTGATTTATCTTGTAAATTTGCATCTAAGACTAACATGGAATTATGAAACTTTGCAAACTACTTTAAGAGTCCCAAATTACTTAATGTCTCTCAACCCGAGTTTGGTTAAAGTTGGCATTATAGAATATACAAGATTGATTCACTTGTGCTTCTTTGGTTTCCGATGCTTTCTTAGTAATTCCCTTGATGTGTTATAATGGGTGAGCAAGCTACCTATTTATGCTTGCTAACATATATGCATGATATGTCAATTTTATGAAGTTTCTAACCATAGTTTATTGAATCAAATTTATAGATATGTTCCAAGAAACGTTATTCTTTGGACCTGTTATGATCACAAGCTAGTACTTGCTTTCCTATTTTTTCCTATTTGAGTAACACTACACCTGTGTTTGCTCCTTGGCAAATCTTTCTTAATTTAGTCTTTTTTCTTTCGCATAATCACATTCATAAATTTTAATTGCTCAAAATCTATTATGCAGTCATATGGATTTTCAAATTAGTAGAGGTCAGTGGGTCATTAGTCATAGAGATTTCTTGTTCTATTACATCATTTTGACAACTACTTCGTGTGTAGTTAAGGTGCGCTCCTATATCATTAGTCATTCAGGAATACTATAATATGAAATTGTTTTTAATAAAACAATAATCTCCTGATGGTAGCACTCTGATTTATGTTTGTGAACTTAATATCTTATTCTACTTTAAATTCTCTTGGCATGCGACAGGCTGTTACTAGCTTATGCTGGCAAAGGTCAAAACATGTTATTGTTGATGAAAGGAATTGCACTCCTGAGACTGCCCTTGTGGGGAATGCAGTTGAAGATTCAATCCTTATGCCTGATCCTTTACCTTCAGCTACTTCAAGTGTTTTCCTATCTACATCGGTGTCCACCACAAGGAATCGTGGTCGTTTGGGTGCCTCCTATGAAGCATCTTCACTTACCGCCTCCAACAGTGAATTTTCGTCGGCCTTACTAAATGTGTCTGCTGGAGAGGAAACACCACATTGTAACTCTTTATGGCCAGCTGGAACGCTGTCAAGGTTGCATGCTCCACATTCTAGTTATAATATCAAGGATGACATGGAAGTATTCTCCCCTCTTGTGGATGTTCAGCCATTTACACCCTCACTATGGGATGAAAATGGAATAAAGAAGGATAGTATGTTCGCAGATAGAAAACCATCAATGAAGTTTCCATCATCTAGTCGGAGATTTCCCAATTCAGAGGAAGGAAGCATTGATCACCCAATATTAGATTGGAAATCTAGCTCAAACGCCAAGCAGGTTCTTTTTTTCCCTTGGAGCTTATTTTGAATTTAACTTAGCTGAAATACAAAACCATACCTTCAATCCAAAGCTCAAATTGTTTATCCTGCCATCCATGCCATCTACATAACAGTATTGCCCCTGATTTCCATAATTCACAATGGGAGAATTTGGTTTTTGATATAGTCTGTATAATTGGAATTCTTTAAAGAGGAGGGATCCACTTACTCCAAGAGTAAGTGGAAAAAGACTTACTCCACATCTTAACCATCCAATCTTGGAAAATCCAATGGTTTGAATTGGTAAGTACATCTAAACCATTTTATTTTCCAAGATTGAATGATTAAGATGTGGAGTAAGTCATTTTCCACTTACTCTTGGAGTAAGTGGATCCCTCCCCTTCTTTAAATATAAATGTCATTTTTCTTTCTTTATTTTCCCTCTTTATTAAGAAGCGCCTTGATGATCAAGAATGCTCCCAAACTTTTGGTTGTGTTGTTTTTACTTTAATCTGCCTAGATCTTGTTTGCACCACTAATATAAGTCCCATCTTTATTTTCATGGTTTATGCTTCTTCTAATTGAAGTTGTGTGAGCTTGAGAATATCTTAGCAGAATCTAGTTCATGCATTTGATTTAACTGAGTTTCAGGGACTGCATATATGTCTGTTTTATTTATTGATTCATCAAATCACTGTGAATGATTTCATGTTTAATATGTAGCTTGTTTGTTTTGAATTCTTTATTGTATCCGCAAAGCGAAGTTCCATTTGTTATTTATTTTTTATCATGTAGATTATCCTATTTTGATTTATTATATTTACTTAAAACAGGATATAACTCAATCTTCCTTTCCACTTGTGGGATCAACTCCTCTTCTATCTTCAAAGAATGAAGATTCTTCCATAACCCCTCCAGAAGCATGGGGTGGTGAGAAGCTATCTGATAAATATAATTTCTCGCGCCAGCCTATCAATGCACAGTCTCATTTTGGGATGTTGGCTTCTAGTGGTCAAATAGCAGGATCTATGTTTTCTGGATTGCAGGGTACATACTCATCTACGGGTCTTGGTTCCTATACAGGTTCGAACCTGAGTTATGCCAACTTACGTTCCAAGGATATTTCTACAAGCCAAGAGACTTCATTGGGATTTCCTGATCACTTGTTATCTACTACTTCGTCTTTGTCCATCAATACAAAAACAAGCCCCGGACAGGCTAATATTGATTCCCCAAGAATCCTTGATTCTCCAAGAATGTCACCTTTTCCTCGGAGATTTTCTACTTATGCGGAAAGAATCAGCACTACATCTACATTCGGCGATGGAGTATCCCTTTCAGTCAGTTCACCTAAGATAAAGAAATCCGGTGCCGAAACCAGAGAAGAACTTCTAAATAGTTTGTTGTCAAAGTCTGATATTTCTGCTCCACTTGAATCAAACTCACTACCACCAACAAATGTAGGTTAATATATACAAGTTAATCAGATCTCATGATTGCATTGCATATATTGTTTGCTTTTAGAAGAAAGTAGATATTTTTTCTCTTCTCCATCATAGTGCAGGCCATACATGGATTTAGTTGATATAGATTGTTTTAGTTTTGGTGTCACTCAGAAAGCAAATTAGTTTTTGAATCCATTATGATAATCTTTTTTTTCTTCTGTAGAATCCGTTACGTCTGTTAATACATATTCATGTTAGTTGCTATAGTTTTCTTATGTTCATTGATTTGTGAAATTTATGACAGGGGCTAATTTCACAACACAAAGCATCTCAGCCAGATGCACAACAAGGATCTTCATTTACGCTTCAGCTTTTTCAGCGAACCCTGGAAGAAACCCTAGATTCATTTCAGAAATCCATACATGAGGACATGAGAAACCTTCATATTGAAATTTTAAGACAGTTTCATCTGCAAGAGGTGTGCATCTAGAATTAATTGGTTATTTCAATTTTGTTAAATCCTTCTCCTAATTAATGATCACATTGAACAGATGGAAATGTCAACTGTGATGAAATCTATTCTGGAAAACCAAGCTGAGTTGATAAATGAAGTGAAGTCTCTTCGTAAGGAAAACCAACAGCTCAGACAAATGCTTTGATTGATGTGAATATATATAAGGTCATAATTATGGAATAGGGTTTTTGAAAATGTACAAAGATTATAATTTTCCAATTATGGTATTGTTGGTTGATCTGATTATATCTAATAATTCCTCCATCCCAAAAAAGATGTTCAAAAATTGCAACAAAATGGGACAATTTCTTTGCAGTGGTACCCGCATGAGCATTCACCTGAGCTACTGTTTTAATTATTCAAAATGTTACAAATATATTTCATCACTCTAAGCGAACCTTTCTTTTTCCCCCCTCTAAAATTCAATTTGCAAAAAGACCTAAAGAAATAGATTATGACATGTTATGATAAAAAAACTGTTGATGAATATTTAACATTGGACAACATCATGTTATTCATGTTCAGTTTCTCTTCAGTAGTTTCAATTGCAAATTGGTCCTGGTCAATATGATCTTATGTTTTTGGATATCTTTACAACCTTTTCCACAAGTAGCAAATCAAAATCCTCACAATCCACCTTTATATAATGACATTTATGTGCTAAACTAACATATGTAAAGAAGTTTTGTATGTGCCAGCTCTTATGTTGTGAATAAGCATGAATATGAATTTGGTTACTACCTTAATATGACATATACTCTTGTCTAAAACATCTCATTTGATACAAGTAATTAAGAGAATTCTTTTTGCCAAAAAGCAGTAAAACACTAGGAAGAATTTGGAAAGAAGCATTTGGAGTGCTTTAAGCTCAATTTGCAATCATATGTTGTGAACATTATGGTCAATTGGAGCCTATAATGTATGCATGTATCATATTGAACACATAGTTATAATTTTAATTATTCTAATTTTCATGTGGAAAATGATGCAACAAAAGTATCAACTAATTACCATCCTGATTTTCAAAAATACATCCATAGTACATACACTTCAACTTTCTGATAGGTCAATAAGAATTATTTTTCTCAAAAAATCTCTGTTTATATGTCCCAAATCAATCACCTTACATCAAATTAGTGTAAGAAAATTATTTTATGTTTTTCAATTTTCTTTTCAATTAGGTGACAGTTTTTAATTAAATTGTAACTCATTTGGGATACCAAAATTATACTAATAAGATAAAGATATATTATTTCTACAAGTATATCATAAAGGAATAAAATATAACAGGTTAATTAAAAAAATTAAATATATATTATTGCCAAAGCAAGAAACCACAAGAGACAACTCTTTGTATACCCTTTGGCTTTCAGTTCCTCCATCTCAACCCCACCTTCCGTTTTTTCACTTCACCCTTATCACTCTTTCTATTCTATCTGCATCACAATTTGATTCAGAATTCAAAAGCCTCAATCACTATGGCTGAACAAGGTGTCATTCCCTGATGATCTCTTTGTATACTATTACTTTCAAATTTCAGATATCATTCGTTTCAATCTAATCTTCATTTCCCGCTTCTGGGTACTTCAATTCAAGTTAAAGTTTTGATCTTTATGTTATTTATTTCTTTTCCAGAGGGTGGAAATGGGTCCCCAAACTCTTCATCTTTGACTCCTTATGAAGAAGCGTTGGAGGTTTTGTCCTCTTTAATCATTAGACGCACTCGTGCGGATAGTAGCAACTTGGGGGATCAATTCGAAGTGCTATTCGAGTACCTTAAGGTAAAAAGTTTGTGACTTTGTTTTGATTTTGAATGTTAATGTAACTTTGTTGGTAGTGCTGATGTTAATAATGGTGTGTGCAATTACATAGATGCTAGATTTGGAGAAGCCAATTTCAAATATGAAGATTATTCATGTGGCTGGTACCAAAGGAAAGGTAATAATTTTATTAGAGAAAAGTCTATAAAAGCACCATAAATTTTATGTCTTTTGCAAATAGGTATCATGATTTTTTCTTCCTAAATTGAAATTGATCGATCCCTGCAAAAAGATAATGTTAAATTAAAAACAATGAAATCTTTTAACCCATGCACTTCTTTAATCCGAATGTTAATTTTATTTTTTGTATATATAACAATATTACTGTATTAATCACTTTTAACTTTATAATTTACTTATTTTATTCTTCTCAATCAATTTTGTATTTTGATGGCGGTTTCTTCTGGCTATCAACGTTGGCTAACATGCATTGTTGTATTCATACTATTGCGAGTCTGATTGCAACAATTTTCTTGTTATCTGAGTAATTTAACAATATATTTATACATGGACTAATTTTACCAAATGATAAAGTTTAAGGGGTAATTAGGAAGAAAAAAATAGTTCATGGTGCATACTTGCAAAAGACATAAAGTTTAGGGGGCTTTATGTACTTTTCCCTTTTTATTAACATGAAGCTATTGTAAGAGGTTCAACTAAACTTTTGCAATGATTCATAAGTGGCTGGTAGTTTATGGCCTCTTATAGTGTGTTAGAGAGATGTCTGGCTTCTATGAATTTATAATTCTCTGATTTTTGTTTTTGTTGTGATTAGCAATTCTATGCTTATTGTGACAATGGAAGTTGTTCTTTTGAACTTTGGTTTTCACAGGGTTCTACATGTACCTTCACAGAATCTATATTGCGTAACTATGGTTTTCACACTGGACTATTCACATCTCCTCACCTCATTGATATTCGGGAAAGATTTCGTTTAGATGGGTGAGTGTTTTATTTTCATATTCTCATTTTATTTCTTCTTTAGGCTTTTACTATGCATCCATAAATCACCAGTAACCTGTGTCACTTTTCATATTAAATTCTTTAGCTATTTTGAATGGGCAATTTTGAATTCTTCGATCTTGATTGTGTCTGTCATCTGCTTTGTCAAGGGTGCTTAGTGCTTAACTGCTTACCAATTAAGTTTATGAATTCTGATAATTTTGTTAAAACTAGACTTGTTTTGGTACGAAGTTATTCCTTTACTCTTTATTACCAGTCCTAGATTTTGTACTTTTGTTCTCATACTAAATTTCTCAGACCAGTGATATACTTTATACGGTGCCTTTATTGCAACATAGCTATGGTTCCCTGATTCATTACAAGTATTCTTGTTGTTTCTCCAGTGTTGATATCAGTCAAGAAAAATTCTTAGCATATTTCTGGTGGTGTTATGATACACTAAAGGTATGTTTCTGTGCACATAAACTTCATTTAAAGTCTTTTATTTTGAACCAAAACCAAATTGTTTTTCTACTATATTTGTATACTGGTAGCTTATCCCAACTTTAGCTTTGAAGTTCTACAAACTAGTCTGCCAGTTAGTTTTAAGAGTGACAAAAGGATAAGCTAATTTTGTTGAATTCTTGAAGCTATTCCATTATTCTCTTTTGAGTTGCATTGATTTCAGAAGATAATCGTGATGGAAGGGCAAATAGTTAGGCCTGATGGCCCTGTTTATTAGTTTTTAGGTGTTTCTTTTTGTTTCATGAGGATATTTTATCCTCTTCTTGTATGTTCTATCTTATATCATCTAATAATATTTGTTATTATTATTATTATTATGCCTGATGGTGCCCTAGGCAAATATTTAGTGTGAGCTTGTAAAGCATATGATAAAAAAGGGTCCTGGATGTCATTTAGTTGAGAATGTTGTGATTTGTGACTGTTGAACTTGAAGCGGAAACTGTTAAGGCTTTATCTATTTGAATGTCATATGGAACAAAACAAAATGAAAAAAGAACAGCACAATTTTAATTGACAGTATGGCCAGTCTTGAGTAACCACCTTCTATTCTGAGATCCAAAGCATTGTTATGCAATATTTACAACTATGTTGTTGTATAACAGTAATAATACCATATTATTAACTTTATTTGGGCCTGGTCATCATAGTGATCACTTAGAAATGATGATACAATCTCTTAAGAGTATGTTTCTTATTTGATGTGCTTGTTCATATTACTGATATAACTGGTTTCTCATATGGTGCACAGGAAAAAACTGATGACAATATTCCAATGCCTAACTATTTTCGCTTCCTTGCTATACTTGCCTTCAAGATATTTGCAGCAGAGAAGGTTTGATGCATTTGCTTTAAATTTCTATGCAAAATTGTTTTCTAGATAATGATACACTATTTTTTGTATGCTGTTATTAATGACTTAAAGTTGCTTTATTTTCAATATTTATGCAGGTAGATGTTGCTATAATGGAAGTTGGGTTAGGTGGCAAATATGACGCAACAAATGTGGTATGCATAGTTTTCATTTCAGCAGAAATCTATCGGTCCCTAACACTATAAGACTGCTTGAGTATTGAATCTTGGTACTTGTGTTAATATTTTCTTCGAAGTTAATATGATAATATGTAGGAACGAGCTCATATCGACATGTTGATATTTCAGGTTCGAGCACCTATTGTCTGTGGTATAACATCCCTTGGGTATGACCACATGGAGATTCTAGGTGATTACTTTTTTAATGCATACTTATAGCTTATGAGAATATATCTTTTTAAAATTGATACAAACTATCACTCAGAGTATGATTGAACTTAATGTTGCAATGCCACTGATTTATTCAGTCAGTTGGGTACTTGGGTTTACTTCTTCTCGATTTATTAACAGGAAATACTCTTGGAGAAATTGCTGGTGAGAAGGCTGGTATATTCAAGGTATTTTTTGGAGTAAAATATTTCTTCTTTTCAATAATGAAAAATACTTCGGAAGTCTGTCATGTGTCAACAATCTGCACTTTCTTCCCAACGAAGTCCTTTTATTTGTTTGTTTTCTATTTTGATTTTGATGTAGGATCGGATTCCAGCTTTCACAGTGCCTCAGCCTGATGAAGCGGTGCATGTACTTGAAGAGAAAGCTTCTCTATTAAATGTAAGTATGTTCCTTCTTGACGCTGTTCTGCTTTTTCTGAAATATATTTGAATGGATGATAACTTGGTGTAACTTTATTAAATTGGCATGCTAAAATCAAATAAAAGGATACAGCTGGGCACATGTTTATTTTGGATCAAAAGTCCAAGTTTATTTTGCCATGTGATGAGCTCAATAGCAATTTTGCATATCGTGCAAGCACATTTGCTTATTCTGTCAAAGGATGATACATCTTTAAAACTTCTATATCGAGAATTTAATTCTGCGTGTCTTATCATACGCATGTGGCATCTGATTAGGTTGTGTCTTCAGTTTTCAAATTTTGTGCACTTTCTACATTCAACTCAGCAGCTCTTTTGGGAAATGTTTGAGCAAATCTTGCTAACTTCAGGTACCTCTTCAAGTGGCACCCCCGTTAGATGCCAAATTGCTAAATGGTTTAACACTTGGTCTTCAAGGTGAGCACCAGTATCTAAATGCCGGTCTTGCTGTTGCACTGTGCTCCACATGGCTGAAAAGGACTGGACATTTTGGAGACACTAATTTGGAACAAACTGTAAGTTTTAAAAGTGGTTCCTTTTACACCCTTTCTCTCTCCTCTTTTTTATGTGTGTCTGCTGAAGTACTCTATATACCTTCATGAAGAACACTTTGTCAGAGCAGATCATAAAAGGGTTAACAAGTGCAAGTTTGCAAGGAAGGGCTCAGATTGTTCCCGACCAACACATCAATAATGAAAGATCAAATGAACTTGTCTTCTTTTTAGATGGTGCTCATAGTCCAGAAAGCATGCAAGTATGTGCAAAGTGGTTCTCTCTTGCCATTAAGGAATACAACCTGGATCAGACCTTGTTTCATCAGCAACCTGATGAAGCAGTGAAGATGCACAATGGTGAAAGTGGAGTCCAGACAAAATCCATTCAGGTAGAGTGCATATTTAAAATCTTATATATGTAGCTGTTATTGAAATTTTAGCACACATAAGCTGAGAAAATAACATTTGAAGTTGAAACTGTCACTATAAAATAAAGTTTTGCAATTTCTATTCTGTTGACCATACACACAAGTTTTAAGAATGTCAATATGAAACTTGTGAAGTAATTAAAATAAGAATAACTAATGTTTAGTATGCCCTTAGTTAGATAATCACCATTTGGGGAGCCTGTCAAGTGTTTAATTTTATCTTCAGGCTTGTAAGATTGATTTTAATCAGGAACAATTAAAGTACACATTATCAATTTGTTCAAACTTCCAAGACCTTTCTTTCTGAAGTATTTACCTTGAGATGGGTGAATTGATCATCTTCTTGGTAAACTTACCATAACCTTCTATTCGGATTTCAGTTTAAAGCGAGCATTATCTTAACTAAATCAGCCATGGGACTTTATGTCTCTAAACTCTTTACTATTGACAAAGGAGTTATACTTGCACCTTCGTCATCTGTGTGCATTTTAATTTTTAGTTAGTTTGGACATTTTTCCTGATTGATATTTGACCACCTTTGGTCGATCTTCGATATGACACACCCAGTTTTTATGTTTTTGCTTCACATCTATTGACTCACAGGCCCTTTTCTCATCCTCACGAGATAAGAGTGGAATAGCCTACTACTTTTAATAAATAAAATTGACGCCTCTGTACTTCATGCGACTTTTTTTGAGTTGAAGTCATTGAATTACTTGCAGATATTGCTATTCAATTGTTTGACAGTACGAGACCCTCAGTTGCTTCTTCCTCACCTGATGAAAACATGTGCTGATCATGGTCAGTAATCACAGGATTTTTCTAGAGCATGATTTCACAGTAATGGTCTAGTCCAGTAATGAATTAAAAGGACACGATACATTAGTAATATTTAGCAAAAAAGTGGCTTTCTCCTCTATTAATTCTGTGGTTATTCAGTAGAAAAGATGCAAAATATTTTTCTCCCAGTGTCAATTTTTAATTTTCTTATCCTTTATCCATGGAATAAAGATACAATTAAATTGAAATTGTAGGTGTCTACTTCAAGAAGGCTCTCTTTGTACCAAGTTTATCTGTCTATAACAAAGTTGGATCCCAGGCTTTAACACCAAGTGATCCTAATGTTGATTTGTCATGGCAGTTCGCCCTTCAGAGAGTGTGGGAAAATCTCATGCAAGACAACCAAGGTATTGATCAATAAACATTTGTTTTGTATATCATTAGTTTTTGATACATTCATCTTCATGTACTGAAAGCTTTATAGTCGCCTTGGAGTTGATTGCCAAAATCTGTCTCACTATATCCCCCCTCCCCATTATGACATAAATCTGGCCCATGATTAATTCAATACCATTAAAAGCCTAAGTGTATTAGGTGGGGTTGGCTACACGATCAATCAAAATTTCAGCAAAAGCATTTATAGTATAGTCATGTATGTACTTCTCCTAAAGTTTGCCTTGGTTTTCGTCCACCCCTTTTACTCAAACTACCTTCTTCTCACATGATCAATATGTACTTCTCCCGATTGATATGCACTCCTTTTATTTATTTTATTTTCCAGAGTATCTTACCACCTCGGGTAAGCTACTGGAGTACTATTGGGTACCTAAGCATGCACCCTTCCTATAAGTACTTTCTCTATGCACATGAATACTGGGATCCAACTAAGAATAACATGCTTAGGGGACCCAAGCCTCTTCTACACTCATTACTCAAATACATTTATTTCTAAACTTATCTTTTCTTTTGGGTGCATTGATATTTATTGAACGGTGGAATAATAACAAAATGACTTCTTAATATCTAACCCTTTGCATTTTTATTTCCTCAGCGTGTCTTTTAAGTTGGTGGAGCTTTAGAGTATTTTCTGACTAATCTATTGACTTATCAGGTAAAAGTACTGAGGTTGTTTCTGAAGAACTAAAAGATGATATGGGAATGAGTGCCAGTAATTGTGAACATAGCGCTGTGTTTCCCTCACTGCCAGTCGCTATCAAATGGCTCAGGGACAGAGTGCATCAAAACCGATCAGTTCGTTTTCAGGTAACATAAATTACTCTGGAGAGTTGTGAATACTCACATAAGATAGGAAATCTAATTACAAATTTCATTCTTCTATAATGTGCACTTGGTATGTGTTATTCTATGTTTTCACACAGTCTAGCCTTCATTTTTAACTAGTTTTTCTTTTACTTGAAAGACCTGATGCAAGATTGTATATAGTATATACTACATTCTGAATATTTGGCTCAAAATTTTCGCCATCTTTTTCTACATGATAGACTTGATCTATTCTCTTCTAGTGTCTAGGCAGAGTAAAGAATATGGATTTCTACAAATAGCTCTTGAAATATATACAATTATAAAACTTCAGATAAAAATGATTACCCTCTGTCAATCTAATTTATTTTATTTACACACAAGCATGAAGTTCTGACTGCAAATTTGTGTGGTTTGGTTGATACATCAGGTCCTAGTGACTGGTTCTTTGCATCTTGTTGGTGACATGCTGAAATTAGTGAAGAAGTGACTCATTGGACAAATTTGAAGTTTCCTTGAAGATATACTTTTTGTCATTTGGATCAGAATAAGGACATGATCATGATATTGGAAGGCAGACAAGTGTGAAAATATGGAAATGAACCAATGTCTGTTTTGCTGGCAGAAATTATAGTATGGTCTGGGACCTGTGCTCCCAGATAATAAATCATATGATTGCAACCCATTTACTACAATGCCTTCTCTTTGACTCAGTAGACAAACACAAACTTAATCCATGACAAACCATGTTGAGCTTATGGCTGGAGAATACATGGACACTGATAAGTAAAAGTGGGTTGTGCATGGAGAGGTAAAAATTTACAGACTAATCATATTTATATTAGGGTGCCCCAGTTGGCAAGTTGCAATGACAGGAGATAAATAAATAGTAATTTATTTATATACATACCATACATTAAAAATACACAACTTTTGCACCAAAGACTCCAAATTTATGCCCTTTACAAAGATTCTTACCTTATAACTTGTAATGTCATCACTCATTCTAAACGAAAACTGATTTGTACAGTGTAGGGAGAATGAAAAGGAATTGAATAAAGAAAAGAAACAGGAAAAAAAAAATATAAACATATTCCAGACTCAATAACTTACTACCTCCTCAGAACCAATTTGAACAACATTAACCTCACATGACAATCTCTGGCTTGAGAATACTTGTGTTGATCTCCTTGTGAGGCAAAACCACACCACCATTGCTGTAAATTTCATCACATACATGGACATCTTCTCCAAGCATAGTCATATTCTCTACTCGAGCCCATTGTCCGACAGTAGAATGCCACCCAATGATACTGCTAGATATACAAGCATGCTTTTTAATCCGAGCTCCTCGCATTATTGTGCAGTGAGAGACCCTAACTCCTGCTTCAATAATGCAGCCAGGACCAATAGCAACATCAGGTCCAATGAGACAACCCTCACCGATTTTGGCCGTCTCATCTACAATGACATTCCCAACAATATGAGCACCACTTGCTAACTTTGAAGATGACATTTTCTTTAAAGAGTCTAAGTAGAGTGTCAGGCCAGAAATATAGTCCCTTGGTTGTCCAATGTCCATCCAGAATCCAGGCAGGACCATTGCATATAGCATTTTCTCTGCTGCAATCTTCGGAAAAACCTCTTTCTCAATAGAAGTGGGTCTCAGTTCAATTCGATCCAAAACAGAAGGGTTCAACAGGTAGATTCCGGCATTGATTTTGTTACCAACAAACAACTTTGGTTTTTCGACAAATTTCTCAACCTGCCCTGTAGTCTCCTCCATCACAACTACACCATATTTTGATGGTTCATCAACCTACACATTTACAGGAAAATGATAAATTAAATGTAGAGACTCACATGATTGCAAATGCAGTGGATATTTTTTTGGTCAATTATGGTACCTTTGTCACCATTATAGAAGCCTCTCCTCCACGGACTTTGTGGAACTTGATCATTTCTTTCAGTGGGTACTCACTGATAACGTCACTGTTGAGAACAAAAAATGGCACTCCCGAATCATCTACCAGCTTATCCCTGGCAAGGGCCAGGGGCCCAGCAGTTCCCAGTGGTTCAGTTTCTCGAGAACAAGTGATCTTGATGCCAAGCTTTGCTTCAAAATCCTTCAAGAAATTTAACATAACCTGCAGTAGGAAGTATCAACAGACTCAATAGAGAGACTTTATCCATATAAATTTTCTGAAGCATTGCATAAAAAGTGTTGTTATGAGAGCCAAGATTCTTACCTCTGGTTGGTAATTGATAGCTAGTACGACTTCAGTAACTCCAATGGCCTTAAGAGCCTCAATCTGAAAAATAAGTCAAATTAAAAGGTATATCAGTAGGATGGTTTATCAAGCCACTTTAATGGAAATGGACATAAAAGATGCACCTAAACTCATACTCATGCACACACATAAAAGAGCTAATATACAAAGAGAAGTCTTCTTATTTTTCAAAATTTGACAGGTACATGTTGCATAAAGAAGGAATTTAACAGCAAATCCTATCCCTAAGTTACATATCTAGCATAACAGGTTTACCTGATGAAGAATCATTGGCTTGTTAGCAAAATCAACAAGAGGCTTAGGGAAACTTAGTGTCAATGGCCTCAACCTTGTCCCAAACCCTCCGACCAGAATTAATGCCTTCATTGTGATATGCTCTTTGTTTTTCCTGTAAATTTGTAGATTTAGAAGTACATCAACAAAAGCCAACAGATAACACAGTCTGAAATATGATCAGATAGGTTCCACCAAGTCCAAAAAATAATGATGCCAGGAAAGAACTTGCACAGAATGCTTAAGTGAAGAACTAGCAAGTAACTTGAAACTGAGCTGATATGTGTTCTATTGAGCTTGACAGTGATCCAGTTATGTGCCATTAGACATAAGCTAGAAAGGAAAGCAAAAATACACTAAAAGGATGTATTCTGAGGTAGCTTTTAATAGGAACGACAAAATGGTTGAATTCTGAAGTAGCTAGGTTTCTGCACAAAATGATAACAAATATATACACGGATTCACAGTGCACAGTAAATGTTTGGTATACTACATTGAAAAGGAAGTTTAAAATGTGCAGCTATTTCATTCTCTCAATGGAAGAATTTATTTTATATAGCTTTTATTAAAAGCAATTCTGCTTGTAAATCCTTCAAAGTAAAACACATTACTTTGATTCAACATAGGAGAACCAAATACACTTAACATAAAGATATTAGGTTGGCTATCATGGAAGAAAGTAAAAAAGTTAAAAACTTACTTGAGAAAAAGAAAACTTCAATCAAAAGATGCAGTGATGTGATATGAATTGGATTATCATAGAACAAATAACATTGAGTAAATTGACACAATTTAACGAGGTTTTAAATAAAGAAAACTTCAATCAAAACATGCAGTGATGTGATATGAATTGGATATATCATAGAACAAATAACATTGAGTAAATTGACACAATTTAACGAGGTTTTAAATCTGGATCCGCAACCCTTATAATCCAATATGTTAAGGTTTTGGGACTCGCTGAAACCGTGTTTTAAAGCAGTTATCCATTATGTCAATGTTTTCGAAGTCTCAACCCCTATTTAAAACCATGCATTTTAATATTGTCCTGAATAGTAGTTTATTTATCCATATGAACCTACTTTTTTTGCAAATGAAAAATTCTTGGTCTACACATTACTGTATCTATTTATTCTTATGCTGCAGATTAGATCAGAAATTTACCAGATTCATGAAAAAACAAACATTGACTATATAAATGAATCCAACACATAAAACGTAAACAAATCTGAATAAAGTTTTTAATAGAAATTGAAATTAGATAAGAAATCCAAAACGAAGAAACATTGTTAGAATGAGAATGGAGATTTGAATTACCTTTATATTTTTATTTAGATATGTGTCGTTCGTCAACAACGAGAAACAGAAAACCGAAAAAACTGAACCCAATGAAGAAGTTTCTTTATATACCCACGCTCGCGCCAAACCATTTTTTCTTTTTTCTTTTTCATCCATTTTTTATTTATTCTAATATCTAATTCTGTGTGGATTTGAAAATTAATTATTCATGTAATTGAATTATTGAGAAGCAATCTGTCACTTTGCCAATTCTTTTCTTTCAAATTTTCGTATTACTTTATTATAAAATATTATATGGTTCAAAACCAATCATATGTAACTATATTCACATTATTCATTTCAAATAAATCAATTTAAATTTTAAGCTATTAATATATCATTAATTATCAAAACGTGATCGATACTTTTAATCTTTCATCGTGTGATAATGTATTCAATTTTACACTTGCATCACTTTTTATTATGTTTATTTGCTTTCTAGTACATAGCCTCTTCGATTATTAAGTGATCCTATGTTGTTTTGTAATTTTCTATTTTCAAAAATTGTATATCATTTTTTAGTAATTGTATACCACTTATCATTTTTTAGCAATGAAAATGTGTGAATAATTGTATATCATTTTTTATATTAAAAACTTAGATTAAGAGAAGAGTTTTATATGCATCATCTATTATTTATATGAAAATGTAGAGCAGTTGTAAAAGGTCATCAAATTGGAACCAGAATTATAGTGGAAAATATATACATTCAAATAATATGTACAGAACGGTGCAGAATGTTTACATACATGAAAAGGACCTAATACTTCCTTCTCAAGTCAGAAATTGCTTTGATGTGTTTTTAAAAACTAAACCAATCATGGTGCAACTCACACCATGAAAGATTACAAGCATATATATTTTTGGTATAACCAACAATAATTCCTTCCTTTCGAGGTGCGTGACCGACCATCTGTTAGGACTTAAGCACATGAGGAGAGCCCAACGGTAAGCCTTTCTCTTTTTGGCGGATTCACTCACCTATCAGTATTCGGTAATATACTTTAATCCAGCCTATAGGTAGCCATTTCCATGACACAACTCTCAATGAAAGCACCAATTGTTAGGACTTAAGCACATGAGGAGAGTCCAACCCAAAAAACTAGTCTATTAGGTGGGAGAGCCTTATGACTTAATACCACATTGAGTTTGCAATTCTACTCAATGTGAGACTCCTAACACTGTCCCTCATAGGAATACAAACATATATGCTTATGTATGTATATATATATATATATATATATATATATGTATATTCGTGACTTATGATTTACCAGTCAAGAGAAGTGCTAAGTGCTAACTATTCAGGCCAGAAGAAGAGTATGCCACCAACCACAAGCAACATTTTTAGGGACACAACCTTCAATGGTGACCTCAGAAGGTAGGTTACGGTCAATCATGTCCCCGAGGCCGAGCTGCCATATGCCCATAAATTACAACTTAGAACAGTATGATACCTCAACTTAGAACATTGCTTAAAATACATGTGGTTAGATTGAAATTCCAGCAATGTTCATTGTTTAAAATGTGAAATAGAAAGGAGATATATATCAAAATTGTAGAGTGATATAAGTACCTGTCCATATTTGTTCCATCCCCAGCAGAAGACTTTGCCACCCTCTTGAAGAAGCACAAGTAAAAAGGAACAGAACTAATGAGAATCTTTATCTACTAATAACAATAGACACACGAATTTGATCTTGAACAAAAAAAAAAACATCAATGTGCATGCCATTTGAAGTCTGTGTATTATGTTATACCTGTTAGTAAAGCGGTATGACGCGACCCACAAGATATGTTCTTTGCATGCATGTTTTCCAAATTCGGAGAATCCACTAGTCTCGGTAGAACCTGCTTCAAAATTGAAGTTGACACTTAAAAACTACTACCACGGCGATTGATGTGAGTGGTCCATAGTCCATACCACTCTTCCATCCAACAACCACCCTTGTAGTTTTGTCAAAAAACTGACCTTTTTTCTGGTTGTTTAGCATTACTCGTTGTTTTAATAAGTAAAAACAAGTAACCGAATCGAGCAGGGAATATATAGGATGACAGTAATCAGGGCATACCTCGGCTTGATCAGAGCCGGTTCCCAGTTGCCCAAATTGATTCCCACCAAACACATATACATCACCAGCAGCAGATGTACATACGGTATGCCATAGTCCTGCAGCGACTCCATCTATTCGGATACCCAAGAGGGAAGATACGCAAGTCGGGCTTAGTTCATCATCTGTAGTTCCTTGCCCACACTTGACCAAAACAAGATGACATCAATATAGTTTAGCAAGAATAAATATTATAAGAGAATAGAACAGATTATCCCTTGTTAGAGTGAACCTCATCTTCAACATCTACATTGCTTTTGTCCACCATATTCTACATTGAAAAATAACTCGCTCAATTTACAGACACCAAAGAAAATAAATTTTCTTTTCATCATGTTTCTTTTTAGGCACCCACAGGTAGTGACAGACCCGTCTGCGTGGTAGAGCGAGGGCACTTGCCTTCACTCAAATTGGACAACTTTCTATTGTATGTGAAAGTTATTTTTTATTTCCACCATAATAGAATTGTATTTAAATGTTATTTTTGCTCCATAACTGCCAGAAGGTGAACTTCATGGTTTGCTCCTAGAGGAACTTTGCACCAGATAGTGCATGCATTCTAATAATGATAATATTAGCACCCGCGGTTGCAACTACGGGCTTCCAGCGTGGAACATATCAGAAGATTTCAATTATGATTAATAATGACAAGAGTTGCTGAAAAGGAAAAGCTCTTCACTTGTAATTCTTTGTTAGAAAGCCATAAAAATAAAAATTTAGCCATATGCTGGAGATAGGAAATAACTAAAAACTCAGCAAGTTTAGTTGCCAAAAAGAGTAAAGCACTTCAAGTAGAGAAAAATCTCTCAAAAACATCCCGCGTTCACTTTAAATTACCTGTCCATAGAGTCCCCAACCAAAAGTAAGCAAAGCTCCAGCATCTGTTAATTCAACAGATAGATACTGAAATATTAGTATACATGAAATTAACCATATAAATAATTGTTTAAGTTCTGCGAAACAAAGCATATGGATATTCTCGTTTAAGTTCTGCGAAGTAAAATGCAGGCACACATGTACCTGTAATCACCACACTGTGTCGACCTCCACAAGCAATGCTCTTTATATAACTTCCAGGAGCTCTTAAACTCTGTCCCTCTGAGCACATTCTTCCTCGAGCCAGTGTTATAGATCTATCTTTACCATAAGAAGAGGAATCAATACAAGGAACAAGATGAGGAGAGGAGACCATACGTATTCTGGAACCCAAACCAAGCTGACCTTCACCTCCATAGCCCCAACCCCAAACCTGTCCTATATCTGAAACTCTCAGAAAATTAGAATCAAAGAGAAGTCTTAGACTGCAAAAATGGTGCTTCAGCGAAAACATGATCACATTATACAATCAGGTAAAAGTAACATACATAAAATCTTAGGTAGGTTTTACGTAGTCCATATCAAAGTCTATACCTGACAATGCTAAGGTATGACGTCCACCAGCAGCAACACTTGCTATCCTTACCCCCGGGTTTAGTGTGACAAGACAAGGCAATGCTGTCAGAGTATCATCACCAGATGACGAGCTTTCAGCAGTTTGCTTTGCTGAAGTGACTCTCCGGCGCTTTGTGCTCTCTTCTCCACTGGTAGTCGAGGCAGTACCCCCAGTAGATCTTGAACCTTGACAACGAGGGCTCACTGTTCCAAAACAACTCCACGTCAGTTATTACTCCTTTCTTAAGAAAGAGTGCTCACTGTCCCTCTGTCATGAATCAGCTCATCCAAATTCTCTAATTGTTAGATGAATGCACATAAATGATTTTTTATATCTAACCCATTCCCTCACAAGATCCCTTTGAGATTAAAGGGTGGACGATGCAATGAGAGCAGCATGGATCAAACTCTAGCCGACTTGGTCATAGAGTCTCTAAGACCATGCCATGAACCAACTATCTCCGAAGCTTTAAGTTGTTAGGTGAAGACACATACCATCAGCAGTCGTGCAGTGCATGAGGCTCATGTGGTGGGATTTCGAGAGGGTAAACGCACAAAACAGCCATAAGCAGAGAAACTGTTTCTAGGATTTAAACTTATGACCTCCATGTCACAATGCAACAACCTTAATGTTGTGGCAAGACTTATTAGGTGAATACAATTGAATGGCTTTCTATATTATATATCTAACACCCTCCGGGGAGGAGCTGTTGGAGGCAGTACATCCGGGAAAGGGAAGTAATCAGGGAAAGGGAAGTAATGCTCAACATAAAATGCAAATAGCAGTAGAGTAGATAAATGGCCATTGTAAAGAGGGCAATTGCAAACATACCTTGCTCTGTTGACAATGAACTCTGCCATCCTGGTACATCTTGTTCAAGACTTATCCCTATAGATGGTTCACCAAATACCTTCCCAGAGGGTATACATTCCTTCCATCCCCATGTGTAAACTTCTCCACAATCTGAAAAAGAACAGCAAACATACTTTTCGGGTTAGACCAGAAAGAAAGCTTAGCCTAATGGACAAAATCATTCCCAATTGGATGATATCATCATATTACTTTGTTGAATTTAGTTTGGACACATTGTAAGGAAATCCAAGTTACCTGTTACAGCAACACAATGAGCCCATCCAGCCGCAGCTTTTACAATATAGGCTTCAGGAGGAAGAGGGAAAGGCTCTGGAGTTTCCTTTACAATTAAACAAGAAAAGTTAGCTGGCTTACAAAGAAACAAAAGAGAAAGTGAGTGATAACTACGAAAGCATATCTGATATCCTAAAAAAGTGTGTCATTCCATGCGCCATTTGATGTGATTGATTTAAAAAAATGTTTTTCTGACCAATCACAATAAGTGAACATTTAAAGTGACACACTTTTTGGGACAACAGATATCATCAAGTCGTTGTATATGGTTATGGATTACCCCATGTTTGCCTGAAGTTAGATAGCTTTGGCCTAGATCATTAGTTGAACCCCATGTGATGAGTTTTCCTGACTCTGATTAAGGAAGAAAAGAAGAAAAAAAACAATGGCCTTAAAGGGCAATATTGGAAGAGCGTGTCATAGCAAAGCTTATTTAGCCTTATGGTAAAATAAACTTATGAAATAGTGTGTGACCTTCTTATAAGCACTTATTAACTTATTTAAAGAGTCTTAAATGAATAAGCTTAGTTTAATGAACACGCCGTTATCCAAAAATAGTAATTTAAATTATGTAGAAGAATACAAAAGATTTAGAGCCAAGGAAACATGGGAAAAAAAGACATTACTTTATCGAGAATAAAATCACTATAAGCTTAAGCATCTGAAACCAAGTTGAGTTTCCATTAAAAGTAAATGAAACATAAAATGCAAAAACTTAATCTTTTTAAAGCAACAACATTTTAATAAGACACAAAACCGTAATACTAAAAATTAAAGCAAACATATAAGGAGAAAAGATGAATAAGAATAAGAAACCGCATAGAGCCATTGCAAATCCACAGCCACCACCGCAAACATCATTCCATGAATAACAGCAACTCCCCGGAAATGTAACCTCCGCCGGAGACAACAGAGGCATCCTCTGCGGCGTAGCACCGGGAAGATAACCCCACATGTAAACCATTTTCTGAGAATGTCTTACCTCAACTCCTCCACTTACATTCATGGCAAAAATGAAAGAAACCAAATTTCCTTGTAATAAACAGTGTAATGAGGTTAAAACTCTTTTCCCTTCAGATTTTTTTTTTCGTTATTGTTTTGTGGCAGTTTCTTCAGTTTGGAGAGACAAATTAACTGAAAGGAACATAGATAGTGTGTGTTTGGAGTAGTCACGAGTTTCTTTATTTTAATAATAAGTTTCAGCTGAATGAGGTTGCCACGTCGGATGCTAACATGGGTGTTTGAACACGTGGCTTTATATTGGCCTCTATGTGGCTCTGTTATTTTTGGCCACTAGTTTCGTGGAAGTTTCTGGAACTCATGTGGTTTAAGAAGCTATCGTGTTACCTCCACTATTCGCCACGTGGTAGTCGCACAAGGAATCTCCAATCATTATGTGTTGCTACGTGTTGTTTTGTATGCCCGGAAAAGGAAATAAAAGTCATTATTTTTATATAATTATATTAAATACTGAAATACTATGTAATATTTAGTATCTTTTTTTAAAGAAAAGTCATTATTTAAAATTATTATTTATTTTAACATTATTTAAACAATCAATAAGACGTTGATCTAGTTGTATAAAATTTCACTAAATTATCAACCAAAATTTCAAAGGTTTGATTATAGAGAATGACACTTGTTGGAGAGACATTAACACACATCGAACATAATTCTTGTTACCGGAACAAACATAAAAATAAAATCATTGCACCTTATTATGGAATTTTATTTAATAATTATTATTTAATTAACATAAGAACAATATTAATTTAGCAAATGTAACATTATATATTGATTAACAATATAATATGGCTCTTTAATAATATAAATTTACATTTATGAATTATCATGATATTAGAATTATAAATAAACAATATAACATTACACTTATTATTAACAAATATTACAATCATATTATTACATGTGTTTCAAGATCCTTATTATTGAATCGTTAATAATGTGTTTCAAAATCTTGTATCATCATTTCTCACTGGTCCAAAAACACCAATCCAACACATATATAATATTATTTATGAGTTTGAGTAACCATTTTCATCCATATACTACATAATTGACTATTCTTTTAAAACCAAGAATGTTGTTTGGTATTGAATTTTTTATGAAAGGTTAAACAACATGGATCGGTTGATACGCTTTACAACGTTCATAACAACTTGATAAATGGCTCAAGTGAGACATTCTTCTAACTTTAACTTATACGCACTAAATTTGGATTGGTGACTAAGTTGATAAATGACTATCAAAATGAAACATTAAATTTATTTTGCACATTTTTTATGTAAACTTTTTATTTATCTGGTGGAGAAAAGTCATCATATATAAACATGTCATGCATTAACTTTCATGGTCCCTCTACGCTTATCACATTGAATTACTTTTAGCATACGTCCTTATTGAATTTCTTTTTTTCTCTCCACTTCCTACTTTTTAGTGTGCTCCATCACCTCCATGACTAATTTGCATTCCTATATACAAATTGGGATTCCCTGTTTTAAAAGGATTTTGTTTCTTTGTCTCTGTCAAATAGAATTGCACCAAATAATATAAAATATTAGATTTTGATTGTGTAATTTTTTTATTTAATTAAATGACACATTCTGATTGGTCTGAGACACCATTATGAACAACAAATCTGCATCCTCCAGTGTCACTGGTGACCACAGTTTTCAGAATGAGTAATAAAAGGCAAGTGCCAAGATAGGGCAAAGTTAAAAGGAATCTCATATATTTCATGAGAGGGTCCCAAAACTTTGTTTTCTTTAAGATTTGATGATGGATACATTACGATTTTTGCAACACTACAGTTTCGTTAACTTACTTTGAGAATAAGGTCCAAGTTCTTATTATGGCGCTTCTTCAATAATTGTTAATGGATTTGACATATATGTGCACCCGAATGAACCACATGCATGCATTAACCCTACGTAATAGTTTTGCAGTTCGTTGCTCCCTTATAGCCACAAATAAGATTCAGTTACATCACTATTTATGTCATTGTTAACGGTATTAATCATCAAGTACAACCACAACCACTTACATAAAGGTGAAGCAAATGTTAACACCTTCATGTTCAAATCAAAGCATAGCTCAATGCCTATTTATTATCAATCGTTACCTAAGTCGTACTTAATAATTGTAACGTCCATGTTTGACATTCTACTTATTTTGATCCACTCTCAGTATAATAAACCAATTCCTAGAGTAAGAACAAGTTATCAACATGGAAAAAAAATGATATATTCTCTATCCTCCTAACCACATGAATGTGATATATGTCACTTGTAAACCAATCACTAATAAATAAATTATCAATTTATGACATATTTCACTTCTTTGTGAGTAAGAGGATTAGTAGGAGAATTTAGTAATAGAATATAACATTACTTTATCAACATTTTGGGTACATGTTACTTCCATATTAGTGATGACTTAGTCATTAGGATGAGTTTACCTCTTTGACATGACTTTTATAGTGTTTAGCTTGTCGATTGTTATACAACAAGTATCCTATCTATTAATGAAGAAATAAGTACTTATTTTTCCTTGTATTTTAATGGCAAAGTATCATTTTAATATATATAGAAGAATAAAAATATATCAACATATTATATTTTATTTTGTTTTTTGTAGTGCTTATTTCTCAATTAATAGAGAGGATTTTTACTCATCCTTATATATTTTCCCTTATGGCCAACAAGCATATGTTTTAATGAGTAACTTTTATAATAGACATAGACTTTTTGGTGTAAGTTCATATTATTTGTCAGTTTTAAAAGTCATGAGTTATTAAAATTAGATTATTTATTTTATAACACATCAAATAAATAGTTGATATAATTGTATTAAATATATTAATTATAAATTATGAACTTCTAACAAAATATGGTATTGTTTATCGGCTTCACTATTCGGGCCGTAAAATTGGGCCTCTAGATATCCAAATCATGAATGGGCCACCCCCACATTATGATGTCATGTGTGGTGAAACCTCTCCAGTCACCCCAAATAGTCGTATGGGCCGGGCCCTATGATTTGAATAACCGGGGTGAAGAATAAGTGGGTAATAATTGCCTGTGGTCGGACCCATGATAAGGTGTTAAGTACAGTTTCCGTGAAGTTGAAAGTAATCATGGCCCACGGACAAGGATCATCCATCTCACTTTTTGTCCCGCTCTATGTACTAAGTCAATCACAATGTTGTTACATGAATAAAATAAAAAATTTAAAAATAAAAAATAACAAAAAATAAAATTTTGATTGACCCGAAACAGGAAGTGAGACATATGATCTTTGTGCTTTTTATACGTGTCTTAACGTTTTTAATTTTGAGCCTTTGATTAATAATGACGTGTATCATTGCATTCCATTAGAAGCAATATAATGGTGAAGTATCGAATTGGGACCCATTCAGTTAAAACCGTTAGATGTTTCTCTCATCAATCATTGGATGGTGGTAATTGCGTTTTGGAATTAGATCGTATGGTGAGCATGCATGTGTGGACGAATTGGTTTATGTAGTGACATAACAAAGAGTTATCATCATTCAATTATTGAAATGATAAGATATCTTGCTTTCTAGAGACTAGAGTAGTAGTCATGATAATATAATAAGTGATGAAAGTTAATAATATATACATTTGGACTAAATATTTTATACATTATTAATAGATGAGAGATATATTTACTCAAAGACTAAGTTTAATTTTTAAACTTACTCCATATCTTATCTATCAGTTTTAGGGGAATCTAATGGTTTAGATCTACTCATTAATTCAAACTATTGGATTTCCCTAGAATTAATGGTTAAGATGTGGAGTAAGTTTAAAAAACTTACTCTTTGAGTAATTGGATCCACACCCTTGTTAATATATTACTCATATGTTATTTTTGATCTTATTAACTCTTAAACAAAAGTAATATAGAAGAATGATAAATGATTTATTGATAGTATACTTTTTCATTGAAACAAAATATATAATTTATTGTTCATCCATTTATCTTTTATGAACATTTTGACAAAAGTCTTAATGGGATCCCTAATGGGTGTCAAATATTGTTTGAGGAATTGAAGTATTATATATTTCAATTGGGTTGTAATCTTCGATCCATAGTACTGAATTTTCGAGTACTGAAATATGAGGGAGAGTGAAAATATCTATACCTAGTACTAGACTCTTTAGTATTAAAGAGGATGTCTACTTATTCCCATGGCAGTAAATTAAATTTGGCTATGAGCAATTAGTTTTATCCCTAATAATATATAGTTTTTTTGAAACCAAAATAAAAAATTAATCAGTGTAAAAAAGAAATTTCAAAACTGCACTCAAATGCATGTTGGTTGAAAGTGATTTGTCTATTACTATATAAGAAAAAAATGTTCTTGATCATAAATTGAAATTGAAATCAAATTGTTTCATTTTCTACAATTTTTCCGGTATCATGTTTCGATTTCTTATTTTAATTTTGTTATAATATTCAATTTTGAAATTATCATTTATTTTCATTATGTGTTTGAATATGCTAATACACAGGTAACACTTATGTTCTTAACAATGTGAATATACGGGTAACATGTATGTTTTAACTAAGCGAATGCACAAGTAACATGTGTATTCTTAGCAATGAGAATGTACGGGTAACATGTGTGTTTTAAACCATGTGAATGTATGGTTCACATGTGTGTTCTTAACAATACAGATGCACGAGAAACATATATTTTTTTAACTATGTGAATGTACGTGTAACATATATATTTTTAATTATATGAATGCTCATATAATATTCGTGTTCTTAATCATACGACAAGAAAGTATTGTCTTCATGCGTTTGCACGGGTAACTTACTAGTTTGTATGTGAAATTAAGTTTCATAACCTAAATTATTATTTTTGATTTTTTTTAATATTGAAAGATATGTAGACATGAGTGTTGATCAAATTTTTATTCTGAGATTGACATCTTACAATTCCTTCTTTTTGGTGTAGAAATCCAATGTTATGTCAATATATTATAAAGGATTGATTTAATATTTGGTAAGCTTTTCTAGCATTGTAGAAGGACATTTTTTGGATCAATTTATAAATTAGCTGTAAAAGTAATGTGAAAATACATGATTCATCCTACAATAGCTTCATTTAATTACTTCTATTCTTCTTCTATTCTATGTTATAATTTTTTATGACACAATGCATGCTAAGGCTATGTAATAATGTTTTTATGACACATTGCATGCTAAGGCTATGTAATAATGTTTTTATGACACATTGCATGCTAAGGCTATGTAATGGTGTTTTTATGACACATGTCACCCTTCTTTAATTGATGAACAAACTTGGGAATGGGAACAAAGTGTTATAGGGATTCACAAACAAGTTGGTCTTTTCTCTTCATGTCACATGTTATGACTTAGAATCACTAATATTCTTTTAAGTAATATACAAACGTACTATATCCAATATCAAATAATATCAAATAACATTGTGATATGTGTATTAAATTTGTTTAACATATAAATTTTAAATTATTTTTAAACAATTTTTTATAAATGATAAACCTAGTTTAAACAATTTTGTATAAATGATGAAACTAGTTGGAGTCTCACATGGATATACATCAACTTATTCATTATTTTTAGATATAATTTTTGTTACTCATAACAAAATACTATGATCCTTTTCTGCAATTGGTGCATACAGCTAGGTCACATGTGTAATGTGATGCTCTTATTATATCACCTTTTCTTCTGTTTGTCCTCTTAATTAGTTTCTCAAACACTCACCCACGGTCACACATGACATGAAACATTAGAGACACTATAACTTAATGCGTGCAAGAAGGTACACCAACTCATTCATGTGATACCCTTCATGCCAATAGGGCCTGTCATCAACTTAGTAACACTAGCTCCATACTATATATATATATATATATGTATGTATATATTCTTTACTCCAATAAAGCATTTCACATATAGATTTGTAGAACATAAGGAGCAACTTTTCAAAGTGTGGCTAAGTATTAAGTAATATTGAGAAAAAAGAGAGAGATGGAAAGCCCTAAGCAAAGTAATGTAAGTTTCTTTCAGATGCCTCTTCACTATCCAAGATATACCCACAAAGATTATAAGGACATGCCTGAGTGGAAGCTGGACCAGCTCCTCAAGGAGTATGGTTTACCTACACTTGGTGATTTGCCCTACAAAAGAGAGTTTGCTATGGGTGCTTTTCTTTGGACTACACATTCAAAGTCATGAACATCACCAAACATCACCACATAGTGCAATATTACACGTTTCAATGTTGGTAAGAAACAAGGAAACTATAATGTAGATTATATATGTATAAGGAAATGATTCACTTACTTCAAGAGTAAGTGGAAAAAACATACTTCATATCATAGTCATTCATTCTTTGAAAATCGAATAAATTGAATTAGTGAATAAATCTAAACAATTGGATTTTCCAAGAATTGATGACTAAGATGTGGAGTGATAACAACCTGATTGGACCCAAGTCTAAGAAGACCAACAAACCCATCAAGCTTACTATCCAAAGACCAATTCTCCTTAAGAACTTAAGGACATTTTCGTTTTACTTAAATAAAGTGGGGGTCATTTGTCCCACATTTAATTTATTTTATGTTTTATCTCTTTTATTTGCACAATAAGATTAGTTTATGTTTTAATCTTTATAGCCGTGGATGTTCATTATTGGCCTTGTGCCATGTAACCTATGATTACCATATTTAGCTTAAGCAACATTCATCCAATCATTCATGACCAAGAAGAAACCGTGGGCCTATTACCATAAAGGGAGAATTTGTGGTTGCATTGCCACAATGAGAATAATCAACTACCATACCCAAAACGTGTTGACAGCCTTGAAACCATGTTATTACTTTCCAAATATGGCTCAAATTTGAATTCCAGCTGTTTGGGTCATCAAGCTTTGAAGCAGATTAATTACTTACCAAATATAGCTCAACATGAGTGGTTGTTTCCTTATCAGGCAAGGCTGATTTGAATCAAACATTTAAGGGGCCTTGTGACTTGGCATTCAGCCATGAAGTCCTATTCAAACATTCAAAACGTGGACTCTCCATCAAGCCTTGAAACCTATTGATTACTTTCCAAGTATAGCTCAAGATGGGTGGATATTACCTTATTCAGCATGCACATTTGAATTCCTCAATTAATGAGTTGCGTGGGAGCTTGATTACTTGCCTTTTATGGAGAATCATGCCATTTAATGAATTCAGCCACGTGGTATAGCATTCAAACCGTGGGAAACTTACCAAAGAGGAATCAAGGAGCTTGGTTGTTGCCTTTTTTAGAATTCAGATTTGAATTTTAAGAGAAAAACACTTTGTTGTTTTAGTTGAGCTTTGCTCCTACCCTTTTAACTTATCAAGCTTTCTTGTGGCGTTTCTGGCTTATCACCTTCATTGGTGTGGTGCTTACTATCATCCTCATCAACATCCTTGTTGTGGTGGATTTCAGTTGGTTTATCAAGCTACAAGCTTGTGGCACCTTCTCCTCAAGTCTTCTTCCATTTTCTTTTATCCAGCTACCCCCTCATCCTCATTCATAACCTACCATACACGGCCAAACAAACCCAAACACATCTCCTACACCTACCCTCGACCAGAAAAACTACCCATGATATAAAAGCCTCGGTCAGAATTTCCTAGCCACACACCAGCCCAAAAATCCATCCCCACGGCCATAAACTAAGCCAAAGACATTTCCTATCAACCATAAACCAAAGTCAACCCAAAAGACCCAAAAATATTACTTACAACCCCCACTCCTCACAAAACCGAGAACAACAACCCCATAACCCATTGCCTCACCCAACCATAAACCAAAACATCCATTTAAACCAAAAATACCAAAAATAGCACCAAAACCCGAATTCCCATTTACTTCCAAACTAAATTTTTGAGTTTCAAGCAAAACGATCGCAAAGAACACCAACCCCCACAAGGAAGTTGCTGTCATGGAGTAGGTTTTTTTCCACTTACTCTTAGAGTAATTAGATTCTCCCGACATATAAATATATATACACCCTTATTTGCTTGAATTTTTATTAGAAAAGAAATGATTGTGTAGTTGATAAATACTACTTTATTGTATAATGTTAGTTGCTTGAAATTTTACAAGTATAAACGGAGTTTGATGGTGAGTAGTTCCTCTTTAACTCTTATTTAATTTCCTAGAGGTTAAAGTTTCTAATCCATCTCTAAGCCTAATACTCGAGAAAAACTAAAAACATGGCAAGATATTTATGATTTATCTTGTTTTTATATGTATCATATCCATTTTAGGGATCTTATATTTTTTCACTTAGCTTCAACTACAATTTTAGGGCTTGACATTATGAAAGGAAAGAAAAACAATAAAAAAAATAAAAAAGAAAGAAAGAGAAAGGGAGGTGAAGGAAGATAAATGTTATGCCATTTTAATAAATTTTTCTCACCGTAAAAAACAACATGTGTGATTTGAAATAACATATTAGTTTCTTAGGTTTAGAAAACATGTATCATTTTACTTCAGTTATGATGATGTTTAGAATAATTTATAATGAGTATAAAACATTAATCGTGAAAGAATAATCACCCGTTAAAAAGGAAAAATCATATTCACTTCCTCTATTTGGTTTCATGAGCACAACTAACAAAATTGTGTTTAAATTATATATTTTTATACATAAAATTAGATGTTTGAGCATTAATCGGACATTGAAAATATTCATTCCCCCTTCTCAATGGGTTGGAAAGATAATAGAAATAGTGTATATATTTTTTAATGAGTCTAAAAGAATCATAAAACGAGTCTTATGTTAAGAATGAAGTTTAAAATGTTTTCCACTTCAAAACTCAATATTAATAAGACCAATACCAATATAGATCTTCTTAATACAGAAAAATCTACTATGAGTAGTAATATTGATATGTGCTCTAATTTTTGGGCTATGAGATTTCTAAAGAGTTTGTCAGGTTAAAACATAGAAAACTCTACTAAAGCCTAAATTAGATAAAATGATCTTTGAGTTAGAGATTTCAAGTTCAGAATCAATTATGGATCGAAGAAAATATTAGTATCTCATAACTAATTGTATGAATTAAATACCATTAATTTATTAAAATTAAATTATTTAAACACAAAATATATTTTTTATTTTTGTGTCAAACAAAAATTAAACTTACTGCAAGTCTAAATTATTAATTATTTTTTAATTAAATACTTGTAAAAATTTCCTTCATCTACCCATCCCCATATGGCTATATGCATTGTAGTAAAGTCTTAATAATGATGTATTAATTCATGAATTAAAAAATGTATAGTTTAAGAAAATGACGAAACTTTGGATACAAGGAAAGTCCATTAAAGAATGTGGAGTGTCATGGGGTTGAAGTTTCAACAGATCCAGTTCCTTTCCCGTTTCAGCGCCATTTACTCGTCACTCTCATTTTCCTTAATAATCATAACAGTCACAGTTCAAAACCTTCTTCAATCTTCATCTCTTCATTCATATAAAAAAAAGTAACAATTTTGAATCTTACCCTCAATTCTTCAATTCCTCAATTGAATCATGAAACCCCATTTTCTCCAAACACCCATTTTCCTCAAAATCACTGCTTTCTTTTTCGTCGCAGTAACTTTCTTCTTCTTCGGTAAACAATGGTCTCAATCCGACGGTTACAATCACCTCATCTTCTTCACCACTACAACAACTGTTTCATCCCCTCAGGTTTTCATTTCCCCCAATTTTAACCTTTCTTTCAATGACTCTGCCATGATTGCCCAAATTGAAACCCTAGAACCACCGCTACCGTCATTTTCACCGCCTCCTCCGGCGCCGGTGGATTTGGTTCAGAAATTTGGGATCGTGAACGAGAATGGGACGATGTCTGAGGAGTTCGAGATTGGGGAATTTGATCCGGATATAGTGGATGGTGATAGTGACAACGAGACCAGAATTGATATTCCTGCAATGCCTAATGATCCGAAATTCGCGATCAAGAGGTTTGGGGTTTGCCCTAGCGCTATGAGTGAGTATATACCTTGTTTGGATAATGCAGAGGCGATTCGGAATCTGGAATCTACGGAGAGAGGGGAGAGGTTTGAGCGTCATTGTCCTTCTCAGGGGAAAGGGTTGGATTGTGTTGTTCCTCCGCCTAAAGGGTACCGTTCTCCAATTCCATGGCCGAAAAGCCGTGACGAGGTACTGATACTGTTTTATCGGTGAAAAGAATCAATGCATGATTGATCAGATACTTTCCCTTTGGTCTGTTGTGTTATACTGAGTTGGATTTTAGTTAGCCCAATATGTTTTAGACTTTTAGTTGTGAGGATTTTGTTTCTTTGTGAATGAATTGCTTGAGGGTTTTAAATTGCAATTTGTGGCCGCAATGTTGCTGTTTGAAGGAAAAACAGAGAATTTGGTAGAAACAACGAGCAAAGGAAATGAAAAAGGTTTTCCCTTTCACAAACTGAGCAGAAACTCTGTTTACAACTTCACAAACCTAAAGAATGCTTCCCTATATGCACTTTTGCCTATTTAACTATCACCCCTCTGTATAACTACCAGCCTAACTTACCCAACGTCTCAACCATACACTAAACTAACTACCCAGACTCTGGCCTTACCGAGTCTAACAGTTGCAGTTTTAGAGATCTCTGTCACCTGAATTTCAGCCGCATCAAACCCATTTTCCCTCAACCGCAATTGTGTGTAAATTTTGTTATTGCAGCTTAAATGCAATACCAGCTTTAAACCATGGTTATTGTAACTCGACTTAGAAAACTTATCTGTGAAATCTAGTATGCAGGTTTATATTATTCTTTGGGTACATTGGTTTCTTAATACAAGTTATCTTTCCTTTCTTCTTCTTTTAGGTGTGGTACAATAATGTTCCTCACACTCGGCTTGTTGATGATAAAGGGGGTCAAAACTGGATTTCCAAAGACAAAGATAAGTTTAAATTTCCAGGGGGAGGTACCCAGTTTATACATGGAGCTGATCAGTACTTGGACCATATTTCTAAGGTTATTATGTATTTTGGTTTCACTTCTGAAATCGTTATAAGTGCAGCTTCTATGATTCTGATGTTATTATATATTTGTGTTTTGTAGATGGTTCCTGAAATTACGTTCGGTCAGCATATAAGAGCTGCTCTTGATGTTGGCTGTGGCGTAGCTAGTTTTGGTGCATACTTATTGTCAAGAAATGTCATCACTATGTCTGTTGCTCCCAAGGACGTTCATGAGAATCAGATCCAATTTGCTCTTGAGCGTGGTGTGCCAGCGATGGTGGCTGCATTTGCAACTAGACGTTTATTATATCCAAGCCAAGCTTTTGACTTGATACATTGTTCGCGCTGTAGAATTAATTGGACTCGAGATGGTAATTACTATTATGAGCAAAGATCATGTAGTCTTTCTTTTTATCATCGCAAACTTTCTTCTTGAATCCTGATATCATCCCCCATGATATGTCTTATTATTGGGAAAGCTAATAACTAATAATTGTAGCTGTAGATTGAAACCATTCAATGCCAATCTTTTGCAAATGTCATCTTTGGCTTATTAAGAAAGGAAAATGAAGGGGATGCTGGGCTCCTTTCTGTTTGCTAGAAATCTTAGTAGAAAAACACTGTTAGTACAAATAAAGGGAGTGTTATTTCAATGTGTCACCCCCACCTTCGTGTTAGTTGTTCTTTCAAAATTTCATCTAACACATTGTTTTTTTACTGGCGATGAAGATGGTATTTTGCTACTTGAAGTTAATAGGATTCTAAGGGCAGGAGGGTACTTTGTCTGGGCTGCTCAACCAGTTTATAAGCACGAGGAAGCTTTAGAAGAACAATGGGAAGGTATTATTCAAATTGGCTTCCGTGTAGATTGAATGTATTGATGTTTTTTAGCTACAGGCTACAAAGTTATAGTATTTAGGGATTGCTCAGTTGTGTTACTATTTGAATTTCAGACATGATGTATCCATCAGATTGTTTATTAATTATTACCATGATTGCCTGAACAATTTTTTTACCATGTTCCTTTAAATGTCACAGGATATCTAGTATAGTTAACATTTAATCCTTTAATGGTAAATCCTTTCACCTATTACCTCTCAATGATCCATTCATTACCTCTCATGTTATAATTTATTGTTCTCTTTTCTGCATGCTATGACTTGAAAGATGTTTGATGAGAACCATCTTAAAATGTGGTGGTGTCAACTGTCAAATACTTGCTTGTCTGCTGCAACATTCATTATTCAGACATTTCTGCTACCCGTATCGAACTTACGTTAATATTTTGTATTTATTAGGGTTGGTCTAACTCTGTTTAAGGTTTTTTTTTTAATCTTCAGAGATGGTTAATCTTACTACTCGTCTATGCTGGAAGTTTTTGAAAAAAGATGGGTACGTTGCAATATGGCAGAAACCTTCCGACAATAGCTGCTATCTAAACCGTGAGGCACAAATAAAACCACCACTATGCGACCCAAGTGATGATCCAGACAATGTTTGGTATTTTGTTGTTGTGTTCCTGATCTATTGATAATTCTGACTGTTTCTTCCAATTATATGATTATTGCCACAGACAATATATAAGTTTATTATCATCGTCTTGTGCAACAGTGTGTGTATATGATTTTTGAAAATAGTGCATTATACCAACATGTAGCTTGACACAGCCTAAACAAATTGAATAGGTTTGTTCCTTCCTTGATGTTAAAATGTAAATTATTTTTTAGCATTTTTTTATAAGATAATTTTTTTAGCATTTAATGTGGAGTTATATCATTTATAGTAATTAAACAAGTTGGGCCCTGCTTTATAATAGCTTTACATGCATCAGTTTTTTATTAAAATTTACAGATCCATTGTTGGTGATTTAATTATTTGCTTGATCAATTTAGGTATGTTAATCTAAAAGCATGCATCTCTCGATTGCCTGAGAATGGATATGGAGCAAATGTTACCAGATGGCCTGCACGTTTGCAAACCCCATCTGATAGGCTTCAAAGCATAAAAATTGATGCTTTCATATCCAGAAAAGAGCTCTTTAAGGCTGAATCAAAATACTGGAATGAGATAATAGAAGGCTATGTACGGGCATTACACTGGAAGAAGATGAAATTAAGAAATGTTATGGACATGAGAGCTGGTTTTGGAGGGTATTGTTTTTATCTTGCTTTCTTGTTACAGATATTATGTATCAAGGATTTTCTGTTTAATGTCGTAAATATATTTGATTATTTTGCAGATTTGCGGCTGCATTGATTGATCACAAGCTTGACAGCTGGGTTATGAATGTTGTTCCTGTTAGTGGCCCAAACACCTTGCCTGTTATATTTGACCGTGGGCTGATTGGAGTTATGCATGACTGGTATTTACGAAACTTATTAAATTAAGCACAAATGTACTCATTTTCTCTCCATGCCTAATCTTGTACCGATATTTCCTGAACTTCTCAGCATAAAGTAATATTTCTCTATGTGATTTGCAATTCAGGTGTGAACCATTTGACACCTACCCAAGAACTTATGATTTACTGCATGCTGCTAACCTGCTTTCTGTTGAGAAGAAAAGGTACCCTTTTCTTAACTAGTTGCTCTTTTATCTTATTACATGTTAATTATTGTTGTATTTGTTCTGATAAGAAAGAAAAATGAGTATTGTAGTGAAAATAAGCCAAGTTAAAATGTAAGATGAGGTGACACAAATACACCTTCCCCCCTCCTTTGGAAGCATAACTCTTTTCTTTCTCTTTAGTAAAGTGGAATGGTTTGGATACCCAATTTACTTCTCATCTTTCTTTTCCTTAGTCATTTGGTGAAATAAGTGTATGGGTTACTCAATTTTACCTCTTATCCCTTAGGAATCTATGTCTCAGTATTTGTGCATCTTGAAATAGGTTATATTTCTAATTCTTACATTTCATTGTTCATGTAGAGCATATATATGACTTAATGAATGCTCATTGCCAATAAGAGACTCGTACAATTTACCATGTTCTTGGTTGTGGTGTATGTTGTGACTTTTGAGTGCTTTTGCGTTGATTCTTTACTTATATATGTTGCATTTCTCTCTATCAGATGTAATGTGTCATCAATTATGCTCGAGATGGATCGAATACTAAGGCCTGGTGGACGGGTATACATCCGTGATTCTCTTGCTATCATGGATGAGCTTGTAGAGATTGGGAAGGCTATGGGCTGGCAAGTGACATTGCGAGATACAGCTGAGGGTCCTCATGCAAGTTATAGGGTATTGGTTTGTGATAAGCACCTACTAAAGGTTTGATAGAATGGGGTATAAAACAAGTTTTAGTATTTGATCCTTTGTAATGGGAATGTCACCAAAATGGAATCATACTCATTTGATAAGTATTTGCAATGCTGCAAGTGTAAGTACCACTTCCTGACTTCCTTATAACTGCTACCATTTGTTTATTGTTTATTAGTGCCAGTTCATCCTTTAACTCGTTTGTAAAATTCATTTTTTTTTGTATATTCCAAAGTTTTAGGTAAAGCATCTATAATATTCATTCATTATTTTAGCCTAAATATTACAAACTCTATGCCTTGTAGGTATCTTAACAAGGTCGTGTTATCTTAACTCACAAAGGGAATAGTTTGAAGTGCAAAAGTTACTTAGTTCATGAAACTGATAATAGGATTTACAGATAGATAGCACTCGATCATGGAATTTCCAAGATTGTGTTTCCTAAAATTTTAGTTTAAAGACCATAAAGAAATGAACGTTTTTTTATATTCTCCTGATTGAATATAACTTGTTTTCATCCTATATTTGCTTTACTTAGACAAATTTCTATACCCCATTCTCTAATATTTTGTGAAATTCATTAAATCGCATGACTCTATTTTATTTTGTAGATTTAAAATGAATTTTGCGCCAGTTACTAGTATGATTTATTAAGGATCACTTACTTCAAATTTAGCAATAAGGCGTTGATCTAGTGGTGTAAGGTCTTGCTCGATGACCAAAAGGTCAATAACTCGATTCCCGAAAGTAACATTTGTTGAGAGACACAGTCATACACTTCAAAATGGATTAGTTCCTTTACCCAAATGGTGAGATAATACTTTTGGTAGTACAAAAAATATACTTCCAATTTATCTAATGTTATTGTTTAGAAGTGTATGAATACAATAAAAAAACAAGTTTTTATTAGAAAGCTAAGTAGGTCAATTTTTGAAATGTTAAGTATATCACTTTGCATGTTATTCTCTTTGTTTCACACAAGTTTGCCTTTCTTTCTTAAACTAAATTAAGATGTTTTGGAGCTACAAGAAGCTTCTTTAAAGCCGAAAGAGAGCAATTAAATGAGGATGGTGACTACTAGATAAAAGGTGTATCAGAATAGTGCTAGGGAGCATTATTTAAGATATCTAATTTCCCTATAAACCACACTGCAATTAACTTCTCTAGTTATGGACAACATAAGTCAATTTTATTTTCTTATTTTTATCTGATTTTTAAGTTATGAGGTTAACAAAATGCAGCCATTTTGACACATTAAAATGAAAATGTTGGTAACTTCGTTGCTTTGTGTTTGTCATTCACCTGCATGCAGTGGCACGTTTACCAATCCTATAGGATCAAATTTGTCTTACGGATATAAAAAGTATACGAATTAATAATGTGTTAGTTCATGTGAGAAACTTAGGGAAATGTTACCATTCAAATTAGGAGCTAGGCAGATTCACATAAAAGTATACACCAATTAAAATCCATCAAAGTCACGGATTTGATTCATTACTCATTGTAAATTTAAATTCCCATCACGTGTATGTTGAGTGAAGATCAAGGTATTACAACTTAATTGAGTTTGGTTTCTAGGAAAGAGCAACAAGGAAAGAGAATAAGGTTATAAATAAGTCGGGATACTCTCTTTTATTTGACATTCTAGTATATGAATGTGAGACCCAAATTAATTCTATAATTTTAAAAAAATTAATTAAAATATAAACCATTAAAAAATTTCAATGCTATATATCATCCTCTCATCTAGTATTGGACCACTGAACCCTCTAGTAATAGAGATATTCTATATTAGGTGTTAAAGTCATATGTCAAAGTTCCTTTCACAAGCAAGGAGTATATTAATTAATTATAGACCAAATGTGTGTGTAGTTGTTTTCACTGCCAAAAGCTAGAAGAAACTTCTAATGTATGTCAAACATTAGGTAAGATACACACGTGCTAAGAAGCTGCAATGTCAAACCTTCTATACACTCTCAACTATACTTCAAACTTCAACAAGCAATAGCAAGAGAAGTTACTACAAATACACTTACCATATATCAAAAGCACCAATAACTAAAAAAGAGTCTTGCTATCATAAGGAAATTCTACCCTAAATACTTATAAAAAAAACACATAAGGGAATCTATCATTCCCATGTGACACCTACCATCACATGTATGCAATTAAACATGGGTATAATATAAAATTTTGAAAAAAATATCTCTTCAGATAACAACATAAATGATATCCTTTAGCCACTAAAAATAGGACATTATCTTAATTTTAATGGTTGAAAGAGATAATATATCTCCTTATATGAGAATATACTTTATTTTTTATAAAATTATGATAGCGTAGAAAAAGTGTTTATCGATAAATTGCCTGAGGTGTTTATCATATCACTATATGTTAACTCAAATTAGGATCCTCTCCATTAATGGAGAGACAAATACATTTTTTCCTTTGTTTTTTAATGGCAAAATTGTAATTTATTGTAATCAAAAGGATGCCTATGTCATTGAACATTGCACTTTCCCTTGATTTTTTATGCACTTGTCTCTCCATTAATGGAGAGGATAGTAACTCATGTTAACTCACGTAGAAGTAAATGAAGCAATAATATAAGTGCAGCACATGATATGAAATTTTTGAGAAAAAGGTGTCAATAATTCCTTTCAATTAATACATAGCAATGCCTCTGCTATTCTCTGTCAGCATGACTGCAAAGAATATGAAGTGAAATGCGATATTTCATCAAATTTCCGTACAAAAACTCAGAGACTAACGTCGCTGTGTATTCTTCAGGAACGGTCTATGTCACAATAATAAGGTTCTAAAACTGTTTTTAAGTCTTGGGTATTAAAACACGTGGAGAATAAGGACATTTTTAGGAACAATACAATCATATACAATGACAACATACCAAAAACAGATAAATAATAAATATTTAACATTTTAATCGACATAACATATTTTTATTGGATGAGAGACAAAATTTAAGACATGGTTTAGAACATCAAATCTTGTTCCATTCTTTACCCTTATGGCCATATGGTTTGTGTGTTATAATTAAAAAAATATTATATGGTTTTGGATTAATACTAGGAGACACGTCTAAAATCTATTTTAAATAAATTTATATAATTTTAATTCAATAATATATTAATGATTAATAATTTTAAATACATATGTAATTAGGTGTGAAAAACGAATCCCTCGTTTGACTTGAGTCAAGTTTCAAGCCGAGTTTAGTGTTAAACTATCTTTTCAGCTCAAGTTCGGCTCAATTAAAATTCACAAACATTTAAGCATATTAACAAACTTAAATTTATGTTGCTCATCAACATAAATTTAAATGGCCTACAAGGTATTGGTGGTTTATACATATAAATATAGAGAAAGCTTGTGAATATTAATAATAAACTTAGCTACTAATTTCATGCATTAAAGATTATGGACACACATATCTATGTATAAAAAGTGAGTCAAATAAGAACAATTTTTAATATGAGAAATTAAAACAATTAATATGTGTCATTGAATATTTTTTGAATTGTCATGATTAAATATAAGTGCATATAACTTTTTTTATTAAGTGATTTTGTGACCATTAACTAAATGTTATATGACATTGATTTATTGTTCTCATAATTTTTATATGAGAATTATTCTTACTTGAGTTGTTTTCATGTATGTATAATATATCAACCTAAATCAACCCAAGTCCAAGTCATCTATTTAATGAGCTTAATTTGTAGCCCAAATTCATATCAAAGTATATCAAACTAAATAATGAATCGAATTTCGAACGAATGTGAAATTGATGATCATTCCTTCCATGCGTGTAATAGCTGCAGCTAACATGGATATATTGTTTGAGTAAATCTAAATAGAACTATTAAATTGAAGTGTTTATTTGATTATAAAGCTTTTGTAGTGTCCTTGATTGCAGAAGAGATTTAGTGAACTAGTCATATTTTATATACACTTATGACTTATCTTACTCACAAGCTAAAATAGTAGTGAACTAGTGATACATCTTGAACAAGAAAGAAACCAAAAAAGATATGGCATACCATTGATAGTGTTTTTTACTGACTTAATACACTGAAGTATAAAATGTTTATACAAATAAGTTAGTGATAATCCAGGTAGAAAGGATATTCATTATTTTGTGCAGGTTTTATTTGAGTAACTAATGTTAGCTCTCTGGAACATGTGTGGCTGAAGTGTTTGTGTCAGATACACTGTTAGTTCTGTCACCACTTTAATACCTTACACTTAACTTTTCCTCCTATCTTATTCAACTTGACTTTATCAGCCCCTATCTTCACTGAACCCTAGGTCTTAGATTTTATTTCAAATCAACAAATAATAAGGTTATTCATTTTGATCACAATGAGCTGCTAGAGACTGAAATTAAGTTCAAATTTTCATTGAAAGTACTCTCATAAATCAAGCTCATGAGTAAACCTTATACTTGCCATTTTATTCTGATAAATCTATGCACAAACTGATAAGTTAAGAACCACATATTCAAGAAGGAAAAAAATAGTAACATACATCAAGAGAGATAGAATTAGTATTCAATGATTTCAATAAAGTTAATCTTAAATCATTAAAGATCATGATTTGGTTAGGCAAAAAAAAAGGTTCTCTTACCTTTTTTCTATCAACCTAACCTAAAAGGAACTTTAGAGGAAAATTAAAAGGGATAGAGGAAATTAAGATTGCAAGCAACACTTAGATTCCATTATTAGAATTTCACAACAACTTAACTTATTTACTATGCATTCCTACTTAACTTTCTGTTATTTCCCCAGCCTGAGCTCAAGATCTATGTCTTCTGCTGATTGGAAATCCAAACCTCTATCATTTGAACATGGTTTGAGGAGCTTCACAGGCAGTGAAGAATTCTTAGTCTTCAGTCTTTTACAACTGACGATGGTTTTGTCCCCACATGGAATGATTGGTGATGACTTTTGTGGAAATATAGAAGAACTCAAACCCACAGACAAACTTGTTTCAACATAATTATTACACACCAAGCCTTTAAATTTGTCTTCTATTGTATCCACTACCCCTTCATGTTCTGAATAAGGAGACCCTATAATAGTTGAAGGAGAATAAGGAGATAGAATATGCTGACCACAATGCTCACCTTTAGGTATATCTGAGAGCCCAGAAGGTGATATTGTAGTTGTTGTGACTGTAGTAGCAAGCCTAGAATTAGGATTAAGACAACAATCTAGCTTCTGGGAGCTTGAGATTTGTGAAAAAAATGGAGTACATAATGATTTGCAATCATTTTTGTGATGATCAAGTTGAAGAAGGGTTTGATCATTATTAGGGCTAAGATTTTGTTTAAGCTTAGCCCTGTCCCTTCTGTGAACATTCATGTGACCTCCAAGTGCTTGAGCAGACCTAAACTCTCTTTTACAGAAAGTACAAGAGTATGATCTTGGAGGCCACATGCTCCCACCAAGTACCCTACCAGCATCTTCTGCAAAGGCTCTCTCTTCTTCCCATGATGAGTAGTAGTAATTGTTTCTGCTGCCATCTCCATCTGCATGGAGGTGTGACTTCAAGAATTGTTTTCTCTTCATCCACATCAAGTAATCTGATTCCTCCATCATGATGATGGTTCTCACTAGCAAAGAAAATGAAGCTGAAGCAACATGTATAATGAAAAAGGGTATAGGGGGTGAAGAAGTAAATATAAATGGTGTAGGGGGTGGTGCATGATGTACTTGTAGTTATATCTGAAAGCAATGTGTGAGGGAAGAGAAAATGACTGGCTATAAAGGTGTAGTAATAAGTCCTGTGTCTATTTTTGGCTTTTGTAGTGAAGGAAGCTTTTGTTCAATGGTTTGTGGGGTCCTATTTAAGCAACTTTCTTGCATCACACAGATGAAGCAGATATATAACGGTTATGATATATAAGAAACATATGCTTCATTTACTGCTACACTGAATCATGAAGCTTCTTCCTTCACTATAAGGTAATTGTATTGACTTATACCAATCTGTCATTTTCCTTGTATGTATAATATTATATACAAACCTCTCTATATAGCCGCTACTAAGTCAAACTAAAATGTGAATTAAGTTGGATTAGATAGTAAATAATTTAGATAAACTTTGTTCACTTTATGATATGGATCAATGATGTTATTGTATTTAATATTATATAACTTTTATAATTCCTACATCTTAAGTTGCCCCATATTTTGTGTGATTTGAAGTGATAGTGGAGATAGAAAAAATTATAAGTAAGTGTGTGGTAAAATATGAAAGTTTAATGTAGATGTATAACAGAACTCTTATATATAAATTAGGAGCATGCAGTTTTAAATCTAATTTAAATGGCTAAGATACATAATAGACTGGTAAATGCAAGTGATCCAGTCCCATTCGTTCGTGAATCTCTTCCATTCATTTTCTACTCAGATATACCTCACTAATTTACGTATTTAACCTCATTATTCCACCCGGATCAAAAGACATGTTACGGTGAGACCCTAGTGACAAGTGTCAGCCTAAGGTCGGGCAAGGCGGGTCCATTCCAACATCATTGGATCTAGACTGGACAACAGAACAATTCAAAAAGATATACCGTTGACCGAACAAGATCCAAATAACAGTACAAAGATCACTTCTGTCATCTATATGTCATGCTGTCTGTACAGTACTGCCACATCATCTGAACACCACAGACATCTATCATAAGTTGCATGTCACCTGTACACTACACTCACTTTCTACCAGACGATAAGGACAAGCCTATAATATGGTTACTCAAACTACCACAAGCTATAAGTCAATTATCCACAGAGTATGGACTTGTCAGAGCCGTCCCACATGGGAAAAGCAACCCCTACTTGTCTCGAACAGGTCCAACCAGGTCAGATGGTCGATCAGGCCAACAACATCTGCTATTGAATATTTCATGTACCTCTCCACTATAAATGTGAGACCCCATAATAAAATTACTCACACTCTTGATCTCAACTCTCTTACTCTTACTCTAGAACCTCTATATTCTCTCTATTCTCATACCTCTCTCAAATACTGATTTGAGCGTCGGTTTTTCAAATACCTCCCAGGTGTCCTCAGTCAGATCACGGGCAACATCCAGAAAACTTTCCACTATCTATAACCCGACCCGATTGTACTTCACTAGAAGAGAATAGTAATACAAAATTAATATTTTGAAGGAGCAAAAGGAATTAAGCATGTTCCCATGCAATCAGTCACCCAATTGTTTAAATCTTTGAGATTTGTGTGTGATAAAAAAGTTTTATATATAGGTGTTCAAAATAAGGAATAGAACTACAAGGGAACACACTTAACTACTAATTCCACAGCACCACTATTTTTCCCCCACCCAAATAGAGCTGAAAACATAATAAGGGATAACATGTGTTTAATAGGTGATACTATATCATCATCGTATACGTCATTTTTTTTTATGTATTTTGTAAATAAAAACATAAAAATAAATTATAAGTAATTAAGTGATGAAGATACGTAATGACAAAATACAATGTTCAAACTTGATAAGTTGATTTTAGTATAGTAGGACTCATGATATATGTTTGAACACTGTTACAACTGAAAACAAGATAAAAAATTAATAATCTTAAGATAGTTGTGGATACATAATTTCTACAGGGAAGAAAGACAATAATAGGAGAGAAAACTATGCCAAGATGTCTAAGACTCAAACAAGTTGACTCGTGAATCCAAAATTATGGTTTAATATTTCACCAAAAAATAGTGTAATAGATTCTAGTGGAAGAGCCCTCACTCTCAAGAAAATGTGTTTTTAAGAAAGGGATGTGACTGACAAAAAACGGTGGTACAAGAGGACGGTAGGGTTGGAGTTTGTTCAGCTCTAATATCAATTTATCATCACTAACGGGTCATTACCCTGATCCAGATCCAGATCCGTTTACATATATTCAAATGTCCAAATGAATTTATCTTTAAAATGAGTACATAAAATGTACCAACAAATTTAAACATATCCGTTTATAACAGTGTATCTTAAAGACAAATTTACTTTTAATATTTTCCATTTATGATACTAATTTCAAAACTTGTGTTGTTTGCATCATACAGAGTAATAAAATACATGTCTACAAGAGAACAATTTGGAGTTCTGTACAATATACCAAGACAACACTTCAAATAATTTGCAGTAAACAGGCTTAGAATTGACTCAAGGAGAGAGATGGTGGTCTCTGTGAGGACAAAAATACAATGGGAGAACTCCAATGTTTCTCAAGCTATAACATATCTTCAAGCTTCAACCAAGAGAGTTCCAATGAAGATGTGACTGAGATATTCATATTCTGCATAATCAACTTGTGAGAGAACCCAGAGTCCCAGACAGCCTCAGAACCAAAAAAACTGACATGATGGGTTCATAGGGACACAGCAAAACCAATTCAAGCAGCCACAGCACTGCATCTATGATTAACCATCACCAGCGCCACCATCTTGGACCACAGTTCCATTTGAAGGAACAGAAATGTTTTCAACAGGCCCCAAACTGCCAACTGTTTCAGATTGTTTGTGCTGCAAATCCTCTGAATCTTGCTCGGGGAACACTTCAGACTGCAATGACGGGGCAATGTTATCTATGTGCTGCCATGTCAATTCCCACAAACTATTTCCATCTACACTACTACTCCGCACTAGTATGACCCCTGCTTTCATAACAAGCAAAGTGTTCTTAAGAAGTTCAGGCACAAGCTCTTGAATCTTCTCGCTTCTCCTTCCCCTAATTTTTAACTTCATATATATTTCCAACCGACTTAGTACACCCAACCATAATTTGCTGAAGTCTGTCAACTGCGATAGGTCTTGGAGTAACTGGAGGAAAACTTTACATAAGAGCTTCAAGGCAAGAACAAGTGTTCCTTCCATGTTCCTGTAGTCCTTTTGAGACCGTGTCTGCGAAATTTCAAGCAGCTCATCAACCACAGTGAAGATCACTTGATCAAAACATTGTAACCACAAATCATGTGGGAGATGTATCCCAACCGATCCTGTCAAGCAATTGTGCAGTGATAACAATGCATGGTTTCTAACCTCCTCTCTCTGGTCCAAGCATAGTTTACTTAGTCCATGTACAAGCCTCAACCACATGTCTCCAATATCCTGCAATATCTTTTCCACTTCCTCTTCTTTCAATTCTTGCTTAGCATCACTGGTCCACTTTTCTAAACAAGCGACAGACCCTACCATAAGATCAAGTGCCATTACAGACCGCTCTACCTCTCCAACACGAGACTCAGCAAACTGCTTTGCAGCATCCACACAGAGAACATAATTAGCTGGAAGCAAGTGGGCTCCATCTGACATAATGAACAATAGCGCATCAAATCCGGCCTCAGATGCTTCCAGGTGTCTAGCAGTGATGGAAAGCAGTGACGTAATACTCCGCCATCCTAACTGAGATCTAATATGAGAAGCATTTGCCTTCAGAAGGTGATTGACTTCTTGTGTAATCTGTTCATAATATTCATCAGCAACACGTGCATCAAGCTTTAGGACAAGTTGAAGGGACCTCAAAAGTTCTTCAGTAATGTTCTCTTTGTAGGGAAGTAACCGGTGGCAAATCCTCAAGAGTCCAAAAACAGCCTTCTCTACCAGTGCACATGGTATCACAGTTGACTGAACAATATTGGATATGTGCTCATAAAGACCCTGCCAAAGAAGTTCAACCCTATCCCTATTATTCAGAGTGGTTGCCACAAGTAACTCCAGGCAGAAAACTGAAGTATCTTCATCCTCAGAAGTTCTGTACCCTTTCTTAGGTCGCTCTCCTGCACCAATCAGTGCTCTTGAAAGCTGCAATAGAGATTCAGGCTTCAAATATTTACTCTTGGTGAATATGCTGTCAATGTGACACTTTTGTATTGTTTGAAGAGCGCACTGCTGAGCAGCAAGTTCTTCTTCAGTCGGTACTGATCTTGGCTCTTCAGCTCCAAGATATAAGAGTTGACTAAATCTGCTCATTAATCCCAAGGATCTCTTCGGAGTACTAACAGATGGAAGATGGGTTGAAGATAAAGAATTAGTGTTTTGTTTCCCATGACTAGTTTCTGTAGAAAGCTCTGACTGCTCAGCCGCATCACTGGTCATACGAGCAGGAAGAAGGCCTAATTTGTGCAATCTTAAGATACAGTCAAGAATATTCCTCCACCCAGTGCGGATGTAATCACCATGCATATTCGCAATAGTGAAAACTGTCTCAGTTGCCATTCTTGCTTTTTTGTCATCTGCAAAGGCTAGGATTGACTCCTCCACAGATAATGGATCCAAAATAGTAACGAACTTACAAAGAGACACAACCAAATCATCCAGTGCATTTTCAAGATGATAGTGAGCTGATATCTTCGCAACAGCTAAGAATCCATCCATACACGTTTGGTATACCTCCTCATTTTCAGCATTATCAAATACCACAGAAATTGCAGCAATTGTAGGACCAGACAACATAGCACACATATCATAATCGAGGTATGCTCTGGAATCAGAAACAATGAATGGAGCAGAGATTTTTGACTTGTGCATGACATAAATCCACCTACTTGAAGTCATTTCAGGAAATCCAGAACTTTGCTCACGAGTTGTGCGGATCTCATTCTTACAGATTGAATGGTAAAGACCTGACAGGTATTCTCGAGGTAGATCATTGCCACCATTTATTCGCCTATTATTTCGGATAAAATCCTCTTCTGTCATCTTCTTCTTGACCTGCGCATTGTGACGATCTGTATTAAGCATTATAATAGAGTATGATAACAAGAGAGCAGCATCCTTGTTGGCAAGGATATGAGGCAACTGTTCATAATATCTCTCAGAGAAAGCTTCAAGCACCCTCTGTATCTTCTGTGATTCTCCAGGTAGTCTGAAAGTCTCCAAAAATAACCGCAGTGCGTTGTCCAATGTCATGTCTTTGAAATCAAATGTTCTAGCGAATTCATGAAGAACCTGAACGCAGAATTCGTCATGGTTTCCTAGGTAATCACCAATGAGATTCTTATCTAGCCCAGGAGTGTATCTGAATAACCATGCAACACTTTGGGGATCAAGTTTGTCAGGTAAGAGATGTGTTCCTTGGAGAAACTCAAGGCCTTTCTTAATATCACGATTAAAATGATCAGCTCCAATCATCAACCTTTTCTTGAAGTACTTTCTTCGGCAAACAAAAGGAACCCAATTATTTGGATCACTGAAATTTTCACACTTTTCCAGCCAGAATGGAGTATACTCTTCAAGATTCACAGCAAAATTTTCTGAACTTAAAGATCCATTGCCTATCCTTTCAGCTATTCCCTGTATGACAGCAATAAGACCATCCAAAGCAAGAACATGCATTGAAGACAGTGGACTGTTCACAGGAAATGCACTTTTGGACAACAAATTAGCAATGTCTTCAAATACATTACTGCATGTTAAGTCACAGTCGAAGTTGGCATACATCTCCAATGTGAATGTCTTTTGCCTGCAAAAGTCAACAAGGGCCTCCATGGCAACTTCCTGTTGCTGAAATGAAGCTCCATACTTGCTTTGTGCAAGCCTCAAAATTACACAAGAAAAAAATGCTTCTAGCTGTAATTTGAGTTCCGTACGAAGATGGTGATACAAATTTAGAACAATGCTACACACCATTGAAAGTACAAGGGGACTCATTGACAAACCGAATTGCACAAGATTGTGGAATAATTCATCCTGAATTAAACTCAGCAATCTAGGATGTAGTTGAAAAGAGGGCCCTCCTAACTCTATGGCTGAATTTATCAAAGTTAAGGCAAAAAGAGGCACGTCTTCATCAAATGCTATTGTGTTTGATCGAGGATTCATTCCCATATGCTCAACAACATTCAACAAAGAACACAAGAAGTGAAATATTTCCACCATGCAGGGAATACCATATGGTCCAGTAGTGGTCTGCAATTCAAGCAGATCAGTCTCCTTGCCGTTGCTAGCAATAGCTGTGTTTTCATCCACAACGGCTGCTGTCACAACACCAACAGTACTGGAAACAATACCTGTAGATAAGGGTTCACCATCACTTACAGAATTCAAGCTCCCATTCTCCAATTGTACACTTGCAGAATTTTGTTCATCATTTAGCCCACCAGTCTGCCAAATAAATATCAGTAATTAAAAAAGAAATTTTCATGTTTTCCAGCTTTGAATGTAAAGATATCAATAATTGTACTTTGTAATGAATCATGAAAACAACTTCTGTACCCCTAAATAGTAAATACGCACATAAATGGCCTTCGACAATTCTTTTCTTTAATGTTTTACCCTTTATTAGAGATTTAGAGGTGCAACAAGGAGGTCGTACAGGGCAGCAGGTGGTTAATTATAAGCTCATATTGGTCTTTTGTCATTTCCATATGATTTTCCTAGAGGATATATTTTGGAATTTTGTATCAGGTAATTTTATGCCATCCTATTCCTTAATTGCGATAAAGTTCTAAAGTTCTATCAGGTACTATGTGCAAGGGCAATGCCACTTTGCAGGTTAGGGTGGCTATGGCTCCTTCAAATTCTTTTCCCAAAAAATACCCAGATATAATTATTCAATGAGCTTTTTTAAATATTAATTTGGTCCCTCCCACCATTAACTTCACATTGGCCCCCTTGTTACTTTACTTTAGCTCTGTCCATGACTACAAGGATTAAAGAAGTTCTAAAACACTGTTCTTTTTATCAGTTCAGTTTTTATTATACCAATAAGCTATAATATAAATAATAACAAAAAAACTATAATATAGGGCTTGCTAAGTGTAAAACAAGATGCAGCTTATACTTTCACATATTTATTCCAAGGAACTTTCCTTGAATACTGGTAAGTTCCAGAGGACCTACCTACAAGATTGGTGGGATAAAAATATTGGGAAAAATAACCCAATAGAATTTGAAACATATAATTAACAATAATGTAAGCAGAAAATATCAAGGTGAGGTAAGTTTTCCATTCCAGTGATTTCAGATTTTTCAGCTGAGAATAAGTGAATAACAAAGAATAGCAAAACAAAATTCTACTATATACTGGAACCCTATCTCTCCTTACAATCATTTTCATTCCTAGCAACCAAGAACAGTCACATGAATATAAATATATATATATGGTTGTGTTAACAAGTGCCTAAGGACATTGTTTAAGGAATACAGATACAGAAGAATACCTAGCATTGGAAAACTAAGTCAACCACTTCTCGAAGGGTGAAAACATGATTTTGCAATGCAAGATTTCCTTTTTGTCTTCCTTAAACAACGGCCTTAGGGAACTTGCTAACACTCCCCATCTCTCTCTCTCTCTCTCTCTCTCTATATATATATATATATATATATATATATATAAAGATTGCAACTAAAAGGACAAAGGTAACACTAACGCTATACCTCTTGTTTTAAAGTACTGCTCCCATTTACCAATGCATGCACTGTGCTGTTAATATCTGGAAGGTGAGAGAAAATACACCGAACAAGTTCATGCATTGTGTAACGGGCTATCCGCTGCAACAACTCACCTTTCGTTCCTGCTTGATGAACGATACGGAAACAAGTATTCACTATGGTGCAAATATGATGGTTACTCAACATTAAAGATGCTTTACTTTTCACACAAGCTAGAAGAACTTGTAGTATCTTCATTAATACCACTTCTTCGGATCCAGGATCAGTCACCTCGAATCTGCAACTTGTGACAGCATCAACAACCAAGTGCATGGCATCCCCAACCTTAACAGTGTTTTGATCAATTACATCCAGAGTTAAGATTTTGTAAACAGAAGACAGAGCAACACCAGTAATGGGTGCACCAGTTTCGTCTGATTGAATCACATCGAGAAAAGGCTGGAGATACAAAGCCGGGCTGATTCCATGCCACTGATTCTGCCATGAAAAAATTTGCCTCCTTAATGACTTCAAAGACTGAACAAGGGAATGCTCCAACTGATCATCATCTGACATATAATGAACTCCCCATCTAACATTTCTTCGCATGACTGCCAAAACAGCACCAATTTCGGCATTGATAATGCATGCAACAGTGGTTGTCTTAGGATATCCAGCATCGATATGCCCATTTTCCTCTCCTACTGCGTTGATACCAGTTCGCGTATGCGACTCTAGATGTCCCATTTAGACAAACAGATCTGCTTGGAATTCACCAGCAGAATACTGAAATGAAACAAATCCCTAAGAAAATCAATGTTGAAAGAGAAAATAAACAATAGTGATTTAGTTATTCACATGGTAATGACTCTAACAAACCATAATTAACACAAATAGCCCAATTTCAATATATAAAACACAACCTCAAGATCTACTGTTTAGAACTCCATAAAAATTCATCGAAGCAAACATATACATGGTGAATATTTAAGCAGACGACATAGACAATAAACTCACATAAAGGCACATGTACGTAGCTTATTATATACAAAGGCGAATCCAGCTTTATAATTGATCCCTTAAAAACATTCCTATAATCTCTGACAAACTATACATTTGCCAAAATCAAAGAACACTTCATCATCTTCATCAGTTGCTTAAGTATGATTCCAACTCCCCATAACCGGAGTCATCTTAAACAAGCTACTTTGAGCATCATCAACTATCAGTCACTAATTGTCCCATCAAAATTCAATCTCAGATAGAAAATCTCAAATTTATTGTCACCGCAAAACAAATCGCAAAAAAAAAACCTTGTATCTACAATTAAATCTAACCCCATTTCCTGCACACTGATAAATGTGATCTAATCAATTGGAACATTATCTATTTAGAATTGAACTTAAAAATCAATACGAAAAGGTCCAAAACAGTATGTAAAGCCTTTGATTCAGACAATGACATTAAGAAAACAAAAAATTGGCATTGAAAATTAAGAAAAAAGGAGTGGCAATGAAAAAAGGAAGCAGATGGAGATGGCGATGCCGGAAGAGAAGAAAATGGAATCTTACGGCGATCGTGAGTTTAGGGCATAAATCGGAGCTGCTAGGTTACAATGAAATCGTGGATTTTGCTATGCTTTTCCTTCAAATTGAAATCTTCTCTCTATTTTTTCCTTTTCCATCTCAATTTTTTGTATTTGCATTTAATTTTGCTTATGTGCCCTTTTAGAAACGATTAATTACGACATAGTCATCAATTTCATTCAATTTTGATATGTTGCCTAGTGCTCATGGATGGGGCCGGGTATATAATATTTAAAATCGGGTGCTCAAAACATCTTGATCAGATGAGAAGTGAAATATACTAATGACACAACTTCATAATGAAGAATATTAAATTGTTATCTGATCTACAATTATATATATATATAAAAATTATTATCATCAATTAATCTTAATCTTGGTAATAACTAGGTTGTGCACATGTATGATGTATGGATTTATTTTTTATAAACTTGAATTTTTTTATTTTAATAAAATTTAATTTATAAGATTATTATTTTTAATAAGTGTTTCTATTTAACTAATACATTAAGAAAATAAATTAAATATTCTTAAAAACCTTTTAATAAACATATTTACTATTTTTAAGACACTAATATTGTGACATATTTTTATATTCTTAATGTATTATCTATCATTCATATATTTATTATAATTGATTTTAAATATAAGTAATATAAAAAATCATGTATAAAATCTATATATAAGGTTATTTTCAATGAAGAATAAAATCATCTTTTTGTGTCTTTATTACATTTATACACGGAAATTTTTTATGTTGTATTTGATATGGTGTATATTTAATTTATCTCATATTATTATTTCTTTTTTATAGGTGTTTTCCTAAAATACATGCAATAAATGTTTAAACACTAAATTGATGGCTAAGTTTGGATCTTCATAAAACATGTTTCTCTTTGTGCCTCTTAAGGGCATTAGACTTTTTTAAGATGTGCAACATCTCCAAAATTAGTTAATAAAATAACTAATTATGTTTAGAACTCAAATATGTTTTAAAAAATTTATTTTTACTAAGCTCAAATATGTTTCAAAATAGTACTCAGTTATGCTGTAGCAAATCACCTTTGGTTCATGCTGGATGAACTATTCGAAAACAAGCATTGACTACAGTGTAAACATGTTGATTACTTAGCATTATATATGCTTTAAACTTTAACTTTCATGCATGTCATAAGAAGTTTGAGTATCTTCATTAAAACAATTTTTTTGATGCAAAGATCAGACACCTCAAATCTACAACTATTGACATTATCAACCACCAAAAGCATAGCATCAGCTACATTAAAAGTGTTTTGATCAATCACATCCAAAGTTAAGATATTGTAAACAAATTAAAATTTATGAAATTAAATAACAGTGTATTTTAAAGACAGATTTACTTTAAATGTTTTCCATTTATGATACCAATTTCAAAACTTGTGTTGTTTGCATCATACAGAGTAATAAAATACATCTCTACAAGAGAACAATTTGGAGTTCTGTACAATATAACAAAACAACACTTCAAATAATTTGCAGTAAACAGGCTTAGAATTGACTCAAGGAGAGAGATGGTGGTCTCTGTGAGGACAAAAATACAATGGGAGAACTCCAATGTTTCTCAAGCTATAACATATCTTCAAGCTTCAACCAAGAGAGTTCCAATGAAGATGTGACTGAGATATTCATATTCTGCATAATCAACTTGTGAGAGAACCCAGAGTCCCAGACAGCCTCAGAACCAAAAAAACTGACATGATGGGTTCATAGGGACACAGCAAAACCAATTCAAGCAGCCACAGCACTGCATCTATGATTAACCATCACCAGCGCCACCATCTTGGACCGCAGTTCCATTTGAAGGAACAGAAATGTTTTCAACAGGCCCCAAACTGCCAACTGTTTCAGATTGTTTGTGCTGCAAATCCTCTGAATCTTGCTCGGGGAACACTTCAGACTGCAATGACGGGGCAATGTTATCTATGTGCTGCCATGTCAATTCCCACAAACTATTTCCATCTACACTACTACTCCGCACTAGTATGACCCCTGCTTTCATAACAAGCAAAGTGTTCTTAAGAAGTTCAGGCACAAGCTCTTGAATCTTCTCGCTTCTCCTTCCCCTAATTTTTAACTTCATATATATTTCCAACCGACTTAGTACACCCAACCATAATTTGCTGAAGTCTGTCAACTGTGATAGGTCTTGGAGTAACTGGAGGAAAACTTTACATAAGAGCTTCAAGGCAAGAACAAGTGTTCCTTCCATGTTCCTGTAGTCCTTTTGAGACCGTGTCTGCGAAATTTCAAGCAGCTCATCAATCACAGTGAAGATCACTTGATCAAAACATTGTAACCACAAATCATGTGGGAGATGTATCCCAACCGATCCTGTCAAGCAATTGTGCAGTGATAACAATGCATGGTTTCTAACCTCCTCTCTCTGGTCCAAGCATAGTTTACTTAGTCCATGTACAAGCCTCAACCACATGTCTCCAATATCCTGCAATATCTTTTCCACTTCCTCTTCTTTCAATTCTTGCTTAGCATCACTGGTCCACTTTTCTAAACAAGCGACAGACCCTACCATAAGATCAAGTGCCATTACAGACCGCTCTACCTCTCCAACACGAGACTCAGCAAACTGCTTTGCAGCATCCACACAGAGAACATAATTAGCTGGAAGCAAGTGGGCTCCATCTGACATAATGAACAATAGCGCATCAAATCCGGCCTCAGATGCTTCCAGGTGTCTAGCAGTGATGGAAAGCAGTGACGTAATACTCCGCCATCCTAACTGAGATCTAATATGAGAAGCATTTGCCTTCAGAAGGTGATTGACTTCTTGTGTAATCTGTTCATAATATTCATCAGCAACACGTGCATCAAGCTTTAGGACAAGTTGAAGGGACCTCAAAAGTTCTTCAGTAATGTTCTCTTTGTAGGGAAGTAACCGGTGGCAAATCCTCAAGAGTCCAAAAACAGCCTTCTCTACCAGTGCACATGGTATCACAGTTGACTGAACAATATTGGATATGTGCTCATAAAGACCCTGCCAAAGAAGTTCAACCCTATCCCTATTATTCAGAGTGGTTGCCACAAGTAACTCCAGGCAGAAAACTGAAGTATCTTCATCCTCAGAAGTTCTGTACCCTTTCTTAGGTCGCTCTCCTGCACCAATCAGTGCTCTTGAAAGCTGCAATAGAGATTCAGGCTTCAAATATTTACTCTTGGTGAATATGCTGTCAATGTGACACTTTTGTATTGTTTGAAGAGCGCACTGCTGAGCAGCAAGTTCTTCTTCAGTCGGTACTGATCTTGGCTCTTCAGCTCCAAGATATAAGAGTTGACTAAATCTGCTCATTAATCCCAAGGATCTCTTCGGAGTACTAACAGATGGAAGATGGGTTGAAGATAAAGAATTAGTGTTTTGTTTCCCATGACTAGTTTCTGTAGAAAGCTCTGACTGCTCAGCCGCATCACTGGTCATACGAGCAGGAAGAAGGCCTAATTTGTGCAATCTTAAGATACAGTCAAGAATATTCCTCCACCCAGTGCGGATGTAATCACCATGCATATTCGCAATAGTGAAAACTGTCTCAGTTGCCATTCTTGCTTTTTTGTCATCTGCAAAGGCTAGGATTGACTCCTCCACAGATAATGGATCCAAAATAGTAACGAACTTACAAAGAGACACAACCAAATCATCCAGTGCATTTTCAAGATGATAGTGAGCTGATATCTTCGCAACAGCTAAGAATCCATCCATACACGTTTGGTATACCTCCTCATTTTCAGCATTATCAAATACCACAGAAATTGCAGCAATTGTAGGACCAGACAACATAGCACACATATCATAATCGAGGTATGCTCTGGAATCAGAAACAATGAATGGAGCAGAGATTTTTGACTTGTGCATGACATAAATCCACCTACTTGAAGTCATTTCAGGAAATCCAGAACTTTGCTCACGAGTTGTGCGGATCTCATTCTTACAGATTGAATGGTAAAGACCTGACAGGTATTCTCGAGGTAGATCATTGCCACCATTTATTCGCCTATTATTTCGGATAAAATCCTCTTCTGTCATCTTCTTCTTGACCTGCGCATTGTGACGATCTGTATTAAGCATTATAATAGAGTATGATAACAAGAGAGCAGCATCCTTGTTGGCAAGGATATGAGGCAACTGTTCATAATATCTCTCAGAGAAAGCTTCAAGCACCCTCTGTATCTTCTGTGATTCTCCAGGTAGTCTGAAAGTCTCCAAAAATAACCGCAGTGCGTTGTCCAATGTCATGTCTTTGAAATCAAATGTTCTAGCGAATTCATGAAGAACCTGAACGCAGAATTCGTCATGGTTTCCTAGGTAATCACCAATGAGATTCTTATCTAGCCCAGGAGTGTATCTGAATAACCATGCAACACTTTGGGGATCAAGTTTGTCAGGTAAGAGATGTGTTCCTTGGAGAAACTCAAGGCCTTTCTTAATATCACGATTAAAATGATCAGCTCCAATCATCAACCTTTTCTTGAAGTACTTTCTTCGGCAAACAAAAGGAACCCAATTATTTGGATCACTGAAATTTTCACACTTTTCCAGCCAGAATGGAGTATACTCTTCAAGATTCACAGCAAAATTTTCTGAACTTAAAGATCCATTGCCTATCCTTTCAGCTATTCCCTGTATGACAGCAATAAGACCATCCAAAGCAAGAACATGCATTGAAGACAGTGGACTGTTCACAGGAAATGCACTTTTGGACAACAAATTAGCAATGTCTTCAAATACATTACTGCATGTTAAGTCACAGTCGAAGTTGGCATACATCTCCAATGTGAATGTCTTTTGCCTGCAAAAGTCAACAAGGGCCTCCATGGCAACTTCCTGTTGCTGAAATGAAGCTCCATACTTGCTTTGTGCAAGCCTCAAAATTACACAAGAAAAAAATGCTTCTAGCTGTAATTTGAGTTCCGTACGAAGATGGTGATACAAATTTAGAACAATGCTACACACCATTGAAAGTACAAGGGGACTCATTGACAAACCGAATTGCACAAGATTGTGGAATAATTCATCCTGAATTAAACTCAGCAATCTAGGATGTAGTTGAAAAGAGGGCCCTCCTAACTCTATGGCTGAATTTATCAAAGTTAAGGCAAAAAGAGGCACGTCTTCATCAAATGCTATTGTGTTTGATCGAGGATTCATTCCCATATGCTCAACAACATTCAACAAAGAACACAAGAAGTGAAATATTTCCACCATGCAGGGAATACCATATGGTCCAGTAGTGGTCTGCAATTCAAGCAGATCAGTCTCCTTGCCGTTGCTAGCAATAGCTGTGTTTTCATCCACAACGGCTGCTGTCACAACACCAACAGTACTGGAAACAATACCTGTAGATAAGGGTTCACCATCACTTACAGAATTCAAGCTCCCATTCTCCAATTGTACACTTGCAGAATTTTGTTCATCATTTAGCCCACCAGTCTGCCAAATAAATATCAGTAATTAAAAAAGAAATTTTCATGTTTTCCAGCTTTGAATGTAAAGATATCAATAATTGTACTTTGTAATGAATCATGAAAACAACTTCTGTACCCCTAAATAGTAAATACGCACATAAATGGCCTTCGACAATTCTTTTCTTTAATGTTTTACCCTTTATTAGAGATTTAGAGGTGCAACAAGGAGGTCGTACAGGGCAGCAGGTGGTTAATTATAAGCTCATATTGGTCTTTTGTCATTTCCATATGATTTTCCTAGAGGATATATTTTGGAATTTTGTATCAGGTAATTTTATGCCATCCTATTCCTTAATTGCGATAAAGTTCTAAAGTTCTATCAGGTACTATGTGCAAGGGCAATGCCACTTTGCAGGTTAGGGTGGCTATGGCTCCTTCAAATTCTTTTCCCAAAAAATACCCCGATATAATTATTCAATGAGCTTTTTTAAATATTAATTTGGTCCCTCCCACCATTAACTTCACATTGGCCCCCTTGTTACTTTACTTTAGCTCTGTCCATGACTACAAGGATTAAAGAAGTTCTAAAACACTGTTTTTTTACCAGTTCAGTTTTTATTATACCAATAAGCTATAATATAAATAATAACAAAAAAACTATAATATAGGGCTTGCTAAGTGTAAAACAAGATGCAGCTTATACTTTCACATATTTATTCCAAGGAACTTTCCTTGAATACTGGTAAGTTCCAGAGGACCTACCTACAAGATTGGTGGGATAAAAATATTGGGAAAAATAACCCAATAGAATTTGAAACATATAATTAACAATAATGTAAGCAGAAAATATCAAGGTGAAGTAAGTTTTCCATACCAATAAGCTATAATATAAATAATAACAAAAAAACTATAATATAGGGCTTGCTAAGTGTAAAAAAAGATGCATCATATACTTTCACATGTTTATTCCAAGGAACTTTCCTTGAATAAGGGTAAGTTCCAGAGGACCTACCTACAAGATTGGTGGGATAAAAATGTTGGGAAAAATATCCCAACAGAGTTTGAAACATATAATTAACAATAATGTAAGCAGAAAATATCAAGGTGAAGTAAGTTTTCCATTCCAGTGATTTCAGATTTTTCAGCTGAGAATAAGTGAATAACAAACAATAGCAAAACAAAATTCTACTATATACTGGAACCCTATCTCTCCTTACAATCATTTTCATTCCTAGCAACCAAGAACAGTCACATGAATATAAATATATATATGGCTGTGTTAACAAGTGCCCTAAGGACATTGTTTAAGGAATACAGATACAGAAGAATAAAACTAGCATTGGAAAACTAAGTCAACCACTTCTCGAAGGGTGAAAACATGATTTTGCAATGCAAGATCTCCTTTTCCTCTTCATTCAACAATGGCCTTAGGGCACTTGCTAACACTCCCCATCTCTCTCTCTCTCTATATATATATACACACACACACACATATGTGTGTGTATATATATGAAGATTGCAACCAAAAGGACAAAGGTAACACTAACGCTATACCTCTTGTTTTAAAGTACTGCTCCCATTTACCAATGCATGCTCTGTGCTGTTAATATCTTGAAGGTGAGAGAAAATACACCGAACAAGTTCATGCATTGTGTAACGGGCTATCCGCTGCAACAACTCACCTTTCGTTCCTGCTTGATGAACGATACGGAAACAAGTATTCACTATGGTGCAAATATGATGGTTACTCAACATTAAAGACGCTTTACTTTTCACACAAGCTAGAAGAACTTGTAATATCTTCATTAATACCACTTCTTCGGATCCAGGATCAGTCACCTCGAATCTGCAACTTGTGACAGCATCGACAACCAAATGCATGGCATCCCCAACCTTAACAGTGTTTTGATCAATTACATCCAGAGTTAAGATCTTGTAAACAGAAGACAGAGCAACACCAGTAATGGGTGCACCAGTTTCTTCTGATTGAATCACATCCAGAAAAGGCTGGAGATACAAAGCCGGGCTGATTCCATGCCACTGATTCTGCCATGAAAAAATTTGCCTCCTTAATGACTTCAAAGACTGAACAAGGGAATGCTCCAACTGATCATCATCTGACATATAATGAACTCCCCATCTAACATTTCTTCGCATGACTGCCAAAACAGCACCAATTTCGGCATTGATAATGCATGCAACAGTGGCTGTCTTAGGATATCCAGCATCGATATGCCCATTTTCCTCTCCTATTGCGTTGATACTAGTTCGCGTATGCGACTCTAGATGTCCCATTTTGACAAACAGATCTGCTTGGAATTCACCAGCAGAATACTGAAATGAAACAAATCCCTAAGAAAATCAATGTTGAAATAGAAAACCAACAATAGTGATTTAGTTATTCACATGGTAATGACTCTAACAAAGCATAATTAACACAGATAGCCCAATTTCAACATATAAAACACAACCTTAAGATATACTGTCTAGAACTCCAGAAAAAATCATCGAAGCAAACATATAGATGGTAAATATTTAAGCAGACCACTTAGACAATAAACTCACATAAAGGCATATGTACATAGCTTATTATATACAAAGGCAAATCCAACTTTATAATTGATCCCTTAAAAACATTCCTATAATCCCTGACAAACTATACATATGCCAAAATCAAAGAACACTTCATCATCTTTATCAGTTGCTTAAGTATGATTCCTACTCCCCAAAACCGGAGTCATCTTAAACAAGCTACTCTGAGCATCATCAACTATCAGTCTATCAGTCACTAATTGCCCCATCAAAATTCAATCTCAGGTGGAAAATCTCAAATTTATTGTCACCACAAAAACAAATCACAAAAAAAAAGCCTTGGATCTACAATTAAATCTAGCCCCATTTCCTGCACACTGATAAATGTGATCTAATCAATTGGAACATTATCTATTTATAATTGAACTTCAAAATCAATATGAAAAGGTCCAAAACAGTATGTAAAGCCTTTGATTCCGACAATGACATTAAGAAAACAAAAATTGGCATTGAAAATTGAGAAAAAATTAATAAAAAAAAGGAGTGGCAATGAAAATGGAAGCAGACGGAGATGGCGATGCCGGAAGAGAAGAAAATGGAATCTTACGGCGATCGTGAGTTTAGGGCATAGATCGGAGCTGCTAGGTAACAATGAAATCGTGGATTTTGTTATTCTCTTCCTTCAAAATGAATCTTCTCTCTCTTTTTCTCTATTTTTTCCTTTTCCATCTCATTTTTTTGTGTTTGCATTTAATTTTGCTTATCTGCCCTTTTAGAAACGATGAATTACGACAATAGACATCAATTTCATTTAATTTTGATATGTTGCCTAGTGCTCATGGGGTTGGGTTTATAACATTTAGAATCGGGTGCTCAAAATTGTTAACGGATCTATGAAAGCAAAGAGACGTTCATGGATTTTGATTCAGGATGTAACACGAGTATTTGCTTAGATGCAAAATGTAATGTAGGATGTAAGGTGTGATATGTGCATTGGCTTGGATTCAAATATACGAGCATTGGTTAACGTTGACGCATGGTGTGTTGTGAGTATATACCTTCTAGTGGAGTATGATAGTTCTTTTGAACTATCATTGTCGGACTAGATAATGGTGGTAGTGGTTGAGGTTTTCCAAAGAAGCTTCAAGATTTAGTTTGATTGACTATTGAAGATGACGATTGTTGATGAACTTTTATGTAGAGGTTCCATATATCGAAAGATTTCCTAGCGATATATGGTTAGGCGGTGTCTTCCATTAGATGGCGGTATAGGAAGTTGTACAATTTAGGAGAGATAAGAAGTAAAACTCCTCCCTTGTAGCCGAGTTAGGAGGGAGAAATGAAAGAAAAAAAAACTCCACCGCAGTAGTCGAGTTTTCCAAATCTACACTAAAATGATAATAAATATTAAAGGTGCACCAAAACTGTAAATTTACAATCAAGGTACACAAATATGTAAATTTGCCAATATTGTTTAGAACTCAAATATGTTTTAAAAAAAATATTTTCACTAAGCTTAATTTTGTCTTATTATACTGGTTGGAGGCATAGTTATAAAAATCGGTTCGTGCCAGCTAGTTCAACCGGTAAACCGGTACGGTATAACAATTATATATGTCATGCAATTATACTGATCAAAACTGGTCATATCGGTCGATTTCTATGTAAAATTATTTTTTTAATGAAAATAAAAAATAATTATTGTTTTTTTATTGATTTTTCAACATTAATATTATATATTATATATGTATATATAACTTCACCGGTATGCGGTTTAATTAGTGAATTATCGGTTTAACCATTATACAATTATACAAGTACTCCTACTGGTTTAATAACTAATACGGTATTAAACTATTAATAACACTGCTTGGAATCAAAATTTGTTGAAATGGATAATCACACATGAAGAACTTGCAATAGGCAAACTTAAATAATAAATTAAAGAGTAAAACTAAAGTTCAGTTTGATAACCATCATATTTAAAAACTATGTTGACAAATAAAAAACGTTTTATCAAAATCACTTTAATAACTAAGTATCCAAAGACAAATGTTAATATAAATTCACTTTTAATCTAACACATACTTTTCATAACTCAATTTTGACGAATATCCATAGCGTTTAATTGGTTTATTTTGATTTAATATTCAACTGATATGTTTAACAAACAATTAACTTTATGTAATTAAATTTGAGGTAAGTATAATGTTAACTGAATCTTGATGGTAGTAAGTCTTCACATATAATTAAATCAACATCATAGGTAGTGAGTGAAGACTATAATAAGTTAATAACTTTCCCTATTTTATTTCTTTATTTTTTATATGGTTTTATTTCTTAATTTCAAAATTTGTGAAGAATAGAGGGACATTAAATACCTATGCTAGCCTCTTAGTATAGAATTCATGACTCATTGTGGCCTCTTTATCTAGATATTCTTAACGACCTTTTAATTTGTTTAATTTAAAATTTCATTTACCTACCATTTATTTTATATCTAAATATAAAAAACTCTTACATGCATAAATATTAAACTCATTAAATTAATAGTCAATAATATTATGTTTTACACCGAACTTGAGATCAAAACATAGATACTTTCTCATTTGAAAAAAGAAATAAGGGAAATGATAACATTAGAAATTAACTTGTATTATTTTTCTTTTCTTAAGATTACACATTTACTTATACTATATCAATGTGGTGAGATTTTTCTTTTATGTGTGTATATAATTGAAGCTGTTAATTGGTCCCTACCCTTTGAACAAGGAGTGATGGGGCTCAATCCCCATATTTCTAGTATCTTAGTCAATTATAGTGCATGCCCTTTTTCAACATAATTTCATATACAAACGAAAACTGAAAATTGAGTTTGTTGATTTATTTGAGTCACTAGAAACATATTCTAATGGCACCTGAAACTTTTGTGTGTAATTGACCATTACAAATATTATTATTCTTGATGGTGAACACTTCTCTTCTTCTTGTGAAACAAACAGCAGAATATGACAAGTGATTAATAATAATGTAACAAGAATCCTCTACCCAAATAATTATTATCCTTATATTCCAAGTCAATCATATTCCATTAACTAATATAAAATATTTATTTTTTTTGATCTTATAATTTTTCTTTTTAATTATATGATAACATTTAATTGTATTTGGACACACTTAGGACGTAAAAAGTGACCCATATAATTTTTCTAACCAATAAAAATGAAATGGAACATAATTCGATGTGAGATAGGATAGAGATGTTTTTGTCATTTAAGGGTGACTAGAATCTTGGTGGAATTATATGGTTGCCACGTGGCATCCAAGTAATCATGAATGTGTGGATATGAATATCTGTGTTGATCCACTAATACAAGTCCTTCTTTCCTTTTGCTTATATTTCTAATCGCTTCAAAAGAAAGTAAGAAACTTTTGTCTGTGTTTGATTGCATTGCATTACCTCTCTTTTCTATAGTTCCAAGTACAACAACACAGCCATGGCTGCCACTCTTGGAACTGTCACTGTTACTACAGTATGATGTTTTTCCTACTTTCTTACACTTTTTTATTATTTGTTACTCTTTTTTTATACTACCAAAGATATTCCCTCACCTTTGTAGTTAAAGATCTAATCCAGTTTGGAGAGCATAACTGCCCCTCCCAGAAACTTGGACACGATTTATCGTAGAACATTATGATGTCATTTGATCCATGTAGTTGACCACAGCTAGTGTTGTTGTTGTTGTTGTTGTTGTTGTATTTGTATACATACCAAGTTAGAAAAGAATGTCCTATTTCTCACTTGAGGCATAATAAAACTTGTTTGGAAATTAGAAGCATGTGGTGAGTGTGAACTTTAAAGTATTGTTTGAATAGTGTTGAAGAGTAGCTATTGTGATATTGCAGCTGAGCTTGAATGGGTCTGGAGCTGGAGCTTCAGTTCAAAGTTCAGTCTTTTTTGGAAGCAATTTGAAGAAGATTACCTCAAGGCTACCAAACACCAAGGTTTCATGTGGAAGCTTCAAAGTTGTTGCTGCGGAAGATATCGATCCGAAAAATCAGACCGACCAAGATAGATGGAAGGGTCTTGCCTATGATATTTCGGATGATCAACAAGACATTACAAGGGGAAAGGGTATGGTTGATTCCCTTTTCCAAGCTCCCTCGGGCGCCGGTACTCACTATGCAGTCATGAACTCTTATGAGTACATTAGTGGTGGCCTTAGACAGTGAGTGAGATATACTAGCAATTCTACATTATATAGTGTTTGCTTATCACTTGAAAACTATTTTTGATTTAAAGTTAGTCATGATGATGGTATTTCAGATACAACTTGGACAATAACTTGGATGGTTTATACATTGCTCCTGCTTTTATGGACAAGCTTGTTGTTCACATCACCAAGAACTTCATGACACTGCCCAACATCAAGGCATGTAATTAGATTATATGATTCCTGCACAAAATGCTATTACACACTTTAATAAAATATGGAGACATGTTTAATGTTTTCAGTATTTTTTTACAGGTTCCTCTCATTCTTGGTATATGGGGAGGTAAAGGTCAAGGAAAATCGTTCCAATGTGAACTTGTCTTCTCCAAGATGGGAATCAAGTGAGTTATTGCTATACTAGCCCCTCTAAAAGAAATGTTTAGGCATAAAAATATTCATGAGCCTTTATCTAATAGCATAAGCTTCTAGAAAAGTTAGTTGTTGATATGATACAATACAATGTCCATGAGCTTTACCAACATTATTCTTCTAAGTGAAAAATTGAAATTCAACAACACAAGGTAAGGTGGGAAAGTTGTTTCTTGATAATTGATAAACTGCTAAACAACACTTCAATTGAACATATTAGCAATTAATTCAGATTTAAAAGTTTCTTTGATGCATTTCAATTCAATAAACTTCAGTGCAAGAACGGTACTCGATGGAACAGGACACATATGATATTTTGTTCTGTTCTCTTTGGTTCCACACCACACCTTCCGGTACAACAAAAAATGTTATACTTTCAAACTTTTGTCCTGCTCTGTTATGTTTACAGAATACATGAAACTGTCAAACAAATAACACAATTACAGAGCCTATTTTCTGTTCCATACTCTTTTGACGTTCCTACCAAATGCTAGTGTGCACTGGCTTCTCAAAATTTGATGTCTTCCTTGAATATATGTATTGCTACTAATTTCTAGTCCCTATGATGTTGTAATTGCATTACAGCCCTATCATGATGAGTGCTGGAGAGTTGGAAAGTGGAAATGCTGGAGAACCAGCAAAATTGATAAGGCAAAGGTACCGTGAAGCTGCAGATATAATAAAGAAGGGGAAGATGTGTGCCCTCTTCATCAATGATCTCGATGCAGGAGCTGGTCGAATGGGTGGAACCACACAGTACACTGTGAACAACCAGATGGTGAATGCTACACTCATGAACATTGCTGATAACCCAACAAATGTGCAGCTTCCTGGTATGTACAACAAGCAAGAGAACCCACGTGTGCCCATCATTGTCACTGGTAATGATTTCTCAACATTGTATGCTCCTCTCATCCGTGATGGGCGCATGGAGAAGTTCTACTGGGCACCTACAAGGGAAGACCGCATCGGTGTCTGCAAGGGAATTTTCCGCAGTGACAATGTTCCTGAAGAGGATGTTGTCAAGATTGTTGACACCTTCCCCGGCCAATCCATTGGTAAGTTCCCATTCTTATAGTTATAATAAAGTCATTTACATGGATTACTTTTTGGAAGGGATTGTGAATTATCATGCTTCAAAGTCTAAGAGCTCTTGTATGAAAAGTATGTCAAAGTTTTAAAGTTATAATTAAGTTATTCATGTACTTTCACCTAATACTAAGAAACAGTTGAAATTTCAGCAGAATAAGTTCACAAGTTTGAAATTTTGATGGTAAAGCTACAAAGCACATGATTTAGACCTCCTTTTTACAAGTCCTCATGCTTTGTGTTATGAATGATATATGATGTGCAATTAACATCAAATAGGCCACCAAATATGTTGTGTTACCCCGGGAAATTTTCCGTGGGATTTTGTTGTTTGAGAAAAGAACTAGAAGTAGAACAAAAAGACTAACTGATGCTATCCTATGTATCATTGCAGATTTCTTTGGGGCATTAAGGGCCAGAGTATATGACGACGAAGTGAGGAAGTGGATTGGTAGTGTTGGTGTCGAGAGCATTGGAAAGAAGCTTGTGAACTCAAAGGAAGGACCTCCAACCTTTGAGCAGCCCGAGATGACCTTGGCTAAACTCTTGGAATATGGTTACATGCTTGTCCAAGAGCAAGAGAATGTGAAGAGAGTCCAACTTTCTGACAAGTACTTGAAAGAGGCTGCTCTTGGTGATGCTAATCAAGATGCTATCAAGAGAGGAGCTTTCTATGGTTAGATCATTTACCTTCAACAAAACAATTTTTCTATGGCAACTTGTTTAGTAATACGGCTTAACATAATTTTTTTTGGAATGGCTTAACATAATTGAATGATGATACTATATCAAAATTTAACTCAATCATATTTAGATCAAATAAAACTTGTTGTAAAAGTTTTGCTTGTTTCATTACTGTGTTGTGCAGGCAAAGCAGCACAGCAAATAAATGTTCCGGTTCCTGAAGGTTGTACTGATCCAAATGCCAAAAACTTTGATCCAACTGCTAGAAGTGATGATGGATCCTGCTTATACACATTGTAAGCATTCTCAACATATTAGGTGAAAGGAGAAGTTTCTAAAACAAGGGATAGCTGAATAAGTTCATTATATTGTTCATCCTCTATAACTTTGAGTTATATTGTGAACAATGTTAAATCTAAACTAATTAATGCACTTAAAAGAAAGAAGGTAAAAACTAAAGATTAGCATAAAATCATTTGTGGATTCCATAATACAAGGATTCAGATAAAGCTAGTAATAACAAACACCCCATAATCTACAAATACCTTAATTTCCAAATAGAGTGATCATAATTTTATAAAACAATGTAGCTAATAATGAATCACAGTAACCTTGTACTCAACAATAGCATCACCATTAATGATATTCAAGTACTGAGTCCTGGTTTCAGCAAAGCCTCTAGCCATCTTAAACTTACCTCTTCCTCCAACCACAGCAAGTTCTCTATTTATCTCAGTTACTGGATTCCTTGAGAACACACTAATGGAACTTCCATTGAATTTCCCTGTAGTAAAGCCTATATCAATGTACACAACAAGTGATGTAACATTATCATCTAAACTTGATGATAAATAGAGACCTTGTGCATTCCCTATAACTTTAGAATTTGTATCAGGACCTTCTCTAAGATAATCATGAATTGCATATAGTTTGCCAAATTGGGTGGTTGAGTTTGCACCAAAGGTGGTGTTGGGGTGTGCAATCTCAACTGCAGTAGGATATTTTCCACTGAGGATGTCAAAGAAGTAGAAATGAAGATAAGTCACTTTCTCTTGTAAGTGAAAGCCATGTGAAATCTCAGTGTAGTATTCAGAATGCACTGGAATGGGAATAGTAGTTAATAGTAAAGCTAAAACCATGAAGATTGATATGTTCTCCATTCTTTGTCTTATTTCTTTGTCACAAACAATACAAGTAGTTGGTTTAGTTTTATAGATAATCATAGGATATCAAATTGGTCCAAAAAAAATATAATGCAATTGTTAGACTTATTTGGTGACAAGTATTTAAATGAATGGTTGATTTAGGAGTGGTAGTTGTGAATGCTAATGAAAAATAAAAGGAGTTGGTAGTAGTGGTGAATAAAGGAAAATAAGAAACTTGTAGGAAATTTGGGATGTTACATTGTGATTTTGTCCACACTACTAACTACTAAGAACAAAAATGAAAGACGTTTGTTTTGAGTTGTTTCCATTTCCTTTTCCAGTTTCCATGTTCTAATATATTTCTCCCATTTTCACTCACTCATTCTTAATAATAATACCCCGTTTTGTTGTAAGATGTTGAAGTTCTATTCTACGGCACCACTTCTGTATTTGTACTTATCCATTAACCATCATATCATATCATTATGACAAAAAGGTGTGAGTCTAGCATTTTTCACATTTATATCATCCAACTTTGTACTCATCAAAAATATATCAATGATACTAGTATTGAGTGATTGGCCAAGAACACAATCATACCATCCTTAAAAAGGAAACATTTTCTTGTTAAAAATATATATGAAAAAAAACCTTGTCAATGGGTAATGGAAATATTATTCAACTCGAATAGAATAATTGAAGTAGCTAGTGATTTATAAGTTTGTTAATTTAGCCAAAAGTGAACTACACTCATTGATGGCATCACCATTTGTAGCATTGAAGAAATGTGTCTTAACTTGAGGGCAGCCTAAAAAGCTATACTAAACTATAACAGTGACATTGTATCTAACAACCTATGTCTTGTTACCAGTGTTATATATGCAAATTCTTATTCAAAACTTCCATAAAACAAAGAAATGGTAATCAAGTTGTCTCACAATCAAGCACCCTTCCAAACCAATTGCTTAAGTTTTCTATATTCAGCTGTCTCCTTTTTATATTACCTTACCTATCTACAAATTTCACTTCTACATAATAACCTCATCATTTGAATCAAACTTATCATTGTAAAATAATGAAAACTATGCATAGATTCAGAAATTTTTAAAGGGGTAGTAATATATATGTAAAGATGATTTTTTTATGAGGGGGACTGTGTAGCTCAACAGAAAACAATAGCATCATAGCAAAAAGAGATTAAGATATTGTAAAAAGTAAATCCACATCCATAAAAACATTTGTGGATCTCAAATACAAGGACTAAAATTTATAGAGTCAACATATCCCTTTACAACTTTAAAACTAGCTCATGATATATTAATATATCTGCAGCATGAGAATCAGGCAAATCATTTAACACCTGAACCTCAGCATCATCAGCCTCAGCTAAACTCAATAGTTTTCAAGTACAACTAACAATTTATTACTTCAAATAAAAAAGCTAATGTTTACATTAATACATACAAGGCCACCATTAGTGCCAGATATTAAAAGGAAAAGGAGTAGGCTCTTGTATTATTATATCCGCAGTTAGTTAGCTGTACATAACCTTCATTTCCTAAACCATCTGTGCAGCAGGATTTAGAGTCAGAAAATTGATCCTCCTCTCTGCATACCATCAAATACAAGTTTTTTTGTCAGTAACATACACTTAATGAAGCATTTAAGAAATAATACTTGAGCAATACACAAAATATCAATAGCTTCTACTTCATGTCTAGTCCATCAATCTTTGCTTGTATCATTAAACTTTATGAGTCCACCCATGAAGAATTAAAAGTGAAAATCTTTCACTTTGTATGATTGTCATGATGCAAAGTATTATAAGAGACTAATAAATCATCCTACTTCATGATGCTAGTTGATTAAATAAAAAGTTGATGCAAACAAATTGTCGAATCCCATGGTTAAATGGAAAAGAGACTTTCATATCATAGAGATTTGAGAAAGTTTTGCGTTGGCTAGAGGGAGATGAGAATAAGCACATGAATTTTGTGAATACAAGAGAAAACTATGAGACAATTGTAAAAATAGAAAAGTAAATAAATGAGGCAAAAATGAAAAACAAAATTAATGAGATTGAAAGTACCTCCAGCAGCAACCAATTTCTCAACTCGTGCAACAATGTGCTTCCCATAGGTGTACTTCTTCAAGGCATTCAAGTGAATCTTTATTCGATTAAGTATCAGCTCAAGTTGCTGGTCATCACATGTTTCCAGTACTTTCTGTACAACATAGTTTGCAAACTGATCCTTCATCAGAACCTAAAACCAACAAAAATACAACCAAAATATAAGAAAACCAGAAATAATGAAAATAGTTTTTTTGGTAATAAAGCTAACTACACCAGTTCCCTTCCTTTAAAGAAATATTTAGGTAGCTAGGCGCTCTTATATCATGCAGAAACCAGAGTAAATGGAACTTATTATGTATTTCGGATAAAATGTATTTTCGGTAGGAGAGAAGAAACGATGGCTGCGCAAGGAGCATAATGCAACACAATAAGAGGCAATGCCTTTAGTTGTCGAGTGATGGGGATCATAGATCATGGACAAACCTGTAGGGGCTCATTTTCATCGGTGGAAGCGAGCATCTCATCCACAACGGCTTGACGCTCTGCAGGTGTTCCAAAAGATAGACACTTTTCAATAACATTAGAGGCAAACTTCTGCTGGCTCATCTGCACTATTTGCCCAGTTAATTCATTTATTATAGCAGTCCGTTCATGAGGCTTGCCATGCTCCAGCACATGCTGAAATTTTAAACATCAATAAAAGATTAAAAAACAGATGAGCTAAAGCCGCAATAAAAAATTCATCCAACAAAACTTTGGAATTAGAAACAAACTATGAATCAATTCCAGAGAAGCAAACAAATATCCTAATAGCCCAAACTAAGGCTTAAAAAAGTAAGAAAAACATAGGAAGTCCAGTGGTTAAACTTAAAAAGGAAATCAACAGACGAGTACATTTGGCATCGATGCCCATTTTATATAGTATTAAGAAAGTCACAAATTCAATTGGAGCCACCAGACTTCCAGCATCTCGTTATCAACCTTACTCCATTCACAATGTGGACAAGGTGTTACTATCATTTAGTTATTACCTAAAGGGATTTCATGATTGATTAAATGGTTTGCATTCTCTATTGATTTATCGTACCAGTTGGCTATAATTGTTCGTGATAATGTTTTGGCACAAGAACATGTAACAGATGAGAGCATGTAGAAAAACCAAAATATAGGACAACAAACCTGTACAACATAATTCCCATACTGATCTTGTGCTAACATTCGAACAGACTGCAATATCTGATCCATCATAATCTGCTGTGTTTTGGGATCATGGCAGTACTCCAAGACTCTCTGCTCATTGAAACTTTACTAGTTTAGAATTATAGTACTTATCTTTCAAGCTATCAATCTAGACAACATGTGTTTTAACTTTAAACAAATAAGAAAAAACTGCATTTGTTACCTGTATAACACGGCATCCATATGGATGAGTTGACAATGTCACAACTTGGTCAAAAAACGTTGAAAAAATAAAATGGATCGCATCTTCAGGCACACATTCAATACATTTCTGGATGACATGGTTCCCATTTTGATCACGTACACAATGCATAATATGACCATCCAACTCTGCGACCATTTTAGTCTGCTGATCCAGGGTAACAACTTCTATAGCCTATATAATTTAAAAGGGAAAACAAGATGAACAACTGTTAAATTTAGCATTAACCCAGAACAACCACAGGAGCAGTTATCATTAAGACATTATTGTCAAAATAATATGTCAAAATATCATTCTCAAAACATATAACGAATAATTGTAAGCAAATAAAATCCCAATACCTATTTATCTCACTTAATACTTCATCCCGTCAATAACATTGTTAGGTACTAAAGCTTTTGATACCACGACAATGAAGGTAGCTAATTGAGATTATTTGAAGGGCAGTTCGAGTAACGATATATTGAATGTTGGGGTCATGTATTCATGTCCTTCACATGGACATAATAATTAAAAGTGTAAACAAATTTTGACATAACAAACTGCAATGCATCACATGGAACTGTAGAAGATTGTAAAACATAAAACAAGCAGGTCATATAATAATGGTAATAATCGTAAGGCAGATAAATTGATGAACAGACCTTCTGGATAACTCGACAACCATACATTTGAAGACTTAGAGTCAGCACATGACCAGTAAGCTGGTCAGCTAATTCTCTTATCTGTGCTTCTGTTCCATGCTCAAAAAACTAAACATGAATCACAATAAGTTAGGCACATACAGCAGAAACTTGAAAGCATTTTGCTTTTTATGAGAATACCAGTTGCAAAAACATACTATGCATGTTCAACGAGCAAATCAAAGTGTGAAAATACAAACAAAAGAACAAAATTACCTTCTGAATCACATAGTTACCGAAGACATCAGTCATTAGAGAAAGGGCTTGTGACATTATTTCATGAAAAACCATGTTTATCTCATCCATCGAGGCTGTCTCTAGTTTCTGTTGAATAAAACGGCTTCCATATTGGTCAGCACTGTTCAAGAAAGAATATTAAAAAGTGAGTTAGCTAGATGTTCAAAGTCTCAAGAAGCAAAAGATAGTATGAAGCAGCAACAGCACCTGAACTCAACAACATGGCCAGCAATTTCTGATAGCTCAAAACACTTGGTTTTATTGTTTTTGAATTCATCCAGCAAGGAGGATGCAAAGTTCTCATCCAAGCTACTGACCGCGTCTGAGTGCCAAGCTCCCATGAAACCCCCAGCTAAATTCCTCATCCCAGATAAATGCATATTTCTTTCAGTTTGGCTCATAGGACTACCTGGTCCATAGAGGGAGTTTGGGAAATGGGAACCAGCAACTGGGCTTCCTGGATATGCCATGCCCAGACCATATGATGGGTTTCGATAAGAATTATGATTCAAGCTAGCTGACTTGGCAAGGTATGGAACACCGCCACTGCATGATTTTTGAGAGGCGATTAAAGACTCTACATCACCTCTTTGGAGGCCGACTAGATCTCTAAAAGAATTATTTGTGTATCCCCTATTTATTGCTGATTCATTGAGTGCTGCAATCTGTGTGGCAACAAATTCATCTGATCTCAGATAATGAGGATACAAAGGGTCCATCAAGGGCAGCTGATTAGTGCTACGAGCAGCATGATTTCCCAATCTGCTTAAATTCTGTAACTCTGACACAGCCATCAAAGGTGCTAAAGATGCACCTTTTCCTGAGGCTCTAGAGTCCAAGGCATTCATCCTTAGTGCAGCAGCAGCAGCATTGTCAAAGAAAGGAGGCACATTGCCATTCCCAATCTGGCTCGACATCATGGATGGTGATGAGGGATTAACAGCGTACCCACTCAAGCCATAGTTAGGGTATGAGTTACTCATATCATCAAAGTTCTGATAGTGAGCGGGTGAATTACCTCTGCTAGTAAGAGTTGGTGTAGAAGGTCCTTTAAAGTATGAATTAACAGAAATTCCACCAGCTTTACGAGGTTCTAACTGTTCATTTGCATACATTGAAGAGTTATTCAGATCCAATCCAAAACCACCGCCTTTACTCACTTCCAAATGGGATTGGTTAGCAGAATGACTCTGAAAAGACAAAGAATCAAGCTTGGTCAAATATGAGTGCTTGTTAACATCATGGTTATAATCCACTTCAGTGTGCCTTGGTGACTGGTGATGTTTCTCACCATCTACTGTGTCAGTTGCGGACAGATTCATGCCAGCTAAAGCAGATACCAGATCTGTAGGCTCATTTAAACCAGATGATATAGTGTTAAGTGAGCTTTGACCATTGGAAGTTCTTTTATCTGCAGAGATTAACCTCCCATCCCCAATGGGCGGAAGGCAAGGACTAGCAGCTCTCGGTAAAAGTTGAGAGTCAGGGGTGGTACTCCTTGACAGAGACGCTCCTAAAGCCGAGGCATAAGTTTGAGAAGCCATACCAAGATTTTTGGCAGCAGACATGCCTTGCTTATTTACACCAGATTGCAATGCATTCAATTCTTGTCCAAGAAAATCAAAATGAGTTTCTGACTCTTCAGGTATGTCATCAAACACATTACGGCTAGGTGTACGATGAGGTTGCTTCGACGCAGATGCTGCATTGTTTATCTCATCCTGCATGGACAAAGAAAATAGAAGAATCAATGTAACTTAGGAAATGTGAGAGCTTAAGAACCAATGTTTAGCACATAAAGAAGAGTGATTGTATCAGTTATTGATTGCTTTCCATCTAATGAGGACAAAATCACTCACATGCTTCCATACCTCACAGCAGTCTTAGAACCAATATCCAGAAAGCACAGACATGATACAGGATACAAACAAGACGCAAAATAGACACATGAATATGGTAAAAATTTAAAAAAAATAGGACATAAATGGATATGATACTAAATATAAAGTCCACTAAAGCAACATGGACGAACGAGTGACTAATTGCTTTCCATCTTTTGAGGACAAAGCCTCTCATATACTTCCATGCCTGATATTGAACACACAACCAGTATCTAAGACACGTGGATATGGCACGGGATACAAACAAGACGCAACACAGACAAATGATTTTGATAAGTTTAGAAAATCAATACAAATCAATATGAAAGCACAAATCTTAAATTGAGAGAGATAATCGATGTTTTAAAAAATAGTATTAGTCAATGTAGACACAATAAAATACTATCACCTATCTAATCATAATATTCCATTTGTATTAGTATCTAAGCCTATTCCAATACAATGCAATTAGAAGTACCCATAAGTGCCCGGGCTCCCATGATAGGCATCAATTAACAGAAATTACTCAATTCAAAAATTTAAATTTAAATCTGAAATAAATTAAAAGACATACACAAAGAACTCCATTAGGCCAATTAGATACAGAGAGATACAGAATTTATGGAACAAATTAAAACAAAAACACAGAAAAGCAAAACTCCAATTAGATACCACAACATAAAGTATTAATAAAACAAATTAAAACACACAAAGAGACTCCAATTGAATACATCAAGATAAAGAATTGGCCATAACTGTCACCTGAAATACAGCAGCAAAGCTATTCTGCCTACTCCCAAGTCCCAATGCTGGTGGCAACCCAATTAAGTCGTCGCCATTTCCGCCCCACTCCACTGAACTCTTCCTCTCAGGCTGCACAGAGAACATTGATCTTTCTTCATCATCACTCACTCTCCTCATATCTCCAATCCCACCAACCATTGGACCCCTAAACCGCTGCTGCGCGAACCGCCAGTCCTCCTTCGACAAAAGCGGAGGCGGCAGCCGCGGGTTCAGATTTGCACCATTGGAATAGTAATAATTCGCATACCCCGGATCAGCCCGAAGCTCCTCCTCATTCCCCAAATAACCCCTTCCTCCTCCTAAACTCATCCCCGCCGAAACCTGAGAATCAAACAACCCTCCCACCGCCGTCAATGAACCTTCCACGGTGGGTGGTGCCGACCCACTTCTCAACTTGCTAAGTTCCCTCTCCCTCTCGATCAAAACCCCCAATTCCTCGCTGTATTCATGGTTTCCCAGCATCGATCGACTCGCTACATCGGACATCATGTTCCGGTAACTACCACTCGCCATTAGATACAAAAAAAACTTTACTTCACTCGTGAAAGTAACACAGCACACACAAATTACACAAAGATTGAAACTTTGAGCACAGAACCAACTGAAAATATCTCAACTATCAAAATTTCTTAATGAAAACTAAAAAAAATAAGAACCAATTACACCGAGTTGAGCTTGAAATCAAAGCTTAAAGTGAAAAAAGCTGGATTTTTATTGATGGGTATGGAGATATAAATTTTGGGCCGCAATCAGAATGATGATCAGTGTTCAAAGTGAAGAAGAAAAGGGACGTGGAGTATCGACGATGTGTTTGTTTTGGTTCATATTATGAGAGAAACAGAAACAGTGAGAGACTGCAAGTGCAAAGATGATGGGGTGTGATAAGTACAAGTACTTTACTTATATTACATTCACCACTTAGGGTTTTAAACTTTTTATGTTTTAATTCTTTGTAATTTTGTGCTGAATTGCAAGAGTGTGGTGTTTTGTGTTAGGGTGAAAACTTCTACATTTATAGGTATGATGATGAGATCTATTTCATAATTAAAGGATCTCTTATAATGGTTCTATCCAAAAAAAAATTCCAATATAATTTGATTAGAAGTAATAATTACAATATATTATATTCTGATCATTTAACCTTTACTTAATCTAGTAGGTTAATGTTGACTATCTTATAGTGATTTTATATAAATAATAATAAATCTTAAAATAAATCATTATGATTTTTTTGTTCTTAAATGTCAACAATTGAATAAAATTAATATACCATATACAAGAATGATATATTTAATAAGTAGATATACAAACAAAATATCATTATAAAGAGATTTATAATGGTGAAAGAAGACGATAAAATTGTGTTTTAACCTTTTGGTTTGTGTATGGATAGAGGAGATTGGTGTAAGTTTTAATAAGAAGTTTACGTTAATTATAAATTAATCCAATTATAAAATTAAATAGGGAAGCTGAGAAAAATCATATGTAATGATTATGAAATATTTATATAATAGACATAGTTTTTTATAAAGCTTTATGTCATGGTTTGATTGATGGTTTTGTTGTATTTGAAATGGCATGTTAATGCAAATTATCTTGTGCATCAACATCAGCCTGGCCCACCGATCAACAAATAAATTGTGATTGTTCATAATGGTAACACCCATCAACATCTTAGTCATCCATAAAATTATTTGGTGAAATTTTTGTATTGGGAGAAATGTTAAGGGGTGAGGATCATATTGATTACTAGATAATAAAATATCTCGAAATTAAAAGAAAAAGAAAATTGTATGTAATATTTGTACCATTAAATATTAACTTTCTTTTCTCAAACTGATTTAGTGTTAAGTGATCTTATATTAACATGTGTCCATAGAGGATAAAGCCATACAGGGATGACATTTCCTCATAAACTAGAGTACGAGTAAATTACATGTATTTAATATTACGTTGTAACTAAGAACAAAATGGAAAAAGTCCTATAATGATATTTTTTTTGTATTATTAAGAGTATTCTTTCACTTTTTAGTTAAAAAATTAATTCATTTTGGGGTGTGTGTTTGACTCTCTTAACAAGTGTCGATCTCAGGAATCGAATCATCGAACTTTTGGTCATCATGCAGATCTAACAAAACTTTACACCAGTAGACTAATGTCTTGTTAGTATACCAGGGATATGCCATCTTCTTTGAAGTAGTGGTGCAAACTTAGGTGTGAAGCCAATTAAATTTGGTTTTGGGTGGCTCACTTATCTCATGAACCTATATCCCACTTAGGTGACTAGTTCTTCGGCAATACATAATGAAATGAGAATGTAAATGGTGATTAAATCTTGCTATAATGTTGAGTTTGAGGTTGTAATAGTCGAAGTATGAGTTATGGGAGTGGTTAGTGTTGAGTACGGAACAACATGAAGAACAACATGTAGTAGGCACATTGAACAATTGGAACTTAACCATTGTTTGGTAAATATTTTTTATTAATTCAATCTTGGAAAGTATCTTTTGAGTAAAAAAATATTGTTGTTTTACCCCAACAGTCTTCTAATTATTTATCAATTCTATTCCTGATAATTTTTTTATATTATATTGAATTAAATTTTATATTTATTTATCTCATATTGATAAATCTAAGATGCATAGTTATACATATATAAAGATCCTAGTAAATCTTCATCATAAATAAAAACATGCATAATAAATTAACATATTTATTTAAAAATCAACAAATTAAATACACTACTCATAAATAATAGTGTAACTTCAATAATGTTTCCATCTTCCATCAATTTAGTATCTTCGTTTTAATTTTTTTGTCTACCATCAAAATCCAAAATCATTGTTATTTTATTTTTCATCAAAAAAATCTAAACCCGACCGATGGATTTTTTTTTAAAATATGACGATTAAATATTAAACATGCAAGGAGGGTTAATTATTGTAATTTTTTAAGATCAATGATGTTAACTTTTTATTAGCCCATAAAATGTTTGTTATTATACTCCAAATATTTTGTTCACACATTTTTTTTTGCACCACCAATGTATCATCTCACCTTTTGACTAAAAAACTAATTCGTTTTGGGTGTTTGACTGCCTCTCTCAACAAATGTCGTTTTCAGTAATTGAATCATTGATCTTTTAGTTATCCTAGAATCTAGTGGTATCTTACACTAGACAATACTTTATTGGTATGAATTCTAATAATTTTATTTGTTTTTTATCTTATGATTTCACACAAGATAAACTTATGATTTAAATTCAACTATTTTAACCTAATTTAAATATTATTTTTAAATATGGATGATATATTCATTTATTAAAGTATTAGGTGTGTTGTATTAATGTTCTTATTTTATAATAATTTTAATATATTTAATAATGCTTTTAAAAATTCAATATAGTTGGTTGTTCAAAAGGATAAATGGCGTGTTATTCATAATTTATTTCTATCAATTATAAATAGCAAATAAATAAAAGTTTTGCAATGAAAATCTTCTAGTATTGCCTATATAGCCTACAAATTTGAAAATGTGGGAAGATACGAATTGAAGATTTCTAACCTGCGAACTGCAGGTTAGTTCGCTTCAAAGCGAACTTTGTTTACAGCCGTTGGATTTTATCCCAATCACTTGAGCCGTTGGATTTTTTTTTGCTAAAGTCGGTTTGGGCCTTGGTAACATAGGTGAGAAGTCGGTCTGGCCCAAACCGACTTCAGTTGTAATCGATTACGTAATATGTTGTAATCGATTACACTATTTTAGTAATCGATTACAACATATTAAAGGCATCAGATATGTGCATTTTGTATTATGTAATCGATTACAGTATAACAGTAATCGATTACAATATAACAGTAATCGATTACACTATTGTTGTAATCGATTACACTATTGTTGTAATCGATTACCACAATTCTAGTAATCGATTACAACATATTAAAGGCATCAGATCTGTGCATTTTTTATTATGTAATCGATTACACTATAAATGTAATCGATTACAACAATTAAAAGCATCAAATATGTACATTTTTTCACATTTTTTCACATTTTGCACAATTTAATTAAAATAAAATAAAATTTTAAAATTTAAAATTAAGTAATTAAAAAAATTGAAATATTACATTTATAAAATCTTAAAAATCTAATGATTTCCTAAATGACCTCCCGTTCCACACCTACGTGGTTGCCTATTACGTCTTGTCCTTCGAACTTTGGTCTGGAACTGTATATGTCTGTCCCGTTGGAAAAATATTAGTGTCAACCATAAAAGAACTTGGACCAGCACCATCTTAATTGAGGTTGTAGCCTATATCACTAAAAAGTTGATTCGCCGAGTCAGGTGTACCGAGTAAGTTATTCATAAAGTCATTATGATCGGTAGAAAATGAGTGGCGGCTAGGCATCATGTCGTCACTGCGATGGTGTTGTGACGGTTCGTGAAAAGACATTCTTCCTGGTTGAATGTTAAACGAGGCAGACATTGTTGGTTGATACCAAAGATTTTGTGACATAATAGGCGGGTTCATAGTAGGTTGGAACATTGATGTTGAAGGTATGGGAGGTAGATTTGTATAGTATGGTTGTTGTTGATTTCTATTGTATATGGGTGGTTGACTTTGTTGGTATATGGGCTGTTGGTATGTTGGTTGTTAGTATGTGGGTTGTTGGTATGTGGGAGGTTGATTTTGTTGATAATTTATTTGTCGGGGGTCTCTTAATTGTGCTTCTGAAGATAAGAATAATCTAGCATTTCTTCTATACCACATTATATATTGTTGTGTGTGAATTGGATATTGGATTTGAGGACCTTGTTGGACTTGATCCCTCCGATTACTCCAATAGTCAATCCACTCCGCATGTCTAGTTGCCCAGTTTGTATCTAGATTACCCCGTTTGTCAACTCTGTGTAGGGCATCTAGATTTTGCGGTGGTTGTGGCAAATCTTGCAGTAATTTAAACTGTAGTCTTACTCGATCTGTCTGATGCCATTCGACAATGGAGAAACAGATCAATGATGTGCAAGCACTCCAAATATTCTTATCTTCTAGAACTTCACGTGGTAGATTGTCGACATAATTCTCATATGGAAGCCATTGAAACTAATAAGTGAAAAATAAATATCGTTAGGAAATTTACACATTGTGTTAATTTAATTAAGCAAGATTTGAATAATATAATTATTACATCGTTGACATCCATACGATCCAAGCGTGACCTATATGCAGTCAAGTCTCCACGTGGAATTCCTCGGTAGCTTAGATTTCTTTGACCCCACCTAAAAAATAATAATTAATTTATTAATATTAGATGTAAAAAATAGATCAATAATATGTAATGTATAGTAAATAATTTATATTACCTTGAAGCAAATGGATACGTGGGTAGACGATTAACTATCGGTGCCAAAAAGGGTAGGCGATACCATGCCCAGGACTGTAGAAGTGTTAAACACCCACCCATGGCTTTTGCATTAGGCTTTGTTGTCCGACACATTTCCCTATACAAGTTTGCTAAACAAGCCGAACCCCAACTATATCGGTGAACTCTTGTTAGATCTCTTAGTAAAGGTAAGTACATTAAATGTACCCTATTATTTGATTTGTCGGGTAACAACTCACCGCCTATCATGTATAAGATTCGTGCCCTACAAAATTGCTCTTTTTGCAATTGTGTAGGGCGAGGGGGTAGTGTTTCAAAGTTATCAAACAACCAAGTTAGTTTTAACTCGCATCCCCTCATGTCTTGTTCGTCACTCGGAACTTTTCCCAATAGTTCCTCACATATTTCATTCCAATCGAAATATGTAGGCCCAGCTAATGGTAGGCCATTCACATTCACTCCTATTTGGAGTGACACATCTTCTAATGTTATGGTGCATTCACCATGTGGTAGATGGAAAGTGTGTGTCTCTGGTCTCCATCTTTCAACAAGAGCAGTAATTAAACATGGGTCAATGTTGAAAGATCGAAGACTAGATAATTTTGAAAAACCAGTGAGTTGTAATATATCATTTAGTAATGGTTCCTCATCAAAATTATTCACATGTCTCATTCTTATAACATCTTTAGATGGTTCCTGTAAAATCATAAAATAAAATAAATAATTAGTAGTGAATTAGTAAATAAGATAAAATATAACCAATAAACAAAAATAAATAAACAGATAAATATACAGATAAATATAGTAAATAATATACTATAAATTAACAGATAAATATACTAAAATAAACAAAAAATTATAACCAATTATTTCCAAAACCTACTTCCTGAAAAGTGATGATAAGTAAGTTGATAGAATAAAGACATATTTAAATGTTGGATATACTATAAATTAACAGTTAAATATACTAAAATAAACAAAAATTATAACCAAATAATTGATGACAGATGATCTGTGTTGGTCTTGTAGTCTAAGTAGTGATTCGGCCATCGTTGAAATGAATAAATTGATGGATAGAAAATTATAACAAAGACAAGTGAGTTGTAGTGTAAGTGATTGTTTGTGTAAGTTTTGATTGAATATGTTAGTATAAATAGATAGTTTGAATGGGTGGGATAATATTTTTTGAACAAACATCCAATCATAATACATGCAAAACATTGGAACCCTGCGTGTGCCAAGTGTCTGCGACTTGCCATGTGTCTCTGCGTCTTGTTTGGGCTTGCCATGTGTCCTGAAGTCTTGGTGGGCCAAACCGACTTCCCATTGGAAGTTTGGTTGGCCCAAACCGACTTCCTGCTCCAGCTGCCAACTGCCTGCATTTTCTGCCATGTGTCCTGAAGTCTTGGTGGGCCAAACCGACTTCCCATTGGAAGTTTGGTTGGCCCAAACCGACTTCCTGCTCCAGCCCTGCATTTTCTGCCATTTGTCATACGGTTTGCTTGGCCCAAACCGACTTCCCTTTATTAAAGTAATCGATTACACAATTCTAGTAATCGATTACACAATTCTAGTAATCGATTACCACATATTAAAGGCATCAGATCTGTGCATTTTGTATTATGTAATCGATTACACTATATATGTAATCGATTACATGTATAGTGTAATCGATTACAACAATTAAAAGCATCAAATATCCATTGAAGTTGTGGTGGGCCAAACCGACTTCCCATTGGAAGTTTGGTTGGCCCAAACCGACTTCCTGCTCCAACCCTGCATTTTCTGCCATTTGTCATACGGTTTACTTGGCCCAAACCGACTTCCCTTTGGAAGTCGGGTTGGCCCAAACCGACATAATCCCCATTTGTCTTGGCCCAAACCGACTTCTCTTTGAAGTTTGTTTGGGCAAAACCGACTTCTACAACCCGGATTTTTAGCTATTCGTAGGTTTTTGCGTATCAAAATTGATAATGCATTTATTGCTGGGTAATAAACCGTAGTAACAATTCTATTTAATGAACAAGCATTCAATTTTATTGAGCTACTTGCATTTACAACTTTGGATTGCATTGAATATGGCTGGTGAAGAAGATATTAATAGTGTAAGTTTTTATTTGTAGTGTTATTTTTCATTATTAATTTTTGAAATTTACATACTGAATTATTGAAATTTTCAGGAACATGACAAATTACCTAGTGATTCTTTCTTCTCCAACAACATTATAGCCGAAATTAATCAACCATCATTAATAGAGGTATTTTTATTTGTTATATTAATTTTCGTTTAATTTACTGTGATTAATTAATTTATGTGATGAAAAAGTATAAATTAATTTACTGTGATTTTCTAGTATATTAATTAAGTAAAAAAGTATAGTAAAAAAAGTAAAAAAGTATAGTATTGGAAAATATTTTTACAAGGAGTGGGATTCGCAACTGTGCTGGGTATTATTTTGGTTTAATACTGATTACTTTAATAATTATTTGAGTCTGTGAAAATGTTAATGTGGGCTGGCCCAAACCGACTTCTCATAGGAAGTGTGTCTGGCCCAAACCGACTTCAGTTGTAATCGATTACATTATATGTTGTAATCGGTTACACTATTTTAGTAATCGATTACAACATATTAAAGGCATCAGATCTGTGCATTTTGTATTATGTAATCGATTACAATATAACAGTAATCGATTACACAATTCTAGTAATCGATTACACAATTATAGTAATCGATTACCACATATTAAAGGCATCAGATCTGTGCATTTTGTATTATGTAATCGATTACACTATATATGTAATCGATTACATGTATAGTGTAATCGATTACAACTATTAAAAGCATCAAATATCCATTGAAGTTGTGGTGGCCCAAACCGACTTCTCATAGGAAGTGTGGTTGGGCCAACCCGACTTCATAATTTATGTGGTTAGGGATTTACCAACTGTGCTGGGTTTTTTTTTGGTTTAATAATACGTAAAATAATGCTAATTCTGTAATAATGCTAATATGTATTAATATTTTTTTGGTTTAATAATGCTAATTCTGTAAAATATGTATTAATAATACGTAAAATAATAATATGTATTAATAATATGTATTAATATATGTTTACTTGTGATTAGTTACATATTAATTTGCTCATTGCAGTTGCTGATCGAACGTGTAGAAATCTTGGAGAAAGATGTTGTAAATCTGAAGAAAGAAGTGGCCGATCTTAAAACTGAAAAATTACAAGTGAAGAAATTTAGTTTAACACCGGCAGATAAAATTGTCACTATCTCTGATGATGATGATGATATGGATAAAAGAATTACCACTTCATCAAGAAGTCCATATCAAAGGAGTGACAAGGTAATATTTATTTTAAAAAATTATAACAACTTACAAGTTCATAATTATTTAATATAATCATTAATTATTTGTTCTTGTAGGGTAAATCTGTCATGATCGAGGGTAATGAATTACCGAAACCAGGCAAAAGATTATTTGGTACACCGCCGTCAACCCAAAAACCAATTAAAAAGGGAAGGGGCTCAACTTCTATTTCCCCTACGGTGAAAAGATATTGTAAGAAAATTATGAACCAAGCATCCAAACCCAAAGGTCATACTATCCCAAAGGTATTAATTGAATTTTTTTTAAAAATAACGAAAGTTTTTAAAAATTTATAATTTTATTACTTTTTGTGTAGGAGGTGAAATCATGTTTTAAACCTTCTCCTATTATGGATCTGACTTGGGAAGAATCCCGCATATCTGCCTATATTTTCAATGAACAACTTGATCTAGAGTAAGCAATTATATATATTTTTTTATTTTACGCTTATTTGTTATTAACTTACGTTTTATTTTACTTGAGTAGTGAGGATTTATTCATGATTGGTGATGAAACTGGGTCTCGGCGTGAATTCCTTTCCCTTGCTACCGGGAGAGACATCAATGATAAAGTAAATTTCAAACCATTTAAAAATAACTTTTGTACACATATAGTTGTAGACTTACAAAATTTATATTGTAATAGATTTTCATACTCCTCGCCAAATTACGAACACATATACAAAGACATGATGATTCTGCAATAACAACTTGGTACCTACCACCAACATTTTCAGTAAGTAATTTTGAGCAAACAAAATATTAATTAAATTAACTATATTCATTTAAATAATTATATTGATAAAAACATTTGTTTAGGTTGAAGTCCTTCTTGGAAAATGTGAAGAACATATCATTACATCTTACAGTAATTTCTGGATGCCTCCCTCTCAGGAGTTAAAATATGTAATAAATTTATATTCTCATTTTACTATCATTACATCTTATTGTAAAAAATATATAATGTTTACATTTTCTAATTTATTGTAAAAGATCTATGTGCCGATGGTTGAAGACAATGTACACTGGTATTTAATGGTCGTGGACATTGATGATTATGCCATTTACAAACTCGACACATGGGATATGAAAACATTCAGACAGAGGCGTCATTCAGATATGCTAAAAATGGTTTGCAAATTTTTTATTTGTGTTGTCATTTAATTTTTATATTTATTTAGTTGTACGTAATTATTTATTACATATTTACAAATTTTTAGGCTAGCATCTTCGATATAGTTCTAAATCAACCACATTACGAGATGAAAATGAAATATTTCCCTAAGAATTTGTCTTCTTGGGAAATAAAAAATGGAGAAGGAATTCCTAACTTATGGAATAGGTAATGACTTTTACAATTAAATAATTTTGATCCATAATTGTAATAAAATATAACATTTTCTAATTTAATGTAGTCGGAATTCTGCCACTTGGGTTATTCAATGGCTCGAGATGGAGGATTCGTTCATGTCCACAGTTATTGGGGAGGTATAAATAAATGAATAGTTATAATTTATTTGTATTAGTTACAACCATAAACTAATGATTTATTTAATTGAAGTTACACGATGAAACGGTTAGGATGAAAACAGCTATGAAATTGGTTATGCACGACATGAACAAGATGAAGAAAGAAGTAAAGACCCAATCTACGTTGATGTGGTTAAGACTACCCTTCATATGAAGACGACTATCATCCATTATTTTTTGTTTTTTGGAAAGTCATGTTATCATCCATGTCATGTTATATTTTTTTGAAAATCATGGTTTGTTTTGTAAGTTTGTTAACTTGGAAGTCATGTTATTGTCCATGTAATATGATTTATAATGTTTACATGGTTTATTATATAAAATATGTTTTGTTTATTATTCATCAAATGATTGTTAACTTAATTGTCTATTATTCATCAAATGATTGTTAACTTAATTGTCTATTATTCATCAAATGATTGTTAACTAAAATAGATAAATAATATTACACAAAATTACATAAATAGATAAATAATATTACATAAAATTATAAGTTACAAAGTACTACAATCATTCTTCATTGAAATCATTATCAAAAGTACGACTACAACTACCAACAATATTTGGACAACTTGCCCTATTGTGCCCAATTTCTCGACATATACCACATTGATTACCTCTCTTGGACCTTGAGGTAATCCCCGGTACTCTCCCTTTAGCACGCACTCGAACTGGGTCTCTTACTTGATCTACATTGGCATTGTCAACATTTTCCATCGAACTAGAGTGTTGTTTTGATCGGAGTCTACCACATTCGTTATAAACTTTTTCCAGCATCTCTGAAAAGTCTTCCTCCTTTTCGCAAGCAAGGTTACATAACACCCTACAAGCATCACTCAAAGCTCCGTATCTACTGCTTCTAACCGATTCTCTGCTTAACTCGCATTGTTGAAAATTAACACCTTCAACATTTTTTGCTTTCTTTGTCCACCTTTCCAGAACCAAACAAGATGGCAATTGTGATATGTCCAAAATTAGTAACAAAAAAACACTATGACTGCATGGCATCCCAAAAGATTCCATTCGTTTACACGAGCATTTGATGTCCACATTACTACCATTATCATAATGTGATACATGCCATTTCTTGTTCGGATTATAATGCTTCCCAATCTTGTATATGACATGACTTGAGGTTTGTTGGGAAGAAATTATCCTTAATTTTGCAGCTTCCAATAAAATTTCACGGAATTCTTTGAAAACAACTCTAGTATATATGGAAGCAGCATGACCCTCTAAACTATGATAAGGAGTTTGTAACAATTCATCACCATACGAAGATTTAAAATCTTCCATGACCTCATTGTTCCTCATGTAACTTAGACATCGTTGAAAGTGATGTAAAAATTCAGTAACATTATACCCAGATTCTACATATCTCCCCATTTGTGAATGTAATCCCTCACAACGTGATGTCGTATGCAAACCAGCAAAGAACTTTCCTCGAATGTATGACCTAGCCCACATACTTCTGCAATCAAATATCTGAGATGCCCAAGCATTATTATGAAGTGCATGCTTAGCAATAAGTTCCTCCCACATCATATTAAATTCATCAATCTCAACATCAGCATACATAACTTTCTGGAAGTCCTTATGAAAGTTATTCTTCTTTATATTTTTCCCAGCATTGTTACATATATGTCAAGCACATAGTCTATGATGAGTTGCAGGGAAAATTCTTTTGATTGCATTTTTCATCGACAAGTCACCATCAGTGATAACACACTTTGGATGTTTCCCATTCATTGCCTCCAAGAAATTTCCCAAAAGCCAAACATACGTTTCCTCTGTCTCGTTGGCCACAATACCAGCAGCAAATACAGTTGTTTGCTTGTGATGGTTCACACCAGAAAAAATGACCACCGGAAACTTGTACTTGTTTCGACCATAGGTTGCATCAAAAGCTAGAACATCTCCAAAAATTGAGTAGTCAAAAATGTTGCATCCATCCGCCCAAAATAATTGTTGCAACTTACCTTCTTCATCTACACTATGTCTCCAGTACATTGCAGAATCTGATTTTGATTGTTCCTTCAGGTATTGTAATGATGATTCTGCGTCACCATTTCCTATTATTCTTTGTCTCTGAATTTGATTATACATATCTTTCTTAGAGAATCCAATATACCGATATCCACCAGATTGACCGGCGAATGAACCAAAAATTTTGCCTGTTCCAATTCCGACTTCTCTCATTGTGTTCATCAAAGCGATGTCTGTTTCTGTCATACTTCGGTTTGACGCTATCATCCCACCGTAATGTTCGCCAACCAATTCATGATTATGATCATCAACAAAAAAACTAACATACCAATCACCTTTCTCCTTGTCAATGTGAATTTTCATTCTTGCTAAACAACCACATCTCGTTTCTTTTCTTGGAGCCCTTTTTCGAACTAATTCATTTTTCTTATCTCTAAATCCCTCTCTATCACAAAAATATGATTGCCATAAAATTTCATCATCCTTGTCCCGACGGGTATGATATTTTCTAATGCCAAATCCTTTCTTCATAGCATACATCTTATAAAAATTATATGCAATATCATTGTTTGCAAACCTATATTTTTTTACTTCATCTTCGTTTAATGATCCAAAGTCAATTTCTTCAAAATCAAACTCTTCTACTTCATTAATATTTTCATCTTCACTAACATCAATTTCATCTACGGCCTAAAATTAATATAAAAAAACATACATTCAATATTAAAAACATCATTACCAAAAACTAAATAATATATCAAATTACATACCTCTGGTATTTCATGATTCAAGTTCATTTCTTCTTCCATCCAAAGTCTCTGCAGTGTTGTTTACTATATGTAGTCTCTGCAATATTATTTTGTGAATGTATGTAAACTGAAGTATGAAGTATGTTGAAGTATATTGTATATATAACTACGGAGTTAGGAAACCGGTTATGCATCAACCGACTTCACTATAATGTTACACATCGCCAAACCGACTTCTCAAGAGAAGTCACACACTGCCAAACCGACTTCTCAAGTGAAGTAAAGCCTCCACAAACCGACTTCTCATAGGAAGTCGGTTTTCCCCTAATATGTGGTAATCGATTACAACAATAGTGTAATCGATTACAACAATAGTGTAATCGATTACTGTTATATTGTAATCGATTACTGTTATACTGTAATCGATTACATAATACAAAATGCACATATCTGATGCCTTTAATATGTTGTAATCGATTACTAAAATAGTGTAATCGATTACAATCGATTACTAAAATAGTGTAATCGATTACAACATATTACGTAATCGATTACAACTGAAGTCGGTTTGGGCCAGACCGACTTCTCACCTTTGTTACCAGGGCCCAAACCGACTTTAGCAAAAAAAATCCAACGGACTGGGATAAAATCCAACGGCTGTAAACGAAGTTCGCTTTGAAGCGAACTAACCTGCAGTTTGCAGGTTAGAACGAAGCTTATTTAATGTATGTATTTGATAGATCTATTTTTTTGAATAGTTATATTAGTTTGTATACATATATTAACGTGTTACTTGCCATTTGTGAAAGTGCATGGTGGTACTTGTGCAATGATTGTAGTGACTCGTGTCTGTCTCTGGTTTATGTCTTTTCTTCAAGTACGCAATGTCTCAGTAGATAATATTGTTTATTAGTACTATTAATTTTAAAGCTTAAGAAGCAAGATAAACAAAAATTACAAAACAATGTTATATTATTTTAAAGCCCCTAACTTTTGATATATATATAAATAATATATTCTCCTGTTAAATCATCTTATTCATAATGTATTATACTTACAATTTAATGGATTCAAATTCTAAAAATATTCTCTCCACTTATAAGATAAGGTTGTTCATATCTATCACACTTCCACGTGTCAACTTAATTGTGATAGTATATACTTTTACCCTTATATACCGAAAGTGTAAAAGTTTCATATATTGTCAGTTATCATTCATTTTTAATCATCATTAATTCTTAGATGAAAAAAAGTAATACAAATGAATGATGGGTAATGTACCGGCTGTACGTAAATCTTGACACTGACAATGTATACATATTTTCATGATTAAGCCTTATTAAAATGAGAAAAAATGTATATACTGACAGTTAAAAGTTTTATACACTGTCAGTTTATCATCCACCATTCGTTTTTAATCATCATTGATTCTTCCAAAAGTTATACAAATGAATAGTGAATGATGCATTGACATTCTATAAACAAACATTTACAATAACAGTGTGTAAATACTCATTCTATAAATCTTTGGTAGTAATGTTATGAGGAGGACTGTGTAGCTCAACAGAAAACAATAGGAACATAATAAAAAAAGAATGAGAGCACAAAGTAAAACCTCATCTATAAAAACATTTGTGGATCCAAAATGCAAGGAGTCTCATAAACATTGTAAAATTAATAGAGTCAACATATCCCTTTACAACTTCAAAACTAGTTCATGAAAATATATATATATCTGCAGCATGAGAATCAGGCAATCATTTACCACCTGAGCCTCAGCATGAGTTAATAACCTCAATAGTTTTCAAGTACAACTAACAATTTATTACTTCAAATAAAAAAGCTAATGTTTACATTAATACATACAAGGCCACTATTAGTGCCAAATATTAAAAGAAAAAAGAGTAGGCTCTTGTATTATTATCTGCAGTTAGTTAGCTGTACATAACCTTCATTTCCTAAGCCATTTGTGCAGCAGGATTTAGAGTCAGAAAACTGATCCTCCTCTCTGCATACCATCAAATACAAGTTTTTTTGTTAGTAATATACACATAATGAAGCATTTAAGAAATAATACTTGAGCAATACACAAAATGCCAATAGCTTCTATTTCATGTCTAGTCCATTAATCTGTCCTTGTATCGTTAACGAGGATCAGTGCACGAGACCCCCACTTAGTGGGATTTGGGGAGGGTAGATTTACACAACCTTACGTGGAGAGACTGTTCCACGATTTAAAAATGTGAGCCGATGGTCATTAAGCAACAACCTTACCGTTGTAGCAACTCACCATCTTTAAAGATAGGTGCAGTACGAGGACTTCCCAAGAGGTCACATATTATAGTACTACTCTCGCTCAAATAACTTTTATGATTGTGAACTAATGAAGAATTAAAAGTGAAAATAATTCAACTTGTATGATTGTCATGATGCAAAGTATTGCAAGACTAATAAAGCATCCTACCTCATGATGCTAGTTGATTAAATAAAAAGTAGATACAGGCAAATTGTCAAATCTCATGGTTGAATGGAAAACAAACTTTCATATCATATATCTATATCATAGAGATTTGACAAAATGTGTTGGCCGAAAGAGAACACTCAACAGTTTTAGAATAGAGGGAGGCGAGATTAAGGACAATTGTAAAAATCGAGAAGTAAATAAATGAGCCAAAAATGAAAAACAAAACTTATGAGATTGAAAGTACCTCCAGCAGCAACCAATTTCTCAACGCGTGCAACAATATGCTTTCCATAGGTGTACTTCTTCAAGGCATTCAAGTGAATCTTTATTCGATTAAGGATTAGCTCAAGTTGCTGGTCATCACATGTTTCCAGTACTTTCTGTACAACATAGTTCGCAAACTGATCCTTCATCAGAACCTATAACCGACAAAAATACAACCTAAATATAAGAAAACCAGAAATAATGAAAAATGCCAAAATGTCAAGAACAAAACATATGACAGCATCAACTTTAAAAAAATAAACATGCATACATATAGATGCTCATAACTCATGCACAAACCAGAGTAAATGGAACTTATTATGTATTTCGGATAAAATGTACTTTCGGTAGGAGAGAAGAAACAATGGCTGCAAGGCGCATAATGCAACACAACAAGAGGTAATGCCTTTAGTTGTCGAGTGATGGGGATCATAGATCATGGACAAACCTGTAGGGGCTCATTTTCATTGGTGGAAGCAAGCATCTCATCCACAATGGCTTGACGCTCTGCAGGTGTTCCAAAAGATAGACACTTTTCTATAACATTAGAGGCAAACTTCTGCTGGCTCATCTGCACTATTTCCCCAGTTAATTCATTTATTATAGCCGTACGTTCATGTGGCTTGCCATGCTCCAGCACATGCTGAAATTTTGAAACATCAAAGATTAAAAAGCGGACGAGCTTAAGACGCAATAAAAAATTCAGGCAACAAAACTTCGTAGTCAGAAACATAGGAATTACCGGTGGTTAAACTTAAAAAAGAAAATCAACCCACAAGTGCATTTGGCATCCATGACCATTTTATATAAATATTAAGCCATCGAAATCACAAATTCAATGGGAACCACTAGACCATTTCATTGTCAACCTTCCTCAACTCACAACGTTGACAAGGTGTTACAATCATTTAGTTATTAAAAGGGATTTCATTGTTGATTAAACGGTTTGCATACTCATGATTTATTTTACCAGTTGGCTAAAAAATTCATGATAATATTTTGGCACAAGAATATGTGACAGATGAGAACATGTAGAAAATAAAATTACAAGTTGCAACAAATAGGATAACAAGCGAAAAAACCAAAATATAGTACAACAAACCTGCACGACATAATTCCCATACTGATCTTGTGCTAACATTCGAACAGACTGCAATATCTGATCCATCATAATCTGCTGTGTTTTGGGATCATGGCAGTACTCCAAGACTCTCTGCTCATTGAAACTTTACTAGTTTAGAATTATAATGCCTATCTTTCAAGCTATCAATTTAGCCAACATGTGATTAAACAAATAAGGAAAAGTTGCATTTTTGTGACCTGTATAACACGGCAACCATATGGATGAGTTGATAATGTAACAACTTGGTCAAAGAACGTTGAAACGATAAAATGGATCGCATCTTCGGGAACACATTCAATACATTTCTGGATGACATGGTTCCCATTTTGATCACGTACACAACGCATAATATGACCATCCAGCTCTGCAACCATTTTAGTCTGCTGATCAACGGCAACAACTTCTACAGCCTAGATAGTTTAGAAGGGGGGAAACAAGATAAACAAATGTTAATTTTAGCATCAACCAAGATAAATCACAGGAGCAGTTATCATTAAATACACAATAATAAGTCAAATTATCATTCTCAAAACACATATTGAACTATTGTAAGTAAGCGAATATAATCCCAATGCATTTTTGTCTCACTTAAGGCTTCAGACCATCGATAAAAATGTCTGGCAATAAATCTTAGTTGATATCAGGGCAATGAAAAGATAAAGGACTTGGTTTTCTCTCAAACAGCCCACCCCCACCGCAATAGGTAAAATGTAAGATGTTTCAAAAAATACCCAACAATTTACACCAAATAAGGTATAAGGTAGCTAATCATGATTATTTCAAAAGGTTGTATTGACAACCCTTCAGAAGTTATGACTCTCATTCACACGAGAGCGGTCCAAGGACATATGGATATAGTTTATTTTAAGTACATAATATATATAAGTATGATAAAAAATGTACGCACTGACAGTGTATGAGTTTTATACACCGTCACTGCATCATTCATCATTTATATTTAATCATTATTGACTCTTCAAGAAAACTAATCCAAATGAATGGTAGATGATATAGTGATTATATATAAATCTTTATACCGACAATACATAGATATTACATTCTATAAGTATTTGTTAAAAAACTTTACACGTAGAACTTTAAATGTTGCATGCTTGTAGAATATTGCAAAAAATTAATTTTTTCTAAAAGTTCAAAAAATCAGTTTTTTTAAAAAACGATTTTTAAAAGTGTTTTTTAAAAGGTGATTTTAAAAAATGTTCTATTGAGACAGTAGTTTTTAAAATAATAATTTTCTTAAATAATATTTTTAGTTTCAATAGAAAATTCAAATGGATTGAATATTCATCCATCCAAATCCATGAAAATGGATGGATTGGAAATCTATCCATTAAGTTTGGATATGGATGGATTGGAATTGGATAACTTCAAATTTTGTTTAAATGGATTTATGTCTTTCCATCCATCCATTAGCATCCAAATCCAAATTCATCCATTTGTCACTGCTAATAATCGTAAAGCAGATAAATTGATGAACAGACCTTCTGGATAACTCGACAACCATACATTTGAAGACTTAGAGTCAGCACATGACCGGTAAGCTGGTCAGCCAATTCTCTTATCTGTGCTTCTGTTCCATGCTCAAAAAACTAAACATGAATCACAATAAGTTAGGCACATACAGAAGAAACCGGAAAGACATTTGCTTTTTATGAGAAATTTGCTACCCACTTGAACATACAAATTGCAAAAGCATATTATACATGTTCAATGAGCAAATCAAAGGGAGCTCTATGTAAAAACAAACAAATAAACAAAATTACCTTCTGAATCACATAATTACCAAAGACATCAGTCATTAGAGAAAGAGCCTGTGACATGATTTCATTGAAAACCATGTTAATCTCGTCCGTCGAGGCTGTCTCAAGTTTTTGTTGAATAAAACGGCTTCCATATTGGTCAGCACTGTTTAAGAAAGAATATTGAAAAGTGAGTTAGCTAGATGTTCGAAGTCTCAAGCAGCAAGATAGTATGAAGCAGCAATATGCACCTGAACTCAACAACATGGCCAGCGATTTCTGATAGCTCAAAACACTTGGTTTTGTTGTTTTTGAATTCATCCAGCAAGGAGGATGCAAAGTTCTCATCCAAGCTACTGACCGCGTCTGAGTGCCAAGCTCCCATGAAACCCCCAGCTAAATTCCTCATCCCAGATAAATGCATATTTCTTTCAGTTTGGCTCATAGGACTACCTGGTCCATAGAGGGAGTTTGGGAAATGGGAACCAGCAACTGGGCTTCCTGGATATGCCATGCCCAGACCATATGATGGGTTTCGATAAGAATTATGATTCAAGCTAGCTGACTTAGCAAGGTATGGAACACCACCAATGTGTGATCTTTGAGATGCAATTAAAGACTCTATATCACCTCTTTGGAGGCCAATTAAATTTGTAAATGAATTATTTGTGTATCCCCTATTTATTGCTGATTCATTTAATGCTGCAATCTGTGCGGCAGCAAATTCATCTGATCTTGAATATTGTGGATACAAAGGGTCCATCGAGGGGAGCTGATTAGTGCTACGAGCAGCATGATTTCCCAATCTGCTTAAATTCTGTAACTCTGACACGGCCATCAAAGGTCCTAAAGCTGCACCTCTTCCCAAGGCTCTAGAGTCCAAGGCATTCATCCTCATTGCAGCAGCAGCAGCGTTGTCAAATAAAGGAAGCACATTACCACTCCCAATCTGGCTCCCCATCATGGATGGTGATGAAGGATTAGCAGTGTAGCCACTCAAGCCATAGTTAGGGTATGAGTTACTCATATCATCAAAGTTCTGATAGTGAACATGTGAATTACCTCTGCTAGTAGGAGTTGTTGTAGAAGGTCCTTTGAAGTATGAGTTAATAGAAATTCCACTAGCTTTATGAGGATCTAACTGTTCATTTGCATACATTGAAGAGTTATTCAGATCCAATCCAAAACCACCGCTTTTACTCGCTATCAAATGGGATTGGTTAGAAGAATGACTCTGAAAAGATAAAGAATCAAGCTTGTTCAGGTATGGGTGCTTGTTAACATTGTTATTATAATCCACTTCAGTGTGCCTTGGTGACTGGTGATGTTTCTCACCATCTACTGTGTCAGTTGCGGACAGATTCATTCCAGATAAAGCAGATACCAGATCCACAGTCTCATTTAAACTAGATGATACAGTGTTAAATGAGCTTTGACCATTGGAAGTTCTTTTATCTGCAGATACGGACCTCCCGTCGCCAATGGGCGGAAGGCAAGGACTACCAGCTCTCGGTAGAAGTTGAGAGTCAGGGGTGGTGCTCCTTGACAGGGATGCTCCTAAAGCAGAAGCATAAGTTTGAGAAGCCATACCAACAAGATTTTTGGAAGCAGGTATGCCCGTCTTGTTTCCACCAGACTGCAACGCATCCAATTCTTGTTCAAGAAAAGCAAAATTAGTTTCTGATTCTTCAGCTATGTCATCAAATGCATTACGGCTAGGTGGACGATGAGGTTGCTTCGAGGTAAATGCTGCATTGTTTATCTCATCCTGCATTGCCAACGAAAATAAAAGAAACAATGTAACTTAGGAAATATGAGAGCTTGAGAACCAATGTTAAGCACATAATTTATTAAAACTCATGAAATTCTGTGCATGATCACTATAAATATCATAACAGCAATTTATTGCAAAAATAACTAGTGAAGAAGAGTTATTATTATTTCGATAAATAAAGAAATTTCATTGGATGAGAAGGGAATAGTCCAATAGAATTAGTGAAGAAGAAATTTCAAACTCATTGAAGCTAATGTGAATGCATCCTCAATATTTATCAGCAAATTCTTTGAAACAATCACCAATTAGAAAAATGGAATGTAGTTAACAGCCATAAGGAAATTTTTGAAAATAGTAAAAAGTAAGAGGAATTTCAAATCCCAATAAAACATGTGCATAGACAAACCAACAGCACCATCTGAGACAGATACTAATGAAAAAATAGAAAACAAAAGGAATGACCACCCCTCATAAATCAATCTATCAGTTATTGATTACTTTCCATCTTATGAGGACCAAATCACTCACATGCTTCCATACATCAGTAGTCTCCGAACCAGTATCAAGAAAGCATGGACATGATACATGATACAAAAAAGACGCAAAAAAGACACATGAATATGTTAAATTTAAAAGCAACTTGGATCAACAAGTGAGTAATTGCTTTCCATCTTTTGAGGACAAAGTCGCTCACATACTTCCATGCTTGATATCGGACACAGAACCAGTATCTAAAACACATGGACAAAACACGGGATGCAGACAAGACGCAAGACAGACACATGATTTTGAGAAATCAAAAAATTTATAGAACACAATGCCACGGTGGCAATACAAAAAATTAATTATAAATCAATGTGGAAGCACAAATCTTAAATTAAAAGAGATAATCAATGTTTTAAAAGTTAGCATTAGTCAATGTAGACAGAATAAAATATTATCATCTATATCAAATTATAATATTTCCATTTGTATTAGTATCTAAGTAATTCCAATATAATGCAGTTAGAAGTATCTATAAGTGTGTAAGCACTCCCATGTTCGGTATCTATTATCAGAAAGAACCCAATTCAAAAATTTCAATATGAAATAAATTCAGACACAAACAAAGACACAGAGAACTAAAATTAGAACACAAACACAAAAAGCTCAAACTAGATAAAGTATAAATAGAACAAATTAAAAGTTAAAACACACAGAGACACAGATAACTCCAATTAGATACAGCAATATAAAGAATTGGACATAAGCCCATAAATGTGACCTGAAATACAGCAGCAAAGTTCCTCTGCCTACTCCCAAGTCCTGATGCTGGCGGCGGCAACCCAATAAAGCCGTCGCCATTTCCACCCCACTCCACTGCATTCTTCCTCTCAGGCTGCACAGAGAACATTGATCTTTCTTCATCACCACTCATTATCCTCCTATCACCAATACCACCAACCTTCTGACCCCTAAACCGCTGCTGCGAAAACCGCCAATCCTCCTTTGACAACAGTGGTGGCGGCAGCCGCGGATTCAGATTTGCACCATTGGAATAGTAATAATTCGCATACCCCGGATCAGCCCGAAGCTCCTCCAAATTCCCCAAATAACCCCTTCCTCCTCCTAAACTCATCCCCGCCGCCACCTGAGAATCAAACAACCCTCCCACCGCTGTCAATGAACCTTCCACGGTGGGTGGCGCCGACCCACTTCTCAACCTGCTCAGTTCTCTCTCCCTCTCGATCAGAAACCCCAATTCCTCGCCGTATTCATGGTTCTTCAGTATCGATTGAATCGCCACATCAGACATAATGTTCTGGTAACTATCACTCACCATTAGATACACACACAAAAACTTCACTTTACGTGAAAATAACACAGCACAAGAAATTTCAATTTACACAAAGATTGAAACTTTGAGCACAGAACTTAATGAAAACTAAAAAAATTTGTTTTTTGTTATGATTAATATTGGAACCAGTTGCATGAGTTGAGCTTGAAATCCAAGCTTTAAGGGAAAAAGGATGGATTTTTATTGATGTGTATGGAGATTGAAATTTTGGGTCGCAATGAGAATGAGGATCAGTGTTCAAAAGAAGAAGAAAAGGGACGTGGAGCATCGATGTGTTTGTTTTGTTCCATGTTTTGTGAGAAACAGTGCTAGACGGCGAGTACGAACATGATGGGGAGTGTGATAAGTACTACTTTTGGGTTATATGGACCGTTGGATTTCAGTTTCACGGGTTAGATTGAGTGTTATAATATTTCTTATTATTACATTCACCTCTTAGGGTTTTAAACTTTACTTGTAATTATTTTAAAATATATATACGAAGATAATATAAAGATTTATACACAGTTAATATATTTTTATGATTTATTTATATTTAATAATAATGATTGCAAATAAATAATATAATGATAGTATAAAATATTTTTACATATAAGCAAACATTTTTTCTCTTATTTTAAAAATGTGTTAAATAGTAAGAGTGTGATGTGTTGTCTTAGCGGGAATAAGGGTCATTTGTATGAAAATTTTATGTTGATATTTTAAGTAAATCATATCTTACTAAATAATATACAAATGTTATTTTATGTTTTTTATTTTTATTATTAGGTAGATGACAACTTTCAATTGGATTGAAAAATAATGAGACATAAAAAATGAGACAACTAATCCTCATTATGGGGAAATAAATAACAGATTTCGTATTAATGCATAATTATTGAAGGCTGAAATATCTAAAGTGGTTTTGTGGTGTGGGTATAGGCCTATAGGAGATGAAGGATCTTGTTATGATTTTCTGTAAATGATGTGCAAAAATGACTATTTTTGCCTAATTGGGATTCTTAACTTGCTGCATGTACAACAAGAATTTCATAGAGAATTTCCTTTGTTTCTTTGTGGTTGGAAGATCCTGTAAGATAAAGATAGATGCATAGTTTGGTTATACAAATTTAGTGCATATTGGATATATGAGATATATGGATACAAATTTAGTGCATATTGGATATATTATTCTATCAAAAGTTCTGTCCAATATCTATTATCTACATAATTTGATTGGCAATAATTATTAAGGTTGTTATCATATTTTTGTATTTCAATTATGCTATATATTAGATTTGATAATTTAATCTTTGCAACGTTTTAATAATTTAATCAATTCAGTTAATATTGAGATTTTTTTTTTTTGCAATACCATATGATTTTTCTCCTCAACTTTGTTTTCACACTCATTAATCCTTATGTCACTTATTTTTTTATGTTTTGTTGATGTGGCTTCAAATTAACATCGTTTTAATGAAATTATTTAAATATATATAATGAAGTTACTAAAAATAATAGTGAATATATTATTAGCAAATTCAATATAATTATTATATATTATATATAATCTATAAAGTAGATACAATTTTGACTTGGTTTTTAGGAAAGCGAAACTTTTTTGGTAAATATAAATGTTAACTTTTTAACTTACTTATCTATTTTAGAAACGTTAATTGATTTATTGGTAAATCTTTTTTTCTCTTCCCGGTGGATTTCTCTTAGAAAACCATAGCTGTAGAAGATTAAACGTGCTCAAGGTGTTAATTATTTTAATTTTTTAAGATCAAGTTCTATTTTTTTAATAATTCCATATAATGTTTGTTGTTAGACTCCAAAATAATCTTTAAGATCTTTTTATGGAGTCTAATAATTTTATTCAGAGTTTTTATGATATCCTTTTCAGACAATATAAATTTATGATTTTTAATTTATTTAAATTTAAATCTTCTACTTATATAATTTTAAAAAATTGAAACCATGCAAAGATACTACATTAATTGAAGATAGAAATATTAGTGGAATGAAATTAATAGATTTATGATGAATGTAATTAATAGATTTATTTTAAAAATAACTATATTATTTTTTGATGAGAATTCAATTGAATCTTAATGTATTTAAACTAATAATTACATTAGTTTCTTATGCAATTATGATCTTCTACTCAAAATATGCTTTCCAAATTAGTTGAAAAAATTAAATAACATTATTTTACTAAGATATGTTACTTGAAGGTTTTGCTATATATCCTTTGTGAAAGTGCATGGTGGTATTTATGGAATGGTGTGTAGCGACTCGTGTCTGTCTCTGGTTTATGTCTTTTCTTCAAGCTGGCAGTGGATAACATTATTTATAGGTTACAAGAAGCAAGATAATCTAAACTTAAAAAACAATATTAGTGTACACAATTAGTATATTGTGTAACATTTATTTAGAGTAATGATATATCTTCCTACTAAATTCTCGTATTAATCTTCTTACCCACAAAAAGGTAATATATATCACTTTTTATGGGTAGAAAAATTAATATGGGAATTTAGTATGAGGATATATCATTCATAAAAACTGGTTATATAAATATTTACCTTAAAAATTAGAGTTTTGGCACTTACATGATGAATTGAAGAACGGAAAGAGTTTGCACCTTGATTACAGCACATGATGTTGGTTCTATTTTAATGTTTTCTGTGCCAATCTGACTCTACCACAGTATTCCGCTGCTTCTTTCTCATTTTCTTTGCTAGCTTGCATGTGACTCTATTCACTACATATATATATATATATATGTATAGTACAAATATCTGACTTGATATCACATAAAATTTAATGGTTACATAAATATATTATAATTTGGACCGCTATAAATTAGAATAAGCAAACTACCACTAAACGGAAGGTTTAAATTAACAATGTGCTGCCTCTCAAAAGTAGGTTTTTTTTATCAAGGGAAAGGTTAGTATTTGGAGTAAGTGATACTCGTACTTCAATCTCTTTCACTCAATTCTTTAGATCATTCAATATAACTATTAAATTATCTTATAATTTTTATTTTATAAATTTATTATGGGTGAGATTCGAATTCATAAGTTACTTCAATCTATTTATTATAACATGCATTCACCCTACGTTCATCACAACTGCTGTCAACATTATTTAATGATTATACAAAAGAAATTCAATATTTGAAAATTAAGTTTAACAATTTTCATTAGGATAGAATATCAATATTAAAAATAAAACTTATTATCCTCTATATTATTTAAATGACATTCTTAATTAAAACATCAGTTAACACTTCATTCAAGTTAAAGTTTGGTTTATGTACCGTGGAGGAGGGATTCATTGACTCAAAAAGTAAGTTTTTTAAACTTACTCCACATCTTAGCCATCAATTCTAGGAAATCCAATGGTTTGAATTAGTTAGTAGATCTAAACCATTGAATTTCCATAAAATTGATGGCTAAGATGTAGAGTAAATTTAAAAAATTTACTCTTAGAGTAAGTGGATCATCACCCATGAGGTAGAAATAGAATGACTCGTGAAGTTCTTACAAAGAAGAGCACATAGTGTAAATTGTGGGGAGGAGAGTGGCATTAAGTATTTCACATATTGCGACCTACAAATCTATACATTTCCATTTTTTCCTTTTACTACATTGTACATGACAACTTCTGATCTAAATATCAAGTTTGTTTTCCTCATGATCACCCATTTTCTTTGTGGTTTAACTCATTAAATCATACAGTTATCTTTGTTTTGGTACTGAATTATACACTATATATATATATATATATTAACTCTGAAACATGGGTCTAATTCATTATATATGTCTAGAATTAAGGCTCCTTTTGTGTTTGATGCATAGCAGATAACGATGACATTGATGTGGTGATAACGTAGCAGCCACAACGCTTCATAAAAAATAGGTGAATATGTAGTAGGGTAAGCAAAAAAAGATAACCCTATCATATTTTGCAGGCTCATAAAACTTTTGGTTACAACATGAAATTGCATGCTATCTTATCTTATAATGTTTGTTAGTCAAACTCAAAGTACAACATGATATAGTAGAGAGTATATAATCCTATAATGGAAAATAATGAATTGTGAAACCTTGCCGTAAGAACATGGACTATATCTTTGTGCCATTGAAATAGTGAGTGCTCCATGTATATATTTGATAAACAAGTGTATTAGTGAGGTTTAAGAAATGAATTTGTGAATGAGGATCTGGTTTCACTTTATCATGAATGTTGTAAGGTGAGTCCAAATGTTAACCTATTTGGCCCAACCCAATTATATCATAGGAATTGGATCAATGTTCAAAGGAGATTAAGGTCTTGGGACATTTTTGTTTAGTGTTGAAAACTGAAATATTTGAGTACAAGATATGGATTTTTGAGAAACAACAAATTGAATTGATATTTCTTAATATCTTGGGTCATCAGTGAGAAATGTTTATTATAGTCTATTGTGATATTGAATTGCAAGATCTGGTAGTATAAAAATGACTACACACACATTCTTGACCCTTTTTACTTTGATAGTTGGAATTTGCCAAAAGGGTCAGAAGTAGTCTTAGAAAATTTGGCCGCCTCCTACTTTTGGCATGCTTAGTGACAAACAAGGATTGAAACATTTTCGTTCTAATGTCTCAAACTAATCAAATCTTACTAAATAGTATATAAAAATTACTTTTTTTTATGATTTTTCTTTTTAAGTAACTGTCAATTTTTTATTATATTAGGATACGATTAAGATATAAAAAATGAGAAAGCGGAAAGTGATGAAAAAACAGATAAGATAGGAAATAGGGAGTATTATTCAACCATGCAATCAATTATAAACTATATAAGCATGCCACCCTTTGGACTAACGTAGTTAGAAAACGAGTGACATCAAATACATGTCTGGGGTAAAAATGGTTGATTGCTAAGACTACACTTGTTTCATTCTCACCATACTCTGATCCACAAATTTCTACCAACCATTTACTTTCTTCTTCTTCTTCTTCTCAAGTTTAATATTCATTTGTTTAATAAATAAAAAACACATTTGAGTATGGGATTGGAACCCTTTACACCTATGATGGGACAACACATATGAGTACAAAATACATCACCAAGTTAAAAAAACATAACTTTTCTTTCTTTTTCAACCGAGAGGATGAGAAAAGAGTCATTTTTGTACAGACCCTTGGCCAGGTTCTGTTGCCATAAACCCAAAATATAGATATATATATATATATATATATATATTTTATAGGCAAATAATGTTAGTATGTAGTATTTTATTATTAGTGAAATTTGAACCATCAACCTCCTTATCACTTAACTCCTTAAGTTTTCCACTCTTACCTGATCATCACCTGTCATTATATGCAATTTTCACACTAATTGATGTTTGATTGCTTGAATGGTCCCCATGCATCTTAGTCTTAAGTAGCTGTAAGGGACTTAAGTAGCACAGTATTCCACTACTCTACCTCATCAAAACTTATTGTTTTGACACGGTTAATAAGAACAAAAGTGTAGTTAAACAAAGATTGCTACGTTTTATTGGAGGGTTGATATAAAGGACGAGACTTAAGATTTAACCCGGGCATATTTTAGCATATATTTCTAATCAGTATTCTTCCTAAAAGTATTGTTTTTCATATAGACGTTGATTTTCAGGATGAAATATATCAAATCATATGTTGAAGGCGCTTGAACCCATTACTCCAACCTACAAGTGTATATAATAATATTTTTTTATCTTTTATCTTACAAACATCTTAAAAAACTTATTCAGAAAACAACTAAAGATTATCACATTTTAGTTGTCCAATTAAAATAACAATATTGTTTATACATGGAAGACTTAATAAAAGAGGCTTGGACTAAATTATTACCTTAAACTAAAGTATGTAATTTTGAACATTAATAGTCAACGAGTAGTTCAATCACCAACAACTAATGCAACCTAAACATAGGCCTTAGCCAATCAAAAGCAGAGTCTAAATCAAAAAGCTCAAGATGAGGTTGGGAAGTTTCCCATTTTGTAATATAATTGACCTGTACAATATAGACCCTTCAATCATCTAATTAGTCAAAGAAAATATATTTTTTTATGAATCAAAGTCTCTCCATTAGTTCTCTTGAAATACATAGAAAAGCAAAATAATAATAACATTTATGTCCTTTAATTTATATTGGTATTACATTTTTAACCATAAAATTGCAAAAGACAGAACTGCTCTCTCAAGTATTAGAGGAGCCTCACTCATTTTTTATAACCAAATATATCCTTCCAAACTGACTTTTAAACCATTCTCGAGGTACTCAGTGTGAGACTTACTTCTCAACATTATATTCTCTCCATATAAGTCTATTGAACCAGGTGAAAAATTACTTTTGACTCATAACTAAATGATATCTTTTTGCCTGTGATATCCAAAAAGAAGTTTGACTCTGACTATGATATCATGTTAAGGTTTCATCTCAAAACTAATTGGTAATGAGAGGAGTAATCCAACATGTATTTAAACCATTACCGAAATAATTAGTTAGAATATGTGAGACTTATTTCTCAACATTGTTATCATATATGTAATATTTTATATTGAAAGAATGAAAAGTAATGTATAGTGATATACACTTAATACATTAAAATTCAAAACTTTATACTTGCTAATACATAATATATATCATTAATCCATGAGTGTAAATGTTAGCAAAATGCCAAAATCCTTGTCCAAATTGTAGTAATTAAGGGAGTAATAAATTAAGCAGACGAGATCATTATCTCTGAGCTGTAGTTTTTGGTGGTTTCTGGGCTCGTCCTTGTTTTCCTAGATCCCTGTCCTTTTTCTATGCTTTTACACTACATATAGAGCCTTTTCTCCAAGGAAAGTGTCGGTGGCATCAAACTTTTCCTTTCTTTTTTCTTTAGCTCGCTTTTCAATTAAACCATGTCTTCAAGAATAATACATAATGTGTATGTATTAATATGAATTGGACTAATAAGATGCCTAGAAAACAAGACACGTTTATCTAGAACATACTCTAGATATATGCTTGATGTGTGAAGGAAAAAGAAAGAATTTAATGAAAATTCACTAGATCCAATCTTCTAATAGAACAAATATTATATCCATTAATTGAGAGACAAATGTATGTATTAGCTTTTATTTTTAATGATAAAAGTGTAATTTCATTATAAATAGAAGGATAAACATATTATTGAATGTTGTATTTTCCTTTGATTTTTGAAGTACTTGCAATTTGATATATTGGCATGTGTGACTCATATTCAAATGATCATGTTATGTTACATTCTACCCACGATTTAACTGCAAGAGAAAAATCAACTAACGCGCTTCATAATAGACGATGGGATGGTTAATTTGTGAATCTAGAATGCACTTTAAGAATACTATTATAATGCACTTCCTGCCTAAGAATATTACTTTTTATATATATAAGAAGCCTGAGAAGAATACTTGATAGGATATAAGAACTGTGTCATAGAAGAATATTAACATAATGTAATTCTCTATTGGGTACTAAACAAGACACCCAGTTTCCACCGAATGCCATGACATGGATTCTCATTGAAGAATTTGAGTAAGTAGCAAAGTACTCCACCAACCAACACATAAAGAAAGACCCCCTTCATCAATATTGTTGAATCATGGCCTCTTCTTCTCTCAATCTACCTCTCCTTCTCCCTTCTCTTGCAACTACCCTTCTATTCATCATCCTCCTTCAAATAACAACTCATCAATTTCATACAAATGCTTCTTCACAAGCACAAGCACAAGCACTTCTCATATTGCCACTAAAAGTACAAACACCACCCACTTCACGTAACCTCACTTTCCATCACAACGTAACCTTAACAATCTCAGTAACAGTTGGCACACCCCCACAGAACGTTACCATGGTCCTCGACACAGGAAGTGAACTCTCATGGCTCCATTGCAAAAAACTCTCTAACTTCAACTCCATTTTTAACCCACTCCTTTCTTCTTCATACACTCCCACCCCATGCACCACTTCCATATGCAAATCTCGAACCCAAGACTTCCCTATACCCGTTTCTTGCGACCCCAACAAACTCTGCCATGCAATTATCTCTTACGCTGATGCTTCCTCCATTGAAGGTAACCTTGCCAGTGATACATTCTTCATCGGAGGAACTGCACAACCCGGTTCCATTTTCGGTTGCATGGATACTGGGTATAGCTCCAACACCGATGAAGATTCTAAAACCACAGGGTTAATGGGTATGAACCGTGGGTCACTATCGTTCGTGAATCAAATGGGTATACCCAAATTCTCATATTGCATCTCCTCCGGTGACTCCTCCGGTGTTCTTCTATTTGGCGGCGCCACCACCACGTTCCCGTGGCTGGGGCCACTACATTATACTCCACTAGTGAAAACGACGTCGTCGTTGCCGTATTTCGATCGTGCTGCGTACACGGTTCAGCTCGAAGGGATTAAGGTTTCGGAGAAATTGCTGCAACTCCCAAAATCCGTTTTTGTACCCGATCACACCGGAGCGGGTCAAACAATGGTGGATTCGGGTACCCAATTCAGTTTCTTACTCGGGTCGGTTTACACCGCTTTGAAAAACGAGTTCGTGGCTCAAACGAAAGGGGTGCTGACGCTTCTTGACGATGCTAATTTCGTTTTCCAAGGAGCGATGGATTTGTGTTACCGAGTTCCGACGAGTTGGGCGAGTCTTCCGCCATTACCGGCGGTAACGATAGTGTTTGCGGGGGCGGAGATGAGGGTTTCGAAGGAGAGGTTGTTATATAAGGTAGGTGACGTGGCAAAAGGGAGTAATGATTCAGTGTATTGCTTCACTTTTGGGAACTCTGATCTATTGGGCATTGAAGCTTATGTGATTGGTCATCATCATCAACAGAATCTGTGGATGGAATTTGATTTGATCAACTCTAGAGTAGGGTTCACTGATACTAGGTGCGACCTTGCAAGTCAACGGCTAAGAATTGCTCCTTAGGATTCGGACATAGTTTTCTAGCCGTTTGATTATCATTACAGTTTTATTCTTTTGATTTAGAGAATGGGCCCACCGTAGTCAAATCCATGGCCCACCCATTTTGGTTGTGTTTTTATTACGGGGTGGGTGATTCATGGGTTATGTCAGGTGGTAGAGATAGACCCATAAATAGTTTTTTGATGAACTATATAGCAAAACTTTACACTACTAAATCAATCGAATGTTGTGATTTGAGAGAATTTATTGTGGAGTGATTTATAATTAAATGTGTGTAGAGTCTGTCCATTTATTATGTCCATTTTTTGTTTATTGTCTTTCATTTAAGAGCCGAGACTCATACTGACTTTTGTGAACTCATTCATGGTTGAACATACCTGGATGAGTATGTTTAAGTTGAATTGGCAGAATGGTGCTAAATAAGAATGAAGCAACATGCATATAATTTAGGTACTCTTATTATAAAGTCTAGTATTTTTAGTGTTATGTAATCATAAATGTATGAATTACTATGAATTTAAATTGGGAAGTATTTTAACATAATACAATAAAAAGGAATAGATATTTCCCGGAATGTGAGAGAATTTATTCTAGATCTTTTGTGTATGGATATTGGGTTATAGTGTTGTTCAACCCTCGATATTGAGTTAAAGTGATGAATTAATCCTTTTCGAGATACTTATTTGTCTTTCAACAAATGTTGTTAACAAAAGTTGAAACATTGACATTAGGGATCCACTTACTCCAAGAGTAAGCGGAAAAAACCTATTTCACATAATCATCATGCATTCTTGGGAAATCCAATGGTTTGAATTGGTGAGTACTACTAAACCATTGAATTTTCCAAGATTGGATGGCTAAGATGTAGACTAGATCTTTTCCACTTACTCTTGGAGTAAGTGGATCCCCTTTCATCTTTATGAGAATCTAACAAGCCTTACATCATTGGTGAGGGATCCACTTACTCCAAGAGTAAGTGGAAAATGACTTAATTCACATCTTAATCATCAAATATTGGAAAATTCAATGGTTTGAATTAGTAAGTACATCTAAACCATTGGATTTTCCAAAAATGCCAATAATATATCTAAGCCTTAATTTTTTTTTACCAACTTCGGTACTTAATCCACGCACCAAATTGTCTTGGATTCCTCTTAAATATTTGTCCCAAATTTAATTAAGAAATGTATACAAACTTCAAAAGAGTACAAAGTTTGAATTAGGATAAAACTAAAATGTTAGATATAGAAGAAAATGGTTAGAATTATTTGATGATTGCAAAATCCTTAAAGTTGCTAACTTGTCATTTAATAAACTTGAGCTAAACTTTTCTCACTTTCAATGGTAATGATGAATAAGAGGGAGCAACATTTTAAGCATATTGAAAGTGAAAAATGCTTTGTAACTCAAGTTTTAGATTCTTTAGAGATAATAACACCCAACTTATGAATTGAAATGTTCAAATAATGTTCAACTCTGCAACTTAAGAGTATGTAATACTAGGTAGCAGGTAGCACAAATGAGAAAAATCAATATATGCACAAATAGCATTGCACTTAAGATTATTAAATGACAGTTTTTCATATAATGTCATTCGGGAACTAAGTCATCTGATTTAGATCACCATAAACTGCCTTTATAATTAACAGTGTATAATCATTGAAGCAGATAAAGAACCCCTAAGGAATTGTTTTTGAAATTTTGCAACAAAAAACAATGTTCAATGATTGTTGGTGCATGCTTAATCTATTGCAATGTACCAAACATTGTATAATCATATTGATTATCTTCATATGTCAGGCTTTTGTAGATATTTGATGAAAATCTACTTTGATTTACCTTTACCCTTCCCTTTCTTGGCATCTAACTTGGCTTGCACACGAGCAGCCGCGGCTGCTTTTGCTTCTTCTCTCTTCTTCTTCTCCTCCTCTTTGGCAGCAGCAGCTATCTCTCTTTGCTTCTTCAGCTCACTATTTTTTTTGTTTCAAGTCACAGTACACACATCATGTTGCTTTCCAAAAAAGATGATACATAAATTAAGCAGAGAGAAATAAAAATTTACACTAACTTCTGAGATGAGCAGAATAATTGAAATGGTTGAGCATAAAATGTGCTACTTACTCTAGCCTAGCCCTCTCCTCTGAAACACTTCCCAGGCTGGAGCCCTTCCTGGGCTTACAGGCAACTAGCTCAACTTCAAAAATAAGCGTCGCACTGCAAGAGAATGAAAAGATTATAACTTTCATCATAGGTGTAGACGTAACTTCTCGTGACAAAAGAAAAAGATTAGAGAACAAAGGAAGAAACCAAGTTTTAAGAAACTATTACAGGACTTCTTCACCAGATATTTGTAAAACTAGAAAATTACTACCATGTCTAGCCCATGCTGATATTTGTTCACACTTACTATCAAAGTCCGTAGAGTAAAACAATATTATCAAATCGCTTCTTTGCCAATGTTTCATTTTTAGTTAGAGATTTCATTTTAAATTTGTTCATTTAACAGTAAATCTGTTTTCTGAACAAAAGATTTATGCATGAAATGAGATCAGTACTCTGGGGGAATATCTGGTGGGGATCCCGCACTACCATATGCATATTCTGGCTTGCATGTTATTTTTGCGATTTCTCCGACCTGGTGAAACCAACAAAAAACATGAGATTAATACCTTCATTTAAATACTTACCGCAAATAAAAAACATTCTTTGTTTGACCTTCATGGTCTTTACTGCAATGTCCCAAGCCTTGATAACACTGCCTTTTCCAACCTCAAAAGAGAAGATAGTGTTATCTTCATGTGTAGTGTCAAATACTTCTCCAGTATCAGCAAGCGTGCCTTCATAATGTACTGAGAGATAGAGACAAATAGCAAATTGTTAACAACTTAACACAATAATCAACAAAATTATGCTTGTAGTGCCTCCACAATTTTTTCTCCACAAGCAAATCGAAGGGAATGAGCTACAAAGCCGATTGCGAACTTCAAATTTTTTTACAGGCGTGATGGAATTTTACTGGGGTGCTAACTTCAAAAAAAGTAAGTACCTACATTTCCTGAATATATCAGGTTTTAATCAAGTAATACATTTCATCACTATAATCAACCTAAAGTCTTAACACTACTGTAAAAAGCATTACCATCAGCAACAGGGAAATCTTCAGTTGGAGCCACAGCATCAGGCTTGCTTTTTCTCACAGTGGTCTTGATGACTCCTCCATCACCAGTCAAATCAATTGCATCAGCCATGGTTTGCACACTGTTAACAAGCTACATAAGAATAACATAAACCATGGGTTAGTTGAGTATTACCTAGGCCATTACCAAAGTTGCATTATATCACAAAGGATTTCTCCCTTAAGAAGTGCATACGAAGAAATCAAAACATACAGGGTACATGATAATACTAGAAAGAACAAAACATCACAAATAAATGGCTCAAATTCAACCTCACACATCACACACACATGCGACCCAGTGTATGAGGCTCCCACCTAGTCGGATCTAGGAGGCCAAAACGCAACCCCTTCAACTACATGCCATTTTCATAAACAGATATGGTTCTAAACTCAACAAACCAACCACTTGAACCTTCCAAACCACGAATATCGACTCCCTGGGTGATAAATTCATACTAAGTCAAATTGGTACATTGAAATACAGGTTATTTTTTAATTTCAAAAATAACCTATTAATGAAAAGGTTCCTTGCATTTTAATCCAAGTAAATTACAATCAAACATACTCACCTTAACTCCACTATGTGTAATCATTCCATTTTACAAAAAAAAAAAAACTACACTACATCATGCAATTGAGAATTGTTTACACGTTTAATCAACCAATTCCCAACAAAACAAAATTAAAACCAACAGTCTTATTTTGATTTTGGTACAACACGACAACCTATACTCCAATAAGACCCATCAATGATACAATTAAAAAGAATGAATTTTGAAATCATGGGTAGCATATAACAGTTGTAAACGCAAAAGGGAAAAACCAAAACAAAAACATAATCAATAAAATAATGGAATTGAAACAGGGCGAACCAATGCATAACAGAAAGATAAAAAGTCAACTATACCGAGAGTAAATCCTATTTCAGGAGAAGGTTGAAGAAGATTCTGGAAAGAAATGGATCAATTGGGTAGATAGAGAGTGATAACGAATTCGAAGAGATTCGGAGTTGAGTGGCCATAAACGTTCGATGATGCTCTTCTCGGTAGTGACAAAGGTTCTCGGAACAAAAGCCCATGGGGATAGATATCCCACGCACAAAATTAGCGCGTGGGCTATCTTGTATGTGGAATCTTTATGCGCGTGTTTATACGTTCTTCGGGTAGCGTTGCTGTGTATGTAACTTACTTGGGCTTGGTTCCATCCAGCCCAATATATTGAAATGCCAAATTTATCTTGAAGAGGATATAATAATCCTACAAAAACAAAATTGAAATTTTATATTTTATACTTCTGTCAGTAATTCTAATTTCATCAATATTATATATTTTAATTAATCTCGAACACATTTCATAGAATATGTTCTAATATTTAAATATTTATTTGTCCAAAAAACTATGAGTACATATATTTATTTGGAGATAGAGTTATACACCTTTTAAAGAATTGATTTATTATTCATAAGGTGATGAAATACCTTTGATAGTACAAAAAAAACTACAACTACATATAAATGTTTGTAAGCCATTAGTAAATTATTTTATAAAACAGTTTATAACACTTTATGAAAAAATATAACAAATGACTCATCAATAAATGTAATGACTATTTATTATTACAAATAATTTAATCAAGATATTGTATGAAACTGTCATTTGATTTCTTTCATTTTGTAAAAACAAGTGATTAATATGAAGTATGGATGTCACTTCATATGTATTTGCATTTGATATCTTTGAAGAGTTGGGATGTAAGTACAACACAAACTATATAAAAGAAATAAAGATGTGAATATGAATGTTACTTTTATTTTTTATTGTAAGGGTAAAAATAATAATTTGTCTCTTTATTACTAGATATGATAAAGGGTCCTCTTTAAACATGTATTGGACATCATCATGTGCATACAATTTTAAATTTATTTTTCGGTTTAAATATCTTACTAGTCAATGAAATATATATTTGATTTTGATTTTTGTTCCCTAAATTATTTTTCCGTAGTTTTTAATTTCTAAATTAGTTGATTTTTCTAGTTTTGACCATTGTTGATGTTACTCATTTATTACTAAAGATTAAAATCAAAATCTTGGAACATGTAGATCAAAACCTAGTAAAATAAATTATAACAACTACAATCAATGTTTAAAGACTCCAACATGTAATTGACGTCCTAAATTAACTTTGACACCTCATCAACCCTTCCAAAATTTATTTTAAACTGTATGAAAATTTCAAAAGAGTGAAAGTTTGAATTAAGAGAAAACTAAAATGTGAGATATAGGAGAATATGAGTTAACATTACCAATGTGGAATTCTTAAAGTTGTTAACTTCTAGAACCTAAGCCATGCAGATTATATACTTTTTAATGACAATGATGAAGAAGGATGAAAAACACTTCATGTAGATTAAAAATGAAAGATACTCTATAATTCACATGTAGTTTTGAATTGTATTTAAAGAGGTAAAATATTTATGGTGTAAAGTAATTTCTCTTACAAAAAATTATCATTATTTCATCTATTATTTATTTTTAAATATCATCGATTCTTAAATAAAAATGATACAAATAAATGATAAATGATGTAATAAATATGTATAAAATTTGTGGTACATGACTACGCTAACACTCCAATTTAAAGGGATGGCAGAATTTCGTGTATCAAACTTTTGTTTGCCATTGAAATCTGCATGTTTCGTGGGCCACCATGTACAGTCTGATAGGACATGCAATTGTTTGTGCACTTTTCTGGGGTCCTCTTTTTTCATATCTGATGGTGCAACCTTACCTTACACAATTGTTGTTGTAGGGTTGTCTCTATTTTTATGGGAAACATTGATTTCAACAACCGTGTTGAGCTGTTGCAATTTGATACACTGGGCTTAATGGAATATTTGATCAATGTTCTTATCATAATAATCATAATGCCAACATTGAATTTATTAATGCAAATGAATATTAAAAAAATGCAGTTTTAATTTACAAAAAATAGTTCATCACTCAACATTCACAAAATTATATTGTATGGAAAATATACATAAAACGATATTCATACATAAATAAATGAATGATGAATGGTGAATGATACATGAATTGTATATAATTATTTATATTATCAATGCATAAATATTATACTCAATAAGAAATATATTAACAAAGTATATATCGATTGAAAGATTTAACACTATGTCAAAGGATGATTATGCACATGAAAAATAATTTGTTGTTACAGACAGATTTTTTAATAATCTTAACAATTTAAAGGATATTATTGTTTATCTATTGCGCATGAGTCATCCTTGTAATAAAAAATTGAAATGCTCTATATTTCATATATATATTTTTGGCTTAAGGTGCACAAATTATGAAATCATTAAAGATTATTATATTTTAAATGGAAAGTGGAAACCCACTGTTTATTTCTAAGAGAAAAGTAGGCTTTATTAATGATATAGATTATTACTAAATGAATGATAGAATTGAAAAAAAGTTTGGCAATACTTTAAAACAATAATAGCTGTTAAACGAATAAAATAACATATACCATCAAAAAACAAGAGATTCATGGATAATATATACTTAATATAATTCATGGAAAAATTTATTAATTAATATTTTTTGTCTGAATAACTAAAAATTATAGAGTGAAATCAATTTTTTCTCTTTCATCTCACTACCAATGTGATATCATAAGAGCTTAAAATGACTAATTAATTTTAAAGTTGCCAAAAAGAATATCAATTATTTTTCGTGCACAAATCATTACTTATATGTTAAAACTTTGTATTTATACACAGTTGATTCATTTAAATATTTGGAGGTTATTGTAATTATAAAATTTAACCGTAAATTTATAATTGTATTGAACATATGTATTTATGTATGATAGTTTGTTCAACTTTTGTCATATTTAAAAAATGTTTAGGTAGTTGAGTCTTAATCTTAGCTCATCAAAAGTACACAATGTCTATAAGATATAAACTTACAACTTTTAAAAAAATGTGTTGAAAATTGAATCCTTACCAAACAAGTGATCAATCATTCAGTAGACAATTAAAAATCAACAAAACTAAATATTCATAGTGGTTACAACCTTGGCTAATGGATAATGTTGGTCTTATCTTCTGATTTTTTTTAAGAAGAAAAAACAAAATTTGGAAGAGCATATTGGCAGACAAACTATCACCAAATTCTAACTTGCTATGGATCTATATTTTGAACGAGAGAGAATTGCATGAAAACGTATCTAATTAGAGATAATCAATAAAATCATGACATGACATTAAAATTGTAATTCTAATTAAATTTTAGTTCTAAATTATAGTATCAAATAACATAAATACATTTGTCTATAAATATGACGTGTTTGATTGGTAGTTGTTCTCTCAGTTCAATTCTCCTTTGATACTGCCAGCACCTGCTTGCGTGTCTATGATTTTGATTCCTACAACATTTTGGAACAATCCATCTTTTTTGCAATGAAAACATCTTTTTTAGTAATTAAAAAGTAAAGAGGATTCATTTATTTAAACTAAGTGTGAGTACTCTTTATAATAAGTGTCGTTTTACAAATTTAATATTAGTTTTTAGTCTAAAAAACTTTTAACTTTAGCTAACCGGCCATTAAACAACGCTTATATAAACTAAGTACGAAAACAAAATAATAATTTTATTTTTAATGCATGAGTTTATGATATGGAAAAATAAGGAATATGATAAGCGTGCGGTGATGTGACCATTGACCATAGGTGGACCCATGTGCCTTAGGTTAGGTCATGCCCAAGCCATAACACTACCTCCACATCTAATGGACCCACGAGCTCTAGGAAACTTAATATAGTGGTACTTTTTTCGTATAATTAATGATATTCTTTTTATAACGTGGATAAGTAATTAATCATTTTTAGAATATGTGGTCATTCTTTCTAATAAATATTATTTTTAGGAATTAAAATTTTATCTTTATGATAAAATGTTAATACATTATTAGGTTAATGTCATATTAGTCATCATGTGCTAGTCATTATATTGGTAGTTTGTGCCCCCACCTTATATTCAGTTTTACTGCAGCTATGGTGAAAAACTAATTTGTTACATGTAAACATTTAAAAATAGTTTTAAATAACATTTATTTATGTTTATGAGAAAAATAATTTATGGATTAATAGTGTAAGAGTTATTACAATGTCATTCTATGATTTAATATTGATATGTTAATTATTATTAACCATTAAATAGATATAATTTATATATGATAGATGATGTGTTAATATTATAAAGAAAATTATGCTTAGTGTACTTATACATTAAACTTTACACTTAATGTATGTACATATTAATCTTTTAAAAATTTGAACATATTTACCATTGCGATTCACAGGGTAGTAGAGAATTAATACGTTTATAAATAATATACAAATGAGTGGAACAAAATGAGCACAAGATACTTTATAAAACATTTAATAAATTTAGAACAAAATGTGTTAAAATTTTAATTAAAATGTTTTATATCGAAATTTTGTATGTGTGTTATAGTGATTTTCTCCAAATATGACAAAGTATTAGGAATTTTAAACTATCAATATGCAATAGTAAGGTTTTCAACATAAAAAGTTAACGGTTTTTCAACTAGGATAATAATAAATTGGGATTAACTCATAGATTTTTCTTAAACATTTGGTAAGTTTTGATATTTGGTAATGTAAATCATTGTTTTTTGTTGTTGTTGTAATTGTGGAATAGAAGCTATCAACTACTAATTATTAGGAGTGCTAAAATCCTATATTTGAGTAAGTTGTTGGGTACCTTTTAACAAAGTAGGCAAAAATGGAGTAAGTGGGGGCAACGGTTAATGTTAGAAGAAATAGCTTTTTGACCATAATTTAGATACCCCATAAAGATTATTTAAGATCATACTCTCATCATAGACATGGAAGAGTAAGATCTATTCCCTATCACTTTTAGTTAAGGGTCATAATTAGCTTAGGTAGAGTAAATATTGTGGGGAAGAAAGATAACAAATATTCTATACTTTATATTATTCTATTTAGCACTAATAAGAAAATGTCATTTGGCTAAAACAATTTCATCAAAAACAAGTTGATATAATTTTTAATGATAAATTTATAAATTATTGGTGGCAAATAAAATGATATATAATAATGTATATAGAAGATTTTCATTTCCATCATTCACTTTTGCCATTGTTTCCATCATTCATGATTTTACTTAGTTGAGGTCATATTATATTTAATGCTGTAAATCAAATTCAAATCTAGGTGGAGATTTTTGAAATCATCCAAGTAAAAGTGGAGTTGGATGTAGTATGATTGTGTTAACCTTTTTATTGATTAACCTATCAATCTAATGCATTAGGGTCTTGTAACCAATATTTTTTTGAAAAAAAATATATATACTGATAGTGTAAGAATTTTTTTTACATTGTTGCATCACCCATTATTGATTCTTAGGTCAAAGTAATATAAATAAATGATAGATGATGTACTAACTCTATATATAAAAGTAACACAAATAGAAAATGTATTGGATTTTCCTTTTTGCACGCCACACTAAATTCCAATCATTAACATTGAAACTTAATCAAAGAATTTGAGAAAGATGCTTCTTTGATTGCGAACAAAGTGCATCAAAATAAGGTTTTGGAGAAAGAAAATTCCTCCTTTTGTCCTAAAAAAACATTAACCTAGAAGTCCTATACCACATCTATAAAATGAACTAGTAATTACGTTATAAGGTAGCCAATGACATATGAACGTGACACCAACATAAGTTCCATTGTATCCATTTTCCTTTAGTTCATTTAACAGAAAAATTGTATATAATGATAGTATAAATATTTTATACACTGTTAATCTATCATTAACTATTAATTTTCAATTATTATTGATTATTTAAAAAAAATACAAATAAATGATAGATGATACTGATATAAATCTTTACATTGACAATGTATAGATATTAAATTCTTTATTTAAATAGAAAAAAAGGAATCAAAAAATAATTCACTCTATAAAGTAACTTCACTTACCTATATAACTCTATAGTCAAGTATTCCATAGTTTTTATCATTAACATATCAAAACTCTTCCACTTTGTTTATGTTTATAGTTTTGTTTCACAGAAGAACAACAAAAGAAACAAGGCTAGGCGTAATAAAAGAATATTAGTTTGATTTTAAAACGATAATAATTTTATTTTGACACTTAGAAAGTTACAAAGACAGAAACAAATTTTTTTATATACATGTCTATATTTTTAATTTTTTATGCGTGTTCAATACGTGAATGCATTAATGTGTTTGCGTGAAATGGATAAAAAATCTAAAAAAATAATGATATTTATATCATTTTAATTTATATTGAGATTATATTTATATATTTAAAAATATACTAAAAAATTAAATTATCATCTCGAGTAATGGAGATGAGTCCGCCTCCTGTGCTAAGAATACTTTATTTTCTTCCAGGTGTGTTTACGGTCATATATTGCATGCTTTAAAATAATAATCATTTTAATGCATATAATAAAAATATATTAACTTCCCTAACAACAAATTTGACATCAATGATACATTCATGAGCTATCCAAGAAGGGAAGCAAAGTACAATTAAGACAAATTTGAGCTCATTCATAAATAATTTGCACAACTTTAAGACAATTAATTTCTAGAATGACTTTTTTAAAACCCACGTTTCATGACAATTTCAAAATTAGCCAAAAAAATCTGTCAATCGATAACTCTTTAATCGTGTAGAAAAATTACTCACTTCAGTCTATATATTTTATTATTTAAAGATTTGTTTGGTAAAAAAGAAAAATATGACACTTAGCATTTATTAAGAGTTATTTTTCATCACTTAGCATTTAGCAATGACACTTTAATCAAAATATAGCACTTTTAATGCGTTTGAATATGTATTCAATAATCTTAAATAACAAACTATAAAATAAAGGGAGTATTAGGATTTAAAAGGCCTCATCTTTTGTCCAAATCATCCCATTCATTCTCTTATTAGTTAGAAAATATTAAAGTAATATGTATTTGATTCATATTTTACTGTTCTAACAAATAAAAATGAATAATACTTGAGTCATGTAGATTATAGGACAATATGTATGGCTATCCCTCTTCATGGGAAGGAGGATTTACGTGGATAAAGTGACTCTTTTCAAAAGTAAAAATTATATCTTACATTCTTTTTATCTATAATGAGATAAGATGTTTATTTTAAAAGTAAGAGTAATAAAGAAGGAATTTTCAATCTTATGTTGAGTCAATACATTCATTTATGAAAACACTAATATTGATTATTGGCACCGAAATTATATTGCAGAATTTGTTGCTAAGTCTAGTTGGCTGGTTTTGAAAGTTTGAAGACCAATAAGGCGTTATTCAAATAGTATAACATTCAACTAGATTATTAGAATGATCAAAATATAAAATATTTGACCATATGAGAAATATTTATTGGAAGAAACATGAAAGTAAAAAAAAATTCCCTTGATAATATAAAAATATCTGATTTTATGTGCTATAGTATAGTATGCATTTTTATATGAAAAATATCTTTTATGGGTTAGAAATTGACATTTTTTAAGAATGTACAACTATCCTTCCCATAAATGGTACTTTTAGTGATCAAATATTTAATATTGAATTTAATCTTTATATGCACTTTAGAAACACTATTTTTTCTGTTTATGACTAGCGAACGGATTAACTGATTCATATACATTCCGTATATTATTAAATATTAATTTGTATTATTTTTTTACCAATCATTGGTGATTAAATAATAATGTTACATAATTCATTGACTCTCGGTGGTGTCAGCACACACAATTTTTTCTCAAAATATTATAGTAAAACTTTTATGAGAGACAAATGAAAGAAATAATAATTACTGCTCAAAAAATACATAAAATGTATCTTATAATAAACATATGAAATGTTAATTTACAGTGATAATCAATATAATCGGCACGCTTAGGTTAAAGTCACGATTAAAATGATATTAATATTGAGTGGTTAAAAAAATAAACAAATTAGTTCTGACCTTCCATAATTTCCATTGAATTAATTGCAGGAAAAAGATTAAAAAATTACAATGTTGCGTCAGACTAAGGAAGAAGGATATGGTTTCTCAAAGATTGTCTCAATTCTCTGTCACAGCTAATTAAAAATTGCCACATAAATAAAAAATAAAAAAAAATAACATATTTATCTTATTTGCTGAAATGTGATTGATTTGGAACATACGGTTGGGTTGGTATCTATTCCGGCCTAAGAAACATTCAGATCTAACCGCACCTAACTTCTTTCCCTTATCATAGCTGCAATTGTTTCAAACTTTGAATAAAATTTCTATGATTTAAGATCTCCAAACACCCACAACTTCAAAACGAAATTGAAAAAGGAAAATAAGAAGAAGAAGAAAAATAGAAAGTTTTATATTAAGCTTAATTCCAATCAATCTCTCCATTTATAATATATTTTCCTCTTTTCTCAGATAGAACATATTAATTAACAACACTACTTAATTGATGGAGTTTTAAAATCCATTAATAAATTGAAAATTATCTAAGAAAAGAAAAACGAAAAAAATATGTACAAGTATATCTTTCTTGAAGAAGAGGAAGAAGGATTTAACAAAAAAGAGAGAAACTTTGATATCTCTCTGAAGAATCAAGATCCGTTTTTGATTCCCTCACCAGAAACCCTTTTTCTTCACAAATCACTGTATTCACGCCAGCATATAAGCATTGTAACACAACGTCTCATTATGTAGAAACGTGCCCTTTGTTCCTTCACCAACCTAGTACACTTCCTTGCAAAAGCACACTTTTTCTGTGTAGTAGATGAGTTCTTCATGAAAGGGGTTCTTGTGCTTGTGCTTGTGCTTGAGCTTGATCTTGAAAATCTGCTCCTTGATGATACTTCTTTCTTTGACAACTTCCACTTCTCATCGAAGTACAAAGGTGGTGCTGGTTTGGCACGTTCCATAGTAGAAGAAGCCATGGAAACAGAACAAATAAAAATTGGTTTGATACAGAACAGAACAGAGGAAAACAGAAGAAGAAGGAAATGAAAAAACTGTGTGCAGTGAAATTATCGAGAAGGGGTTAAGAGGCATAAGCATTTATAAATGGCTGTGTCATGTGGATGACATGTATAATAATCATCTTCATTTATTAAGAGATATAAATACTATGACACAAAAGAAAACATAATATATTAAGATATTTTTATTCTTTTATATATTGAAATAACACTTTTGTCATTAAAAATTTAAGTAAAAGTAAATACTTTTCTTTTCATTAATAAATATATTAATTTTCTTGTGCTAGTGGTTTCACCTGCTTCCTCCTTTGCCTAGAGAGGCCCACCTTTTATTTTTCTATTGCTAAAATACATATTTTAATACAAATTTATTGTTTAATAATGATAGATATTAGATTCATAAGTAAAATAATTTAGTATTATTAGAAGGGGAGGGACCCACTTGAGTAAGTGGAAATGATTTACTCCACACCTCAACCATCCAATCTTAGAAAATCCAATGGTTTGAATTGATAAGTACATCTAAACCATTGAATTTTCCAATATTGAATGATTAAGATGTGAAGTAAGTTTTCTTCCACTTACTCTTGGAGTGAATGAATCTCTCATTTTATTAGAAACATGCTTCTCAATATATAAAAAGGGGAGGGATCCACTTACTCCAAAAAACACTTACTCTTCATCTTAGTCATCCAATCTTGAAAAATTCAATGGCTTAAATGTACTCACCAATTCAAACCATTAGATTTCCTAAGAATGAATGATCATAACGTGGAATAAGTGTTTTTCTACTTATTCTTGGAGTAAGTGGATCCCTCCCCATATAAAAATATCATTTTAGTTAAATAATCTCTTTCGCTTCTTTAAATAATACACTTCTTAAGTCTTAACATTACTGGTATTATTATATATTGATTATTGAGGGGGATTTCCAAAGCACACGTCAGTGATGAAAGAGAGAGAGAATTGAATGCAAGAAAAACCTTCCACTTATCTTATTTAACAATACTACTTGCATATTCTTATAAGAAAATCTCTATTGCAAAATAAATCTTTATTAATATAAAATATAAAAATATAGAATAGGATGTGAGATTAAAATAAAAATAAGAATGATATTTAATATTACGAAAAAAATATAATATAAATAAGAAATTGTTATTTATTCTTCCTATGTTTAGTGAGTTAAAATTCTCTCCAATAATGAACAAATATGTTCTTTAAAAATTAAAGGTTAATGAAACTTTCAATTACACATATATATATATATATATATTTCATGATAATAAAATTATATTTTTGCTATTAAAAATAAAATAAAAATATATTTATCTTTTCATTAATTGAGAGTTTACTGGTGTAATAAGTGTAATATTCAGTGTGAGAGGTGATAGGAAACTTTGTCGGCATTTGAGAAAAGAGTTAACAGAGGATAAAAATAGGAATACAGCTTTTATGAAAGTGATTTTGTTGTTGTTGGCATTAGGAAAGGTTGATGGTGAAAATTATTTCATTTTTCCTTCCAAGCCTAGAAATACCCAATACAGAGGAGATTCTCAACAGTGGGGGACCATAGAGTTTTTCTCTTCCTGTTCACTAAATCACTTCTATGATGTGGAAATCACTTTTTTTTACAGATAGAAGTCCTCTTGTCTCTTACCAAGCTTGTGTTTTTTTCTTCAAAAGAGTTTTTTTATTTATTCAAAAGAATCTCACCACATAATTCTGTTTTAGGATATAGGTTTTATTATTTCCATATGCGTATTTTGTTTGTTTTATCAAAATAAAATTGCTACCACAACAAAATCACATTTGTTTTTTATAAGTAGAATAATAAAATATTATAGAGAAAAAACAAATTATAGGAACAAAGTTTTATCAAATTTTGATCCACTCCAGTCCAGTTTCTTTAAGGTTCGATGTTAACCTACCACCAATAATTTTCATTTTCTTATTAGTCATGACTTTTCAAGATTTGAACTCGTGACTCAAACTAAACTAACTTGCAACATGACGTACTTTATTTTGATATTTTCTTAAGTAGTTTAGCTTTATGTTCTGATTTGATTTCGACTACAAGTAGATCTTGAAAAGGCATGATGTTGAGGTTGAGGTTGGCTCACCACATTTGATCCTTTTCCATTATGTGAAAATCAAGTGACCCACTTTAATATGATTTATGGGTTAGGATTTTCTTCATTAATGAAGAGACAAGTATCAAAAAAACAACATGAAAATATAATATACTATGACATTTCTATCATTTAAAGATAATGATATTGCATTCTTGTTATTAAAAACAAATATAAAACTAATAATTGTGTCTCTCCATTAATAAAGAGGAGTCCTACTCATGATTTACAGGGTAAGACATTTACCACTAGATTAAAACTCTAATACCATATAACCTTGTTAAAACTGGAGGTAAGCAACATTATCTGAAGAAAGTAGTAACAAAGAGATGTTTGTTGAAATTCAATTCTCAACTGTATACTTTACTATAATTATTATAATGTAATATGTATGTGGAGTAAGTGTTCATATATAATCACCGTAATATTCACTATTCATTTGTATTACTGTTTTTGAAGAGTTAACATTGATTAAATATAAATGGTAGATGATAGATACAACGATAATGTATAAAATTCATACACTGTCAATGTATACATTTTTTTTTGTATTTACTAAGAATGATTTTCATCTAGCAATACATTATTTACAAAACCACACCCATCTTTTTCATTATGCCACACAAATCATCTTAATTTTACTCAAAATGTCAATGGGAATAAAAATAAATAAAGAATAACAATAACTTTCAATCATTACATTATCACATTCACCATACTTGACTGACCATGACCAACCTAATAGGTTAATACGCCGATCAACATATGGGTACAAGAACATGAAAGGGCCAAGATAGAATTAATATATGGACCGACTTATCAAATAAGAGTGACAAATGCACGGATGAAAAGTCATATATTAACCCATATAAATTCATTTAAACAATATTTTAAGTTATTCAATTCATTCATATCCATAATTCAATTTTCATGGATTTGGATGAATGAATATATAATCCATTTGATTTTTTAATTGAAACTAAAAACTCTATTGAAAAAATTATTATTTCAAAAACCACTATATCAATATAACATTTTTCAATACTAGTTACCATTAGATATAAAAGGATTGGGTGAGAAATATGCAAAGCGTGGGAAAACACTGTAGGATGTAATGTCCCCCTCAACATATCAATTGCCACACATGGTTCAGTTTGGTTTTTAAGTATTTGGCACGTGCACCTCATATACCAACAACTATTCTATGCTCTGTCTCTTTCACTTTTCCTTCATTTTCTAATATATATGAAACTCACATATTCATTACAATTTGGTTTATGAGAAATGATCAAAACCTTAAAGAATAATTCTCTACTCCTTAGTGTAACTAAAGTAATGTGTAGGGTAATTATTAATGATAAAAGGTGAAGTGCTTTCTTGTTTTATTTGCTTTTAAATATCCTTATATTTATCAACGTATAATTTTGTTGGTTAATTAGATTAACACATCTTATATGGTGACATTGAAAACCTTGCCATGTTTAAGAGATAGGTAGAGCAAATAAGGAAAGAGAGGGACACTTGAACAGAAGTTAGATTTAGCACCATAATAGTCAAGGGTTCAACGTGCTACATTTAGTAGACTAAGGAGGAATATTATTGCAATTTTACTAGGGAAAGTGAAAGCGATCAGAAAATGCAATTCCTTTCTCTACTTATATGATTGAGATGTGTTTTTTCATAGTAATGTAAGGACACACCTATATAGGATACTATATAATGATTATGTGATTATTAAAGTACGTTTTAACTCCTACTTTAACAATTTTAAGGCATAACATAAATAATACCACCATTATAAGTATTAGGACTTGATATTGTAATTTGACACACTCTCCATCATAATATGAATAATTATGAGAAGAATAATGATTATTTGTATTGCAATAATAAAACAAAAAAAATAGGATTGGTTGTCTTGATTGTCCATATAACTACCACGAAGCTGATTGGTATGAACTTCATTGAAGATGAGTTACGTTGAAGAGGTCTCAATACCAACCAATCACGAGTCACTCCTTTTTACCTACTATACTTGAAAGTACGTAAGCCTTTTCTTACTAAATTTTTATGACTATTTATAGGTTAATACTAATCATTAATAAATAAATTATCAATTTTTAATATATGACATTTTTTTTGGGTATGAGTATTTAAAGGGATAATAGTTCATGTTTTTTATTTATTTCTATATACATCATCGATATATAATTTATCATTTGATTTATATTATATTTTTTAAATAGTTAATGATATATAAATATGAATATAGATTTATTTAACTCTTTCAATATACCAACTACAATGCATATTTATGTCAGTAAAATTATATATTTTGTGTATCACATTTACTTTTTGTTACTTGTGCCTCTGAATTTACTACCTTACGTGTGTTAGGTGCACGAGCCACCATCAACCTGTCACCTCGTCATAACCAAAAGTCCAAAACCCTCATCATGTGAATCTTTTTAGATTATAATATGCGTAAAATTTATATAGAATGAGTTTATTATCTATAATTCATTTCTATTTTTTTCTATTTATGAAATATGAATGATGGATAATAAATTAATAATGTGAAAATTTATTAGATGTCAACACATATATATTTTTCTAATATTATAAAACATGCTTTGCTTAAAAGGTTAAAGGTAATATTCTATGAATTGCTAAAATAATTCTTCGGAATAAAATATTTCTTTATAATAGAAGATAAATTATATTTTTCGGCCATTAAAATTATGACATGTGTATTACTTATTTTAGTTCTTAGAAATATTTTTATAAAATATAATTAAGTAAGATACAAGTAATGATTTTAGTGACCATATCATATAATATATATGAGGGATACTATATTGTATCAATCGTTAGGATAATAAAGGAAATAAAAATACTCCCTCCTCCAACCCAATAAATATATTAAAAGAAATATAAATAATTAGGAGAACAAGTGGTACTTATATTCACAACTACAAAAATTAACAACAAGAAAGACACAATAATAGGTTTGACACCCATCCCAGATAAGAAAATTTGAAAGCAATATCATGAGCATTTAAGGTATTCCAGGAATGAATGAAGATAATATCAATCACCTATTTATGAGCGCTTCCATTGATGGGGGCTTTCTTGTGGAGGATAGGGTTGGTGACCCACAGTGAGATATCAGAAGCTGTATTTGTATTTGTCTCCCTCACTTTCATCCTCCCTATTGTTATTAGAAATCGAACATTCTAATTTTTATTTTATTTAAGAATCTAATGAAACTTTAACATATCATCAATTATAACATACCTAAATTGAAAATTGGGATGATACTGATACTTAAGCAAATCTATTGTGGCAAAGAGTTTCCATGTCTATGATGTGAAATATCATTCAGGTCCTGTAATCTGTCATTCAAACTTGCAAAAGCACTACCCTCCAATGTGACTCATAAAAATAGATACAGTTGCATTTGAATTATTTTTGTATCTTTAGAAAAAATTAAAATAAATAATATTTGAAAACATTTGTTCTGTTAGTATTTTCAGTTTTCAGGTCATTATATATGGTAGCAATCAAGGACCCCATTGTTTTAAAATGTTAGACCAGGGTCAAAATAAATTAAAGGACTGTACATTGTAGAAAAAGTCTCATGGAGGAAGTTTGCACCAATGTAACCTTATTAATATTATCGGAAACATCCGATTCAAAAAAAGAAAGATTTGTCATCTTAAATTATGTCTTAAATATTGTCATATACCAATAAAAATTATGAGTGTGAAACATGATTTAGGATGATAGATCATTGTTCATTCCAAATTGATGATGTGTGGAATAGGTTATTAATTAATAGTTATTTAAGAAGAAAATGTCTAGTGACATTTTTACTTTATATTTTCTTATACTTTAATTTTTTTACCCTTCTTTAATTTTTCAAAATAAAATATTTCATTAGAAATTTAAAATTACGATATAGATAAATATATTAAAATATGAATATCCTCGCCCATGCACGTGTAAAATGTAGTGTGTACGCTATTGAACGCATTTCTGACATCTGAAGCACCCATGTGAAGATTCAATGATATATGGTTATGGTTCTTTATTCCGTCTTGGCATTATGAGTTTTTTCATTCTTTTAATAAAATAACAAATAACAATAACACCTGATCCATTATGAAAGTTAATGTAACTAGTCTTCTAAGGGGACCAATAAACCATGGGACTTTGATAACTCACCACAACAGAATTGTGATATTTGGAAGGGAAAAAACATTTCACGTCATCTTACATAAATGGAGAGAATAATATAACCCATTATTCCAATAGATAATCACCTTTTGAGGCCAATCTTGGGGTCCAAACATAAAATAAAAAAAACAAATTTCCTGCACCATTTAACAAGACCTTAAAAGATGCAAGATATTTTGATCTCTAATTGCCAACCACGTGTAGCGCATGATGAAACTTCCATATTGTGTCCATACTCTAGCATTATCCACTTTGGCGAAAACCTTGACCACCCTAAGATGAATTATCCTTCTACTTCTCCATCAATTTATTAATACATATCAATTTTCATATTATTTTTCATATTGATTCATGCTAGTGACATTTGTTGGGAATGACAACCACACATTCCAAAAGAGATTAATTTATTACCCAAAAGATATAGAGATATACTTGGTAGTCACAAAAAAGTTTGGGATGGGAAATTAATGCAATCAATTCTCACCGTGGATTCAAGACAAACCATTAATCTCAAGGCAGTATAAATCACTTATCAATAATCATTAATTTTAAATCTAAATCATGTTGGCACTTCTTTCATGCGAGTTAACTCCAATTTCATGAACAACTTTAGGTCTTAGAATTGCTAAATATCATTTGGTCAACAACCATAAAGGTAAATACAATATTTTTATGTACATTTTAATTCATCAATCCTCCAAATAATGATATATATAATCATGCAAGTGGAGTTGAATATTTTATAGGAATAAGAATCCACGCTCCGAATATGCCTGCTTATTTGATTTTATATCATCCTTCTAGAACATGAGTTTGTTAGTAATGGACAAAAATATATATTATCATGTATATGTTGTTTAATTGATGCAAATATTAATTAAACGGGTAACCGAAAGGTGGAAAATGTATCCAAAGAATAACAATGACATAGTTTGATTTTACCTCATCTTTGTTTGTTTTTGGTTAACATTGAAAGCGACTTTGGTTCAAAAACATTCATCTAAAATGATTGTTGTGGAAATAGTTATCATTATCAAATTATATCTGATCTTGTTTCCATTTTTCCAGTAATTTTAGATACAATTTTAAAATATTTAATTTTCCGTTATTTAAATCGAGTATCATTTTTTTCTTTTTCAATAAGAATTTTTCTATTGTTCTATAGGCAAAGTTCTTTTATGGTAAAAAAAAGGGAATTATGTAGTTATTGGAATTTGAACCTAGTTCTCACACTTATCTTTTTTTATATCCGTAAAAGTAATATTATTATATATGTAAAATTAGAAGGGCATTACAAAAGAGTGACAAATTATGAAAGAAATTATAAAAGATTGAAATCAAATTCATAAAACATTACCGTATATGTAGTTGAGTATATGAATTGAACTACATCATAATGTTCTATTATATCATGTCTGTCGACAAAATATTTATCTCTAACTATTTCCTAATCGTTAGTATATGGTTTTTCTTCATCTTCCTTGACCTCTAAAAATAGGTCTGATCTCCATTTTGTTTAATATCTTCCTCAAGACATGTCTAAAACATCAAAGGCGTCAATGTCATTATTTTCAAAAGGAGATACCCAACTTTCTATGTGTGAAGTGTAATAATTGAAGCATGCACAACAATGCTGATGATTATAACTTGTATATATTATTAGATTTTTATACAAGTTATAATTTACAAAAAAAAAATTAAAAATGTTTAATGAGTGTTTTGTTTGTTTATTTTAAAGGTAAGCTTCTAACCATTCAGTGTCTTCAAAAGACAATCTTCGCTTAATATGACTCACAGTGCAAACGTTAAGGTGAGAGAACTGAAGCTATTCAAAGTATTTTCCTCTTTAATTAACATATAAAATCTTCTTAGATGTAATCAACAATAAACTTAAAGGATGATACTATATGTCCATGTGAGTGATTTCTGGTTATCCTATATGATTCCATTATCCAATGAATGGTTACAATTATTGGTATAATAGATTTTGTGTCCCCTTGTTTGAATTCTCCAAGAATATTGAGATCTCTATAGATGAAGTTGGGAAAAGAATCCATGGTAAAATGCAAGCAATAATTTAGAAACTGATACTATTTGTTTGTCATAATATAACTTTCAATATTTTTTGAAGTAGAACAATAAAACTATCACTACAACATTTTTTGTCTATGGCAACGCTTTCATCCCCAACGGCTTAAAAACCGTGATCTTAAAACACAATAGACAACGGTTTTCAAACCGTTATCAATTTATATCGTTGTCATAGATTCTCTCAAAACCGTGGCCTATTACACTTAAGACCACATTTTTGTACAGTTGTCATAGTTGTTCTGAAAACTGTTTCCAAATTATACTTAAGGCCACAGTTTGATACATGTTGCCTATTCTTTGTAATGCCCACAGTTCTTTCTTACTTTCAATAATTAATTTATTATCTATTATTTTATAAAATCAACACAAACACACCTCACCACTCTTTAACGGGTAGGATTTCTCTCCAGTACTGGGTATGTGAGGGGGTGAATTTTTATAAAAGTTTAATTTTAAAAAAACGTGAAAAAATCTGGACCATTTAAATCTTATTTTTGCTAAATGTCAACATCACAATTGTGTACTGCCGGTAAAGGAGAGGAGCCAAACTCCTCTTTAACCTCTAAACACCAAACGCTCCTCACTACTATTCAACACCAAACACTTCTTCTTTCAGTCACGTTCTTCTTTCATTATCTCCTTTCACTTCTCAAACTTCTTCTTTCACTTCACTCTTTACCACACTTCTTCTTCTACTCACGTTCACTCTTTACTCACGTTCTCATTTCATTATCTCGTTCTCTCACGTTTGCTAAGGGGTTCGTTTTCATTTCATTATTTCATGATGAGTTTGATATCACACTTCATTATAATACATGATTTGGACTCAATGTAGGGTTTAATTTGGGGGTTGTGTTTGATTATTGGTGAGATTTAGGGTTCTATTTGATTTTGGAGTTTTTTTCATTTGGGGGTTGGGTTTGATTTGGGGTTTTGTTTGATTTGGGGTTTTAGGTTCTATCATGATTCTCCGGCCTTGAAAACCATGTTTTCAGTTTTAGATTTTTAGTCATTTTCTCCTTGGTTCTATCATATACGTTGGGAGACATATACTTACAAAATTTTCAAGTAGGTTTCTATAGCTTTCTTTCTTATTTACATCATTCTCAAATGAGTTAGTTGGGTGTTGATATGGTATCTTTGTTGTTTAAGCAACCAGTGCTAATGTTGGGGGTTTATGTTATGTTATTTGTGGTATTCAATTTGTTTAGCTTGAACCTGGATGACTTGTAACAAATATTCATGGTTGGGGTGATCTTACACATCTTATATAGATATTTTCAGGTCATATGTTCATCTTCCCTGTACTTAATGTATTGATTTACTATTTCAATAATTTAAGGTTTGTAATTGATAACTTAAGATATTTCCTATTTCATCTTCCCTTCTCTATTGGTCGTTCCTTCCATCAACACGTTGTGGCTTATGAATTTTCTCTTGACCCATACATTGGTTCTTCTTTGATCAATTTCTATGTCAAATTTGGCTTCTCTGATGTTGCTTGCAAAGTGTTCGACTATTTGCGGCCAAAAGTTGCATGTAATGGAACATATCTCCTAAAATGTTTGATAACGAAAAATCCTAGTCTACTTACCATGAACCAGAAAGAAAAGACAAGAACCACTCACCTATTTTATTGGAATAGTGCATTTTTATCACCATGCACGCATCATGGAGTAATTCATGCATACAGAAAAATATTTTCACTTTTTGATGGAAACTAAAAGCAAACCATGTTTCATTTTATGGGGTTTCCATGTTGCTTTATGCAGGATAACAAAAGTTGTGGTCCTTGTTTTTTTATGTTTAGTAATTTCCTAGTTCGAAATATTTCCTTAGAATCATCATAAAGAATGCAATGGCATGCACATTCAACTTTAGGTACAAACCATATATATGTGTGTGTGTATTAAGGCTTCTATGTAGTGTAGAATTTACAGAAAACATAATAGTATGAACAGAAATCTATTTCAGAACCTTTTATATTAATTTGTTGATTGCATTTAGACATTAACATGGAATTGGTGTATGTTTTGACTACCTTATTTCTCTTTGCAACATATCCCACAAAACCAGATCATATCTTTGAACATTAGTATAATAACTCCTATGAAATTGTTTGAAAAAATGATGGCATGTCATTGCTATCTTTCTGTTACTTTCTTGTATGCTTTATCATGTCAAATTCTTTTTCACTCTGATGATAAGGAAGAAAGATGTTTGTTAATAACACGCTTGAAATAAAGGCCCGTGTATACTAATCATGTGGGGTGCATAAGTCCAAAACACAATGACGGAATATGATGTTCAAAACCACAAATATTCAATTTTCCTTCATGAAGATGTTCAATTTTCCCGTAAGAGCATGTTCATTTTTCCCATAAAAGATCCAAGTTCATTGAATAAATATGTCAATAGATAAGCATTTTAAAGTGTATTGAAATCTTTGTGATCTTCATCAAATCAGGATGGGTATACAATTACTTGGACTTTGTCATTTTTAAAAACTAAACTACCCATTTAAATGTATTAACATATATATATATATATATACTAAACCTTATCCTTTAATAATTTACAGCAGCCCACAAGTTAAGAAACCTATGGTCCTAGAACCTAATTTTACTTGATATAACGATTTTGTGGGATTAAAAAAGGTGGTGGGAGAAGAAACTATTAACCATATTAGTTTCTTTTCAGGTGAAATTCAATTAAGGATTTTCTCTGAAATAATAATGATATAATTGGTATCTAATTGAAAATAATAAAAAATTGCTCAAGAGAAATCCAGTTATACTTAGATACTAACCCTTTCCAAAACATGTTCCAAATATTTTGTTGGGAACCCCATAGTTAATGATGGGCTTAATATTAAAGGGTAAATTCAAGGTTCTATTAATGAGGCCTTGCAAATCCTATGAGATTAGACTCGGGTCATGAAGCCCAATATTTTTTATACTAAAACTTGAAGAAATGGAGTCCACTCAAACGGTTTTCATACAATGGTCATATAAGGCACGTATCAAAGGCTACAACAAAGAGCAAGTAGACATTATCATTGCTCATTTTTCGATGGACTCTAAGAATAAATTTTTTAAACTTACTCCACATCTTAACCATCAATTCTAGGGAAATCCAATGGTTTAGACATACTCACTAATTCAAACCATTGAATTTCCCTAATAGTGAACCAACTACAAGAATACTTATTTGACCATGTCATGTTGTTATTGAGCTAACAAATATATATGGATGACAAAAAATTATAGATGATGACAAATATCATAATATTCATCTAGTAGGTACTCACATATTTATATTTATTTATTATTTTATATATATTATACTTTTTATTTTATAATTATATATTTTATTATTATTTATATTGAATTTTAGTGGTTGAAATATAATGATGAATTCAACATATATATAAACTTTATTATCCATGTGATAAATTATTTTATATATAGATTATTACAAAATATATAAATATACATTTAAAATTAAGAACTAGTTGGGTATCATATAAGAGTCTGACTCATCTCTAGTAATGAAGAGATCAGTTAGGTTTTTTAGTGTATGTCTAGGGGTAAAAACGTAATAATAATATAAATTGGAAGGATAAAACTGTCCATGACTTTTGAGTTTTCTATGTATTTTTAGATAAATGGCATCTCCATTACTGGAGAGGAGCCTGACGAGAACAAAACATGTCATAGTGAAAGTTGGCTCTTCAAGTAGGATTAAGATTCTCTTCAATATTGGAATGTGAGGTAAAAAGTAAGTTTAACCATTTAGAGTTTTTTATATAAAAATAGTTAAAAAATGGAAGTGTTAAACTTTTCTAGATACATATATTCATCTAGATCAAGTATTGGACCATCTATGATTTGATTTCCTTCCGGAAAGCTTTTTATATGCTATAAAACCCCTAAACAATATATTTAATGAGTAATGATTATTTCGATTAATTAATTGAGAAATAAGTACTACAAAAAATAAAATAAAATATAATATATAAAGTCATTTTATCCTTTTATATATATTGAAATGTCACTTTTACATTTAAAAATAAAGTAATAAATAAGTAATTGCCTCTCCATAAATGAAAATGATCATCTTTTTTATATTTAAGATATTTATCTATCTATTAACTCAGTGGTTGTCCTTCCTTAGTAAATATACTTTTTTATGAGCTTCATGAAATTATATGAAAATTAATTTAAAATAACCGTTTTTCTCATTTTAAAATGAACTTGCAAATTAAATCAGCATATTTTTCACCACAAACTAAGTTACTCATAAGTTATAACCTTATAACCTCTGTAGTGGCCCCTTTTTCTTGTAAAAAACGTAATGATTCTTCTGGAGGAAGATCTGCTAGTTATTCTGCGTTTTTTTCAGTAACTTTCAAGCGCTAGGGAAAATCTCTTGGTTTATTATATCTGTTCTTTTCTTGTACCATTGATTCTTCCCTTTAAGCTCACGATTTTACGTCAAATATATATATTGTTAGAGTAGTGGGGAACAAGATCTGATACTAACAAGACATTTTATTTGATAATGAATCAAGATTCTCGGTACAGTTTACAGCTACTAGGATCAGATGTGGTCACATCAATTCTCATCACATCAACGCATGTAAATAGATCAATGTAACAAGTAATGGAAATACAATCCAGTTTATCACTACAAATTCAAAGTCTAAACTCAGAATTATATACAAAAATAATGGATAAAGTGAAATTGTATAAAATACAAAGATATATGAAACTGTTCAATCTGGAACTGTTTTCATTAATATATTGCGTTGCATGGCATCATTATCGATATTCCTTATATACATAGTTCATGCGTGTAAGTGGCAGTGAGCCAGTTACATTATTACCATATATACATTCGTTTCCACTGCCTACTAAAAAGTTTCAAACTTCAATGGAGATAGAGATTTTCTTTGCACTCAATTGATTGTTCTTAGGATATATAGGCTATAGCTAGACTACCATGTTTGTGAAAGTAGAAAAAAGATAGGAAATGATCTAAAAGGGAAAATTACGAAGAGACCCCCACACGATTACTATTCTCTATGTTTAATGTCAAACTCAACTTGGAGTAGTGCCATACCCTTCAGAACTTTAGATTCTCTAAAAATTCTTCATTATATAATTCACAGTTATCAGCATCCAACTAGAACTAATGCAGAGGCCTAGCTAGATCAGTGACTGTCTTAAACTGTTAAACATGATGTCAAACATTTGATCGTCAACATTGCAATTGTTGAAATATGATGTAAATTTCTTGAATAAATAGGACTAATTATCTAGAAATTCATTGAAAAATGTAAATTGTGATTGCTAGGCACTTGTGTTAGTCATATAGATAGAACTTATGTGATGAAATGTAAAGTGTGGTGTCATGGAGGGTGATAATAGATATATTATGTAATCATGCTATGACCTTTAAATTTAAACGGTTAAGTTTCTATCTCAAAACCAATTAACAATGAGATGAGTAGTTCAACATGTATTTAAATCATTCCCGAGACAATGAGCTAGTCAATGTGAGACTTGTTTCCCAATATGTCCCCTCCATATAAGACTGTCGAACCAGACGAATAGTTATATTTGACCCATAACTAAATAATATATTTTGACTCATGACGACCAGAAAGAAGTTAGGTTTTGGTTTTGATACCATGTTAAAGTTATATTTCAAAACCAATTAACAATGAGAGGATAACCACTAAAGTTACTTTTCTATATATTAGTATATATATATATTGTTTTCATCTGTTGTTCATTTTCTCCGAGTCTCGCTATCATTTTATCTTTTCTAAAGCAAACATTATCAATACACCTAGGAGTGACAGTTTAGGTTTAAAGCACAAAGTAGTGAAACTTTATATGCCTATAAGTGTTGTTAAAGTGTTCCTCCTTAGTATACACAACTTTTTTTTGTTTTATCATTGCTATATGCATGGGAACAACTTTATTGATGATAACAAAACTAATATGGGTGATCTTTACCATTCTAGCAGAAGAAACTTGATCTCTTCACATGGGACACCCTTCTCACAAATAGAAGAAATTAATGTAATATTAATACTACTATTGGAATAGAGATACATTTCCTCAAATATGACCTTATATGTTATCTCGAACTAATGATAGTGAAACAAAATTAAGAATAATAATAAAAGTTTAAAATTTATAATTGAGATGACATATTTTTATTGGCATGAGACAACATATGAGACAATAGATCTTTGTTTAGACCATAAACAGATTGTGGATTATACTCTTCAAATCACTATGGTTAGATAATTAGGAAAAAGGTAGGTTTTGTGTATATGTAGTTGGTCACGTAAACCCATATTCTCTTAACATTTTCTCATTCATAGGCATAAAGTCTCATTTCCTAAAATTAAAAGAAAATTAGTTAAAAAGGATAAATACTCAATCAATTAGTTTGGTGGCGTACACAATTGGTAATAGATGTTAGTGATTGTTGCTAAAATAAGGGGATACGATGAGTTGGGTTCAGACAATAGAGTTTTCCAGAAGGAGTAAGCTACAGATGCAACACAACATGAATCTGACAATATGATTTATCTGCATTGTGTTCAGACATATGGGTATACTTAATTGTTCTGTTCAGCGAAATTTCTGGGCTACGTTTGTTACATTCATAATTCACACATGTAGTCATAGCCTAGGGTTTCGTTCATTGATTCCTCCAAACAATAAAGTTATAGAATATAAAGTTTCCAAACATATAACCTTGATAAACAATTTTACTGTTATATCGATCATACTCTTTATTTGGATAAATTATATTAAAAAATTATAAGCAAATGGTTTATATGCACTTATACTCATGTGAATTCTAACTTTTTTTCTTAAATTTTACTAGTCATATTATTATTGCGTATATTGATAGACAACAATGAGTTTTCTTATTAGGTCCTCAAATTTGATTCTGTTGATTGTTGATGCTAATACTATGTTGGAAACACACTTAGTTGAGTGAAAGAGGAGAGTTGTTTGGTTTTTTATGAGCTATCACATGACTTCCTCAGTTATAAGTATATGATGATGAAAGAGAAGAAGGTGATCCCAATAACCACTCTAGAAACAAATGGGGATCACCTATATCTCAAGTTGGTGTCCCCAACCATGTCTCACTCAATAGTATAATGCCATGTATGTTATTAGAAATATTTATTCTCATGCATCCATTCATTTCCTTTGATGAAAAAAAAATAAAACATTATGTGACATTATACTATTGTGTGAGACATGGTTGGGGACACTAACTTAGAACAAGTGATGTTCATCCTTAGAAACAAGGATATTCTCATCCACTTTATAATCATCTCCACTAACTAGACAAATTCATAAAAAAACAACATAAAAAATTAAATGTTAAGATTCTTTTGTCCTTAAGATATAATGATATGACAATTGATTTTACTACTAAATATAAATATAAAACCAAGAAGCTCTCTCTCACATGATTCTGTTCCATTCTCATATCCCTTACCCTGTGAGAGTTTCTTTACTTAAGATTTGATATTAGTCTTTAAGTGGAGTTTTAAACATAAGTCGATCATTTTTAAGACTTTTACACAAGACTTCAGTAAGTATTACCATAATTGTTTGATAATGTATATTTCAAATATTTTATTTAATATGTATAATATTAATTAAGTAAGATCCTTAGCCATGCAAGTTAAAGGTTAAAGGTGTAAGTTGAATAGAGATCTATTTCATTTTTTGTGTTTTAAGTGTGTCCTGATCAAATTAAAAACTGACACGTAATTAAAAATAAAATTTTAAAAAAAATAGAAAATAACTTTTTTTACATTAGTTAGTGCAACTTGATTAGTTTGGGACATGAAAACAGAATTTTTTTTAGGACAAGTGATTCTTATTCAACGTTAATGATTAAATGTTAATAGGATAAAAATTTAAAAACAATAAGTGATAAAATCAAAAGAAAAATGCTCATGTCACTAATAATTTTTTATCATATTGTTTTTACATCTAAATTCTAATGTTTATTGTTATTTTTTAAGCAGAAACCTTTTCATAATTACGTGAAAATGACGTCAACAAAATTAGGATGAAAATATCACCATTTTTCCAAAATCCTAAAAGCTGTTTGAAAAGACAGAGATGCCCAATAAAGTCTCTTCAAGAAACAAAAGAAAAGACATTACAGCATATATGTTGTATGATTAATCTAAAGATTTTATGGCAGACACACTTAGTACATATTTTACAGCAAGGAAATATTTGCTGTCTCTGCAACCACCTTTTTGATTGAATAAAAATGTGGGATATAACATGTCCCAATTTAGTATCTCTGTCATGTCCACTTGTTGTTAAACTTGTAAATTTAATTTATTATTTTTGCAAAATAAAATTAAAATAAAGTATTATTTTTAATTTGTTGGAAAACATTACTAAATGTAGAACAGGCAAATAGGAAGTTTAAGAGACATAAGATCCTCTACTAAAAACATGGGTTTGGTTTTGGGGACTCCCAAAGTTAGGATAAATATTATGATTTTTGGAGCGTATATACAACTTCTAAAATGTTCATCAATGAGTTCCTTACTTTATACGATTTAAACTTACTTTTTTTTGAATGAGTTGAATTCTTTATGTGTGGACTAATTCTTGGATTTAACATCTTGCAAACATTTCAGGCCACAATGGCAATTTAGCTGAAGATAAACTCCTATTTGTCTAGATTATTGGCAATGAATAAAAATATCTTATATCCATTATTATTCTATGTCAGTGTTAAAAAAAATTACAGATGATGATTGTTTCTTATTGGTGATAAAATAATAACAAAATAATAGATATAAAAGATTTTTCTCGTGCACGAATTAAGGACTTGTCATTACTGACTAACTATTAGACATAGATTATTTTTTATCCGCAAATAAATTGTATTAATTAAATATCAAAGATACAAAAGTAAAACTTTGAAGATACTATGTAAAGAGAATGAGATCACATGACAAAATAAAATAACAGAAATAAATTAAAACAATTGGTTGAGATATTCATGACAATTGTCAGCCCAATACGAGTATGGTATGACAGATTTGCCTCGTATTTTGTTGATCCAAATATAGAATTTCACCTTCACAATTTATGTAATATGATGGATAGAGGTTTCATTTGATTTGAAAATAATATGATTTAACTAACCAAATGGATCATATTGTTGCTAGACAAATTATACTTTAGAATTTTCGGTACCTTCTGTCAGTTGGCATTCTCATATGCATGTTAAAGTGAGTTAGTGAATCTGATGGAAGATTAATATTGTATCACAACCAGTGATAAAGATAAAGAGATTGCCAAATAGGGTAGATAAACTGTCAAGTGAAGAAAAGGTGTTGGCAAGATTTTGAGTGTTCATTGCAAAGGTTGCATAATAATTCTCCATCCTGAGGTGAAATGCCCGTGTCCATGGTTGGGAATTTGTCCTGAAAAAGTTTCCTTTGGATTCCAATAGTTGAATAAGATTATTGTGATTGTGCTCCAATACGTTACCTTGTTGAGCGATAAGTTTGTAAGCTGATTTAACAGAGTACTGTTTGTTTTTGTCGTAGCATCACTCCCATAAGTCAGATTTATTTTTCCGTAAAACATAATTCTAAATGTCTTGCAAATGGTTCTTGATTTACTCATGTTCCCAAACAAGTGGTTGTCTTATCCAAGTAATGTTCCACTCTCATATTCCCTCTAACTAACTCTAATGATCTTTTATTAATGTATCCAGGATAAGCTTTGGTTGTATTTGATCCATCCCCTACTTTCTGGACAATTCCTTGCTAGAATCAATTGGGAGAGGCATTACCCCAAAGTTGTAAATTGCATAGGTACCTTAACCAAGATGAAGTCTTTGATCCTTGCTGTTGATTGAATGTTTGAATTTATGGTTTCTTATCCAAAAATTATGTCTCGATCTAATGAAAAATTGTCACTTCATTATTATTTTTTGATAAAAATACAAAATAATATTTTTACATTAGTTATAGTAAGTTTATTGATTTGGAACATAGAAACATTATTATTTTGAAAGAGGTGGTCATCCTCACCCGATAAATAGGAGTATTAATGCAGAAATAACTCTCCCCCATAACTAACATTGTTGTTAGAGATACTAAAAAGGTGATTCAAACTATAAAGTCAAAGGAATATTTGAGTCACTCCTGAAATTATTTATGTTAAACATGAAGTCATCATATTTGCATAACAGCCGCTAAAGTCCCAAAGAAAATATTATCGAAAAGTAAACATGGGTACGAGGAAGATGATTTTATGTTGGGCGTGGGCAAAGTGGATTCACTTCTCACTGCTCCACGCTTGTGATCGTACTCTATTAGACAATAAATTATGGGAGATAGGATAAACGGTGATAATATATTTTTAATGAGTAATGAGTTTAAAACTTTAAATTGTATTTTATATTTTTTCTTGTTGATTAACTAAATATTGTAGGAAATAAATACACGATTATATAAATTACTCACAATTATTTTTAGTATTTTTTAATATGTGGGTACCCACGGATTTGCCGGGTAGCCAAGGACCCGCAGACAGTGGATCCAGTGAGTATTAACATGGGTCTAGGGTGGGTATGGATCCGAAAGTGAAATAACAAGACAGGTCTAGGTAATGCACTACCTAGAGCCATCTAGACTCATTATCATCCCCAACTGAAGATGTAAGTTATTATTTTTCCTTGTATACTCATGGGTAAAAATATCACATTATTATATATAAATGATAAAAATATCATCACATTGTATCTAAAGTGTAAATGTATCACATTATGTTTTTTTTTTTGTATTTTTCTCTCCTAGAGATCATCTTGACCCTCTTAACCTCCCTAGAAAAACTGATAGCAATTGTAGGTTTGTACTTAGCTACTTACGTTATAATAGTAAAATATTGTGAGAAATGAAAACATTTAATATGAATTATTGGGTGTTATTTGGATGATCAAGATTAAAAGATATATGTATATAATTATTATGTGACCAATAACTAATTTTTAATAATAACTCCCATAATACGAGAATTACTTAAAAGTTTTTGGGGAGACCACACAGAATTTACTCCCATTGATTTGATTAAACACATGAAGTGCGTATTTTAACAATATTGCTACATCATAAATCCCACCTCACTTTTAGGTGCCATAGTTGAATGCTGGGGAAGACAGTTAGCCTTCATTTGGTTGGGATGATTTTAAGAAGAAAGAAGATGATAGGAAAGAGTTAGGAGAGAGTTTCTCTTTGTCTTCTCTTTGGTTGACAAGAGAAATAGAGTAGAGAAAAGAAAGTATAGTGGGCCCCACCTAAATTTTCTTCTCCTCACATCACCAAAGAAAGTGGGGAAGGTGAGTTAGAAATATGAAATTACAATTACACCCTTACTTTTATAAAGTAATAACAATCCTACAAAAATGAAAAACCAAATATAATATGTGTATTATTGTCTCTACAATAAATATCATATTTCTTTATATGTGAATACATTCTAATTCACTTTTTCTTAAAATAATAATTTATTCAAGACTGATGTTAGCATTTTCCTTTGTTTTATTATCTAAAAATGATATAAATTTTTTAATGTGCAATTATAATTACCGCTAAATATGTGACTAATGAGCTTTGATAAGTTAACCCAACTGAAATTATAATATTTTTAAAAAGGGACGATGAAGTAAATACTCTTGAAGGCTGAGCCACAAGTTAATATTAATTGTAGGGTGATGTGTGAGTTAATAATGCCAAAAATAAACAAGTCTATTTCCTGTTTTTAAGAGTGATGAAATATATTTATCAAATGATTATAAAATATTCTATTTTTATTCATTTCCCTAACAAACTCACTCAAATTCGGAGTGTAACAGTTTTTGAAGTGTAGGCTAGCTTAAATATATGTTGAGAATAATGGAACTTAAAAATAGTCCCAAACATGTAAGTGAGAGGAATCTGGTTCTGGATGAGATCATAACATATGGTATTTGATATTTTTTAATGATTTAGATTTTAATTTAAAATTTTATTTTAAATGATCAAGTTAATCTTAGTCCTACATTCTTCTACTACTGACTCTCCCATACGAGAGAGGATCTGAACTCAAGTGAGGGTGGTTTCAATGAAAACAATTGAATAGGAAATTGAAACCCTAACTAAGGAAGGAAAGAGAGAGAGGAATTTTGATTGAAGGGGGTACCCCTTATTATTTCTGTGAAGGGTAAGTTTCATTTTCCAAATCTTAAGCTATTATTCTGTTTCCATCTTTGGAAGAAGGACTCAGATGAATCACTATTCTCTCTCTCTCGCCTCTCTGTGACTGGCAGATCTTAAACACCAACTAAGTGCAAAGTGCAAACACACACGCTCTCCCTTCCTCTCTCTCTCTCTAGTCTATATATACACCACTCTATCATTTTTCATCTTCAGTTCTATACTTCTCTTTAACCCCTCTCTCCTGTTCAAATCTTGGAGTTTCTTGTTTTACCCTTTTCTTTTGGTTTTCTGCTTACCCTTCTTGATACTCTTTTTCGTTTCTTTTTCTTTTCCTTTTCTTTTGATGGTCTTCACTTTTGAATCTTGCATAGAAACTAGGGTTAGGGCTGTTCCATACCCTTATCTATTTTTCTATTCCCTACTTTTTTCTCTCCTCTCTTTTACATGGATAACGATCATGATTAACACAAAGAGATCTAAAGAAACCAGTCGTTGTTTGCTCTTGGAGCATCATCAAGATTCACATGGTTTATGGGGTTTTGGTTTAGGGTGGTCCTAGATTGCTTCAAATCAATCATAGCCCTTTGATATGAGAATCTTGATGATGCTGCAGCGGCAATAAATGGCTAATATGATATATACCAGGTTATTTCCCAAGGATTTTCACTACAACACAATAGTATGTTGTTTTACTTTACCAGCTTGGAGCATAAGAGGTTTATTCAATTCATCATGTTTAATTCCTTCTATTCTCTATTTTAACTTTTTTTATTAGATGCTGAGTTGAATCACACTTTACACATAGTTTCAGGTGATGCTGATAGTATATCTTATAAGGCACTGTGATCCTTGATCTTCTGACATTATTGAAGGTCTATTATTCAGTGATGTTGGAGTTGAGTCATTTCACTACCACTACCCTTCTGGCATTTGTACTGCAAAAACACCTCGATGCAAATCTCATCAGGTTTGTCTGTACCATGGTGAAATTTTCTGTCCTACCATAAATCATAGAATGCTTTTACTTCATGGATATTTTGGGGTTACATTATTTCTCTCCTCTTTTCAGCTTTTTACCTCTTTATCTAGATCTTGATCTTGATCTTATTCGATCTTGGGTACAACCAATATTTCTTTTACTGAATATCAATCAATTTGGACAAGGATCATCTTTTAACTTTTACTCGATTTTTTTTATTTTGCTATTATATTCACAAGTTGCACTATAAGTTATTTGAGTTTTGGTAGACGGTAAAAAGACATGGATATTTTCTATAAGCAAAAGATTTAATAAAACAGCATAAATGGTGACAACCGAGATACAAAGAGAATACAATAGCAGCTATAATCATGATTTATATAAGATTAATGGTCTAAACACCAATATAGGAGTTTAGACTAATGCAAAAACAAAACCAAATCCAAGATCTAATATAAATCAACTCTATAAAAAATTACTTCATTTCTCATAAGCTAAATCGACCACATAGATTCAAACCATAACATCCACCATAAACTTGTAGCTTTTGATTAATACATGAATTTGTTTCTTTAAAAGTTTGGTGACTTTGTGATTTGCTCTTTTTTGGGAACATTTTTATCTATAAATACTGTTGATTATTTTCTAAAATGATATGAAGTCACAAAGCCATCAATCAAAACTTGTTGTTAGTAAAACCAAAATCTCTATTTTTTTAAAACAAACACATATTGGGTTTGGTGGAAACTACCATGGATGGAAGATAAGTTCTTATAACAACACATTCCATTAACCATTAGTGATTTATTATAAAATGAAAAAAATATCTTTGCACCAAATAACATAGTATTTTCTTTCTTGTCTATTGTGAAAAATGCAATTTAGTTTAGTTATAAAAATGGCTAGTTGAGTTGTGTTTTGCTATAAGATCTTACGATAGTTGTTTATGCATGCCTCATGTATCTTAGTTGGAAGGTCTTATATTATACTATAAGGTTTCATACATACACAACTCATGTAACCATTCTTCTTCTTTTTTCGCAAATATTGAGCTCTTTAGTTTGCGTGTGATAGGTTTATAATGATGTTATTTATAAATATTGTATTTATGCGTCTTTTATTTGTATGGTTGGTTTTGTTGCTTGTTGCTGTTATTTGCTTTGCATATCATTTATTTGCTTGTTGTTGTTATTTGCAGGCATAGGATTTTTATCACATTTGTCAAATTCCTCATCTCCAACACCACACGTTAGAATGAAGTTATGGTTGCATCTAGGATCTGCAATTGTTTACCTAATTGGAAATAGTCTCATATTAGATAATAAATCTCATTTTTTCTTCCACTCCAATTATTGTTTCAATGATATTTCTTGATGAAGAATGTGCATGGCTTAATATTTCTTGTAAACCATCTAGAGCTTAACTACCGACTCTAAAATCAAGAAAAATATCATATCCAGTACTAGAGATGCAATATGGTATTATATATCTTTTCGTATTTGAATATCAATATCCACAACATAGTAAAAAATTAAATGTAACTTCATGATGAGTGAGTTATGTGCAACAAAAGTGGATAACATGTTAAAGGTGTCCACTAGCATGACATTTTGTGTTGGATATCTCTTTCAACCAATATAACGAATTTGGTCTTTAGTAATAACGATGGAAGGAATAGGTTTCCACCTATAGCACCATAATCAAAATTACCAAGCCTCACAAACAATGATAAAAAAATCAGAGAAATCGGTCTAGAAAGAGATTGACTAAACTACAAAAAAAAAACATAAATAATGGTGATGAAGCATAACGAGAGAAATTAGATAATGCAACCATAAATGGTGGTAATGGAGCAAGAAGAGAGAAATTTGAGATGGTGACTAATGTACCAATCAATAAGCAGAGAAAGAAATATCCATAAGATGTTAGTCATCTCTGATACTCTAGATAGGGAAATGATCTGGAAAAAAAATCATATGTAATAACACTTGTATATATTATGACAAGATAATTTTACCCTTAAAAATAAATGGAAAAACAACACTCTCAACTCTATTAATGAAGAGGAGTCTATAGGAACATAAATTCTTTATCCCAAAACTGTCATGCATGTGTAGTCGTATGTATAAGTAATATAAAAATGTTAGTTTTTATTTTTATTTAAATGTCATTTTTTAGACCTTGTTAGTGGAGTTTGGATCATCTCTTGTACTTCTTTCTGTGTTACTGGAACATAAAATCCAAAAATTTTGAACATTAAAAAAAATTAATTGAAAATCTATATTAATCATCTTTTTTAGTGACACATGTCATAATCTCACTGTAGTACAACCGAGGATACACATTAGTGTTAGTAGAAATATACCTTTTCTATATAGTATACTAAGTTTGAAAGCACAATTTATTTTATAAAGAATAATTCAGAGAAGAGTGTATGTAACAAAATATATGTACTTACTACTACAGAGGAAGAGGAAAGTGTGAAAATTATGAACTACAGTGACGCTGTTCAGTGGAGCTGAAGAAATCGCAAGAAAAATGCCTTTCATTTCAAAAATTGAGCGTCAATCTGATTACAATCTCTTCCCTTCCTCAACTCCTATCGTTATCGACAATGGCGCTTCATATTTTCGTATAGGGTATTCTTTCATTCCTCACCAAACCCTAATTTTCATTCCACACGTTTTTTTTGCTAATTCAAATTCCCTTTCATTTCAATTTTCAGATGGGCTGGAGAATCTGAGCCCCGTGTTGTTTTCCGCAACATTGTTCAAAGGCCACGCCATAAAGTAACCGGTTAGTTATTTTTTCATTACCCCATAAAGTTTATATTTCAATTACAATGTTCTTTCTTTGAAAAATTTGTTTTTTTTTACACAGGTGAAACCATTACTATTGTTGGTGACCATGATCCTGCATTATTTAAATACTTTGATTGTAGTCGATCAGGGCCACGCTCAGCATTTGAGAACAATGTTGTTTCCCAATTTGAAATAATGGAATATGTAAGTTTGAATTTTATGCTTCGATGTTTTAGATGAACATCGTTCGGAGATGTATTGATCAATTTTTGTTCCATGTATAGGTTCTTGATTTTGGATTTGACCGATTGGGTGCAAATGGATCAGAGGTCTGCCCATTGGTGGAAAATTTTTCATTTTTTATTTCCCTACCATTTCGCCTTGTTATATTTTCTATAGTAGTTTAGTTGGTGTTGTTGATACATAGCAGTTTTTTCGTTTCGTGAAAATATATTATTCCTTTTTGCTATTTTTAGGATTTAAATAGTTTTGCCTTGCTCTTTCTAATATTATTATCTTTAATGTTTGAGCAGATTAATCATCCTGTCCTGATCACAGAATGTGTGTGCAATCCAGTTCAATCTCGTAGAAATATGGCAGAACTTCTGTTTGAGACTTATGGAGTTCCATCAATCGGTACATATTAATACTTTGCAACCTACAAAAAAAAATCTGTGTTCTACTTGTGGTCTTCATTAAATTTATGCCCTGTCAAAGAGGCAGAAGCACAAATCTTGATTCTGTGCTAGATGCTGTATGTGTAATTTTGCATACATAATTTATTTGTACTTCTCTGTTATGGCAGCCTTTGGTGTTGATGCAGCATTCAGTTATAAGTATAATCAACAACAAGGGGTTTGTGCAAAAGATGGTCTTGCTTTGTGTCCTGGATTTATCACAACCCATGTCATTCCGGTATGCTTTTTACCATTTTTGGTGCATTCACACTGGCACACATTGTTAAATTTGTGAACATTATCTCATTTTATATTATCAATAGCACAAAACTGTGCTGTAGCGTTGTGGCCCCTGACCACTATAGAAATTAATAGCGGAGCGCTTCAGCTTGTGAGTGTCGTGGCTGTAAACAGTTGCTAAAACCCCTATGAGCTGCTCTGCACTTTTGAGCCTTCAAACTGGTTCTAAAGTCAGGTCATTTGACCCATAATGGAAACACCCTTTAATACCCTTTTTTCTTAGTTTACCTACTCCAAAAAGTGCATTTCATACCATTCATACTGGGCTTTGCTGAATTGGTTTTACCAGGACTTGTTATCAAGTGCTGTGTTTTTCTTTTCAATTGCCATTACTCTTTTGTATGTTTAACAATATCTAGTATGAAATAAAAAAAACTACAAAAACAAACTTAACTAATCATTACAAAATAACATAATAGATATCATAAATTCATAATTCACCGTAATATTATTCTGTCATATGATTTATCAAAAACATTTATCATGGTATCAAATATTTAGTGACAATGCATTTTGATCACTATGTATAACTGGTTTTTTTTTTTGGAGCATTTATATGTGCATAGTATAATTTTGTTATGTTGTTTCCCTAATCTTCAATGTGGTGGCTATCCAACTATCCGCCACCCTGCTATAGCATTTTTAGGGCCGGCTGCTATGCACCGCTAACCGGGACTGGCTACTTAGGTCTCCTTGTGTCTTATCATCATTATTGTGACTATTAACATCTTAATGTGTTTGTGGGTTACTTTTGAGCCACTAGTAGACTGTTGTCTTGTACTAGTGCTGATGAATTGAATGGAAAAAATCTCTAATTTTGCACTATGCATTCTCCTAAAAGGAACAGTTTTGTGTCATTCTTTTTATATCAATATGCCTCCTTAGCTCTTTGCTACTGTACTGCCTTGTCCTTTGTCAGCAATAATAATGATAATATTTAGTTTGCTCATTTATTGTCATTATCTATATAGTACATTTAAAGTGGACTCTCTTTGTGGTCTTTCTAAAAATTATGAAGTGAATTCTTTAACGCAATTTTAAACCTTCCATGTAAAAGAGGTTGTGGGCAGTTGAAAGTTGAAAACAAAAAACTGTTCATACTTTCTATGAAGGAGTGATCTGTTTAACACCAATGTGAGTCATTGTCACTTGCACCCACTCTTGGTTGTTGATAATATTTTCACCTAAATTGTTACTAAAGTTAAAATCCCAATCATCGTTGGATTAAAATAAGATCAACGACTGAGAGTAGGTATAAGCAAATAATGTCTTACACTATCGTAAACGTTCCTTCCTCATAAGAAAGTCCACCGGGCAAATGGTTATGCTTGTTTGGGAGGCTAGCATGTAGTGGCAAGTATATGGAACTATGTATATGCAATATTGTGTTTAGTAGTCAGTTCTGCTTTATATCTTCATGGCTGCTAGTAGGATCGTTTTAATCCACCAAGTGTGTTGAAGTGTTGATAATTAATTATAACTTTCTTCCTTTGTGGTATTTCTAGTTTGTAGATGGGGAGCCAATTTATAAAGGATGCTGCCGTACTAATGTTGGTGGATTCCATGTGACTGATCATTTAAAGCAACTTCTTTCACTTAAATATCCTTATCATTTGTAAGTATCAATTATCTGGGTTCTAATACATTGTTAAATGCATAGAATTTCTTAGATTCTATTGTGTGCTCAATGCAGTGCTAGATTTACATGGGAAAAGGTTGAAGACTTGAAGATGGAACATTGTTACATTGCACCAGATTATGCTTCTGAAGCTCGGTTGTTTCAGGTAATAAATGTTTTCTTTTGTGTCTTAGTTCTACTACTGTTTCTAAAACCTGATGAAAAAATGTCAGAAAGGAGCCAAGGAAGCTGAAGAGAAAACAAGATGTTGGCAGCTCCCTTGGGTTCCACCCCCAACTGAGCAGCCTCCTTCTGTGGAAGAGATCGCAAGAAAGGCAGCAATTAGAGAGAGACAAGGGCAAAGGCTACGAGAAATGGCTGAGGCGAAGAGGTCATCTAAAATAAATGAACTGGAAAATGAATTGCAAGGTTTGGATTTTCTTCTGCATCAGCTTGATCAAGTGGAAGAGAGTGACATTCCATCTTTCCTGTCAGAAACTGGCTATGTCTCTAGGCAGGAGATAGAATCCGCCCATAATAAAGTTACACAATCTTTGCGGAAGGCAAAAGGTGAACCAAAGAATGAACAAGTTGAAGCCGAAAAGGCTGACCTTTCTACTGATGAGAAGTATTCTCTTATTAACATCCCCGATGACATATTGACCCCAGAGCAGGTCAGTTTTTATATAAAACAGCTGATTTCGTTCTAACTCATTATTAAATTTGAGCTCCTTATATTCCCACCTTTTTAAGTGTGCTTGTACATTTTTTCCTTTATCTATATTTTTTCCTTTTTAAGTGTGCTTGTACATTTTTTCCTTTATCTTAATATGGCTAAAATTTACAAATCTTTTCTTTTCATGATGTTCTCTGTGCTCTGAGGCTTACTATGTGCATTGAATTTGCTCTATTAATACCTTATAGCTCAATGAAAAGAAGAAACAGTTGGCAATCAAATCCATGTCTGAAGGGCGGCAGCGATTAAAACAGAAGCGCTATGAAGAGGAATTGGAACGAGAGAGGAAACAACAGCTAGAGGAGGAAAAACGACTGTATGTTTGATGCTTTAGTTTCTTTATTAATTTAGTTTTTTGTCTTTGGCTTGACTATGCTAATAGAAGAGTTTTCCCACTGCACACCTGATTTCTAAATTAATGTCATTAGCTTGAATGTGATGAGGGTTTTAGAGGACAAGGAAAATGGGAGAGTATAGTGTCTACTATTCTATCTGCCTTAACTTATGTTCATGACATGGTCTTTGAGCATAGCATGAGTGCAATCTTGACTAGACTTCAATTGTTTTATTGTTAGCACACATTTTCCTCTGAACTTATTTTTCTCCACTTACTGTAGAGAGAACCCAGAGCTTTACTTGGAACAATTGCATGCTAAATACAAAGACCTTTCAGAAAGAGTTGACCAACAAAAACGACTGAAGACAAATGGAGGCAATACAAATGGAAATAATTTGTCTGGTAGTGTTGGCCGTGGTGAGAGACTGAATGCTGCTCAGAGGGAGAGAATGCGCCTCTTGACAACTGCAGCTTTTGACCGTGGTAAGGGTGAGGATACATTTGGTGCCAGAGATGAAGATTGGCAACTGTACAAATTGATGAGCAAAGATAATAATGATGATGATGAGGGACCTGATGAGGATGAGGCAGAGCTGGCCCGTGTCTCTTCCAGGCTAGTGGTTAGTTCATTTTTATCATACGGTGCACTTACACTATGTTTGTCTATCCTTGTGTGCTTGTGCAATATAACCTTAAATTATAATTCACAGAAAATCATTTCTGATTTGTTGCTTTTGTAGAACTTGGATCCAACATTTATACCAAAGTCAGAAGCTGGAACCTCTCAACCTGCTGAAGTGCCACGTTCTCGTCCTCTTACCAAAGAAGATTTTCAGATTTTTCTGGGGCTGGAAAGGTCCAGATGCCCTGAAATATTGTTTAATCCAAACTGGATTGGGGTGGATCAAGCAGGATTAGATGAGATGACTGGGGTCTCAATAAGGAGGTTGGGATACAAGGATGAAGGCTTTGAAGAGAGACTCACTAGTTCCATACTTATGACTGGTGGAAGTTCTCTTTTCCCTGGTATGGTTGAACGCCTGGAATCTGGAATTCGGATGCTTAGACCATGTGGATCAACTATAAAAATAGCTACCGCATTGAATCCAATTATGGATGCATGGCGTGGGGCTGCTAAATATGCGTCAGACTCGCAGTTCCATACGCAAACTTTCAGTAGAATGGACTACTATGAAAAAGGTGAAGACTGGCTTCGCAATTATCAACTGAAATATACATTATAGTTTGATTACAGAGACACAGTACAGTACTGTATGCACTTAAACCTAGTTTAGACAACATTTTGCATTCTGTATACTTAGTTGCTCTTGCTTTGCTGAAACAAGAAGCAGAACATCAATGAATTCTGAAATTTATTAACTTTACTATAGCATCCTCTTTGTTGATTGTAACTAATTAAACCATCTACTGCACTAGTGTGCTGGTTGTGATTATGCAAGTCAAAAAACTTAGCAGAAGATTGTGCTGTTGAGTTTGTTAGTCTAATATCATGCTATCATTAACTCAATATCAGCACAGAACTGCATCAGTTGATTAAGATGTTAATTCAAGCAGGCATAATGTCATGAACAAATATAATTATATACTCAATGAAATATACACACTTTTTTAGTACTACAACTTCAGTCCTTTCTCCCAAAACCACTGATAGAAATTTCTCATATTTCAAACTAATTATCTGTGTATGGAATTATGAAGAAATAAATAATACATTTGATGATGTAGATTTAAACCTTGACATATTAAATAGATCTTGAAGGTCTTGTGGTTTATTGTCTATCATTACACATTATTTTCATTATCTTTCTATTCTGCTTCTCTGAGTATCATGATTAATTGTGGTCATTCATATTTTGATTCTAGTTGTAGTAATGAATTTTTTTAATACAAAAATCAACTTAGAACAATCATAGTTCGGGTATGATTATTCCTATAAGGATAGAGTACTTAACATTGGATGTTTTGTTAAAAAATATATTTTATATTTTAATGCTATAGATATTATGGGGTGCCCCACGTCCTAAAGTTTAGGGATATAATAGTATATATTCACCACTATATATCATTTCCTAACCTGCTCTGGATTTAGGGTACATGCATGCATATGATTTTGTAAGTGAAAATTGTGGATAAGGATCTGAAAAGAGGTGAGAATATCCTTCATGACCACAATCTGCAAATTCCACTTTGTCTTTGGTAGATAATGACAATAATTGTGGGGCACGTGCTTATTATATTATGAGAGAATTTTTAGACTAGTCAAATGTACATAATTAAGGAAATCAAATAATTCAACCTAACATTTATTAATAATACTTTTACAAATAATTTTGTCTAACGTGTATTAGTAATAATAACTCTAAGATTATGATAATTAAAATCAATATCTAATTCATTAATGCAATATTCTGTACTCATAATTTTAGTTTCAATTAAAACTTTCCTAAACTAATCAATATTCCATAAAACTAAAAAATCAATAATTATATTAAAATAAAATTTTAAAAATTATTATTTACCATCAATAAGTTAATTGTATTACATTTAAAAAACAGTAAAAAATTAATGATAACTAAATCAAAAATGAATAAACCGTGATTTTCAAGAGGATAGTAAATATTGAAATTAGACTCAATTCATTACTAAGCAAATGTATAAATATATACATATGGGAAAAAAATAAGGTGAGCATTTTTCTTTGTTAACCGGTCATGTTCTTTTAGCATTTGTGAACTTTGATGAAATTGTATTTTAAAAAAAACAAAGAACACCAATTACAGTTGGAAAAACTTTATTCCTTGAGATCATTTACAACTGCAATCCTGCATGATTGATTTGAAATTATTACTGAAATTTAATCACAAAATGTACAAGTTTGTGTTTCCACAGTTTCAAGTTAACAACACAAATTTATTTCAATATTATCCATCACATATGGTTGGATGCCATAAACACTGTTTCTTTCATGGTTCCAGCTTGGGGACCTTGGCTTGGTGGTTAGACCAGTAAGCATGGGCAGCCAAAACTCTGTCCAACAGCTCCTCAGGGACTGGCTCTCCTCTCCGCTGTTGCGGCCCGATTTTTGCAGTGTGCACTAATGTTTTCCACTTATCCTGCACAGAACAATGGGCCAAATCATTCTACAATTAAACATACTACCATTTTAGTTAAATAGAAATGTGTTTGATATAATAAAAGATTGTACCTTCAAGTCAACATAAGTCCTGTGGTCTGCATTCTCAAAAGCTCGCAACTTTACATCACGCCACCTGCACCGTTAAAACATTGTCAGCAATCACGTTTTCTGTCTCTTTGGAAGGGAAGCTGTTAAAGATCAACTCAAACCTTCCGGTTCCAAGTTCCTCAACTGCTTCAACGAGTGCTTCTACTTCAGACACAGAGAATGGTCTCCTGGTTCGACGCTGTACAAACTCAGACTGCCTGGTTTTCTGACCCGCAGGAACCACAGCTAATGCTTCTATGCTCCTAGTTGGAAAAGTAACTAGCGCTCTGGCATCTGTTGTTATTTTGTCAGCTAAAGTGTCAGTCGAGAAAGAAGTCGAATCATGATTACTTTCAACGAGGTTGCCTGTGTTTGTCAGTAAGGAGGAGTCTTGTAAGGCATCAGTAATCCCTGAATCTAGAACATGAGCTTCTCGTGACCTAGGAATAACAAATTATGACATTAGTTGTATGCACATAAACATTTAATTGATTAGAGCTGGACCATAAGCAAAAAAAATTACATTAGTTGTATTTATAGCTTGTCCATTTATCATAACTTCGTCATCAATCATCATATATAGTTACGGTGATGAAAGAAATCCATGTTATCAACTTTGGCTCACCTGGTAGGTTGAGATGTTTTGCATCGAGAAGGCTCACCAACACAAACAGCTGGAGAAGCTTGCGAAGAACTGGGCTCCAACACAAAACCAAGTTTATCATGGCTTTGTTCACAGGATATACCAGTCTGCCGAAGAGTTCTGTTGTCATCTCTAACCTTTTTTCCATGAAGAAGAACACCGACATGCACTCCACCTCCAAGCATTGCCATCAGTGCCTCCTTGACTGTCCTCTAAATTTTTATAGAAGATAAAAATGCATTAACAGAACGTTCTGCACAACCACTTGAATGTGCAGACGAAGCCCACCTAAAACAGCAATACTCAGAATAAGACAAATTATATATCCATACCTTTAATGAACCAACGGTTGCAGCTCTGGGGACCTCGACATACAGTCGTGGTATCCTGAAAGACTTGATACTAAATTTCACTGCACATGAGGTATACACAAAACATCAATTCCTAAAGGGTGGAAGAATAACCGATCCAACCAAAACTAATGAACATCACACAATTAATTACCATGAGAATCCTTAGATACATAAAGTTTTGCAGATGAGTTAGAGTTGTCTCCATCCATTCCTTTATTTGGTGAATTAGATACACTATCACTGCTGACTCCTCCATCAGAAGTTATCACTATACTCCGGCCAAAGAATTTCCTCCTCTTGAAAAGAGAGCTATGCCGAGATCTTTCAAAACTATAACAAGTCTTCCTCTTACGGTACAGGGGCTTTACTCCACCATCTGCAAATTATCTATTAATGCCAGTGGGAAAGAACAAAACAACCTAACTCAGATATAATGCACATCAGATAATGACGCATTTCAGCAAACAAGTTATAAACAGACTCACCAGTTCTAGAATGCCCATAATCCTTCAAATTTGGAGCTACCTTCCGGTGTTTGGAAGTCAGCATCTGCCTGATTCTTCGGCATGCAACGCGTTGTGGAGGCCTAAAAGCCTTTGACTTGGTGCGAACTTTATTGCGCCTTAAAAAGTTTTCGTCATCATCTCTAAAACCTAACCTATTATTATTCCCATGCCTGGAAAGGGAAGCTTTGGGAAACAACTCCCCACAAAATGGAGATCTAACATCATTGTTCGAGTCAATTAGTGCAGGAGAGTTAATACACAATTCCAATGGGTCTTTCAAACTAAATTTATTATCCAAAGTTAATTCCTTGACGCCTGAATTGCTAGCCTCCGGTTCCCGCCTAAATCCATTCTTTATATTAGCATCACAAGACTCCCTAACATCTTCGGGTATTTCTACCAATCTATTAGAATTATGCACAAACTTATTCTCCCATCCTAAATTTTTGGAATTCACATGAGCTTCAATCTTTTCCCTACACTCTGAATTACAATTATTATTAACTGAAACACATTCTACAACACAATCAGTCTCAGCATGTTCAAAACATTTCTGACTACTCTTTTTGGATTCCATCTCAGTCGTAAAAATACTCTCTGCACAACTTCCATTATGGACTCCTTTTGCAATTAATGGACTAACTTCATCTTGCCTTTCCTTCTCAACAACACTGTGGCTAAAGCCATGGTGATGATTTCCTTCGATTGCATTGCTAGAAGCAGAACTTTCACTCTCCTGTAACAACTTGCCAGCTAAAGACGCCAGCAATTCAAAAGCACAAGCTTGGCCACCCTCGGATGATTTCTCAGAATGACCCCTCCTCTGGACAATTCCACACTTAAGGGATTAGAATATAGTTCAAAGCACAAACCAATGGGAAAACAATTGACATAACTGCAGCAATTACTTACTCTTGTAGATCTAGGACGTCTAGCTGTAGGGGGGACCTGAAAGCCCCTGAACCCATAATCTAGCCTCTTCACCATAGCATGAACGTATATAACTCATTAATTAACCAGAAGCATTAGTATGCCAGATCCTTGCCACTGCCATAAAAATGAAGGAAGACCCATATATCAAGTTTACTGTTAGAACTTTGCTACATCTTGTAGGAAAGAAATCCAGCATTAACCATTAACAAGTACATTTTAGTATGACTCATACTATCACCATCATATGATATTTTCAACAATTTCATAGGAAGATTGAGTTATTAAAAAACCAAACAACTCTGTACGCCAAACAGTTCTCCAATCTCGAATCCTCATAAACTACTATTATTCAACAACAACAACAAAAATGTATGCTACTTGAATAATCTAAGGTTCACCGTAGAAGGGAAAAATCGATCTACATATATTTAGAGGAAACAATTAAGACTTATGGGTACAAAAGGAAAATTAACAGAACACAATATTAATTCAGTGGCAAAAACTAAATATAGAATCCAGACAACAAAATCAGTCATAAAACCCATCCTGCTGTTATACTATAGTTTCTGCCTAAAATGATGACATAAACAACAAATAAGAATATTTAAAACAACACAAAAACTACCATGTTGATTCAAGAATGTGTTCCTCTTATTAGGATACAAGACATATAAATAATCAAAATTGCACATAAAGCACACTGAAATCTCAGCAACTAGAAAAACAGGAAATCTGATTAATCAAAACTTTAGAATTGAAATGAATGAAAACCCCAGTTGCTTATGTCAAACAAGTCCTAACTTCCATGATCGGATCTAAATTTCCCAATCCCAAAACCCAAACTTCTCAGAGAAAAGAATTAAACTTTAAAGAGAAAAATTGCGTACAAGATACAATAGTTCTGCCTCGGAAAGAGTTAGCAGAAACCACACGAGATCGAAGGAACAAAATCAAAATTCAGAAACTTTAAAGTGCAACGATCTGAATAAGTAACTCACCTGATTAATTGCGATCAAGGAACGAAATTTACGAGTAAAACCATTTGCGACGAAAACAATGAACCGGGAACTGTACGGAGAAACAAAAATTTATGAGAATTTAGAATCCAAAATCAAAAACAAAAGTTATGTTCTTTTTTCCTGTGATTCTCTCTCCGTGCCTTTCTAAGTTTTCATTTTTGTGCCTAAAAAAATGAAATTTACTGGAATGAAATTGATGAATACTTATTTCCTTAATTTTTTTATTTATTTCAACTGGCTTGTCGACATGTACTTCGTATTGACGTCAACTAGCTTATTTTTTAATATTAAATATTTCACTTTTAAATATTTCATTTTAGAGAAATATATCATTTTTTTGTATTGACGGTTGTAGATGATATTATAATTTATGTAATAAAAAAAATATGAAAATGAATTTTGATATTATTAAGGTGATATGAGTGGTTAATGTGCTAATAGTAGTTACTTAGGATAATATGTTTTTTTTGTAGAAATTAAAAAATATAAGGACAAAATAGGAAAATAAAAATTACACTATGATAGTAGTTATTTCATGTTTTGGCTTTATATATAGTATATATATAATCTTTACAGAGACAATCATTTTGGTAGTGTAGTGCCTTTTCCCCTAACTAATGAATTATATTAGTAATGACTTTTTTTCTCATCGACGATCGTTTCAATGGTGATTATATTATTGTGTTTTATTCTCACCAACAGTCATTCTTTTATTCCCATAACATCTTTTATTCAAGTGATGAATTATATTAGTTGTGACTATCTTTCACATTGACGATATTAGTTGGTATAACTAATCATTTCCTTGTGATGATATCATTTGTAATAAGCTCATTTCATTTGTATTATATTAGTTGCAAAAATCAATGTAATAATCTCATTTCATTTGTATTATATTAAACAATAATCATATATAGACAATAATTATTGTAACGACTTTTTGAATTTTTTATATATATTATAGAAAAAACCTTATATTAAAGGTCTTCTAAGTCAATATTAGTAGTTATGATATATTACCCCATTGGGCGTTGATTATACTCTTAAACAGGTTTGTTTCACACTCTTAATTGAATAATTATTGTCCTTTTCATTCCATTACAAATAAGAGAAAATTACTCCAATATGATTAAAAATAATTATTAATTATATATTTATATGTAACTATATATAATAATTATTTATTTATTATATCATCCAGGCCAGATGTTTTTAAATTTAACATCACTCTCAAGTTTAATAAGATTATTTAATAGGTTTGAAAAGTTATATGCATGATAGGATGATAGTGACCTATTACATTGACACTAAGTCTCTTATTTCTATTTCTCATCCTTCCCTTATTTTCTTTGGCACCTTCTTATAATACCTATTTCAAACGTTATTGTTCTCTTTTGTGGAATTGGTGGTTAGTTTCTTGGGTATTAGTTTTGGCGTTTTCTACATCAAATGATTCTCATATAACATACAGGCACTCACGTGCACCTACCGTGAATCCGCTTTTTTTATTGAGTGGATTGTAATTGATTTGTATATTTTTATTACATTTTTCATAATTATAATAAAATCAACAAAACATGATTTTCAATTTTGCATGTTAAAAAATGAAAAAAAAGATAAATTGTCATGTTCAAATATTGTCTTGATCCATCTGAAAAAAATGTCGTGTTTAAATGGAAAAACCGTAAAAGTTACATAAATAAACATGAAACATAAAATGAGGAAATATGTTATATAGTTTTTTGGTATAAAACATATATTAGTAAGGGCAAAATAGGAAAACACAAATTACACCATCATGGGTAGTTATTTTGTGTTTTCCCGGATAGATTAAATGGGTATTAATTCGTTAATTGCTATTTTATATTTAATTTTATTTAATATTTTTATTAATTTATGTAAGTAGTAAAAATAAATTAATGGCTATAAAGAGATAGGATATATTAAGAAAAAATAAACCCAAAAGATATCATGCAAATTAATGAAATCAACAAAAGTTAATAAATTATTTAGAAACCAGACATATAAGAACAGGGGTTTGCTAACATGATCCAACCTCATTACTATTCGTTTTTTTAAATCAACATAAGTCTTTGTCAAGGTTATTTTAGTAAAAGCAATTAAAAATCTCTCATTCTCTCCCCCAAACCCTCAAAACTCATCTCATTATTCAATATATTTGCCTTCACATGAAAACACAAACCTCTTAACTCCCTTGCTCACTTTCTCCATCATTCTACGGTACCATCTAATCTCAAACATCTTTATCCTTCTAACACATAAACCTCTTCACTTCCACACAATACAATGGTATCCTTCCTCTTCCCTTATTTATTTATGATTTTAGGGGTTATTGCTATCATACAAAAGATGTTTGGAGTTGTAGATGCATAAAGGTGCTTGCAAATTGCATGTGCAATAAGGAGAGAACCAATGCAAAATTTGACACAATACTGTAATTCTAATAAATGTTAAGCAAATTTTTTTGGAGAACAATGTGGCAACGCCTAGTAAATAAAAAAATATTTAAATACTTATAAGTGTGCCTTGATGATGTCTAGGAACAACATAAACTTCTCATACTGATATTTTCCCAAATTAAGTTTGGTTTTGTGGTTTAAAATTTGAATATTTTATTTTAGCATTTTTCAAACATCCTCAAATTATTTCAACATAATTATTTTTGCCCATGGATGAAACCATAATAACATGTTCACACATTTTCGTATTAGAAGGATGAAGAGGTTTGAGATTGGATGGTACCGTAGAAGGATGGAGAAAGTGGGTAATGGAGTTAAGAGGTTTGTGTTTTGGTGTAGAGGCAAATATATTGAAGAATGAGATGAGTTTGGAGGGTTTGGGGTGAGGGGATGAGAGATTTTTAATTGTTTTTACTAAAATAACATTGACAAGTTGATTTAAAAAAGCGAAGGGTACACATTGCTAACATAATCTTTCATAAAATGGGGTGAGATCATGTTAACAAACCACATTAACAAATATTATCATTCATATTAAGTTATGATTAACTTTTAAATTTAAATAATATAAATGAATAAGATATTGTTTATCTATTTTACACTGACAATATAAATGTATTACATCTTTTTTTTTAAGTCTATCTACTTGTGTATTTTTTTAATCGTCAGAAAATATATATTGACATTGATACTAGTTAAGATTACCAAATAAAAAAGAGTAACTCAAACTCATTGGAAAACACATCAAGTACACTATCTTAAAACTTGAGCCCATTAAAATCAACTTCAGGTTTCAACTTTCAATGGGTTAATACTATCTAGGTGTTGTACCATTATTAGTGAATATGAGTATTTACTTAAGTAGCCTCAACCTCTCACCTTCTCTAGGTGCCACGTCAAGTCCTTACTCATTCTATCAAACTTATGAAAAGTGATTTAAGTATTTGAGAATAATGTATGTGAGGAGATAAATTATCTCATTCAGCCACTAAAATCGTGACATGTGTACCATTTAATTATTTTCTATAAAAATATTTCTAAAACAAAATAATACACATGTCATTCTTTTAATAGCCAAAGAAAATAAATTATCTCCTAGGTCAACAATAAATTATTTCTATAATTTTTTAATTAGCTATAATAAGTATAATATTATTTATAAAATTATTATTTAATGAGAGATATAGGCCATTGAATTTGGTACTTGTTTCACTCTCTAAAACATGAGTAATAGTATAATGTTCAATAAGATAAGTTTTGATATTATAATATAAAACATGATACAATTTTAATATTATGTGGTGTTTGATATGATGCATAATGACCAATGTGGTAATATTTAATATTGTAAAAAATATCATTTATTTTGTGTATATAATTTTTTTTTAGGTTATACTACTTTTTAAAGAAATATACATGAACCCCAGTCCCAATATATAAACCTTGAAATATAATTATTTTACATTATTTTTTAAAAGTTTATTCAGTCTAAATTATAACAGATTGAAACACGTTCCTACAAATTGATGGGTTGGAATTAAATCTATTTTTAGAATTGTAAAAATCTAAAAAACTTTCCAACCTTGACGCATAGGACAAATGATATAGTTTATAAAATGGTTTAAATCTGGTACTAATTAAAACCATTGAATTTCCCTATAATTGATAGTTGAGAGGTGTAATAAGTTTACAATTTTTACTCTTAGAGTCAATGGATCTCTCCTCTTATGATTAAGATAAAAGATTCTCATGTTTATGGTTCTTACCATTTACCTAGATTGTGGTTAGTGAACAACCAAATGATCATGAGAGTTCTTCTTGTCACTAACAACAATGAGTAATGACACATTCACACACAAGTTGGTGGAGGTCCCAAGGGATTAAATTGGAAATTCAAAAAACAATATTGAAATTATTATCACAACTCTCAATGTTTAATTGATTTATACAACATTTTAATATGTAGGGTGTAAAGTATAAACTTTTACAATATAATGGTCACACCATTTAATATATAAAATCATAATATATCATATTAACTTATACTCTCATACCTTAGTCATCATGTCAACATACCCTTAGTTATTAGAAGAGATATGGGCCAAATAAATAGTGGAGTTTAATATATGCAGGTATCTTAAATATTTTTTATCATGGATGCAACTTTTTCACATCGTTGAAATAAGACAGATTACCTTAAAATTATTTTTCACAAATATATCTAAATATAAGCATATTTAGCATTTAATATTGTGACTATCCTAAATGGGCCAGGGAATTCTTCAACAAATATCATAATCAGGTTTAAATTCTCAGTATAAAATCAGACATACTGGTCGTTAGAAATAGGAAACCCAACAGGCCCAAGTCCTAAAGGCCATCCTTAAATTATTAAAAAGAAAGAAAATGACCATAAAAGAATAAGACAAACAAAACAACAATATAAGGATGTTCTGAAAATTCCTTGGCCCATCAGGCTTGGTAGTTAGCCTTCATCAAGCTTCACTTAGATCTGATATTTCAAATCATTTATCATATGTTATCTCGTCCAATAATAATAAAATAAAAATATCAATAATAATAAAATTTTAAATTGACATATTATATTTTCATTTGCGTGAAACAACAAATCTATGTTCAACTTATAGTGGGGCTAACTTGAACTCAATGAATGATTAAAATGAAGCTTGAGTTCAAAAATAGCACTAAGAAAAGTTGGTGGCTGTGGTGGTACGTGGGAGAATAAAAAAGTTGAAAATATGATTCATAATCTGCTTGCTTGCTTACTCGGAAAACTTGGATTTTTTTTATAGGGATTGCGTAAAGCTCAATAGAGCATGTTCCAGCATTGTCATGTAAATATTGGGCAAGTTTTCAATAAGAGCATGCATTAACAAATGGGAATTATTAAACCATGCTAAAGTGTTTATGCCATCATTTGTTTTTTAATTGAGTGTAATATCTATATGTTGTTACTCTAAAAATTTATACACAATTAGTGTATCATCTATTATTCATTTATATTACTTTTTTGAAATGTTATTGGTGGTTAAAAATGAATGATAGATAATACAATGACAATATATAAAAAAATTATAATATCAGTGCATACATTTTATTAACTTCATTGTAGCATGCACCTATTCACTACTACTAATCCAATGACATTTTTATTAGATTAATGACATACTATTACATGTTTTTAGAAAGCATAGTGAACTTTTTGTGTAGTGGGGAATATATGGTCACGAACTTTAGAGTTTAGACCAATTAATTTGACGAGGGTCTATATTTGCATGGAGATGAAGCCATTTCACCTGTCTATAAGAAATCATATACACAAAGATGAAGCTAATCATGCAAGAATAAATCAATAAGGTAATTAATTCAAACTATAGCTTATAAGTGCCAATTCTTAGCCCAATGGGGGATATATTAAACAACACAATACTCTTACATTTCCATTTCAATTTTTGAAAAGATCCTTTCTAAGTAATATTAGTTGATTTTGTTGCGTATATACATTTCACCATATGATTGGAGATCTAAGTAATTATCTAGAGTTTAAATCAAATCTGGTTGTAATAATTACTTAATTTGAATACAAGCTAATTTCATTGGTTGTCAATTTTAGTATAAAAGATACTCCTAAGTGACTTCCAAATAACAAATAAAAATACAACAACTTTTAATGACACTTATATCATTTTAATTACATCAATTTTGTCATTAAAAATAAATAGAAAATCATGCATTTCTCTATTCATTAATATTAATGGAAAGTATCTATGTATTGATTACATCCCACACGTATTGATGTTAGAAGGATAAAGTAACTATTAATCAATTAAGGAGATAAATGAAGTTTCAGAAATTAATGCGAACAAAGTACTATTTTATAGTTACATTTAAGGGATGGTTTTGGTCTCTTTTTTTCATCAAAAGGGCAAAGGTTGTCGTTTAATTAGTCGTTAATTTGAGATTCGTTAATTGTCAGTGCCAACTGAATTACCTACCAAACCGTATGATTGAGACTTTTCACCAAAGGTAAGATGTTCAGTATAATGAATAATGATGCCATTTGGTTTCTGTATTACTACACTATATTATTATCTTCATTTTTATTTATTTGAACATTTTCAAGGATTTTTTTTTGTTTTTATTTATTTGTCACGTTAAAAAGTTTAATGGTGTATTACTTTTTATTTTCAATGTTTACCCTTATTTAACACTTCATTCTCAAAAGTTTTATTTTGTGGCAATGAAATAAATAAAGTATTCCTTTCTACATATACACATAGTTTATGAAATTATTATATAATAACAAAAGTTGATACAATTTGACTATATATAGTTATCTTACTTAATAAATAGTGAAAATTAAATTTTAAAAAAATGGAAAACTAATAAGTGAAAAGGATGAGTAATAAATAAATGTATAATATAGAATCAAAATATTAAATGTTTATTGATTTTTATAACATTAAAAAAATTAAAATAATATGAAAAACAATATAGAAAAGAAAGTACATTTTTTTGTTTACTAATTGAAACCACTTTAATGAATTGATTGTGCTTAAGAGTAATAAAGTAATTCCTAAAGCATTTTGATGGATATTTTGGAAAAATGAAAAGTTATTAATTAATGAGTTGGGAGAGGTTTCTCAAAACAACAGAGATTTCCTATAACTATAGATATCACCACTATTAGGAGTATAAATCATGTTTAGTGTATAATTAAAATTATATGTGACAAAAATAAATTATGAATGATTCATAGTTTTATATATTTTTAAATTAAATAATTTAAGAAACTTTATCTTCTCATATTCGAGGAGAGTCCAATACCGAAGTCAAATCTAATTGTGAAATTATTAGATATCATCACTATTAGATATCATCTGATATTAAAGGTGGTATGAGATATTCATTAAGTATAAATAACTTATAAAACTAGAGATATTCATTAAAATTTGCTTAAATTTAAAAATGACAAAAAAGTACACCCAATATTTATTATTTATTTAATTGATTATTAACTATATAATTATTAACCGAATATATAGATAATTTAAAATCAAAATTTACAATCATTTATTTAATATTTTATTTATAATTCGACACACATTAATACAATTAACTTGCATAAATTCATAATATTCTATGCATCATTAAAAATATCATATAAAAATAATTTATGCATTCTTCTAATAATTAAATGCAATAATAATATATATCATAAAAATCAATATGAATATTGTATAAAAATAATAGCATTTTTTAGTTGAGTGTAAATGATGTAATTTTTTAAAAACTTTCAAGGATAAAATTGGTAAGTAAATTATTGAAAGTTACTTTCATTTAAATGTTACTTCAAATAATTTTATGAAAAATAATTTTCAAACGCTACAAGTTCCTTTTTTAAAAGCTACATGTTCCCTTCAATTTTTGTTTACCGAACGACTCTAGTAGCCTATCCACTAAATTATAAAACTAAAATTTAGATTGTTGATTAATATCAATGCATGTACCACTATCATTGATTTGAAATAAACTTATTTAGCACAAAAAAAACTTATTTAATTTTAAATATTTAATACATCAACAACAATGAGAATTTAGTTGAGACTACTAATCATGTAATATTTTTGACACTTTTTTTTACTTCTAGTTTTTTTATTATCAACCATAATTGAATTAAAAAGAAATCACATTATTTCAGCAAATAGAAAAAATGTTGGGAAAATTGGTGTAGCCTATAGGTATTGAACGTACATCAACAATACTGAATAACATTATTAGGTGAAGTAATAAACGGATGAGGATCACATGTCTCCATTCATGTCCCAAACTGTGTACCAAGCTAATTGGAGAGCTCCATTCAATTAAAAAGAAAAATAATAAAATCAGAAATTAATATTTTAATATTATTTTGTTAAGTTTGATTAGTTAGGGACATAAGGACATGAAAATTATGGAAGAAATAATCTTATCCGTAATAAACACCTTCACAGGTACACAATGTTAACATCCCTTATTTTGAAGGAAGTGAATGTGACTAGGAGTATGCATTGTTGGTGCTTTGTTAATGGTAGGAAAAACACTAGGACATACTTAACTTGTCCCTTCTTTTTTCTTCATTTTCCACGTCCCCAACTTTGTGGCAATAAACAATGTTCTAATCCAAAAAATATGGTACATAGATTAACTCATATGAAGGGAATTGAAATATTAAAAGTTGGTATAGATCACATTGTGCACTACGATTTAACAAGTGAAGTCAATTAGTACACAGAATAGTGTGTAGTTGTTGAAATAAGGCTTAGTCATATTCACTACGTGGCAGATCTTGTTGATTTGGTGGATAATAATATGCTGCAAAATTTAACCAAGTCACGCTTCAAAGTCTTTAAAGGAAAGGGTGACTCAGGAATCAGTGACTCATATATGTGAATGGATTTCGAGAATATTTGATGGAGAAGCTTTATTTTAGTATATTTATCAAACTAATCGATTATTATATGCTTTCCTTAAAATAATCAAGTATGTTTAAAAAATCATCAATCAGTTTTTTATTGCTTTAGATATAAATGAAACTTAATTTGATTAATATTGAAGTTAATTATGTTCACTCTACATTTTTATAATTTTGTGAATGCTAATCTCAACTTAGTAGGATTAGTAATCATTGGCTAAGATAAGTCACTCAATAAAACTTCCTTTACAAAGTTTACTTTACTCAAACTCAATTAAGGCTTCTTTTAAAAAAAATTAACTATCAAGGAATAATTATTATTTAATAGTAAAATTATTTACGTGGAAAAAATGTAGGATGATAAAGTTAAAAATTCATATTTTAAAATTTAAGCTCAACTTAATAAATTATCAACTTCTTCTTTTTTTAAGTTTTTTTTAATGGAATATGGATAGATGAATGTTGTGGACACTTCCAATTTAGATCCTTGAATTTGTTCCATTTTATTAATTTTTTCTTATTTATCCACTCTACTCCATTTTCAACTCTTTGATGTTCCGTTTTGGTGGGTAATACTCTTAAGTTATGCCTTTTGGTAACAACTAACTCTTGATCTATCAAATATTAATATACTAATTGTTGAGTATTATTTGATTCAATATACTAATTATATTATATGTTAGGTTGAATGGATTATTTGAGTCTGCACTTAAAAAATAAGAAGGATGATTGGAGTACTTGAGTGAAGGAGTTATGTCCTAAAATAAATACCAACTTGGTAAACTTGATTATAACAAATTACATTTCCAAAATCAACAAACCAATCCTAACTTATAATTATAATAACCAAAATCTGATTACAACTTGAGCATGGGTAAATATAAGTTATAACAAATGATAAAAACTTACTTGCATAGTATTCATATTTGGAGTGAAATCTATTGTATTAATATCAATGAATAACCCATTATTTATTTGGAGGTAGAATTCCTAATATACTCATATTCTACTAATCTAATAACACTATTAGTAATAATTGTACCAGCCAAGTTGCTTTAAGTGCATTCTACTAATTACAATCATGCACTATACTCTATGAGTGAAGTAATTGCAACTCTTATTCCCTAAGTTGCTTCAATTGCATTCTTTACTCAACTATATACTACATACAATATGAGGAAATAAATGAATTTATATTTTTTAAATAATTTATCTATTCATAATTCACACATCTTCTGCTTTATATATATGGATAATGAATAAAAATTAAATACTCCATATGTTTTTAATTTTTATAAAGTTGGATGATGATGTTTTTGGTTGTGCATTACTCTAAAGTTTGAATTTAGTTTTGGTCATAGGAGTTTAGTTGCTTTAATTAAGTGTCCACGTGAGTAATAGAAGGACACATCGGCATGTGGATGTATGACACGTGGCAGTAAAGACTAAAATTAAAAGAATTTTATTTTACAACTAACTTTTTTCTTCTTTCTTCTTGAACTTTTTTTCATTTTTGTCCCAACCATCGTGGACAATAAATGTGAATACAAAATTATTTACTTTTGAGTAAAAAAACTGTAACTTGGTAAGTGAATGTGACTTCAATTTTTCATTTTTACGTATTATTTTACTGAATTTGATTTAATTGAATTAACAGTTTTATAATTTCAATTATTTGTATACATTTTTCATGAGATATTGATTTTTTTCTGTAATGAGGTTAATATATTTAATTAAGTCTTTATACTTCAATATTTTAAATATATATTTTGAATGAATAAAAAAATCATCACTACTATTTTTGTATAGAAATCTCTCAAACCTCTTTACAACAGCACAATATAACCTGTAAATGACTGAAATTAAAGACTAACATATATAATCTAATAGCAATAATTCGTTTTGTAAAGTATAGAAAGCGCTTAAAAAATATACACTATAAGAATATATTTTTAAAATCAATAAACAACAACAGCAATTAAATGAATAATCTAACATTCCTATATAGTAATAAATAAAAATATTAATTTATTTTAAAAAATAGTTTCTAGATATTGAAAAAACTATTTATTTATTAGCTACTAACATATCAAATTTATGAGAAAGCAAATTCTATCCTTACTATACTATATAGTGTACAGTCATTGTTGAAAAGTTATAGTTTATACTTATTTGGAAAAAAAGGTTAAAGTTGCTCCATAAATTTTTCATATATTATAAATTCATCTTTTATTTATCGGAAGATATGGAAAACCATGCATAACCTATAAAGTTGATACATTTTTTGGGATAACAAATATTCTTTCATAAAATTATACATTATTCATTGTAAATGTGTTCATTTGTATACTAGAATAATGTAATATTTATTTAGTGTTACCATAAAGATTTATACACAATTGATATATCATTCATTTGTATTATTTTTTAAAGAATAAATAATGATTAAATATAAATGGTGGATGATAAATATATTTTGATTTTCAAGTACTATGATGTGTTAACTTATCCTCACAAGATTTATGGAGTGATTAAAAAAGGAATAAGTTGAAACACTATATAACTTGCTCTTAAAATATTTATTTTATATCCACCCTATATGGTCCACTTTTGTCATTGTGAATATATCTATCCCAAACAAGTGTCCAATTTTATTATTGATTAAAAAATACTTAATTATTAAATTTTAATCAAAATTATTATATATTATTCAATTATATTATTTATATTTAAGAATTGTTGAGAATATTCAATTATATTATTTATATTTAAGAATGGTTAATGATAGGATGTGTAAAAGGTGAGAGTTGATATGCTCTCTCATAAAATGTGTTACTCCATATGTCATGACTTGTGATTAGTTAGAAAATAATTTAATCATTATAAATTAAATTAAATATAATTTTTCAACCAATCACAACACTTGGAGTGATATACTTTTTGGGAAAACAAATGTTCTCTGGTAAGATTATATATATTATAGGAGATGATTCACATACTCCAAGAGTAAGTAGAAAAAACTTATTATACATCTTAATCATTTATTATTAGAAAATTCAACGGGTTAAATTTACTCATCAATTCAAACTAGTAGTCATTTATACTTCAATGTTTTAAATATGTAAATTTTGAATGAATAAAAAAATCATCACTACTATTTTTTTTTTATAGAAATCTCTCAAACCTCGTTACAACAGCACAATATAACCTGTAAATGACTGAAATTAAAGACTACCATATATAATCTAATAGCAATAATTAGTTTTCTAAAGTATAGAAAGCGTTTAAAAAATATACACTATAAGAATATATTTTTAAAATCAATAAATAACAACAGCAACTAAATGAATAATCTAACATTCCTATATATGTAATAAATAAAAATATTACTTTATTTAAAAAAATAGTTTCTAGATATTGAAAAAACTATTTATTTATTAGCTACTAACGTATCAAATTTATGAGAAAGCAAATTCTATCCTTATTATACTATAGTATACAGTCATTGTTGAAAAGTTATAGTTTATACTTATTTGGAAAAAAAGGGTTAAAGTTGCTCCATAAATTTTTCATATATTATAAATTCAACTTTTATTTATAAGAAGATATGGAAAACCATGTATAAACCTATAACACATGAAGTGACGACCACAAATAACACATATAATTCATTTATATTTAAGAATTGTTTGATAGAATGTGTAAAAGGTGAAAATTGATATGCTATCTCATAAAATGTGTCACTCTATATGTCATCACTTGTTATTAGTTAGAAAATCATTTAATCATTACAATTTTAACTTAAATATAATTTTTCAATCGATCACACTAAATAATATAGTGACATACTATTTGGGACAACAAATATCCTCTCACAAAACTATACATTATTAGGTGTAAATGTGTTGATTTATATACTATGGATAATGTAATATCTATTTAGTGTTACCATAAAAATTTATACACAATCAATATATTATTCATTTGTATTACTTTTTGAAATGTAAATAATGATTAAATATAAATGGTGAACGATAAATATATTTTGATTTTCAAGTACTATGATGTGTTAACTTATCCTCACGAGATTTATGGAGTGATTAATAAAGGAATAAGTTGAAACACTAATTAACTTGCTCTCAAAATATTTATTTTATATCCACCCTGTATGGTCCACTTTTGTCATTGTGGATATATCCTATCCCAAACAAGTGTACTACTTTATCAGCAACTACTTATAATTGATCAAAATATTACATATTATTCAATTAGATTATTTATATTTAAGAATTGTTGAGTATATTCAGTTATATTATTTATATTTAAGAATTGTTGATGATAGAATGTGTAAAAGGTGAGAGTCGATATGCTCTCTCATATAAAATGTCTTACTCCATATGTTATCACTTGTGATTAGTTAGAAAATCATTTAATCATTACAATTTAACTTAAATATAATTTTTAAACCAATCATAACACATGAAGTGATATACTTTTTGGGAAAATAAATGTTCTCCGGTAAGACTATATATTATGGGAAAAAATCCACTTACTTCAAGAGTAAGTAAAAAAAACTTATTCCATATCTTAGCCATTTATTATTGGAAAATTCAATATCTTAAATCTACTCATCAATTCAAATTATTGGATTTTCGAAGAATAAATAACTATAACGTCTAATAGTTTTTTTCCACTTACTATTGAAGTGAGTGGATCCATTCCATATATTATTAGTTGGAAATGTGTTGATTTGTATAGTATGAATAATGCAATACCTATCTATTTATTGTTACCATGAAAATTGATATACAATTGATACATCATTCATTTGTATTACTTTTTTGAAAAGTAAATATTGATAAAACATAAATAATTGATGATAAATATATTTTGTTTTTCTCTCCTATCTATTAACTTATTGTACCAAGATTTATGAAGTGATTAATAAATGAATAAGTTGAAATTAATTTGCTCCTAAAATATTCATTTTTTATACCCTATATGGTCCATTTTTCATCTTTGCACACATTTTATCCTAAAAAAGTATAATACTTTATGTGTAACTAATTAAAAAAACATTTGATTATTAAATTTTTCACATAGATATATCTTTTTCTTAACTCATCATGACTCATGTACTGAACAGATATGTTTCATTTTCTCTGTTTCTCTATCTATAAATACAAACACTCCTTCCTCTGTTTCATATCACATTATCAAAACAACATAGACAACATCATAAGCACCATTGACATAACAATGGATTTGGTCAATATCATCACCATTGTTTCCCTCTTATCTCTCCTAACACTAACCCAAGCCAGAATCTCCAATGTCTACTCACCCGGCGAGTGGCGTTCCGCTTCTGCCACCTTCTACGGTGGCAGCGACGCTTCTGGAACAATGGGTAACAACCCATTTCACTCTCACACTCAACTCAACCAAAACAACTAAAAATCGATTATTTTCTGTTATTAAGTAATGTTTTGTTTTGTTTTGTGTAGGAGGGGCATGTGGGTATGGGAACTTGTATAGCCAAGGTTATGGAGTTAACACTGCAGCGTTGAGCACTGTTTTGTTCAACAACGGTTTTAGCTGTGGCGCGTGTTTTGAGATTAAGTGTGTTAATGATCCTAAATGGTGCCATGCTGGAAACCCTTCAATTTTTGTGACAGCCACTAATTTCTGTCCTCCAAACTATGCTCTTCCAAATGACAATGGTGGTTGGTGTAACCCTCCTAGGTCTCACTTTGACCTTTCCATGCCTATGTTTCTAAAGATTGCTGAGTACCGTGCCGGCATTGTCCCCGTCAGTTATCGCCGGTAACCTCATTCACCCTTCACTTTGAATGACATAATGAAATCACACTTTTGTCATTAAAAATAATAGGAAATACATATAATATGGTTGGTTAATCTAAAGCCGGTTCATTTGACAAACTAACACTTTTTGCAGCCTAACTGTAAGAGGGAGTAATTTGCAATTTAACATCATATATACATCATATATTCAATTCAAACTCCCTAAACCTTACTAAGTGGGAACTCATGCACTGAGTCATGTACGATCAATGTCGTGTTTTATTACGAATTTGACAATTTTGAATGTGATTTTGTGCATGCAGGGTACCATGCCGAAAGAGGGGAGGGATGAGATTCACAATGAATGGTTTCAATTACTTCAACTTGGTATTAATCACGAACGTAGGAGGTGCAGGGGATATCATAAGGGTAAGTATAAAAGGTTCTAAGACTGGGTGGATGAGCATGTCTCACAATTGGGGTCAAAATTGGCAATCAGACACTGTTCTCGTGGGTCAGTCACTTTCCTTCCAAGTCACAGCCAGTGATGGAAGAACCTCCACCTCTTTGAACATTGTACCCTCTAATTGGCAATTTCACCAAACTTTCACTGGCAATAATTTTTAAGCTATAGTTATGATCTTATGTCCTTCATTATATACAAGAATTTTAAGGACCTGAAGTGGCTGCAAATTTATGAGCCCACAGTTGTACTTAATACATAATTTCATATATAAGATGCTATAGTATTTTCTTCTTTCTATTTTTTTCGTGGCAATTTAGTTATGTTGGTATTATTACGAGTCATTATGCTTGATTTTTTTAGCCTTTACTATGGCTGGGTCGTTCTAGAGATAAGTTAATTTGTTCTTAAGCATGCTTCCTCATGCAGAAAAGCCAAAAAAGGAGAAAGAAAAATGTGCAAATGAGTGCTGATTAAGTCTATTTGTCTCTTCAAACTTTAAATTTGTCTCTTTATATGTGGTATCATAACTGTACATTCTTTTTTGAAATCCTTGTTCTGAAAATTATTAATATATTAGTTATTTGTTGTACAATAACATGGATTTGTCAACGTCTGCATTATTTCCATTCGATTATTCTTTTGTTCTCAACTCTTTTTTGTTTGTTGTTGATGGTGAGAGCCAAGGTTTAAAATCATAATTATAATTGATCTTCGATAGAATCGTGTTGCAAGTTACAAGAGCAGAAATGCACACGTTTTTTGGCACGACCCTGATGACTTAAAAAACAATGAAAATGTGCCTAACTAATTTAATTAGCTTAAATTTCTGTAAAAAAAATAAAAAGAGTTAAATGTTATATAGGTGCTGTTACCACTAAAATAATTCTTCAAGTAATACAATCATCAAATTTGTCCAAAAAAATTGAAATGATCAATTTAGTGTAAATTTTTCCCATATTTTGTGGCTGCAAATTATATTCCTTCATCTTTTTTATACTACATATTTTGATATATAATATAGAACTCAATACTATTAAAATCCAAATATATTGGGAAAATAATTAAATTTAATAATTATATATTAATATAATGTTTTTTCATTTCTATTATATTAATAGTCAATAATGACTAGTGTGTTAACCTACATTCTTATTATTTAAGATTGAGTATACAATCTTTACCTACATAGTTTCTTACCAAAAAAAAAATTACATTCACAAGAATAAAGAATAATAAGCCTATTATCTTTAAACTAGTTGTATTTTGACACCTATTCAAACATGTGAATTTTTTGATTTATTTAGTGAAATTGCATATAATTTATTCTTATTCCATCCCAATGTTATTAAAACCGTACCGGTTATCAAACCGGCCAGGGTACTGGTATAGTGGTACAGTGGTTCAACCAGTGGTTCAGTAATTAAACCGCATGCCGGTTAAACTGGACATACTTGCTTATGTAAACCTATAACAAAAAATTTCAAATAAGTAGATATTCATATTTATAATCCATATTCATAATTTACTTCAAATTCACACAAACAAACAACATTAAGTCTTTAATAAAATCAAAGTCTAAAGTGCAAAACATATATTAATCCAAAATTATCACTTAACAAACGCAAAATACAAATAAATGACCCAAGTATTAATCATTGAAGTTGAAGAATTGGTGAAGAATTGAAAAGTTGAAATTAAAAAAATAAATAAATTAATGTACAAACCGACCGGTTTTCACCAGTTTTCACCGGTTTTCACCGGTTCTATTGCATATGCGATATAACATACGTACTGTACCGGTTAGGGGTTCGGTGATTTTCCGGTTGAACCGGCCGGTACGGCACGGTTTTTAAAACATTGGTCTATCCTCTAATAAAATGTATTGATTAAACTTTATAAGTCACAAACACCATAGAGCTTTTCAAAATGCCAGCTGGATAGACTATCTCATTATTTACATATGACTATAAGTTAGTAGTTAATGACTAAATTAAAATATAGAAATTATACCCATTCTTATTATTATGTTTTGACTTTAGGTAGTATTTTTAAATAATAATATAGATTAGAGTGTATTATCTATATATAATACATAATTATTATATGGGGAGAAATCCACTTACTCCAAAAAAACACTTACTCTTCATCTTAGCCATCCAATCTTGAAAAATTCAATGACTTAGATGTACTCACCAATTCAAACCATTGGATTTCCCAAGAATGAATGACCATGATGTGGAGTAAGTGTTTTTCCACTTACTCTTGGAGTAAGTGGATCCCTCCCCTTATTATATATATATTATTTTAAAAATTGATAAATTTAGATTGGTAAAAAAATGGTTTAATATTACGTATGAGTTACATTCGGAATTGGATACCAAAAAACAAAGAAAGAGATCAGAGAGGACAATCAAAATGTTCCATCAATTCGGAGCGACGGCGGAGTCTCTGAGCAAGGCGTCGACGGCGGTGTTTCGGATCGGCACCGACGCGCACCTCTACGACGATCCTGAAGACGTGAACATAGCCCCTCTCCTCGATAGCAAATTCGATTCCGAGAAATGTGAAGCTCTCAAACGCTTACTCGCTCTCATCGCTCAAGGCTTCGATGTTTCCAATTTCTTCCCTCAGGTATCGATCCATCACTCCCTTCACATCTACTAAATCGTCTTCCACTCTTCCCAAAACTAGTTTAATACTGGCGATTTTCTATGTATTTACGCTACTCATGTATTTATATTATGAATGATAATTTCAGGTTGTTAAAAATGTTGCCTCTCAATCATTGGAAGTGAAGAAGCTGGCTTACTTGTACCTCTTGCATTATGCTGAAAAGTATGTATATACCTCTTGTTATCTTGTATTATACAAATTACACATGATTACTTACCCTTTTGCCCGTTTCTGTATCATATCGGTTATCCATATCATAAAGATTCGATAAATTTTTACCTTGGTTATCGACTGCCTAACACAAACTTCACTTATCCGGGCTTAGGACAGACTGTATATAGCATCAAGCACACATAGGCATACCTAGTGGTATAAAGGCTAAGTTGTTATTGTTGTGTGTGTTTCTGTATGTTTTTTGTTGTTTTTAAAAGAATGTTTAGACGAGCTTATGACCTTCCTATAAATTCCTTTTACCCCTTATGAAAATAAGTTATTTTTAGCTTATTTCAGAAATGCTTATTAAGCTTATTGAATAAGCACATAATTAAGGTGTTTTCCCAAACATTGGAAACCTCATTTTGTCATGGACTTTGGGGCTCATATTTGGTCATGTACTAGAATTATGCCTCTGTGAGCCATTTTACGCCTAGTCTTCTGAACTGTGTCATTATTGTCATATAACTAGTTTTTGTTACCATTTTCTTATTTCTTATTTGTTTCTTTATTTTTCATTTAGGCATCCAAATGAAGTGTTGCTATCCATTAATTGTTTCCAAAAGGACCTGGGAGACACAAATCCATTGGTGAGGGCATGGGCACTTCGTGCCATGGCGGGAATCCGCCTTCACGTAATTGCGCCTCTTGTCATAGTTGCTGTTGGAAAATGTGCTAGAGATCCTTCTGTCTATGTTAGAAAATGTGCTGCTAATGCTCTACCTAAACTTCATGATTTGCGGATGGAGGAATATACTTCTGCAATTGAAGAGGTCCATCTGATTTGTACTGCTTATCATAGATTTGCCTTCACATGTAGTAGTACCTTCAGCTTAACCTAGGTGGCAGAATAACTTGAAGAGAAAAATGACTTATTTTCTGCAGGGTTTTCTTGGGGCATATACTTTTGAACTAAGAGTTATTTATAGAAAGTTGTGTGCCAGAGATTTGACTTCATTAATGTATGGTTGCAAGTATATTTACAGGTTCAGCTCATAAGCTTTGATTCTTCATATGATGCAGGTTGTTGGACTATTGTTAAATGACCATTCCCCAGGAGTTGTTGGAGCTGCTGCTTCTGCATTTACCTCTGTTTGCCCGAACAATTTTTCATTGATTGGAAGAAATTACAGAAGGTTGTGTGAGATTCTTCCTGATGTGGAAGAGTGGGGTCAAATAATTCTAATTGGAATCCTTCTGCGGTATGTGATAGCGAGGCACGGACTTGTCAAAGAATCGATCATGTGTTCTTTTTATGATAAAGATGATGGCATTGTGGTGAAAGATGAACCAGACATTGTTTTTAAAAAAGATTCTAGTTATGCCAATGAGGAGACTGTATCTGAATTAGCAAATATGATATTTCAGTGTTACATTGAAGGGCCAGATGAGTACTTATCGAGGTCAAGTTCTACAAATAGGGTTGCTCCTAAATTAGATGTATCACAATTTACATCTTGCAGTAATGATGTTGTGAAGATCCTTCTGCAGTGCACATCACCATTGTTATGGTGTAATAACAGTGCAGTTGTACTTGCAGCTGCTGGAGTACATTGGATAATGGCTTCTAAGGAGAATGTTCAAACAATTGTTAAACCACTCTTGTTTATATTGCGATCATCGTATGCCTCAAGATATGTGGTATGTTACATTTCTTGAATCCTTTGGTTTATTTTTAGCACTTTCCGATTCTATTGTATATTCAGTTTAACAACTGACTCAAGGGCTGAACTGGTGATCCATTAACCTAATACCCTGACTGAGTTTCTGACCATTATGAGTTTTAAACAGAGTTGATGTATATACTCCCCTCCTTATGGATATATTATGTCTCTAGTCCTTGTGAGTTGTGACTGATGAATCTGTCAGATCATTTTTTAATAGAAGAAAATTGAGCTTTTGTACCTCAAAAAGACAAAAAATATGTCTGTATGTTTGATATCGTTTAAATTATTTTTAGAAAAGGACAAAGGAACCTTTTCGCTGGAGGATCGTTGAAGTGATAGTAATGATGCACACCATGAGAAGAGAATTATCTATTTTCTAGGTGTCTAAAAATACCTATATTATTTTAGACTTTTCTGTTGTTATAAGCATAAGATAGAAGATATAAAAGGATAGTTTTTGTCTATGTCCCAAATATGATTGAAATGGATACATCATAACTGAATCACTGGTGCGCTACTAGGGTAGGTATTACCATTCATAATATAGGGTTATGGATGCCTAAAGCATCCCCTGGTACTTTAGTAGTGATCCTATCCTTACTTACCCATAACATTCATTTATTTCCTTTTGATGAGTTCATGATACTTCTAGGGGTAACTTCACCCTGATGATTTGCCCATTGTTTACTACCTAGGGTGACGCCAATATTTACATGGATTGTGTGTGCTTTAAGTTAGAGCCTTTTCATGGATTGCCTAGGAACTATACAATTTAGAAGGCTCTTATTGGCCTTTCCTCCAAATCTTTTATTTATTTTTTGACATGAACAATATTGTTAACACGTTCCCAAACTGATAGCATTGCTTTTAATCAAGGCAATTCTTGCCAGTTGTGGTGACAGATGACAGAATATGCATCCATGACACATTTTGCTCAGACATTTAAATGAGAATGTTCTGTTTCTGGAATGGACAAAAGATTTGATTGTTGGTCTACTCATTTTAAGATTAGCATAGATGAAATTAGTGACTTCTATGTTTAATATTTTAGAGGTAGTGGTGTTGGATTGTTCTTGGAAGATCTCGTATTTGCTTTTAGTACTGACATGAATTACTATCGTCCAACTTCATTGTTGGGTTCTGTCTATTTTTTTGGTGTATAGTAAATTGTTTTGAGGATTTAAAAATATATATTTGGAGACACAGAGTTCACAGAAAAGATCCTTAGATAAGGCAAGAAAATGATCAATTGTAGTTGGTCAACATATATTCTCAGTTTCTTTGAACTTGACTTTGATTTCAGTGGTTGTTTGTTCACTGACTTATGCAGGTATTGTGCAATATCCAAGTGTTTGCTAAAGCTATGCCATCTCTCTTCACTCCACACTATCAAGACTTCTTTATATGTTCTTCAGATTCCTATCAGATAAAAGCGCTGAAACTGGGGATACTTTCTTGTATTGCTACGGATTCATCTTTTCCATACATTCTGAAAGAGTTTCAGGTATTTCACATCTAACATATGATTTCTTTCCCAGATAAGTTGTGTTGTGAGGTGACTGTTTTTTGTCTTCCATAAAGAGTTGTGTCTATTTTAACCTATTTCTTGTGCAAAAAAGATAGAATGATAACCAGCATTTCAAATTCCTGCTCTTATACTGTTTCCCTGTGGTGTTCAAGGTGGAATGTTTTATCCTCTATACCACATTTCACCAATTGCCCACTTAGATCACAATAGGGTCTCCTACTTTACCAAAAACAAAACGTAGGAGTTTTTAGTTCGGTGTCTTAAAATTTCTCAAGCTAGAAATGCTTATGCAGCCACCCACTGTCACCTGCCCATAATTTAATTAATTGTTTATGGTTGTTCACATGTATATCTTTGTTATCACATCTCAATCATGGAGTTTGTTGCACAAATTGACATTCTTCTTAGCGTGTTGCTAGGATTATATTAGAGATTCCGACCGGAGATTTGTTGCTGACACAATTGCTGCCTTAGGACTATGTGCTCAGCGACTTCCCAAAATGGCAACTACATGTTTGGAAGGATTGTTGGCTCTGATTAGACAGGGTGTGTGACCTGATTGTTATGTCTATTTATTAAAGAATATATATTGTTTCTTGTTTAATATCCACATTTGCAGAACTTTTGTGTGGTGAAATCAGATCTGTGGACGGAGAAGAGGCGGTGCTAATTCAGGCAATTATGTCCATAAAGTCAATTGTACAATTAGAACCCCCCAGTTATGAGAAGGTATTATTCCGATTCCTTTTCATATAAAAGCATCTCCTATGGTGTTCTTGTTTTTTGTATTGAACTAAAAATAATTTCAAAAGACAATGTGGAGATATGGAACAAACTAACCTCTAGATCGGACTGCATACTAGTTGAGTTAGTCCTTGCAATTTTCTGATAGTTGCCTGTGAAGTTTTGACTGACCTTTAGTCTTTCCCAATGTTAAAAAGGTTATAATTCAGTTGATCCGTAGTTTGGATATAATCAAGGTTCCTGCTGCCCGTGCAATGATTATTTGGATGTTGGGGGAGTATTGCTCTTTGGGGGAGTTAATTCCAAGGATGTTGAGTACGGTGCTTAAGTATCTTGCTTGGTGTTTCCCTTCAGAAGCAATAGAAACCAAGCTCCAGATTCTTAATACAACTGCAAAGGTATACCATTAAGCTATGAAAAGGTTGATTTTTATGCACACTGCTCATTATTGATTAATAATTTAATATGATTATTTTATTTCTTGTCATCTTACTGCTCTTCCTTCTGTTTATTGAGTTTTGAAGAATTGATCAATTTGGTGTCCATCTGCACCTGTTGTGGATTGCTTTCACTCACAGGTCTTACTATGCATTAAGGGAGAAGATATTTGGACCCTGAGAAAAGTCTGGAGTTATGTAATTGAACTGGCTGAGTGCGATCTGAACTATGATATCCGTGATCGTTCACGTTTCTTAAAGAAACTTCTCTCAAGCAATTTGGAGCCTCAACATTTGGACGAAGAAAACAGTGAATCACAAACAAGAGACCCGTCCTATGTACTTGCAGAATGCATATTTGGTAGACAAATAAAAGCTGTGACAGTGTCATCTGAATCCATCAATTACCGGTTTTATCTCCCAGGGTCTCTTTCACAATTAGTATTCCATGCAGCTCCAGGATATGAACCTCTCCCAAAACCTTGTAGTCTTCCATATATTGACCTTGATCAGCATGATGGAGCTACTGAGGGTGATTCAGATGAGGAGGATGGTTCTGGCACATCTGGATCATTGGATGAGGAAAGTGCTTCTGATTATAGCTCTGAACAGTCAATTACTGGTTCAAGCGAAGTCAGTGGCAGTAACGGGAATGTTTCTGGCAATGAAGGTGACAACCATGCAGATCCATTGATTCATATTTCAGTCACCGGCAACGTCTATGATAACCAGAATGGTGGGGCTCATTCTGGCACAGCCGATTTTGGGGACTTGATGTCAACAAAGTCTCTTGAGTCTTGGTTGGATGAGGCACCTGGGTCATCAAATGAAACTGGAACAGAACAAAGCCGGGTTCATAGATCTTCAGCAAGAATAACAATTAGAAATATTGAAAGCCGAGTTAAACCTAAATGCTACACACTCTTAGATCCTACAAATGGAAATGGGTTAAAGGTGAATTATTCATTTTCATCTGAGGCTTCGAGCATTTCCTCCCATCTTATATGTCTAGAACTACACTTCAAAAATTGTTCGTTGGAGCCCATGTTTGATATAATCTTAATAGATGAGGATTCTAGTAAAAGCCCAGATTCTATGGACCAAATATCTCCAACATCTGAAAAGTAAGTTTATCTTCCTTTTCAGCTTTTGTATTGTAGTTCTCTTATTAGCTTTCTTCTTTCATTTATAATTCAGAATTTTATATACTCATTTGTGTTCCTGATGTGTTTTGATAACTTCCAAGTTTCGTTTTTTACTAGGTTGTGCAAATTTATATGCATCATTTTTAGTTGAAAATTTGGATTTATATTTCCTGTTCAATATGTAAACTTTGGTCTATGTATTGGCCATAGTCACTGGATCTGCTTCTACTCAAGTTTACCTTTGTAAACATTTTTACATGCTAGCATTACTGGGGCTGATGCCTACTCCTCTTATGTTTTGTTGCAGTACCTTGAAAATCCATACTGATAAACCAGCTTTGGTTTCCATGGAGGAGATCTCTTCTCTGGAGCCTGGCCAGACAGCAAACCGGACTGTACTTGTCCGCTTCCATCACCACCTTTTGCCTCTGAAATTGGCTTTATTTTGCAATGACAAAACATTCCCTGTTAAGTTACGACCTGACATTGGATACTTTGTAAAACCACTTTCAATCAGTACTGAAGCTTTCAGAGATAAGGAATCTCGCCTTTGCGGGATGTTTGAATATGTGAGGAGGTATGTCAGTGTATCATTTGTTTTTGGTATGTCTGTGTATTATTTGTTTTTTGGTATGTCAGTGTATCATTTGTTTTTTGTGGAATACAAATAGTTCGAGACTGGCATTCCCAATCCCTGGGTTCATTCATGCACCTGTACCGTGCATCTGATCAAGTTTCGTTTAGGAAGAAAGACTTGTACCTTATGGTTCCTTACTCTTCTCCACACTTATTTTTAATATATTTTCTATTATTTTATTTTTTATGCTGAACTGTCATATTCCTATGTTAAAAACTTTGGAATAGTATAATAGAGTAAACCTTGGATGCCACACTCAGATTCTTATCAAGTGCCACCCATATGCAATGAGACTAGACCTTGTAGAAAATGATGGAGACTTTAATTTAAATGTGATATTTGAACTTCAAATAATAGGAACCTTCCCCCTTCATGTTACCCCTAACTGTACCATCTGTAACTAACAGTACCTATAGTTAGTCAGTTCTTCGGTTAGAACTTGAGGCCCTTCTAGAGTAAACCCTGTTTGTTGGTGGCCCACTAATAGATTTAATTCTAAGTAGTATAGATATTTCTCATTCAAGCTCTTTTTCATTTCTCAATATATGTCTAACTATTCTTGGAAAGCAACTCTGAAATTTGGTTTTATGTTTCTCCGAATCCAGAATTGGATATACTTTTTTTTAAAAGACATTAGTTGGATATGCTTCAAAATGAAAATTAAAACAGTAGGTATTTCATGTGAATTTGATTTTTAGTTTTTTATTCTGTTAGAACCTAGAATGATTCTGTTTTACCTATATGGCTATGCAGGCAGCACATCTTAGAATTGTCTAACTAGTTTTTTACCATCTTTGGTAGGAAGGATGTTAGGTACTTGTCATATAAAATGACCTGCTAACTTCAGAATGTTAACCATCTAACTCTGTAATTTTGCCAAATGAATTAATGCTGTATCTTAAATCAAAGAAACTATGAAAAAACGAGAAGCTGTAGAATTGGCATGTTGATTTACAAACCGTGAATCTAGTTTGAGTTTACTTTTGACATTTCTTGCAACTTCCCCACTCCTCTCCTTTTTTTCCGTCCCTGGGAATTCTAAATGTAATTTTCTTGCTTAATTTGCATCCAGTTGCTCCTTCACTGATCACATTCAAGAGCTGAACAAGGGAAGTAACTCTTTGACAGAGGACAAATTTCTTGTGATCTGCGAAAGCTTAGCACTTAAGATGCTGAGCAATGCAAATCTTTCTCTTGTATCTGTGGATATGCCGGTTGCTTCCAACCTAGATGATGCTTCTGGTTTGTGCTTGCGTTTCAGCAGTGAGATCCTGAGCAACTCCACACCAGTTTTAATTACAGTTACCGTTGAAGGTAAATGCTCCGACCCATTGGTTGTTTCTTCAAAAGTCAACTGTGAAGAGACTGTATTTGGCTTAAATTTCTTAAATAGGGTTGTCAATTTCTTAGTGGAACCATCTGTTGCTCACTCATAAGTTTTGATGTTGTATAGAAAATTCACAAATATTATTGATTTGTGAGATAGTATATTGGAAAAACTTGAAGTGGCATCGTTTTGGATTTGGATGTATTTTAGGCTTTGGTGAGTTATTGGAGTTATGGTTTTCCATTTTTTAATCTGTTGGGAAGGAAGAAAATGGAAGCGAGGTTTTGTAATTCAACCATGTATGACTGTAATATCTAATTTTCCATAGATTTTCATCTCTTCTTTTCAATTCTTATTGAGTGTGGTTATGGTTTCTGGTGGAATGGAGCTTTCTAATTTAGTTTCTGATTCAGTTGTAAGCAAAAGACAACTATTATATGAGGAATTTATACTGAACCTTTTCTGAGAGGCATATTTTGTATTTTACTGAATTTTGATGTAAGATAAAAGAGTTGCTATGGTCATAAGCCTTTACTTTTTTGGAGTTGCTATGGTCCCCTTTATCTAAATGTTCGATGCCTCTAATATATTAAACACAATTGCATAGTGTATCTCCTTCCTGTTATTTAATTGATTTTGATTTGGGTCTTTTTTATAGGTTATATAGTACGGTCTAAATACCAAAATTGTATACAAGAAATTATTGTAATTTCTGAAATTAAAGTAAATCGGCGTACTTTCATAGTTTCATTGAGTAAGGTAAAGTAGTCACCTTAATGTATGAGAACTTCTTAACTATTATAAGAATATTACACTAAAAAAACAAGAATATCAGTTACATATCAAGTTTCTTTTTTGCTGCATTTCTTTGTCTGTCTTTCCTTTTCATGATTTACATGGGTAGGATGTAACGGAATTCAGATTCATATGGTTGTATTTCAACCATTTTAGACATTGGGTATTTTGTTTCCCTTATTAAACACTCCATATTTGCTCTTTTCAATGACCCTGAACGTGGTAATTGGCTATATATCCATTCTAGTAGTGATTCTATATCATCTGCAAAGTCCTGCATATGCCACTGCAAAAGCTTGGGCACAATTATCTTTCTCTTGTTTGTCATACCAACTGAAGCTTCCAAGTACTCCACTTTGGCCCTCTCCAATTCATTCACCACTTCCTCTGGGGTGTACACCCTTAACTGCAATAAACATTATATATATATTTTCATCAATTATACTGTTTTCAATAATTTTGTTAATTGAAGTTACACAGTTTTGTCGGCACAATCGTAAGGTTGTTTGCCTTATGAGGTAGAGTTCATGAGTTCAAATTTTGGAAACAATATTTCCGCTTTCCCCGGACCCTAGTGAGTGGGAAATCGTGCACCATTACTGATAGAGAAGTTATACTTACTGCTGGTGAGGACCAAGTGCCTCTGCAGAGAGCAAACGTGACATTGGGTTGTGGATATCCCAGACCATATGCATGCCGCAGTAGCACTTCCTCCTTGTCCAAATAATCCTTGTTAACGTTTTTGTCAACCATGTAGTTAGTCACTTAGTTGTTGAAATAAATAACATCAACACTACGTGTATTCCAACATAACATACACAAAGGAAGATAATACATGACTTACACATAGGGTAGTCAGGTTTAGTTGTAGAAGTAACACTTATTTTTTCCAACTTTTCTACAATGTTGTCTCATTTTCTACAAATGCTTTTCAAATTAAAATTCATTGAACACTATGTTTGTTTTTTTCTGTTTCTTTCTTCAGTGGGAAAGTACTTGATGACCAGAAAGGTTAAGCTATTTTAGGAAGTAATAAAGGGTAGGTGCATGCAGTTGAGAAGTTATTGTAGGATAATTAAATATGTGTCACATACATGTTTTGTCTCACATGGATGCCTAAGAATAAAGTGTTCAATAGCCAGAGCATTTAGTACAATCCCTCCTATATTCATTGCAGCCTGTGTCAATAAATCAATATTAGTACAATCACTAAGGAAACAGTAAAACTTAGAGGAATGCTTATTTACCATGCATTGCTCACTGACTTACCTTATTCATTAGAGACAATAGTTTATCCTGTGTAGAAGGAAGGCCATGGTCTAAAAATGCCTGAAATTATATCAAAACATTAAGTTTCTAAGGTTTGCCACTCAGAGATGCTAGAAGAGTTCATGTTAATGAAGGCTTGAAATAAATGCCTTACAGTACATTCATTATGCATGCATTGTAGATGTTGATCCAGAATGCTAACTTCTGCTTGTAGGTTAAGAAGCTTAAATCCACATCACATAGCTTATGCATCAAAAGCCTGAAAAGGAAAAGAAAAAAAGATGGTAGAACATGTAGAGTGTGTTAAGTAGTCATTAGTGAACTAATAAGTCTCAAAGTTTACCTCAACTTTCTGAATGCTGAGGAACACTGTGAAAAGTTGTCAATGTTTAATGAATTCCTAGTTATTTGAATGAAGTCCTTATAGGGTCCAATATCCCTTGATGTGCAATCTAAATCAGATGATATGCCATAAGGGTCAAGGTAGGAGGCATTGCCATTTGAAAGGAATGAAGGTGTCTTGCAATTGAATGAGGTCTTTGCCATGAAGCTAGTGGATTTAATGCAGGAAAGAGTAAGTTTTGGGACAGTTTCTGATTCTTGTCTGTCCAATGATGATGTTTGGTTCAATTCAAGGAAAATGCCAATCAAACATTTAACTAGTTCCTCAGATAATTCATTTGGTTCCTCAATGGCAGTTTCTACATGCATAGTGTATTGTCTTGGCATCTTTCCACTGCTCCTTGCTACATCATATTCTGTCAGCAAATATCCCAAACAAGATGGTAAGAAAAATGGACAAACATCACATGTCTCACTCCATGTATCAGACCAACCAGAATGCTGGTATATGATCCTGAGACAGGACGTAGGACAAGTGATCTTTGTCCAAGAAAAATGAGCCTAAGGAAAAAAGAAGTAAGCTTAGAATGTGTGATATGGTTACCACTTGAGCTTCTTGGTGTTGAAAACAGGCTATGGATATCACATGCAGAACATAGAGATACCCTTTTATCCATTGTTTTTCTTCCTTTAGTATATACTTGGTAATTGTATGAACTGAATCTATGCTCAGTAATCATTGACTCATGCCCTGAAGTTTCTATTCCTCTGAAGTGGTTGTATAGTCTAGGCTTCCTTTTATGGTGCAATTCCCATTCTCTACTTTGGTCTCTTTCTTGGTACAATCTATGTTTTAGCTCCTTAACTTTTCTTTCAAGCAAAATGATTTCTTCCTCAACCACTGCCATTTCTTCAAGAAGCTCATGAACCTGCTGCAAAAAATCCAATATATCATATTGTTTCATAAAAGTTAATAATACTTATATATGTAATTGTCGGCCGCATATTTTATATCCCAAAAAGCGTGTCACTCCATATATCAATTGTTGTGACTAGTCAAAACAACACTTAATCATTAAACTTAAATACATATTTTTCAACCAATCACAACAAATGTCGGCATACTTTGTGGGACATAATATATGCTCCTGTATTTATATATGTGGTTATACTATACATGAGGAGGAAACACTGATGGAATGTGTGGAAGAGAGAAAGCAGGTCCTTGAAGTGCACAATGTAAAACTCTATTGAGTGCAAGTTCACCCTTGAACTGTGCTTGTAATTTGACAACCTACCACAATATAAGAAAATAAAGAAGAGAGGTACATTGAATCATTAATCAGAAAAATGGGTTCAATAATTTTCTCTTCATTTTTTTAATGCTTATTATGAATGGCATTGAAGAACTTTCTCACCTCCTTCTCAAGGTCTTGTTGTCTTTTCTTCATGAGATAGTCTTCAAATTTCATTCTTAATGTGAATTAAAAAGAAAGTCCCTAAGACTATAAGGGTATATATATTATTTTTGTAGTGAAGTTGTCAACGGTTAACAGATTGTTATATAAATGAGAGGGGTGGTAGTTATAATAATATAATTGGTCCTTAGTAGGTGACATTAAAATATGGTAGATACTTGTAACATAAAAAAGTAAGGTTAGTTAGGTACAAAATTAGAGGAGGGTGCATAACAAAATACCCTTAAATGGATAGAGAGAAAAAAATGGAAGATGTTAGAAGAAAGATCGTTGTCTCCAACCATGTCGTAAATTATGTCTCACATCAATGACAATAAAGCAAATAATAATGATAATAATAAATGTTTAATTTTTTTAATTGACATGATATGTTTTCACACTATCTTGTAGAGTCGATATTGTGGAAGATGTGACATTGCATGGTAATCCCATGAACTTTGTTATCTTTTGATAGAATTCTTTAAAATATGGAGGTGGTGACGTGAAGCCCATAAATGAAGTGGTGGTGTAACATGAAGCCCATGAGATAAAATAGCAGTGAAAAGAAACAACAAACATGAAAAGCCCATGAACTAAACTAGGCATGCTATTAAATTAAGCTTAGTGGAAAAGTAGAAAGAAAAAAAAAGCTAAAATACGCCGTCTGTGGGGATCGAACCCACGACCACGTGGTTAAAAGCCACGCGCTCTACCACTGAGCTAAGACGGCTAACTGTTCACTTGTTACACATAATGAAATTCATTCAATGATATTATTTATTTATTTGTTGGTTTTAATAAGTCAAATGCTTATTCAATAAAATGGATGAATATCGCATGTCCTCATTCCTATCTTATTTTGTATCCATACCCAATTAGAAATTTATGTTTGATTAAAGAAATCATAAAAATAGAAATAAATATTTTTATATTATTTTATGAAGTTTGATTGACTAATGACATGTGACATGATTTTTTTACACAGACCTGATAACTTTTCTAAACTTATAATTCAAAAATTAGAGCCCTCATTTTTTTAACTTATAATTTCCCTTTATTTTATATTCATCAAACACATATATAATTTTTTTCACTCAATCAATAAGTTATAATATATAACCTTATGATTGACCAAAAAAAATTGAGAATGTTAATAAATGCCTACAATCTTTGTTTAATGAATTAATAGTATGAGGAGTGAGTATAATTAACTATTGTAATTATAAATTATTGTATTAATAATTGTTGCATATTCTGATTTTCTAGCACCGATAAATGAGAATGATATATTTTTGACTTTTAATTTTCATATGTGGATTGTATGATTAGAGTCTTGATAATGCTTAGTATGTTTAAGAAAAGTACCAAACAAATTTTCATTTTTGAAGGCTGGTCCTTTTCTAGAAGGTGTATCATGAGGAGATTGAAATAACAAGAAACTGTATGTCTTATCTTTAGAGTATTGGCCTAGTCAAATATATTCTTATTTTCCTCTTAAAAGGCCCATATTATTCCTTAAATATGAAGATGTTTATAAAAAAAGTGTTGATTTAGTAATGTAAAACTCCGTTAAACCTCCGAGATTATAAAAAATTCAGGAATTCGACTCATGTGAGTAATACTTATTGAGATATGTGACCATATATCCTGAAAAAGATTAATCCTACCAAAAAAAATATGAAGACGTTTTGTGAGGAAGGCAATTCCATAAATATGGTCATGGATAAATCTCTTTGTATTTTCATATGCTCAGTCTAAGATTCAATATTGTCTTAGATTTGCTTTTTATGCATTATGTGATAAAGTAATGATATGATATATGCATAGCATCTTCTCTCAAAGTCATACAAGCAAAATAAATTGTTATTAATATGTAAACATTGATAATATAAGTTTTATTTATCAGAACATCATCCATATGTTAATATAAACCAACAATTCATCATTGACTCTTAAGTTATGCCATCTAATTGATTTCCACTAAATGATGATCTGAGTGCAACTAAACTGAAACAAGTAAAAGATAATTTCAGGATTGAACTACAATCATAGGTTCAGTTTCAAGTGCTCCTTTTGTGATTACAAATTGCACTATGAAACTCATTAAAAGACTAAGAGACCAATAAAAGGGATTTTTAAATTCAGTGTATACACACATTCATAGACATACATAAAAGAATAAGAGACCAAGAGTTTTTTTTAATCAGAAAAAACAACTAAAAGTAACTTTGCCTCCATCCTCCAATATCTTCATTATCATATTCCTCTTCCTGTGTATTCCATCTCGACCCGTCCCATGGTCACTCAGTCATGATTCTTGTATGTGTTTTTATTCAAATGTGTAACTTTTTGGTCGAAATTATCATTGATGAAATGTTATACACATCACCTAATTGATCCTTATACTCCTCTAAGGAATTCAACTTTTGGTTTGGTGAAGCCCACCAAATTAGTAAATCCAACAAATCTATGTTCTTCTAAAAACTTAACAATTCATTTATCATGTGAAACGCGTACCTTCAACATATCATCATAAGTCTTATAATAATAACGTAAAAAGTGACAAAGTGGTATAAATTGTGTAACTCGTTACGATGTAATTTTGAATTAGATATTGAGGAGTGGCTTGTGAATCCATCTAATGTAGTTCTTCTAAGACTTAAGAAAACATTATTTAGCAAATCTAAGTCCAGCAAATCAGTAGCACGTGAAAAAACTAAAAGGAAATAAATTATTGACAACTAGAACTGATCTACTAGTTTTTTTTCTCTCTTTTTTCATGGTACATAAGGCCAGAAAAGAAAAAGAACTGAATATTAATTAAACATGAAGTGTTTCTAGTAATAAATATGAATGTGTGAGAAAAAAAAGAAGAATAGATTAGAAAGCAACCATGATGTACAATGAATTAAGAGTTGAGATAATATAATCGATGCATGCATCCAGAATAATAATAATAATAATAAATTAAAAAGAAAGAAGATTAGTACCAAAAATATCCATATCATGAAGGCCCTTTGCTTTGAGGAGCAACACTTCCATGAACCCAATTGCCATATATATCTATCTCTCTTAGTTCATAATGAAATTGAAACTTCAATCATATTCTTTATATTAAAGAAACCTCCAAAGTCAATGCCATCTCATAATAATCAGATGACATGTCTCATTTCTTGTGTTCCACAATCCAATTAAAACTGACAACTAATTAAAAAGAAAATTAAAAATACATAAAACATTTTTTACTTTACTTATTGTGACATAATTGATTTGGGACATAAAAAATAGTTTTTAGGACTTGTTGTCATCTCAACCCATTACTTACGTTCAGACTTTCATGTTGTATCTTCCAATACTTCGTGATGTTTTATTTTTTAGTTTAATATCATATACAACCTATATCATTTATTTATATTACTCCGAAAAGTAATATAAATTATAAATAATAGATGATACACTAATAATACATAAAGCTAATGTAATAGTGTAATGACTAATGAGGTTTCATCTTAACTAAAAGATTATATGGAAACATAATTATATCAATCAAATAATAATTAAACTTCTATCATATTATACTAATCAAATATGTTTTGCACATTAAAAAATTCATATTTTTTAGAATGATACTTTAAGGTTGAACTTGTTTGTGAATGATTATTTGTTGATATGTTTCAACAATTAAATTATATATTAAACATATAATGATTTTATAAATTTATTATATTTATTATAATATATAATTTAATTAGTGAATCTAATTAAATCATTATATCACTATATTAGTGCTCTAACTAGTATGATAACTTATACAATATTAATAACATTAATAGAAACTCAATTATTTCTACATATTTTAAAAATACTGTGGTTTACTATATTATTTTATGCAAATCTGAAAATATATTAAATTAATTTATAATTAATAAAATTATTATTGTTTTTCCTATTATATGATTTTCAACTTATCTTTCAATTATATCTCTCACCATTATTTTATCTTTATAATTGAACAAAGAATGATAGTATTGTTTTGAATTTTAAGGATAATAACTAACAACAACAAAAATATTCTAAAAAATAACAGTTATAAAGAAATGAAGGGAGTGCTTGCCAAGTAGTATACTTTATTTTTGTTATTAGGATTAAGTGACATTGATTGTTTAAGAAAATACAAAAGAATAAAAATGTCATTAGAGGCAACACTTCTTCCCTCATGGAGTGTGGAATCATTTTTTTAATATACATTTCATTTTGTTAATAATGTTGTAAAGACACTTGTTATCTTTGGTATCATACATTTTGTTTTTTATAATTTAATAAAATCAGAAACAATTATTAGGAAAGCAAGATGTATCCACATGAAATCATATAACGAAAAATGAACAGAAGCACACTCAATGAAGCAATTATTCCATATCTGATAAGAGCTCTTTCTAGTACAAGCTGACTTATATCACAAACTTGAAACATATTATAAGAGATTATAAGATAATCATTACCGAATTAGACTTCTCCCCCTTACTAAAGAGAAGAGTATTTGTTCCTTTTAGTTTTAATAACAAAAATGTCTCATAACTATAAATAAAGAAATACAAGTGTTTTTGCATCTAGTTTTTTCTTTGTTATTTCATAATCCTAGGAGAGGAGTCTGATTTGTTATTATTACCTTACCTATTGGAAAGAGATTCCTCCACTTGGGGAAATATAAACTTGGAAAGTGGAAGGAGCTGTTCTTAATGATGATTGATTTCTCTGACCAGCTGAGATCTTCTCTCAGTTCCCAAGCTTTTCATCAACAAAAAACTGGTGGACCATATCCAAATTCGTACGCACACAAATTTTGATCGACCAAAATGGGTCTTTACTCAAGTTATTCCTATATACCAATTTACTTTGGCCACAAGTTAACCATTTAGTTTGCAATTTATGCATAACAGTCATATAGCTGCAGCAGTTAAACTGGGATAAGGTAAAGGGGTTTGACAAGCTCAAAACAATTCATCAATCATAGTTGTAGATTAAATTTTACCATACAAGTTCAGAATGTCAAAACGCTGCACATCAGTAACAAATCAGAGGTTTAAGCAGAACATAGGTGTTTTTAAATGTCCTAATAATAATTGAAGGAATTGTACAAAAAGCCCAGCAGCATGTTGCTAACAACCTGCCACATGTATGATGAAAACCATCAAAACCCAAACATGAAGCCAATCCCCTAATACATAAATAAAACTTCACTATATTTTACCTCATCTTCCATGTCTGGGTGACAAATCTGGAGGAGACCTTGATCTAGATCCCAGGGGTGATCTTGATGCTCTACGGCGGGATGAATTCCGCTGTCCTCGATCAGTCTCGGACATGTATGTAGCTTTCCTATTTTACAGAATAGTATGTAGTGATAAAAGTGTAAACAAGAGAAGAAATACAAAAAACTAAAACAAACTGGCAAAATCAAGCAAAGAAGTTGAACGGTGAATGAATGGACTCACTCTGCACATCCATTGTGTGGATTCTGATCAGCACCATTACCATTAGCTGGAGAAAGTGACCTGCACTTTTGATCACCATCTCGCTCCGTTGGAGGATTTCTTCGTGATCTAGAATGCTCTGCTGGCCTTCTAGGGGAAACAGAATAGTCAGTCTTCCGTCTTGGGGAAGGAGAATAGGACCTGGCAAATACCAATTCAAAACATTGACTACATGCTTCATAGTAACTAAAAAATAAAAAGACAATTTGAAATTCTGAACCTTGATTGATAAGGCAGTGAGCGTGAGCGAGATCTGGAAATTGAGCGAGATCGAGAACGCCCTAATGGATTTGACATAAATATAAACAAAAGGTTACTAGTCTTGATAAGATATATGAAGTGATGCCACTTCACGTTTGAGACAACACAAGAACAAAGATACAATATAAACAATTTTTAAAAGTATCAAATATGAAAGCAACCAGTGATACAAGCTCACTATTTATTCTAAATTTAACAAGATGCTGGAAAATTTTGAGAGGGAGAGTAGGAGAGAGGAGAAATTAACAAAGCCCTTGGGCAAGGGGATATTGCCATTGACAGTTTGACACTCCTTAATTTATTGTGTCTATCCACACCCCACATTAGGTACCTGTAATTTTTAGAAATTAAAATTTTGATTGTAAAAAAAAGGGAAAGTGAATACACATTTGGGAGTGTGTTAATCTAATAGCCTCACCCCAGCAAGCTACCCACACATGATCCTAGGAAATTTGCGATACATGAACAGGTCATGACTAATAGGCTTTGACCAACCACTAATAGCTTGTTAGTATTACCTAGATCCTCATCACAACAACCATTCATAAGAATCAGCATTCCAACAAGAAATCAGTCTTCAAGTTCTTAAATGGTATTTGGTAAGCTAACTAAAATTAACAATAGAGTGAATACCCACCTCGTTCCTTAAAAAAATTTGTGTACTATTTAATCCCTATAAAAGTGAAAATTCAAATTACTATTCAAAGATCATGAACGTGGGCCAAAATAGTCTCCGACATTGACTACAATGTCCAAAAAATTAGTCATATACAATGTTTAAAACAACTAATTTGACTCACATTTGATACCTCGGGGGACAATTTTTGGGTTTTCCAATTTTGAAGAAACCAAATTGGTACATGAAAATGTTTTGAATGACAAAAATGAGTATTTACTCTTAGTAACATACTTAAAATGTGTTTAACTGAATTTTTAAAAACATGGAAAGGTTTTATATAGTCACAGGCTCACAGTAATCCTGACATGGCATAAATAACTTTATCTTTCAATATGAAAATAAAATCTGGGAGTACAAAGTGTGGATATAGTATTATAAGTTTTTAATAATAAAAATATTAGTACCCATATACTGCAGATAGTCAGATTAGATATAAAATAGAGCTCAAAACCACCTATTCTAATTCCGAATAAAATAAGGAATGGGTCTAGACTCTGGAAGAACCTATTTAGATCCATCAAGAGAACAAACTGTATCGGGACAGAGCAACAAATCTTTCCAAGACAACTAAGAAAATGATGGTTCTTGAACAGCACAACAAATTCATTCAACAAGGACACAAGTTGTAATGTGGAAGAACAAAATGCATTCCAGTAGCAGGTTGAACAGATTTTCATATCCGACACAGGAAAAGTGGAAATTCCTTCACTTATAGATGCATGAAGTCTGTATAGATTTCAAAGAGTTAATGCAATTTGAAAAATTAAAAATTCATATTACCATAACGTGAAGACCTTCGTCCCCCATTTTTCTCTGGTCCTCTGTAAAATACAAAAAAAGGAGGTATCTTTAAAGTGAAAGTGTTGAGCATATAAGACGGTTTATAATCTTTTAAATGATAGGAGCAGACAGCACAGGATGCGGAAGAAATACCTGAACCTACTAGTCCTGTGGCGCATCTCCTCTGGTCTCTTTCTTGTCTCTGCAGCCTCAACCACGGATATTTCCATTCCATTAAAAATCTGTCTGTTCATATAGTACTGCGCCTCAGAGGCATCACGAGGATCTAAAAACTGCACAAATGCAAATCCTCGGGGTTGTCTGTATGGAAAAAAGTGGAGCTTGATTCTAACACTGCTAGAAAAAAATGGCAGACACATATTGTAGCCTATGCTGACTAGGCAGAATTTGCATACCCAGCTCAAATCACATAATTTACCATAGCTTTCTTTAGACAACTTATTATGGCTTTCTCTGTGACATGAACACAGCTGTGGATGCTGAAAAAATACTAAAAGTTGTAAATCCAAAGCTTAGTGGCTGTCCCTTTTTCTTTATATTAGTGACTAGAAAATTCTTCAAGACTTCAACATTGATTCTTGTGTATTATATAAGAAGCACTTGAATACAAAGCTCCAAGAAACTAAGTCTTCAATTGGACAAGAACCAACCTTCCATTCCATGGAACTTGTGTATTGATTGTGTAATTATATAGTATCTCTTGGTATGAAGATTAACACACTTGAACTGGAACGAATATGTTCTCTTCAAAACTTGGGGCTTGGACTTGTTTATAACTTCAATTTTAAACCAACACCCCCTGACAAACCAGTCCAAAATGAATTCAAAATCGCAAAATCAATCCCGAAAATCTTTTCAAAAAAATGAAACCAAAGCAGAATAGAACACTCCGACTTGCTTCTTTAACACAGAAATAATCAACTAGTCAAAATTCAATTACTAACAAAAGGTACATGCATCAAACAAACAGAAGCTATTGTGTTCATTCATAAACTAAAATTGCAATGTTGTTCTTGATGAAATTTTTGAGATAATAAATTGAGATAGATAAAGATAGGTGATCACCCTGAGTAATAGTCCTTCGGAATGTACACATCGCAAACCCTACCGAATCGCTCGAACGGGATTCGAAGTTCGTCGGATCGACAATCAAGAGGAATATTCCTCACCAGAAGGCTTACATTGTTGCTTTCCCTGCGCCTGTCTCTTCCCCCATCGCCGCCGTGTCCCCTCCTAGTAGGAGGTGGCGACGGCGACGGCGACGACGACGGTTTTCTTCCTCTACCGCCGTATCCTCTCCTTGGAGGACTTTTGGATCCTGGACTGTTCCTACGCATCTTGTTTAGTGCCCTAATAAGTAATAATATTCAGAAATAATAATGATAATAAAAAAGAGATTGAAGTGCGAATAATCACTTAATTAACCGAGTAATTAGGAATATGGCGAAGAAAGTTTTTTAGCTTTACCAGAATCGATTAAAGTTCAGAAGTTGGTCAAGACGGTGGCGTTGTCTTTGGTTCGGTTCTTTACTTTCAAATGTAAAAAAACCGTATTACCGTTGAGACTACAAGACTGGCCGCAACGAACCGTTTCGGTCACCGGATATTTAATTAATTATTAATTTTAGAATTAGAGCTGGTTGAATTATTTAATTAACATGTATTCTATATACTATATAAAAAAAAGGTTCTTTCATCACATCTCATGACAAGTGTCACAACTTCAACAAAAATTTTTCCTCCCAAAACACTTCACTTTCTTAATGTAAAATCTCTCACACAAGATAAAAATACATCCTACTCATTCATCACTTATTCTATTGTTTAATAACATATAATAATAATAAAAATGACACCCACAATAAATATATGGGCAACATGTGTATTTTAACTATGTGGATGTATATATAACATGTGTTTTCTTAGCAATGCGAATGTATGAGTAACATATATATTTTTAACCATTAAATGTACGGGTCACATATTTGTTCTTAACAATACGAATGCATACGTAACATGTGTATTTTTAATAATTTGAATATATGGTTTAAAAGACACATGTTTGTACCAGTAATGTGAATGTACGAGTAACATATGTATAGGTAACATATACTCTTCTTAGCAATGTGAATATATGAATAACATTTGAGTTTTTAACCATTAAAATGTACGGGTCACATGTTTGTTCTTAACAATAGGAATGCACATGTAATATATGTCTTTTTAAACATGCGAATATATGAATAACATGTATGTTATTAACCATGTGAATACTGTTATTAATCATGCGGCAAAAAATAATGCACCGTGCATATGCACAGGTAACTTGCTAGTTTCATTATAATGATTTATTCCATCTATTATTCATTTACATTATTTTTATTAAATAATTAATGATAATTGAAAAAAATGGTATATAATAGACTAATAATATATAAAAATTTTACCGGTACATCTTTTAATTAATTAATTGTCCACTATTATGAATTACTATACATCTTTTTGGCATCATTTTCAACTAGAACTTATCTCCTTCTGTTTTATATCGTGCTCTTCAAAACTTGACTTCAGTTCAATATAAACAACTTTTTTCAACTTGAACACAACTCATTTTGAGTTCTAGAACTATTTCACTCAACTCGTCAACTTAAATTGATTTAGTTTATCAAAAGTTTGAGATTGGTTTAATTCAATTAATTAGTTCTATTATTTTGGATTTTTATTATCTATAAAATGTTTTTCTACATGTATGTATATATAATTGATAAATCTAACGGATCAAACTGCATTGGACTCAAATTCAACTCATTTATTTAACGAAATTAATTTTTAGTTCAAATTTGGCTCGTTTAATTCATGAGCAAAATTTATAAAATCAAAAGATTAATCGAATTTCATTCAAGCTAAAAATTCATCCATTCATCATGGGTCACCTTACTTTTGACATCCTCACATCCTCACATCCCTCATGTTGTGCTTTCAAATTGGTCCATTCATTATGGTTCACCTTATTTTGACATCTTCACATCCCTTTGTGCTGTGTCCTAGGATTGTCACTAATGCACCACAAATGTCATCACTAGTTATAACTCTTCTCATTTTATCTAAAAACTTCAATTATTAGTTCAACACTTCAACACAATAATATCAACAAATTTAAGACCGTAATATTTATATATTGTTAGTATAAAAATTTATACACAATTATTATAATATTCTAATAATAATTAAATATTAATTAATGATAAAACTCTGTCATATTGTTTTCCTCTGAATTTAATAACAATGAAACCATTCCTTTGTGCATAAAATATGAGATTAGGAAGTTGAGAAGGTTAAATATCCTATTGACCGGATGCGAAAATAATGAAGGAAACTATAGAAAACATGAGCCTATGGAATGCTCCATCCTGGGCATTGTTTCTAATATTTTGGAACTATATTGACTTTTATTACCTACAATTGAACAACAAAATTAATGTTATTTTCTTAGAAATCAATCAGAATCCATGAATAGGTACAGGGTAATCATTTTTTTTGGGTGCATAACCACATCATTACTTATTTTTTAAGATAATTATCCTACCAGGTAATATATATTAAATATGTAAGAATGCTCCATTAACCCTTTTAAAGAAAATATATAATTGTCATTACATTATTCACCAATTATTTAAGACATGGAGTAAATTAATGTCAATTATTATTGAGCGAGAAACAGAGGAAAGGGTTTAAGCGTTATGGGTTTGGTTCATTCTTTTCATTATTATTATCTTCTCCTTAATGCTGAAGATAAGTCAAAAAATGCTGTCCATTTCATTGGCGTTTCTTCATCACTGTTCCACGCCCCTCGCACGCGCGGTGCATCCTCCAAATCCAACGCGCTTTCGCCTTTTCTCCACCGTGGCCGTGGCCTCAGCAGCACCTTCTTCCACGCGCCCCGTTCAATCTCAGCAACAACAACAAAAGGTTCTCCTTGGCTTGTCCTTGCCCTAAACTTGGGTCAGGTAAAAATCTTTTCTTTTTTCAATTTGCTTTATTCTTACACGATTCACTTGCAAAATAAATCTACAAAAGACATTGTATGAATTTCTTTTTTGCTAGAAAAGCTTTAGAGGGAAGCAACTTTATCATCTTATATACAGGAGGAAGGTCAAAGAAATTCAGGATTTTATTCAGTGTAGGTATTTATTTATTTTCAATATTTTCCAAATTTTCATTTTTCTATGTAATGTATGTATGTTGAGACTTGACATTGCATTGTTTTGGTTGGCATTGATTGAAGTGCCTCAGGCATTTAGGAATGATCTCGAGGAATCTGGATGGAAGGTGGGACGTTCTCCTATTTTTCAAACTGTCAATGCAACTGATGGCACTGTTAAGGTGAAAACAACTCAAAAGCTCTATTGTTTTTTACTCCATTTTATTGCTATAGATGCGAGCTTTTAGGTGACATTTGGTTTCGTCTCTGTTTTTATTTTCAATTGATATGTTTTCACTAATAATTAACAAAATGCCACCTATTTTCTTCATGTTTCATGTTTTCAAACCTTTATGAAGGGAGTGGTGGGAAAAAAAAGACAAAATGGTATTAAGTTTTGAACATTTATAGTGATAAAACACTCAAATGAAAACAGATAATAAGGCAAATGCTATGCCTTATTGTTGTTTTGGTGACAACCGTGTGTTTTGAAATGTCTGAATACTAAGTTACTAACGTAATGTTGATTGTATGGACCATCTTCCAATTTATTTTGCTCAGAACTCAAGTTTGTTTTTGGTGTTATACTTGCCATTTAACAAAAGTAGAATGTTAAGTTTCTCTTTAAGGGATGTGATTGTTGACGTTTCCTTGATCTCTTACTTTTTTTTGTTCGGTCTGCTTTTGATTTTGTAGTTGTTGTTGAAGCTGGAAGACAATAGATTGATTGAAACTGTTGGTATTCCTGTTGAAGACGATGGCAATTCAGTTCGCCTCACAGCATGTGTCTCATCACAGGTGTTTCCCTGAATCAAGAATCATCAATTAATGAGTTACTGCTCTCGTTTGCTGGGACATTTATATGTTGATCTGGAACTGATTTTTGGTTATTGCCATTTGATGTTTGGATATTTAGGTTGGTTGTCCATTACGGTGTTCTTTCTGTGCCACTGGAAAAGGGGGTTTTGCAAGGAATCACCGGAGACATGAAATTATTGAGCAGGTTTGTGTCATACCTCATCCATAGAGTAGTTTGACGATAGATTGTTTACATGGTTTACAAGATCAATTGGCTACGGCGACCAAGACTAATTTATCCATTTTAAAGAAATAAAAAAGGAGAGAGAAGAAAGAAAAGTAAATTTAAATAATAAAGTAAAGATAAGGGGCTTATGGTCATTTTTGTTGTTGGTGTGATTGCAAACGCTGTGAAGCAAGTTTCACTTCATTCACCAGAAAACAGTTTTCATAAATTATCTTATGTGCACAGGTCTTGGCCATTGAGCAGGTCTTTAACCGCAGGGTTTCAAATGTAGTATTTATGGGAATGGGCGAACCAATGTTAAACTTGAAGGCAGTACTTGAAGCACACCATTGCTTGAATAAGGTGAATCCATGACTATGATATGATATTGTTAAATTGTTTTCATATCAAACACTTGCAATTGTAACATTATTCTGGGGTCGAGAGGTCAAGTTTATCTGTTATCTTAAATTGGTTAACACTATCATTTTAACTATGGGTCTGACCTTCACAACATTTGTGGAGGAGGAACAAGGAGTTTTTGTTTGGAAAATCCTAAGACTCGCTTTACCATCATAGGCTTATCAGCTGATGCATGTGTAATTTATGCTCAATCATGGTACATACATGATACATGCAATAACCTTCCTCTGGAACTTCAACAAATCATTTCCTTAGCATAATGTGTCTTTGTTCTTATTTCATTTTTAATATGTGAAATTGTTGATTATAAAGTGCAGATAATAAGTTTTGCATGCAAGTGTGCTTATATTGGATGTATTTCTTGTAGGATGTGCAAATTGGGCAAAGAATGATGACCATCTCTACTGTGGGGGTTCCAAATACAATAAAGAAGTTGGCTTCTCACAAACTTCAATCCACGCTAGCTGTGAGGTACCTTGATAAAAATACAATTTTGATTTAAAACTTTATAGCAACCCTTCATACTAAGTGATATTTTGATGTCATCAGATTGGCATTTAGACCTAGTCCCTAGAGCTGCCGTGGACCGTGGTAGTCAGCCCCCTTTATAATATGTTTGAGAGTACTGTTTTATGCAGCATCACAGTTTGCTTCTTTTGCTTGATAGTTGATCTGTCAGGTGCCTTATTTACCATGTAAAGATATATTCAACTTTGCATCTTGAATTTTTGTATATAATTAAGTGCCGCAATAGAGGGTGAGTCTCGTCACAACAGTAAGGAAATAATCTCTTTGCTTATGAGAGTAAGACTGATTACATCTATACTCTCATACCCCATTAGGTGGGAGCCTCGTATACTAGATTGTCCTTTTTTAATCAAGTGTTGCGGTATGCAACTTCATAACATTAAGTCAGAAATTAGGGAAGTTTCAGTGTTAACTTTTTCTGTCAAAATATATGTTCCTTTGTCTAATTATTTTCTCCTTCGCCTAAATTTTGAAGCAGCAGCTCAATCACGGACACTGCTGGGAATGTTTAGTGTACTTTCTGATGAGCCAGTTGGTGATATAAACCTTAAAAAAATGACATTGCTCTCTTTCTATCATTTATTCTGATGAGCCAGTGCTCTTATAATATAACCTCTTGCCTATTCCTTGAGACTTGGGAACTGCTTTGGATTTGTGATTACAAATATTGAGTTATTTTGTGGCTGTTGCTTAACTTGAGTTTTTTTTTGGATTCTTTCAAATGGGCATATATACATAGTTTTTTCGTAAAATCGTAATGTATAAATTTTCTTTTCTATCTTGCATCAGCCTGCATGCTCCTAACCAGCAACTTCGGGAGACAATTGTTCCAAGTGCTAAGGCCTATCCGTTGAGTGCACTTATGAGAGACTGCAGGGAATATGTTCGTGAAACAAATAGGCGGATATCCTTCGAATATGCACTCTTAGGTACAAAAAGTTCCTCTTCCATGTTCCTCCTGTAAAAGATTAATGGGATTCATATAATGTAAGTTACACTTTCTTGACATTATGTTTTTGTGCAGCTGGAATCAATGACTCAGTAGACCATGCAGTAGAACTTGCTGAACTACTCCGTGGATGGGGCCATGGTTATCATGTCAACCTAATACCTTTTAATCCAGTAGAGGGCTCTGAATATCGGCGTCCTTACAGGAAAGCAGTATGACGATTTGTTATTTTTCATTCATTTTAAACACGATTTACTTCATCACTTCAGTTATTCAATAATTTTGGAATGTGTAATTCGAAAATTACACATTCGAAAATTTTCATTTGGTAGGTGCAAGCTTTTGCTGATGCTTTGGAATCCTCTAAAATAACCGTTAGTGTGCGTCAAACCAGAGGACTGGACGCAAACGCAGCATGCGGCCAGCTAAGGAACAGTTTCCAGAAAACTCCTTTGGTTACTGATCCTGGTAATCTAGAATCCCAGCTGCCAAATACGGATCTGGCAGCAACCTGTTGAACGCAAGATGTTTCTTGGCTGTTTTTGTCGTGAACAATTCTACCTTATTATATGCCATAAATAAATATTTCTCATTAACAGTTGGTGAGAGGTCTGGTGAACAAGATATGGACATAAGATTAGCATCATCTCCGTTACTAATTATGTAGTGATTGAGGTGTTTACTGGTGCTGCATCAGTTGTAATGTAATGTCTACCTTCTCTATGAGTACATGATGCTGGCACATCCGGAAGCGACCTCTTCACTTGCTGTGTACATCTACCTTCCAGACCCTACTGGGTGGGAGCCTCGTGCGTTGGGATGCTGACACATCTAAGAAATGCAGGCCGGGAATATAAGTTGTGAGATGCTTTTGCTTCTTATGGAGTATACTAAGAGGAACTACATAAAAAACAACTTAGAGGGTTAGGCATGTAGCGATTAATTTAGCAGGTCAGATTTTCCTGTGTAAGTGTGTATCAAGACACCATTTGGTTGATGTATATTGATATAGCAGCAAATGATCTCACTTGTAAAACTTTTTGATTTGATTGTCATTAAAACCCATTTTGAACATAACTATTGCTTTATCTTCTATTTCTACTGCCGGGAATGTTATCATTGTTGTGGGAAAATAGGGGTTGCCAATAATATTACTGAATCAAAGTCTGCACAGCAATCAGTTTTCCCAATACATGCTTGGGTTCATCAAGTTATACATACAAGAATGTGCCAAGTCAAGAGCAGAAGCAGATAGTCACTGCTGTTGTTTATTTGTTCGATGTTGTTCCATGTCAACTTCTATGTTTAGGACCACTACTGCTTGAGCCACTGCTGCTTGAGCCGCTGCTGCTTGAGCCATGATCACTCCTTTTGGAAGTTTGAACCCTAGAACTTCCCACTCCAGCTTTGTCATCAGAATCCTGAAGTTCTTCTAATGCTGCCACCACTTGTTCCATCTTTGGCCTAAATCTTGGTTCCGCAGAAATACACAGAATTACAAGGTCAGCCACTTTCATTGCATCGCGCAATGTGTATTGGCCTTCGATGCGAGCATCCATTACTTGAAAGATCCTACGTTTATTGTTGAGGTAAGGTTTGGCCCATTCAATGAGATTGTGCTCCCCTGGCGGCCTATTGTTATCTAGCACACGTTTGCCTGACATGATTTCTAGCAGAACAACCCCAAAGCTGTAAACATCACTTTTTTTCGTTAAGTGACCTTCACGAAAAGACAACGGAAAATATCAGTTGAATGAAACTAGGGGTCATTTCTGATTCTTTGTTATTCGAAGATGCAGTAGAGGTAAAATGCAATTCATGGTAACTTTGAGACCTTGCTGAAATGAGGAGTGCAGTACCACAATAAAAGTACAGAACTTTGAATTTAATATTCACACATGCAACTAACCACACACCTACAAGATCTTTTATTTATATTGTGTTTATGAAAGTGCAGAATGGATGGATGGTATATGTATATATTGAGAGGCTTGTGAATTCCTATTAGCAGAATGATATTTCGAAGATTCAGAAGTCAAGTTCACACACCAGCGCAAAATGTTTTTCAAAGAAATATGGCATGAACAATTAAATTGATCGTAAGCTAAGAACTACTCTGCAAACTGATATACCTGTGGCCATATATTCAGGAGCAGCATAGCCATATGTGCCCATTACCCTTGTAGAGACATGGCTCATATCACCGGCTGGTCCATCCTTTGCCAAGCCAAAATCAGAAAGTTTTGCATTATAGTTCTGTAAACAACAAAAAGGAATGTTAGAAAAGCCAAATAACTAAAACTGATGAATTGCAAGGACAGTGAGATTCACCTACTGAATCAAGCAAGACGTTAGATGTTTTGAAGTCTCGATAAATCACTTTTGCTTCATCACTGTGAAGAAAGGCAAGACCCTTAGCAGCATCAAGAGCAACCTTCATACGGATTTCCCAAGAAAGTGGTTGAACATAAGAAGCCCCTATTCCAATAACAATAGTTAGTTGAGAGCTTGAGGTGTTATAAGATACTAAATAATGTCAACCATTACAGAAACTAGAAGGAAAGTCAACAACTTACTCCTAAATAAATGGTTGTCCAAACTGCACTTGGCAAGAAACTCATACACCAAAAGTCTGTGTTCATCCTCTAAGCAGTAACCAATCAGTTTCACAAGATTAGGATGGTGCAGCTGGCCCAGGTAATTGATTTCTGTCTATAACATGATGCTAATTAGTTACATCAGAAGAAAAAAAATCATTTAAAATATTATCTATTTGCTAAAGATATTACAAAGTGGAAATTCCCAAAAATATCCTATTAAACCAGTGTGACATTTTCCTAAGCTTGAAAGTGGAACTGCATCATAAGAATAATTCTTTCCGGATATTACTCAGGGAGCTCATCTCTTGCATCAAGACATATATATGGCAGAACCAAAGTATATATGTGCAGAAAATGACACATGCATATGTGAGAGATGTAACTGTGTAAATATGTGTACCTAGCATTGTTGCCATCTTAATTCTTAAATATGTTTTGAGCAAAGTTGCAAACTGTAAGTATGTCTTGTTAAATGACACTCACCAGCCATTCACTGTGTCCCTGTAAACCTTCTTGGTTAAGCCTCTTCACAGCAACGACCATTCCAGTCCCTGGTTTAACAGGTGCAAGTGTCTGCTCATCAATCCATCCCTTGAATACACAACCAAATCCGCCTTCGCCCACCACACTATCTGGCCGAAAGTTCCTTGTAGCAGTTCTTAGTTCACTAAAGGCGAAGCTCTTCATACGCGAGGACTGCAAGATCTCACCCTCGGTCCGAGGAGTTTGGGGCACAGAAGGAGCGGATACCCTGCTGCTCAGACCATCTACTTCTCTGCTGCCATCCTTTGATCTCAAACCTGTGCATATCAATAGAAAAATTGATTAGCTTTTCAGGCCATGTATAAGCACTCTAATAACAAACTCAGCTTGTTCTCTTGAGTAGAAATATCCGGGTCAAATTGAAGTGGTAGGATAATCATTTTTATATCAATTATAGTATTATACACTACATTGTTTTGTTCATAGTTGCCAGAAATGCAGTAAATTAGTATACACTATACACAGAACAGGTATGAGCATGTGATTTTCAGGGTTGTTGGGTGAATCTGGTAATCAATGGTTGTTAAAAGAGCATGCAAAAGGCTCAAACTCTTCAGAAAGTACAAGAGTGAGCTTAGTTCTGCAGCATATTCCAAGGGTTGAAGGCCTTAAATACTGATTCTCATCCCAGATTTCTTCTTAATAATTGAAACAATAAATGATTGAATTTCTAAAATAAACCAATAAGCACATAACTACAGTTCATTTGTTTTATATGTTTTATATTTACTCTAGATTCTTCATGAATTACTAGATAACATCACTAATTCACATAACTAGCAATAAGCACATGATATTCAAGTAAAGCAAGACTTCTTATGTTGTGAGTCATGCTTAAAAAACAAACAGAAAAATAAAAATTCCCATAGAAGTTTAAGGAATTCTACAAGGCACAGAAAGTTATGTTACCATTTCTTGGAGGGCTCTCAGCTTTGATTCTGTTTACACTAAAACAGCAACCCATGAAGACAAAGAGTTGAAGAACACAGAAGCAAAGGAACTAGCTAGAGAGGGTTGAAGAGAGAAGAACCCAAAATAGGTGAACCAAGTTAAAGTTTCTCAAAAGTGATGAAGATGAAGTAAGGAAAACAAAGAGGAAGGACCTGTGAAAAGAGGAAAAAAAACATATATGCAAGTGTGAAATAAAATAAACATATATGCATGTGTGAAAGCAATGCTTTTTTTCACATGAAAGTTAGCTGGCATCTTAGGATTTTCACACCTCGATACAATTCAATTGACTTGAGTTCCAAGGATTATTGTAAGTACTTATTTTGTTTTGTGTAAATTATGGGTGAGCATGACACGACCCTAGGTATGGTCCGATCATGATCGGGCCTGAATAGTGTTGGGTCTCATCGGGTCTAGGGCTGAGTTTGGATTCAAAAATTAAAACCAGACAATATCATTGATTCTCTAATTTTTTCATAATATATACATGTTTAATAATATAATATACATACATTATTTTATATGTTAAATTACATATGCACAATAATAAATAATATTTAGAAGACTTTATCTAAAGTATACATTATCTTTAATCGGGTCTAGGGTCGGGTTCGAGTTTAAAAACTGACCCTATGATTATTTAGGGTCGGGTAAACTTCGGATATAGGGCTGAGTCCGGGTTCAAAAAAATGACTCATCCAAAATTTAGGATCAGATAAGTACATATATTAACTCGTCCCAATTCGGACCAAGCTTACCTCAGTGTAAATAGTGGTTTTGAAAGTTCATGGGTTGACTTTTGACCCCATAAATGGAAAAGACAAAACCACAGCTGGGTTTACCTGACACCATATTCTGGTTAGATTTAGATTATGAACATGTGGAACAAAGATATCTTATTATTACTTTGGTTACAAGTTTTTTTGATTAGTCATTCTATATATAAAATAAAGACAAGAAGAAGTAACTAATCTCAACCATAATTTATTTTTATAATAATAATGATAAAGTTTGCAAATGACTCCATTGGCTGATTAAAGATTCGTGAATTATATTAAAATCATACAGTTAAAAAGTATCAATCAGATTAGCCAACTTTATTATTTTGGAAAGTATGGTTTCATGCTTATCTTCCTTTTGCAAGGTCACACAGAGGGAGAGAGTATTATTATTTGTCAAATTTTGATTCTTTTTGGATTAGAGTGATAGTAACACATGTTGGTTGGTGTGTTTATCTTGTAAAATTTTATGAGGTTAATCTGATATGTTATTGTGATGAAAAATTATATTAGTAATTAAGTATATATATTATTTTCAAATAATCATTATGAAAAGCTAAACATATTAATTATATAGTAGTGTATGATGAGCTTATTATATAATTTTTTCTACAATAGTATATGGATTAAATTCTTATATTATGTCAAATATTAAGAAGGTTCCCAGAGTTATCATTAAATATGTCTTGTTTTGGCAACATATTCGGTTATGTCTTTTACTTAGTAAACTAATGTGACGGTTTCTCCAATTGGGGATTGCAGATAATATGTAAACAAATAATGACATCCACCTAAAAATTGTTATCATAAAAAACTCACATGAATCGAGTATTTAGTCTTTTAATCAATCTGGAGATTCAGTAGAGGTATAACGACTAACATGTAATTGATGATATAATAAGATTTGAGAATTTGTAGGAAATATTTCATTTTTCTTCTTGAAAATTGGGGAATGATAATGATACTTTTTGTCATATATTTTCTTTTATACTTTTTATCACTCTTTTCATTTTCTCATTACATCATTAATCACGTATCTTTCATTTCTTTATATATCTTTTTGCTACATCGGCTAGACTTAAAAGGGCTGTGTGTAATAAATGTTTTCTAAGCTGATTTTTTAAAGAGATAAATACTATGAATACGAATAAAAAATATATGCATCAATCTTATGAGTTTGAAATATTATTATTGTATAATTTACAATTTCATCATTGATTCTTTAAAAAAAATTATTCAAATGAATATAAATGATGCAATGGTTGTATATAAATCTTTATACTACCGGTACATAGACTATTGATGTTGATGTTAAAAATTAAAAGCAACCCAATCTAAAGTACATAACATATAGCATAATTGCTTCATTGCTGTTGATTATTCATATTATGATTTGGCTAGTTCTTAGAGCTTGAAGAACAACACCTCAGTTATAACTTATATACAATGACTCAGAACTTGACATCCCAGTATCTTCACATAGTTCCTATGCTTGGGTTCATTTTATCCTTCAAGAGAAGGATTAGGGTCTTTCTATAGATTGAAGGTTTCTTTTATTTGACATAACTTTTTTAGCTGAACTTTTGCTTTCTAAATTGAATAGATATACCTAAGCTCCTCAAACATGCCATAGTAGAGTCCTAGTTTTGCATACATGTTTAGTCAGCAGAAGAGGATATATATAGTCTAGAATTCTAATTTGCTTGAGCTTCATCACTCAAAATCTCAACTACAGGAGCAAACTGCAAAAGAATAACCAGTAAGGTCAATATAAAACACAGAGCAGAATAACTCAGCAAGCAAGACTCATATTATACTGACTTCATCATTCTCCTCAAAATACATTCCATCAACAACACTACTCTGCTGAAAGTCCCACCCTAGATTGCTCTCCAATAGTTCCTTAAATTTTCTTGTCTGCAAAGAGAGGAAGATTACAAATATTTCATCTTTCATAGATAGTCCATATATTGTAGCTTGCAGCAAAAGCAAATGTTGACAATGGTTATAAATACTTATAACATTGTACTATATACCCTATTGCATAACAAAAACTAGTGTGTGTGCATGCCTCTCCTCAGAACTCACTTCCTACATATTGGCATAAGACTTATTATAGGGTTAATGAAACATGTCAAAATATCAGGTCTAAAAAATGAAGACCATATACATCTAGGTGGGGTTATATTTTTCAAATTCATTTACTCACAAATCTATCCCTACTAGTGCTGAATATTTAATACCAAGACTGAATTTGCCTTCTTCTAACCATTTTCTATCCGATACTTAAATCCTTAATGGGACTTTGGGTTTTGGGGGAGGGGAGATGTCAATCATAATATCATTCATTATATAAGGACATAGGTGCAATGTTCATACCCATGATAAAAGATCTCCGTCAACAACTGATCCATCTTGAACCAATGAAAAGAAATCCTGCAATTCCAAACATTCAAAAACATTAAGTGAACCAGAACTCGGCAAAACACATAAATTCACGTTAGTAAACAAGACTCAATTAGCAAAGGATCAGGCCTTCCTAGAGAAGTTTTTATGGAACATAGTACATATTTATTGGTTCAGAGTTCAGACAGATCCTTAAAGGCAGAAAACCTTAGAAAACATATTTGTTATTTTGCCTTGCATTAATCATGCTTTTCATAGATAATGGTATTAACATAGAACATGGTTGTGAAGCCAAGGAGACAAACTTCAATTACAATATCAGGGGACAGAAAATGTATAGGCTTATACAGCAATAGAGGAAGAAAGAAAAAAGAGAGTCAAAGAAGCAAGAAGCTATATCTTCCCAGAAACTGTCTCAGCCACCCACACAGTACCTAGACCCTTCTAAGGATAACGAATATAATAGGGATTATATTAGCATAAGCTATATGTTTCCTCTACGGATTACATCATCTCTCACACCAACCTCTAACCTAGACCCTTCTCTCTCCTTTACAACAAAATCCTCCACTATCTCTTCCAGTTCATTACCATTTCTACCCGAGACTTCCTCTTTCTTCCTTTGAGTGTTCCTTCCTTAGGCTTGTAATTATTCAGCCCAGTTCTCCAAACTATTCAACTCCACACCAACGATTGACTCATGTTTTTTTTGTGCCACGATTATTTAGTCTTTAAGCATTTTTAAAACCACAATTAATGGGAATTGGTGCCAAAGCAGTTTATTATAATAGAAAGCAAGGTCACAGATCAAATTTGTGCACTTGAATATTGAGTTCATAACACCAGTGAAATACCTTGAAAAGATGGTCCAAAAAGCTATCAACAGAAAGCCAAGAATCAATGAACAATCCAGGTCCTGTCTCATCCACACGATCTTTCTGTAGTCCATATTTTAGTTGATAATAGATGACTTTTATGAACTGAGAGTCAACAAAATATCAGACATCAGTTCAGAGAGGAAAAACGAATGACAATAAAGATGGCAGATACAAGTACTCTAGACCTAATTAAACTAGAATATCTAAAAAAGACTGCGAAACTAGAAGCTACCATATCCCAGCAAAAACAGCCAAATGACTTCAAGTACCAAATTTTAAGAAACGACTTAAATTACAAATAGATTAAGAAGAAAACATTCATTTATGCATAATTTCTAACATTAGACTTTTGGACAGTAACGTACTTCAGATTTTTTGTAGTACTTCACTTTTGAATTATCTTAAAGAATTTTCTTTGTTCTGATAAGTGCTGCCTATACATACAAACAGCAATAGCCCTGCTGCTGAAAGTTCTCTCTTACTTATAAAAATAGAAATAGAATTTGTCAATTCAACAGATTTTTTTTATAAAAGAACTTATTATTCTCTGTGGTCCCTTTCTCCAACTCCCCAAAAAAGTAAAGACGAAAGCCCTCATATTCATTCAAAGGAGTTTGATGAATAAAATATGCCATAAGATTCAAGATTGTGACTCATTTTCTTAATTCAGATTCCACTGTATCTTGTTCATATACTACATTTAGAACTACTACAATCATGTATGAATTTAATAGATTCCGAGTGATAGCATGTTTATTTTAGCAAAAATATACTTTTGAAATTTACCTTTGTGAATAGTTGAGTTCGAGTGTGGAAAGGCTGCAAAAGATTACACAAAGTCATAATATATATTTATGCAGTAATACAAGTTCAAGCTGACTTGAACCTTAAGTAATCTCATAATCTACTGTCTGGTTTGAAACACAAATCTCGAAAGATGAGAAACACTTCATTAAAACATGTGAAGGCAAAATGATAAATCCCACATAATCAAGTTGGAAGGAATATGAAGCAATAATGAAGTTTAAGCATGTGTCATACAACCACTTGACTTAAAGCTTAAGTTGTCAATCAAGAGCCCCAAGAATAGGTTTAATACTTATGAAAACTGAATATTAATGGCTCACACACACACACACATTTGAAATTTAGTTAATTGAATAGCTAATTAATGATGGTAACTCATGTAACAGTTTTGTTTGATTTTATAGATATCTCATCAATTTGAACAATTTTAAATCGAAATGGCCCATTTTTCAGCATCCGCAGGTCAATAAATTTACTGTGTATGTTTTTTTTCCTTAAAGGAAATTTACTTTGTGCTGACCCCACCTAGTGGAATTAAAGCTTGGTTGTCAAGGAAACTAAATTTACTTTGAGTGGGTGAAAAGCAAACAAGTATACAAAAGGAAACCAGAAACTCTAAAGTCCATGCAAAAAATGTTCCTGCATGCATTATTCAGTCTGGACTTTGGATATGAGTGGAAAGTTACACTTACTGCTTCAGTGCAGCCAAACAAAAGGCTAACTAGAGACTTCCACTGGAGAAATGCTTCTAGGGATTGACCCATCTGTACCATTGCAAAATTTCATATTGTATGTTAGAAAATCAACAAACTTTTAAGGAAATCATGTTTAGTTCACCATACCAAAAGGGCAACAAATGAGAATTGCAGTTCTCCAAGAAGCGAGTTTTCAGAACCTCCATAATCTTTTGCGAGTAAAGTCTCTAGCAATTGTGTCTGAGAAGGCCAACAAAAAAGCATGCACAAAAATTAGCAATGAACAACATATGCCAGTTTTTTTAGTTAAGGCAATTGATTGCAGCAACCTCTTACATAATTAATGTTCTGGAACCAAATATACAATAGCATTTGTGTATAGTGTATACCAACCTTGTCAAGATTCAAAGTATTAAGTTCCTGTACACTGACACCCTTGCATTTTACTACACGGGGAATAGTTGTATAGTAACATCCTTTCGACTGAGACTTGCGAAAAGATGTTGCAGAATTATCAGTATTTAGCTGCTTGTCTAGTGCTTCTTCCATTGATGTTTTAGGGGTGTTTCTAACTACATTATTTTCACACACAACAGAAATTTCCCCTCCAATGGGCTCTGCTCATAACAATTTAATACAATATCAATAAACTATGAGACACAAAACAACTCAGTTAAGCAAATAGCATACCAAGACGTTTAATGATGCTCTTTGTAATAAAATTGGATAACCGCTTCCATTCTTCATAATTGGCAAGATTGTGAGGCCCAAGCTGTCTGTCAAACTCCAAATTCTTTACAGCTAGGGTATATCTTTCTTCCTAAGTAAACACAGAGAAAACAAAATAAATAAACACTGAAGTGCATGGAACTCAAGATCTAGACTTCAAAACATTTTCATTTGATCCAAAAATTCTTATCTAGCTGTGGATGAATTTTCTAATAACCGAAGCACTAAAATTAAATGGCATTATACTCCACCTCAAGTGGTAGGATGATATCCATCATCTTTCATTTCAACAAAAAACGAACGCTATAATAGAAAGGAACACAACCAACAAAATTAAATAGCAGTACACAAAAACAGAAACAGCATGCAGACAATGAGAGATAGAAAACATTCCATTTAGTTGTACCGGTGTTGTATTGGAGATAGTTCCCGTAAATAATTTCTAAGGGCATCAAAGTTCAGAACATTGTTGGCGTGCCTCAAAGTTTGAGTATTTTTGTTGCGATTAAGTAAAAAAATGCATAAAATTTGTTTCTGTAGAAGTAGTTGGCAGATAGATGTTGCTGGTTAGCACAACAGATTAAATTAGCACCAATTTGAATGAATATCAGGGGTTCCCATCCCCTCACTTTTCTACAGATCCCCCCTTTTTGATAGGACATTTTCTAAAGGTTATAGGTTTCCTCAATAGTCTCTCAAAATGACCTATGTTGGCTAACAGAATGTTAATTAAAGTGCAATCAACTATCTTTCATTATAATCATATCAATCAAGACAAGTTGCCACATCTCAGGCATGCCTTATATATATAACTTGATTGAACACATACCTCTTCCTCAGATACTTTGACAAGTCTTTCCTCTTGTTGATCCCATTTACGGACAATTACCTGTATCACCATGAGACCAACACAGATAACTGTTGTTTCACACTTTTTATATTTTCTGGTATAGCAATTGTCATTGAATCGTCATTGAACACAGATAAATCTCATTTTACTTATAACCAATCCATTTATGTGTCGTTTTATTTTGTCACTACTGTGGTATAACTGTACTTACACAAGATTTTTTTGAAAGACAGGTTTCTGGTAAGAGAGCCAACAGATTGCAAAACTAAAGGAAATAACTATAAGTAGTTCTAGTTTTAATTTCACCTTCATTGGGCAAGGAAATAGTCACAGGACAACTTCTACCTTTATTAACACAAATTTGCATTCACTTTGCCATCTCTCTGCTGTAACTTTTTTAGCAAAAACTAGTCACTGACTGATATTCAAAACTATTTTTTTTTTCTTAAATCTTTCAACTTTCACATATCATGGACATTTTCAATTAGGAAAACACAAAAACAAAATCTCATCAACCGATTCACCTGATAACCTATCAAGAAACCATAGTAGATTCGAGACAATTCCAAAACACATTTTAAATAATAAAGATACAGCTTACAATTACAAAAAACTGGTCTCACCATGCCACCTGACCTCACAATTCCCTTTTGTTCTCCAATTGTTAGTAGGAAATATATGAAGATTTAACTGAAGAATGATTCAATTAAATGTAAAGTAAAATAAACTTTTGTGGATGAACATATGCATCGGTATTGAAGACACTGAAAGACCGGTATAAACAAAGATTCCAATTAAAAACACTTTAAATAAAAATCTACAGCATAAAGGTTTTGTATCAAGCTTACCCCCACCTGTCCCATCACAACTGTGATTCTGTTGTCAAATAATAAGTGAAAATAGTAATTATAACACTAAGATAAAGTGTCTGTCATGATTTCTGAACTAGAAAAAGGATTTAGTTGAAGCTCAGTGAACCAAATTAATGTAAGTTTAAGCAGATGAAATTGAATTATTGGTTTTCTAACCTCTGATGGGCCAACATCAATAAAGAATCCAATCATCGGCGAGAACTCCTTTCCTTCTCTGCATAGAGGAAACAGTGAAGTAGATAAGGTAAACAATGCACTAGACAATTAAAAAAAATCATGTCATAGGAAAGAAACATCATCAATTCTAGCAACTGATGTAAGTCATATCCTGTGCTTAACAACACAGTAAATCATTTTTACTTCTCACCTAGGCTTTTGTCATGCTGAAAATGAAGAAATGCATCTGCATGAGAGATAGTTATTCATTTCTCCGACTAACTGAACAATTATTTTGACTTATAAGAGTCGTCCAAATGATGATCAAGGATGGAATGAGATCAACACTATTCCTATTTGTAGGCAATAAGCAATCTTTTTTTATAATATTTTTCATTATGTATTCATTAATCTTTAGGAAGTATATTGTTTATTTGGAAATATGGAAAAATGATTATATGCTTATTATATTTTATGAATTTTTGTGTGCATATTTTACATACATACCATATCCTAAATTTGTCACAACTTAGTGTATCGCCATATCGAATACACTAATAGTATATGTGCACCATAGCTCTTCGCTTGGCCTTATTCAAAGTGAATGATCAAATTGAGTTAATCTTGGCCTTAATTAAGGCAAATATTTTTCAAGGTTCACCTAAGCCTGAACCCGGTTTACAATTTCTGGTCAGGTAAACTAAGTCGTTATAAACGACCCAAGGTTATTTCCCAAAAACCTCACGGTGACATACAATACAAGATTGAAAAGATATGACACAGTAAAAAAGGGAAACTCTTAGGAAGTCAGTATGTCATCACACACATTTTCATCTAAGCATAGGCATCTTCATATGAAGGTAATGATAGGATTTCGGTGTGAACTGTATAAATCGAAGGAATAAAAAGAAATATATAAAAGGGTGTTCGTAGCCGCATGATGAAACCTGCTTGAGGAACGATAGTACACAAAATGAGGGCCTGGAGGAATCATCTTAATGCCCTTAAAAATAGGCCCCACAAAGAACACCTGAGAAAAAGAAGAAGAAAAATGTTAACATCAAACGAAATTGACAGCACAAGAAAAGGTAGAATTTTCCCCCACAAGCTTTATACTTTCACTCAAAGTTCAAAATCTATTAACACCATGATTTATATTGTTAAACTTGGTATGAGCCACAAAAGAAAGCTTCTTGATGAACCAAGAAGTATGAGAGAATGCATGGATAATCTTCTCATTATTTAATTAATATTTCTCACATTGAATTGAATACAAAGATTAAAGGAAAACCCCTTTACATACAACAACTACACTAAACTAGAAAACAGAAACATTTAATCAAATAATCCATTAACTATATTGATAATCGATTATCGCACACAAAGCTCAGCTTATAAGCAACTAACCAGTTAACTATTCTGGTAATCAATTAACGAATACAGAATTATCGAGAATAACTAACTTGTACGAAATTCCAAGAAAAGAAAAAAGGAATGATTTTTAATGTACCTGAGTATCAACGCCGAGGAGGGTGTACGGAGGAACATCAAGAAAGAGAAGGGTGACACCGTGCCTCACAAGTTTTAACGCCGTTTCAGAATCCATAGTTCAAAATGAAACGGTTAATAACGTTATTGCAGAGTATACTAGAGAGAATAAATAATGAGAAGAAGAATTGAGAATTTGAGAGGTGTGTCTTTATAGGGCATCATCAAACTTGTGTTTTTAACAAAGCCCACACTGGTCATGGATAACAACGTTATTGGGCTATACACCTCATTTTATTGTCAATAAAAAAAATTTACATTTAAGAAAGAAAATAGAGTTGCACTATTGGAGATGAAATATAAATATGGGACATATTTATGAGGTACATTTAAAAATATCGAATACAAGTTTAACTTTGAAGATAAAAGTGTATAAAATGTAAGAATGGGGTCCTCTAGAAACTGCATTAGCTATAGCTTATAGTTCTCAATAACATTACTCATTCATTTTATGCTTATAATTTAGTTTCGATTATTGGTTAATGATTGTGAGTACCCAATTTTGTCCGGACCAAAACTCGTTCTCAAATAAATAAATAACAATATCAATGTATTTCTACCCCAATTACACAAGTTTAAAAATTGCATTTATTTGATATATGCTAGAATTAAGAATATTAATTAATTGTATAACGTTTGATAATAAATTACATTCGAATTTACAGCATGCAATATAATAACTCAGGTCGTTGGCCATATGTTTAATTCAGTCAGGCTGTAATTGAGCATTTAAATTAAACACCGCAATAATTTGAACAATTGAAATGAGGCAAAACAATTGCATAATGGTTAATTCAAGCGATAGTTACATTCTAATTTATAGCATTCTACAACCTTGTTGCATTTGGTCTTAAGATACATTCAATCACTTAAAAGGAAATAACTCTCTCCCTTAGCTTCAGCCGATGCTTTAATGGGAGGATCCCCTCATTTTCGTGCATATGTCTTCCCCTTTTGCTATAATAGTGGACTACATTCAGTCACAGTCACAGTCACAGTCACTGAAAGAAAAAGAATGACAAGTCAACAAACTAAATAAGGTAATGAATCAACAACACTAAAGAAATACATTTAATACAATGATCAACAACATTCTGAAAAAGGTTACTAAGTAAATACATATTGGAATCATGGTAACTCAATAATCAGTAATTATGAGTAGCTTTAAGTAAATAATCAGCAATAATCATAAGCATAAAAAGATGATCTCAGTAAGGAAGTTAAAGTGAAAATTGGAAAGAAAATCATAACATAAAGGGACATTAAAATATTGATTGCCAATTAAAAAAAAAGAATTACAAATATGGAAAGAAATCCTAAGCATTATGAAAAAAGAGGAGGAAATTGAAAAGGGAGATATTGGCTACATTATAATATAACCTATATATAGAACAATAGTATCTTATAGAAACACTAAAAAGGAGGCATGCAGAGGGATGAAAGCCAAGAAAAAAGCACAAGGAAATAACATTCTTTTAAGGAGAATAGTCATCATAATCCAGCAATCTAAGTCCCCAACGTTAGTGTTATAACTATCATTTATAGTGTATTGTTCATTTGTTCATTACTATTTACACTAAAAAACTAAAAACAGACAAGTGAATCATAGTAGTGGATTTGAATTATTTACAATAAAAAATAGACACGATACACTAAAGAACTAAGTGATGTTGTTATTTACACTAAAAAACACATCTTATTGCTGTTTCAGTATTATACATAAGTTAATACCATGTAACCATGTATAATTATTGCCTATTTGGTTATTGCTTCTGCTATGCTTTTTATTTTGTTATTGATGACTAAGAGTGAATACGTAGTTATGTTTATTGCTTCTGTTTTGATTGTTGCCTATTTACCTTAGTTGCCTATCACTTTCCCGGAAATAAGATTAATTGAAGAAAACCATATAAATCATTTTATGTTCGTTATCAGATCGGTTAGCCCGTTTGAATTTTTGAGGGTAATATAACACGTAAAAATTATATATATAAAAGGAAATAATGTTTTCACAATAATATATAAAGTTAAAAATTAATCACTTACTTCTGCTATTTATCGAATTAAGAAAATAATTAATAACTATTGTCAACTTTTTTATTTATAAAACTTCTCTTTAAAAAAATGTTCTAAGTTTTTTTTAAATAAATATGTTTTGGGGATTTAATAGCGAGGTTACAACTCGTATTGTATCTTTCTCCTCACTTCGAGCTGAGAACCGGTCGCGGTCACTTGTACTGCTTCTACTATTTATCGAAGTGCGAAGAAGGTAAACAGTCAATGTTGACTCGTCGTCTATTAGTCTCACTTCAATTAAATTCAAACCAATTTTTAATCAAACCAATTCAACAAACGATTTTCTAAAGAACTACGTAGTCTTGAATTCTCTATTGCACCTAGGGATACGTAAGAGCAAGATAAACTCTTGTCAGACACAAAAAATAAAAAATAAATATTTTGTTTTTTAATCAATTTAATTTTAATAAAGTAAGGGTATATTAAAAGCATGCAATTAGTTAGGGTACCGTTTAATAACGGGCGAACGATGTGCTAATACCTTCTCCAATCCGTAATCGACTTCCGAACTCATAACTCTAATATAAAAGACCAATTTTATCCAATATGGACATAATTCAAGTTTTTCACGTTTTAACTGCAAAAGACGTGGTGGCGACTCCTCAAGAGGTCGCGTGATCGAAAATCCGGGCGCGACAATGATCATCGGGTCATAAGTTCAAGTCCTGAAAACATATTATTTGCTTGTAGGTAAGGTGATATACATCTACCCTCTCTAGATACCATTAAGTAGGGCGGATAAAATCCACACTATTCTCGGTAAAAACTATCCATCTATATCTAACAGATTGGCACACCATAAATTGAAAAACTTCAGTGTAATCTGAATTTCATGTGAGTTATAAAACTGTTTAGAATGACATACTTTATATAGAACTTGATTTGAGGGTGCATCTAACACACAGTTCATGTTTTAAAAACTAAATTATAATTTTAACCAGTGACACTTTCCAATTATGTTTTTTGAAACATAGATATGTTTAAGGTTGAAGTTGAGTTCTGGCTCTGATACTATACTAAGGTTTCATCTCAAAACCAATTGGTAATGAGAGAAATAACCCAACATTTATTTAAACTATTCCCGAGACAATGAGGTAGCCGATGTATGACTTACTTCCCAACAATGAGAACACTCTTCAAAATTTGATGGTACACATTTGTCCTTGCTTAATAGTTAAGGTTTGGGCACTATGGCATGTACTAGAAGTTCTAGAGCTGTCGGTTGAGGAGGAAGTAATTGATGTGAACATGATTGAATTCAAAATCATCAATTCATCATACCTGGTCTCTTCACACCATACCCAGTATAGGAATTTATATCTATTAATTTCTGAATGTACTACACAAACCAAAGACTGTTAGATGTTACACAGTTACAGTATATCAAACCAACCAGTCCAAAAAAAATATAGGTTTTGGATTGTCAAACATTAACCTAATTTGCATTCAAACCATTCAAAAATAAAATTACAATCTCATAAAACAATCCAAAATCAGTTCAATTTTTTGGATTTAGTTTCAACGAATCAATCCATCGGAATATAATTTTATATCTATTTATAAAATCAAACCAGACATGAAATGATTGAAAACACTTAAAATATATAGGCATATATATATGACATCTAAAATAAGCTCCTTTAAAAACTGCAATAATTTGTGTGTGCTAAGCCATGCAATGCATGCTAAAAATTACATGCAAAATTATCACTTCATTTCCTCTAACATTTGGAGTATCATGCACTGTTTGCTTCAACCAAAATTCAATTACATTGTCTCTGACACATTCTAGATACCATATTCATTGCATCCGTGAGGCTGAATTTGACCAATAACTACCACTCCCCTCCCCTCACGCAAGGAGTGACAAGTGTTGCCGAGGAACAAATATATGTTGTCCTAAACCATATATCTTTTAATGATAATGAAGCAAAAACAATAATAATAATAATAAATATTTAAAAAAATTAATTAACAATGGTATGTTTTCATTGGCGCATCATATCAAAATTTTGTTCATTATTGAAGTTATACTAGTTTATTTTATCCTTAATAATAAGCAATGAAACAATCCTAACACACATCAAAAGTAAATGAGAATATATAGATCATCTGTTCCGGTGTTACATTTCCTGTTCGAAGCAAATTAGGATGTTACTTTTTATTACCTTATGTTTTTTAAAAAAATATTTTATTCATGTAGCAACATGTGATTGGCTCGGGACATGGAATGAGACATCGTTGGAGAAAATTGTTCCCTGTACAAGGGCAGGTGACCTTTCCTATCATAAAAGTTGCAACTAACATATATATGTTAACTCAACAACAACATAACCAAAACCACCAGTCCAAGTCAACTTCCCTTGCTTCACAATTGTATATATCTACCCCCATTGTTATACCTTATACCAGCAGGGCTTCACAATCTCTCTTTGTCTCTTTTACCCACACATTGTTTTTAGCAATGAGAAAACCTCATTGTTACAAAGAAAGCACCAACAAAGGTGCTTGGTCCAAGCAAGAGGACCAAAAGCTTATTGATTATATCCAGGTTCATGGTGAAGGTTGTTGGAGTTCAATTCCCAAGGCTGCTGGTTAGTCACATAATAATCTAAAATTCTCATACAGAATACTGCATTTTATCTTTTTCTTCATTCCACCATTTCATTCCTTAGATATATATACATTCAAGGAGTAATTTAACTTATCTATATATTCATTTATGTGTAGGTTTGTATCGTTGTGGGAAAAGCTGTAGGTTAAGATGGTTAAACTTCTTAAGACCAGACATAAAACATGGAGTGTTTGGTCAAGATGAAGAAGATCTCATCATTAAACTTCATGCCCTCCTTGGCAACCGGTACCTTAATTTAATTTCTCCTTCATGCTCTTATTTAACTCTTTCTCAATATTATATAATTAGGAGCGACTTAACACATCATAGTTACTACTTACTATGTTACTTCATTAACCTTTTGTAAAATAAAATGGTTAGTTTCTTATCTCACCATAGCAAATTTAAAAAAGAAGTTATAAGGTGGTTTGATGATTAAAGAGAAGTGGTGAATGTGAAGAAGGTTAAGGATTCAAGTTTCGTCCACAACAAATACTAACAACTAACATTGCCGATAAAAAAAAGTTAGCTTCTTTTCTCATGTTCATTTTTTATTTTTATTTCTTGTGTGAAAGGTGTCCTAATTTTGGTTCTAGCTGTTTGTCAGTATCGTGATCTAATTGTTAATCAGATTTTGTCTACTTTATAGGATCATGCCTAAGTATTTTACTGATCCTAATAAGAGAAAATGTGATACCTACCAAACATTTTTTATTATGCACATTAATGAAATTAAATATATCTATTCTATGTATTAGGTGGTCACTCATAGCCGGAAGGTTACCAGGACGTACTGACAATGAGGTCAAGAACTATTGGAATTCTCACATCAGAAGAAAGCTAATAAATATGGGAATTGATCCAAATAATCACAAGCTACATGTTCATCACCCAGATCCTGCTGCTTCTAGTGCTTCATCATCTGTGTCTATGAAAATTGACCATAGAGTCTATCCTTATTTCAAATCCTATGATGCTGCCAATGAAGTTTTATTCTCTAAATGTTGTCATGAAGAAGAAACGACAATGGTTTCATCATCCAACTTAAATCTTGACCTAACCATTGCTTTACCTTCACCTAGGCTTGATATTGTGGAGGACAAACCTAAACCAAATTCTGAGTCCAGGACTAAGAGAAGGGAGGACATGCATGGTTATGAATCTTAATTGTTAATATACTTCTTGGTGTAGTTCCTTGTGAATATATGTAATAATTCAGTAATTTATGCCAAATATGTATGAAATTATAAGAGAGTCTTTGGCTGAAGAATGTTATCATTTATATTATTAGTGTTAATGGTGCTTCTGTAATCAAATTTGAGCCATGCAGTTGGGAAGATATGATATTTTACTTGATCTCTATGAGATATATTTCATGTGTGTGTGTACATGTCAAGAAGTATATTTACGTGCAAAGTTCATGCATGTTACTGCAAACTATTGCTTAATTTTTCTCACAATCTTCTAAATTCTAAACCAAATTCAGTATTTCTAATGTCACTCAATCTAGAGTGAAAAAATCGATGAAATATCTTTGGAATTTGTATCATTGAAAGGGTCCTACCCACACAATAGAAAAACATTTTCTATGACAAATTTGAAAACAATAACTTTGACAGTGGTTTATTAAGAATTGAAATTCAGGGTACTCCTTTTCATACTACGTATATATATATATATAGCAATAGAAACATAAATAAATAAGCACAGTGAATGCAGGTTTCTCATTATATATAGTCCAAATTAGTGTTAGAAATTTCCATTGAGTATAGCAGTAAATAACACATTAAGAGTGGTGGTTGCACAACTACCGGGTCATACTATTATTATCTCATACTAGATTCTGAAAATGGGTCTAGGTCTAAGTGTCACTGTTCTAAAAATGAAGAAAATAGTGCAGCTACGACCATTTTATAACTTTTCTCTTTTAATCTATTCTTTTTATAACTCACACAGTACAAATCTTTTTTCACGTATGATTTTAGGGTTCGTAGAGCACAAATAAATTCGTCAATAAAAACGACGAATATACATGCAACTCATCAACCCTAATCACGAATTCAATTTCATTTAAATTACACACAATATAACTCGCCAATTGCATCGGCAAATTTGAAAAAATGTCATATAATAAAAAATACAGTACAACCCTTTGCCACCTTATAGAGTAAGTTCATCTTCCTTGTGCAGCCAGTAACTTGGTGGTTTATCCCGGGTTCCTTACCTAAATATTTTTCAGTGAAAATCGAAATCTTAAAACACATGTTATACTATTATACTTATCATGAAAAACCATGAAAGCAATAATAAAAACATAACACTATTTGTTTCATGCAAAGTCCACAACCTGTGTAAAATCCGAAACAAAGTCCTTTTACATGAGATTCTAAAATAATAATAAAAGGAGTTGCAAGTTAAGTTACTTTATTATGTGTCAAACTTATCAAACTCCACAATGTCAAATATAGGTTTAAGACACACTAGTGTTGATACTTGTCATTTTGGTTAGACAAATCAGGAATCACATTCCCTTCAGAATTATACAAAATTTTCTCTGATAAATCATTAGGACGACACCTTTCTCCCATCAAGATGTTCTTTCTCCACAAAACTTCTTCATCTGGGTCACCATAATCTTCTTCATCATCATCTGCTTCTGGTTTCACTTTCCTCCAAGATACCATCTTCACCATTGAAAGTGCTTTGCTGCTAAGGTTTCTGTTTAGCTTTGAAATGAGTTTGGTTTCCTTGGACCCTGTTGATGTTTCCTCGGTTTCAGATGTTTTGTACTCCTTCATGTTCCTAGTACCACATAGAAAACTGATGACAGAAAATAGAGACAACAACATTGCAAGCACAACAAAGAAAAGTGGCATGCTTGTGAGTTGAAGATTGTGTATTAGAGAGGTAAGAACAAGAGGCCTTGCCATAGTGACAAATCACAAGGTTACTTCACTTACTTGTCACTTAAGAACCTTATGCAAAAAACAACTTGTACTATAGTCATTCATCATCATAATAACCACAAAATTAATCAATACCTTTAATTGATTGTAAAGGATCACAGTTGGCCAATGTAATGATACTTTGATGGGGTTGGTGTGTGCCAACTCAATTTTGCAAATCTTTTTTTGTACCAACTATTCCGCGACTGGAGTGTTTCTTTCTTCTCATGTTTTTCATGACAAAAATATAATTTCATGTTTAATAAAATGATAAAAGTATCATTACATATTGTCTCTTGTTTATTATTGTGTTACACTTATCTCTCGATTGATTGAGAGAATCCTTGCTCTATCGAGCAAGTGGTATTGAATGCAAATTGGAAGACCTACTCCAACCATGTTATTAATTTCAAGCAAAATGAATAGGGTGGCAGCTAGCTAGCACTATAATTGTTTGCTTATCAATTTTTTTGTGTGAAATTGAGTATTTGACAACTTGATTATGTTCAACTTTGGGAGCTTAGTCATTATATTATATATAGAACAGATTAGAGGGGAAAGCTTGATTTCATGTGAGAGAATGAATTAATTTCTCCCATCTCCTTGGCAAATAGTTTTTGCCTTCCTTCTGAAGCCGCACTTTCTATATATAAGTTGGTATTGGAATCTCATGCAAATCGAGACTTTACTTGATATATACATTGTGTTTATTCAAGTATGAAGTCTCATATTGAATATGCAGGAATGAGTAAAAGAGTTTATAAGTAGAAAAGGCTCATGGAACTAATGCCTTAAGGTTTTGGTTCAAGACGTGGTTCATCACTTATGACTCTATACTCTTCTCATCCCCAGATAAATATGGTGGATGTCTTACGATGTAATAAATATAGAAAAATGGAAGAAAAAAACTAGAAAGAGGATATGTGTTTGTGAGAAACTAAACTGAAATATATTATTGATATGATAGTCTTATTAATAAGAGAGACACATGATTAAGTATTGGTGAGCCTAATCATAAAACAATTCGTATCTTAATGACAATATCAATTCAGCCTAAATAAAAACATAACCAAATTAAAAACAAACTTAATTCATATAAGATATTAATCATAATTTTAATTTAAAACTAGGAACTTATAAGATCAATGTTTTATACATTGACCAATCTAGCAAAAGATACTAATATGATAAGTGCAAGCTACATTAAGTTAAGATGCCAATATTGGTGTGTAAGGAGAAGAATATTGCCAATTTTGCACTTTATGCAAAGTGAAGGAGGCCAGCATTATGTTCTATCCTTTCACAGATGCAAACAATGGATAGAACTCATAGAAGCACTAATCAACAAATATTTGGATTTCTTACACTAATAAATCGATTACACTTGGAAGTTATACTCAAATTTGTTTGAAACTATATGTAATTTAATTATTTTTAACTTTTACTTTTCTAACAACTTTGAAACAAAGGAGAACTAATTAGTGACAGGAGTATGCCATATCAATCAAATCAAAATGAGATAACTTCAATATATGGTATCTATATATCATATCATTCATAAATTATTGCTGCAATTCATTAACTTCCCTTTAGATGAGTTCATCAGTATACCTCATGCAAAAGGCAAGAATGTTCTTACTTTACTAGCCATCAGAAAGTGAAGGGAATAAAGACCCCCTCAAATATAATCCTACTTTGATAATGTGTATAAAATTGAAGTTGCACACAAGACACAAACAAATACAAAATTACATTACATTTACAACATCTATAGGTGAAGGTGTCCTACATTTACAACAAACACATGCAAGTTACTACCAAAAAAGTACACAAACATTCAGCTAGTGAGTTAATTAAATGAAGTTACTGCATGCATAATATTCTTGCAACAAACTTAAGCTAGGAACATAACCCTGCTTCACATACAAGTTCTTATTTATTTCTATACCTAGCCTCTAAAGGAATCAAATTCCAAGTCCATAGTGAAACAATGGTGTCACCAACACAGATTTTGAGTAGTCCTAGAAAACACACAACATTGTTGTTCCTCTTTTGCATTTCATTTTCTTCTCTAGTTGAAGCCACCACAAGTTCTAGCAAGTTGGACACTGAAATCAAGTGTGGATCATGTCCTTGTGGAAATCCCTGTGAGAAGGAACTTCCACCTCCTCCACAAACACCGCCACCGCAACCGCTTCCTGAGATTTCCTCGCCACAAAGTTGTGATCTGCTTTCACCACCATCGCCATCATTGCCACCCCCGCCTCCACCACCATCAAGGCCTCCACCAACACCGCCACCGCCAAGGTTCATATATATTACTAGTGTTCCAGCAGATGCATATAATTATTCCTCTGCCTCTCAAAACAGAGTTGTGGGGTTGCTGGTTTTGGCATGTTTGGAAGCAGTGTTAGTCACAATGGTATTTGGATGATTTCATGAAGCTAAGTTAAAATTCCAAGAATGATTACTTTAAATGTTTGATTTTTCTTCCTTGTTCTTGTTCTTTGTTGATTTATTCATATTCATTTTACTTTAATACCTCTTGCCTTTTGTCTACTACTATTGGTTAACTAATTCTACTATCTAATGCAGAAAATTTAACATTGTCAATTGATGAATCTTTTTAGTATGTGAAGTGAAGTACACTGCTTCTCTTTGGTGTATCCTAGTTGAAGTAGATTGAGAAATCCTAGATTTAAGGGTTCAAATCCTAGAATCAAATTTTACCTAGCTATATAGTTGGATCAGTATCACAATCCCAATTGAAAAAGTCAAAATCTTTAACCAAATAAGCTGCAATCTTTACAACAATTCAGTCAGTTATTAAAACTATGACACTAAAAATGTGTTCATAATTATATTGCATTCAAATTTTTATCAAACCATAGACAAAGGCTATAAAAAAATAAGAACAGAAAATAATTCAACTCAAGGATACCCTTGTGGTAACTATGAAAGTGGCTTGTCTGTGGATCTTAGAAAGTTATAGACAAAGGCTCCTGCTATGGCTCCAATAATTGGACCAACAATGTATATCCATAATCCTTTGTAAACATGTTTGATAAGTGCAGGACCAATACTTCTTGCTGGGTTCATTGATGCTCCTGATATAGACCTGCAAGTAAATGCAATTTTAGTTCTAATCAGAAATACATTTTAGCCTCATAGATCTTTGTTAGTGCTGTTGAAAATCAATATTTAAACACATCACCTAATAGTTATTTACCCAGCAACAAAAACATTCAACATTATGGTCATTCCAACTGCAATTCCTGTGAACTCACCTAGCTGCCAATTGATTTAGCCGGAAAAAACACTTGCTAGAATCTCATGTTCACAAAAAAATCAACACAAAAAGTGAAGCATTTGTTAAAGCAACGCAGACCGCTCTGTCATCTGTGGAAACGGCAGAGATGACAAACATCAATAGAAAGGTGATGATGATTTCAGCAACTAATGACTGGCCACTTGATCCAACTGGAACCGTTCCGAAATAAGCTGTAGGTGAGACATCGAACATTAGGGCCAATGTGCTACTAGCGAGTACCGATCCTAGCAACTGAGCTATAATATACAATGGTACCTGCATGTAAAGACATGTATTCTTAGGAGAAGAATCTCATATATAAAGGATGATTCAATGCACGAGACTCTCACCTCAAGTATTGCGCCGAGGTTAGTCTCTATACAAATTTAATCATTTGTTGATCATCAAAATACTCTTCATTTTTGCATGATTACTAATGGAAAGGCCTTTTTGCCCAGTAATCCTTATGAAGTTAATGCTCATATATTTGTATGTGTATATATATATAATTATAAGCAGTTAAGCCATTACATAAAGAGAAATTCTGTTTTTACTCTTGTTAAGTCTTTTGTTCTGTGCATAATACACCAAACACTGAACAAGTAATGGCTCATGAACAATGAAATTAACTCTTTAAAACGGAGGCGGCGAAAGTGATGGTAACTGCAGGATTGAAGTGAGCAACAGAGAAAATCATGACCATTACAATGAGACCCCATGTGATACAAAATGCCTGGAAATGTGACAGAGCCATATATCTTATTCACTGTTACAGAACCACACCCTGCAAATATCACAAAGTATGTTCCAATAACTTCTGCAATCACCTAGTCACACCAATCCACACAAAATTTCATTCACTCATCATTTTATGTTCTATGTGTATTTATCAATGATAATTCTTCTAAAACAAGAAAACCAAGTCACCGACCTTTTGTGCCATTGTTACAACATTGTTTGATGAACAACAATGTTGAAGGCCAATGGTGGGGTTAACACCTTCTTCCATACTTATAATTTCTTCTTCTATTTCTGACTTAGGGGCCATTATGTTAATTTAGTCTTAGGGTGACATGCAGTTTGAGAAGAACATAGATAATATTTCATTGCTAAGGCTTAAAAGTTAAAATTCTCTATGATGGACTTTAGATAAATTATATAGAGAACCAATAGAGGATTTTAGATAAAAGAATATAGATATATGTATGCATATAAGTTTTATATACTACTATTAGTATAATATTTACCATTATAAATTTTTACACATAAATATTACTCTCAATATTAATATATTAATATTATAGTATTTTTTTTCTTAACTCGTGGCCTCTCTTTTTGTGGTGTTTCACATGTTATATAATTTTCCACATTTATGAAAATTTTGTATACGTTAAACTCAATATTAAATAAACAGTTCCCATTTATAAAAATTGTAACATAAAATTAAAAATATTAAATAAACAATGTTTCTAATTTTTGAATTGAAAATATTGAATATATGATGACAATTTCAAGGTTTTAAAGTTACACATTATAATTTAATTTTTTTATTTTTATTTTAAGTGAACCAACTATTCAACTTTCCAAGTTATTCTAATTAATCGGGATTAACATATAATGGAAATTCTCAATTTCTCACACCCATTGCAGTTTGACATAATATTTTTATACTCTAGGCATGAATTTCAACAATACTTTATCAATAAAATAAGGGAGCAGCCTAAGGAGAGATGGACAATATAATGAGACAAGGAATTGTTAATGAAGACTATATCTCAATCAAATTTAATAAATAATGGAACAGATAATGTTGTACCTAATCTTGTCATTTGCCATTCGCGCCACTCAATCTGATCCTCCCAATATTGCAGTTTCATATAATATTTTTATTACTCAATGATGAATTTCTTCAATAGTTTATTAATCATAGTGATCATTTAATTAAAATAAGGGATCAGTGTAAGGAGACATGGACAATGAGACAACCACGTCATTTCATCCATCAACTGATTTAACAAAGTAATTGTTATGAAAGAGAGGATCATACAAACTTAATAAATAATGGAACGGTTAAGCTTGTTCCTAATCATACCCTTTGCAAGCAAAAAGAAAGGGATACCTTGTCCTTTATATTCCGTCGCAACTTTTATGTGAGTAGGGAAAACATGGAAGCCGGGCCCTTTTTCTTCCTCAATGGACAAATATAACAGAAAAAGTATAGGACATCTTACACAACAATCAGACAAGTTTTTGAGGTAGACAAACATATATCATGGGCACTCAATCCGTTGTCGTTTCACGGCACCACCGTGATCATGTTCCGATAAACCTTTAGTAGCACTCTCATCATTGCCACTGATCAATTCAGAGGTTTCTTCAAGTTTGAATGTCCAACCGGCAAAATCAGTCTCTGAAAACAAAGAGGAAGGAGTTGTTTTGTAGAATGCTAGAGGAACCTGCTTTACCCTCCGTGATATCTGCAGTGTTACACATTTTCATCAGCAGATGCAAGGCAATGAACAATGTCAGTACATGATGGGAAGGGAAGAAAAACAAAACAGTAATTATTATATCACCTCTGCTCCAAGTATTGTTGCATATGAACCAGAACTAAAATCACCAACATTAACTTCACTCGTTTTAGCCCTGACTGTCAAATCATTCCCAAGAGACAAAGCAAACCTAAAAGCATGTGAAGTTTAAGAGGAAGTATGTTCAAACATGGAGAAAAATATTGATAAAACAGGCGGAGAAAAGAAAATTAAAGTGAAGAGTCAATATCAGAACACTTGCCGTGAGGCCGGAGGACAGTAGTGGTGAAGAATAGTGTCAATTTCCCAGAGAGAACTTCCTGCTCCAAGATATCTTTATTAGCAAAAAAATCTACAATACTAAAATAAAGCAGCAGCTCTATCATATAATTGACTGTCTTTTACCAAATATTTACAAGTATTATACACTACGGGGTCAAATGTAGAACAGCTTGTGGGTAATGAAATTGGTCCAACACCATGATTCACATATCCCCCATTATATGATACCCAAAAGTCAGAACTCAGACATATGGCTAATACAAACTAGCATACAGGGTTTTGCTTGGTCGGCCAAGCAACAAATCAAGGTAATAATACATAAGAATTTTATATAAATGTACACACCAATAAGAGTTAAAACAAATATGAACTTACTATGTTTAACATGGTTTGGTTTAGTCCAGAAAATAGACCTAGGCTAGATTTGACATAAAGATAGAAAAGGCTTACTCATAGCGCACGACTTCTTGGGATTATTTTCCTCATTGTTAAAATGGTCAATGCCTACTTTCTGGCAGGGCATTGCTCCAGTCTTGGCATTATCCAAGTTAGCATCTATTGCTTCATCTTTTCTGAGATCATCTTTCCCTTCATCAACATTGTCTCCCTATTCATATAAAAAAAATTCGGTCCAATCAGAGCAGACTGTAGCAGGTAATTTTTTACACTCTTAACAATTATATCCTACCATTTTCTAACAGGGTCATATTTTGACTTTTAAACTGCAAGCAATATATATTTAAACTAAGTTAATTAGGTTAGATTAGAAATAACCATTGAAACAAATTCCTTAAACATTAACACTAATTTGAAAGTTTCCATGCAATTTAACATCATCACAAACACCCAACTTAATGAAATGGGTATAAAAGGAAGAGAAAAAGGTTCCTTAATCGTTTCTTGTACAATTCCATTTCTGCGAAATCCATTCTAAATGTTGAAAGAAGCAGTTATTAGTAATAACTAAGAATACAACCATTATATTCTCACAATCTTTTCTCACCCTCATTTACACCTTATTTTTCTATCTCTTCCTTTCAAATCACATCACCGGCCACTTATCTCTCTTGTCTTCCTATCTCCCCCCCCCCCCCCCCCCCCCTACACCTCCTACGCTCCAAAAAAAGTGAGTATCATTTTCTTAAGAATACCACCCCTAAGAAAACCCAGTGCAGAAATTGTGACAGCTAGTAAAAGTGAACCCAAAGCATGTATATATGCATGTGTTTCCTCCTGTAGTATATAAAGAGAGCAGGCAGTAGTGTTTTGTAGGACTTTTGATAGGATGTTTGAAAAGGTGTATCAGAGAAAGAATAGGACTCTAGCACAGGATCCTAACACTCAGTCAGGATAGCTGTAGTCCCAACTGTATAAATACCTTGTGAGAGTTAGTTGGCTATCTTGTAAAACAAGTTAGTTAGTTGAGAAAAGTTTCTCCCGAATAAACCTGAGTGACTCATTATAATTCTTCTACCTGCTTCTGAATCATTATCACTTTGGTAATGATCTAGGAGATTAGGGTTCTTCAATACATGTCTAGTTTCCTTTCTATTCTTTCAATCAATCTACCAGTTCCTATCAACTTTTAATTCAGCAAGAGATTGAAGATTGAAGAATAGACAGAAGCTGTGGTAGTGATACAGCATTTTCAAACAAGAAAAGTGAAGTAAGGGAAACTTCTGGTTCTTGATTGAACCATAGAAACTAATTGTACCAGATTCTATCAGGAAAAGTTGGAAAGAAAGAGGCAGAGAATAATATTCCTGTTTAACCTTCGATCTTCTTTAGTTTTACATCCCCATCCAGGTATTCTAGTTCTAGTTTACAATCTATGCCATGTAAATACATAATTGACTTAATTAGTATCATGAGTACAATCATAAAAAGAGATTATCTAAATATATATTTCTCCAAGCCTAGCCCAAAAATAATTTCAAAGCTCTGTTCATCGTTAATTCTTAGACCGGGCAAACCAATTTTTCACATAACTCAGTCATTACAGATTGAGCTACAACTTTTCTCACAAGCATCACAGACACGATATGAAGCTACAATTGAACATTGTTATGCAGAACTGCAATAGCAATAACTCAAATGAATAGAGAAGTAAATCCTGACTGCACATGACATATATTGCCTTCTAAAAGGAAAATCATAAAAATCAAGCCAACAGGCTATTTTTCTAGAACACTGCTCTATTTCCATCCTCTCTAGTATTTCCATATGATCCTTAACAGCTTCAATATTGAAGATGCAACGCATAAACTATAAAAGCTAATGATAAAGTAATTCAGTAATAAACAAAAAGATAGATGAAAGGAGACTGTATTTTTACCCGGTGCACCAAACAGTTGATTGATGGATGTCTGCGCAAAATGTTGTGAATCAGAGCCGTAATAACCAACGCTCCTGAAGGAGGAACTGAAAGCAATAACCTACTCAATTTCTTAGCAAAGGAAGCAGCCAGGTAAGCTGGAAGAAGAGGTGACTTAAGGCAAGAATCAAGGAGCTGCAGATAGCAAATTGCATATGGTGAGAAATCGACACGAGCAGGATTTACGAATACAGTAAAAAATCCGGTCATTCATTTTAATGCATCTTTTCAATTTTCATCATCATTCATTCAAGTTCAGTACTTTGGTTTTCCTGTACAAAATATCCCTGGTCCTGTTATTTCCACTTCTTTGGTTTGGGAAAGAACCACTTTTTACTCTTTTTTAGGATATTTTTTTTACTCCTTTAGTCCCATGCTATACTTGTTCTATGCTCATCATAAAACTTCTTTTGTTAAGTCACACCAAAGTATTCCCATTACCAAACTATACTTGTTTCAAAGAGTTGTGAAAAAGAAGCAGAGAAATTCACTCCAGATGTCATCCAGGATGGATCATGATTAGACAAAATCCCCAGGATTGGAAATTTAAAAAGCACACAATATGTTAATCTTATTTGACAAAACCCTAGAATTTAACAGATATTGAAGCATATGATATCTACAAATCTGTGATGGCAACTTATATTCGTCACTACAATCAAAATTGCAAAGCATTGAAATACATTTAAAACATATTATTGAAATAAATTACTGAAGCATCAATTTTGCTTCGAAGTTCCTCCTTAATTATTTTTGGAAGTGAAAAACATAATTAACTGAGCTTCACCTGGAAAAACCTTGCTCGATGTTTTGCCATGAAGATAGATGGAACTAAGAGGGCATAAAGTTTTTCATAGAAATTTGGGTATTCCAGTCCATACTGGGTCATTAGGACATAAAGGCTACTCAGAGCTATCACACTGACTACACCACCAATGTCATATGATCTTGTTAAGAAATCGCTGCGCAGAATAAATGAACAAGTCAGAGTCAACATGCAGTTATCAAAATAAAATGTCATGCCTAGTTCATGTAGCATAGACGTTTACCATAACATAATGGGATTAGACAGATGAGGAATAACTGCTTGATGAAGGTTAACAAGAACCTGGTAATCAAAAACCATGTAAGTCAGAAAATTTAAGAAAAAGGGACTTAAATGAAGCACAGGCATAAAAACAAGAAATACCACTATGCCAATTACCATTCACTTTCACAGTTTATATGCATAAAATAATACTTATCAAAGAGTAAAATTGATCAAAGTCTTTAATACAAATTCACATTATCCTAGGATAAATTGTTCAGCAAGAGGGTGAGCCTGGAACAACTGTAAGGTTGTTGCTTAGTAACCATAAGGTCACGGGTTCAAATCCCGGAAACAACATCTCCGCTTGCAAGGGCAAAGTTGCGTACAACTACCCTACCCAAACCCCACTAAGTGCATGCATTGGGCCACCCTTTCTTTAATTAAAATTAGAACCATCATTTTTTACCTTCTTTGTCCTTCAAATTAAACATAGTTTCTTAACGGTCATTAGTGACAATTTCCAACCAATATTTTATTGCCATGGCACCTTTTTTTAAATACTACGGTGTATTACACAAAATTTCCGTAACATGTTTATGTTGCAGTCATATTCAAAGTTCAAAAGCATAACCATACAAATTACCTCCTTGTACAAATCAAGTGGAAGTGGCAATCTAAGAAACCCAATCCATGCTTTAGTAAATTTTAATTTCATCTTCTTGGCAATTTTAGCTGCAGACAATACCTATATGCAAAACAATGAAGAAAACTAGACATCACAAAATGAAAAGGATGAAAAACAACAGTAAAAATTCTTAAATAGGGTTTTCTATAATCAATAAAAGAATAAATTCAATAAAGAGAACTAATAACCAAAAAGACAAAGTAACATTAAACTTAGCAATGAATACGGAATAATAAGTTACATTTTTGTTGTGCTTCTCAGGATTTGGCTGCTTATCAGCTGCATCCACGTCACTTTCTATGGACAAAAATCATAATTATCACTATACATGTAAGTTAGTAGAACTTAACACAAACTCGAAGAAAAATAAAGGTAAGAAACCACTAAATAGTGCATCTTATGAATAAAATGTAGGCCTCAAAAGGATTAAAGTCAAGTACTCAAGTTAATCATTATAATATTTAACTTTAACATAACTTTGAAAAGAGGAGGAAAAACAGGCATAAAAGTAAACAAGCAAACAGCACCTGATCTGCTCCACATTTCAATATTTGATGTATCATCGGAGCTTTCAAGGGGAGGTACATTTGATATGATGTAATACATATTGTGGATGACATGCTCCATCCTGGAATAGAGTACAATTTCATGTCATCAATAGAATCAACTTGCACTTGACAGCATTGAGTTTCAAAACTAAAACTATTGACTACAGCATGTTCTGTGACAGGGCATGTTATTTTTGTAATTAAAACATTGAAGATAGAGAATCACAAGATAACAACAAAGGAAAACATGATTACAAGTAACAACCACGGAACATCATTTGAGACTATCTATAGTCAACCAGATATTGTAATCTATATCTCTTAATAAAAGAGGGAAATGGAAAAGAATAGAGCTAGCTTGAAGTAGTGACAATTATATAGGTCTTACTAACTTTGAGCTCAATTGACTTTCATCGGTGCTGTCTGCATTTGCAACTCTACCATCTAACAAGGACAATAAAATCAGTTTTCAAGAGGAGAATACACAAGTAGCTGGAAATTGAAAATAACACCAGAAATTTCTGTTTTTCAATTTTGCACATGAAAAGCATTAATAATCAGAAGACTAAGAGCAGCACACCTGTGACATCTTTTCCGTCCAAAGTTGTAGTGAGCTTTGTTAGACTTATGAATGTATAATAACTGCACCAAATAAAATAATAGCAGGTGACTTATGCATTCAACACAAACCGGATATCAATATAAGCTTAAATTCTACAGGATTTTATTACACTAAAATCTATATAAGCTTCTTCGTAGCAACTAATAAACATCCATGCAAAACAAATTAAATGAATAGAAAGCTGGCATAGAAAAACAATTGGAGCTTAATAATCAGTCATACCGGATATCAATATACTTGAAATACTTCGAAGCTAGTAAATCCACCAAAAATGCAACCGGATCCATAGATTGAACCTGATTGTGTCATTAATAAAAAATGAAATAAATTAGAGATAAATTTTTAAAAAGAATGAAGTAAATTAAAATAGTAGTATGTTCTATCGTTGCAATTTAGTCCTATTACAGAACTTATAAAACTCAGTGTCAATCCTCCTACAAAATCAACTTACAAATGCTACTAATCACAAGAAAGTTTCATACATCACTTGTAAACCAGTGATCAATAAACAAAGTACTGTATTATGACATGTGTAACTTTTTTGTAGTATATGAGAATCTATAGGTTAATGTTGTGTATACTTATGACTCAATCCTTACTAAAACTGAAACAAGATTTTATAGTTATGTGTAACTGATTAACCAACAGATTCAAATGACTGAATTTCAAAAATTCACAATAGTATATAACTTACAATACTACGGAGCAGCTTGTGATATATAACAGAGTGGAATTGACCAGCATTGGCGACCTTAACGAACTCCATCAACGTATCCAACACGACTTCCTTCAGAGTCTCGTCGCATTGCGGCGCGACAAGGATTTCAACTAGGGACTTGACAAGGTCATCGAACTTGGAACGGAGCCAGGTGAGGTAGATGAACTGCGACTGGTCATCGTCATCGGCGCGTGTGGAAGAGGAGGAAGGGAGCGTGGGAAGGAGAGGGAGGAAGAAAGAGTGAAGAGAAAGGAGTGATTCGAGAACGTGGTGAGGTGGAGAAGAAGGGGAAACAAAGGTGAGAAGGAGAGGGAGGTTGTTGATGTTTGAAGCAGAAGAAAGAAGATCGTTGCCTAGGGTTTTGAGTTCAGCGACGCCGTATCGGTCCTTCTTCTTCGTCTTCGTCTTCGTCTTGTTCTTGGTCTTATTAGCAGAAACGGTAGCCATGGTTGTTCTTCCACTTCAGAGAGGCACAGCAATAACGAACTAAGATTGTTTTCAGGGTTTAACAGAAGGAATTTCATACATACACTAAACCTTTGTTGTGTACATGTCACCGTGCCAAACGGGCCTAAACAATAGGCCCAGATTAAAAAAAATTAGGGTTCATAAGTTGGGGTTTTGATTGAGTTTAATAACCCAAATTTTTAGGTTTATATTACCTACTACTTCTTTAAATGTCAAATTAACACATTTATCTTTCTTATTTTTTATCATAAAATATTACACATAAGTTTTAGTAAAATTATATAAATTGTGTTTCCATTTTTTATAACTATACAAATTTCCCTAATTTATATATATACATTACACTAATCACTCATGCGTAAGAAATAAGTGTGATTTTTTAAATACAAAATGATGATAAGTATAATTAAATTAAACAAAATATGATATATTGTGAAGGCAAATTCAAATAGTATATGAATCAATATATTTTCATTATTTTTTTTTTATTATAAAATGCATCGATAATACTAAAGGTAGATATTATTTAAATCATTTTTATACTATATTATAATGAACAAAAAATAATGAAAATGTATTGACTAATATATTATTGGACTTGTTACCCCAATATACCATATTTTGTTTAACTTAATTACATTTATCACTTTTTTTTGTTTAGAAAATCACATTTGTTTCTCATGCAAAAGTGATCAGTATAATGTATGTTGATAAATTATGAGATTTTGTAGGTGTAAAAAATATAATAATAATTTTTATAATTTCACTAAAACTTATGGGTGTCAACGTATAAATTAATATTTTTCATAAATCTCCTCCCAACATCCTACTTTACCATCTCCCTTGATATTAAAACGCCAAATCCAATAATAAATCACACTAACTACAAACCATAATTAATAATGTTTATTTTATTTTGTGAGTGGCTTTCATATCTTACCATTGGTGTAACAAGCAAGATATTTTATCTTATCCAACATGATCTTAAGAATATGGACTAGAATTATATTGGTACTCACATTTAGGGGAAACTCAGTTCATAAAACTATTAAGAATGAATAGATAGATAAATTCACACCAACTCATTTGGGATTTAAGAATGTTACATGTAACAATACTTATAATATTTTTTGTTCAGAAAGTTTTCTTAAATATTTCACAAACTAAATAAATAGTGCAAGAATGTTACATGTAAAATATTTCACAAACCAATATATGTTTGATTACTAGGAAAAAATGAAAATGGATTATGAATTAACAAATTGAATATATATTTTCTAATATGAGTGCATTATGTGTACTATTTATTTATTAACAATCAATAATTGTTGAGTAAAAATCATACACATAAATAACTAGTGAGAGTGTAAAATGCACATACATCATTATCATTTACCAAATAGTACACTAATATCCAGCACTACTGGAAAAATGTAAGCATGTTTTGTAGTGAAAGCCTGGTAAAACACCAATAGTTTGTAGCGAAAGTTAATTCTCAACTATAAGAAACAAATACTTAATTTTACTTATACTTTTAATATTAAAAAAGTTATTTCATTACATATAAAAAAATAAAAATGTCTTATTATATTATGTATTCATTTACTTTTTTTTTTATATTTATCTCTCCGTGCAAGTATATGGAATGAACAAGGTTGATGTATCATTTTGTCCAACAAAACATGGCAATTTATGAACTATGCCTTAATCTAGGATGACATGGAGTCCAATCCACTTCTCTTTGTCCATCACAGACCCTTGTTCCAAAGGGCCACACCCTTACTTTGTGGTTCTCAATTCTCATCTCCTTTTATTTTCTTTCTCCATTCTCCATTCCTTCAATCTTTAGTCTTTAGTCTCTATCACTCGGGGGTTTGAAAGATTGCATGTACACAACCTTATCCTACAAACGGAACGAATGTTTCTAGAATTTGAATCAAAATATTGATAGATACAGCTAGACATACTCAAGGTTTGATGTTACTATAAAACAAACTGATAAACCTTTTTAAACAAAACTAACCTAACTCATTTCATCCCCTATATCCATATACTATAGGACACTGACCTAATGCCATCACCACCATATTCTTTAATTCCATTAAATAAGTTACCAATTAGTAGGCTTTGATTTCATTATTTCATTAACAATCTCTTTGCTTCTTAAATCCAGCAGTTAACTTTTTAAAAGCTAAAAAAAAGAAAAGCTGAGACCTAAAAAGCAAAAGCTAGAGGGAAGACCATGACCCACATTACATTATTTCCAATCTTTAAAGGCCTTAAACCACTGTCTCAGGCTTTGATTCAATTCCTACCCTCTTTTCAACTCACTTTTTCTTTCTTATTAATCCTTTTCATCATTCCAACCACTGTTGACAACTTTGTTCCATCATTCTTGCCCCTCCACTTTATAATTTTCAATACAGAATCCCAAGTCTCCCACAATTCCTAATTATGCACTCTACATAATATACATAATGCAAGTATAAAACTACTATTATAAAGTTATATATATATATAATTACATAAATTGAAAATATCAACCTTTCATTAAAAAATTCAATCAATATGTAGAACTTTAGCATAAACTTCTTTAAACCAATGATAGCAATGTCAAAAGGGTGTGGAATAAAGGAGAAAAGAAGTATATATTAGATAATGAAACATAGAAGTTTATGTCACTGGTAAAAGACTCTGTCTATTAGTGCTATTAAAAATGGGCCTAAGTTAGATATGTGTGACCTACTAGCTATTTTCATGGATGGTTGGTGGTGAGGGCCATCTTGCGCGTGGAGTGGTCCCATCCTAATTCATAGAACAACAAGCTCTGTCTTTCCTTTGTTTAGTGATTCATTTTCCTTTTCCTTTTTTTGAGAGGTTATTGCACGAAAAATGCAGTCGATGTGACCATAATTGTGGTTGTGATGTGCTACATCGGAGACTCCTAAAATTGTAATGTTATGTACACAATTATAGTTGCAGAGTGCAATTTAAAATACCCCGATAACATTATTTTTGTAGCTTTCACATAGTATTGCTATTATGATGTATTTCAACTGTATTAAAACACCAATACTAAGTATGTTTTCATTTTGAAGCATAAATGGGAACAAAATATGCTGTGATACCACAGATGAAAGAAAGTGTACATGCAAAAATAATTACCAAGCAATTATCATGTTGGGTTGTGCATGAAACAACCATAGATAAAGAAATATTATGATCATCAGTGTCACTGCTGAGATCCACTTTATCCAATAAAAGTACTATAATTAATATTGGTACATTTACTGATACAATGTCTGAATCACTTGCACGTTTCTTAGTTTCTGTTTCTTTTGCTTTGCCAATTGCTCAGCTTTTGTTGTTGTGTAGAACTTGAGAAACATACCCTTTTCTTCTGAATCTGTTTTTTATTATTTTTTGTACTCTTGAGTCTTGGATTCTTTCCTCCTCTTCATCATTCTTAGTTTCTCTTATTCCCTTACACTGTCAAGTACAAATTCACACAAGAGCAAAAGAAAGTTAGGAAAGTGGAAACAAACATCAATGGCTGGCAACAAGTTTGCAACCATGTTGCATAGAAACAGCAACAAAATGGTTGTGATTCTAGTGTATGCAGTCCTTGAATGGGTTTTGATAGTCCTCCTTCTTATTAACTCTTTGTTCAGTTATCTTATCACAAAATTCGCCGAATCGGTTGGCCTCAAACCACCATGCCTTTGGTGTTCAAGGGTTGATCATGTCATAAGGCCAGGAAAAAACACAAATTTACACAAGGATCTTCTGTGTGAAACTCATGCAGCTGAGATTTCCAAGCTTGGTTACTGCTCAAATCATCAAAGGCTTGTGGAGACAGAAAGCATGTGTGTGGATTGCTTGGCCTCTAGGCCAAATCATCATGAAAATTCCTTTGGAATGAGACACAAGATTTCTTTTGTTTCATGGGTGAGTCATGAAAATGGTGAGAGTAAGAATGTAAAAAAGTGCTCTTGCTGCAATGAGAGCTTGAACAACCAGATTTACCCACCTTATTTGTTACTGAATCCTTCTTGGGGGGATGAAAATTTTACAAGCAAAGGGTCCCTAATTGTAGAATCAATAGATGATGAAAAAGAAGGTGATAGAGAGAAAATTGGAGAAGATCATGATCATGAAGATGAAGGGATAAGAGATGAGCATCATACATTTTCTGATATCGAGAGTTTTATCCTTAGAGAGGCGGCAGAGGATCGTTCAAGTTCTTTTTCAAACTTGCACTCTGATGGAAAGGATGCAGATAAAGAAGATAAGGAAGACAATCTTATCATCACAGAACTGGATCCAAGTGGTGCTGACAATTTTATTCATCAATTCGCTGATACATCGATTACGCAGGCTTCATTGTTGGAGGATAGATCCCTTGAACTCATTAATATGTACTTTGAGGATTATCTACCTTGTGATACTCGCCGTTTGATACCTGTAAAGTTAATAGATTATATTACCTCCTTGAGTTTTGAATCATCATGCAAATTAGACGAGGATCTCGGGGAGAATGAGCATAAGATTCAGACTTTTGCTACCGAGTCACCAATTGAATCACAATTAAGTATCTTAGAAGAGGCATCATTGCTCACAATGGATAACAATGCCGAGAAAACAAGCATGAGAGAAATTGAAAGCTTGGATACAAGTATGACAAGTTTGGCGAATTTTATAGTCTTTGAGTTTGAAGAGTTAAAACAGAATTCACTACTTGAAGTGCAGACACAAAGGATTACTTCTGAAGAAGCTCAAACTTCGCCGAATGAGGACAACAATGTTGGCGCAGCCTCAGAAGAACAAGATAATAAACAAGGTAATCGAAAGTGCGTGATTTGTAGAATTTCCAAAACTTCTATCTGGTTATAGTTGTGTACTTGTGTTGTTCAAGTTTCTTATTTCCTTTTTATTCAAGTCAGCACATGAAAACAAAAGGCATAGTATGCTTCTGTTGTATAATCTTAATAAGTATATTGTGAGTATAAAAAATCAAAAAAAAATTGTCATGCAGTTGATCTGCCTCGATCTCAAGAGCCGGTCTACTTTTATGAAAGCACAGAAGAAGATGGATCTTCATCAAGTGGTGATGATGCTGAAATCCAAAATGCCTTTGGTGAATTCATTGCTCAGAATAATATAAGTAAGTCTGAAAGTTTATCCAATGGTGACAACAATATAGATACATCCATGGAAGAACCAGATAACACAGCAGAAGGTACAAGTACATGATTTTTAGAATTTATGAACCTTTATCTATTCACACTTGCGTTGCTCATGTTTCCTATTCCTTTTTATTTAACTCAGCTCATCAAACTAAAAGAAATATTATGGTTCTACTCAATGATCTGTATACTTAAAATATCACATTTTTTGTCATGCAGTTGATCGGTCTCTATCTCAAGATCCGGTCGGCTTATCTGATTGCACAGACGAAGATGAATCTTCAACAAGTGATGATGATGATGATGATATTGAAGTTCAAAATGCTTTTCATGAATTCATTGCTCAAAATAATCTCAAAGACTCTCCAATTTTATTCAATGGGGACAACAATATAGAATTAGCCATTGAAAAACCAGATTACACACCACAAGGTACAATGAAGTACATGTATTATAAGAGTGAACACTGTCCCTTTACGATTTTGTTGTTTCATATTTCCCGATAACGTAGTTCATTAACAATGATCAGCATATTTTACTTATGAAATCATATTAAATTTTAGACATTTATGACTTCAATAATTACAAGAAATTTTGCTCAAACAGCAAATTTGCCTCCTTCTGAAGATCTGGCCAGCTCATGTCAATGCATAGCAGAAGATCAATCTTCAACAAGTGAGGATGATACTGAAGATCCCGGTGCCTTTGATAAATTCATTGCTCATAATAACCTCTGTGAGTCATATTTTCTATGTTATTCTTCTCTAATTGCGAAGCACTTCATTCTAGAATAAATGCAGATATTTCCTTTCTGTTTAGATACATGTGAACTATAATTGAACTGCAACAATGCAGGTCCAGATAAAACAGGTGCAAACAATAATGAGTATGCTGAAATGGTTGAGAAAACAATTTCTGTTAAAGAAAAAAATTATCAAACATTCAAGTGCTCGGAGTCGTATGAAGCAGAAGAAGATAAACTCCCTGAAACTCCGAGGTCTGTAAATGGCCTGCATAAGAAATTGATGCTCTTTGAGAAAAGAGAATCGGGAGGTGAGGACTCTCTGGATGGCAGTGTTGCAAGTGAGGTAGAATGTGGTGATCTGGTATTAACAATTGACCGGCTAAAAACAGCATTAAAAGCGGAACGAGTAGCTCTTGGTGCTACATATCAAGAACTAGAAGAAGAGAGAAGTGCCTCCGCAATAGCTACAAACCAGACAATGGCAATGATTACAAGGCTTCAGGAAGAAAAGGCAACAATGCAGATGGAAGCGTTGCAATACCAGAGAATGATGGAAGAGCAGGCAGAGTATGATCAGGAAGCTTTACAGCTTTTGAACGAGTTAATGGTAAAAAGAGAGAAAGAGAAGCAAGAACTCGAGAAGGAATTGGAAGAGTACCGCCAAAAGGTTATCGATTATGAATCAAAAGAGAGATTAAGGGTGTTGAAGAGAATGAAAGATGGGAGTGTAAGAAGTAGAGACTCTTGTTCGTGTTCTTGCAGCAATGTAGACTACGCTGATGATCATGAGCTATCTATTGATCTTAACCGCGAAACAAGGGACGAAGATAATTGCTATGAGGAAAATAGCCACAACAATACAACCGCGGATACAGTTTCCAATTTGGAGGATATGGCATTAGACTGCGTAAATCATATAAGTGTTCTTGATAGTTCATTGGCAGAATTTGAGGAAGAGAGGGCATCCATTCTAGATCAACTCAAAGCATTGGAGGAAAAGATTATTAGCTTAGAAGATAATGAGGAATTCCTTGATGACATAAACCTGATTGAGCATTCTGCGCCATATGATGAAAATGGCTTGAATGAGAAGTGCAATTTTAGCAGTCCAGAGGACAATATGTATCCGAATGAGTTTTCGGATGACAAACACACGCCAAAAAGAACAATGGTTTCCCTGGCAAAGAGGCTGCTGCCATATTTAGATGCAGCCGACGACGAGGCTCAGGAAGAAGAAGCAAATTCATTTGACACACAATTGGGACCTGAATCAGCTGATATGCAAAACTCAGTTCCTATACAAGAAATGGATAGCATGAAGGTATCGATTGAAGAGGAAGTTGATCGTGTTTATGAGAGGTTACAAGCTCTTGAAACAGATAGGGAGTTTCTAAAGCATTGTGTCGGATCCATGCAAAATGGAGACAAAGGAGTGGATCTGCTTCAAGAAATCTTGCAACATCTTCGCGATCTTAAGACCGTTGAACACCGTCTAAAGAACTTGGGTAATGATCAACTGGACTAAAGTTGCATTAAACAACTAAAGACCTATAAGCATAAGGTATGAATTTTATATAGACATTCATTTATTCTAGTTTCATAGCAACATTGTTCCAAAATACTGAAATATTTCACATGCTCAATAAATGCAGATTGCTTTATTGGAGGTGATCATGATGAATGGATATGCACATTTAGGATTCAAGGGAAGTTATTTCTCATTCTGCAGAATGCACAAGCATGGTAACCAAATTTTGTTGCAAAAAGATTAGAAAATTTCCTCATGGAGGGAGGGATTTCTGTTGTCATGTCATGGTTTGTGAAATTGGAAAATTAAGTGCAGACTACAAAGTTAATGTCTGTCCATAATTAAGATTTTAAGGTGTAAGTACAAGGGGGACTAAATTTGATGTCACGAAAAGTGTGTCACTCCATATACCAGTTGATGTGATTGGTTGGAAAAAATGTATTCGAGCTAAAAGTTTAATAATTAAGTATTTTCTGGCCAATCACAATAAGTGGCACATGGAGTGACACACTTTGTGAGACAACCTATGTGCTCCGAAGTTTGAGCTACCTGCAAAAAAAAAAGTAAGTTTGCAGCCAAAAAAAGTACTTCTTAATACATCAAATTTGGTCAATTTTTTTTTTTCATTTCCTTATCCTTTGTTAGATGGGGAAGGGAAAGTATAGAAGTTGTAGGTGGAAATGGGTTGTTAAAAGAATGGGATTAGAAACTTCAACAAAACCATGGGTCTACTATCATCAAGTGTAATTTGTGTCTATTTGTTAGTTATGGTGAAAAGTGTTTCAGTTGCTTTTGTGATATAAGCTCTACCTCTATAGAATAATTGCTTTCAAATTTTACTATCTATGAAATTCAGTTGATAGAAGAAGGAAAGTAAAAAATGAGGAAACGATTATTTTTCTTGCATCAAAGATATTATTCAAGTATATATTTTTTCTAAAATTATAACGTTTGCAAATATTTTTAAAGGTAAATAAAAACAAAAGGGATGAATATGAAGTTACAACTTTTGGGTAAAAAAGAAAGAAAAAATAATTCAACAGATAAATCATGAATTCCACCAGGTTACAAATTGTACGCAATTTTATCTTCAAAAAGGAATACATTATTTCGAAGAATTAATTCAATAACCTTTAGACCATAAGACAAAAATAATATATGCATCAAGGCTTTCCATAAAAGATATATGTACCTATATTTTTTATTTACAGCAAAATATTCCATAATTTATTGATTTTTCCATGGTGGGAAAACTTTATAAAAAACATTTTTTTCTACCAAATTCTTTGTTTTGGAGGAACATATATATTAACCAAAACAGATGCAGTTAAGCTAAAAAAGAACATGCCATGCTGAAAGAAATGTACATTATGAACTTTGATTGGACTTGTGAATGTGGACTTAGCTTCTAACAAATTCTGTGCAATGGGAGGAATGTGCATCTCTTAGATGTTAAACATGTCTTCTTCATTCTGTGTTGCTAAATTCCAGTGTCAAACTTGACTACAAAATACATCTTAAATACATCTATCCTAAGTCAGTAATAAAGCAATGATACTGATGCCAAAAACTACTGCAAAAAACCCAGACAATATTTTTCACTGCTTTACTATCACACACTGAAAGTGTTGCATAATAAATGCTATAGTTCTTCAACTTGGACAGAAAAGCCACATTGGCATCTTTTTGTCAATAGAGATGTTACCTCATCAAAGGTCTCATACTCTTTCAAAAACACATGCACATGGTCTTTTACCGGAGTATCGAATGAAGTATCGAGATCAGTACCACTTTTGTTCACTGGATGGTGTTTCGGACTCTGATTGTTGTCATTATCAGCACAAACTGCAGCATTTGACTCATTTTCATTCTTACCTTGGATATCAGTTGACATCTCTGATGACAAATTGTTGTTGTAACAATTGTTCAACCTTTGACGAGTTACGATAGATGAAAGAAGCTGATACCATCGACTAAGAGCTTGTGCTTCATCCCTTCTCTTCTCTTCAGCCCGTCGTTTTTCGTCTTCCTCTGCATATGCCTGGGGAAAGGATTTATAATTAGAGATTATGATCAACTTAATAAAACTATAAAAGTATGGTGCAGCATTAACATATGGAGTGAAGAAAAAATTTACCTCCACCAGTACATCTTTGAACTCAGCACACACCACAATACCATCATAGACAGGATGTGAACGGCCATTTTTAAATTCAAAACCAACCATAGCAGGTGCATAATCAATTTCTAGCCTCTTGGCTACAGAAAATGCCCTTGGAAACCTCAAATGCACAGTACCCGGTGGAAGACATTTCTCAGACCAAACATCTACCTGACCACGTTCGTTCTAAATGTATAATAGGAAATGTAATTGTCAGTAAAATGAAAAACTGAAATATAATCTCATATACCAAGCAACTAGACATATGTTTAGATATACAAATATGCATTTTCCAGTTACTTCATATGCATGTTTTTATATAAACACACCACAAAACAGAGGCAAGTTATGAAGCAATGTTTTAAAAATTGGATCAGTCATGAGTGCTTGTAGTAATGGTTGAAGTTACTGCGATGCGGATTGCGGCGTGATTTTTTGGTGATTATATTATTTTTTTGAATTTAATGCTTCCCAAATGCAGTTGTTTTGCGGCCCAATGTGGCCGTATCATAGTGATTCAGTATTATATCGCAATTGCAGGGTGATATAGTTGCGACAGTCACGCAACCACAATATTGCAGCTACATCAAATGATATGGTCCACAATTTGATACAACGGCAGTCATGAATTGGTATGTGGGGTTTGGACTGGGTGAATCTAATTTGCAAAATGTTGCCTTGGTTGGGAATTGGTTCTGACATTTTCCTTTGCAACCTCACTGTCCATGGAATATTGTAATTAAGAGTAAATCCAGTCTTAATCAGAACATTTGTACACTGTACCAGTAGAAATCCATTTGACAAAATCTGTGTGGCTAGACCCAAGTTGGATGTGTCAAACCAACTATTATTTTGTATTAATCAGATATGTGAATTGCATGAAAATCAACTTCTACTTAGGAATTTTCCGAAGGGTTAACAGTTTAATACTTTACAAAGGAAATTTACACAATTACAGAATCTTCCATACCCACCCTTTTTCTTATAAGTAGAGAGTACTCATAGTGTAACAGAAAATACCTTAGGAACTATCCCATTCACAGCATGAGGCAGATTTAACGGTTCCAGTTGCCACATCCCATAAAGTTTACTATTTTCCATTGAATCACTGCACTCGTAGTCATCAGCTCCAGAATCCTGTACCTTCTGAGGCTTTATGGAACGTTTGATTTCCTAGAAGGACAATTTAAAAAAAAATCAATTCCGCGAGCATATTCTAAGAAAAATGCAATGAAGTTAGAAACACTGAACCCTGTCAACCAGATGAGACCTTCACAGGATGTTCATCGGCTTTAACTTGCAGCCCTTCTCGGAGCCATCTCTCCTTTGTCTTAACTGTTTGCACACATGTCCGAGGGTAAACCGGGTGACCTGAACAAAAGCCCAGAATTGGACCCTTTGGACGAAGTACTTGATATTTCGTAAGCCACTTTTCAATGGCATAAAGTGGATGACTTTTGTAGGCCTGCAAAGGGAAAAAAAATCTTATCTATAACACAAATATCACCATCTACAATATCAAACATCATGTTTCTAAGGTTACTTTAGAAACTACCTGCTGGTTAGTCGGAAGAGGCTCAGTTAATGCCCTAGTTTCCAACTCAATATCTTCAAGAGAACTCCTTGTAGGGACAAAAGAATGACCCGTGTTGGATTCTGTAGAAATGCTTTGGTTTGGTCTGAACTGAGCCACACCACTGTTTGCCCCAGACTCCAAATCTCTCAGTGGTGCCAACACTGAATCCCACCATGTAGAACTAACTCGCTGTGATGCTATCTTGTACCACTTCATACAGTACCTAATATGTCAATATGTAGTAGCATCTTCAGGCAGTGATACATAGCTCTATGCAAGTGTCACTATAGTCAATATGTACTAGCATCTTCATTCAAATGTACCAAATTATTGTGTATTGATTCCATGTTATCTTTTCCTTCTTAAAAAGTAATTAAACTGCTCAAGTTATTAAACTTTAGTCCTTCCTACTTCTATGAGGGAAGTAAGGTTTTCTATGTACATTGTGTCTCGGATCTAATGAACATTATGTCATAAGAGGTACATCCCATCTGTTCCTCTCTCACCATGGTGATAATAGTGGAAAAATATAGCATTGCATTACCACATTAATTACTATAATTAATCCTGTGATGCTTGTCCATTTCAAAACTTATCACATTTTGCATTTTTGTTTAAGTCCAAGATGTATTATTTGGGTTTTGTGCCACTATAGTATGTTAGCCTCATTGAAACACAAATAATTTATTTTAATATGAGAAATTTCCAAAAATAAATAAATAAAATGGCAACTTCATCAGTAAAATGGTTTGTGAAGAGCTATCAAGAATATCATTAGTGTTAAAAAAACTGCAAAACTATCATATCATTGCATTCATGCTGAACATGTATGAAGGGGGAAAAATCTAACCTGCGGGTCACATCTTTTGCCCCGTGCCCACCAAAAGCAACAACATATCTCAAAGATGTTTTGCATGCAGCTACCATAGATTCAACCTTATCTTCTCCATCAATAATCAAATTCACAGCATCAATATGCACCCACTTTCCTGTCAAATTTTCTTCATTGCAATATACTTCTGCCCAATACAGAGGAGATCCTACTTTCATTGATCCAACTGCAGTAGAAATTAGTTGGGAAGAGGTTGAAGTATCTGCACTTACAACTCTTTTCACTCTTTTTGATGGACAAGAAAAATTTTCTTTATCAGCATTTGCACCTGACTCCGTTTTACTCTCCAGACATCCAACCGTTGTAGCAGAGAGAGCCATTTGCAATTGCATCTCATATTCAACATCCCCTTTTCTCTTTGATTTATGAGATTTGTCAGCGAGACATGATTCAGGGTCATTATCTTGTGTCTCAGAAGTTTGTGACTTTGTAATACTGGATTTCAAGTCCTCAGAAATCGGAGGATCTCCAGACTGAGCCATGTGGCTTGTTGTACTGCATTTCTTACTTTTCCGTGAACGGCCAAGAGAACTCTCACATACTTTGTCTATATCATAAGAAGATAATGATTGTTTAGGTGACTTAAAATCCAGTTTTAGCTTCGCCACCATGGGTGTTGAAGTATTAAATATCCCCTTACTAGATCCGCTAGCATCAGGTCTACAAGATTGATCTGGTTTAAGAGAGGCAGCATCCAAAATAGATACAAACCTGAAAAAATGCCTTCAATTATAAATTTAACTCCACACATTTGCTTCATCAAAAGAGATTAAATTCATCCAAATCCTATATACATGAGTAATAAAAATGAAGATTATTAGTTTTGAATTGGTATTCTAGAAAATAGTATTGACATACGTATATTTTATTTTTTCATATTTCATTCTGTTTCCTTCTTCAAAGGTACACAAGACTTGCCTAAATACAAGGAATTGGAACTTCACTCATATACAAGTTACAGTGGAGGCCAAGATATAGTAATAGTTTTATTCCTATTGTTATCTTTCCATTTATCTTAACATATTATCACTCCCAATTCCAATTGGTTTAAATTACATTATATTCGCAGTTGTAGTGTGTTTATGGAAATTGCAGGAATATGTGGATGATGCGCCAAAAGTTTCAGTCACTTAAAGGCATTAACAGATTTGGAGTGAATAATTCATTGAAACCAATTTCTCAGTTATTGCTTCATCAGTTGGAAAGCAACAAGATAAATTATATAGTACCCTAACTAGAATTTTCTATCAAAGAGAAAAAACTAGTGAACATTGCTCTTTAAGTATTGAATGTACAAAAGTTTTCAGCCCTTGAAGCATTAGAACCAATATAATAGAAGTAATTATGATATGCAGAAAAATATCACCTGTCGCTTACAATACCTGGCTGTAAGATTTAAAGCTCTATATAGTGCCACTGATAAAGCTGCAATCTGCAACAAAAACTGTCACTGTAAATTTTACTCATAGCACTAAGCATTTATATAACTATACAAATAATACAATCAACCCAGTCTTAAGAAACTTTATTTTACTACTACTTTAGGTTAGGTACTTTTTTCCCCTTTTGTTCGGAAAAAGAGATTTTATTAAGGAAGAAGATAACAGACAGAGAAAGAGACAAAAGACATCCTCACAAGAAGACAACAAAACACAACTAAAAACTATGAGATGCCAAGCATGTTACTCTCTGCATATCTAAAAAAGTAAACACCTCTAAAGAGACTAGGAGCAGAACACAGGAGGGACGCTAAAAAATAATCATATCTCTTGTGTTATATGCCTGGTTAATCATATTGCAACGTATGTAGCCCTTAGGAAAGGAGAAACTAAAAGTTTAGTGAAGTATATAATGAAGAAGTAAATATAGAAACAACAAGGCTCTACAAAAAAAGAGATCTACCTCTTCAGGACTACCCTCACGTGATTCTAAAGCTGACGCCAAAGCAAAGCACACTGGCTTTTCAGCATTTGTACTTCTAACATGGAAGTTATCATGGAACTGCAAGTGTCACACACAAGATATAGCAACGTGATATAGCATGTATCTATCCAAGACTGCCAACTAAATTCAACAAAATTACTGTATACTAGTTAAATCAAACCATACCCATGACACTAAAGGATGTAGAGCTTTTGAAGTCAGTTTTGTGACATTTTGTAGCTGGATCAAGTGGGCTGGAAGTAGAGAAAGCATAGAAGCCTGCCATGATAAAGAAATGCCCAACTTGACAAGCAATTTTTAAGTGAAAAGAAAGCTTCAAAATTTGATCAAGGAAGTCAAATCAGGGAAATTTGCATAATGCACAGTCTCGGTGAAAGAAGATAAAACATTTGAAGTACACATACATATCCAAACACATCTTTAAGAAAGTGCTACATTGACAACTGATTTAAAAACTACAACAAACAAAATCAGATAAGAAAATCACAAAACTAATTATCATAAAGAGAGGGATGTTAGAGAGGGCCGTGATAAATGATAATACAAACATGGTATATTTTTATAGTTGTATAGAATAGCAAATAACAATAGCAATGCCAATATAAAATTATTATTATATTTAAATGAATATTTATCCATTAAAAAAATAACAAGAATTAACCTGAATAAGAGGATCATCGCAAGCACTGTCCACTAATCTTCCACGAGCAAGTAAACAAAGCAAATGAACCTTGTGAACAAGTTCAGCCAAGTCCTGAAAATTTACTAAAATACTTTCAGGCTCAGCAAGTGGCTAAAAATATTTTGATATTAAAGCCAACTTCACAACAGTTTAAAGATGACCTTATCCTTGGCAGAAGCTCGGTGACTTTGCTTCCTTACAGCTGAATCAGGGGTCACATTCAATTCAATAGTCATAGGGTGATCATCCTTGGGAACTATACCATCTTCCCAATCTGAGTCATCCAGTTCTTCCTTACTGTCCAAGCATCCCTTGTCTAAACTTACATTACCCATGGGATTTCTACTGCAATGTCCAGCCTCTAAAGTATTTGGTTGGAGAATTGGTTCCAAGACTTGAGTTCCATTATGTTCTGGCTGAAACTCCGGCTATAATTTAGAAATTCAGGATGCTTTAGAAATTCAGTCATTCAGACACTTAGAATTTGATTCCTACACTGGTTACACAACTTCAAAGTTGAAACTCTGAGAATGTCGTGAAACCATGTAACTTAGTCACCAAAAAATGTACACAACACAAACTATGAACAAGCAACAATAGATCAAGAACAAGTTCAGAGGACCAACCATCATCTTTTTCTTGGATGTGCCACCTTTATTAGCACGGCGTAAAAGATTTCCCACAGCCTCACAAGAAATTTCAGTCAGTGTTCCTGAAATCAAATATAGAAAAAGAGCACCAATGAGTAAAATGATTGTTCACTGTAATAGTTGCTGGAAATGATAATATCAAACTATCATCACAAGGTGATTGAAATTTGCCCCTACCTTCTGAGTTGTTTGAGGCTCCCATCTCATTTTCTGCAATTTAGAATATTAACAGTAAATACCCAATACCATAACAAAGTAAGATAATTATAATTTAGGCCCAAAACATATACTAAGTTGTATACATATCAACAACAAAGTAAAAATAAGCCAAGCAAAAACTATTATCCCTATGTTACAGTTTCAACCCTAAAATATCAAAATTTAAACTGCCAATAACAAAATTGCAAACATCCATCCAAGAAGCAGAGGAGCAGTTAGTAAAATAAGAAACTTTTCTGTTATCCTAGTCTACCCTTCTACAAGTTTCAATGTATCAAACAACAAAAATGATCAGTGGAATAAGTACACTCACAAGAATCACTTCACTTTCAAACATTGCTACAAAAACAAAAACAAAAAAGCAGTGTCCTACAATCTATATATTGTATACATAAAAAAGAAACAACACTGAAGTACACATACATTGATAAATACGTGTATATATACATATATAAATACACATATATATATATAAGAACCTGAGGTTGAAGATTTCTTCTTCCGCTGGGAAACTTTGCGCGGCATTTTTTATTTTATTTTTTTGAGGGAAGAAAGAAAAGGGAACACAACTTCGAAGCGCTTAAATTCTAGAATCTCTTGGTTTTCTACTACGCTACGTGCAACTCCACTCATCACTATCATATATATATATACGCAAAACAAAAATACCAAAGTGGCCCCCCAAAGCAAAAAGACACAAATGCCCCTCAAAGGTGTCTCCTTCCCAGGATAGAAAATACCCATATTAGCTTCTTTGTTTCGCTGTCGTTGAAACTAACCCTAACCCCCAAATCCCACCAACAAAGCATGGATTTTTCGTCTCTGCTTTCATCAAAAACTATAAAATAATCTTCCTTTCTTCTCCTCTCGCTAGAAAGTTTTGCCCCCAAACACATTCTTTATCTCGATCGATCTATTTTCCATTTTCTAGATTTTCCTTCTTTATTTTTAACCCCTCGTTTTCTTATATTTTCCAGGTATTTTCATATATCCATGCTCTCTAGTCTCTATAATAATTCAATTGTCAATCCCTGGTTTTAATTTTTAATTTTTACATTTCCTCTTTGTTTTTTTTTTTGGGTTTGTTCATAGATTTTGGGTTTTCGACTTCAGGTTTGAGAAAATGGTTATTAATTAAGCTTCTCCTTCGTTTGAATTTTGTTATGCTACTGTTTTTGGAAATTGTGTTGTAATGATTGATATACTGAATAGTTTGTGGTTTTTATATGGCTATCTTCTTTTGGAAGTTTGTTGATTTATTGTGAATCCGAGTTTCCTTTTACATATTGCATTTCATTGTACTATTTTTCCCGTTTATCTTGTCTTGTATTATTTATTAGTTGTGGAATTAACAGAGATGTTATAAAAAAAACATTCAATTTTATGTTAATATTGAAAATGTGCTTATGAGCGTGTAAAAAATCAGAAGGGTACATGATTTCTAAAGTTTAGGTGCAATCTGTTTAAAGTTACAGATTAGGCCACATGATTTCTAAAGTTTAGCTGAATATTTTATGAACAACATTACAATAATATAAACACAATTGTTCTTCGTTAAGTACTCGGTACATGTTCAGTTGTCTAGGACATGGGGTATATTGTATTGTTTATAGTTGTCTGATTGAGCTAATTTCATTTCTTTATTTCTGTAGGGCTAAATTATTATAATTTGTTGAAGAATTCTGTTCTCTGTTGTATTGCAAGCACAATGGCGTCTTCCTTGGATATGTCGCTTGATGATAGGGTAAGGAATAGGAGTAATAGAGGGAGAGGTAGAGGACGTGGTAGAGACCGCCCTGGCCGTGGGCAGGGCATGATTCCTGGTGGTGGCAGAAAAACTGGTCCAGTTCGTCGCGGTCCTCTTACGGTTAATGTTCGGCCATCGTCTCATGCAATTGCCAAGGCAAGCTCAAAAAATGTGGATGCTTATACATGTGCTTGAGATTCTGGATTACTATAAAATTCCCAATCGTGAGAGGATTCAGCATATAGAAACATTAAATCAAGAGGAAACTTTGCATTAGTATTTTTCCAAAAGAGGAGCTCATGCTCAATCATTTTGCATCCTCAATGCTATTGGCATAGTTCCATAATATTGCATTTGTATTTGGGGGCTTTGCTACAGATCTTTGATGTATGCAGAAGTTCTTTGCTGATGCATAGCATATTATGGGAACGAGCTTTATCAGTGAGTTTTTAAATGGAGCTCTTAGCAGTAACACAAAAACCATATAGCTATAAGTGGGGTTAAATTCTCTAAACCATGCTAATCCATATGATTTAGATGAGATGACTTTAATGCTTGATTATTGGGTGTGTGGATGGAAGTTTTGTTGGATCCTCTTGCTAAGTTGGGTTCTACATTGCCAGAATTCAGTTTACTTCCTATTTCATGGTATTTTACAAAAGGCCTTCCTTAGCTTACGTCAGAACTGGAAATTGCAATTGTAGCATAATAAAAGTTCATGCTTAGTTGGTTGAATTCTTCTGCCTACCATCCCTTGCCGATTTTTTTTATGTTTGACTATGTTTTTTCATATATAACTGGCTACATTTATTTTGTTTTGTTTTACTTTTAAGGGACATTTTTATGCTCTCTGTCTGAACTTGAAGAATGATGATTATCTAATCTGACATGTTCTTTTGCCACTCTGGAATCTATTCCGTTCGTTTTTTCCAGTCTATTCGCAGAACTCGGTCTTTTCCATGGCAGCGTGATTTGTTTGAGGATAGCCTAAGAGCTGCAGGGATACAAGGAGTAGAAGTTGGCACAAAATTGTATGTCTCAAACTTGGACCATGGAGTGACTAATGAAGACATAAGGGTACATATCATGTCAATACTTCCTCCTTACTCTCTTTTTCTGGCCAACCTCTACTAATGTTCTCTTGAAACTTAATTTGCAACTCAGGAACTTTTCTCTGAGATTGGAGATTTGAAGCGCTATGCAATTCATTATGATAAAAATGGACATCCAAGTGTAAGTATTGCACTATGTATTATTTACCACTGGTCCAGTTTTATTGGTTCATGCTCTTGATTAGTTTTGTTTCGTATCAGTTTAGGCCTTATTTCCTGAACAATTAATATCCAGCTGGGTCATGACTGGATTTAGCTGATACCCTACATGACTGGATTTAACATGTAGACATGAATCTTACAATTGTGATTTGGAAATTTTGTTATTTACTTTTTATTTAAGAATCATGGTTGTGAGGGTTGCTGCATGAAATTGTTTAAATGTCAAGTTGATCAAGGTTGATTTTTCATTTGGTTTTTGTTTTTTGTTGAAAATCTAGATTCTTGTCAAAGTCTATTAGTTACAGAAATACTATTTAGTAGTTATGCTTTATGCATCTTATCTTTTCAACAATGTGGATGTCATTTTTCTTTGTTTGGACTTTTAATCTTCTACTGGATTACAGGGTTCATCTGAAGTTGTTTATACTAGAAGAAGTGATGCATTTGCTGCTCTTAAAAGATATAATGATGTACTTTTGGATGGAAAGCCCATGAAGATTGAGATTGTTGGTGCCAATGCAGAATTACCTATAACTGCTTGTATAAATGTCACTGGAGTAAATGGAAAGAGGAAGAGGACAGTTGTAATGAAGTATGTTATTCCAATTGAGCAGAGACTTATGTGCATATATATGGATATGAATATTTTTATGTCTGTGTGCATGTGCTGTATGATTAGTGCATGTCTGTGTGCATGTGCTGTATGTCTGTGTTGACACGCTGTCAACCCGCTTTTCTATTGAGTGAATTGTAATTGATTTGTATATTTTTATTACATTTTTCATCACTATAACAAAACATGATTTGCAATTTTGCATGTTAAAAAATGAAAAAGATAAACTGTCGTGTTAAAAGTCTTCATCCATGTGGAAAAACTGTTGTGTTCAAATCAAAAAACCGTAAAAGTTATATAAACAAACATGAAACATAAAATGAGAAAATATGTTATATGGTTTTTTTGGTAGAAAATATAGATTAGTAAGGGTAAAAAAGGAAAACACAAATTACACCATCATGGGTGGTTATTTTGTGTTTTCCCTTTATATATTAGTATAGGAGTATAGATATAGATAATTTTTATTAAAATGCCTAAGACATGGTAATTATCTTTTTAACTTGAATTTTATGAAGTTTTTTCATAGAATATTCATCACGACAATTTTGGTGTATTAAATTATAGAGATTATGTTTGATCATGTGCTGATTTTTAGAGATGTTGCAGGCCTGGAGGAGGTCGAAGTGGAGGTCGTGCTGCTCTTAGTCATGGTGCTGGGTAAGTTTTTTTATTGTTATTTTATCATTAATAGTGTATTTGACTTTGTAGTAATAGAATGAATGATATATATTTCACTTTAGTCGTATAAATGGTCAAGATTAAAACATGCACTTAAAACTAGGTAGTTAAAAACTAGGTATTTTCGTTTGTTGTAGCGGTCGCTGCTACTCTCTGTTATCCAGAATTGACTACCCACCTTAAAAAAATATCAGTCTTTTTAGCATACCATGCTTTTAGGTAGGATGCTGGATGTGTTTGTGATGCTAACCTCATTAGTTTAGGCTAATTATTATCTTATAACTTGCTATATTACATTCTAGAAGTATTGAGCTGCTTCTGTTTTGTTGTTGTCTAAATGTACAATATAAACATGGATGATTTCTTGTTTCTTTTTAGAAATATAAACTTGCGCCGTGGTGGTGGTGGTGCAAGGCATGGGATTGTACGTGGTCGAGGCAATGGACGTGGCAAGGGTAGAGGCCGAGGCCAAGGTCGCGGGAAAAAAGATGGTATTGAGAAGTCAGCTGAGGAACTTGATAAGGAACTGGAGACCTATCATGCTGAGGCTATGCTCATCTCATGAGTGGCAACTAGCAAGACTGTCATATTTTTTCTTTTTAGTATCAGCCAAGAGTTGCTGTTTGGCACTTGTACAAAGGCAGTTCTTTGAAATGTATCAACATTTTGCAGTATCTACACTCACTAAGGCCATTCTTGAAAGAACAAGTAATAATCCTTGTTCTGAAGTAAAAAAAAATACATTTATTTTTTGGACCTCAAATTTTAAATCTGAATACATCCATTTTGCTTAATTCTCAATGTCCATTCTCTCCTGTCTTCTATTCATTCTTCTCTTCCTCATACACATAACACTCATCTAATGATAATAATAATGATGATGATGATTCAATGAGCCACATTCAGTCCAAGCACTTAGCTAGTTTTTGTAAATTGAATGGACAAAAATGAACAATATGTAGCATCACCATCTACCACCAAAATTTTGAATGTGTAACATTTGTTCTGGCTTATACCACTTTATAGCAAAACTACTCCACATAATATAAACCCTAAGACCATTAGAAGGCTTCTAATTCTCAATTCACATTTTTGGAGGTTGTAGGCTGAAGAATCTGAATTTGTAGAATTCATTGATGGTGCTGTGAAGTTAGCCAAGGTGCCATTTTTGCCAAGACTGCACATATTCACAAACCAGACACTACTTGTAAGCAACAATATTGACACAAACAAACATAGATAATGAAAATGAATCAAAGAAACAATTGCATTACCTTCCTGGAAATATACAAGAACCATGACCTGCAACATTCAAATTTTTGGTAATTATCCCATTAGCCATTACTAGAACATTAGAAAACAAAAATGACAAGACAATCAATATAGTAATTTACTTGGATCTGTGGAGGAGATTGTAGCCACTCCATTGAAGTCACATGAATCAGGAGTCTTTCCCATCTTATGATAGTAACTGTCAAAAGCATAATTTGCGTGTGCAATCACATTGTCCGGTTCATAGCATGGTTGTCCTTGCAGCAATAGAGAGCATTCCACTTTGCCAGGTCCACATGCCCAATCTAGTGCAGCCTGCAGCATCTTTGGGTCAGCGCCATCCTTTGCAACACAGAAAGTTGAATTGCTGGTATCATTTGCTAAGGTTGCTCCGGAACCCGTCAAACGCAAAATGTAAATAGGTTCACCATTTGAATCGAAAAGTCCCCAGTTTTTCTCTGACAATGGTCCAGCCTTGGCATCCTCGTTGTAGAGCTCATACATATAAGTACTAACAGCAATTCCAGGATGTTTGGGAGTTCCAGTTTTGTTCAGAACATGCTTAATCAAATTGCTGTTGTATGTATTAGCATTATCTACCGTTGCATCTGGCTCATTACTGTCACCTTTTGAGGGCCATCCTGACTCAGTTACAACTACAGGAATGTTGGTGTAATTTAGAAAAGCCATGGCAAAGTATGCTGCATCAACCATAGCATCAAAGACATTGGTGTAATGAAGAAGGGTATTAGAATCAACAGCTTCTTTATTCGGGGGGAGTGGCTTGAAGAGTGCGTAATCTAATGGAATGACACCATTTGATTGCATGTAATCATAGTAAGGATAAACATTGAGCATGAGATATGAGCCACTTGACTGTAGGAAATCAAGCATTGGGACTAAAACCGGATTCAGCGAGCGGTTAAAGAAAGCCTGAGAAGGCGGAAATGAATCAAGGATGATGGAAGAGGAAAGGGGTGTAGAAACTTTAACTTGGCGATCAAGATTGGACGCAACGAGTGCCGAATGGATGTACTTAATAGCATTGACAAGTACCTTAGCTGCATTAGGGAGAGTAGTTAAAACCTCAGAACCAACACATATCGCTGTGATATTGGTGGCAGGATAATGTGCTACTACATTGTGGGAAACCCAATTGGCAGCTGTGGAATTTGATTGACCAATTGCTAGAAGCTCGTCATTCGGGACAGTTACAACAACTTCAATACCTGTTTTAGCAAGTGCAATGAGCATAGCTTGGTCAGCATCAAACAACCGAACATGTTGAATTTTCTGGGCTTTAAGTAGTGCCACTACTTGAGTAGGGTGTGGCATATCTGAGAGATCTGTTCCAATATTCACCCCAATAAATGGTTCTGCAAGGAACAAATATACATTAAAATTAAATCTCTGAGAATTTCAAACATACATATAATCATTAACTTTTGAATTTTCAATATACAAAATATACCATCTTTTTTATAGAAGTGATGAATAGTATAGTATATACCATATATAACATTTCCATTTCCAATATTACATATACAAATTTTCAATAAAGCCACCTCATATCTATGCATACTGTATTCCAATGCAATGATGTGAGATTATGTGAAAACACATGCATAGAAGGGCAATGAATGTGGAGAAGAATGACAATAAATGCATGTATAGAAGGACAAAAAAGCCACCCTTCACCACTTAACATATCTGATCCCACAAGTGGACCACATTCAAGATCATCAACCAATAAAACCCTACCTATTTTTTATCATTTTATCTTACATGTACTCCATTATTTATTGGCAAAAAAGGTTTTAAAGTGTAATATTTTATGTAATGTAAAGATTTATACACTACATCATCCACCATTCACATTTGAATAGTTAATAATTACTAAGCACGGGTTGATACACGATAAAGTGACAGTGTATAAAACTCATAAATCGTCACTACACAAACCATTTTCTCAAAGTTTTAATCAAAATAAGCAACAATAAAAGTATACATGCTCTTAGAAATTACTTAAGGGGCAAAAAATTGTGAAACCAACAAAACAGCTGGCAGACTTTATGAATGATACCCATATGATGCATTCATGCCCATGAAACCTTGTCTGAACATTAACACTAACTAAATCTCAAATATCACTCTAACTCTCAAAAAGTACACCACAAAATCTAACAGAAAATATGGCAAGGAATCATCACATGCAGTTCAAATAAATGAAACCTACCCAAGAAACTAAACCAAAGAGCAAAAAATAACTAGAACTAGCCATCAACAGCAAAAAGCATAGTAACAGAGTTTGAAACTGTTCACTCACCTTCTTCAGCTGCAACAACAGACACTACAAGTAGCAGCAAAAGAAAATGCAGAGCCATAGATTCCTTCCAAGCTTTGTGAAGAGAACTCAATAATGAAAGATAGAGAAAGAGAGAGACAAAGAGTGTGAAATGGAAACAGAAGAAAAAATGAAAGCAAAGAGAAGAATGAAATGAAAAAGATGAAAGTGGGGTAAAGCTGTATGAGAATATAAGAGAGAGAGAGAGAGAGAGAGAGAGAGAGAGAGAGAGAGAGAGGCTACAAGATCTAGACAACAATGACACGTGGAAAGGTTGTCAGAAAAATCAAACGGCTAAAGAATCATTAATGGATGGAGTTTCAATGTAACTAAGCATATAAAGAAGGAAAACCAAGAAACAAGTATACAACTTTTTTCTCTTTATGTATTTCTTATACTAAATTTGAAGCTAACAGTTTATTAATTATATTTTATGATGTTAACACTTGGATTTTTATTTTGTGCATGCAAAATATTTTCATGATAAATAATACTCTTTTTTTATTAGTTGAGATCTATCCTTAATGTACATTAAAATGATGTTAATGGGAATCACTTTCTTTTGGTAGAAAAGAACAAATTTGATCTGAGTAGTAGGGTTTAATTTCACTTTAGTAATATTTATGGGTTTAATTTTGTTAATAGAAAAAGTATGCTACAAAAGTATACTCCTTATATGAGTTTTAAATGCTCGTTTCAATTAGCCTAGATTTATCTGACTTTTGAAAACCATAATATCAAGAAAGCAATACTGAAAACTGTATTCACTGTTTCAACTGGTTTAAACATTTTTTTTTGTACCTTGTTTTTTTTTAACATTCTATTATCGGTGTAAATATTTATACATATTCATTACATCATTCACCATTCATTTATATTATTTTTTGAAAAGTCAATAATTATTAAATATTAATGGTGAATGATACAGTTACATTATGTCAAACTCATAAAGTGTAAGTGTATACTTTTTTCATGTTTTTTGTGAGGGATTCAGTTACTCCAAAAAAACTTATTTCGCATCTTATTAATCAATTTTAGGGAAATCCAATGTTTTGAATTAGTTACTAGATCTAAACCATTGGATTTCCCTAGAATTTGTGGCTAAGATGAAAAGTAAGTTTTGGATAAGTGCATCCCTTCCCAAAAAACTTACTCTTGTTTTTTACAATATCGACATATCATCCACCATTCATGCGAATTATTATTGAATCTGAGAGAAAAGGAATATAAATCAATAATAAATAGTATGATGTGTGTAAAAAACTTTATATCGATGGTGCATAGATTTTAAAAATTTTATATAGGAGAATTTGTAACATTATACATTATTTTTATTTTTAATTATATAATACAAACATATGGGTCGATATTATATAAGTTTTATACAATTTTATTTCACTATTGATGTTTAATAATCATTCACTATTCAAAAGATAATTCAAATAAAAGAGTAAATTACACTCACCCCCCATGATTTTAGTGAAATTACACAAATCATTCCTTCATTTTTTGTCCTTACACGAACCACCCCTACATCCTACACGAATCACCCATACTTTTGTATATATATTACACTGACTACCCATACATGTTATAAAAGTGTAATACTTTAAACAAAAAAGGTGTGGTGAGTGTAATTAATTTTAAAAAATATATTATATATTGTGTAACATTTCAAATAGTACAAAAATCAATATTTCTTTATTATTTTTGTCTTATTACAAAATACATCACTAATTCTGAAGATATGTTTAAATAACTCTTATAATATTTTGTAACGAGTCAAATAATGAAGACGCATCGACTCTCATATTATTTGAATTTGTCTACACAATATACAATATTTTATTTAATTTAATTACACATGTCACATGTTTTTTGTTTAAAATATTACACTTTTATATTACGCAGGGGTTGTCAGTGTAACATATGTACAAAATTATGGGTGGTTCGTGTAAAGACAAAAATTTGAGGGGTGGTTTGTATAATTTCACTAAAACTCAGGGGTGTAAGTGTACTTTACTCTAAATAATATAATAATTGTGTATAAATTTTACATAAATATTACACTTTTAATGATATGATTCTTGAATGTTTGTAAAATATAATCAATCATTAGTCACCTCTTCCATAAAAAAAATATGGGGAAAAATTCATTTCCTCCAAGAGTAAGTGGAAAAACATACTTCACATTTTTAGTCATTCATTCTTGAAAAATACAATGATTTATATATACTCACTAATTCGAACAATCGGATTTCCCAAAAAATGATTTCATTTCCTCCTAGAGTAAATGGATCCACACCCATAAATATAAAGAATAAATTATTTATTAGTTAATTAGAAAATGGATATAAAATATCCAAAGGGTTTAGTTTAGTAATAGTGGAAAGCACAAGAGGTAGATTGCCAAAGTTAAAAACATGGGGACAAAGATTTTTGGTCTAAACCATGGGGCAAATGTAATATAATTTATAGTATTATGTAATGCCAAAACATATCTAATGAGTGTTTATGTAATTGAATATATGTAATTTTTATTTCAACTTTGCTCTTACTATTATAATATATATAATAATGAATAGTGTGTTGCAGTGTTATCCTAGCCGTTACAGTACAATAAGTTATTTTTCAGTTGGGTTGTTTTGTTGTGTAGTTGCAGTGTGTTTTTACCTGCTATTAAAAATACAACATCTCAACGGTCCAATCTTCCATCCCTTGTAAGTTGTGTATTAGGATATAGTACCTACCAATTGCCCCACTTCCTAATTGCTATTTATTTCTTATGATGCCTTCTCTCCAAGTACTATGTTATTTATTATCTCATTAATTCATTAAAAATGTCATATTTATCCTATTTGCATTGTTCTTTCAATAAATATTATAAATGTTTTTATCATCTAAACTTTATTATGTGAGAAATTATTTTAATCAATAAATTTGAATTTGTTGATAAAAAGTGTCTATAAGAAAATTTATTAATAAAAATATGTTGCTGTTTTGAATTGTTCATGAGTCGTTGGCAAACTTAACTTGCCATTACAATAATCTATATCTATATAACTATATCAAAAAAGGTTATCTTGTACATGTCATACTTTCCTTCACTTTTTCTATCCTAAATAGATTCATATATTATCATGTTCCTTCAGACACTCTATTAATCCTTTATTTTTTTATCAAAGGCTCAAACACATTGCCCTCTTCTTTTTTCATTATATTGCTTACATGTATGTTTTCCTTATGCTCTTGTGTGACCAATAAAAATGATTGTGTTTCTTTTAATTTATTGCACATTAAAGTGACCTAGTGTTTTTTTCCATTCTTTCATTCATTGTAAATTACTTACTCATTGTTCAAGTCTCTACACTAAGCACCACTCGTCCTATTAATTATCATGAGCGTGTTATCTCCAATCTTCTATTTAGTTTCATTTCATTATCTTGTTCTTCTTTATTGGCGATATGAAAGTTTCTTCATTGTTCTAAAAAGAGATGTGAAACTTTTCGTGAAAGTTAACCTAATCATATTTTTTTATCCGTGAGTTCATGTTAGGTAAAAACAAAACTTTATTATTATCTAATTAAAATATACAATGAATACAATTTTTCTTCATCTTATACTTTTATTGAATTTATTAATCATTACATATGTTATATATTTATTAAAAAATGGCAACATATTTTTTTAATTCTCTCTCAAATGTACCATATAAGTTAATAATACTTCAAAAGCACTAATGTTTGAATTTTCAAAGAACCATTTCCCATGTCACATAGGTGAATTATATTAATTGATAATTAAATATATTAAAATGTCATAAATTCTAACATTTGTTTTCTTTTATTTCTACATTAACTAAATTTTTCAATTACTAAAATGATCATTTATATGAATTGTGAATAATTATGGAATAATAACGGTTGGAGAAAATTACTCTCGAATTTAAGAGTAATTAATGTGAATAATGAAAGAGAAAAGTTCATATAAAAATACATACTAGAATGACAATAAAGGAAAATTCATAAATGGTAGAAACTGCATATGTGAATAATGACAATAAATTTTGTTATACTGTTGTAATTTGTAATCGAATAAGTTGATAAATATCGACAACGTTGAATAAATATCGTCGATCAGTTGCAAACTAATAATTAATAATTACTTGAATAAATACTGTCGACCATTATTAAAGAAATAAAACTGATGAACATAAGGAAATAAAACACATATTGTCATTTATTGTGTTGCTTATTGGGTGAGATTGATGATGTTTTTCAAGCTGAAAAATAATGCATAATAATCACTACATGCAACTTAGTATGTCTCCTTTAATTTAAAAAAAATCTAAAAATTTAATTATAATGTTCTCATTTCCAAATATTAATATTATTCATACATTTCTATTTTTATATTTAAAATATTTTAGCAGTTTTGAATTTGATCCTACGTAATTAAGGTCTCCATTATTTTGAAAAAAAATCGAACTATATAATTACAACTTCTTATTTCAATGGTCATTTATTCCTAAAATTTCATTTTTATCTATTAAAATATTATTTTCGAAGTTGTCATACTAAATGATTAAATCCGTATTTATTTTGAAAAAAAAATCTAATTATTTAATTACAATGTCTCATTTTATATACTTTTAAAAATATAAAATAATAAACCAATTATACTAACTACTAATAAGAAATAATATCTTGGAAATAAAAGAAAATATCAGCAAGTTACATTAACAAATATATTAGTTTTCTATATGTACGTCTATATTAAGAATTAACAACATAAGTTATTATTTTATTTTTTAGTTAACCAAATATATAGAGGGTAGAGTATAGAGTATGATGATCAATCAAAAAATTACAAAAATGTATGGGTAATATGTGTTTATGAATACACATATAACATGTGTACTTTAACCATTCAAATACACAAATAATATGTGTATTATTAATCACAATATGAACACACATGTAATATATTTTCTTAATCATACAACATAACATAAAATACGAACTGACGCATTCATTCATTATATGACTAAAAGTTGAAGATAATGAACCTTTTTCAAATTAAACCCTAATTCTGAAGCGTGAAATTGAAAATCCTAACAACATAGCTTGTTCTTTCTTTACTGGCTCAAATTCAATGAACTCTGCTACGGGAATCGTTACACGTTCGCATTTATCTGATTCTGACAAGCCAATTTTCCAAAATGAATGCCAAAAGCCTTTGACGTAAGTTCCAATTTTCACTTCTTCCGTCTACATTTTTGTTGTACTGAAGTTTCTCATTTTTTATTTCTTCCATTTTCTTCGATTGCAGGCCTCCGCTTGATGCAATTGTGAAAATGGAATATGAGGACTGCAATTTACAGGTAATGTTATATATATGTTCTGGTTTCTTTTATTCGCTCTAATTTTGATCTTTAGGTTAATTGAGAATGAAAGCAAAAGTTCTATGGAGACACACTGTTTATGAAGTTATGCTGTGCTTTTTATTAAAAAAATCACATGTCTTTCAGTTTCTTTGTATAAGTTATGAGATAGAGTTGATTCTTGTTTTTTTCTGGCGTCTAGCTCATAGTGAATTGTCACTGTCAAATCGGAACTGCAGAAACATTAGTCTTGTTGAATTGAGGCACATTCTTTGTTTATCGTGTGGGTCAATAGTATGTTATGGAGGATGTCCTTTTCTTGTATCTCTTTCTTACAAGTTTATTCTCTTTATCCATTAAGATGATTATGTTGGAAATCCTTGTAGATTCTTTCTGGTGCTTAGTTAATTTCTTTGACAGGGCTCCTCTTGACAGATTTTAAATTCTTGTTATAAATTTCCTTTATGTATTCACCTAAATTTTTAATAACAAATTTGGTGCTGTACTATCATACCTTTTGTAGGATTAATTACTCAAAAAGTACACTCTCATTGAAATTTTGTATCATACTATCACACAAGTCATGCTCATTAACACCATGTTAATCCAACATTCTTTTTTAACTCTGTTGAAGTGCCTAAAATATAATTAATGTTGAATATCCTCTGCAAATAAATTAAAAGATACACCAATGGAGATCACACTTGTTTAGATTTTCTAAGATTTGCCATGCAAGATCTGCGTAGTATTTTTTGGGGTACACTGGTCTGCATAATAATTATAACTAATAATCAATAATTAGTTAATTCAACATTCTTTTTTAACTCTGTTGCTTTCTGATGTTCTTGACACTGTAAAGGTTGAAGGTTCTGAGATTCTTTTGAGTTCTGTTGATAATGGTAAAAAGAATTCTCTTCAAACAGATTTTCCTGCAGCAAAGGTGAAAAGGGAGATACCTGAAGATGTTGATGCTCTAGATCATATAGTCCTGCAAGAACGGCAAAGGATGCTGCTAGCTAGGTATTTTTATGTTAATTGTTGGCATCTGGGGCTATTATTAAACATACTTTTTGTCTATTTGAAATGACGGAACCAAAATATTTTGATAAATATTGAAAATAACATATGGCAAATGAAGTCTTCGAAATATCTTTATGGTTTGCTATGAAAGTCTTCAATGCTCTCATATTTTCCCCTTCGCGTGCATGTTTATGAAGACCGAAGTCATCAACGTTGCCTATTGCTTCATTTTAAGCCTTTGGGAAGATGTTGGAAAAATAACCATAGAGACTCCCAGGGCTAATTTCCCAGTAAAGCTTGCATGTAATGCAAGTCTCAAGCCCCAATGAAGAGCTATTGGAATTTTTTGTTTGTGGTGGGTTGTAGATCATGAACCATGGATGGGAGGGACTTGTAATGAGCTTGCTAGCGAGTGAGGATGGTTGGAAGTTACGTGTATGGATTAATAGTTTTTAACTGATAGACAGAACTTAATATCTTTCCACAACAAATGTGTGAAAAGAAAAATAAAATTATAATGAATTTCTCTAAATTAGCTTTGTTTTTCGAACATGATATTTTCATTTTTGTTGATCTGTTGATGCCTTGATGGAATAACTGAGTGACAGTGCTCTCCAGGTTGTTTTTCTAAGTAGTCAATAGTTCCACTCTAGCAGGTGCACCCTGCTATGAGAAACGCTGCCATAAAATGTTTTTTGGTGGCTCCTGTTGTGGCCACTTTTCTGGTGCAATATCTTGGGCGTCACCCTGTTTCTGCTTTTCCGGGATGAAGGTGACACATTGGTGCTAAAACAAAGGGACCAAACCTAAAAGCCCAAAAGAAATAAAATAATTCTGTTTCAAATTGCCTAACCCTTAAAGTCCGAAAAAAGAAAACATTTTTGTTTCGAAGGGCCTGACTCTAAAGCCATAGTAATAGGTTAAATACAAATAGAAAAAAATATAACATTTTAGATACCTGAGAAGCACAAATAATAATTTGCTTAAGTTGTTTCGTAAACTTCCCAATCGTGGGGTCATCTTGCTATCCTGCTATAGCATTTTCGGGGTCGACCACTGTGCTATTCAGGATTGACTAATTAGATCTTTCTGCATTTTCAAAGTTTGTCAGTTACTATAAGTGTGAATATGGTTAGTTTTAGGGGGGAAAGCTAGTTTTATCCAAATTTTGGATTTGATCCAAATTAGATCTTGGATATGGTTCTAGAAAAATATGAGATATTCTTACTAGACTTTCCCCCAATGGTGTATTGATCCCTATACTTGTATTGATCTATTTTGTAAGATGTAATCGGGTTGACACCCCTTGTACTCGTTTTTAATATATTTGCTTATAAAAAAATATAAGTGTGGATAGACAAAAGGTAGTGCTAATAGCCCGGTGGTCCTTGTTTCTCCTTTCAGTTTCATGCATTTTGATCTGGGATTACAAAAATATATATTCCATTTTGTTTCAAACATATTGCAGCTTAAAAGCCATGTTTATTACAATGGAAATTTTGAATGCCATATTTTATCACAAATTTCAGGAACTAAATGGGGGGAAAATTGTTCGATGGAAACTAGATTGAATTTTCTTCTTCAAACATGGTTTAACATTATGTTTATTATTGCAGGAAATATTCAGGATCTTCAACAGCTTTTGAGGTAATTTGTCATCATTTTTTAAGTTTCTTGAGTTATATATTTATTTGAAAGACTGAAAGAGTAAGGCATAACTCCTGGTACTATGGTTTTTATTTGTTGAGTATATTTATCGAAAAAGTTAACTATAACCCACTTCTTGTGATTTAGCATCAACTCTTGGTAAACCTAAATAAATTATTTAGTTGCAGTGTATACCTGAGGTGTTGATATGCATTTGAATGCCTCCTGGTTTTGTGTTTTTTATGTTATTTTAAAGGCCTCCTTTCTTTGTGTGCTTTGTCATCTCTTTTCTTTCTGCTCAAGTGCCATAAAACAGTAATACTTGGTAAAAAATAAAACATTTCCATCTAGGAACAGCTCGGACATAACGGTATTTGAAGAGTAGTTATTCATTCACATTTAGCACCTTTTAACTCAATTTGCTACTCAAGTAGTTAACCGTTCCTAAATTGAATTTTTGTTTTATCTTGAGCTCATATTTTAATTTTGTAATTCTCCCTTTAAATTTTTATAAAGGGTGAGTTTAATACAATAATAAAGTTGTTGCTTAGTGATCATGAGGTCACATGTTCAAATCTTAGAAATTGTCTCTTCGCTTGTGGGGGTAAGATTGTGTACATCTACTTTCCCCATATCCCACTAAGTGGGAGCCTCATACAATGGACTTGTCCTTTCTTTCTCTTTTAATTTTTATCATGACCTCATTTTTTTGTAACTTTCTCTTTTAGGTTTGTATTAATGTGCTTGTTTTTTTGTAATTTGCATGTGTGTATTTTTTTTAATCTTAAGCTCATTTTTTGGTAATTTTTCTTTGTATGTATACCTATTGTTCATATACTCATTCTCCATTCTTCTTTGATTTGACATGCCTGCTCTATGACTTACATTTTGCACGTAACTAAACACATGATATTTTTGATACGTTATGTTCATATACGTGTTAAACTCTCTTCTATTTCTCAGAGGTGAAGTCTATATATTTTATTGTGGTTTGATTTCTTTATTAAAGTTGCAAGATACTGATGTCACAGGGTCGTAGTGGAGGCTTGCTGGAAAACATTATGGAACATACTATTGAAAAAGTAAATGACATGATTCATTCTGTTGATGAGAAAACAACAATAACTAGAGATCAGTGTTATGAGATTCCAGAAGGAAGTAATACTTCACTTTCTGTGTTACCCCATGGGGCCACAACTGGATTATTTTTATCACCCGACTTTGCCTCACCTATATCAACAAAATCATTACTTTCAGCAGGCCTTCAAGAACATGACCATGTATATGAATCCAGAGGTTCGACGATGCAATTTGATTCACATGTGGAACAAGGTATTATGCCTATAAAGAATGACAGTCCAAGTACTTCAACTTGTCCAACATCTGTCAAAGTCAAGGATGAACCTTGGGATAACAATGATTATAACAATGTTGACAAGGACACAATAGGTAGCATCTCTGTCGAAATCCCAAATGTTAAAAGTGAATGGGAAGTCCATAATGAATACCATCATGATGATCAAGTGGAACATATGTCCTTAATTGACCGATTAAATTTTATCATGTCTGGAGAGGATTCTAGTTTAAATATTCCTACAAGCTACCCATCTTTGAAGAAGATTTGGCCTTCTGCCTATATAGCAAGCTCCAGTGTCTCAGAATCTGCAAAATATTCAGGCATCAAGCGTACACGAAAAAGAAAAAAAACAGCCACGTACTATCTAATTCTAGCATGTGTTATGCAATATTATCTTTATCCCACTTCCATTACAATGTTTATCTCAATTGCTAATTTTTCTGCAGTGATTCAGTTGAAACTGCACTTGAGGAGGATGCTCCCGGGCTCTTGCAGGTACACACTTTAGTTTGTATACTACCATTGTGAAGTTGGAATTATATCAACAATCAAGCTTCATGGAAATGCCATTTGGCAGGCATTACTCGACAAAGGTGTATTAGTCGATAAAATAAAGCTTTATGGAGAGTCAGGGGATGATGAGCCTCTGGATGAATCACTTTGTGAAGACAGCTTTTCCGAGCTTGAGGCTGTGATAACAAAGGTGAAGGACTTACTATAGTTATAATGGCTTCCTCCATTGTTTGCTTTTCATTTCAGGACCAAAACATTATCGAGTTATAATGCCTTTCTTAATGCTTTGCCTTACCATTTCTCTTCATAATTACATATTAATAGATTGTTTGAATGCTTTGTTAGTGGTAAGTACGATCAAGACATCCAAGTGGATGAAAGTTGACAATTATTTTATTTTTAAAAGCAGCCAACATGATTGCAGAAGATGTTTTCAGTCAAAATGTAACATCCATGTATAACTTTCCGTGGTTTTGACTTTTATAGAAATCACCCCACCCCCCCACAAAAAGAAGTACTTTTCTTATGAGATCAATGAGAGAAGCCGATCCTGACAGTTTAGCTTTCAATAAATCGCCAACATTCACATATCTCATTTATCACATAAGATTAGTTTTCTCACTAGATACATCTTTCAGTCCAACATATCAGCTTAAACTTTTTAGTATGCTTGCAAGTTTGAAGTGAGAAAAAGTATATATTTTAAGGAAAGAAACAAAAAGGTGGCAGTTATATTTTATTGAAGGGGAAAATGAAGGAAATGAGTTCATTCTTTGTCTCCTCCTGCTCTCAGAAAGAAAAAGAATGAAAATAAATGAATTTTCTAGATAGTCCAAATTTCCAATCTCTATGTTTCTAGAAAACCCAAAAGAAATAGGTCACTTGTTCCCTACCATGTTTTCAATTGCCTGTATTTCATATGATGTGATCAGGTCTTTTAGTGAAGTGTTTTTTTTACAGGTTACAGGCTTACAGCAATAAAATAAAGATATTGTGTTTTAGTAATAACTGCATAGAATATTTGTTGATAAAAATGGCTAAAGTAGGATGACCAAAATTTATATGTATTGTCAAAATATTTTATTGGACCCATTTGGTGATTTTGCTCAATTGTTTAGATTAATTTATTCCCCCTTCCTCTCATCTGGATACAGATTTTCTCTCAGCGCCACTCCTTTTTAAAAATCCCTGTTACCCGTGCCACAAAGGCTTCAAGAGCAAGTTATTGTTTAGCTTGTTTAATCTCTCTTGTGGAGCAGGTACTTGGTTTCTTTAAGTGTCCATTCTATTGTTTTGATACTACAGTTATTCCCGTTTTACTGATGTTTATTTTTTCTACTACAGACACAATATCTACAATTTCGAAAATGGCCTGTTGAGTGGGGTTGGTGCCGAGACCTCCAATCATTTATCTTTGTATTTGAGAGACATAACAGGTGCCAATTTGCATTGAAGTTCATCATTTTGATTCCATATTTTCTTTCTTCTCATTATATTCCAGTATGCTGGCATTAATCCAAACTTCAATGCAGGATAGTGTTGGAACGCCCGGAATATGGTTATGCAACCTACTTCTTTGAGCTGGTAGATTCCTTACCTATTGTATGGCAGATCAAGAGATTGGTGACTACTATGAAGCTGACTACCTGTAGCAGGATTTCCCTTATTGAGAACAAAGAATTACTGGTAATGATTTCATGTGTCTCTGATGCTGCTGTATTTCTGACTAATTTATCCTGTCTTTCTATTCATGAAAGTAGAATGATCTCTTGAGCTTTTACTCATAAGATTTTATTTGGGTTTTCTTAATCTAATTATCTTCACCAATGACCCTTAGGGCTGAGGATAAGCAACCCACAAAGAGTAAGTATGCATTGGGAGAAGAAAGTCCACTGCTTCAAAATATAGTGTGAAAGATGATAACAATGCATTTTTATGGCATAACATCTGTATCTTTAAAGACACGTCAACCACCCTAATCTAACCATTCACCAATCACCAGCTCATTCCTGGCTACTATTCCCCCTCCCCCCACCCATAAGCTGCTCTTAAAACTGCTTTCTCCTATAGTCCAAACAGATATTCTCTGCTCAGTTCATATTGTCTGTGGTATAGGTTGGAGAAGACTTGAGTGAAGGTGAGGCAAAGGTGTTAATGGAGTATGGTTGGACACCAAATAGTGGACTGGGAACTATGCTTAACTACCGTGACAGAGTTGTGCATGATAGGAAAAATGAGAAGGACACTTCTGAGTGGCGATCAAAAATAGCGAAGTTGCTTATGGATGGTTATAACAGTGGAACCATAGTTATCCAGCATCCCAAAAAAAGTTGAAGAATACAGGTGTGCTGGAAGCCCTATCTCTGATTAGAGTTTAGTTTGTACTAAAATTGTTTCCTTTTGTATACATGTATATTTCTATGGTATCTGTCTTTCAGACTGAGACCATGTTTTGATAGAGTAGTTAAATGGAAAACATAAAAGAAACATGGTTGGACACCAAATGGTGGCCAAGAACCATGCTTTACCCATGGCAGTGTTCAATTTTAACTGTGAAATATTTCTTTTGTAAAATTAGAGTTGGTGAGTCTCGGTGTAATGATAAGTTTGTTTTCCTTGTGACTTAAAGGTTCTGGTATTCAAATTCTGGGAACAATCTATTTGATTGTGAGAGTAAGGTTGCGTACATCTACATGCGTCCATAAAATTAAAATGTTTGGCTCTTATAAGTTCAAATTATTATATAAGTTCAAATTCTTTCATTTTCAGCAAGTAAACTAAAGGTTGAAAAGAATCTGGAATCATCACTATAAAGAAAACAATTTTAAAATGTTTGATATTGTTTTGAAGTGTTGAATATGCTATTTTTCATGAGTTATTTTTATCTTAATTTGACAGTGAAATTCATTTTTAATATAGGGTTCATACGGGGCTGATTGAGACCCCTATTTATCTCAGAAGAAAGGTACTCCGAAATGTAGTTCTTATTTTTCAAAATGATTAGAGCTAAATAGAATTCTTAACTTGTCCTTCAAGTTTCAACGTGCTTGGAGTGCTGAGTGAAGCACAATCTTAATGAACTATCTTGCTTTCACTACACCAATGCACAAGTCCTGAAGCCCCCACCCCCCTCATTCACTTCACTTCTTTTCCTTCCTCTTCTGAATAATCAGCTGTTCTTATCCTTGTCTGCATATAGTGCACCAAATAAAGATTATGATATTGTGTCTCTCCTAAAAGTTTCTTTCCAAGTCCCCTATCTAATTAGAGAAGTAATTGCTGATAGGGGTAATTACCAACCCCAAGAAAATTAGTTCTCTACCATCGATTAAAAATGGAGAAAAATGCATAAAATCCTTTAAACTTTATGCATTTTGTAACTAACTATCATGAACTATTTTTTCTTCCTAATTATCTCTTGAGCTTTATAAGTTGGTGAAAATGGTCATTGCATAAATACATTGTTAATTTACTAATAGGCCAACAAGTAAATTGTTATAGTTAAACTCATAATAGTAACAATGCAAAACTGCATGTTAAATAACATTGATATCTGGAGTTAGAATTTTTCATTGCAATTATTTAATATTAACTTTAAGCAATTATCTATTTCATGGAAAATTATGAAAAATAAATAAATTATAGAACAATTTAGGGTGTTTATATTGACTTAGGGAAGTTAAAAATTAAAGGAAAAAATACACTTTTGTATTTGATATGTAGTCTTTGGATCATTGACATCAATACAGTAAAAATTGTACATGAATTTTGGACCAAGGGAATGGAAAAAGAGCATTCGATTCCAGTAAGCTACTCAAATTTCTTACAAAAGGGCAACTATTAGATAACAAAACAAAAGCTTTCCGTGAAATATAGCATATAGCATTATTTTAGATTGCCACAACTTGACATAAAACCAGAATGTGATAGTTCTTACTAACTAGTACTTCTACAAGTTACTAACAATATTTTTCTTAGCTAAATGATAGAAGTTCATAAAGTCACAAATGTATTGTATGGAGCTTAGTGGCCCTTAATCAAATTCTAGGGAATCAAAGAAATAGAGGGGGGGAAGTCTAAAATAATGATCAACAAGTATTGGAATGTAATTGGTACAGGCAAAAACAATGTAAAAAATACCTACAAACTATAATGGTGTAATTTGAAGATATCTCCTTTCATACAAACCAATTATTTGATCAGCCACAGCCCACATGATGGCCTGGCCAGGTGGGATCCTCATGAGCCGAGGCAACAGACCTTTCCATAAGGCAACCAGTCCTTCCTCTGCGTATATTGTTCTGATGGCGTGGATCATACCCTTGTACTTCAGTTCACCACCCTCTCGGCTCTGAGCCATCAGCCTCGTTTTCACTACGTCAAAGGGACCAGTACAAATAGGGCCTGCTGTACCTGCAAGGAATCCTGAAATCATTGACTGCCATGGTTGGAGGACTTTCCCGTCTTGTTCGTGTTTTTTCCATAAAAGCACATCATAAGCATTTTTTGCACTAAACATGGCAGCTTGATTTGTCCCATTACGCATTACAGTAGGAGAGGCCCCTGCCCAAAGCCCACGAAGGCCTTCTTCCCTAATAATCGTTTGAGCACAATGCACAGGACCTTTGTATTTCAAAAGGTCCGGGCTAAGTCCTCTCTGCTGCTGCAATTTGATCTTCACCACCTGCAAAAAAGAGTATAAGCTTGAACCTCCATAATCAAATGTTGCTCGTTAATGCAATCACTTTAGGCAACTAGAAAGCAGCCAGTGTTCAATCAGCATTGCGACACATTCAAGTAATCAGTATACAATAATCATTATTGTGGTACACAAATTGTTTGTTACAACTTAACAACAAGAAAGTTTATAATTTCTGCAAATGGAACTTCTGTTACAAATTGATTTATATAATTAGGATAAAGCCAAGATCACACATGTCTGGTCAACATAAGATTAGCAGTGTAATTTAGATTTGAAGGGCAATGACCAGGACTTGAATTTCCACCTGTCAGGGTTAATTTGAATTTGATAACAAAGCAAATAAAGGAGAGTGTGTAGCCAGTGTAGGACAACGTAAGGAAATATATGCCAATCAAAACGTATCTCAATCTCAATAGACTATTCTTTCCTCAAATTCTCAATCTAAAAAGAACTTAATCCATTAGAAGTACTTAGTCTAATCTATAGCTTGCAATTGCAAAGAAAGGTACCAAATTATACCAACAGTCTTATGAGGTGTCTATGCATTTTTCCTCATGTAGCCATTTTGTGTGACCGTTAAATTTAGTTCATATGCAACTTAATAAGAGTCCAATATGCATTACTATAATTACTCATGATGATTAACTATCAAAGGAAATAAAATGCACAAACCTCAAAAGGTGTGACGATAACAAGAGCCTCAAGCACCCCAGCACCAAACCCAGAAAGGAACCGCCCATGACTGCTGACCTTCCCAGTCTCAGGGTCCTTAAATGCTGACTGAAGCACTGCATTCGAACCCATTCGTAGTGCATACTTCAAGGTCAAATGTGTGGCGAAAGGTGTCAACCCCTTCCACAGAGCCCTCACCCCTTCTGTTTGTGAAATCGTGGTGCCGCAATGAAGTATTCCCTTGTAGTTCCCAGACCTATCAAGCTGCAATCTGGTCTTGATCACATCAATGGGTTGCAAGCAAGTGGCCTCCACAATCCCTCCAAAGGAGCCAGATATTGCCTTCATGTAGGGTGGGATTAGTTTCTTTTGTTGAGAGTTGGGGTTATCTTGTGCAGCACCATCTTTTTCCATCACTGATAGATATAATAAGGCAGCGTAAGTGAACAAGACAATAAATGGCTATAATTTGCGAGATTACAATGTAATTGATTTCTTCAAATTAATACAATATGTAAGCTTCTATTTATAGAAGCTAATACAGCACATGTAGCAGTTACACAAATGTAGCTGCCATTCTTCTAGAAGCATCTAGTCTAACAAACTAGGCAGTTAGGTAACTAACAAAACTGATACATTCACTAAGCTAGATTACAATATAATAGTTACAATAGTTATTCTAATAACCCATAGCCCCTAACTTAAACTCTGAAAGCTAAACCATGGTTTAAGATGCCCAATAGCATCATTCCAATTTTTTGATAAAGCAATTAGGAACTTCAGAAACTAACATGATGGCTGTTGCATCTTAATTTAACCATTTAGTTTAAAGTGATTTGGTTCAATCCACCAGCACAATAAAACCCAACCGGTCCAATTTAACCGATTCAGTTTAGTTTTCTAGCTCCAAACTAACTTTATTCTACAACCTAAAAAGCGGTTTGAATTAACTTCGTGCGAATCCGAATCATATCATTCACATGCGAATAATGTTGTTGAATGTAAAATAGCATGCATGGGAACAGAGAGACCATAACTTAATCTAGGGTCGAATAAATCGATTAAACGACATTATACTCTATCATAATTAATCTAACAAAACATTGACATCTAAATCTTTCTTATTTCTTATCGGGACGTAGTGAGTTCCAAAGAATAAATAGATCGGATAAAATGGAAAGAGAAAGTGAATCAAGAATGAGAATAGGAGAATGAGGGATTATAGGAACCTTAGGAACAGTGCGGCGGTTGCAGCGACGGAAGAACTCGACGGCGATGGGTTAGCGTGGTTGCTCCGAAGCTAAAACTAAATAGAAACAATACACGTGACTTTTATATAAGAGTAAGATTCATATCCATTAATGGAGAGACAAATACCAAAATTAAAGAAAGTCAAAGATGCAATGTCACTTTTACCCTTTTTTTTAGTTAAAAGATGATTACACATTTACTCTTATAATACACATCAAAAATTCATTTGTCTCTCCATTAATGGAGATGAGTCCTACTCTTTATACAAGGCTTTGTAATTTGACTTACTTTCATGTTAACTTACTAATATGTTATCATATTTAATTAGGATCATTTTATCATTAATTTTTTATTAGGATTAAACTTTTAATTAGTATTTTGATTCTAAAACATGTAATAATTTTTCTTATTATGACAAAGATTCATCTTCAAGTTTTTCCAAGATTATTTAATGTGTTGAAATATTAACTCAATAGGTATTATATATATACAATAATAGTGTAAGCTTTATTATAGTATCAATGTATCATTCATATCTTAATTATTTAATTATTATTTACTCTTCAATAATAGAATTAATAACATAAAAAATGGAGTAAATTAAAATGAGATAAAGTATTGCAATGTGATCATGATATAAGATTAATTAATTTATTTTGTAATGGTGAAGAAGTCCTCGTCTTTTTTTATTTTTATCATTAGTTTACTTTTAAATGCTCAAATCCAAACCATCCAAAAGGAAAAGCTTAAAATTAATAATTTATAGTGTCCATCAAATAATTTTCTCACGCTACTAATAGCTTAAAGAAACCACAGCAAAATAATCATTAAATGTGGAACATTCTATTTCAATTCATGCACAACCTTGAGGCTTTTTTTTCTTTACAATTGTATGAGGATAAATATATTTATTACTTCATTGCGTGTAGTTTTACTTCACTTTTTTTAATTTTTATTTCGGTTTTTTTTTTTGTGAAATTGAAAGTATGAATACTAAAGCTAGTTTGGAGCTTATAAGTTAATTAAAATCTTATAAATTATGATCGAAAAACTAGGAATATAGAAACTAACTAATAAAATATAACTTTTATTTAGTAAGATTTAGTTGATATGTGCAAAATAAAGTAAGTATTGAAGTTATAAGTAAACTCTAAATGACTTATTAATTATGAACCTGTATGTCACCTAACAAATTATGAAAGTCAACTACATTGTTTTGAGTACATAAACTAATTAAGTCACTTATAAATCATGTGATTATGCTAAATCCCCAAACCCACCACACACACAAAAATCGGTCCTGCATGTGATGGGCTTGAGGGTCAACGACCCAGCACAATTTTAAAAGACATAAAAATAAAAATAAATAAAAAATTACTTACCAAAAGGATAAATAGTACTGAAATTTGAAAAGGGGAAATTGGATATTACATAGAATGACAACGAAAGGGATCGATGTTGGGTTTGTGCTTATCCACCCGAAATATAAAACTTAAACTCGAACCTTAATTAAGTGGGGTTGGAAAAAATTTACCATCCACGAATCCATCGGGTTTCGGTAACCCCAACCCGACATTAATCCGTCTAAAACATGTATTTTTATATATGGGGAGGGATCCAAGAGTAAGTGGAAAAATCTCACTCCACATGACATTCATTTTTTGGAAATCCATTGATTTGAATTGGTGAACACATCTAAACCATTGGATTTTCCAAGATTGGATGACTAAGATGAAGAGTAAGTCTTTTTCAGTTACTCTTAGAGTAAGTGGATCCCTCCCCTTTATATATATATAGGTTCTATTTATATTTATATGTCAAATTTATATATATATATATATATATATAGGTTTTGTATATGTATGTATGTTTAATTTTACAATTTTACATATATTAATCGGATTCGGTGCGAGTTCAGGTTAAAATATCAAACTCGAACCACTAATATTGAGTTTTTCTCGTTAAATTCGGTTTGAGTTCGGACAGGTACACACAAATTTAGTTTTCATTGTCATCTCTAGTTGGGACCATTTTTCAAATAGTGTGTTTCCCCTGTATGCATGCTGCATGGGATAGAACCCATTGATTAGTAATATCTTGCATGATGCAGTGAGAGTATTAGAGGTAGTTGGGTATCTACTTGAATCTCATGTTTTATATGCATGGTCCTCACCAATATAATATTTGTATAATAATATAAGTATCTTTAATTAAAATAAAAGATAAAGAGAATTAAAGGAACCATTTACCGAAATATTTGATATCACTTCCATTCAGAACATCACTTCCCAAACAATTGAAACAACACAGTTTCAACAAATCAAAATTGTATCAGAAGTTTATGTAGTTAAATTTTGATGCTACATATCTGTCATTATGTCTTTTATCCTTTTTCTCTGACAATGCTATATAATTTAAGATTATGAATTATAAAGCATACAACTTTACAACCAAGTTTCCACAAACTGAAGTTGAATCAGAAAGCAAAAGTAGCCATGCAGAGTATAAATATATACATAAACATCATGATATACTTGTATACGTACCTATTACACTCAATAAAAACTCACATTATTTCTCTTATATATATGTATCAAGCCAATAGGGTTATCCATGAGTCAAGATCTTCCCTATAAAGGTTTAGCTAAAGATGAAAACAAGTTCTTTCCTTAAAGACACATCACACTTTTTAATTGGTCAAATTGACTTAATAGAATCAGACATTGAAGGGGATGATTAATAAATAAGGTGTTACATCTAGTTTGAATATTATATTTAAAAACAGTACTTTGTCTACACTTAGAAAAATGATAAATAATACACTTTATTGTTTATCTCCCATTATCTTTTCTTACATACACTAATAAAAAATACATAACATAATTTAAAAAACAAAGGAAAGTACTGGGCCCTATTTTGGATATTCAAGAAACAATATAAGCTAAAGCTGGATTTCAAAATGAGCTTGTTACACTGCTATAAAAAATTATGATACAAATTAATAGGGAAAACATCAATGTAGATATCCAACATTACAAAGTCCTGTAAAAATAAATATAAATGTCTATATGGTGAATATAATGTAATAAATAAACTGGGAAAATTAAACCCCAAACCAAGACTCAAGGGAATAACAAAAGGACTTAGAAGTAAGACAAAATACCATAAACATGCAGTGTTAATAACAACTCAATGAATTAAAAACAAGAACACTATAATATGAATGCCACCAATGGTGAAATGATGTTGGTTTCTCTTCACTTCAATAACTCAAGCTTGTGGCACACTATAGTAGTACTGTTGGGAAACTCCCTCCTTCTCTATGCTCACATTATAAATTTCCTGAATTCGGTTTGCGACCACATCCATGGAAGGTCTCTTGTCGGGAAATTGAGCAGTACATTCAACTGCGAGCTGCAACAGCTTGACCATTTCCTCCTCAACATTTTGGTATTTGCGAAGCTCCACGTCAAAAACCTCGTTGTTCCACTCCTCCTGAACCACAGATTGAACCCATCTTGGGAGGTCTACCCCTTCTTCGTTAAGTGAAGAGTGACTAGGAGCCTTCCCTGTAAGCAGCTCCAAAAGAGTTATGCCGAAGCTATAGACATCTGCTTGTTGGGATACTTTGCGAGCATCTGTGACTTCTGGGGCACGGTAACCAGAGACACGGTTAGGTGTAGAGGTTGGGAGTGCAAGATAAGCAAGGCCAAAGTCGGAGACACGGGCTTCGTAGGATTTGGTGAGAAGAATATTTGATGACTTTATATTTCCATGGGAGGATGTCGGGCCATGTGAATGTAGGTATGCAATTCCGCGAGCAGCACCAAGGGCAATGGCAGATCTTGCTTCCCAATGCAGTGGAGTCCTGCCAGCTCCACTATCTGATATAACACCAGAAATTGCAATTTATAAAAGCAAATAAGTCCAATATGGTTTTTACTTTCTAGCATCCAAAATACAATCCCTTTTTTTGGCATCCCAGTTCTAAACAATTGCATGTTCATTCACTTAAACTTTACAAAAACAATTAAATAATGTTCTTTGCAGCAAGCATTTCAAAATATATTATGCCAAATGCACACTGAAATGTTTAATATGTAATCAATAAATCTTAGTCTCTTATCTATTTCAGTAAGAGTTACAACATTAGGTACAATCCTGAAAGAGATATTTAATGACATCAAAGTTCTGAACATTGAACATCATCTAAGAGGCACACTGTTCATGATGCAATATATCATTTCCCATGGTCATGATGTACTACAGCAAATATGCAATGGCCTCCAAACCAGACTATAATGTCAACTTTGTCACTAACAAGATGACAGATAGTTGAGTTGATAATAGGGCCATGCCAGCAAATTACAAAAACGACAAAGAAACATCGATAAAAACATCAAGAGACATAAAAGTAACAAGTAGTTAGCCAGATTAGACACAAGAACAGCCACAATCATTCATTTGATCTATAAACAAAAGTAGTGTCACTCATGACACAAAGAAAAGAGTGGAACACTATAGTCCAAAAATGACAACCAAACAAATACAAAAACAGTGCATACCATGTAAGAGGGCAGATAAGCTTCCATTTGGCATGTAATCATACACAAGTAGTTTTTCGTCCCGGCTAAAATAATAACCCCTGAGTGGGACCAAATTCTCATGAGCCATCTTCCCCACTTGATCAATTTTCTCTCTGAATTCTTTTTCCAGAGTAATAAAATCCCTCAACCTCTTCACCGCCACGCTCACCCCCGAATCCATAGTAGCCTTATAAGTTGTTCCGAAAGTCCCCTTCCCCAACACTTCAGCTGAAGCCCTCAGTAATTCCTCAAGATCAAAAGGCTTAATCACATTCCCGAAAAATACCAAATTTTTACTATTCTTACCACCCAATTGTGCTGCTACAACAGCTGAGTTACTAGGACTAGCATTAGTATTACTCCCACTATCATCACTGCTCCTCTCACGCGGTGCCACAGCCTCAACATGCTTTGCAGGCGCAACGCCGTTGGAATCTCTTCTACCACCCATTTTTCTACACACTAAGATCGCAATCGAGAGAATCAACAACAAACCAAAGAAAGAACCGATCACAATTCCCGCAATTGCGCCCCCGGACAATTTCTTTGTTCCACCTTCAGTTCCAGGGCAAGATTGCAAGGGCTTTCCACAAAGTGAATTCCCAGCAAAAGCACTTTCATCCAACTGTGAAAATCTCTTAGGAATAGACCCATTTAAGTGATTATTTGAAACATTGAATTCCCGAAGAAGTGGAACATTAAGGTCAGGAATTGACCCAGTGAAATGGTTATTCTCCAAAAGAAGAGAACCCAAACGAGTAAGGTTATTAAACTTTGGTGAGATCTCACCACTGAAATTGTTATCACCCAAACTCAACCTCATCAAATTCTGCATATTGAACACAAAATCAGGAATTTCACCAGAGAAAAAGTTATCATGAAGAAAAAGATTCCTCAAGTTAACAAGGTTAACGAAATCAGAGGGAATTGTACCCGTTAACGCATTTACCCTTAAAGAAAGGGTTTGTAACTGAGTAAGGTTCCCTAAACCCAAAGGAAGATTCCCAGAGAGACCCATACCCGGAAACCGCATCTTTGTGACCCGGTTTTCGTTGCAGAACACACCGTCCCATGAACAAGGGTCTGTTTGGTTCAGGTTCCATAGGATTAAACGGCCACGCACGGCGGCGCGTAGGGCTACGAGAGCGGCTCTGTCGGAAGCTAAGTCGTCGGCGCCGGCAATGACAAATAAGAAGAAGAAAATGGAGAGAATAGAGTTCATGTTGGAAGGAAAAAGGTGAGTGCTTTGAAGTGAATTCGTGGAATATAGAGAAATGGGTAAGTTAGGGAAGAAGTGGCATTGTGAAACTCGATGTTTGTATAGTTGGTGAGGAAACAGTGAGAGAAGAAAATGGAAGGAAAAAACAAAGGATGGTGAAATTGTGGTGTTTGGTTTGCGAAGAAAAAGGAGAGAATATAAGAAGAAAAAACAGAGAGAGAGAGGGGATGGTGGGTTTCACGTAATGTAGCAATTTTGAAATAAAGAAGAAGACGGCGAAGAAAGTGACACGATCTCTTTCCTTTTATAACGATTGAATATTCAATTCTATATATTTCATAAATAAATATCTATAAACTAATATGGTAAACTTTATACATATTCATCACTTGTTTTACATTTACTTAAGATTTAATAATAATTAAAAATAAATCATAAATAATAATATGATATTAAAATTTCTTAAGTTATAGAATTATATTGATTTGTGTTGGACTGTATATTGTATTATAATTTTATGCATGAAATATACATTTATACATTTGTTATTGAATTATATAGTTTTTTTTTTGTATAAAGTAAAAATTATAGAGAAATTATTCCATAATAATAATTAACTCATGTTTTGAATTTATAGATACTAGTGTATTGACCTGCATTGTTATATCTATTAACTTGTTTTCCTATTGTTTATAATGTGTGCTATACATGCAATAAATAAATTGTTAGATATATTATAGTTGTAGTTGAATATATTATATTTTATATTTGAATATATTATAATTTGTATTGAGTTATATGATTTTTTTTTGTAGAAATTAGAATATAATGAGGGTAAAATATGAAATCATTAATTACAGCATGGTGGGTAGTTATTTTGGGTTGTGACTTTATTAATAGTACAGATTAGTGTGTTGGTAGGCATTGTCGTGCATGTCAACCCGTTTTCCTATTGTGTATAATGTGAGTAGAGTTCTTCTGAGTCACTAATATATATCATTCATCTATGCCACCTATAATAGATTGACAACTAAATTAAAACTGTCATTGATTAATTATGACTTGACAGATTTAATTGTCATGACACTTTCTGATTGGTGCTAGAGAGTGGTAGGGAGAAAATGGTATAGAGAACTTCTACTCTTGTAATGTGTATTTTATATGCAATAAATAAATTACATTATATACTATAATTTGTAGTTGAATATATTCAATTGGGTTAATTTTTTAATCTTAATTGTTAATCTTAATAAATGAATTGGCGGTGAAGAATGTGATGAGAAAATGATAAAAGCGAACAGCGAAGAAGTACTTTAAGAGTTTTGAATATACGATAATATGAAGGCTAAATTGAAATTAAAAATTATATTATTGAGTTAAATAATTTTTTGGTAGAAATTTGAAGATAATGATAGCAAAATAGGAAGCATTAATTACACTATGGTGAGTAGTTATTTTAGGTTTTAACTTTATTAAGCGTAGAGATTAAGTACTAATATTTTATGTAATAAATAATATTAATAGTAATAAAAATTATTACTTAAAACAATATCCTTTAGAAAATAGTGATAAAAATAAATATTAGTTTTGTGTGTGCGGAATATAGTTACCAAATTCGAATTTATTCTATACTATCATTGATGTATTACTTATTTAAAAAAGATAGTCAAATTATTGAATAAAAATAGGGAAAACTTTATAGAAGTATTACAAAATTAATTTTTCTATAAGTAGGTATCATGAACTATTTTTTTTATAATTACCCCTTAAACTTTACCTATTTATGAAATTAATCCTTACATAAAAATAATATTAAATTAAAAACAATAAAAAATTCTAACTCATACGTTTATTTTAATCTCAACTGTTACTTCTTTTAGTCTCCACCAAAATGACAAACTTCACAATTTAATAAATAATAAATACAAAACATATTAGACATTTATTATATATCATATTATGTTATATATATTATATTATATTAACAAAAATAGTAGACGTGTATTTTTAACTCAGAAAATGAAAAATATAATATTGTAATATAAGACAATTTTGAAATTAAATTACTAATAATTCATATTTTTAATGAGTTATTTTCTTGCCTTTTTCATTATGAAAAATAGTTCCTCTTCCCAAAACCCTATTTTCTCTCCTTTTTAATTAGACTGACTCTTAAAAAGTAATTAATCCAAATGAATGATTAATGTATTGACTTGTATAAATCTTTAGATAACGTTGCATGAAGAGTTGAATATGAAAGATGTTGGAGAAAGTTTAGAGGTAAGAGGTTAATAAACCTTCTTGTCAACAAAATCAGACATCTATAATAAAGAAAAGTTCAGGTGAGTGAAATCATGAACAGAAGAGAAGAGAATGAACAAAAAATAAATCAGAGAAATGAGTTGCATGTTCACACAGGTAAAAATAAATTGTCACAAGAAGGCTTAAAATGGAAGAGAGTCCTAAGAATTGTAGAATTAATTGAAAGAACAATTTTATTGAGGAATATTACATTAAACTTACTCATTGTTCCTATAACAAGATGTAACAAGAAGACTCTTTCCATTAAATTCATTCAAGTAAGAAGAAAAGCAGCCAATAAAACACATTCAACTCTTTTCACCAGGGAAAAGGTTCATCTACTACTTTCACAATCCAAAGTCGAGTTCGGCTCGTTTTAACACAGACGTTACTCTATTGTAAAACTCCGGTTCGTTTTCCTTTATATCATCCAATGTCGTCGACTCGTGCTCATCCACCTGAGTAAAGAAAGGACTATATGATATATTTTTAAAAGGAAAACAACTATAGCATCTTATGAAAGGAAGGGAATGATACTCTAATTCAATGATCATATGACAACTAAATGTACTATTACTTCACAGAATATGCAGACAATTATCATCCCTCACTCACCACATTTTTGGATAACAACCTTTTACATTTGACAACAACTGCAATTTTACAACATTTTGTGACATTTCTCTGATCTTGATAAGTTATTAATAATAAGAGTGAAAAGCATGGAGTTGTCATGTAAAAATGAATGATTTCGTCATGTTTGCGGCAAAAAATGACTCTGATTATAGAAAAGTCGATAAACAGATGTTTACTGTTTATGATCATGTGTAGTAGGAGATGCCCTTCTTCTATTAATCTTTAAGTTTAACAATTTAAACAAATATAGACATGCATTGTCAAATGCACTGAATAGAAGACAAAAATAAAGCTTTTGCCAATGTCATGGAATGACTAAATTACCTCTTTGAATTTCAAAAGAATTAGATTGGAAATAGACGCCGGCTTTGTGCAGTCCCACCTGAACAAAGAAAGGCACAGAACAATTGGTAAGAAAAAAACCCAATGAGAAGATAAAGAAAGAATGTTATGTTGACATATGCGAAAATAGGTAACGTCATTCGAGAAAACATTCAGATGAAACAACATAGAAGTACTACTATTTCTCATAAATATGCATTCCAACTGCAATATACAACTGTAGTTTCTGGAGAAAAAATACTACAAATTTATGTATGTATCACCTTATACACAGTCTTATTAGATTATAAGAACACTAATATTTTGAAATATGCAATCTTACAAATTGAAGCACAGTGAAAACTCTAAGTGCATTTTACAGGAAGGAATTAGAGAAAGATTATACAGAACTCGAGGAACCACACATATTCTAAACTGAAGTAATGAGGAAGATGTTACATCTAAGTGAAAGAATGTAACCAAATGAAGTAGCTTGAAAATGACAAATAGCTAAAGGACAATGGCATCAAAAGACGTCCCATACCTTACGAGCATTAATTCATTAACTGATCGCCACATTCCACGTCCAACATCTTTCACTAGCTGCTCTCTAGCACTTCTTCCATGCCATAATTCTTTAACAATATACATCACCTCTTCAACATCTACCTGTAAAACAGAAACAGAGATGATAAATGCAAAAATTAAAATATTCATTGTCATAATTATTTTGTAACAAAGCAATCATTGTAACATTATAACATATATATAATACAACAACATATCACAAAAAAATTCATAGAAATTCCATCTCTGAACTTCGTACAAAGAGGACGCTTTTGGGCTTCCTTTGCACTTGTAAGGTATGTTGGTCATACTTAACATTTGTTATGTAAAAGATAAGTTTCTACTAGGTCAATTGAGCTTTGCCACATTGATTTATCATTATAGTTACACTGTATCCGGTTTATAAATTAAGCCCGTTTCTAATGGGGTAATTGTCACAATTATGAGAAGCATGCACACAATAACTATTTGACTAAAATATGACTCAAAAAGAACTAATTATACTAAAACTGAGTATTTCGTGGTTCCTATATGACTTAGTTTGATGACTGAAAGGGTTAAATGAAGGTTGCTGTCTGAAATGGAGACCGTGGACTCAAATTCTAGAACCTATTAGCTTGCAGAGATAAGGCTAAGTGCATTTACCCTCCCCAGAACCCACTAGATCAGAGCCTCGAGTACTGGGCCGTGTATGTGCGTGTGTATTGTTGAAATTGAAACATTGCCACTATATGCAATGTGTTCTATGAGAAAACACAATGGTGTAATCTGATCAATGTAACCAATTTCACTTAGAGGGGAAAGGCTCTTGCCATTGGTGTTTTACAACTGTATGTGTATCTTAATTGTTGGTTAACCATTACATTTGAAAAAGGGGTAACATTGCAAAAAGTCACATTATTAGGAGAAATGAGGTTACATATAAGATATCACATTTACCGAATAGGGAAGTTGTAGTGAAACAAAAAGTTGATGGGGTAACTTCATACCTGCACTTCCGTGGATGTTCCGAACAATAACTCCTCGTGCTCAATAAGGCGTTGATGAAGAGTATGATAATGATCCATGTCAAAATTGACTATAGGTTCTGTTTGAACTTGCAATCCTGCTAATTGTGTCACAACATAGGATGCCATAACCTGTCCAAATATTGCAGGGATGGTGCCTAGGACAGGTATGATACGGACCCTAAAACCTGGTACTATCTGCCAAAACAACCTAGAAGTCAGAATGTGTAGCCAGTGCCGTAAATGTTATGATAACCAACAAAGAAAAAATTCAGACTTCTTTAAATACAAAAGAATTAGATTGTGATAACGACAGTGTTTATAGGTAAATAACATAGTTCATCTTAAGCTCCCAGCAGGCAGGCGTCTTATTACAGTTAGTATGCAAAGAACCCACTGGGAGGAGCTGATGATCATCTATGTCGGTCAATAACGACAAACAGAAAAATGTCTATTAACAATATTATTAAGCAATCACAAATTATAGTAGGCGACTAAAACTAAGGAAATAAATATCCTCACCTGGTAATCTGAAGGGTTTTCCTCTTCTCCACTGGGGCCCTTAAATGGAAGCAGCTTAGCTTTGGGTTTTTCCAAAGAAAACACAACGGGGATGCCGCCTTCAATGCCATAATCTTTCCTCAAACGGTGTCTTACCTGCATTGTATGATTGCAGAAAGGTTATACCTAATATTAGTAATGAAAAATTAAGAACAGAAAGAACCATATTTGATAGATGAAGGCAATACGTCTCGAGCTAATGGCCACTCCCGTTTTTCAAAGAGTACTGACAAGACATTTTGAAAAAAAATAACAGAAAGAAGTGTAATAATTTTCTTGGTGTTCCTGTATTCTTTATTAACTAACAGTCAAAATTCTGAAGTTATTTACTTTGGCCAAATTTGTCATTAACTAAAGGGTTAGATTAATATATTTCCGTCATCAAATTTTCACTTCTCTGAGTCCAAAAGGGGATTAGGCTTAAACGTTGCCATGGCATGATTCTTCTTTTACTGACAAACATTTATTCCAATCTTTAAAATTAAAATGCAAAGCTTCCCAGCAACATAGAATACACTCACTGTGCATACAAATGTTATCAATTGCAGGCATGAAATAACATATGAAAGTAACAGTACACAAATAGTGCATGGTAGCAAGCACATGGAATATCATATTCTTTGAAGTAACCAAGACGTTGGAAACTGATCATTTAAAAATTAAATTTATCAATCTATGAACACTCAAGTGCACCTTTCAATAAGCATCTGCACTTATTGCTGTAAATTTTAGCACATGGTGTAGAAAGTCAAGACATCAGTTTACTTACGGGATAATAGGGATTTTAAGGCATACGTCTACAGGAGGGAATGAAAATTAATGTTAAACTGCCACATATGATTTAAAGTTAAAGACAAAGCAATCCAAAAAGAATATATGTGAAAATTACAGATCGAGATAACGGGTCATTAGTTGATTCTCTTAGATCAGCAATGCGTATCCTTGTCGGATCAGCTCTGGCACCAGCCCCAGTAGCAGATAGAACCTTCAAACCCCTACGTACACATGCAGCAAGAAGTGCCACCTAATACGTATGACAAACAAGCAAGTGGAAGTTCAATGTCATAACTAAATATTTGAATGTCAATGATTGCCTACGATAATGGGCATAGGAGAAAATTAGTTTTTTATCCAGCATTCCAGGCAAGGCAAGTCCTGTTGGCTAAATACATACGAATATTAACAGTCCAGTACACAACATTCATATATTCATCCCAAGTCCCAAAATTTTGCATTTTTGTAGCTTAGAATTTAAAGAATCAAAATAAAATTAAAAGAGAACAAATATAAAAAACCAAAAGCAACAGATCATAACAGCTGGCATAACATGGGCATCTGGTGTGTCAATGTGAAAGAAAGGTGTGATAAAATGACAGCATGAACTTAAAACAATATGGTCAAATAGGGAGTAGTTTTTAGAGGATACCTTTGTATCAATGTTATCAATACAATCCAAAACGAAGTCAGGGTGGCCTGAGAGAATTTCTTCTTCAGTAGATGAATCATATAACATCACTTTTGCATCAATTTGGCACTCCGGAAAGATAGATAAAAAGTGCTCCTTAAGGCACTGAGCTTTTGGGATGCCAACATCTGCTCTTGTCGCAACAGCGTGTCGATTTAGTGATGAAAGAGAAACCTTCTCATTTAATAAATAAATAAGTACAGATATTGTATGGAATGTCTATACAAATTCTAAACATAGCAAATTTGACTCCAAAAAGTTATAGCAATTCTCTCTGCTTATTCCTTTGTTTTACCAATTCCTGCTAATAAGCTTCAGACTTGAGTTTTTGAGCCAATAATGCAATGAGCCACAGTAAATAACAACAAAAGCTTTAAATATCTACAACTGATGTGGTTAGAATAACCCTAAGATACTATCCATGATAACTAAAAAGGAAAAGAATCAAGTACTATTTAATAATGTTTAAGGCATATATATTTCAGAACTCCAGTTTCTTACTTTCTTAAATGTGACAGTTGATAAAATTTACAACTTTGATCTATACAGCATCGTGTTCCAACACTTATACTTTCCATAATTTGCTTTTGTACTATTTAAGGCATATATAACACAGGATTTCCAGACAAAACGAAGAAAGGAAGCTCCAAATAACATCGGAATTTTCATCCATGATAGACGGCAGTTTAGGAAAGCCAAATATTTGTTGTAGGAGACATTGGGAAAGATTTGGACACGAAAAGGGGTCGAGGTTCCCATAATAGCAAATTTAACAACCAGTTCAGGCAAGGTGGACCCTCAAAGAAAACACATCAAAATCCATACAAGAAAAATGTAAGAAAATTTAAACATTATTGAAGGGAGAGTCAGTCACAGAAAAAACCTGGTCAAAGTCCACAAGAAGAAGCTTGCCAATCCCTGACCTCAAGAGCATATTTGCAGCATGACTGCCGACCCCTCCAAGACCAATAACCACAACATATGATGCACTCACTTTCTTCTGAGACTCAAATCCAAAAAACTGAATGTTCCTAGTTACAACATAAAATTCCACCAGAAACGGTGTTTGATTAGCAGAAATTAATGAAAAGATAGATGTATCTAGAGAGTGCCACCCATGTGTACACTATTAATTTCTTGAGTGAAAAGATGTAATGTGAACAAATCTAACAAAAGTGAAAAGACGTTTAGGCATGACCAAGAAAAATGATGCAATAGTGCTAACACTGTCCTAGTCCTACACGGATAAAAGAGCTTATACTCTAAAAGAGCTTAGATTGCAGGTGCTTAAGGTGTGTTTTCCCAATAACTCAACAACATTAAGCACATTTACATTCAGAAATAATTTCTGCAAAGACAATCTGAAAGTGATTGGCGACAAATTGCAATACCTAGTGAGATGCTCAGAAACAATCTCATCTTTCAGAAGATCATCGTTAACTATCTTATCATTCTTCCTTACACCAACAGTGCATCCTTCAACACCTGTATGAGACACAAAGTTCAACACTTATAAGGATACACAGAGCAATAGTCTTAAAATAAAAACATTTACAACATAAAAGCATTTAAAATTTAAGCAATGACAAATGGTGACTACTTACATTCTTAAAATATTTAACTAGTCCATATTGATGAGCAAGTGAATGTAACTTGAGAACCATATTTTACAATTTTAATAAACAATGATCTTTATTTGAGGCAGATATATAGGAATTACTTACCAAAAGCAAGGATACATAGAAAGAGAATCATAATAAAATAAATGAGAACAAGTTGGTTAAATTCATTAAATTATTCACAGTTTTATTCATGGATACATACATACCATTTAAGTTAGTACCACTCTTACTGCATTGCCGCAAATCTCTTCTGCAACCAAAAGGAGCACGTTGGGTGAGGATTAAATAAGAGAAAGTTACAATTTTGAAGTAATAAAAGTAGTTTTGAGAAGAATTAAAATATTGGGTATGCAAAATGAAAAGAAGAAGGAAGGGACTAACTGAAGAATCCTTGTTAGAAGAAAGTAAGTAGAAACAGAACCCAAAAGAGCACTTCCTCCTACTAATGCTAAAATTTTGGTCTTATCCATTTTCTTTATCTTTCTTTTCCTTCCTCTTTGTGGGTATGCCGCCGCCGCCGCCTCCGACCTGATTTGAGGTTGTCCGGTTCGATCACTTTTGAGTTTGTACTTTGTAGTGTCTCTCTCTAATCTCTGTTTCTAGACCCTGGGTTCAGTGGGTCAATTAAATTAAAATTTAAGTAAATTTTATAAAAATAAAATATATAATTAACACCACTTATTTCTTCATAATTGATTAGTAGCTTTGTAAACTATTCATGTAATAAAAATAAGATATATATAGAAAAATATGTATAGACCAAAAGTATATTTTACAAGATTATTTAATAATTTCATATGAATATTTTGTTTGTTAAATTCATTCTAAATAAATTCATTTGTTATAATTAAATTAGAAACAAAAAAAAATTCTTTTCGTTCTTATTTAAGAACAAAACTCAAGAAATAAGAATGTTACGTTGGATGTATAAGAGAAACTTGTATTATTTCTATGTCTCAAAATCTCAAACTAAATTTTCAAGAATGAATTTCAAAACTAACTGAATGTTAAAAGTTACAAATTGTATCAAGAGTATATGATTGTGATTCTTTGTGCATCAATCTATTCTGTTCCTATGAGTAATTGAGTATGGTATGACCTATACAAAAAAATGGAAATTAAATATCATCATGGTCATGGATGAATTAAAAGGGCTTCTTAATATGCTTGAAATCCAATGATGAAGAATCAACACATTCTGCTTTGCTCCTATAACCATTCAACAATTTCAACAGCTCAGTAGCATTTTCCTTTGTACTCTCACCACAACCCACCTGCAACAGAACAAGTAGTTTCTGAAACACACCAACTTGTAGTGCCTCAATCAATAACCCTTCTTCTGTCTTATCACAAACCTTAAAAATAATAGACACTGAAAAACTAGAACTCAACTCAGATACCCTCAAAAGCTTCTTAATCACTAGTGGCAGTGTCAAAGCATTTGACTTAGCCATCTCCTTCCCTTGTTTGCAGTCACAAATCCAATTAAGCACCCCCAAAGCCTTCTCACATACCCTTCTTTCAGCATCAATAAGTGCCTCCAACAAAATTGGAACCAAACCCAATTCCACAAATCTTTGTGTAATTATCTCTCTATTCTTGGATGAAGATACCATGTTGAAAATTATTGCCAAGCATGCTTTGGTAGTAGCAGCATGCTTAATAGTCTCTCCAATCATCTTAACCAAACCTTCAACAACTCCTTCAGTTTTTTCCAATGCCACAAGGGGCACTTCTTTGAGCAACAAAGTAGCACTTTGCCTTGAAGAAAGGTTTTTACCATTTAGGAACCAAACCATGCAACTCATTGAATTCAATGACCCTAAAATTGACTTACCCTCTTGTGAAAGAGGGCACATCCATGTCAAAACACCCAAAATCTCTTCCAAGACACTAAGGTTGTTGTTCTCAATGGATACATCATGTGATGAGAAAAGGTCAAAGACTTTAACAAGCACAAGAGAAGCACCACTTGTCACTATGCACCTCTTGTTCCTCTCACTCTCTTTCCCCCAAGCCTTGATCTTCCTCACCAATTCCAAACACTTGTTTACATCACCATGTTGGGCACAAGACATGATCCTAGTACACGTGTTTTCAACCTCGTACGGTGTCGCGGGTATCCGAGGAGTTGGGATCCTTTCTATCCCTAAAGAACGATGTTCTACACACCAATCTTGAATCACCTTCCTCAAGGCATGGTTTGGAATCATGTCAAAGGTTGTGAGGACCCTTTTGGTAACCGGGCACGTGTTGTTCCCTTCTTCGAACCACTTTTCAATGCTATCGCGGTCGTAGGTTATCCCTGTGGATAGTGTCACAGGATCCTTCATCATGTCTAGTGTGACCGGACATCGAAAATGAGTTGGTGTAACAGTCTCTAACTTCAAATCACCAACAAAATTTAACTCTTTCCCTTTGCGGGCACGGCGAAAAACTCTTCCTTTAGTCCAAGACAAAACCATTTTGCTTGTGTTAGTATAAGGTTAGAACAAAAGAAATTGTAATGTTTTTTGTTAGATAGTTGTGTAGTGAAAAGCACGTTATGTGGGTTGTTTATATATGTTGAGAGGGAGAATAGTTTATAGCAAGACAAAGTCTTATTCTTATAGTTTAAGTTTGGTAGTATATGTGTGTATGTTATAGGTTATTGTTTGAACGTTGAATGTTGAAAGTTTGAAAGAGTTGAAAATATAATGAATAAATAACTTTTGTTCAGTGCTTTGAGGATTACGAGGACTATATAGTATATGTATGTTGTATGATTGAAGAATAATAAATGAATTTTGGGGAAGTAGTTGTTGACTCTTTTGTACTAATAAAACGTTGTGAAAAATGTTTGAATGGCGTGTGTGTGGAGCTGAGTGGGACTGAGTCAATTATATGGTGTGTGGAGTGATTAACATTACTTAATTTTCCATTGTCCATTTAAAAAATTTAGCATTAAAAAAATATTCCTCATTTCATTCTCTTTATATGATACTATATTATTAGGTGGGATAGAGTTAAAAAGATCAACTTGGATATGTGATCTACATCCTAGATTTTTAAGCAAGAAGATTTATTATGAGGATATATCATTTTCCTTTCCTCGTGAAAAATGGGTGGGCTTACAAAATCATATGAAAGAAGATATAAGAGAACAAGTCTTTAATGCTACTAAATAATGTTTTTTCCAACACAAAATCAGATGTTGTACAAAGTGCATTTTTTTTATATATCCTTACTATAAATAGTCACTATTCATATAATGCAAAGTGTTATTATCCTTCTCTGTCTATTTTTTCTGTCACTATATTTGTTCTTGCTTTATATTTCTTTTATACATACTAGTGTGTCGACAGACACTTCACCAACCCGCATTCATATTTTATTGTATTAAGTATTCAATTTTTATATATTTTTGATTTTATACAATTAAAATGTTTTTGTATTAAGATTACTTTATGTTAAAAATGTATTTATTACAATTCAATTTAATGTGAGATAGGTGATTAATGTGCTACTGGTAGTTACTTAGGATTATATGGTTTTTTTTGTAGAAATTAAAAATGTAAGGGTAAAATAGGAAAATAGAGTTACACCATGATGATAGTTATTTTATGTTTTGACTTTATATATAGTATATGGTAGTAGTTATTTTATGTTTTAGCTTTATATATAATATAGATATAAATATAGATATAATGATTTGAGGATAGGAGTGTATAATTAAATGTTTATTGACCAGTACTGGATTAAAATTTACCAAACTTACCATATAGTCCTATGCATGAGAAGTTTAGGTGAACTGTAACAACTACAAAGTCATCCCATTTTCAAATCTCTTGTTTATCTACGTTACTATATTGTGTTTTTATATATTCAGTTACCCACATAAGTCAATGGAACCACACATTAGTATATTATTGAATCCCTCATTCAATATACGTGTTAGTTGAACTTCAACCATGACACATTTTATAGATACTAGTGTATTGATAGGCACGACATAGCGTGTTGACAGGAACTGTCGTGCCTGTCAACCCACTTTCCTATCGTTTATAAAGTGTAATATATATGCAATAAATGTATAATGTAATAAATTGTATTACATATTGTAATTTGCATATATTCAATTGTAGTAGTTGTTCAATATTAATGAAGTGATGCATATACAATCATGATCATAATTCAATTATTTATAAGAAAAACTGTCATGTTCCCAAATAAACTGTAATATAAAAACTGCATCACTTAACAGTTTATAAATGAATGAATAATGTACATATTAAGTTATAAATTCTGAAGGATAAAATAGGTATTTAAAAATTATATCATGGGAAGTTACATGAGAAGTTATTTGAAATTTTCCTTGTATAAATAGTATAGATATAGATGAATAATGGTATATAGAAAATGATTGAAGTCATAAATTATTATTGCGAGAGCAACTAACATGCATTATTAGATGAGGAAAAAAAGTATGTAATATTTATATTTAATTATTATAAATTTTTAAATATAAGTAATATAAATAAATGATATATTAATTATATATAAATCTTTATAATAATCTTATAGATTTTACACTTTTATTAGATCTTATTACTTGTTACTTACATTTAGGGATGACAATGAAAACCAAACTCATGGGTATCTATCCGAACTCAACCCAAATTTAACGGGAAAACTCATTGTTATTAAATTCGGGTAAAGTGCTCTTAACACTCTACCCCAAACTCGTCTCAACGTCATTAAATATTGTGCATTACCTACAATTTTGTTTATTATAATGGAGTACAACCTTATGATTTCATATATTATAATGCAATACAACCTTATGAATTATGATTTCATCAATTTAGTATGTGTCTTAATGCAATTTACGTTTGGGAACAAGCGATTAATCAAATAGTAAAATAGTAGAGAATAACACGAGAAATTTGGTAACGAGGTTCGACCAATTGTGCCTACGTCCCTGAGAGCTTTGAGTGGCTGCCACTATATATTATTAGAGAATAAAGATTTGTGTTTAGCTATTGTTCTCATTCTTACGTAACATAAATGAGAAGAGGTCCGGTCCATTGAATATGAGTCATTGTACAACAATATAAAGCAATGTGCATTTCGTTGAAGGAAAGAAAACAACCATATATTCGAATTAAAATTTTTACAATTCATTATTATAGCAGCTACCTATTGAATTATTTTTTCAATACGTAACTGTTATGATGAGAAGAGGTTTGGTTAATTGAATATGAGTCATTGCACAACAGTATAAAGCAATGTGCTTGAAAGAAAGAAAACAACCATATATACGCAATGAAATTCTTTACAATTCATTATTATAGCAGCTACCTATTGAATTATTTTTTCGGGTACTTTGTCACACTTTGAGTAACTTAAATCTGGAAATGATATTGTTAGTTTCAACCCATCGAGTTTGAATTCAGGTTTTGGATTTCGGGTTCGGGTTAAGTAAGCATAGACCCATCGAGTTTGAATTCAAGTTTTGAATTTCGGGTTCAGGTTGGGTAAGCATAGACCCAACTCTGATATACCCTATTGCTATTCCTACTTGCATTTCGAAACAAAATAAAGTAATTCCAAAAATATTAGTTAATAACTATTGAATAATTAAATAAAAAACTAAAATTGTTTAATGAAAATTTTAAGCATTATTGGTGGTGGTAGCTGAATAAAATATGTCCATGCAATATTAAGGCTACAAATCCGAGAGTAGATATAGTTATACGCAATGTTATGAATACTGTACCATCAAACTGGTATAAGTACTAGTATAGTGGTATAATTGTATAGTGGTTTAATCGATGGTTAAGTAATTAAACCGCATATAAGTAAGGTTAGATATACATATATAATATATTAACATTAATGTTGAAAAATAAATAAAAAACAATAATTTTTTTATTTTCATCAAAAAATTAATTTTAAATAAAAATCGACCGGTCTGACCGATACGATTCAATTGAAAACTAACCAGTATGACCGTTTTTTACCGATTTTGGTCGGTATAATTGCATAACAAGTATAATTATTGTATCATATTAGTATTGAGACCGATTCACCGGTTTACCGGTTCAACCGGATGGCACGAAACAGTTTTAATTAGAGCTGTCAAAATGGGAGGGCCCATGCGGGTCGACCTGCCACAACCTGAAACTTTGTAGGGCTTAGGTATTATATTTGACACTTTTTAGTGAATCCGGACTTTTTATCCCGGACCGGTCGGGCTATATTAAAATTGGGCTCGGGCCAGGCTTACCTGAGTGGGTTCGGGCTACACATTTTTCCTTATTTTAAAACTTTTTTTGGGACATTTGGCTTGATAATAAGCTTAAAATGAAAATTATTTTACAATATAACTTATAATAAAAAATAGATAATATATGATAAATATTGTGTTATGAATTTTGAATAAAAAATAGAGTAATGTCTATAACATAAATATTTATAAATTATAATAATGTTATCAAATTAAACATTATATTATTTTCTTATTTTGCTTAACATCTTTTTAAGCACATTAGCAAAATAATGTATCAAATTAAATGAGAAAATTAAACCATATAAATTCCATTTTCATTTTCTTAATTGTATATTTAACTTCTACAACAAAAATATAATAAAGAACTCCACACAACCAAATTTAATATAACAGTTTACAATAAGTGTTGGTAATACAAAAGATATACATACACAAAATAAAGAAATATTATGATGATGATTATACTTTGACACATTGAATTCATTCTGAATTTGAGTCTATACTACCATTACTATAAGCTAAAGTGATATTTTTTTATTATATCTGTTTATTATATTTAAGTGAAGTTACAAACTATATTGTGTTAGAGATTGAGAGTCTAATAGAAATAAGATATTGAATAAATGAGTTATGTTATGAATCATATACGTAGACTTGACATCATGTCTTAACTCAAACACAGAACATTATATATATAAGTTTGGTTGCAATTGGGTACAACAATTTTGTTAAAAAAGTTATTCATTAATATGAAATGATATATATTAAATATATTAAAATTTAAATATTTTTTTAATATTATGTAGGCCAACCCGCCACAACCCGCAACCTGCTTATGGCGAGTTTGGGCTACATTTTAAGATGAATAAATTGTATCCGAACTTTTTACCCCGAACCCGTCCGAGTAGCCCGTTTGACACCTCTAATTTTAATAACTATGGTAAAATGATATTCCTTTTGTTTTCCTTAGTCATTGAACCGGTTTGGTTGGGGTAGGAGCGGTTCGATTTGTAAGGAAAAAGGGACATTGTATTTGTCCATTTTCTCGGTTCTTGTTCCAACTATTATTACCAAAAAATCATAAGCTAGGGTTCATCATCGCGTTTCAATCTCATTCTTTCTCTCTTCCACACATCGCTTTTGCCAATTCGTATGTTTTCTTCCATTTTTCATCTCCTCTTCACGTCTTTGCTTTTTTACTTTACGCGTTCTCTCTTGTCTTTGCATCACGTGGTGCTTCCAAAATCCCAAATCTCAATTTTTACCCAATTTCGAATTTTGGGTAATTGGGTTTTCCCGCTTATTTTGTTTTATTTTTTTCTAGGGTTCTTTGTGTATCTCTATCCGTGCACCTTTCTTATTAATTTTCGTTCACGTGTTGAAGATGATATTAATTAACTAGCTGAATTTATTTATTTTATCAATGTAATTCACTAATGGATTTTTTTTGTTAAAGTACTCAGCTTTGGTCTCTCTCAGCGCATTTTAGCTTCAAGAAGCTTATAATCTGTGAAATTTGACCCAAAAAACCATTTTTTGCTTGTTCCATGTTCTTATGATATTCTATTATTAATAGTATTATTTTTAACTTCCTAATTTTTTTTGCTCCTTTGCTATATACAGGTATAAGATAGTGACTTAAAACCTGTGCTGAAAGTTGACTTTTTGAAATTTTATTTGTGGGGGCAATAGTATACTTTGTGACCCATCATGGAGGTAAAGACTTGTGGCAGGCCAATCGAATCCTTGCTAGAGAAAGTCCTTTGCATGAACATTCTATCATCTGATTACTTCAAGGAGCTCTATCAGCTAAAGACATACCATGAAGTTATTGATGAGATTTACAATCAAGTTGATCATGTGGAACCATGGATGACGGGAAATTGTCGTGGTCCTTCAACTGCCTTCTGTCTTCTTTACAAGTTTTTCACTATGAAGCTCACTGTCAAGCAAATGCACGGGCTATTAAAACACCCAGATTCTCCTTACATAAGAGCGGTATGTAGACGTGTCTAGCAATGTATGAGACATTTCTGATTATTTTTTATGTAAAAGTTCTGAAAGCACTATATATTCGTTGGTGTTGTGCATGCAATTTTTGTCTGTTTGTCTATAATTATCATCCCACATTGTATTAAGTTTAGGAGATTGTGACTTTATACTCCCCTCATGGTTAGCCATCTTGTATATCAAAATCAAATGCTTGCAGGTTAGAGTGTGAGATAATTTGATTATATGAGCATCACTCGTTCTTGAATGGCCGTAGTTGAGTGTGGGGGTGGGTTTATGTTGAATTGTCAAATGTCATACATAAATCATGTTTCACCATTGAATCATCTATCTATCTTCTGATTAGTTTCACGTGAACTTATTTATTGTTTTTCTTTGGAGCATCTTGTGTTTTTTTACTTGATACCTTTCCAACTTCAATTTAATTTTGAAATACCATTCTTCCATATTTATTGTTTCACAATTGTAAGACTTGTTGTCTATGTCCATTTGATTGTTATCTCATTATGTGCATCCTATCTCTTCCAAGCATGTGGTTAACGCTATTTTAGAAAGGGCAAGAATTAAAGCCTTGGGCCAAATGAATGGTGAAATGGAATTGCATTTTTATTGCATAGTCACACTATGCTGGATGATGGGTGAATGCATTGAGTTGGGTGTAGCTAAATGATACCCTTAGGCCTCAACCTGCAGGATTATTTTACTAAGTTTGCTTGCTTGTTTTCTAATATCAAATTACCAGGCTTGTTCTTTGTTGTGTGTCTTGCAGTCTTGGGACAAATAAGAATACTGAGGATTAGACATATGTTCTCATGTGGGAGTAGCTTCAGTTGATGAATTGATTTGGAGTGTTCTGGATGGGCTGGATATTTGCAACGTTAAATGATTGCATGGCTGCTTGAAAGAGTAAGGAAAGTAGCATATATGAAAGGGATTATTGAGTGACCTAATTAGGAAGGATATGATTGTAAACTGGATATTTGTGAGGGAGTTTAGAGCAAAAGCATCACACAGAGTAGAAAATTTGGTTATTTTGACTAACACAAAAATATTTGAGCTAAGGTTTGCTTTTTTTTCTGATAAGAGGAGGAGGGGGGATGAAGGTGAAGTCACACCATGTGTTAAAATTATTTCTTTCTGTGAATGCGTGAAGGTAATTCTTTAGGTGTACATTGGAAGGATAATGATTGTCTCACTTTCACATCTAGCTTGAGGGCATTACCAATCTTTATGTTCTGTGTCATTTAGGAAAACCTTTAAGTGGGGTCTAGCTCTTTGAGAATGTGAGGAAGGTGTGACTCAACCGTAGTGTTACTATTAATTTGAAAAGTTTGAATTACATTCTTAGAAAGTGTTAATAGCGTTTTCGGGAGGGGGCGGGGGTAATCATGTATCGTTTTTCCTTTTATAGTTCACTTCAAAAATATAAAAAAAAATATACATTCTGTAAATCAGTAGGGTGAGTATTTGTTACGCTAAAACTAAACACAAAATATTTTGATTGAATTGTCCCTGTTATGTTTTGTATGTGATTTGTACAATGCTATATATTTTTTATTAAATTAATAGTTACATTTATTTTCTTTTATGTCTGTCTCTTCTCTCTCCATGTTTGTGGTAAACTATCATCTGGTAAAAAGAAGACCTATTTTGTTTTAGAAGTTATATACTAAATAATGCATTTGTGAAGTTGTTATTATAAATGTCATACATTTTTGTGATTATGAACATGTAATCTGATTCAAGAGCAAAAAATTTCTTGTAATAATTCAATTCTATCTTTGCCTTTTTAAACGGGACTGCACTAACTTGCATCAATGCGTCTTTTTTGTCATGTATTTTGATCTGAGGTTTGTTTTACAGTTTTACTAAGAAAGGATGCCTTTATTTTATTCTGCATGGTATCAAAGTAAAAAAAAGTTGTGTTCTGTTATTTACAGAATACAAATATCCACTTCTCCTTTTTCCATATTTGATTTGTTCAGAATTTTAAGTTATTGCAACAGTCTTCTCTTATTCATGTTTTACCTCCTCTCTGTTTACCTTGTACTCTTTATTGATTCCTTATATTGTTTACAGGTTGGATTTCTCTATCTGAGATATATTGCTGATCCGAAGACTCTGTGGAACTGGTATGAGCCATATGTAAAAGATGACGAGGTACAAGGACATGATTATGATTCTGTACCTTTCAAATTCTATCATACAATGGCATTTATTACTTTGAGCTGATAATCCTATTTTTTTATATTATTTTACTTAAAAATAATATTTGTGCCTTCTTTCATTTATGTCTACTACTTGTCTTTCCACATGCATCAAAATTAGATTTTATCTATGTACCCAAAAAAATAGATTTTATCTGCAAGCAGTGTTGCCCATGGCGGATAGTGGCTCATGGCGGTTGCCAAAATTTAGCCATCATGGTGTTGTGGGCAAATAGTGGACATCATTATGGCAGTTGATGAAAAATAAGTAAAAAATATAACATAATAGAAATCTATGTAGACTTAGGTTTACACTATACATTATGTGCCATATTTTTCTTTTCCTTGGAAGATAGTCACCTGTTTGGGTTTCAGCTGTCTTGAATCATCACCTATTCTTGTGATGATTATTATTCTTATTAAGTTCCGATGCTGTATTTCAGGAATTTTCTCCTGGATCTAATGGCCAAATGACCACAATGGGTGTGTATATCCGTGATTTGCTCCTTGGACAGGTTCGTAATCACTAACTCTATCCGGCTATATATCAGATGAGTGTGCTTCCCTGTTTATCCTCTTTGTACACATGTTTTTGTTTTGCTCGTAGACAATCAAATGCATTTATATGATTATTGGCAAATTATAGACTGACCCCTTGATTTTGAGATTTTTTAATGTAATGCCGTACAATAGCAAGGGGAAAAAATCATTTGACTCAAGTATTGACTAGTTAAATTGAGAATTCTCTCTTCAGAGCTCTCCTACCAGAATCAAGATGCATTGAAAGATTGCTAATGCAGATATGTTCCTCATCATCCCATAGTTTGGAGTAACAGTATGAGGTGCTTTCAGTATCTTTGGACGTACAACATTTATGCCTACCAGTAATTTCTAATAAGAACTAGTTTGAAAGAATCTTCATTTTTATTTCACACCCTTTTGTTTATTGCATGCACATGAAGGCTGGCTTCTCTTATTTATAAGAAGTTGAGTGCCTTTTTTAATCAGTGGCTTTAAAGTAAAACTATTTTATTCCTTGAAATATGCACATCAATCAATTCTGTTCCTCTGGTTAATTTGATCTCTCATAGTTTAAATCCCAAATATTTTAGTCCCTCCATCAAGTCTGGTCCATACATCACTCAATTTCATCCTTTAAATGGAGGGGATATGAATCAATATTATTGCCCTCTATGTATCCTGCTTTGGTAGTTTTTACTTGTGTGACTTAGCTTGGTGACTGTTATTGTTGGCTATCAACAATAAAGCTGTCCTAAATTTTCCTAATTATGTGGTGTTTTCAAATGCTTATTCTTGAGTTTAACTTTTGAAGCTGTAACTCTGTACCTGCGAATTGTGTGATATATCTTGAGGATTTGAAATTGAATGATTCAAATATACAAATATTTTTTGGTTCAAAATAAAGAAGGAACAAGTGCTCTGCCTGTGTTTTTAATGCATGGAAGGATTCTAGAGATAATTTCAATGCTTCCAATACGCTGGTTATGATGTATGGATCAGATTCATGTATTTCTGCATAGTAGTACTTTTAAAGCAAATTTCGCATCCTTGTGTTTTAGGTTATGATATGTATGGATCAGATCCATGTATATGATAAGAGCACATGTTCTTGTTCTTCCTATTCAGTTTATCTTTGTTAATATATATACACACACACATAATTACATATATATTTAATTCTTATTGTTTCTTCGGATTAAGAAGTTACTACTTCTTGGCAGTTGTGATTTTTGTGAGCTAATTGTTGTTTTATGATTTTGGATACTTTGTGCATGATACATGCTATGCCTTCATCATTGACATACCTGAAGTCTACTTTTCCAAATTTTATCTTACTCCTTTGATCCCAGATAATTTAACTTTATGGAAGCAAATTGATGAGTCTTTTCTTTTGTTGCAGTATTACTTTGACACACTCTTTCCTCGCATCCCTGTTCCTGTACTGAGACAGGTTGTGTCTAATCTTGAAAAGTTGAAGCTCCCCACTACACATTGTGGTACTACAGGGGAAACCACTCGCCATGGTTCTGATGACACTGCCCGCCGACCACCTTCTGTGAAAGCCGCCCTTTCGGTCTCTTTTGGTCAAAGGGCTCCACATCGTGCCTCTACGAGGGACTCTTCACCTATCCGCCGTAATTTACCTCCACCTCCTCCTGAAAGAAATGGCAATGATAACACAAGATCTCCAAATAGTCGCCACAGCCAAAGCCGTGAATATCCTGATAGGGATAGGGATAGGGATAGGGATCGAGACCGGTCACGGTCCAGGGATAGAGGCTGGGACCGTGAAGGGGACAGGGATCGGGGCCATGAAAGGGACAGGCATCATGACCGTGATAGGGACAGGCATCATGACCGTGATAGGAACAGGGACTGGGACCAAGAGCGAGACCGTGAGAGATACAGTGATTGGGATAGAGATCATGACAGAGACAGAATCAGGAGGGATAGGGAGCTGGAAAGGGAGAGAGAGCGAAGTTTGGATTATGATAGGAGGTCAAAGTTCAGAGAGAGAGAAAGCAGCCGGGATTATGATGGGAATGGTAGTAGGCACCGTCACAGTAGGAGCAGAAGTAGGAGCAGGAGTAGAAGCCAAAGCCTGCACGTTGGCACTGCACGACTTGAATCACGCACTAGCCCAATGAGAGATGCAAATAAGACTTCTGCATCAAGTAATCTTGCTAAACTTAAGGACATCTATGGTGATTTAGGTGATAATAAAAGAGATGCCAACATGGAAAGAATTCCTAGAAGGGATAATGGAGGCGAAGAGGTTATTAGACTTGGTGGTTCTACTTGGAAATATTGAGAGACGTTATGGAATGATGAAAAGTTATTGGATCTTTCTCTTTTATTTATTTTGCCTTAGTTGACATGAGTTATGGAATGATGAATGTTGCCTGTATCAGCATTATATATAGATATTGTAAACTACTTTGTTTCTGTTGATTTAATGTCATGGTTTGTAACTTTAAGATTTTAGACCAACTATCATATTTTATGGAGTTTGGGACTACCATGCTTCTCTTCATTTGTTAAGAAGTTTAAACCGTCTTGATCAGCTCCAAAATTTAAGGATAATAATGTTTGTATTTTGCAATGCGATCATATTGTGCTAATTCTAAGTAAGCCTTGCATGTCACTTTCATTTTCCACCCCTGGGTTAATTTTTACTATTCTCTATTCCTTTTTACTATTCTCAAGGACAAAAAAATGAAGGAGGAGAGGTAATATTTATGTATTGTCACTTTAAAGATTTATACATAATCATTATATTATTCTTTTTAGATAATCAATGATGATTAAATATAAATGTTAGATGATGCAATGACAGTCTATAAAAAATTTATATTGTCCGTGTATACATTTTTTCTTAGGAAAAGTTGTAATGAGGTAGAGGGTCTTCATTTTGGTACTGTGTAGAGTTGAATCCCAAATACAATGCTATAAGCCTAATAACTATCTGAAGCTTGGACATAAGGTAAAAAGCTTTTCTTCTATATTTGCAAGAAATCAATCTTGTGTTACACTAATTGTCATATATATTCTATATAATCTATTCTTTGTGAAGCACTGATTGAAATCTTCAGCAATTCACCTCAAGCCTTTACAATTCCCCCCCTGCTATTCTTTACTTGGCCATTAGCAATGAGGAAATGAGGGCGTAAGGGGAGAAATTTCTGTATGACAACAGAAGAGGTATATTATACAGCCTCTGGTTGGTGCCAGTGAACTTGTGGTTATTATTCACACTTGATAGAACGATACATGTGACGGACAAAGATTAAAGAAGCTCGGAAACCAACAGTTCCCAGCATGAGAAAGAAACCATAGCAAATGCATGCCATGTAGCCAAAAAAGAAAGAAGTTTGCATGAAACCATACATATCTGATCTTGCATTATAGAAAAACATGCAGTACCAATATATGAACAACCCTGTTGATCCACCACAAAGGAAGGACCTAATATCATAACAAAAGTTAGTTGTTAGAAATAGGAATGATCCTATGTTCTGATAGATAAACAAGGAAAATATTAAGAGCACTGAATATAATGTCAGATTTCTGTTGACCTTTGTTTATACAAGTTTTGTAGAAGTTACACATATACTTATGTTTGAGTGGTTGAAAGTATAAAAAGCCTTAAACTAACAAGACATTTAAAATGAACTAAGATTTTGTGCAATTATGTAATAAAGTGATGACTTAGTAATTGTTGATTGGTTTACTGGAGACAATTTGTATAGATAAAGTTTACACAAGAATTCCTCTTATATATAAGACATACCTCCACCACCATTGATGATCCTCAGCAGCAAGTTGAAAGTATGTCAATGCCACAGTGATGAAAGCAGTGACAATCAAGAGAATGATGAAGACAATGAACAGAATGCTGTATACGGTGTAAATCTGGTGACCCCAAACACTGGCAAAGATGTAGTAGAGTTCAATGTAAATGGCACTGAATGGCAAAAAACCAGCCATAGCCATCTGAGCAAGTGTTCTACGGTACCAAGGTAGTTGAGGGATCTCCCTAGGATACTTTGTGGTGCGACAAGGAGCTTGAAACTCCGGTCGACTATTCTTACCAGCAATCCCACCCAATACTAGTAAAGGTGAGGTTACAAGAGTCCATATAAGGAAAATAACCACAATTGTTCCAAATGGAAGTGCTGCAGTGGAGTTATAGGCTAGTGCAACAGTATTGAGAAAGCAGAATGTCAAAAACAAAGGTCCAGAAAACAGGGTTCCAGTCAATATCAAATTTCTTACCTGTCAAGCAACAAAGAAAAACTTCATAAATATACTTCATTTAAGCTTGTGCTTTCCGCTCCATAATTTCAATTGTTTAAGGCAAAGACAACCAGAAGAAGAAACTGTGGCACTATAGTTTAACATTATAACAAGTTAATAAAAACATGGCTTATAATAATAATCTGTTAAAAACAGTCACAGACAGCATACTTATGTGTTATAATAACAATCTGTTTGATGCGTATATAGAGTCATGAATTTTCAAATCAATCAATTCCATGAGTTACTCACGATTTCAAAAACAACGAATGTATGAATTGAGCACTGAACTAAGACAAGTAATGAAAACAAGTATAAGAGTGGAGAATCAATGGTAAATGGTCTAAAAAGTGAGAATGTACCCAGTTTCTCCCTTCAATCATGTAATAGAAGGAAGCTGCAGTGTAACCTGCAACACCAGACGTTAGCGCATAAATGACAACCAGTGCAGTAAACATAGCTCCCCTGTTGTATGGATAGAAAACACCAACTAGAGCAAGCATAAAGATGAGGATTGCACTGAAAATAGAAACATAAAAAACCAGTCACAAAAGAGCTGAACCATGCAAGGTCTAGCCAGGAGACTCTTTTAGAAGATAAGGACTTGAGAAAGTAACTCACTCACAGTGTAAATAGTTGGGAGCCTGTTCCAAGTGCTGCTGCAAACAAAGACTTGTATCTTGGGTACCTGAACACATCACCGTGGATATACTTCCACCCACTCTCTTCATCGTCATCCACTGCTTCCTCGTCATGAGTGAATCTGCCATGTTTGAAATTATGGATACCATAAGTTCCATGAGTTAAACGGTTTATACAATAGCTGTAAATGAGAATGGTTCTTAGTTCTTACTTGACAAAATCGTTCTTAAGTACGTGCATGAGAATTGTGGCAAGGAATCCAGTCAAGAGGAGAACAATGACACATGAATTGAAAATAGAAAACCAATGGATTTCCATGTGACTAAAAAGTAAGGATGTCTGTGAATATTTCTCCAGCCTCTTATCAAATGTAATATCAGTTGGAGTCCATTTGGCAGAATATGTGAAGTCCACATCTACTTCTCTATCTTCTGTCAAGTCCACAACTCCTTTCGGATCGTTTCGAATGAAAACATCAATGATACGATCCTTATTGTAAAGGATCTCGAAATGGAGATGATTGAAAAGGTAGACTTTGGTAGCAGTTGTTTCATCTTGGTCTTCACTGTCAAATTTTCCAAGAAAGCCCCAAATGGGTAAGTCGTCATAGTACATTGTGAAAAAATAGTCCTTTAACACCGCAACTCGTAATTGAGCAACCTCTTTTCTTGTCAGCCTCTTTTTGCAGATACTCTCAGGTTCTGTGTCAATTAGGAAGTCTAGTTTGTAAGGAGCAACAACTAATCTATCTCCATTCAAAACTTCACCAAGATCTTCTTTCTTTTCTTCCACATTAGCTACAACCGACAAAGATTTTCTTATTGCAAGGGATAGAGGAAACCAAATAGGAAATGAAAACAGAAAAGAAAATGGCTCTGACAAACTAACCTGGTGAGCAAAATGGAAGATCAAAGTATCTATAAGTTTCACTGTAACATGAAAAGAAGAAAATTAGAGGAAGCACAAAAGGTCACCCTATTGTGAAGGAAGAAATTCATGAAAAGTTAATGTTTTAGAAATTAATTTGTTTAGATTATTCCAAACTCCACTCTTATGATAGAGTTATTTAGAGAACTATTTGATGCAAATTCATGAACTCAGTAGCTTTTTCAGCAGAAAATAAATGAACTTTTTTTCCTGGCTATAATAAAATTCAAACTTTCATAAAAGGAACAAACAAAATGGTCTTCTTTCAAATGGTAGATGTAAAAATCAGAAAGGAATACTTTGAAAAATCACTTGATTCTAAAGATAAGTCTCATTAAAACAGTGTAAAGGTGAAAATGGCCTCCTCCAGTTTTTTTTTTTTTTTTTTTTTTGAATTTGACATTGAAACAAAGAAATTAATACCCTTTTTTTCAAAGTCACATTCATTTTTCTCTTCATCTACCTAATACAAATCACTCCATGCATAAAAGAGAACCAGCATTTAATCCATTGCTTTGATAGGTAGTTAGTTACCCCATAATAAGATGGAATCAAATCTTCATCATATGTAAATCAAGAACAAAACTTGTGAATAAAATCCCATCCTTAAATACCAACCCAATGAATAACACAACATAAAAAAAAGGATTTGAATTCAGATTGAAACATTTAAATTAGAGAGAGAGAGATTGAGAATCTGACCTGGGATTATGAAAAGGTCCCACCTTGTTGGCATAAAATGGAACAGAATCTCCTTCTTTATAACGATGATCTGATGCATCACATGTAACATGGCTTATGGAACAACAACAACATAGGATAACAATGGCACCAACCAAAGAAGCCGTTGACTTTCCCATAAATCGAAACATAAAAACAGAAAGAGATACTATGAAATGCAATTGTTTGTTCCTGCACTCATAAGTGCATGAGAGTAAGATGAATAAGAAGAATGAAGTTGCACGTTATTTCCTTCACCAAAAAGAGAAAAGAAAAAATAGAAAAGAGTTGAAGATCCACGCACTTTTTTTATGTAGAAAGATAATAATATATCATAGTGAATTCAATGATAAAGAGTTGAAAATGATCAATCTTGGTGGACCGTCAATGAAGACAACTACATACCTAACATAAACAACTGAAAAACATCATTTCCATTATTGGAGAAGAGAAGTTCGTTTTTTTTATATTACTTTTGTGGGTTGAAGTATAATTTCATAAAAAATGCAAAAAAATATTGCATCTTCTCATTTCTTTGATTTTTTTTAGTATTTCCCTCGTCTTACTCAACATAAACATATCACAATTTCTCATATATTATTATTAATATTCACTATAGACTATAGTTAATAGTCTATAGATATCTAATTTTATATAATTTAGAATATTCTGTTTTTATTTTCTTTCATATTTAATTAATTTATGATCCTAGGTTATTTTTAATATAATAAAATGTTTTCTTCTTAAATTCACTTATTGTAACACAAATATTAAACTATTATACAATTAGAAAATTTAAGGAGATAAATTATATAGTGAAATATTTTATTGTCCTCTATATGCTACTCCTATATCAATGAGACAAGATCGTTTTCTTCCTTTTGCTGAGTCAGAATTCATGGTATGATATACACAGATAAGTTTTTTGTTAGTTTTGTTGATACGAACCATATTCTACATTTATGTTGGAGCCTATTAAATTATGTTTGGTGGTAAAAAAATTGAACTAAGTATTTAACACAACAATATTGGCATAGATTACACTAGCTTAGCCAAGTTCCGAGGTATTCAAATGGCAATGCACAAAATACAAGAAAATATGAAACATTAACTGTTATTTGCATTAACTGTTAACTGCTATAAGCTTAATAAATTCAACTATTAATCTCTCTATCTTCATATTTTGGTCTTTTCACTTTATTAAATGTCTTTTGATATTTAGAAACTTTATACTTTTCAAATGTAATAGCATCATTTATCATTCGTTTCACTTCATATCTCTCTTCAATATAGTCTTCACAAATTCCATGCATCAATATAAATTAAATGGTGATATTTTAGTCAAACTATACTAAATTTATACATCATCTAGTAATTTCTTAAATTAAAGATAAAAAATATGAAATGAGAGGTGTATAATATATCTAAAGAAAATATGAGTATTGTTGAAAATTTTAGTTTCCACCGTTTAGTAAACAAATTTATACAAGCATGTAATGACATGCTGTTAAGTATTTAACACCTGATAGACAATTGTTAATATAGTAAGCTCAGTAAATAAATTTTAAAATACAATTAAATACTGAAACAAACTAAGAATGCACTAAAACCGAAGTCTTGTAATAATTAATCTCCATAAAAAATTCACCACTCTTCTATTTTTCAAAGTAAAAGGTCTCTTGCTTTGTGAATGAGTGAGTTTGGTGATATAGCATTGATGGTGAATTTTGAATGATGCATGATGAGTAGAGTCATGATATTTGAGTTTACAAATTTTGACACTGATGCCAACTTATAACTTATTTTAGTTTTGTATGCATATAATATCATTAATATGATAGTATACAAGCACACTCACATTTAACATGCCATAATAAAATGGGAAAATATAAACAGGAATAAAGTTTAGTGAAAGAAAACTAAAAATGTATAACATGTGAAGTAGATAAAACTGAATTTTTCATTTTGTAAGACTATGTAAGAATATAGTTTTTCATTTTTGTGATATTAAGCTTACCACCTCATAACAATTAATGAACTATGTTAAAGTTATAGTTTAAATGAAAGTGTCTAATATGATGATGGTTAGTAGTTGATGAATTAAATTAGTGGGGGTGATGTTAACTCCCTTTCCTCTCACTTCATCAGTAGTTTCTGTGATAATTGATGAGTTATTTTTTTCAATAACTTCTCCTAAACTCTTCTACAAATAGAGCACTTGTGCATTGGAAAAGTTGTGTCATTCTTACTATCTCATGGATAGAAACACAAAATAAGAATTTGAGAAACATTAATGGCTGAATAAAGAAAGAGTAGTGTTATACAGAGAATGAATGAAACTAAATTTCTAACTATCAAGGAATGCATAAAGGGAAGGTGGAGATGTGAAAATAAAGACAACCGGAAAGTGCACGAGAAAGATGGGAAACTGAAAATGGAACCATATATTCCTTAATATATTCTTTTATTACATGTGAATGTTATAATATCAAAATCATAATTAAAGAGTTCTTATGAACTATTAAAGGTTCATACAAGTTTTAAACTAACACCTATCACTATCCAATACTTAATGTCTGCTTGGTTGATTCCTTGTTGTGAATGTACCAACAATTTTCTTTTGTTGGAGAAAGACCAACTTTCTTAAATGGGGACATGGGGTCAATTTCCAACTTCTACCACTAGGTGGATACTCAATAATCATTACTAGATAAGAGTCCCTTGCTCCATAAAAAACTCATCTCGGTGCAAGTTATGATTTGTGTGTACCTTAAGGGATAACAAAATCATATTATTATATTTAAAAGGATAATAAAATCATATTATCATAACTCTTCTTTTGTTTTTGATGTATTGTTCTTTCCGGTACGGAAGAGGATACTCACCCCATGGGTATGGACCAATTGCCCATCTTATCATAAATTGACTAACTTTGTTAAACACTAACATCAATTTCATTCCTAAAGATTCAAAAGTTTAAAATAGTTACAATTTGATAGCAATGTACATCTTTCATGGACTAAAATTTATACTATGTGGTAGTCATTATAAACTCTAGTAAACTTATTTGATGATCATTTTTAATGATTTGAAGATCGTTGCATGTGTGATGTGTTTTAGTCTTTTGGAAATAAATTGAAGTACTTACACTTTATATACATCAATTCTACCAAATGTATTCATTATTGGAGACTTAAATAGTTCAAGTAGCTCATATTCCTTAATATTTTATGAAACAAAATAATAATAAATATAAAATAGTTTAAGGTGCCTTAATTAAGGAACCATCCATCCTAAACTTTGTGGCATGTGTTGGTGGAATAGGAATAGACATTATACCACTAATCATAGTAACTTCACAATTATCTTCCACTTTATGTGTAACATGAGCATCATTAGTCCTTAGCTACTAGACCCATTTTCAGGTTTCAACCCAGTTGAAAATCCACTAAATATACCTGACAAACTTCAACCACGTGAGAGTTCTATTGTTATTGGGGTATAAGAATAGTGAAGAGTTACAAGTGGGACACCGCGTTTTAAACTAAAACCCTAAGACATTAGTTTTATTGACATTTTCTATTTATAAATTTTTTTACTCATCTTCTAATATCCAATATAGACTTCACACTTGAATAAATTCAACATTGCTAAAGTTGAAAGACTTACCTAAGTCAATGCCATATACATTCTTATTCATTCTTTCTACAAAATACTGTTGGGCCTAACAAGGTTAAAGCTAATGTTTTAAAACCCATTATTGTTGTGTTGTTCAAAATTAACTTCACATCAAGAATGCAATCAGATTCAGAAGTGCTCTTGAGAAACAAAAGTGAAAGCAAGGATCATTAGGCTTCATTACATAGATTAATAAATAACAATCATGGTTGAGTGAGATCTCAAAAATAAATCTCCATTAAACAAAGTGATTGAAGCCATTATTGGTGTATATTAATAACTAAGGTATGATGCGTTTTCTTAATCATCACGACTTAAAATTATAAGTTTTTTATAATTTCTTTTTGAGTTCCCCCATTGATAGCTTGTGTTTCATCACAAGCATGTTGAAATAAGAACTTATATGAAGATCATAAGCTATTTGATAAATTTATTTGCATAAGCCAAAATGAATTCACTATAAGCTCTTCAAAACTCACCCTTAATCATGCACAATCTTATTCTTAATCCTTTTTATATATATATATATCAAGGCTAATACAAAAATAAATTTTCATATGAGATCTCATTTGTATAATATTGTATATTTGTATGTGATGAAGTATGCTTTCCTGCAAAGTATTTCATTTATATCTAATTTTTGTGATAGATTAATAAAATATTAAATATTTAAATTAATTAGTTTAAAATTTTATTTTATTGAGCAATCACAAAAATAACATTTAGTATCACTTTTTTATGGGACAAGATTCCTTCCTAATTTGTATTTCATCTCTTATGTACTATTTGATACAATTGTTTGGGCACATAGTACATATATTATGTTCATTTTCAATTAAAGGGTCCTTTTAAAATAAAATAAAAATGTCCATGAGACAAATATTTTTGGGGATTATGCCATTATGTGATGTTATCAAATCAAAATTTATGTAAAATCAAACAATTTTTGCACAACGTGATTTATAGATAATGGGAGAAAATGAAAATGGGAAATAGAATTCAATCTCATTCCTTTGTTTCTCTCTCTAATGAGATTAGTTTGCATTAGGTGAAGTGGACTTTAAAATGAAGTAACATAGTTGTCAAAAAAGGCACAAAAGTTTGAGTAGAAGCTTGGTAAAGTATAAGGACAAAAAGGTTATATGCACCTTCTCTATATACTATATAGTACCTTAAACAATTATATTTTGATTTTAATCATATTGTCTCATGTTATAAACTTGTTTCTATTGTCAAAACTTTAATGTTAAAGCTTTCCTCAAACTTTATGATAAAATAACATATCCTTATCAAACTTAAGTGAAGATCAACATCAATATCCAATGAAAAGGAATAACTAAAGAAAGAAAGGTAACAAAAAAAAAATAGCAACTTCATTTCCATGATGCATCCTTGTAAATTGAAAAGCATAAAAGAAGATGAAGTCTTTTTAATTCTCACTTTATTCTTTTCTATTTGGATGGTATTTGGTAATAAGAATGTAGGTAACATTTCAAGTGCAAGTGATTCTAAAGCTGCAATGAAAGCTACATGTAGAATACAATATTAATGTGTCAAATTTCCAATACCTAGAACAGAATTTAAACAACATGTATAACTTAAGATATAACAACACTTCAATAGTTTAAATTTGGAATAATTTTTTATATCATTTCCAATAAAAACAAATTATATTGAATCTGAAATTCATCTTCAACCTTGTCTTAGCGAAAAATATCCGACATTTTAAAATAAATCCATGTGGGGCAAAGTGGTTTTTTTATATAATAATAATAAAATGAAGAGTCTAAATAGAAAAGGGAATGAGGGACATATTATTATTCCCCTAAGTCCTTGCCCTTTATAGTTTATATAGTTAAATAGTTAACTGGCATGCCAATTTGTTTATATTAATGTATATAGAAAAGTGAAGATTCTGTGGCCACTGAACATGTCGGTGACAGTACTCCATTACACGAGGCATCAATTTGTCTGCACTTCAACCCATTTATACTCTAACTCATACACACTTTTACTTTATACCTTAATTTCAACAAGTACTAAATATTCATACTAATTTTCTTATCGATGAGAAAATGTAATATATATTACAAATGATATTTTATTTATTAATAATTAATTTATAAGTAATATGTGTAAATTGCATGTAAGTATAAGAATTTGTAAAAAATATAACATTAATCTTAGTTTAACTGTCAAATATTAAGGTTTGATCTAAGACTAATATTTATATCATTCATTTTGATTAATTTTTTTAGTCAATTATAAAAAATATGAATGACATGTAATACAATAATAATATATAATACTCATACAATAAATACATTTTTTCTTCATTAATTTTATCCTACTTGTGACTAAACAAATTGAACTATCCTATCCCTATTGCCTTACAAGTGACTTGAAGAGGCTATAAAGTGTTGAGAACCTAGAGAGGGTAGCAATGTAGATATGTAAGTATTAATGGTTTAATTATATATATTTACACTTTACCCATCCTAACCTTTCTTAATAAATATTAGTACACACTTCCTTCATGTTTTTTTTTACTAAAGTTCATATCTCCTTCATGATTATTAAAAAAATTCATCATAAGAAAAAGCATATCTCTCCATTATAAGTAAGGGTGGAAATAGGTCAGGCCGCCTATCAGGGGCTTATTACCTGACTTATAACAGGTCAGGTCATGCATTTTTAGTAAACATGTCAGACTCATACTTCTCTAAAAGTCTATTTAACTGAAATATGTCAGACTCAAGCCTTTTAAAAAGCCTATTAAATCTAACATGTCGGCGTATGTAATGTTATTATATATTTATAAATTATTTTTATAATATGTTCAAAAAACTAAATAAAAAAATAATTATGTAAATCTAATAGGACTTAGAGATTAAGCTATTTAATAATTGGATATTTAATTGTTGAGACTTGAATTTAAGTACATAACTCAACTCATGTTAAATATTATAACAATATCATATTTTATTATGATATTAAAAGACATTTTTTGTATATTCTAACCTCAAAGACACCAAAAAAAATCTTTCGAATACATTATGCAACATTGGAATGTGATAGAAATAATTGTGATAACAATGTAAAAAATTCACACTAATTGTTATAATTATAATAATTTTTTTGATTTTTTAATTTTTTTTACCTTAGCAGACATTTAAACATGCTAACAGGTCAGACCATGCTTTTAAACAGATCAAGCCTAGACTTTGAATTTTTTTTTAAACAGGCTAACAGGTCTGACCCCGACTCCTATTTGCTATATAGACTCAGTCTGTTTAAGTTAAAGTCTGGTCTGATCTAACCTGTTTCCACCCCTAATTATAAGTTTGAGAAGTCATGAACTTATTTTTTCATATAAAGTTACAAAAATAAATAATGCAGTTGACTCTAAAAAATTATTAAAGTTTATTTTATTTTAATTTGTACATCCTCCTTATCAAGAAACAAATAACCGTTGAGAGACAATGGACACGTGTCACGATGTCAACCCACATGTCTTCTTCACTCTCTTCATTGGATTCTCTGCAATTTCATGTTCTCTTCTTCACTTCTCTGCAACCAAAACACAACACTCTCACTCTCTCTCTCTCTCTCTGTGAATCTTTCACACACTCTATCTTCTTCTATATCATTTTCATTTCAGTTTTTTTGTCACTCAAAAAAAAAACTGAAATTTCAATTACCAATTGGTTCACACACGATTTTTCTGAACACCCTTTTCCTGAAACTGTGAAATGTCGTTACTTTCCTTCATCTTTCTCCCTTTCACGCTTTTCTTCTTTATCAATGACGTAACTATAACTGCTACTACTGACTTTGACTTCGGAACTTTAACCTTAAGCAGCCTTAAGCTTCTCGGCGATGCCCATTTGAAAAATGGCACCATCAGCCTCACGCGCGACCTCGCCGTTCCAAATTCCGGCGCTGGAAGAGCCCTGTATTCAATTCCGATACGGTTCCGGCAACCTGGAGCGTATTCTCCGGCGAGCTTCTCCACCTTCTTCTCCTTCTCCGTTATCAACCTCAACCCATCCTCCATTGGCGGCGGACTTGCATTCCTCCTCTCGCCGGACGATGAATCCATTGGAGACGCCGGCGGATTCCTCGGCCTCGGAGGTGGCGGAAGTTTCGTCGCTGTGGAGTTTGACACCCTGATGGATGTGGAATTCAAAGACACTAATGGAAACCATGTTGGGGTGAACCTTAACACGATGGTTTCATCCGAATTTTGTGACTTGGGTGAGATTGGAATCGATCTCAAAACTGGGAACACGGTGAATGCGTGGATTGAGTTTGATGGATTCACAAAAGGGTTAAGCGTGTGGGTTTCGTATTCGAATCTGAAACCGAAAGAACCGATTTTGACTTTGAATCTCGACGTGGATCAGTTTTTCAATGATTTTATGTATGTGGGGTTCTCTGGTTCTACACAAGGAAGCACAGAAGTTCACAATGTTGAGTGGTGGAGCTTTAGTTCTTCTTTTGACTTATTGGCTGTGGCGGTGGCACCACCACCTCCGGTGGTGAGTTTGATGAACCCGAGCGCCAATTCGATAAAGCCGACGCCGCCTTCTTTGGCGCCTTCAGCTCCATCCAATGCTCAACAAAAGGATAGTAAGTCTTCTTGCCATAATGGACTATGCAAAGAAGGTTTAGGTGCAGTTGCTGGGGTTGTGAGTGCTGGGGCTTTTGTTTTGGCTCTTTTTGCAGGTGCATTGATTTGGGTTTATTCTAAAAAGTTCAAGCATGTAGAGAAGTTGGGTTCAGTAGGATCAGAGTATATCAAAATGCCTAAACAGTTTAGTTGTAAGGAGCTTAAAGCAGCTACTAAGTGCTTCAATGCCAATAGGATAATTGGTCATGGTGCATTTGGGACTGTGTATAAGGGCATTTTGCCTGAAAATGGGGACATTGTTGCGGTGAAGAGATGTGGACATAGTGGTCAGGGTAAGAATGAGTTTTTGTCCGAGTTATCCATAATTGGGACTCTTAGACATCGGAATCTTGTCCGCCTTCAGGGTTGGTGCCATGAGAAAGGTGAGATTTTATTGGTGTATGACTTGATGCCTAATGGAAGTTTAGATAAGGCTTTGTTTGAGGCTAGAACACCGCTGCCTTGGTCTCACAGGCGCAAGATTTTGTTAGGCGTTGCATCTGCGTTAGCCTACTTGCACCAGGAATGTGAGAATCAGGTAATTCACAGGGACATTAAGACTAGTAACATTATGTTGGATGAAGGGTTCAATGCTAAGTTGGGTGATTTTGGTTTGGCGAGGCAAACCGAGCATGACAAGTCTCCAGATGCCACAGTGGCTGCCGGAACAATGGGTTACTTGGCACCTGAGTATCTCCTCACAGGTAAAGCTACAGAGAAAACCGATGTTTTTAGTTATGGCGCTGTGGTTCTTGAGGTGGCTAGTGGGAGAAGACCTATAGAGAAGGATGCCAGTAGGGTTGGCAAAGTTGGGGTCTGCAGCAATTTGGTAGAATGGGTTTGGAGTTTGCACCGTGAAGGGAGGTTGCTAACAGCGGCTGATGAAAGGCTAGAGGGGCAGTTTGATAGGGAGGAAATGAGGAGATTACTCTTGGTTGGGCTAGCTTGCTCCCACCCTGACCCATTGCCTAGACCCACCATGAGGAATGTGGTTCAGATGCTGGTCGGAGAGGCCAGAGTGCCTATAGTCCCAAGAATCAAGCCATCTACAGGTTTTAGTACTTCTCACTCACACCTCTTACTGAGCTTGCAAGATAGTGTATCTGACTGTGATGGTATAATCACCATATCCACCTCCTCATCAGAGAACAGCTTCAATGGTGGAGAAATAGTATGATGAAATTCTTTAGCTGAGAGCTTGACCAAGAACATTTTTGATTATTGACTCACTGTGTAAATAGATAGAGATAGGTATTCATTTGTTCATGTTACATGCACGTAAATGGCAATAACATGCAATTGAGATTCATGCAATTCTGCCTATACTACTCATAATTCATGGCAGAATGTTGGTTTAAACATTTTTGCACAACTTAAGTTGAGTGGTACATCTCATGCTACAAGGCATTGCAAGATTTTGGCTTGGAATGTTACAGGCAATGTTAGATCATTGTTCTAGTTCTATTCAGTACCCAGTTACTTTTTTACTAGTGAAAACCAATGCATAATAATGTATTAGAAAGACTGTTATGCTATTTAAGCGTCGAATGAATGGAGGAAGGAATCAAGTTCACCTTTCACTATCTCAACATTTCTAACCATTACTTTTAACATTGCCACTTCAATTCTTTTTTACTTTATTTTCATAACTTTGTTAGTAAAAAAAGTTTAGGAAAATAATGACCAAAATATTACATTTTCAGAACAAACTAAATCATTATAAAAAGAGGTTCATATACTCCTCAATCAATTTCAGAGCGTTTTAATATAATTTATTTAAACCTGCACAAATTTATTCTCTCTTTGTTAACTTGTTTTCTTGACCCTAAACTCCAAAGAGTTTAACAGTTATCAATTTAATAAAAGAAAAAGATATAAATATACATTGTAAGAATTTTTTTATATTATCACTGCATTATTCAGTATTCATTGTGAATCAATCATCGACTCATAAATAAAATTAATTCAAATGAATGGTGGATGATGCAATGATTATATTTAAATCTTTATATTGTCGATGTATATATATTACACTCATTTAATAATATCAATGCGACTATTTATATTGCATAAACTTCATAGCAATTTTATTAATATGTCATGTTAGTAGTCAAAGTTGATTAATGTTGATCAATATCTCATATGCAATATATAAGAGGAATATTTTATCATTATACTAAATCTTTTTACTAATCTTCGTACCCACAAAAAAATAGTGATACTTTATTTAGTAGTGATTAGTTTACAGGTGACATATCTCACTTTCTAGTGGGTATGAGGATTAAGGGTGGAAACAGGTCAGACCGCCTATCAGGGGCCTATTAACCTGACCTATGACAGGTTAGGTCAGGCCAAACCTTTTTAGTAAATAGGTCAGACTTAGGCTTCTCCAAAAGCCTATTTAACTGAAATAGGCCAAACTCAGGCCTTTTAAAAAGCCTATTAAGCCTAACAGACCGACCTATTAATGTTATTATATATTTATAAATTATTTTTATAACATGTTCAAAAAACTAAATAAAAAAAAATTATGTAAATCCATTAAGACTTAGAGATTAAGCTATTTATTAATTTGATATTTAATTGTTGAGACTTGAGCTTAAGTACATAACCCAACTCATGTTAAATATTAGAATAATATCATATTTTACTATGATATTAAAAGACATTGTTTTGTATATTCTAACCTCAAAGGCACCACAAATCCTTCGAATACATTACGTAAGATTGGAAGATGATAGAAATAATTGTGATAACAATGTAAAAAAATTCACACTAATTGTTATAATTATAATACATTTTTCTAGCTTGTACATAATTTTTTTTAATTTTTTTACTTTTTTAATTTTTTTTACCTTAGCATGCTTTTAAACAGGCTAACAGACAATGCTTTTAAACAGGTCAGGTCTAGCCTTTGAATTTCTTTTTAAACATACTAACAGGTCAGATCCAGGCTTCTATATGCTATATAGGTTGAGTCTGTTTAAGGCAAAATCTGGCATAGTCTGACCTGTTTCCGCCCCTAATGAAGATTAATAGAAGAGTTTAGTATAAGGATATATCATTTTCCTTTTCCTAAATATATCTTAAAAGAGATTTGTCCATTAAATACGTTAATGAAAGTCCAATATTACTATTGGATCCTAAACTACAAAAAAATTATATTTATTAATTATTTATAGTTTCATTACAAATGTAATTAAACACTACAAAATATTATAATTAAATACAAAAGAGAATCAACAACCTCTTATGAGAGAATTTTCATGTAGTTATGAAGACGGTTTAATATTTACAAACTAAGAATATCCTTGCAATCTAGGTATGGATATATGATCATATAAGGCAGAACGACCCCTCACATTAGATATAGAATTCAATGTTTAAAATAATGCAGTAGGACGGATGCATAAAAGAAGAAAAACAGAATGCACCATAAGGCCCCAAAAGTCACCACTTATCTTAGTAGACAAGTAATTCAGTGTATTATTCACCTTCTGCCTCCAAGGGATACCCCTAATGGTCCCTAATAAGTAATAAATAAGTTAATAGTTAGTTCAAATTTTAGGTAATATTTATAAACCAAGTTATAGTAAGCAAAAAGCAATCTCACCTATAGAGACCTTTATTAGGATGACAATATATTTTAACGTTGATATTAAGCTGAAAACAGCAGCTTTCACAGCAAAATCTGGAAGCATAAAAAGCAAAATAAGAGGTCAAACTCATTTACTTTCTTTTCTCTATACCATATTTATCAAGATCATATTCTACCGGCATGCTGAACCGGTACCCATACCATTCTTGTATAACAATTATACTTGTTAGTTTTCATTTAAACCATAACGTTCATACCGACCGACTTTTATTTAAAATTACAAAATTTGTATGAAAGTAACTTAAATTTTACCAAAATATTATTGCGGAGAATCCAACACAATCGTTAACTTTGTTTATACTTCTGAAACATAGAATATCATCAAGTCACACATTTTGTTTTAACAAATGATTTATTATCACATTTTTTACTAGAACTTACAATAATTTGTTCTAGCCATTTTGCATTCACCATCCAATTTTGGACAGAGACGACCATACACAGCATACTTTGTATAAGTCAGCAACCTAGTGATCCGGGAGACATCCATCTTTCTAATGATAGACCTTAACAATCCACTAGAATGAAAAAGAAGATATATTAAACACATCGAACAACAGAAATTATCAGAATTCATTGAAGAAAGCATGAACACTATTTCTTACTCTGCACGCATTATAGCAATAAAATCTGGGGGGACAGATTCCATGAATGAAGATAAGTCCTCAAATAAAAGAGACTTCAACTCATTTTTCATAGTCTCTTTTTCCTCAACTGATGTTCCAAAAGCATATTTGCTGCAGCTCACGTGAAAATATTAGGACAACAGACAAAAAACGAGAAAATAAGACATCCTTCCACACAAAAATCTGGCAGTCACATTTTACAGCAAGTAAGCTGATATTTGTAATAATAATAATGACATGTACAATTTGTTTTTCCCTAATGACCATCTCACGCTTTAATGTTCATCTGAGTTTGCATATCCAGGTAATTTTGCATGTGTTACTATATGCCCCTGAGATAACCTTTAATGGCAACATCTCATCCATCAAGCATATATGGAACTTAATTTGCAAACCTTTTTCCATTACAGGCTTCATTTATTTTATATTCTCCACCAAAAACAACTTCAAGGACAACCATCAAATGGTTTCTTAGAATTTTCTAGCCATTGATATACATGATTTGTTGGAGTCAAGCAAGAATTTATTGAAGTCTCACGTTGGTTAATCATAGGTAATTTAAAGATCTTATAGGTGTCAGGTCAAGATGTGATGTCGGGTCTATTTATTGGGTTCTTATTTATTGCTTGGCCCATTATTTGAAAATCTGCCAAGTTTAGGCTCCTCAATTTCATAACAAATGGTATGATTGTAGGCTTTTGACAGGTAAACAATAGTATTCCTTGACCATTTATTACTATAAATTTGTCAAATGCTAAAAGGATTTGTGGAATTCTAACAGTTATACCATACACAGGTCACACTAATTGTAGTTTTTATTGCTTGATAGTTGTAATTTGTAATCTGCTAGTAAGTGAAACCCACAATAAAGAATGATAATCTTCAAAGTTATATCACTTCAAAAAGAATACTAACGGCACTTATATGAATCAACATGCACACAGTTTACAAGGATCACCTTTCAATAGTTGTTCCGGTGAAAATGATAGGTAAGTATCTAGAGAATTTCCCAGCACCAAATCGCTCACCAAGCACCATTGTTTTCTTTGAGTCTTTGAGAATCAAAGCTTCCCATAACTGACAAAAGTCTTTTCTAAATTCTTCATCCAATTCCCTGTAAACTGCATGATCTAGAAGAACTGCATGATGATTCCAAAAGGAGGAAAGGTCAAAGTTCAATTCTTTCCAATCTTCCTAGGTAATCAGAATCCAATTAAAGAAAATCAAATACACAAGTACGTACCCAAAGAGAACCCATTGCAACCTTCAGGAGAAACTAATATATTACCGGGGTGAGGATCACCATGTATGTAACCATGGACGAAAATCATTTCAGCAAACAGTTCCATAAGCGATTTTGCTACCTTCAGTACCAGATTTAAAATGCATCAGTTAAAGCAAGTAAGCACTGCCACTTAACACCACAAAATCAGGATAAACAAAATGATATTTTCAGAGTCAATATTTATCTGATTGGGTACAGCAATCATTAACCAATTGCCAATGTCACTTATACACAATGAGAGACTAATACATCCAATGTATAGAGCATAAAAACACATTTACTTGAAGTCACCATAGTTGCGATAAGTCAACCTTTTCTGGATCAACCCCAATCTGATTCAGAAAGTCCAAGTCACCAATCTGAAATTTAGTAAGCTTCCTATTGATAGAATGTAATATACAGAAAGTCTAGGCATAACACAGTTAGAATAGCATTACCACAAGCATGTTGGAGTAACACAAAATAAAATCAATCGTGCAAAACTGACTTCATTAAGTAATATTCTTACAAATTAATGGCTTTGATACATTCTTATACTATCACCTAGAACAATATTTTACGGAAGTATGCACAAGTTTGTGTTAACTAAATAGAATACCATAAAACTTTGATCACAATTTTACTTCTACCCAAAAGAAGCAAAATAATAAGGGTGATAAAGCAGATATTTTAGAAGAAAATAAGCACAGTTGGTTGCATAAGAAGTCATGTTTACATTTCAAGACACTAAATCCAGATGATTAAAACCTGTCTCATATCAAGATGCGCTTTGTTTTTTTATACAATGCCAATTTTATGTTTCTTTCCTCCCATGCGAGAAGGAGAAAATTACCCTTGGTGCCTCATACTTAACAATTTATCATGAGAAATTTGGAGGTATTAGAACAGTTGCATGTCCTATCTTAGAACAGGTATAATGACAATTTTTCCCATGTAGTAATCATCTATTGGCATGATTGATAAATCATACCTTGTGTCCTGAACAAAATTGCATGGTTAGGACTTGTTTTGTTGTTAACTCCTGAAGACATAATGTGATGGTAAGTTAGTAAGTAGTATAAGAAATACTAAATACATAGTTCATAGCAATGAAAACAATCTCAATTATCATACCCAGAATACATGAGGAACCCTGACCATTTTGTTGTTGTAAAAGTTTTTGGCTGCTCTCTCGGAATTCTTTGCCTCCTGAACAAAATCTGCAGGGAAGTAGGTCAGGCAAATATATCTCATTCAATGTCATCTCGAATAATGACTCAGGATACTTTATAAACTTATTGAAATTAAAACAAACAAATGACGGAACAGTCTAGAACAAAACAAAAACTAAATGCAACCAGTAAAACCCTAAAGGGGACTATCAAACTATACAAAATCATACGAACTATGTCCCTCTCTTTGAAAATCCACAGGCAGTCCTTTAAAGAAAACACAACTTTTATGTTTAAATGTGTTAAGATTAATCATAAAATGGCTATCACTCACATCCATGTAGGCCACACCATATATCCTATTTCTAAGATTTGCTAGACCACCTTCCAGGCATTAATCTAATATATCCTACTGTCACACATAAAGGAAAATGCAACAAAAAGTCAAAAACAGAGATAGAATACATTTTCGACATAGAGTAACAGTCGGGCATAATTATTAGGCATTCTTACTGACCAAGTTCTGAAGACATGGACTCAGCAAAAGATGATGGCAGCCACTCAAACCTGTATTGTGGGTACAACTGCAACCAAAGAGGGTCTTATAAAAAAAACTGCAACCAAAGAGGGTCTTATAAAAAAAACTGCAACCTAGAGGAGCCTTAAAGTAAAGAAACAACAACAGTTAAAGAGTTGATACCACTACTTCTATAAAAATAAAAGCAAAAGAATAGAACATCACAAAGTTCTACTTTAATCAGCAACTAGGCAATGAGTTAATGAAATCTTTTGATTAAAAGAAGAAAATTATGCACTGTGTTTTTCTTATATGTTTGTTCTTTTCTTTTTCATGAAGAAATTATTAAGAAAAGAGTGCAAATAGGAGAAACTTTCTTCCTAAAGCAATAAAGAATGCAATACAGGAAATAAAGAAAAGAGAAAATGCATCAGTTCAAAAGAGCAATCCAGTATAAGGATAAAAATTAGGGAAATCTGCTGCAGCCAAACATACAACACTTGAGTTGTAGCTATGATCTTTTTTGATAAAACTGAAATTTAACATGAAGAATACAGTCCTGAATATGTTTAGGCATATAATATTAAGCACGTAGTACTACTACTGCTGCAAGAGAATATTTTAGTTAGTCCTTAAAGTTTTAATTCATAGCCTACAATGTTAATGCCACTTGAACTCAAGTGATCTTGTTCTTAATTCATCCATGATGAATCTTTGAATTATAACATTGAGGTGACTCAGCTCTTCGATCATGTTACATTAGTCAATTTCCTTTTTGGTTCCCAATGGTCTGTGTTTTCTTCTCATCGTTGTTGTTGCTAACCACAACCATCATTGTATAATGACCATCATTTCAGACTTAATGAAACTTCTAAGTAATAATCATGAACAGCATAAATTCTTTAATACCTTTCTATTATTTTTTAAAGAAATAAATATTATTAGCAAATAAAGGAATTTATTAATATCTTTCATTAAATAAGAGCTGTAAAGAGTCAGAGCATACCAATCCAATAGTTTTCGATAGGAAATACATTGTTCTTGTGTCAAAATTCATCTGCTGCTCTATCCAAGGATATTGTACCTATTTTCCAGTGAAGAAGGTGCTTTTACAATTCAAGAAGTACTTCCAGATGTAGCTCACCTCACCTTAATTCAAAGTATGTAGTAGCAAGAAGCATCACATGGAAATTATGTTACCACAACCATAGACCTTGTTTACTTACTTAATGACATATTAGACCATTTCAGTCCATGTGACATTATGTTACCACATATGATCAATGAAATAACAATATCTTCTTATTAGCATTATTATCAAGTATTAATTCCATTCACTGAAAAAGTGGCTACAAAAGTCATCATTTTTCAATGCAATGCATGAAAAGTCAATACCTGTGACCTTGAAGACTGTAAACCATTTAAAGTTATCCTTATAGCCAGGTTTGGACTCATAGCTAGGTCTTATTTTAATATTGTGCTTGAGCATAATATGTCGTTCAAGTGGAGATGAAGAATCAATAAACGATATAACTAAACAGATAAGACCTGGCCATTAAAACATTTTAACAATGATGTTATTTCCATGACGGTATTTGTGTAGATAAAACACAAGATGCTTAGTTCAAATGGTTTAATTCTTATAGAAATATATTAGTAATTGCAGGCTAAGAAGAAATATCATGTGACTCATTGTTAGTATTTAGTAAAGTAAAATATCCAAAGCATCAGAATAAGTTTCTGAGAATATGCCTCTCCTAACACAAAAACTACTCAATAGTAAGGAATAGGACGGCAGTAAGTAGAATATCCATGAAACTCATCATATTCCTGCCTTTTTATTTTGTGGATAAAATGAGGAATGTTGTATCATCTTGAGAAACATAATGATAGATAAAAAAGGCCATCTACAGATTACAAGATAGCCCAAATTGACTTCATAGTAAAAACAAAAACACAGGGAAGTAGTATTAGCCATCAATATGTTTTACTAAAGAAAGGATAACAGTCAACTGCAAACAAACCACAGTAAATAAACTAATTGTTTACAAAATTATGCTGCTTTTGGAAAATAAAATCCAGAAGAGGGACCTAGTTTCATGTTTTTAGAAGCTACAGAAATTTAACGATAAAGCTAACTTTCAAGGTAAGATTTCCCTTAAGCTTAAGCAGTAACGGGCATGGGATCTAAAAATATAGCTTCAACTTGGAACCCATTTTCAAGTATTGTAAATAATGACAGCCATCAAGAATTCAAGAAACCACTAAAACCCAAAGGCAAACCTTGATTGCTACTTCATGACCACTTTTCAGCACTGCATGATGAACTTGAGCAATAGATGCAGCAGCTATGGGTTGTTCATCAACTGATAAAAACCTGGAACTCACATAAATACAAAATATAAACTATGAAAATTGAAAACACCAAAGTAAAAATACCACTAGAGGTTTTAAAACTAATGAGAAAATAACAAGTGAACATGAGGATTTTAGGGGTTGTCTATCACCAGCCTCAATAGCATTATGGCAGAGCAAATTCAAGCTATAAAAGGAGATTGGGCATTATTTACTCTTTAATCTCAAAGAGGGGGTCTAGCTTCAAAAGGGAATATAAACCATTTATGTACATCAACTTAACAGATTAAGCTTTTTACAAGTGCATAATTTGTTAAACCAAAATTCAGTTGGTTAGGGGAACGTACATATCAGAGAAATCAGGTCCAAGATTGACCTTTAACACTTCCTTGATAACGTTATAAGGAAGAGGAGCAACCTAGGTCATCAAGATATCAAATTAGCAAAATAACCAACCATAAGTCATAACAAAGGAAATTCCTACTTAAACAGCATATATTCGGCAAAACCTGGTCCTGCAATGCTGACAAAGTTGATGAGTACTCTTTTGGAATCGCACTCTGCGAAGCAACAAACTGTCCTGCCTTCACATAGAACCCTTTGTTTGCTTCACATAATTTCGAAAACCTCTTGGCACAGCGTAGATGAACCTATAAGTACCAAAATAATCAACATGAATTCGAAGAGTTTCAGTTTCAAATTGCAATATGTGGAGAGAAACATGGCAAGAGCTCAACATAAGTGGAAAAAAATGTAAAATAAGAAACTGAAACAGTAAAATATTGCATGATGCAAAGCCTGATACATTATATAGAGTTATTAGAGTAAATGAGTAAATAAATCGTTCACTAATAAAATGACCGTCTATTCTAACTAATTACTACCAAAAAATCTAGTCAATTATTGCATAAAATGGAACATTAAAATTAAGTGCACTACGCAATCACATCACTTTATTAATTAACTGAACAATGATGTTATACTAATTAACGGGATAGAAACCGTGGAAACCTGAGGAATTGTTTGACGATACTGATCTGAATCCCTCTGGAGGCCACGCAACGATAATTCGTAGTCGACAATGGTGGAAGCAACCTGAAAAGTTAAAAAAACGGAAGGGGAAGATGCGCGTGATGAATAGAGAAGTGAAATCGAAGAAGGCGAAGATTTAAACGAAGAAAATTGAAAGAGTCAAACACACTGTAGAGACTGCGCGAGCGGTGCGGACGAAGCCATGGATTTCGGCGGAGAAATGAGGGGAAGGAGAGAGACCGTCGGAGTTGGCAGCTTGTGAGACGGCAGCGACGGTGGCAGTTGCGGCGGCGGTTAGGAGGAAAAGAGTGGTTTTACGTTTGGCGGGAAAGTAGAAAGGTTTAAGCGTCATTTGATTGAGATTTGAAGACTTATTATGGTTATCGAATTGAACCAGGTTGTGTATGTCATTAGTGATCTTTGAATTTTTAATATCCTCTTTGTTACTATCATATAACAAAGGAATTGATACATGTGTTTAAGGAAGCTAACTCTGGCACACTTTTTTTTACCTTTGCTTTTTTCCCGGCTTTTATTTATGTTGGTGGGACTTTTTTTTTTTTTTTTTTAATACTATCAAATATATAGTTCACCTTTTTTTTCGGTAAGGAGTTAATCTCTTTGCGAATTCATGTTTCTTCTCCCAACAACTATCGCCCATAGCAGTGGAACATTTGTTGACCTTTTAATTTTTCTATGATGTATGGCCTTATACTAGACCAACTGCTTGTTGGTCTTTTAGCCCCTTTCTATCTCAAAATAACTATGACCATAGCAAGAAATTGATCGAGAACAAAAGTCAAACGGGATGATGGAGGTACTATTTCATTCTCAAATATACCTTCAGGAAAATTTTATCCACATTCTAATCCCTACAGTCAAAATCCCCAAAGTTTGAGTTTAATGATTAAACATGCATTTGCTGCATAATGTAGTGGGTTAAGTTCCACAAACAATGAAATTAGGAATGAAACCTAGCGGATCGGAGTTGGGTTTGTGCTTTACCCAACCACGAACCTGAAACACAAAATCTAAACTCGAACCCAAACTCATCAGAATTAAAAGTAATAGTATCATCCTCGAACCTATCCGATTTCGGATATCCCAAACCCAACGGGAACCCGAAAAAAAATAATTATCTACAAATTGTAGCTGCAACACAAGCATGCTTGAAATCTATAAGTAACCAATCTCAAACTCTATTAGCATGTTTCATTTTTGAAAAACCAATATTGGTTTATTGAAATCGGTCTTGCTCCCTCTCAACCCTTTGCTGAACTTGTAAAATTATTGTGTAAATATTTATCACATAAAAAATAGGCCATATTCACAAATCACAATCTGTGTGTAACACTCATCCAAATTCACCTTCACTTTCGGCTTCCTCCCTCTCTTCCTTTTCTTCATTAACCCTAACTTTGGTCTCTCCCTCATATCTCTAATTGGAGCAACAACCTCTCTTTGTACAGAAGGTTGGAGAAGCTTGATTTTATCGGTGATGAGTTCAGGATAGGGTATCACATTTACCAAACCCGAACTCAAACCCGAAAATTAACATTGGGTAAAACTCGAACCCAATCATAGTGGGTTTACCCCGTTAAATTCACATCGGGTTCAGATGAGTACCTATGTGTTCGGTTTTCATTTTTATCTAAATTATTGTTTAGTAACAAATTAAAGCTTAGAAGTAATTAGGTAAGAGTTAATAAAAAACTCTTGAGAACAATAAGTGAAACATGCAAAGTAAAATCAGCAAAAACAATGAAAAGCCCAATTAAACTCCAAAGTAAATCGTTCAAAATTACATAAGACAAATCAGTTGAAATAAAATGGCGAAGCATTCTTAGACCCAACCAGCAAAGAAGGAAAAGGCTCCAACCACCAATGCTTTCTTATTTCTTCAGAAGATAGTTTACGACCACATGAAACATCTCTTTTCATTCTAATCTTTTCTCATCTATCTGAAAATGCCATCAAAAAACAAAGAAAAAATCCATTTAGCTATAAAGTGAGATACAATATGATTAAAGTATTTCATCGCATATGTGTAACAAAAGAACATATAATCTGTGCAGTCTACCTAAAATCAAGCAGAAATCTTTGCTTTGAGCTCGTTTGCCACGGCATCAATGAACTCCTCTGTGTTCAGATAATGCTCCCTTGAAAGTCTATTTGCAAGAATTATACAGTGCACATAAATTTATTAATCATGTAAAGGATAAACACATGCAATTGGCCAATGCTTTAACAACGCAATGATGTAACAAGTAACGTACTTGGATCCATGAATAATGAGTGCCAAATCCTTGGTCATCTTTCCAGACTCTACTGCTCCAATGCAAGCTTCCTCTAGTTTTTTAGTGAAGTCCAAGAGTTTAGCATTGTCATCAAGTTTTGCCCTGTCAGCACAGAAATACTTCAATTCACAGGCATCTCAAAATATTATATGCGGAATTTAGATAGCGGAGAAAAGCTTAACACTCGACTAAGCAAATTACAGAGTTATATACCTGTGGGCTAGCCCCCTACTCCAAGCAAAGATGGATGCTATGCTGTTTGTGCTGGTTTCCCCTCCCTTCTGATGAACCCTAAAATGACGGGTAACTGTGCCATGGGCTGCTTCTGCTTCTATGGTCTTTCCATCAGGGCAAACCTGAACTCATCACATAATTTGCAGTTAGTATCAACAGGCAGATAGCAAGAACTCACAAAGCATTCTCCAATATTGATTAAGCAAAATTCACATGGTGGGTTATTTTATTCATTAAATCGTTCACAAGAAATTGGTTGGTTTGATTATTAAAAAAGGGCTAGTCTAGTGAAGCCGGGAGAAGGGTCAATTTCCAAAGATAAATTCCTACATAAAGTGTATATACGGACTACGAATAATGCCTACCAATACAGATGTCATCAAGCCCAGTGATCCAAAACCTATAACAAAACCAATTAGATGTTAGTTAAGGGATAAAAACCATCTAAAGTAGCAAAAAAATCGATAAATAAACAAGCACATCAGACAAACCTTGAGCTAAGAAATCACTCTGAACATCTCCATCATAGTTTTTGCATGCCCATACATAACCTCCATCACTCTTGACTGCGTATGCCACCATATCATCAATGAGCCGATGCTCATACCTTAGAAATCCATCAGATAAAAGAAAACAATAAGTACGATATAAACCACTTTCTTTTTCTAAAAACTGAAGTACTCAAAAACTCACCATATACCAGCAGCCTCAAAGTTTGATTTCCAGCTTGCTTCATAAACTTCTTGAAAGATGTCCTTGAATCTGAAATCAATAGATAAATATAATTAAACAGGATAAAAGTAGCAAAAAATTAAGAAATAAAACAATAAGCTAATAAAGTTTTGTCTACCTTCCATCATATTTCTTAAGAATTGTATTCTTGGTGCTAAGATAAAGTGGCCATTTTTTCTCATAAGCAGTTGTCATAGAAGCATCGGCAAAAGCACGGATAGACTGCATAAAAAAACAAATGATAGATAAAAGTCAGACTAGCAGAATTGACAAACATCCAACCAAACCAATAAAAGAAATTGCAGAACCCACCTCATCAGTGTTATACATCGCCTGTGCAACACCTCCTTCACCAGTGAAATTATAAACCTCTAATTCAGTCGCCTCACTTTGGCCTTCTGGGACTACAAACATAATAGAATCATAAAAAGTAATTTTTAGTTACCAGCAAATATAATAATGAAAATTATAATCCCTAGGAAAGGACAACATAGTTGTGTAAATGGCAACTCAAGAAGTCCAAGTATAGAAATATGATCTCAAGAAGCTATCTAATATCCATAATGTAAGAAGTATACCAAACACCAGTTTCAGTTTTCCAGCTCCTTTAATCACTGCATCAGTAGCCTTATATTGATCACCAAAAGCATGTCTTCCAATACATATTGGCTTGTTCCAACCTGGAAATGTTGAGACAATTAACACAACTCCATTCATCGAGGGGTAATTAAAAACAAAACAAAAAAACAATATAAATACCAGGAACAAGGCGGGGGATGTTTTTGCAAAGAATTGGTTCTCTGAAAACAGTTCCTGAAAATTATTCCAACATCTAATAAGAAACCAATACATGTCACTATTCATATAACATTTATTAGCCACCAACACACGGACCAGAGCTATATGAACTGATTAATTATTAATTGACATTTAAGAAACAATAGTCAATGAAACAAAGTCAAGTTACCGTTCAAAATATTCCTGATTGTCCCATTTGGACTCTTCCACATTTGCTTCAGGCCAAACTCCTTCACACGGGCTTCATCTGTAAATTATAACACAAGTATAGGTTATGCCAACAGCTAATACCAAATGCAAAGCAATTATGCAGCAATTCAACCAGTAGAATTCTCGAACAAGCAATACAGATTAACATAGGATGTCTACTATTTCTCGTTAACCCAAATATATATATATATATATGCAAGCACAAGAACACATATGAAGATGACTATTTTTGTTAAGATATGACTACCATACCTGGAGTAATAGTTGCACACTTGATTGCTACATTGTACCTGCATAGCAATGCAACCATTAGAGAAACAAGGATAACAACAATACAATAGTGCGGGCATAAATATGCATTTCATCCCGCTACATTAAAAAATGTATATAAAGACGACTAGATGGGGACTTAAACTCAGCATAATATATATGATAATAATAACATACTTCAGAGTTGCTTCAGCACTTTCAACTGTGACTTTGTCATCTGTCTCATCACGGTAAGGAAGGCCAAGGTCATAATACTTGATGTCCAACTCCAAGAAGGGCAAAATGAGCTATCTCAAAAGAAAATGAAAAAAAAGATATCAGTTATATAACTACTATAAGCAGTCTTCATCATGAAGATCAAGACAACGATAAATCACCTTGTCCTTGATTGATTTCCAGATAACTCGAGTCATTTCATCTCCTGCAATGCACCACCCACAAACATGTCAGAGGCAAGATAAAGATTGCTCCAATGCAGTGTATTAAATTGTGATTACTACAATTGCATCGGCTGTTACGGCGTGAAATTCTTGCGATTAAGAAATCTTTTTTTAATTTGATGCGGCATGATGCAGCCCGAATACGATTTATATGGGGTAATGTTGTTGCGGAGGTCACCACAACTGCAATATTGTGGCCGAGTGATGCGATCCGCAAATTGATACAATACTCAAATGAATAAACACAGTCAAAAAAAAAAACCTCAGTCACCACCAGGTACTGTTACTATGTGAATCAAAGGACAGCTTGTATCAAACAGTTACTTAAGAATCTAACAATAAGCATCCCATTATTTGCGTTTCTTTGAAAATACAAAATAAAAAATCACAAATATAACTCTTGGTTTAAAAATCACTAAGAAATACAAACTAGTCACAAATACAACTGATATAGTTTGATTTTACTCTTTTTTTGCGAAAACTTGAACTTAAATTGCCTAAGCCATAAAATAAAAATTCGAAACAACGCCGTATTTACAACAACTGAACAGATCAAATCTATGAAGAAAAAATGAATAATTATTAATAATAAAAACACAATTGGATGAAAAGATTGTAAGGTGCAATATCTTAATCCAGATGCATTAAAACGAAGAAACCAAAAAAATAAAAATAAAAACAAAAACTGAAATAATGGAAGTAGAAATTGATAGCATCTAAGAAAACAGAGCATAGAGTGGTTCATAGAAACATGAGAAGTAGAGTATATTATAGTTGGAGGAAATAAGAGGAATAAAGGGAGAGAACATAAGAAAAATGAGAAATGAAATAAAGAGATTGAGGAAATGATAGAGAAAGGAAGAAGATGAGAGAAGGAAGAGACCGTCCATTTCGACGATGGGGTTGGCGACGTTGATCTTCTGGAATGCCATGGTTTCGATCGGAGATGATGAGAACACAGAAATGATATGAGACAAACGTTATGGTCACTACCACATGATATATGGGTCTCGTTCCTCGAGAGGTAAGTGAGCCTCGTAATAAAAAAATTGGACGGCTGAGATTTAAACAATGTAATCGATTATACAACCCTGGTAATCGATTACACGATGATAAATGATAAACTAATCAGACTTGTTCATTTTATCAAACACATGAACATCATGTAATCGAGGGTTGTGTAATCGATTACACTGTTTAAATCTCAGCCGTCCATTTTTTTATTACACGTGTCGCAATCTGAGGGCTCAATGACCTCTCCTGTAAAGGAGCCAAACTCATGATATATGTACCAAAGAGTGTATTATTTATACAAATTCAAATTTAATATATTAATTTGCGTTAGTTATTTCTTAATTATTATTGGATTTTACATATAAGTATTATAAATAAAACATGAATGTTGTGTTGACTGTGTATGAATTTTTATACAGATAATCCATATATATTAGAGTTAATATGAAAACTCTGATTGCATACACCTTTTTATCCTTTCTATTTTATTTATCATTAAAAAATTGATAAAATGGGAAGGTTTATTTTCCTCGGGTAGTACATTCCAAAAATTATAAAGGTATTAATTATTTTGGCCGGAAGCTCGCAGTTTTTCATGACTAGTGCTGAAATCTTTTTTTATTATTTATTATTTTGGAAGATTGCATCTTTGGGATACAATTGGTTTAATTATTTCTTGTTTCATTCTCAATAAAAATAGAAAAATATTGAAAAAATGTTTGGTAGCATATATTTTATCATAATTAGCTGGAAAGGGTCTAATGAGGTAAAATCTCACAAGATTCACATATATATCAAAAAGTCAAAGAATTCAATTTATGAGAATAAATGAATAACATGTGTTGAAAGAAATAACCATACACCTCAAATAAATTAATTTATTACTCATATTATGAAATGATACATTTATCTATATCAAAAAAAATTAGCTATTAGAAAATGAGATCTAAATTTTTGGTGAAATGTTTAAGCCAATAATAATTTCATTCATCTATTTTGTGAATAAAAATATAACAAATTAAATCAACATATTTTCTAAATTTTCATTTCTTCAAAAATGAAAATTGTTTTTGAGAAATAAATCTGAATAATAAAAATATATATTCTCAAACATATTGCTCGTACAAATTGCTTCTTTAAAATTAGACCTGTCAAAATGGGTCGGGTATAACGGGCTGGCCCGCCAAGGCCCGAAAAGGTGTAGGGCTTGGGTACTAAAGTTTGAGTATTTTAGTTAAATCGGGCTTTTTAGCCCAGCCGGGCCACAATAAATTCAGGCTCGGGCTGGGCTTACCCGTTCGGGTTCGGGCCATTGTCTACTCATTTTCTTTCCTCTCATTTGGCTTTTCTTACCTGTGCATTTTATATGATGTAATCGATTACAACATATTAAAAGCATCAGTTTTTTGTGTTTTTTAAACAGTGTAATCGATTACACAATCCAGGTAATCGATTACATGCTGATAAACTAATCAGACCTGTGCATTTTACATTATGTAATCAATTACAATATACTCGTAATCGATTACAACATATTAAAAGCATCAGTTTTTTTGCATTGGTGTAAATAATAAAATAATCCGGGCCGGCCCGCCGCAGCCCGCAACCCGTTTTGGGTGGGTTTAGGCCTCATTTTTAGCAACATAAAATATAACCGGGTTTTTTAGCCCGACCCGTTTTAGCCCGAATCAAAAGCGGGCTAGCCCAAACCCGTCCGGGTAGCCCGTTTTGACAGGTCTATTTAAAATTCTAAACTACATTAGAAAATAATGAATTTTATGTTTTAAATTTTTAAACTATGTTAGAAAATTTGATAATGAATTTTATGTTTTAGTCTAGTCGCTAGTTATTAATAATTAATTTAAATATTTGGGAAGTTTAATGATGTATTAATTAAATTATTGTACTGATAATTAATTAATTTGTAGAGAGGACATTAAAAACAAGCATCTTCATACTTCATTTGTTTTTTCTTAACTTTATTATATTCATGTGACAAATGGATTAATATTTTATCCAGTAAAATATATAGTAAATTACATATACATCTAGTGAAATTATACAAATTACTCATTCTTTTTTAAACATGCACAAAACACCTCTAATAGATATATGATATATAAGTTAGTTTCTTAAACAAAAAAATGAGAGATGTAATTAAGTTAAACAAAATATGATATAACATGAAGACAAATCCAAATAGTATAAAAGTTGATGTTTATTTATTATTTTGGTTAGTTACAATATGGTATAAAATTGATTTAAACAATTCCTTATAATTATTTATGTAGTTTGCGACGAATCAAAAAATAATGAATAGACATTGAATATTATACTATTTGGATTTGTTTTCACGATATAGCATATTTTGTTTGACTTAGTTACACTCGTTACTATAATTTGTTTTAAGAAATTGCATTTATATCTCTTACACGAGTATAATGTAATGTATGTATGTGTTTGTGTAGGTTTAAAAAATAAAAAAATTATTTGTGTAATTTAACTAAAAATTATAGGTTGTAAGTGTAATTTATTATTGAAGTGGACAAGAGGTAAATGCATTTATTCATTATAAAGTATTACATTTTCTCCATATATTTTCAAATTTTAATTTTTTCCATATTTTTCAAATCTTTTTTTAAAAGTTTGATGCACATTTGTCATTTGTCCTTCCCTCATATGTTTATTTATTATTACTCTTTTTTATCCTTTATTTCTACACTTTTATTTAACTAAAGTAAGTTTAAATAAGGCTTTTCATTATGTCAAAATTAGCATTATTTAATGATTTTTTAAATCATGTGGTATTGGGATAATCTTAAAGATAAAAAAATGAATGAGGGCCTAATAAATTAAATTTATTATTACAAATTTTAATATGTAATTATTTTTAAGTTATCATGACACAATTTATTCAAATGGAGTGTTAACCTAGTTAAGCAAAAAAATACTATCTGAAGAATATTAAATTTAACTCTCCAATCTGAATTTTCCTTTACTATTTTCCTTAACAACTTATATTCAAATTTCAAAGCAATATCTATGTGAAATGAATGGGTGAAAAGATAATTAAATTAGGATATCAATCTCTAATAGCATGTAGTCAACAATTAAATACATTTTAACAAGGTGTCTATTTTTATAAGGTTCTATAGAACACTTATTTGGAAAGTGCACTTTAATTTTGGTGAATTTATTTTTTTAGGATCAATAGATCTGATGCAAGAATTATATATATGGAAAATGATAAATCATCCTACTAAATTCTCCTACTAATCCTCATACCTACAAGAAAGTGACATATGTAACTTGTAAACCAATCATTAACAAATAAAGTATCACTTTGTGACATATATCACTTTTTGGTGTGTATGAGAATTAGTAGGAGAATATAACATTATATATATATATACAGTGAGAGAAATAATTCTGATTGTGGGATTGAGATTAAAAGCTAAGATTATAAGTTTTATTAAAACTCATTCCTAAGAATATCATTGATGCATTACAACAAACATATTGGTAGCAATGTTAAGAAATCGTATTTGCTCCATTTTATGCAAGTAACAACCGAATTATTTTTCACCTTTTTCATGATTGGAAGTTTGGAACTAATTTGAGAACTTCTATTTCCAATTAATTGAAATTCTTTGTTTTTCTTTACCTATTGTAATTTTACATTAATATTAATGTTCTTCATATTTAAATTTAGTACTTCTCAAAGAAGATTAAATATAGACCTAATTTTTCAATTAAAAAACAAGAATGCATGATGTGATTTATTATATTAGTTCAGCGGATATCGGTGGCTCACTATGTTCAACGCGAGTGCAGAGTGGGTTGTGTTGCAAAGGAAACATAAGGTGAGTTGTTGCATAATAAAGATGTTGTCTTACAAGGTTACCACCAAAATTAGAAGTGACAAATAGATATGCACAACTAATAAGAAAATTGATTATGTCAAATAGTTATGCAGAAGGAAAAATATGTAATATGAGGATTTTAAATAGAACTTTTAATTTTAATCATTAATTTCAATTTGATAGAAGCATTATTCATATCAATCTCTATAATTTTGTTTTTCTTACTAGATATACAATCATTCCAAATACATTTATATATTAATGGTTTTCAAATATTGTATGAATCATAGGTTGTATTAATGGTATAACTCTACTGACTTGGGAATATTAATCCTTTCTGCAGCTTATAGATTACATCAGTGTAATCCATTAATGTTGCCAAACTTTTCTTAACCACATGAAATAAGAAAAAAATTATTGGTAAATTGTACACACTATGAAATTAATCATCATTTACGAATGTTCCACTATGGTCAAATGGCTACCCATTAACCAGACTGGATTATTTGAGGCTGACACAGCATGGACGTCTTATGAGTGCTTTCTCCATGAGGACCTACAACACCAACTAGCCAGTCGAGCTAGTATGAGGTTGACAAAGCTTGGACGCCTTATGACAAAGCTTGGACGCCTTATGAATGTTTCACTCACCTGTCACGCTGTCAGCACCTATTACACGTCGTGTGCGCCTCTCACATAAATTTATGCTCTACGATAAATATAGGCCTAGACTGCGACTACCACAACCTATTACATGTTATAAGTCAACTATGCTCAGAGTATGACCTGACCAGACCACTCAATACGCATAAAGGAGCCCCTGCCAAGAATAGGTCAACATGCTCAAATGGTCGGTCATGCCAACAACATCAGTTAGAGAATCTTCTATCCACTATAAATAGGGGCTCCTCCCCATAGATAAGACATGCAATACATATGGGCTATGAGACATACCCACTCTCTAACCTCACTCTCTATCCCTTAAGCATTATATTTATTCATACTTGGAGTTATTAATCCCCATCTGGCCATCTTCATTATCTTTTACTGACTTTTCGTCGAAGTATCTTATGAGATACCTCCCATGGCGGGTCCAAGCTCAACTCAAACGAACGTAGATCCCAACCCTGCGCATAGAAGCACTCTAGAAAGCATGCCACCAGGGACTACAACCCGACGACCTCCAGCCCGATATCATCTCACCCAAAGTCGAAGACGTCCAGTCAGACCCCTACCCGACTCACCCTCCTGTCACCAAGCAGGAGAACAAGGGTGCATTTATTTTTAAATTTTGTCATTTATTTAATTATTATTTTTTAAACAAAATTTAATCCTATACATGTTAAAAACGATTTTATTTAATGTAACAGATCTAATGCACAGTTTTTTTTACAGTTCTAGTATTTTCGTTCATTATTTTATAACCAAATTATTATGTATGGCAATAATAATATTATAATGTATCATGTGCACTTTAAAGTGGTTGATGATCCCCCAACATTTTAAGGAGTTCTCTTGTTTTGGACAATCATATGAATATTTTTAAATCATGTCAAAACATCATCAGAAGAAAATTGATGTGTATTATGTGCACAAGAGCACTGAATTACTTAACACTACTTAATTATTTTTTTACTAAAATAGATTTATTACCTAAAAATATTAAGGTGTTGTGTAAGAAAATTTAAAACACTTTTCTCAACTTAGTTCACATAACAACAAACGATTGATTTAATAGGATAAAGTCTGATTGAGATCCTCCTATAGATCAAAAATATTTAATGTCTAATTTCTAAAAATGATATTAGTTGAGAATGACAATTAACTTATAACAAAAAAAAACATTATCAGAAAGCTTAAAAGTGCAAGAAAGTGTGGCCTTAAAATTTTGAGGGTTGTCGAAATGGAAATAAAATAATAGGAAAAAAACGAGTGGTGTAGAGTGGTTCATATCCATTTGGTTGTTGTACACGTGGAAGTAGTTTATTGGTTTGGCGGCAAGTGGTGATGAGGTGGCGAAAAGCGCAAGTGAGAAAGTGACGTGTGCACTTTATGATCCACAACTCTTGACCTACCTTATTTTCCCTTTTCCCTTTTTCTCAGTTCTAGATATTTAATCATTTTTTCTCTTTTTCTCAAATATCCTCTTATGCTTTGTTTGTTTTAATTTAATAATAAACTAACACCACATATAATTCATTATTTGAAAATCTGTTTATCACTGCATATAAACTAACATTTTAAACTTTCATTTTTAAAATGTTTGGTAGATAATCCTCCACTCACTTTTTATTTATATTATATATTTATTTAATTCTTGTTAAAAAAATTAAGTCCACATTTATTTAATAATTATATTTTATTTTGGAAAATAAATAGAGGAACTGTAGATAAAATATAATGATTTTTAATTATCTTAAAAATTGTAGAATGAAGGGATTATATTTATTGTTTATTCTCTGAAATTCTATAGATTCTTATATGGGTTGGACTTTGTTTTTTTCATTACTCACTCCAGAAGCAGGAATTTTAAAAAATTAGAAATAATATAGTCCATTCAGTTTTTATTAATTTGATTTGGAATGGTTGTGCATATTAAATTTAAAATATATAGAAGACCCTTATTCCTAAAGCACCTTACTTAGCTTATTTTATGTTTTTTAGTATCTAATTTATTTTCCAACTTTGTTATATTTTCCTAAAATATTATCTAAAAAATGAGAAGAAACATATGTATTATTAAGACCCTCTTAGCACTAAAAAAGAAACAAGTGTTAAATAAGTAAGTACATGTAGCATTATGTTAAGAGGATTAACTAAAAACATTTAGATTAAATTTTACTTGAAGCCAGATTAATTATAAATTTATACAAATAATTTAAAATTTCTAGAAATATTTATCAATAAAACACAACATAACTATTAGATCGTTTCATTAGTAGTTGGTGGTTAGTTAAGTTGCCCTTAATGTAAAAAATCAAAATTAATATTTTTATGTAGAAAGAACAAAAGCAACTAAAAATATTTATGTTTCTTTACCATACATAAATAATCTCAATTTTTTTGATATTGGAGCTTTGAAAATAACATTTACGCATTAAGTATGGTGAGGATCCGTGCACTAATAAAAGCACGATTAGGTGTAGAGTTACATCCGCAAATCTTATGAAATATTATCCACAATGAGCTGTCATCAATTTCCGTCCACCCAATTTAATAAATATGCTTTCATATTCTCAATTTTTTATACTATTATTATATCATCTATCTTAATATATAATATACGTTAATGAATTAAATAATATATAAAATATTATTTATGGACTCTACATTTTAGCCATCAATTCTAGGATAATTCAATGATTTAGATTTACTCACTAATTCAAACCATTGAGTTTCCTTAAAACTTACTTTTGGAGTAAGTGGATCTCATCCATTTATTTTTTAAACTCACTTCACATCTTAATCATCAATTATAGAGAATCCAATAGTTTTAAACTTACTTCAAATCTTAACTCATTTGCTATGAATGATTATTTATTTAATATTATCAATGATATTCTTTATTCAAGGGATGATGAGTTAATCTATTTGATTTTTTCAACAAGTTTTATTCCCCAGAAATTAAAATTTTGATATTTCAATTTTATGACACTAACACATTGTAGGTATATATAAACCTTTTAATATTACACTAACAATAATCTTAAAATGTAATTAATTAAAAATAGGAAAAGTGCGAAACAGCCACGACAAGTGAAGCCACGTGTAAAGTCGCTCTTTGGATATGAGCCACATGATTCCATCGAGTTCTCGACATTTCGTGTAAGAAAAAAACTTTTTCTCTTTTCGACCACATAACACAAATTCAATATATGACGTGGCACCCCATCTTGCTCTTTTTATTTCTCTTTCCCACTTCACTTTTTATTATATCTACTTCTTCTTTTTCTTCTCTCTCAATTCCTTCTGTAATCTCAAGCTTTCAACTTTATTCTCTTTCTTTTTCCTTCAAAGGAACAAAATTTTCCCATTAGAGAGGATTAGAACCTTGATCATCGGTCACAATTCAGAGCTGAAAATTCCAGTTTTTCACAAACTATTGTGTTGTTTGTTTCCTTGTTTTGTGAAGTATTTGTGAACCTTTAACTTCCCATCCATTTTTTCACCGGAAAATCGTTGTTCAGTCTTTATCCTTGGTGGGTCTTTGTTGATTTTTTTGTTCTGAGTCAATTTTGGGTGGAAGATTCTGTTTATGTGATCAATATTTTGTAGTGCTTGATCGCCAGATCTTGCAGTGTTATTCAATTCTGAGATGAAATTTGTGTACAAAATCTGTTGATCCAAGGTTTATAGTGGAGAAAGGGGAAGATTGGACTTTTGTGATTTGTGTTGAAAAATTCAGGAAGTTATATAAAGGAATATTAAGTTTTACTATTTGGTGTTGTGAAAATTTTGGATAATGAAAGATAGTATCAACTAACATCCCAGTTGAAGAAAGTTTGGTTCTGTTGAGAAGGAGGAGATCTTGACCACTGGACTCTGCTTTTATGGCTATTAAAGTATGTGATTTTTGAGTTTCTCATTTGTTATTGATTATTTGATGCTTTACTCAATTTTGTGGAGGAACTGCGTTTGTTGTTTGTTTTGATTGTATTTTTTGTATGTATGAATCATACCTTTTAAATCTGGACATGTTAAGGTTCCTTTATTATTATGTGTCTGTTCTAATTTCTAGCTAAAAAAATTTCCATTCCAGTAGGATATGTTTGGTCCTGATAGAGAAAAAAATTGATTTGTTTTTACCTCTTTCAAATGCCAAATTTGCTTAGATTTTATGAATGGGTTAGATTTGCTACATGCCTTAATGTATAAAGAATGGTTCACTTAAGAAATGAATGATTTGGTTGTGTAGTCTAGTTGTTTTTTCTAGTACGAGTTAAATTCCATTTTCTGCTTGATTGTTACATTATATTTATTTGCTATTTGGATTTGGTGTAGGATCAAAATGGAGTTACTAGGTTACATGGTGGTCTTTCTGAAGGAAATGGAGTGTTTTTGAGTCCTGGCATGGATTCTGTTACACATATTCAACCACAGGATCAGTTTTCGTCCGGAAATAGCAATGCCCTTAAGGTTTTTCACTTGATTCTTCTGCGTTTGTAGCGCGGTATAAACTTCAATTTTGATACCTTTTCATTTTCATCTGAGTTTTAATCAATTTATTATTTACTATAATAGGTGAGGAAAGCATATACTATCTCCAAGCAGCGAGAGAAATGGATGGATGAAGAACATAAGAAGTTTCTTGAAGCTTTAAAGCTGTATGGCCGAGCCTGGCCACGAATCGAAGGTATAACTCAATTTATAACTTATATATCTTAGAAGGGTATGGCAGTTGTATTGTAGAAAAAGAATATAAATAACTAAGTGAAGGAGAGTATGATTGTGTTTGGTCTAAGTTTTTGGATCCCTTATTTTCACTACAGAACATGTTGGAACAAAGACAGCTGTTCAGATTCGAAGTCATGCTCAGAAGTTTTTTTCTAAGGTTTACTGCTATATTCCAGTACCCATTGTTTACCATATTTTGTACATGACCATAAAAACATATATGACGGTGAAAGTTTTGATGAATCTTGGAGATGCAAAGTGCAAACTTAATTGAGACTGAGTCGATTGAATTTAATCTAAATACTTTATGTTTATCTTCATGGCAGGTTACTCGAGATTCGAGTGGGAGCAATACAAGCTTAGTTGAGTCGATTGAAATTCCACCTCCACGACCAAAACGAAAGCCAACACATCCTTACCCGCGTAAATTAGTTGAGACTCGCAAGAAGAGAGTTTCAAACGCAGAACAGCCACAGAGGCCCTGCTCCCCTAAGTCATCACATTTCGATCAAGAAAGCATATCTCCCAAATCAGTATTATCTGGAGATGTTTCAGAAACACTTGGTTCATCGGATTCAGATACACCAACTCAAAGTTTATCCCCTTTGTCATCCATTAATGGTGTCCATACTAGTGGATTTTCTCTCATTGAACCCAAAACATCGTTTGAGGAACACGGATCTCCACCACCAACTGGACTAAACACTGGTTTAGCTCATGATGAGCAACCTCTTGAGGTACTACCCTAGTCCATTTCATTTTCTTTATTACAACATCATCATCATTAGAATAAGCATGATATATGGTTTTTATTCTTATGTTTGATCTTAATGTGTAGAAACTTGAGCTTTTGCACAATGAAAGTGTTTCTACCAAAGACGTTGCCACGGAAGAATCATCCGGTTACACTCTCAAACTTTTCGGGACAACTTTATTTGTAACAGATACCAGCAGACCATCTTCTCCATCAGTGGAGGCATGCAAACCAATACCTGCCATGTATTACACCCAACTTCAGAGTGAAAATTCTGATATTGCTGAAGGTCATTCATCTATTGTTCCTTGGTGGAGTATTTCCCTCAATAGACCTTTCATGCCACTGCACAAGGAGCATGAGGGGAAACATATAGATTCTAATCTCATGGACTTTGAAGAGAAAGAAGTTCAGAAGGAAGGATCTTCAACTGGTTCGAATTCGAATAATAGTTCAGTCCATGATGGAGAGAACAATGAAAGTTCAGGTGACCAAGCCAAAAGTCATGTGCATTGCTTTAACAAGGTGGATGAACTGTTGAACCTTCTTGGCCACACCACTGCACAGAGTGAAATATCAGCCATATCTAAGCTAAGAGTGAGACCTAATACCAGCAGGAAAGGGTTTGTTCCCTATAAAAGGTGCATGGCAGAGAGAGAAAACCATAACTTATTTGTAACAGGTGAAGAAATGGACATGCAACAAATCAGGCTATCCTTGTAATACTCTCCCAGTGGATTTTTCTTCAGAAAATATTCACCTTTTACAAGTATAATGTAGCATTGTAGCTACATTTCAGATTCTGGATGAGCCAGCATGAGAAAAAATAAAAGGGGTCTGAAAATTTTGACATTTTCTACAGCATTGCAAATTCTCTAGTTGTTCCAAATGCACAAACCTGCATTTTCCTAGATAGAGAGAGCTTCATTGTTTTTGTAATACCACGGCCTAGGGTGGTAGTAGGCTTTTGTATATCTCTAAATTATTTCTCCCACCTTAAACTGTGAATTGCCACTTCCTTTGTTCTCATCTTTTATGCATATTAAATGTGTTTAAGTTACATTCATGTTGGTAAACACAACCAATGCTCAAACCAATTTATTTAAATGGTTCAATTACTTGTCTAGTATAATATACTATACTATAATGAGGTCCATTATGGTATCCATAATTATGTATGTAAATTTATGTGAAATTACAGAAACTATATAATGAAATCAAATAGAAGTAGGCAAGACGTAAACATTGACATCAGAACATATGTAGTAAACAAGGTGAAAGACATGCATGGTCTGGATTTTGGCACCCAGCAAGCAGAAAATTTGCTTTCCAATCAAGTAATCTTTTTTCTTAATCATAGCTTAAAAAGAAGCAACCATGAACAAGAGCTTCAAACTACTCTTGCATAAAGTTAGTTTTGCTATTTCATTCTTCTCTAGTAAGAAGAAAGACAACAAAAAATAGAAAAGCTTAATTACACTGCAATTGGTTCATTGTAGCATTACTTCATGAAAGAATCTAGTATTTCATTGCAATAAGAAATGCAGTTAACAAGGACTTTCTTATACCTGACCCTCCATTGCACAGCCAATTTCCACCTATCCATGCATCTTGTTGTATTTTTAGATAAAAGTTTATCAGTAAAACTGTGAGCATCCTTCATATCATGAGCTTCTAAGAAGGTATAAATCTCATCCTTGGAAGACATTAATTTTGTGAAGTCCATGAGAGTATGAAAATCTTGACAATCTATTGCATTCAGAAGCAAGTTGTCATCATCAATACATGTCAGCATGTTCTGTAAGACAGCGTAGCAAGTTTCTGAAAGCCGTTTCATGATGGAAATTTCATTTTCAGGAGAGAGTTGAGAACCAGCATATGCAAGATGTCCAACAGACCTCCTTTTATTTTGTGGGGTTGCCCACAACCGCAATGCAGCTAGTAGTGCGAATGAAGGCCTACCATTATGATGGATATAGAGCGATTCCTTAGACCAAGAACTGGAAGAATATACAGCAGGTTCTAAAGGGATGAAAACTTTGTCATTTGGATTTTCATGTAGTAGAAACCCGTAGTGTTCAAGAAGCTCCAAATTGGTGTAAGTACCGTAACATAATAGAACCTGGTAAAAACAAGTTTTCTGAACAATGGAATAAAGAGAGAATGGAAAATATGAAATTGGAGAACTGGTTGCTTAAGGCATGTAATCAATCCCTGCATAGAATTTAATAGTTTACATTCTCGGTAGAAGCAACAATTGATGCATTGTTCCTATTCCTATAATTTTAACTCACGAGATAAACAGCGCCCATTAAAAAATATGAAAAAATGGGAAACAAAGATGAACTTTAACTGTATAAAATAGAGCAGAAAGGAAACAGACACACAACTTATCTAAGGTTTTCAACAATCAAGTAGTACTGCAATACCTGATCTCCTTTCTTGTAATGTGCCCTAGCATAAAAGCAATATGCATTAGCATCTTCCTCAAACCCGCCATCAGTTAATCTCTGAGAATGAGAATCAAACTGTTCTGAATCTACCATCATAGTATTGCCTCCATTTGACATGTCAGTAACATGGACGGAAGAGTTAGATAGTAAATCCTCACCATCCCCAACGCTACATGGCTCCTTCCCAGGTGCATCATAGTTAAACAAGTCACCAACAGGGCATAAACACCCAGCTTCATCCCATGGTACATGCAATGTCCGAGAAGATATCTAGAATATTATAAAAAAGTTTAAATATAACTAACTATAGACAATGAGGGGGAGTTCTGATTTACCCCTAACAACTAAAATAAAAATAAATGCATCCTATAAGGCATGAAGGTGGCTGAAATCAATATTTGAAAATATTTAACTTAAAGGTGTGTTTTCAAGTTGGTTCTTGAAGGGTAATGGAAGGAATGGAAAGGCTTGAGAGCCATAAATGATAAAATACAATTGTGAGATGACTCTGAAACCTTTCCCTTCCTTCCCCTCCAAAGCCCAACTCGCAAACAGACCTTAAGCAGCCCAAAGTTTTTGTTCAGCAAAAAAAAGTCTGTTTTACTTCTGTGGATAAGAAAGTACTGGTTCAGCCTCGGAAAAGTTTATCCAACAATAGCTAATATCATTAACAAAACCATAATCAAGAAAATGAAAAGAATGTTTGCACTTTAGGTATGTATTAGAAAATCAAATTGAACTTTGATAGATAAACTCCTTTTTCATGCATTGGTCATGGTCATATGCGAGGTTTCTAACCGTTGCAGCAGCCCAAACCCAAGCCTTAAATGTTAAAAGTCGGGGCTTAAGCTTCAGTTCTTCCATCAAAGCCTGAGCTTCTTTCCACTCTGATTTGGCTTTTATTACAGCCTTTTCTGTGACCCACACAGCTTCATCTACCTAATAACAACAACATAAAGATGATTTCTAACATAACATGATAATAAAATTTTGTCAAAGGTCATTAATTTAGATGCAATAAGCTAACCTAACGATGGAAAGTAAAATTTGAAAGAGAAACTGAACTTGCAAAGCATGTTTCTCAAATTCACCAAACGTTGCTAGTATGTCATAACTCTGCGGCAAATGCACGAGGTAAGGATGCCACCTTGAAGTCTTTCCTTTACCCATTTCATACAATAAGCATACAGTTAATATCTGCAATATACACAAGCTTAGAAGTAAGTACAGAAGACTCAATTGTATGAAAAACTCAACAATAAGCAATGATGCATTATGCATACAGAGGCCAGTTCAACTATGAATACAACACTTTTAAGTTTTAACAAAAATTCTTAATACATGAAAACAGATTGAGAACCATAAAACTTAAGAAATACAGATAGAGTTAAGATAGAAACCTGGGTCGGGGAGAGAGAAGAGTGTTTATTATTGAGAGAAAAGCAGAGTTTTTTATCTTCCATAACACTATCTCTTGTCATTAAAGCTGATTTTGGAACCCTTAGAATCAATTCTCCCCTCTTAAGGTCTCTCACAGCACCCAAACCTCTTCTGAAGAATTCTCCAAATAATATATGAAAAAGGGCAAACATATTTATCAGAAACAGTTCAAATTTATTAACATTTAGATGATGATCATTATGTCATGGGTAAGAGACAAAAAAATCATTTTTTTTCCAATTAATTTCATATAAACATGAAAAATCATTTGAAGAATTGTAATAAAGAAAAGAAATTGAATGGAAAGAAAATGAAGAGATATGAAAATGGAATAGTGAGTACCCGCCAGAGTGAGGAAAATGAGAAACAGAGAGAGAGAAACCGAAAGAAGAGAGAGAATGGTGAGAGTGGTTGGTGGTTGTTGAGTCTGATATTCCAAGTTGTGCTGCCCAGGTTAAGAAGCTTTCAAGGTTTTGATGTTCTTCCTCCATTACTAAACCCCTCCAAACCTAGGTTGTGATTTCAAGTAATATGATATTGAAGATTATATTTAAAATGTTATTTAATGTGCTAAAATTTGATATATTTTCATTTAAAATTCATATTTAGTATAAAAAACTAAATTAAAATAAAATACAAAAATTATGAGTGAAAGGTATGAGTAGTCATATAGTTAGAAAATAAAATATTAATGTGTATTGAATTTTAAATTACCATTAAATTTGAATAAAATAAGATAATTAAAAGATCAATTAATATAAAATGAATGACTAATTGTTAGCGTGATTATAAAATGTATTAGGTTTTTTAATATAGAGTGAGGGTATTGATGGTTAACATTTACGAATGGTGTAAGTAGACAAATTTGAAGTATTAATAACATTATTGTTTCCATTTTAAAAAAAATATCATGACATTGATTTTCTTAATATTATTATTTGTGTCTTTGGGTTGGGCCTTTACAGTTAAGTGGGCTTTATTATTCTCAGCCTGTAATGGTGTACTTCTATTCTGAAGCACTAAATAGGTCACGAAGGCCGAACCCAAATAAAATACTGGAATGTGAGAAGAGTTCAGCACATTGACTCATTCAGTTAAACCATTTTGTAAGTTACTTTATTAAATTGTCTTTTTCATTATTATTTTTTGGAATTAACAACGATATCCATTACTCGTAGGATAAAGAACTAATCAATTTCGAGATGTAATTCTTTCAATAACTATTGTTTCCAAGAATCAAATTTTTAATCTTTTGGTTATCATAAGAATCTAGCATAATCTTACATCATTAAAACGATATTTTTTTCATTATTTAGTATCTTCAGCTTCATTTTTTTACTTTTCCGATTTATTTTTCTCATATACATTATTATTAGGAGTATGATTGCTCGATTTGACTTTTGATACAATCTATAAGCCGAACTGAATAGGAAGACTTGATTTGGTTAATGTCTAATTTTTTTTTGTAGCAATCAAACCAACCATAAATTAGGGATAGCATTATGGGCTTGACCCGACAGATCAGCCAGTTTTGACCAACATTTTTAGTGGACGGGACTGAGGATTTTAGTCTAAAAGCTCATATTCAACCCGGTTTGGAAGCCCGTTTTTTAGACAGGCCAAAACGGGTCGGGTCGGGCTAGCCCGGCGGGCCAACATTAATATTGCTTTACCATTTTAAGGTTATATGTGATTCCAATAATGTAATCAATTTAATATTGTTTTTCAACCGAACATTTTACATTTACCGCATGCAACCAATTTATTTTTCATATATAAGATATTTATCAGTAAATTATTTATTAATTAAATTTATATCATATACAATACAAGACATTTACATATAAGTGTTTAATTTATATCACATGTCATATTATGTTCAACTTAATTACATTTATCACTTTTTTTTTGTTTAAAAAATTACATTTCTCATGCACGGTTTATCAGTGTAATGTAAGTTTATAAATTAAAGGGTTTTTTTGTAAGTGTAGAAAATGGAAGGATGGTTTGTGTAATTTCACTAAAACGCGTGAAATATCAGTTTAATTTACTCTTTGTATTATTATTAAACTTTTTCAAAGCTTTCACACGTTATACTAATTTGGTTAGTAATATTAATACTAAATTGATTATATTATTATATAATATTACAATTGGTAAGTAATATTATGAGTAAATTATATCATAAATATTATGAGTAAATTATATCATAAGCAATACATTTATATTATATACAAGACATTTACTTATCAGTATAATTTACTCTTTAAATTGGTTAACACTCATGTACTTCTAATAGAGTATCTAATGTTTAAAACTTAGGAGTTTGAAGCTTTATTGTGAACTATGAGTCTAAAAGTTTAAAACTATGTTGGCTAGTTGCTTAGAACTTTCAAGTTTTAAACCAAAACGATATATTATTGTGAGATTATGAACTTTAGTTTTTTATTTTTTGTTTTAAAATACATTTATGAGGCGTTATGATTATTTATTTTTGAAATTGTGATTGAGTTGGTTATAAATGTGTTTTTGAAAATAAAAAAAATGGGTCAGTCTGTCGGCCTGTCAGCCCTGCCAAATATGGGACGTGCTGGCATTTTGAGTTTTTGTAGCAATAAGGGCCGGGCTAGCCCATCCCATATCGTGACGGGCTGTATCGGGCTGGCCCGTTTTGCCACCCCTACCATAAATGAGTTGTTTTGGTTTGACGGGTTGCTTGTTTTTTTAAAGAAAAGGCCAAGCGATACTATTGTATTTCATGAGGTATTGCTTGTCTTTTTATTCTGCCTAACAAACTAACATTAAGGGTCCAAAATTTTAAATATAATTGATATGCATAATGCAAACCAATATAAGTCATATCCATATATTAAAAAACTATTGGACTGAAAATGATGAAATAAAGAAAATAATTGAACATTAACCAAAATAATATTGATAACATTTTTTTAAACATGTAGCTCGATTCGAGCGAATCCAGGATATTTTAAATTACAAATAAAACATATTTTAAGTAATTCATATAAAAGAATCGAACCGCAAAACCGAATCAAATAATATTTTTCGGTTCGATTCGATTTCACCAGTTTGAAGTGCTTCCTTATCTTGTCCCACTCTCCTCAAACTTAAACCTACTTGACTTTATCTCATTCAAATAATGTTCAAACCCATTTTAAGAAAGTTACAACAATTTAAAAGGAATAAATGTCATGCAGTAATTCATGACCTCACTTTGAGTCAGATCACACATTAGTTTTTTTGTCCAAAAAATACAAAAGTGTCCAAGGAAGAGGGACACAAGTGTCCAATGATGAAAAACACTTACCCGACAAATTCCAAAGAAATAAATTATAAGGACAAAAATAAAAATTCTATACAATTTGTAGAAAAAATATTTAAACCTACATATAAAAATACCTAAGTGTGGATGGATATCTGATTTTATATAGAATGGGTTTTGTTGAAGTATTTCTGCAACTGGATCTAAAATGCAAAACTTTGTAAAGTTCTATATAGTGTATTAAGCACCATAGTTATATATGGACTTTGAATATCTCTCTTTATTTGCATCATTCTCTCTTAGTGCAACTCATTCTGCTCTTTGGATTCATCTTGATATGGTGCCAAATGATACCATTAGTCTCATATCCAATAAAGTTGAGATTTTTATTTTGAACAGGTTTTAATTTTATTATAGAGATATCCTTAATTAAATTATATGAATATTAGTAGAGATATACACATTTTTGGAAGGAGATATACACAAATTAAATGAACTAATTAAATCTATATGTAGTTGATTAGGTTGATTTCTCCTCAAAATGAGGTAGCCTCTTCATCATAAATACTCATCACATACCTACCATGAAAGAATAAGAATATGCCAATCTCATCAACATAATAACATTTAATGGTGACAACAAAACAATCAATGAAATACAACACAACATTTCTTTATAGGACTAATTAATTGAGGGATGAAGATTTTGTGTTCCATACAGTATCTATATCAGTGTTTCATACTAATCAAAATTTATCATCTAATTAAAAAAGAAAGTTATAAAAACATAAACTAATATTTAATATAATTTTATTAGATATGAACATAGAGACGTATTCATCTTCAGACATATAATTTCTATCTTCTATCTATTAATTGAGTACTAAAACATAAAAGTCACGATAAAATTGAAGGACATGAATCGAGTGCTGAAGTGAACTAAAAAATGTATCTACTTTTTCTAATATTGAAATAATGAAATGGTAAGTGATCCACACAAAGTGCAAAATAGATACGTGTCAAATAACTGGTTGGGGTGACGTGTGGGCATTTTTCACTACCATCTACATGCATTGTCGGGTACAATACATTCTAATAATTTATTATCGTGTCTTTACATACTTTAGAAAAATTATTTAATTTAATTCCTTAAGAGTGAGGATCCACTTACTTTAAGAGTAAGTTTTTTAAACTTTATTCTAAGAGTAAGTTTATTAAACTTATTCTAAGAGTAAGTTTATTAAACTTACTCCACATCTTAGCCATCAATTTTAGGGGAATCCAATAGTTTAGATCTACCTACTAATTCAAATCATTGAACTAAATTTAAAAAAATAAAACCCTCCTCCTTCCCTAAATATTCTATAGTTCCTAAATATTCTAAGGCTTAATACATATATATCATAAATGATTAAGAATATATTATATTTTATCGTATTATAGGTTAAATTAAATGTTTATATTAAGAAGCAATGTAGAGAATAATTTATTTAAATGTCAGTATATATTATATTTAATTGAGTTAAAATTTAAAAGTTAGTTCAATGAACATTTATGATTAGACTAGTATATGAATTTAGGGTCAAGTTCACATCAAAAAATAGTTTGACAAACATTTAGAGTGGAGTAAGAGAGAAATTTTACTTGATAACTCAACAAAATAGACTCAATTAAATACAATGCAATTCCTTTTGTGAATGATTTAGATATATGTATACATCATTAAAAATCATAGATTCAATGATATAAGAAATAATATACTCATATAGAATGTTGCAACTAAATGTAATATCTAATTGAATTAAAGCGATATTATAATATTTTCTACGCAACTGAACACACATCTAAAATACAGAAGTCATTCGTGAACAAAATTGAATAAGACTTGTCACATATAAATTTTAAATATTATTCATGTCTAAATTTTTAAAGCTAATCCTAAATTAGATAATACTTAATAAATGAGGAGTCAAATATGATAAGTAGGAATGATATGGTAGGATTGTTGAGCGTGAGTCGGGTTGAGACGAATTAATGTTTATTCTTATCTGACCTTAAATGTTAGTTAAGTCATTTTTTGAAATAGCTCCGGTCCTAAACACGAAATTAATATGACCATAAATATTTAAAGGGTCAGTCTTTAAACCTGAACTCGACTATAGACCTAATTAAATATAATATATATTATAAAATATTATAAATATTATTTATTATTATGAATATGTTATTTGACATATAAAATAATATATGCATATATATATATATTATTAAACATGTATATATGATAAAAATTAGAGAATCAATGATACTTTCGACCAAAAATATATTATTACTCTGTATACATTTGAACAAAGATACATACAAATATAATGAATCATTGATCATTGGACGAGTCAAGACGTGTCATGTTTGGTCCCTATCCAACCCTACATATTGAATGAGTCTAATTTTTGAATTCAAACTGAATAGATCCAATAAGATTCAACCCTATTTAGGTAGGGTCAGAATAATTGGAGTATACTAGATGAGCAAATAGGGTCGGGTGAGTAGTGACCCATATCTAATGGAATCTGAGACGTATTTAGCATGTGAATTTGACAGGACAGAGCATTATTTGTTGTTTTTTCCTATAATTATTTAGGAATATAAGAGTAGGCCATATCTCCCCTCACCTTTATAACAAATGATAAGGTTATCTTCCATTGATTGGGTAATATCTTCCACGTGTCGTCCATGTTGGATCTCCCTTTAACTTTACACGTTGCACCTTCCCTCATTATAGTATCATGTCCGATCCACTTTTATGGATCCGGGTCAACCCTATCTATGCACTTCATGTATATTATGAAGTAGTTTACACATTATAAATAGAGGAAAAATTCATTTATTCTAAGAATAAGTTTTTTAAACTTATTCCATATCATAACTATTTAAACTTATTCCATATCATAGCATTGTAAAAAATATAAATTGGCATTGAGAAAAAATATCAAAAATAAATACAAATTATATCTTTATTTAAAGGTGCATATAATATATTTTTCTCCAAATTATATAGATGTTAAGTTTAATTTATATATTTGTTTATCAACAAAAAAAATCCATTTTCTGTTAACAAATATGATTGCTATATTATTCTTCCCTTTCTCAAAGTTTCATTTATTATTATAATACAAACATGATGTTGGTCTAATGAAAAATATATATGAATAATAAATATTACACTAAAAATAAAACTAATTATATTATTTTTATGTTTGTAATACACATGAATGATAGATATTACACTAAAAATATATAAAAGTATCCCGATTCGAATTTAGGATCGGGTAAACCCAACCCATTAAAAATTAAAAATGTGCAGGATATGTGGGAAAATAGCATCATATTGGATTGGATGGAAGAAAAGAAACATTGAATTAAAGCACAAAGTTTCAAACTTTTGTGACTGTCGTGTTCAATCCATAACCAGACAATGGAGATAAAAAGAGGGCCTTATATCTTATATCCCATCATGAGACATGATATTATTTCCATTTTCTCATACAAAAAACTCATTTTTTCTTCCATAAAAAAAAATATATATATATAAGGAGACAATGAAAACAATCAGTAGAAGGAGAGTGTAGAAGAGTGGAGTATTTGGTGGGTCATATTTGTGAGTAAGAGAAAGATAAATAGTCCACTTTTTAGTGCACATTCTTAGTTTTTGCTCCATGATGTTGATGTTGATGCATTCAGCTATATGTTCATTTAATGTCAAAATTTTCTTGTAATTGGGTCAAAGCAGCAACAACATCTACATAGGTTTGCATCTTGTTTCTTCTTTACATGTTAGTGGTTTAGTTTAGGTAAGTGCACATAGTTATATAGATAAGTGTACGTTTGTAACTAACTTCATAATATTTTACTAGTATTTGCTAATTGGTTCCTGAAATGAATGGGAAAAAAATCATAGCATAAGAAATCAGTTGATTCATACTTTCTTTGTGAATGCTTCAACTATTTTTTTTATTTTTAATTTTTCTGTTTGGATTTAGTTTCCCATTGTGAGTTTTTGTTACTTCTAATGAAAATGATTGTTTTTCATTTTATGTTGATGTTACTGTAATACGCTAAGACTGAATATGTTGTGTTTGTTTTGGTTCAATCATAGATAGTTTTAGTGGAACAATTTTGCCACTTGCTGGAACTGTGGTTTTCAACACTTTAATTGGATAAAAGTTTGTGGCTTTGCTAGTTTAGCCTGTGTTTTCAACTGGGATTTTTACTGAAGGGAGTTCAATAGTTCTGTGAAGGATTAGTATTTGAGAAATTGGAAGCTAATAAGGAAGAGAATAGCTAAAAGGAAAGGATTAGTTTAATCATGTCTATGACATTATTATGGATTGTCTCCTCCCCTGGCTCAGAGGTCTCCAATTCCGGCGTGTTGTTTGATTCTATCCGAAATGCGAAACTTTTGGGTTCTTCCAAGTCCATGCCTCATGATTTGGGGTCAATTAGAGCGAAGCAGGATAAGAAAAAGAGATGGCGATTTTGCTCCTTGAGCGCGGATACAAATTATGCTTGTGTTGGTCAGTCTGGCTTACACGGTTCTATCAACTTCCCTCTGCTGTCAAATGTGCTCGCAAATCCAGCCGCAGGAGAAGCCACTGCTTCATCAGAGGAGAAGGTTTACGATGTGGTGTTGAAGCAGGCATCTTTGGTTAAGAGGAAGCTGGGCTCTACTGGTGAAATTGAAGTGAAACCAGATATTACTCTTCCTGGGAATTTGAGCTTGTTGAATGAAGCTTATGACCGTTGTGGAGAAGTTTGTGCAGAATATGCTAAAACATTTTACCTTGGTTAGTTTTCTCTTATCTTTCCTTGTAGTGAAGATGTTAACTTTTAGAGTTCACTATGATCTGCTGCATGGTTTTAGTCCAATTTATATGGGTTTTATCTTTCAGGAACTCTCTTAATGACTCCTGAAAGGAAAAGAGCTATCTGGGCAATATATGGTGAGTGATCGTGCTCGTTCGGTTAAGCTCTTTCTCTGTCTATATGATCTTTATTTATTCATTATTATTTTCATTTTATAATCATAATTCTTGGTATTCATTTTGACTAGAACTGAGTCATAACTGGACTGGAAAAGGAATCCAGTATGAAGTTTGTTTAGTAGCTGGATTCACAAACAGCAAATAAATAAAGAAGACAATTATTAAACCATCCTTGAATTGCAAGTTAAATGCATATAAGCTATGCTTTGGTCTCCATAAAGCATATTGACTAATTATATAAATTTGCATAAAATATTTGAAAATTTTCAGTGTAGTTTATGTTCTAAACAAGTTCAAGATTTTCATGCTTGAAAATCTTGCTTTCTGATTGCCATTTAATATGATTTTGTGTACATTGAAGCTTAAATGGGTTGCCCAAAATTTTGAAAACCATGTCTTCGTTCCTTCTAGATTTCTAAAGGAACTTTTAGTAATGTCATCTCCTTGATTTAGAACTTAATAATCATCTCAGTAAAATAAATATGACCTAATGCATAAGTGAGAACTTAACCATCTTATGTAAAATGCAAATTTAGGAATTTCCAAACAACTCAATTTCCAATAAGAAAAGTGAAAATAAAATAAAATAAGTTGATACAACTTTAAACTAAGAATCTAATTCAATGCTCCAGTTGCTAGACATTTTCTGCTTTTGTAAGGACAAGATGTGGTAATGCATAAGGTTTTATAAGCCATGGAAAATCTGGCCATGTTTTATCTTGGCATGTACCTCGTCTCATTTGACAGCTGATTTCGTACGACTGCTCCTCTTGTAAGATCATTTTACGTGATCAGATCTGTGCCTCATATTGATCCTTGCCTTTTCAGTGTGGTGTCGGAGAACAGATGAACTTGTTGATGGCCCTAATGCTTCACATATTACACCAACTGCTTTGGATAGGTGGGAATCAAGATTGGATGAACTTTTCCAGGGTCGTCCATTTGATATGCTCGATGCTGCTTTATCAGATACTGTCCGAAAGTTTCCTGTTGATATCCAGGTATGGATTGATTTTGTTGACCAAGACCAACTGACCTGTTTGATACTTAGTTTGGGTTCAGTCATAACAAAGTTCAAGCTCCAGCCGTTGGGGAACAAAATATGCAACTAGCTTCATAGCTGATACCCATTTAATAAGCCACAGATAGACTTATTACATCGATCCAGAGAGCGATGAACACAGACTCATTTGTTATGCGAAATGAGTGGACATGCAGGACAAAAATGGATTAATAATGAATGCACTAGATTGTAAGTAGGGGTAACACCTATCATGGAAAAGATGCTAAAATCTCACTTTAGATGGTCTGGCCGTGTGAGACGAAGACAATTAGATGCCCCATCCAGACCCGTAGATTAGTCGGAGAGTAAAAAAGGTATAGGTGAAACCATTAACAAGGGCATAGATTAAAGCGGCCTTTCTGAAGACGCGGTCTTTCTTGTGCAGTTGTCACCATATCATGATTTTGTGAAACCAATCATGTTTCTTTAATATATTCACCTTCAATGTTAGAGGACTTATGTTCCAAATCTTTGTGTCCATGCAGCCATTTAAAGATATGATAGAAGGAATGAGAATGGATCTTAAGAAGTCGAGATATAAAAACTTTGATGAACTATATCACTACTGTTACTATGTTGCTGGGACAGTTGGTTTGATGAGTGTTCCAATCATGGGCATTTCACCGTATTCAGAAGCAACCACAGTGAGTGTGTACAATGCTGCCTTGTTCCTAGGAATTGCAAATCAGCTAACCAACATACTCAGAGATGTTGGAGAGGAGTAAGTCCAGAATTTTTGTTTCTTTAAGTCTTAATAGAATGTTATGAAAAATGCACTTGTCGACTGTGGCATTTACTTCTATTATAAGTCGATTTCTATCATAGAAATGTCGACAAGTTGATTCTAAATGATCATGAAATGTACCTAGTTGTCTGAAAAATATCATGTTGGTTTTTCCTATGTTACTAATTTCAAGAATGACCCTGCATTTCATTTTCACTCCATTTTTCTTATCGGTTGTTCAATTCTCAATAGTGCTAACAGAGGAAGAGTGTATCTACCACAAGATGAGTTGTCTCTAGCCGGGCTTTCAGATGATGACATATTTGCTGGTAAGGTGACAGACAAATGGAGGTACTTCATGAAGGGCCAAATTAAAAGGGCAAGAATGTTTTTCGATGAGGCAGAAAAAGGAGTCACAGAGCTTAATGAAGCTAGCCGATGGCCGGTAAGAAATGCAATCTTTTGTCATTATTATACAACACCTTTCCGTGCTTCAATATTTAACATGGACACACCTGCAAACTTTATCATCATTTGGTTCAAATTTCAAATCATTTTTCCACATTGACACATACATTGTTAATCTATGAGATAAGGAAATCTTCATACTCAGTATCAAGAAAAGTTATTGGTTGGTTAAACTTAAAAATGCTCTTATGTGTCTACTTAGTATATGGTGTGGAAAACTTTGCTGAATGGATCATAATTATAACTATTAACTACCTTTTGATTTTCCATTATAATTACATTTTTTTTACAAATGTTCATTACCTCAGTGCTTGTAAGCCAGAAAATTCATTTGCCAAGACTTATAATATACAGGGTTGCTCATTATTTTAATTTTTATCCATTCTTTAACGTTCGCGCAAGAACTCGAAAAGCGTATTATGAATGTTGCATCGTGCAGGTATGGGCGTCGTTGATGTTGTATCGCCAGATATTGGACGAGATTGAAGCTAATGATTACAACAATTTCACTAAGAGGGCTTATGTAGGCAAAGCCAAGAAGTTACTTTCTTTACCAATTGCCTATGCAAAATCTATGGTTCCTCCACCAAGAAAAATATCTCCTTCAATAAAGGCATAGATCTCAAACCATATAAACTTCTGTATAACAATGGAAAAAAGAGAGTAAAATGCATAATCTGTATATTATAAAGTATTAAAGCATTCATTATTCACTTATTGTAGTTGATATTACTTTTTGCCATTTTCCTTGTTCTTTAATCTATAATATACGAGTTTGGGAGATTATTCAATTTTTCTTTTCATTTAGTATAGTAAGGAGTTGTTAGTTGTATTTGATAATTTTATAAACATTTTTTAGTATAACTAGGGGTATGCCCTCACCTCGAAGTCAAATATGTTGTTCTAAGGTTTGGATCACTCCATGCCTATTATTTCTCATTTGTTAGAAAAGTGAAACATAAATTTAATATATATTAATTATATTTTCTGACCAATGAGAATGAATGAATACATTAAGTGATACATATCTTGAGACATATGATGTGTTATTCCTTACTTCATATATAAAGAACTAATTAATCCATTTCAAGGTATGTGATTGTCTTGTTACTTTTAAAAATCAAATCTTTAACCTTTTGATAGTGACCCATAATTTGATTGAGATTAAAAAAAAGAACTATTGGGCCAAGACATTGAACTTGGACTAAACGCAACATTATTGGGGTTCAGATAAGTTTGTTGATTGATTTATAATTCATTAGCATGCCTTGCCAAACTAAATTGACTTATAATTCATTGGCATGCCTTGCCAAACAAGGAAGAGGCATCAATATAATGGAATCCATGTAATGCAACACCAAGAAAGTGATTCAAAATTGTGACAAAACTTATTTTTTTTCGCAAAGGCCGAATTAATAGTGTGCAAAGTGGTATGAAAGAAGATCACCTGTCCCATTTTTTATGTCCCAAGTGTATCCCAATCCATTTAAAAATTGTCATGTACTTAAAAATAAAATAATTTGTTTACATGACTTGGTACAATGTAATTGACTTAGGACATAAAAACATAAGTTTTTTGGGATATGTGATCCTTATTCACAAAATCAAATTACAAAGCTAAATCTCCATCAAAATATTAACATGTGTCACAAATTTATATCTCGAATGATTAAAATAAATAAAGTTCTAAACTATAAGTCAAAGGGTTAAATTATAAAAGATATAGGTATGGTGTATAATTTATGGTTCCCTCTTAAAAAGTAATGGTATTCTTACAAAAAAATTTCTTATTTTATTTCCTATAGTTTATTTTTTAATTTTTGTCTCACATTTACTATCCTATTACACCACCTATTATATTATATATCTTCTCACTTCCTATAATCCTTTTCTTTATAATACCCTTTTTACATAAATAAAAAAAAACAAGTTGCATGTGGAACATATTTCAGGAAAAAATATATCCTTTTTCAAATCTTTACACAACTTTCTACATGAGTTTTTCTTGTGTTTACACTGTCACATAATAATTTTATTATGTTAGGCACTTCTATTGAATTTCCATATTTTAATTCTTACTTGAACTACCAATATAATTAATCTTTGTTATGGAAAAATGATAACATATGGCCCATTAGCTCAGTTGGTTAGAGCGTCGTGCTAATAACGCGAAGGTCGCAGGTTCGAGACCTGCATGGGCCAAATATTATTTTTTTATTTAAAGTTATGCTAATGTGATATAATAGGTAAATATTATCTCAAAAACTTTCTTTCAATTCATAGATGCTTGATTTAAAAATTGTGAGCATTAATTATTCTTATTATATATGAAAGTTAGCTAATAAATAACTATCATGTGGTTCATGATTGAAGAAGCTAGTCTAATAACATTCTCAAACTCTCACAAATCCTTGTCCTTCCCCTTCCAATGCATAGAAAATGAGCCTAACACTTTTGCAATTAATGAAATTGGTAGTATCCCTTGATTTTAAGAAATAATAGCACTATAATCCATTCATTTTTAATTTAACATAAACTTTGAGAAACTGTCTGGTATGATTATATGACTTGTGTGGTTACAAAGTCCTGGTTGATTTTAGGTGCTAGATAATAAGTAGCTAATTTTGAATACATCTTTCTTTGTAAAAAGTTATGAAGTTATTTGATTTTCTCCATTTTAAAAGGAATGGAAATTAGTCATTTTAGCTTTTATCTTCTTGCTTCTGAGTATAGAAGAAACAAGTAACAGAAAAGAAAAACTCCAATTAAGCATAGGCAAATGAACTAGTTCAGGTAAATGAACCAATATGTTGATGAAGGAAAATGAGTATTTTGCATGAAAGTTTAAGTTGAATTACAACGTGCATACCAACAAGGAGTTGGTTCAATGGTGTATGGCATGGATAGCCACGCACTCTGAAAGGAATTAGTATTACAAGGTGCGTATGATAAGAGATTGATTCTACGAGCATTTGAATACATGCTTTCATTAAAAAAAATAAGAAAATGTAAAGAACTATCAGATCCTTGAGATCTGAAGAGGTATTGTAGTTTCAAGTATTTCATGCCTAACAGAAACTAGAGGTGGATTTTCCATGTGCCCTTGTTTCTCTAAAATATATTTATGACAGTTGTCAGCAGCCATTATCCCAGCAGAGTAAGCACCATGCACAGATCCCTGGTGATCATCCATGCAAACAGCTTCCCCGCCAAAAAATAGATTACCTAAGGGTGCACGAAGTCGGTCATACAAATCATCCGGCTTTCCTACTAAATCGTATGTGTAACAGCCAAACGAGTTTGGATCAGATCCCCAACGTGACACAAGATATTGAATCTGCAATGGTCCAAAAAAACAATTCAGGCTCCAGCAGTAGCATAGTTAACGGGCTTGCAATACTCTCATGCACATGGTATAGGCATTTGTACTCGTATAAGGTTAGTGCATTGAGAAGTATAACAAATTGGTATGTTCATAGGGTTATTGAGAGAAACTAGTAACTATGGGATGTAAGACTGAAGAGAACAGTGAAAGAAGTGAGACGTAAACTTACCGGATTAGAAGCACCAGGAAACATCTTCTTGAGCTGTAGCATTACAAAATTTACAGTAGACTCGTTCGATAGTTTCTCAAGATCACAAGCAAACCTTCCAGCTGCCATATATACAAGAATCGGATGCCCGGTTGCTTTATGCAGATTGAGAAAATAGCCACAAGCGTAAGAGGTTGGTGCAACAATGCCTAGAAATTCTACATTAGGCCAAAACACTTTATCAAATCTTAGGGCAATCTTATTTTCATTTCCCACACCAAGATCTTTAATTGCAGCAAACTTCCAATCCGGAAGTTTTGGTACAAACTCTATTAACTGTGCCTGTAGAACTCCGACAGGAACTGTTACAAGAACCGCATCAGCAACAAAGTTCCGGCCATCCTCAACTGTGACCATTGCCTTATTGCAACCATTGGATATCTTGATCACCCTGCATGGTTTGGTTTCACAAAAAGATAATTTTTTACACCCTAACCACTAATTGTAACAAAAATATTAAATCTATGACTCAATGGGATACCAAGCATCAACATATGTTTCCAATCATTTGTTGCCCAAACACAAGCCAGAGGTCCTGGCTCATATCTAAAAAATATATATAGAAAAAGTAGTTTTTAAAAACAAAATGTTTCGAGTTAACATAACATTCAGCGTAGTTTCTATAGATAAAACATATTTATCTGTCCTTGGCTTTATAGTTTCCAGGCTCCAAACTTGGCATAGGTGAAAATGCAATAATCTTCTTTCTTTATTCTTAATTTTTTTCAGTTCAACAGTAAATCATGAATCAACTAAGTGGTGCAATAAAATGTGGAGGTAGACCTGTGGTTCAAGCGTATGTCAAGATCTTTTGCGAGAGCTTTTATAACAGGATCATATCCTTGCACCATGAGTCCATGACCACCAGAGAGGACATCTTCCTATAAGATAAAAAGTAGGAGAACAATATAAGCATTAACTGGAATACTATATAATGATAGTGTCTATTACCACTCCTCTGCAATTAATTTTTTTAAATTTTCCGAAAGTTCCTCTTATTAGTTAGTGAGTGTATCAAGTTCAAGTTAAAAATGATTAACAATATTAGCTAAAAATGATTCAGAATAGATAAATAAGAGTGAAATAGAAGCTCCCTAATTAATGCATTGTTGATCTTCTAGATGCAGATGAAATAAAAATATAAAACAATAAGCGGATTGACATATCAAACACCGATCTATATTTATCAATTGCAACCATAGGAATGTGTGAATCTGTTACTTATACGACCTTCGACATAAGTACAATTCATTAATCATGCAAAGCTCATATGTTGAATGGAAAATATGAAGTAACATCTCCCTAAGTTTAATGAAGTTCGGAATGTTCAGATTGTATAATGATCAATACAAAAACAATAACCTATTCCTTTAATAAAAGTTGGCAACTTGTAGGTTTCTTCTTTTTATATAAGAATCAAATCCCAGAATTCCATCAATTATATGACTTATATCAACAACAATCATACCAGAGACCAGGTGACATATTGAGGTATATCAATGAAATTAAGAGTATTAGAAGAAAAAAAGGACTTGGTAGAAGTTTCAAGCAAAATGGTCCTTTATCCTTCATCTAATATGATAGCACTTGCCTGATCCCAGGTTTTCAGTGAAAGCATATCTGCATCAGCAGCAAACCAAGCTTCCATTCTGCATATATACCATTGCAGTACTTCATGGGCAAGTCCTTGTTGCCTGTATAAAACATATCAGTCAAACAAATAGATCGAAAATTCAAGCCCCGATGCTTACACATTATATTCTCATATCAATCTCTTACCTTAGTTCTGGATGCCTATTTAACACGATTGAAATCGCTTGGTGAACTGACATGTCATCAGGATGGTCATCCCTCACTTTCTCAGTCTAAGGATGTCAACAGAAAGCCATTACATTCCAGTTTCATATAAATCATAATCTTGCCTTCGAGACTATAAATCTCCACAAGCTATATGCCGTAAAGATCTTACCTCTTCCATGATTCTCTTAAAATTTTCTCCAACTTCTGTGACCATATGTGGAGGAACTTGATGACCATCCATGTTAAAAAGCATATAACTGGAAAGATGAATTGGATTACTATAAACTATAAAGCAGTTGTAACGGAACTACAAACGTTTCAGATGTTTTAATTCAATGGAAAATCATCTAATGTATGCATTCTGCATTTTTATGAAATATAAACTGTTCGTTAAGGTTAAGGACCAGAGTTATAATTTGGCAAATTTGTATACTAATCATGTGTAGGGTACATTTAAAATACTAATACTGCAAATCTTAATATATAAACCTTGAAATGCTTCAAACTATACTGAATTGAACAAACTCGAAGAATAAATCTGAATTATTACCTTTCCAAGTCATGGTCATACAAGATAGAGTCATCACCACTCGTACGATATAATTTAAGTCCTAAACCACGTATCAGTGGAGCCATGGGATTCTCATTACAAACACCATGTAGCCTGTAGAATAATCAACAGAGAACAAAAACACTTTTTATTAAAAAAATTATTGAGTTCTGACCCATTATATTATCAGTTCCTCGTCTTTAAAGAATATGGCATGAAGACTTGAAGAGTAGAAATAACTGGAGGTGGCACATTTAATTTATCGGGATAAAAAAATGTATCTCCTCACAATCTTAAACATGTTTAAGGAATGCTTTCGAGCTAATATGTACTAAGAAATTTCTTGAAGCATATGAAAGTGCATTTATGTTTAAAAAAATAAAATAAAATGTTAAGAAGAAACTTAACAGAAATCCATAAAGAAAAAAGAGGTGATCACCATCCTTCAAAAACAAACAAATTGAACTTACCATGAGGCTCCCATATCTACTGGACAATCAAATGAGTAATCAGTATGAATCCGGCCACCAACCCTATCCCGCGACTCCAGTACAGTCACCTAACCGAATAACGAGAATCAGCCAAAGGAGAAATGAAGAGAAAATCTTTCCACTGGCCTAAGTAGGGAAAATAGAGTAGTAAATAAAGATGAAGTCTGATAATAATCATAACACACCTTAAAGGACGCATCATAGAGTCTACGTGCAGCAGCAATTCCCGATATTCCAGCTCCAATAACAATAACTGAAGGTTGAGGACTGCATTGCCTCTTGACGTGTGAGGCAATAGTGTCTGCTAATCCGACACCAAAATCAGAAGGGGAAAAATCCTCATATGTTAAGAGAATGAACCAAATAAACCATACAAGATTAAATCTCTCTCTCTCTCTCTCTCTTGTTTCTCAGAGAGCTGAGCCAACTAAAAAGCACGACCCAATGCACAAGGTGAGTAAACAATTATGAGGAAAAAATATTTATTTGCTAAAAAAACAACAAATAAAATAAATATGAAAGCCAACAATACAAAAATGACATCCAATCGCAATTTGTATCTACTTGAAAGATCATGAGAAGATACAACATTCAAATTCATAGGCAAGCCATGTAAACAATTGCATCCCACAACATATTTGGGCAGAAAAAACTTCTTAAATAATAAAGATCTGTGTGTTATCCCATCAAAAAGGATACGCCACTTTGGGTTAAAGGAAAAACTCCTCTGTCTTCTCTTGATTTAAGTACAAGTTCCAAGTGTTATCATTTTCAGACACAAAAAATGAATTAAGAAATGTCCCGCAAATAATATGCTTTCATAAATATTTAGAGAAGAAGCTATGAATACAATTATGAAAAGTCAGTTTTAATTTTTCTGATTATCAGGATATTGAGTTTTAGGAAAATATCAATCAAGACTGTTAACTTCCAAAACAGAACTATGTTGCTTGATCAGGTGGATAGTTTATGGTCATTACTCTAACATTAATTATTAAGAAAATAAGAACATTGAAAGTTGCTACATGTTTCAGATTTTTTCATTTGAAGTAGAGATAAAATTATGTCTTACAATTTAAGATCAGAACAAAAAAACCAGTGGGAAATCAGTTTTAAACATGGAACATGGACAGTCAAGTGAATTGATAAAGTCGTAAATTTGGTCGGTATTGAAAATAGCTATCAATACAACAACTATCCTGCTGGACAATATTTATCGACATACTTTACAGAGAAAAATGTTGACATACAGACACAGTTCTCAGCCTCTAACTCTGACTAGAACTAAAGCAACTTTTTTTAAAGGAGAACTGAAAGCTGACTTGAATAACAGTAAAACTACTCGAATCGACCTAATTCAATATTCTAATCATACAGGTTTTCAGTTATAACGACGACAGTGTTCAAAATTTTCTTCCTTGGTGGATGCACACAAAACAATTCTTCAAGTACTTCTAAATATCATAGCCCCCCTCAAAATTGAAGTTTAAAAATTGAAAGAGACATAACCAAAAAGAAATATTGAAAGAGACAGACCAACTTAAACAAATAGAATAATTTGAAACAGATAATGGGACCATCCTATTTATGAACTTACTATGCTATTCTCTCGTCGAATTTATATTTCCCCTAAATCAAAGGAAGGACAGAAGAAATGGCATCTGGACATAGCAGTGGCCAGTGGACAACATGAGAAAATAATATGATCAAGATTTATAAAATCTTTATTATAAAGTCATTAACATAAATCAAGTAATGAAGTACCAAAACACCATTACATCAGTAAATACTCCATTATACTCTTGAACCTAATCTACACTAATACTGCATTGAGATGTGACCATGTATGGCATATAAAACTAGTCAAAAGCATTCATGACATGACAATTATTATGCCTTAGCTTCTCTAATGTTGATTTTTCTCCACCTTAACTGATTACTTCTTTTAGATACAGGACACAATTACACAGCTTGAGTCACTTAAAAACAAACAATTATTTATGTAGCAACAATCTACCATGTAGCATGATTAATATCTTAATTATTCCAAAACCATTTCAGAGATAGGCCTTATCACTAGGATTGCAATCACTGCTATCACAATCATTAATTAGAAAGATTATCATTCTAAATATTGCATAAGTGCATATAATTGAGAAAGTAAAGAATAAAAAAGAAAATACTAACCATCTATGACATTGGTGGAGAATAATTCTTTAGGATCCATAAAAAAACTAAAAAATCACTGGAGTTGAAACAGATAAGTGGGTGGTGAAAGAAAAGAACAAATTTTTAAAAGAGAGAGAAAGTAAAAGGGGTATGAATCAATGGGAATTGGATACAAGATTAAAAGGGTGTATAGGAATAAAGAAATTGAAGAGAAAATGGGAAGAATGATGAAAAATAAGAATGAAGAAGGTGTTGAGATCGGAAGAGAAACGATGATTATGAAGCCAGCTCATGATAACTCATAAAGATTAAAGATAAGATCTTTATTACTTTTTGGATTGAAACAAAGAAAGATAGCGTGAGATTGGGTAATATATCAATAACGGTTTTTGTTCTTCCTCCGATTTTGTGAAATGTAAAACCAGAGGAAGAGGAAGATATAGAACAACATTTGTAGCTGTTTATTATTATTATTATTATTATGTAACCAATTACAATGACGGCTACCCGCCAAACACTCTATGCCTTTACATTATATTCTTTCTATTTCATTATCACAAAAATATGTATATAATAAGAGTTCTTTTATACTATGTATGTATCATTCATTTACACGTTAGTTAGAATCGATAAGGCTATCCAAACCAATCAAGAGTGAGTTTGATTGATTTTGTTCTAAAGTTCAAATTTGCATTTATCTATCATGAAAGCAACTTTGTTTTATTCGTTGTTCCTATTTTTTTGTGATTACTTATCCATCCCAATCTACATACAACCCTACATATCCGAATTCAATAAAAAATTACTAGAAGTTAAAACTTTATGATGTGTTCTACCGTTGAGAAAGGTTGGTTTTTATACTATCTTTAAATTCATTATTAATAACCATGTTTAGTTAATGACTAATGAATTACTTATGTTTTAGTTGATAATAAATTCATGTAGCATTAACTAAGTGCAAAAACAATCGTGTGTTTCGGTGAGCATTTTCAAAGCATGATTCAGAATAAAATGGACTTAAATTTGTAAAATAAATGATCATTAAAATTGAATCTAACTTCAATTAATCTATGTTTAAACTTTTATTTTAAAATCAAGTTTTGTTAAAATTTCATCGTTAATGTTTCGACTAAATACAAAGCTATATTTCCTCATAATTCGCCAACATGATATTATAATTTTGTTAAACATGGAAACATGAAGTATCAAACCATGTTTTATAAAACATGATTCTAAGGCCCTACACTAGAACCAAAATATATGTTTTAATATTATGTTTAATAATTTTTGAATACATCAAATTAATTGTTATTATAAGTTTATTATTATAATAATATATATTATTCTGCCTCATGATGCACCTACTTTGCATTAACCATAAAACACAAGTTGTTTATGTCACTTCTATGTGCTACCAATTACAAATTAATACATACTAACTAAAAGTTAACAAAACATAAATTTGAGTTTGTAATTGGTGACACATAAAAAAGTGACATAGACAACTTGTGCTTATAATTAGACCCAAATCCGGTTCATGGCTGCTTTGGCTTTAACTTTCTCTACTTAGATACATTGAGGAACTTTCCTTTGACGACATTGCTAAATAAATAAAAAATTATCTTCATCATTATGATGTTGATTGTAAGCCAATGAGAAAACATATTGGTTCTTCATAGCTGGCTCCTTAAATTAATGTCAAGTGTTTGTGTATGGAGAAAGCTTTGTAGTGAGGACAAAATTACTCAGCTAGGGAATCTTTGGTATACATAAAAAAGAAAAAAGTTATTGAGTAATCAACATAAAAAGGATAATGTATTTAAACTTTAAATAAAATGAAACCTTTTAGGTAAGGATGTAGAACAAATAGAAACTGCTGGACAAATAAAAATCACATGTTGGTACATGAAAAATAATCAATATAATATCTGTAAACTAAAGATTTGTATACAATTAATATATCATTTATCATCCATTTATAACTCTTATACATTAAAAGTAAATGATTATTAGTTATGAATAATAGCACAATATAACCAATTCTTACACGTCAATAAATAAATAAATAAATATATATATATTCAAATATCATTATATGAAGACTTAGTTTGGAAGAGTATAAATAAAAGAGAAAGAGATGAAAGAAGTTGAGAATAAATGTCATATTTCTCACACTTGGTTTAGGTGAGAGAGAATAAAAATTGAGTGAGGCCCATAAAATTTCTTTATCTTCTAAGTGAGGAGAAAATGGGAGGGGAAGAGAACCAAAAAATATTTAATATTGAAACACAAAAATAACAAATCTTTGTATAGAAAAGAGTGGAGGAGGAAAAAAATAAAAAATATTTAATTTTTTTAATTGACATAACATGTTTTTATTGATCCGAGATATTGTTTAAAACATAATTTGGAATAACAAATCTTTGTATAGAAAAGAGTGGAGGAGGAAAAAAATCATTTTTGTTCTATACAAGACTAAAATTCAATCTATTTCTCATCTTTTTCTCTCTTTTCACTCTCCGCACACATTTATCTCCTCTTAGCATAAGAGAGTGATGAGATATCATTCTCTTAAAAGCAAAGATGTGGCATGGTCAAGATGTAACTATATCCCTCTTAAAAATAAATTAAGAAAACTAGCAATAAATGAGGATGGTCCTTCACCCCTAGGCCCTTTCTCCATATACTCAATTATGAAAAACTTTTGGTAAATCTTGAAGTAAGTTTGTCATATTTGTTGACTATTATTTGATAAGTATGAATATACATTATCTAGGGATGATTTGTCCATGAAAATTTATGATGGTGTGATGTCCCCTTTCAAAATGTATCCATGATTTTCATTACTCACAACCACCACTTATTCACTTTATCGCATCACATTCATCTAGACACTGCCATGCCATTTCTTTTTTTTGGAGAAAGAAAGTGATTATTAATATGATAGACACCAATGAAAGGAGAAGAAAGATTACCTGTCCCAAATTCTTTCCCCAACCATATACCAAATCAATCACATTTTAATAAGTAAAATAAACATATTGTTTTTTATTTTCTTTTTATTTATGTGAAAATTTCTACTTGGCTGAGACAGGAAATTGGGACAAGTTTGAGGACAGAAGATCTTCGTGCATGAAAGGTATGAGATTACCTTATCATCATGTTCGCTAGTTTGCCTTAATAATGGGGCATTTAATGCTAACTCCTTTTGTGGGCCTTTTTCCTTATATTTCATAACACATTGATGCATACATAATGGAACTGAGCCAGAACCATAAACACTCTAAAAACCTTGGTAGCTACATAGAAGAACAAAAAATTATGAAGAAAGGAAGTGGAGTTGAAGCAACAGGATCTTCCATGCAGTTGAGAGGAGCTGATGAGGGATTTGAAGGCAACACCAGCATCCTATGCACTGTGGAGACCTTCATGCGTTTGCTTCCAATTGGTCTATGTGTAACAGCACTTGTCATTATGCTCAAGAACTCTGAGGAAAATGAGTATGGCTCTGTTGCCTACACTGACCTTGGAGCTTTCAGGTATCAATCTAAGTGCATGCCTCATACACTTATCTCTTCTTTTTTCTTTTCCTTTTCTTCAAAAAATAAAGCTGGAAACACAAACATGATTCTGGTTTTCAGCTGAGGTTGTGGTTTGTGAGGAAGAACTTTGGTTACTGAAACCTATTTTTTTGGTTTTCCCTCACCCAATAGGTAATGAACTAATCTCTTTCGGTGTGCATGACTACCCCTTCCAACAAATGTCACTTATCGGAATCGAACATTTAACATTTTGGTCATTCTAAGATCCAGTGAGGTCTTACACCAGTAGACCAACGTCTTGTTGGTCGGTTACTGAAAACTTAGAAACTAAGATATTGTGTTGATTATTAATGAAGATTTTAATCCGAGTATGTGGGAATAATGAACAAAAGACTCTTGTTTTAGTGTCTGGGTTTTGCATCTTGCAGGTATCTGGTGCATGCCAATGGCATTTGTGCTGGTTACTCATTAATTTCAGCAGTCATTGTAGCTTTGCCTCGTCCTTCCACCAAACCCAGAGCTTGGACTTTCTTTGTGCTTGACCAGGTGACCTTGCTTGTTTCTGTCTGTGGATGCTAGATGATAGTAATGATTCAGGTTTGTTACCAAAAAAATGAAAGGGTTTAATTACTCTGTAAATCACTGTAATTTCTAGGGAAATTCAAATAGGTCCTTGAAGTTAAAAATATATATTTTGTAATTGAGTCCTAATACACATCTTTGTTACAAAATCAAATCACAAGTTGATACAATAATGAGGAATTGACATAGGATGATGTTACTGATACACATACATTGAAACTAAACTCATTAAGTATTCATAAAGCTTTTTAAACAAGATTTTGTGTAGAATAATTTATCGGAGCATAACATTGAAAACTTGGAGTCTATATGTATTGTAATGAATATCATATATCATATATGCTGTCCATGACACATAATTCAATAAAAGTTTTTATTTCTCTGTATATTTTGGCTTTTATATAGGGAAATTGAAGCAGGGTCAAGACCATTTTGCCCATACATATATACGTTAATAAAATAATACCCTGAAAACTTCAAGGAATTAAAGTATCTTGTTCATTTTGTTGCTAGGTGCTAACCTATCTAATCCTAGCTGCTGGAGCTGTGTCAGCAGAGGTGCTGTACCTGGTTGAGAAGGGAGACACTTCAACAGCTTGGAGCTCAGCTTGTGGGTCTTTTGGTCAATTTTGTCACAAAGTCACTGCATCAACAGCTATCACATTTTTTGCAGTGGTTTGTTATGTGGTTCTTTCACTCATTTCCTCATACAAGCTATTCAGCAAGTATGATGCACCAGCACCATTGAGCAACCCCACTAAAGCCTAAGACATTGCTGCTTTCCATGGCCGAACTAAAATTTGTGCTTCTGATGTTTACATTGTGTGCATGCTCCTAATAATGTGTATGAAGTGGATATAGTCAAGACTTAGTTTAAGACATCTTTATCATGTATGACCTATCACGTTTGGTTTCAACTTTCTTGAATTGATCCCTGGTGGCTGGTATCATGAACTTTAAGTGCTTTAAAATTAAATAACTTCAACACTAAGATAAATTTAATTACAAATTGTAACTCATACAGCACACCCCCACCCCTTACATGATGAGAAGAAACAATATGTTTCACTCACATGTCCGAGTAGGAATTAATTTTTGTTATGTTCATTTTAGTAAATTACACATAAATCATCATTGATCTTGTTGAACAAGAGTCATAAGATCACACAATACAGTGATACACCGATGAGTGCTTCACATTCTAATCCAACTTGAGGCCACTAAAGGAGTCTAATGTGTTTGGTACTTTGGTTTCCTGGTTGGACCACTAAAGTAAACCAAAACAAATTACAATGATCCCTTTTCGAACCACCTTGCTAAAACTCCAAACCTGACCTTAAGGCTAGTGAGATCAGACACAAGACACACTTGAACCTACATTATTCACTCTTAGTCCTTTGGCTTGTTATTTTATATTGCCAAAGGGTATGACAACATTAAAAGTCAAAGCAATAAACTCCTTATAAACCTGAAAGGAAGGCATCAGGGGATGGCAGGCTGAATGAGAAGAGTCCATGCAAGTGAGACTGTGCACACCATAAGACCCAGTAGTGCAAGCAAATGAAGTCCCCTGTCAGCATATTGATTAATTTATGCAGTTAGTAAAAATCAAGCAATTGTGGTTAATTGTGGATTCCAATCACTTATGAGTTTTTTCCACTTGTGAAAGTAAAATCACTTCTGTTTTAAACATATTATATTCTCTTTTAAGAAAAATAAAATAAACAAAGCAAAAGGAGCAGACTTGGACTGGAGACGGTTCTCGGGTTCGCCAGTGGCATAGCCAGTGAAGTAAAAATAGCGAGCAACAGTGTGAAGCAACCCAAGGGCAGCAGAAATAAGGGGGTGCTTCAAGCCTCCCAAAATCACAAGCATGAAGAAGATGGGCATCGTTTCAAGAGAGTTCTGGTGCCCTCTCTGCAGTAGCCAAAATACAGACAGTATTAATTAGTCCACTTGGTAAGTGATTAGTAAATAATCCACTATTCACTCGTTTTGTATCCTGGTTAAGATCACACAAATCCTAGTCATTGACTATGGTTATGTGTGATAGCATGTAATAAAATCATGCAAATCAATCTTCAACGCGACATATCTCTATTACTGTACTATTTTTCTCATTAGCTGGGGTCGACAACTTGGATCAAGTATAAGTAGTCATAATTCGACCATTGGATACACCCTACAAAAAAGGGCCATACCATTTTGCTCACAGCCCAAAAGGAAAATGGGATATCGGAATCGAACTATGTTGTGCTCACATGTGGCATAACCTTACTATGTCTAGACAAAAACCAACCAATAAGCAAAAACACTTGATTTTATTAATCAAACCATAACCATAAGAAACATCAAAAATCAAAATATAACACAAAAATCTTTCAACAAAATAAGGAGACCTGAACGCAGTTGAAGATCTTGGCGTGTTCATTTTCGGACTGAGAAGCATAAAGGGTGGGATAAGGCACGTTATACCTATGGGGAATTTCAACAAACACATAGTGAACAAAAACACCAAAAAATGGAAAACAGAATAGAAACAAAATAAAAAAAAATTACGTCTTGCGAGCTTTGCCCACTTGAAAACCCATGTAGAAATTGAGGAAACAATAAAGAACAAGAACGATGACAACTAAACCATAGTATTTTGGCAGCAATTCAATGACAGAGACCACCATTTTTGGGTGATGAGGGTTTGTTGATTTTCAGCAATGCAAATGGGTTTCTGCTATGTGTGATCTTAGTCTACGATATTATTGTTTTGAATGTTTCAACCAATATAAAATAGTTAAATACTTTTTCCCTAAATAAATACAATATATCAATAGGATAATCTAATTGACCACTTTTGCACTTCTATACATAAATAAATAAAAATGTCATATTATTATATCTTAAGAATAAAAATATCAAATTATATTATATTTTTCTTTTGTTTTAAGTGTATTTATCCATCCGCTAATAGACAAGATACTAAAAATGTTTTACTATTATTAAATATATCAAGAACCATAATGTAATTAAAATTTTCATTTTGGTTTAGTTTGGTCCTCATGTTATTTGAATAAACATATTGACATAATTTTAAATATCTAAATATGCCGATATAAAATCTCCAAACACAATGAGATAAAACCCAACATATAAATTTTTTTGTATTAATAGGAGGAAAATATATATTATATTGACATTATAATCTTTATTTATTATTAAATTTTAAACATAATGTTGTATTATTTGATTATTTATAAATACTTGCTGTTACAATAAATATATATTACACTCTAATAGTTAAAGTTAATTAACTTTTTCAATGGGTAAACCCATATTTTATTCAACATTATATAAGTATAGAAATCTGTTGTAAAAGTGAAAAAAGAATAAAATATAGATTGAGAAATAGGTTAAAAAATGAATACACAATTGTAAAATACAAAGAGGGAGGGGTATGAAGAGAATAATCTGATATTCCCTTCTTCCCTAACTCAAGTTGAGTAGCATCGACGGAAAGAAATCCATTTCCATTTCATTGTGTTTGGGTCATTTCAGAGAGAAAGAGAAAAAGGGGGAAAGGAAATGGGATTACTTTCAAATAAGATCGATCGTGAAGCACTGAAAAGCGGTGATCATATTTACTCATGGAGAGAGGCTTATATCTATGCCCATCACGGTCTCTTCTTCTTTTCTTAAATTTATCTTCTTTTTTTACTTTTCTTTTCTGGGTCTTTTCCCATTTTCTCTGTAATTGATTACTGCCATTTTTTTTAATCATTCGAATCCACATCTGAATCATGTTTTAAGTGAATTTGGTCATTACTCATAGGTATTAAATGGTCACATTATCTATATATATGAAATTGGTCATTCGAATTTGTGAATTTTTCAGGCTGGTAATTATTTAAGTGTAAGCATGTGTTCTGTATTAAAGGAAACAGCAAAAAATTCAGTCTTTGTAGTTTTTTGTGTGCTGTTGTTCCTTAAATCTAATAATGGGAGTATGATTGGTACTGTGACTTTTAAAACTAATACATTTGGACAAACATATCTATATGTTGAATGCTTAAACTTTGTTTAGCACTAAATGAATTGGAAGCCAATGTTTTATTTGACAATTGATTTATGTAGAAACTAAGCCAACTTCAAAGCTGCATTGATTACATGAAACTTTTCATGTTAGGGTCTGTTTGCGAGTTGAATTTTGGAGGGGAATGAAAGGTTTGAGAGACATGAAATACACTTGTGAGATTACTCTAAAGACTCCGCTTTCCCTTTCTTTTCCCCCAAACTCAACTCGCAAACTGACCCTTAGGGAATTATTTGAACAATGAGGACAGTTAATTTTTTGTCGTAGGACAGACGGGTCGAGTGAAAAAATATAGTCTGGTAGTCTCTCTGTGTGTGAGTGGTCTTTTTGACAGGGAGAGTATGGCAAAACTTTGGTTTTTGTGTGCATATTGAAACTACTGGGACAAGGGTCATACCATGGATAACAGTTCTAGGATTATTTAGCATTTTTGTCAGATTCGTTAATCATAAGATGCCACTGATCCTGTTTCATCTTTTTTGTATGTTTCCATATTTGAATTTGGAAACTTTAACTTGAATTGGATTTAAGAACCTATGCTACTTGTTTATATGGTGTATGATAATGAAATTGCTATCTTGGTTTTGCAAACTGTATTCGTGCAAGATACCAGGAATATATGTCGGTGATGGGATGGTGATCCACTTCACTAGGGGTGCAGGCCAAGAAATTGGAACAGGATCAACTGTGATGGACCGTTTCCTTTTTAGTTCATCTCCTGTTCATGATACTGACAATCCATGCCCAAAGTGTGGTGACCAAACTAGGGACGGTGTCATCTCTTCCTGTTTGGATTGTTTTCTTTCTGGCGGTAATCTCTACCTCTTTGAGTATGGTGTCTCACCTGTACTTTTTCTAGCCAAAGCTCGAGGAGGTACCTGCACCCTTGCTTCTTCTGATCCCGCTGAAGATGTCCTTCGTCGTGCTTTATTTCTTCTTGAAAATGGATTTGGTGGCTACAATATTTTCAAGAATAACTGTGAAGACTTTGCAATTTACTGCAAAACAGGGCTGCTTGTATTCACAAGCATCAGTGTAGGCCGGAGTGGGCAAGCAGCATCTTACTTAGCTGCTGCTAGTACTGTGGTTTCTACACCACTTCGTTTTATGACCACAAGTTTTACTGGTTTGGCATTGGTTAGTTATGGCATGTACTGTGCTAGCAGATTGGTTTCTGATATTGGAGTGCGCCGTGATGTATCCAAAGTTCCAGTGGAAAGGCTTGTAACTTTTTCACCTGGCTTAGATGAGCCAGAGAAGACAGCAGAGGTTGCCAAGGAAGATTAGTGTTGGTTGAACAAAACTGTCATATTTAATGTTAAGCTTTATTAATGGTGTGAATGTACTCTGATGAAGTTCCATTATCTGCTGTTTTCATTTTGCAGTTTATATATATTTAAGTTGTTCTTCACAAATGATTCTATCATTTGTATGTAAACATTACCTAACAGCATTTCTATTCAGTTGATGTGTAATACATTGGATTGTTGATATAGCTGGTTTTTGTTATCCTTAACACTGACCACTCTATTCTCACTCTTACATTCAATTGGCATGTGACTTATCCATATTTGGTACAATAAGATTAAAGAAATGGAATTGTTTGATATCTTACATGGTTTTAAACATTAAAGAATGTGATTACTAGTCCATAATGTTTTTCCCATTTATAAAGCCACCATTTTTCCTAATTTTCTTCCTAACATGGGCAAATTAGGTTCGCACGTTACACAGTGCAATTTATTTTCTTCAAGCACTATAATGAAGATGAATGCAATAAGTTGAAGGCATGTTACAGCACAAAGCTTCAAAACAAGTTGTTAATATCATATACATAAAATTTGCCCCCACTCTATTAATTTATAACTTTGTGGTTGCCCATTGCTCATTGTTCATAAGAGCAAAACATGTCCTATTTTTAAACATTCTATCTTCCTACGAACAAAGTATTGGTCTAATGGCCTACTAGATCTCTAGTATGACCAAAAGGCCGAGAATTCGAATCTTGGGAGCGACATTTGTTAGGATGAGCAGTCATACATCCTGAAAGAGATTAGTTTCTTATTCATATGTGAGAAGATACCCTTAGTAGTTCAAAAAATATATTTTATGTTCATTTATTTCAATCATATGTTAGGTTAGGATTTTTGTTATCTTTAAGTTTGAGGAAATTTTTGCAACCGTAAGTTACGTTCGATTTTTAATTTTTACTTTCACTTTTCCTATTACAAATCTTCTTCTCTATTTTTCAATTAGTTTGATTTCCCTAAATTTCATAATTGGCTTTGGTTATTCTTATATTGATTTTAGTTGTAGCAGTCAAAAATATTTCAAAAGAAAATTAAATGTCGAAAATCATTTAATGTCTCCAAAACATAAAAATAAAACTATAAAAATCATGTTAGGTGTTCCTCTATTTTAAATTTTTAGTTCTAGCAGTCAATAATATTTAACTATCCTCTCTTGAAGTACTTCTTAAATGGAAAGGAAATGATGAGATGTTTGAAATATGTTATTACATTCAGTTTTACATTGCTTAAAATTAGAATAGATTAGAGTGCAATGTTATATATTGGACTCAAATCATTTGTTATTAAGTGAACCAAATAGAAACACTTTGCTCATGAGTTTGCTAGAGATTGTAATCATTATTCTATAATAATATCTTGGTAGCTCAACGTTTATGGGAACATATGCACAATTTGCTGAAACTTGTTACCAAATTCTCTTATTTCTTTTATTATATGTATGCACTTTATTTGATTATCTGTGACCAACAATGCACAACAATCGCTTCCACTGCACCAACACTAAATACATCCAAGAAAAACTGGAATTTGATTAAAAAAAGCTTCCTAATGATATAAAAATCATGTTGTGTGTTCCTCAATTTTGAAATTTAATTGTTATGATTAAATTTATCAAGCAAGGTACTCATATAGATTCGGGTTAGACTATATAGTGTCCAGGCTAAGCCGAATCAAGCTTTAGCTTAATTATAATTTATGTATATCAATTATAATTTAAAATTGTCCTAACTAGATTGTGGGTTACGATGGATCGATTCGCCCATATTGAGAGGTCTGGTTGTGATAGTATATTATTATCCTAAATACTTTTTTATGGGATTTACTTTTTAATAAGAGATTATACTCATAATAATTACAAAATTGCATGTATTATAATTTTAATGCTACAAGTTTATTACTTGAAAATGTTGCTTTTATGTTGAAAGAGTTAACTAGTTAAGGAACAAGAAAACTAAAATTCAGGAGTCATGATAACTTATCAATTAAGGTGAAATTCACAAACATTCACCCATGTTGGCAAAATCTTTTTTGCTAAGAAAAAACGTTGTTTGATGTTCTTTTACTGTCCCATATTTTCCTACTACTAGTTGCATGATTAGTGTGGCCACTCACGTTATTTTTGGTAGCTCCCTTTCTATTCTTGACCAAACTGATTGTCGGGAGTTAATGCAAACAATCTTGCCACCTTATACTATTCATCCTCCTCCTAAATATCCGATATCATGAAAAATGTATGTATAGTTTTTAAACATGGTGGGCATATAATAAGATGATGCAGAAACCTCGAGTTGTTCTTAGCTTAAAAATTGCATTTTTTTATAAGCTCTCAAGAAAAAGCTTAATATTAGTTTTTCAATATTTTACTAATCCTTCAGGGGGCCCTACGTTCTATTGTCCCATAAGTTATCACATGTTGTGGTTAACAAATTTTGTTTGTTAGCTAAGTTATTTGGATCTATGCGTGCAATAATACATTTAAATATAGTTTCTCATCAATTCGTGTATCACCGGTTTTGGTTTACCTGGTCTTCGTATGAACAAAATGCCTCATTCTTATCTTCTCCCCATTTCTTATTTGGATCAGCTGCACTTGACTACACTTAGTGCACCAAATCCCAACCATTAAATTTGTTTACTTTGGACAAAGGAAAACAAAAAATAAAGCTTGAATAAGTGTAAACTCTTGGATCATTCACTTACCCAATTATTGACAACATATGAGAAAAGGATCAGGACCCCAACTCTTTCGAATAAAAATCACATATCCGAGAATTAGGATCCTCTCAATTAATGGAGAGACAAATGTATCTTTTCTTTTATTTTTTAATGACAAAATTGTAATTTTGTTGTAATGAAAATGATGCATGTGTCATTGAAGATTACATTTTCTCTCCAGTAATAGAGATGATTCTAACTCACGAAAAGTGGAATTCCTCTCCATTAATGGAGAGAAAAATTAATGAAAAAGGAAGTACTATAAAAAAATAAAAGAATGATAATATATATTGACATTTATATTTAAAGTAATGTTAGACTTTTAACTTTAAATTACAAATCAAAAAGTCACTTCTCTCTCTAAAGAGAGTCTTACTCCTTTGATTTTGATAAGGATATTATGAAAACAAGGCAGCAAGAAAATTTACTCACTGAAGATGGAGCATCTTAAACCATCTCCTCCAAACTCTTCTCCTCTCACCCCCCTTGGCTTCTTAGACAGAGCAGCCACCGTCTACGGCGACACCGCTTCCATCATCTACAACACCACCACCTACACCTGGTCTCAAACTCACCGCCGATGCCTCCAACTCGCTTCCGCCCTCTCTTCCCTCCACATCCGCCCCGGCCACGTCGTCTCCGTTATCGCCCCCAACACCCCTGCCATGTATGAACTCCACTTCGCCGTTCCCTTCACCGGCGCTATCCTCAACAACATCAACACCCGCCTCGACGCTCGCACTGTCTCCATCCTCCTCCGCCACGCCGAATCCAAGCTCGTCTTCGTCGACGTCGCCTCACGCGATCTAATCCTCGAAGCTATCTCACTCTTCTCCTCACCACAACATCAACGACCAATCCTCATCCTCATCGAAGATAACACAGTCCAATCCCTAACCACATCATCCACCGTTGAATTTCAAGATACCTACGAGGGACTAATCAACAAAGGTGATTCAAACTTCAAATGGATTCATCCAAACTCAGAGTGGGACCCTATAGTTTTGAACTACACTTCCGGAACGACGTCGTCTCCGAAAGGTGTTGTTCATTCTCACAGAGGAACGTTTATCATGACAATCGATTCTTTAATCGATTGGTCCGTTCCTAAACAACCGGTTTATTTATGGACTCTACCGATGTTCCACGCTAACGGCTGGAGCTACCCGTGGGGAATCGCAGCCGTTGGTGGAACCAATATCTGCTTCCGTAAGATCGATGTAGAAACCGTTTTCTCTCTGATTAACCGCCACGGCGTTACTCACATGTGCGGTGCACCCGTCGTTCTTAACATGCTAACTAGCTCACCGGAAAATAAACCACTCCAGAAACCGGTTCAGATCTTGACCGCCGGAGCGCCGCCGCCATCCGCTGTTCTGTTCCGTACAGAGTCGTTAGGGTTTGTGGTGAGCCACGGTTATGGATTAACGGAGACAGGAGGGTTAGTGGTGTCGTGTGCCTGGAAGGGGAAATGGAATAGGTTACCGGCGACGGAGAGGGCGCAGCTGAAGGCACGGCAAGGAGTGAGAACATTAGGGATGAGGGAAGTTGACGTGGTGGGTCCCACCGGAGAGAGAGTGAAACGTGATGGTAAAGCGCTGGGAGAGGTAGTTATGAAGGGTGGGAGTGTTATGCTAGGGTACTTGAAAGACCCTGAAGGAACATGGAGTTGTTTAAAGAACGGGTGGTTTTATACCGGAGATGTTGGAGTGATGCATGAAGATGGGTACTTAGAGATAAGAGATAGGTCAAAGGATGTGATAATAAGTGGTGGTGAGAATTTGAGTAGTGTGGAGGTGGAATCGGTGTTGTATGGTCACCCGGCGGTGAATGAAGCGGCGGTGGTAGCAAGACCGGATGAGTTTTGGGGAGAGACGCCGTGTGCGTTTGTGAGTTTGAAGAAGAAGACGACGGAAAAGGAGATAATAGAGTATTGTAAAAAGAATATGCCGAGGTATATGGTGCCCAAAACTGTGGTTTTCAAGGAGGAGCTTCCCAAGACATCAACCGGCAAGATTCAGAAGTTTGTCCTTAGACAGATTGCTAAGGAGATGGGACCCATCAACCACAATAGTAAGATGTGAAAAACGAACATCACTTCTTTCTTTCTGCCTTGTCATCTAATTAAAATAAAAATTAGATATAATATGATTGGTTTATGACATAAAGATCAGACATGTAATCTTTGTTCATGAAAAACCAAAGATCTATCAATAAAATTTCAATCTTGTGGTGTGAGTGATGTATCATTTTTTATTATGGGAATAATGTAGGTCCTGGTGGAAGGAGATAACTTCTCCTTAACTTTTATATTTTTCTCTGGTGTAAGCATAATGACATGTGTCCATTAATTTTTATATTTTTCTTTTATTTCTATTTTTTCATTTTGTATTTATGAACATTGATTTTATTCTCTCACAAGAACTCAAAGAGTTTCACATCATTTCCTTCACTCTCACCACAAACCACCCTTTTCTCAATAACATAAGGGGAGCTAATAGCTCCAAAAGCAAAAAGAAGGAGCTAATAGTTGAGGCATAATCCAACAATAGTTTAACAGAGCAAAAAGAAGGAGCAACATCTAATATATAAAAACTTCGATCCAGGTCCATACCATATTTGGCGAATTCCATATTTGGCGAATTCGTGTGCCACCAAGTTTAAATCCCAAAAAAATATGGCCTTAGGTAACATGTTGAAAGGAGGGGAAGAGGGCTCAGATTTGGTACACTAGCATAACACAAGGATGGGGATGAGAACAACTAAATCCAATTAATTAAACACTACTAATCGAGTCTGTTTCTAATTAAACATTTGTTGTGAACACTAGAGATTAGTAAGGCACCACTCATTGAGATTACTGCTGAAAAATTCAAGGTACCATAATGAAAAAATTGTTCAGAATTGGAATCAAATTATTTTATGGATATAAAGCAATGATCGGTGATAACAAACTTGTGAAACTCTTGGATTCTTGTGGAAGAATAGAATCAATGTTCATAAAAAAAAATGAAAAAAATGAAAAAAATAGAAATAAAAGAAAAATATAAAAATTAATTGACACATGTCATTATACAATTGGTGTAAGGAAGGAAGTTATCTCCTTACACCGGGACCTACATTATTCCCTATAAATTACAATTCAAAAATATTTAGTAAAGTAAGAATCCTAACAATTATCTTAGATCCATATATGTTTAGAATAAGGATTTTTTTCATGCTTAAAAAACAAAAGGAAATACAATATGGTATGATTGGTTTATCTTTTTAATTAAATTAAAATAAAATTTTCTCATTAAAAACAAAAGGGGAATAAGAACTTATCCTTTTAGTATTCGAGAAGTCATTATTCCTATTGGATAAGGTTATGTATATAATTTTTATAAAAGTTAATACGATTAAAATAATATAATTTAGTACATATTAATTAAAAAGAATTAGAATAATAAAAAATTAAATAAATACAAATATAGTTAGAAATAAAATATTAGGTTATTGAAACATCACAAAATTCTGGTAAAATAGTAAAGATGGGACATGTAAACATGTAATGTAAGATATACGTAGATAACTAGATAAGGGTTGTGTCTGAAATCTCTGAATTTGTCCATTACTGTCATAATCCCCACTGTGTCTACTTTCCAGTTACTAACTTCCTATCTCAATAAATTATTCCACTCTTTTTCTACTATCCTGCACATAGTAATAATATACCAATAACAAAACTGTGGGAAAATTTTGTTGTGTAGAAGAAACCTGGTGTTGCCACTGTTACTAACAATGTTGGGTGTTTCAACCTTAACGTTGGGTTCATCAACTGTAATGGTAGTTCAGAACCAAGTTCAACATGCTAATCTTAATGCCAATATATTAGCATTCACAGGAAGCAAAAGACTAAGTCTTTCTTATAATAAGACGTACAGACTCATTGTTTTTTGGTTTTGTGCCTTCTACTACTATATCCTTCAAGGAATCAGTATCTGTTAGACCCTTTACCACTGCTGTTGCATCTGTTGATTCTGTTCATATCAGTTCTTCTGATCCTGCTAACAAGGTTTCCTACTCTCTCTTTCACTCAAACTCTACTTTAGAATTATGGCTCAATACTGATTCTTTTTTGCAATGTTGGTGCTGATCTTAACTTGTTCTTTGTTTAGGAGAGTTTATAGAGATTTTCTTTAAGCTTATAAAAGTATGTTTAGAGAATAACTTATGGTCCTTTTATAAGCATTTTCTAACTTATTTCAATAAACTTATTATATAGCATTATGAAAATAAACTTTTTTAATCTTATGTCAAAATAGCTTATTGTATAAGTGCTTAATTAAGCCTATAGTATGGTTATTTATTGGGAATATTCCCAAACACTTTGTCATTGATTGTCTAACAGCAAAAGCTCTTTGGTTTAATGGTTATGATGTTATATGGTTTTAGCACATTTTATTCCCAAACACATGTTAGAATGTTATATGCTCTTTCTGTCTATGCTATGAAAATCACAATTGTTTTTTAAGCAAGCAATTCATGTATAAGTTTTTTAGTTTAATTTTTTTTATTGTGAGAAGCTTAATCCATTTTCTCTCATCCATTGTAGAATGAAACCAAAAAGTACTATTTTCTTGTTGCAAATGCAAAATTCATGCTGGATGAGGAGGAGCACTTTCAAGAACAATTATTTGAAAGGCTTCGTTTCTATGGAGAGCATGACAAAGAAAAGGATTTCTGGCTTGTGATTGAACCTAAGTTCTTGGATAAATTTCTGTTGTATCGGTAGCCCGCAACAATGACACGAGATAATCTTTACTGGCTGAGTCACGACCAGGTCGCTCTCTTTAAGACGTTTCGTGGTACTGCCTCTAGGTGCAAGCAGACTATCAACCACGCCGTCCCCAGGATAAAACAGCCCAGCTCTCTGTTATACGATTTCTTACTGCACTGTAAGAATCGTTCTTGAATACACCCAAAAATATGGCTTCCAGTGCCAATTCCAAATACCCACAATATTGGCTTCCCATGCCAATTCTATTCCAACAACTGACTACCAGTGTCAGTATTGGAATTTCCCATAATATTGGATTCATGTTCCAACTCTAGTGCCACGGAAAGAAAGGGAGAGAAAGGAGGCCGGAATTGCGTCGGCAGAATTTATGGAGGGAGAAAGAAGCTTGTATAAGCGTACAAGCTTCAGGTGCAAAAGATAATGAAGGGGGAGGTCTCTATTTATAGAATGAGATTTTGTAACTAATCTTGCATCCTCCAATGTGGGACTTGTAGATTTTTTCAAAATCTTTCAATGTGGGACTTGTGAGGTTTTTACAAAAACTTCCAATGTGGGACTTGTGAGTTTTTTCAATTTCACATCCTAAGGTCCACACTAATGGCATCAAACTACAAAAGTTCCAACAATCCCCCACTTGAAATTAAAAAACGATTTCCGGGAATTTATGTGGTCTCATTAAGATTGTGCATAAACAAAGGTGTCTTTCGACTTGAACCTTTGCATAGTGAGTAAGATCCAGATTTTACTAGAGTGACTCGTAGTCTTGAACTCTATCTCCGGCATCAAACCACACACAACCTTTTCAAAGGTGTATTCAATAAAGCCCGTGCGTTAAAGGCCATGCACGTCTATCCCAGTTTAGTGAACGCTCTAGAAATTTATGCCCCTTAAATTTCATAGAAAGCGGCCCCCACTTTCACATTCACATAGGTGAGTCTATCAAGAGTACTCCTGTAGTCTAGGTACTCCACTCCAATTGGAGTATAGATCTCATTAAGAGTTTAACTCATCCTTACATATACTGCAGGAATCATGCTTCTCATAATTTCATAGCATGTTCATTCTCATATCACTTCACAACTTGTTATTACCCATTGAACCTATTTCTTGGAGTCTCCAGTCAGTTAGGTCGGGTTACCATCGTGAGTGATCTTCGTTCTAAAGGCAATAGTCCCATAAGCTTAGAGGTATTATGGACTTTCTCTCTAGCTAGTCCTTTCGTCAAAGGATCTGCTAAGTTATTCTCAGTGCGTACGTGATCCACTCTAACAGCTCATGTAGAGAGAGTACTCCACTCCAATTGGAGTATAGATCTCATTAAGAGTTTAACTCATCCTTACATATACTGCAGGAATCATGCTTCTCATAATTTCATAGCATGTTCATTCTCATATCACTTCACAACTTGTTATTACCCATTGAACCTATTTCTTGGAGTCTCCAGTCAGTTAGGTCGGGTTACCATCGTGAGTGATCTTCGTTCTAAAGGCAATAGTCCCATAAGCTTAGAGGTATTATGGACTTTCTCTCTAGCTAGTCCTTTCGTCAAAGGATCTGCTAAGTTATTCTCAGTGCGTACGTGATCCACTCTAACAGCTCATGTAGAGAGAAACTCTCTAATGGTGTTGTGCTTACGACGTATTTGTCGTTTCTTACCGTTATAAAAACGGTTCTCAATCTTTGCAATAGCCGCGGTACTATCACAATGGATCAACACAGCTGGTATCAGTCTTTCCCATAGGGGAATCTCAGCTAGCAAGCTTCTAAGCCAACTTGCTTCTTCATTACCTGTTGCTAGTGCTATCATCTCAGCTTCCATAGTGGATTGAGCCAAAATAGTCTGTTTCTTTGACTTCCAAGAAACAGCTCCACCAGCTATGCTAAATATATAGCCACTGGTTGCTATGGAATCATCTCAAAGAGTGTTCCAATCAGCATCGCTGTATCCTTCTAGGACAGCTGGAAACTTTTGGTAATGTAAACCAAGGTTTATGGTTTTCTTAAGGTATCTCATTACCCTTTCAATAGCATGCCAATACTCCATACTAGGTCTACTGGTAAATCTGCACAATAGTCCAACAACATAGGCAATGTCGGGTCTAGTGCAATCAGTGGCATACCGAAGGCTGCCAATGATGCTAGCATATTCTGTTTGTCTTACACCTTCACCAGTGTTCTTAAAAAGTTTTACACTTGGGTCATATGGTGTGCTAGCAGGTTTACAGTCAAAGTATTTATATTTCTTTAGGATCTTTTCTACATAATGTGATTGATCCAGAGAAATTCCTTCCTTTGACCTAGTAATCTTTATACCAAGGATTACATTTGCCTCTCCAAGGTCTTTTATATCAAAGTTGTTACACAACATTGATTTCACATTATTCACAACATGAATGTTGGAACCAAATATGAGTAGGTCGTCTACATAGAGACATATGATAGTGTAAATGTCATTTTCTGATTTGTAATAAATGCATTTATCACTTTCATTCACCTTAAACCCATTCGATATGATTAAGTTATCAAACTTCTCATGCCACTGTTTAGGTGCTTGTTTAAGACCATACAATGACTTGTCTAACTTGCAGACTTTATTTTCTTGCCCATGGATTACAAAACCTTCAGGTTGTTCCATGTAGATTTCTTCTTCCAAATCACCATTTAAAAAAGCGGTTTTAACATCCATTTGATGTACTACTAAATCATGTATCGCAGCGAGCGATATTAGTACTCTAATGGATGTTGTTCTAGTAACAGGTGAAAATGTATCGAAGAAATCTACATTCTCTCTTTGTCTGAAACCTTTGGCTACAAGGCGAGCCTTGTATTTATCCACTGTGCCATCAGGTTTCAGTTTCTTTTTCAAAACCCACTTACAACCAATCGGTTTGCAACCAGGTGGCAAGTCAGTCAAATGCCAAGTCTTGTTAGACTCTAGAGAATCCATCTCATCATTTATGGCTTCTTGCCATAAATCAGCATCCAAGGAAGTCAAAGCTTCTTGGATAGTTGATGGATCATCTTCCAATGTATAGACCATATAATCAAGTCCATACTCTCTAGCAGTTCTTGTTCTCTTACTTCTTATAGGTTATACTTCTAACTCATCATCACTATCTCTAATCACAGGTGTGTGACTAGATGATGTGCCCCCACTATTCCTCAATTTAAAAGGGAATTTTTTTTCATCAAAGTCAGCATCATTTGACTCAATGAATACTTTAGCGTTAAGGTCATAAAACCTGTACGCCTTGCTGTTTATAGCATACCCAATGAATACATATTCATAGGCTCTACTAGCGAGTTTAACTCTCTTGGGGTCTGGTATCCGGACATAAGCCAGACAACCCCAAGTTCCGAAATAAGACAAATTAGGTTGTCTATTCTTAAAGAGTTCATATGGGGATATTTTGTTCTTAGTCTTGGGGACTCTATTTAGCACATAACAAATAGTTAATAAAATTTCACCCCACCAAGAGGGTGCTGCACCAGAACTTAACATGATAGCTACTACTAATTCAGTTAATGTTCTATTCTTTCTTTCAGCTTTACCATTCATTTCAGGTGAATATGGTGCAGTGGTTTCATGAATAATGCCTTTTAATTTATAAAAATCATTAAACATGCTAGAATCATACTCAGTGTCTCTATCGCTCCTCAGTTTCTTTATTTTCTTATTGAATTGATTTTCAATTTCAGTTACATAGACTTTAAACATATCAAGTGCATCACTTTTATTTTTCATAAGATAAATATAAGTGAAATCAGAGCAGTCATCTATAAAAGTTATAAAATATCGTTTACCATTTCTGGTTAACGTTCCATCTAATTCACATATATCAGAGTGTATCAAATCTAAAGACTCAGATTCTTGCACTACTGATTTATGTGATTTTTTTAGTTATTTTAGCTTGACTGCATGATTCACAATTTTCAAAATCATTTTTAGATAACTTGGGAATTAATCCTAAATGACTCAAATTTGTAATAGCACATTTATTAATATGACAAAGTCTAGAATGTCAAATATTAAAAGCACACAACATGTAAATGCAAGTAGAAATTTTATTCATGGAAAATCAACATTTAATTTAAGCATATCATCAGTGGCGTCCCCATTCCCTACAAATAACCTATTCTTAGTAAGAGTATACAAGTCTGCTACTATAGTCTAGGTGAAACCAGTTTTATTAAGAAGAATACCTGGAACTAAATTATTCCTCATCTCTGGAGTATGCATCACACCTTTGAGAATCAGAGTCCTCCCATATGTAAACTTCAGCTCCACATCACCAGTTTCAGCAACAGTAGTGGTGTGAGAGTCTCCCAACAGCACTTTCTTGTTATCAGCATTCGTGTATGTTTTGAACATAGCACGATCATAGCAGACATGGCGGGATGCACCAGTATCTACCCACCACCCATCACTTCCTCCAATCATTGTGACCTCAGTTAACACTGCCACAAGTGGATCCTCAACCATGTTAGCTTGTGGAGGATGATCCACTGGTTGGTTCCTGCACTTTCGTGCCATATGACCTGACTTCCCACACTTGAAGCAGATAAATAGGTTGCCAGAGTCATTCTTAGCGGGTGGTTTAGCATATTGGACCTTTTTAGAGTTCCAATTCTTGTTGCGGCCGGTGATCTTAGCCTTATTCCCATTGTGGTTCTGATTCTTAAAATTGTTGCCCGAAGGCTTCAGAACTGCACGTGAGACTTTCTTTCTAGTGCTATTGCTTGATAAAGCCAACACTTCTTCATTCTGATCTTGCTTACGAGCCTCTTCCTCAATGCGAAGACGAGTGATCAGAGATTCCAAAGAAAATTCTTTGGTCTTATGTCTTAGGACGTTTTTAAAGTCCTTCCAGCTAGGTGGCAGTTTGTCAATAATGACAGCTACCTGAAATTGCTCATCTAAGGGCATACCCTCAGTGATGATCTCATGAGCAATTTTCTGAATCTCGTGGGACTGAGATTCTACTGATTTATCATCAGTCATCTGATACTTGAGGTAGCGGCTAACAGCATATTTCTTAGTCCCAGCTTCCTCAGTATCATATTTTTTTTGAGTGCCTGCCAAACTAATTTGGCAGATTCATATGGGATGTAATAATCATATAGATCATCAGACAACCCACCAAGAATGAAATGCTTACATAAGTAGTCATTATCATTCCACAGAGCAATATCCAAAGCTAGTTTTTCCCTTTCCTCTTTCTCAGCTTCTTCAGGGACCACTAGGATATCATCCTTCAAAACATGGGCAACCTTTTTAACCGTTAGGAAAAATTCCATCTTGGTTTGCCAGCGTTTGAAGTTAGTCCCGTCAAACCTGAATGGTTTGCTTAGGTCGAAGCTGTTCGAACCAGTAATATTATCTACGAGTGCCATTGCAGTCGAAACGTCTTAAAATTGTTGTATCGGTAGCCCGCAACAATGACACGAGATAATCTTTACTGGCTGAGTCACGACCAGGTCGCTCTCTTTAAGACGTTTCGTGGTACTGCCTCTAGGTGCAAGCAGACTATCAACCACGCCGTCCCCAGGATAAAACAGCCCAGCTCTCTGTTATACGATTTCTTACTGCACTGTAAGAATCGTTCTTGAATACACCCAAAAATATGGCTTCCAGTGCCAATTCCAAATACCCACAATATTGGCTTCCAATGCCAATTCTATTCCAACAACTGACTACCAGTGTCAGTATTGGAATTTCCCATAATATTGGATTCATGTTCCAACTCTAGTGCCACGGAAAGAAAGGGAGAGAAAGGAGGCCGGAATTGCGTCGGCAGAATTTATGGAGGGAGAAAGAAAGAAGCTTGTATAAGCGTGCTTATACAAGCTTCAGGTGCAAAAGATAATGAAGGGGGAGGTCTCTATTTATAGAATGAGATTTTGTAACTAATCTTGCATCCTCCAATGTGGGACTTGTAGATTTTTTCAAAATCTTTCAATGTGGGACTTGTGAGGTTTTTACAAAAACTTCCAATGTGGGACTTGTGAGTTTTTTCAATTTCACATCCTAAGGTCCACACTAATGGCATCAAACTATAAAAGTTCCAACAATTTCCTAACATCACCAAGAGATTAAGGAGACCTTCTGTTGCTCTTGTATCAACCAATGGTCCCTGGATCTCGTAAGAACATCAATTCTTAACATCTTTCTATTTGTTTGCATGAGGAGGAATCTAATTTCATATGGATATATACCATTCATTCTTCACTTTTTATTCATGGAAGTGTCACTTTTGTATGTTTAAAAAATGAAACTTGTAATACCCCAACTTTGAAATTCGACCCATCTCGGCCTATGAATTTCCCGAGGATGTAACTCATTAAGCTTAGATGCCCCATAGACTGCAGTGTTTTAATCAGAAGCCTTCCATAACTCGAACATAATCTTACGGATTTATAGTCATAGATTCTATTGAAACACTAACACTAAATTGTTGTAGCTTAATGGATAGCACACTCAGTAAATTCATGAGTCTAAGAGGTCACAAGTCAAGGATGGGGTATATTATAAAATTGGGTTCCAACACTTATTTGAAAAGGAAATGTAGTATATGATTGTCACACAAAATTGCTTGCCATGAAAGTGCCAATATAACATATTATTAACATCAAATGCAAGTTTATGATGTTTTAGGCTTTTAGCAATTTATCTAACTTGTAGCTTATTCTCTATCTGTGTTTTTTGCAGATTTATGAAGTTAAGACTTGATAGAGTTTTAACAGACAGCTTTGAAGCTGAAAGCATAGAAGAAGCATTAGTCTCCAATCCTATAACTTGGAGTTTGACAAACCAGACAAATGGGTGGCACCCTATCCTAAATATGAACCTGGATGGTGGGAGCCTTTCTTGCCTCTTGAACAAGCATGAGCTGAAGCCCTAGGATATTTTTCGGGACAAGGATCTGATATCCTAAACAATATCTCAAATCATATCCCGGACTAAAAAAATATCTTATGTCAGTTAAAAAAATTAAATATTCATTTTTTTTCCGGTTTTTACTTCAATATTATTGATTCGAAACATTGTTTGTGACACTGTTTGGGACAATATATTCTTGTCCACCTTTTCTTTTGCTACTTAGTCTTCAGAAACATTTTATATAGGATTGTGTAAAAAGAGAAGAATGTTCTTATAAGAATGAGCCAATCGATACTCTTTGCACTAAATCTAACCCTCTAAAATTGACTACACTCTTAGCACTTAATGCATCACCCTAATTACTAAATAAAGAAATTTTTATATGCTTTTTATACCTAAGTATTATGATATACTTAGCTTTTTCATTTAGTACGGTTTAAAAAGTTTGGTAGAAAAATATAACAATATACTTTAGAAATTTTATTGATTTATTTTATCAATGTGAAGGTAATAATTATCTTAATTAATAGGTGGTTGCACAAGGCCACAGAACATATACAATTATTATTGGGGTAGGTAAAGCTTATGAAAGATGAGTGTATATGCATTTTATTTTTTGTGTGTAAATATTCATATTATATACAATCAGTACTGAATAATTGATGAACTGCAAAAAATTTCTGGTGAAAAATTCTTCTATCACAAAACTTTTATATATTAAAAACAACCTTTTCAGCTTGTTGCATGCGTGAATAAAAAAGTCAACGTGATGACATAATGAACTTAGTTCAAAGAAGAGGGAAAGTGGGCATAACCATTGTTGTTCAGTTCTGAGTCACGCAATTTTCCATTCTCTTCTTCTTTTTCCAATTTTCATCTTAACACAAGCAACTTCATTAATCAACAAATTCATTAGTTTCCTTTAAACTTTCCAAAAAAATTCTTCATTTTATTACATTTTTCTTCAATCCCAATTCACCCCATCTACAAAAATAGATTGTTTGGTCTTTCAGAAGAAAACAATGCTCGCTTTTGCAGCTTCAGCTTCTAGACACATTCTTCAACGTGATGCTAGACCCACCATTAGTTTCGGTGGTTCTAGTGGCTGTGGCATTCAAATTCGATATCTTTTAAGCGTTTCTGGTATAACCAGATTCTCAAATCACACTAGAATTGATAGAGGTTACAATTTTAGAATCAGCTTGAATCAGCTACAACGTAGAGCATGCCCAAGTTTGCATTTTTCCATAAAGGGGTTCCTCTCTGATTCATCATCTTCTTCTCATTTACATGGCAGAGTAACAAGACCTTATTTACAACAATCCGTGCGTAAAAAAGTGATTTTTTATATTTTTTTCATATTGAAAAATACTTGTGATTGGTTTAAATTCAATGGCTTTGATGATGATGATGATGGTATGGTTCGGGAACAGAATTCAACGCTAGGTGGAAGAGCATTGTTCTCAACTTCAACTAAAGCTGATGATGGATCTGCATCAAAGAAAACTAGTGCTTCCACCATTGCTAAGTCACCACAAGGAGAAAATATTGCTGATATGAAGATCCTTCGTACACTTGCCAGTTATATTTGGATGAAAGACAATCTTGAGTTTCGCTTTCGGGTTATTGCTGCATTGGGTTTTCTTGTTGGTGCTAAGGTTAGTGCTCAGTGAACTTTCATTGCTTTCATTTTGTTACCTTTAACATCTGTGAAAGAAATTGAGAAAACTTGTTCTCCACTGCACGGAAGTTTGAAAACATGACAGAAAATGAAATTAGTATGACATTTTGTTAATACAATTTACAAGTGAAAATATATAAAAATATCACTGTAATTGGCATTTGATCTTTGCTGCTACAGCTGATTGGTTAATGGGTTGTTTTGTCGTTCAGGTTCTGAATGTTCAGGTGCCTTTCATGTTCAAGCTTGCAGTTGATTGGTTGTCATCTGCCACGGGCAATACTGGTGATCTTGCTTCTTTTACGGCCGCAAATTCGACTGCGTTGGCTCTTTTTGCAACCCCAGTGGCAGTGTTGATTGGATATGGGATTGCACGAGCTGGAGCTTCGGCTTTCAATGGTATTTATTAATGAAGTGATTGTTAAAAAACTTGTCTACATGTTTACTGTGCTGTGTCTATTTCATGCCAAACCCGGTTTCAGTTTTTCTGATGAAATAGGGCCTTCTTATAATTTTACCTATCGGTTTCGAATTTGCATGCTTTACAGTTCTAAATTATTATGCATAGGGTTGTCAAGGGAAGTTCTAGTTGAATATATATTTTTTGCTCAATGGACCAATATTTATAATGAAGATTTAACTTCTCATTAAAAGAAAAATTGAGAAATAAGTACTATCAAATAGAAAGCGCATAAGTAGACCAGGGGCAGGGATAATGTGTATCATATGGAAACAAGAAATCTGCGAGTCTTGTGGGGCTGCATGAGGGTTATAGTCTTGCAACAATGCATGTTGGGATAACATTTGCTTTTCTGACATTTTGTTCGTTTCTGTCATACTTTCATATTCTTGTCCCACCTTTCGGTTGATCCTACTGTAATCGGAGCTTGCTCCCAGTGGTTTCCTTTCTATATTTTCTGTTAGCACAGAACCTATCCACTCCCTTTTATTCGGATAGCATCTTTTTACATTCTCCCTTTTCACATTCCTGTGGTTGTGGCTCAGAATATAGAGAGTTATGTGGGATTTCCTTTGATCAGGGGTGAGAGATTCTACTAGAGAGCACCTTGTTTGTCGGGTGGCTTGTCGTAGATCAAAGGAGGAGGGTGTTGCGCCTTCATAATGTGATGTCCAAGAACAAGACATTGGTAGCTAAATGACTTAGGCATTTCCTATACAACCTTCTTTATGTCATCAACTCATTTGAAGTAAGCACTCTTTGCTGCTGGACGATCGCTCTTGTTTTATGGAGTCACTTCGACTAAGTCTTGAAAATTTATTTCTCCGGGTTTTACCTTGTAATTGTCTCTTGTCCTTGCTGTTGGATGATGATTCTTGTTTTAAAATTGGGGAAGATATTTGGGTTTGCATTGTTACTTTTCTAAGACTTTTTCAAGGCTAGTTCGCTAATTTTTTGCATAATTCAATGCCCCTGATTGTCAATTTTGTAATACATAGTCACAGAGGAAAATCATCAGATATATTAGCTCAGTAATCATTTGTATTTGTTGGCAGAATCCCAAATTCAAATTGAAATGTACAACAATTCATTCTATATTAAAAAATAAGTCTATTTCTGCCCAAGTATTCCCTACAAAGAATTTTCCAGTTTAGGTAAATTTCCTATTTTATTTATTTATTTATTTATTATATTATAAGTTTCTTTATTCTTATTCTCTATGATAGAGGGTGAGCCTTGGCACAACAGTAAGATTGCTTACCTTGTGACCTGAAGGCCGTGGGTTCAAATCCCGAAAACAACCTCTTAGCTTGTAAGGGTAAGGCTGCATACATCGATCCTTCTAATTTAGTAGTGTTTCTTTGTTAAACATTTAAAGGGATTGACATGCTTTCTTTTTTCGCTTTGTCACATATTACTTGTTTCTTTTTATTTTGTTTGTGTCAATGCTTTATCTTCTTCTTTAGTATTTCTCTGCTAATTTTTTAGTAATAAATAGTGTCCTCCATCTGGACTTATACTCTTGATGTGGTTCCTTTTAAATTTTCTCATCCATGCTTTTTTAGGAAGAGGCACAACTTTTCATGATTCATGTTGCTGACTTTATTAACTGAATGCAACTTGTGGCAGAACTACGGACTGCTGTATTTTCTAAGGTAGCATTGCGAACAATTCGATTAGTATCAAGGAAGGTATGCTGCTTTCACGGTTTCAAATTTCGTTTCACCGCCCCTTTAGGACCACCTGATCTCGATAAGAAAATTTATTTTTAGCACATCTGTATGTATTAATAGATTCATTTTTCGCCCAAAATCATACCTCAGTTGGTTGTATATTGTTAAGATACTCAATTTATGTTAATTTTTTATTGTTGCAGATTTTCTCACATTTGCATGACCTTGACCTTCGATATCATCTAAGGTATGGCTTCTACCATGCTGAGAGGACTAATATATATACACATTAGTTCGTACTATGATTTAACAATAACTAAATGAAGAAGGGTACACACTATAGTTTTTACCCTTGGGGAGTTTTAAGAATACTCACTTGTGTAGAAAAAGAAAACAAGTAAACACCAGGGTCATCAAACATAGGAGTTTTGTGGTTGGTGAAGAGACTTTTGGAATCTGTTTGGAATCAAGAATGCTCGGGAAGGGAAGTTAAAAATCCTTCTGCAAGAACCTTCAGTTGTCCTTTCTTAGTCATTATTATATATACCAAATTACCAATGCAATTCTAGAGTTTGAATTTGACCATCTGTTGCAAAGTCCTTTTAGAGAGTTTAGAAAGTGCAGATTGAGTACACTTGAAACTGAGAAAATATGATATTTTCTTTAATGGAATGACAATCAACCTCAATATGCTTTGTTCTCTCATGGGAGTGTGCTATATACTTGACCTTCATAAGACTACTATGATATTTTCACTTGCTTTTGCATATATATCACTGCTTCTGCATTGGGAGTGTGCTATATGTTGTTTCATTGGTATGCTTCTCACCTAGACATTGTTTTTCCAGTCGAGAAACTGGTGCGTTAAGTAGAACAGTTGATCGTGGTAGCCATGCGATAAATTTCATTCTCTCAGCTATGGTGTTGAATGTAGTACCCACAATATTAGAGGTACACCTCATTTATTCCCTTGTTGTTGAGATTCAATGATGTATTTCCCCAACGTTGGTTACTGTTAAACAAAGAAGATAATCAAGATGTTTTTCAGGAACTGCACTTTAACTTTGGCTTCCCGGAGTCTTTGATTTTTATTGATGATCTTCGAAAATTATTTCTTTATCCCAATTCTTGCTTCTTTTTTCTTGAACAACTTCGGCAGATTTAACATGTATCCATCCAGATATCTATGGTATCAGGTATACTGGCCTACAATTTTGGAGCTCCTTTTGCATGGATTACGTCCTTATCAGTGGCAGCTTATGTTATTTTTACACTGACTGTCACACAGGTATTATCATTTCTTGAACCAATTTAAATATCTTATATATATGCACACACATATTTTGGTTTGGACTTCATAGTAGTTTGGTGCTGTCTTATTTTCATTGTTGGTCTGTCATATATTTTACTCCCCTTGGGCAGCCTGGTACATTACTTTTTGTTATTTTAGCCATTTAAATTGTTGAGGTTAAAATTCTTGTTAAGGTTCTATCTGAAAATCAAGTGGCAATGAGAGGAGTATCCCAACATATATTTAAACCATTCCCAAGATAATGAGACAGACAATGTGAAACTTAATTCCCAATATGCCCCATCCATAGAAGCTTGTTGGACTAGGCGATGGTTACTTTTGACCCAATACAAAAGGACATATTTTGGCCCATGATATCCAGAGAGAAGTTGGGCTCTGATACCATGTTAGGGTTTCACCTCAAAATCATTTGACAATGAGGAAATGCGATGTGTGATATTTAAGTCATTCATGAGACAATGAGGAAGTCGATGACTTTCCAATAATTGTCATGATCCTAAGTTTCAAAGTTGAGTCCTCTTTCGGTCTTTCCTTTTCTTCCCCTAGTTTATACATAAAGGGTGAGATTGGTTTCTATATAAAAAAGCAAACCCTCTTAAACAAACGATGATAGTTGTTGGGAAGTAAGTCTCATATTGTCTATCTCATTATATCAAAAATAATTTAAATGCAAGTTGGCTACTCCTCTCATTGTCAATTGGTTTTGAGATAAAATCTTAACATGATATAAGAGTCAAAGCCCAACTTATCTCCAATTGCATTGGCCAAAAAATACCCTTTAGTCATGGGTAAAGGTAACCCTTCACCTAGTCTGCCTATCTCATTATGTCGAGAATGATTTAAATATTTGTTGGATTACTTCTCTTATTGCTAATTCATCTTTAACCGAATAGAAGGTAATCACCAAATCTTATCCTAAGTCAGCAGCTTAGCCAAAGAAAACTCCTTAAAAACCATGACTTTCACTCTCCAACCAAATGCATCCGATAGTAAAGTGGATTCACATTACCACACAAATTTAGCCACTCTACTTCTACTGAAACTACTTGGCTTGTTAACAGTTCTTACAGTAGGACTAATTCAACCCAACTATTTTTGAAAATTTCGAATTCCATCTTCTATAAGACATTTTTTATTTGTGACTGACCATCTAAATGAGATTGGCTGAAAAAGTCAACTTTAGCATGATATAGTGGACTTTTTAAAAATTTCATGATTGCTAGGGTTATTAGGTTAGTAGTGCTTATTTTATCTCATGTTTACTGTCTTTTTCAGTGGAGGACTAAGTTCAGGAGAGACATGAATAAGGCCGATAATGATGCTAGTACAAGAGCTATTGATTCACTTATTAATTATGAGGTAAGAATTTCAGTCATCAATGCAAACATTTTGATTTGTTAATGTTGTATAGTGTTATTTTCACTTGGGTGTTTTGTTTACCAAGGTGGAGTTGATGATTTTATTTTTTATGTTTTACAGACTGTCAAATATTTCAATAATGAAGATTATGAAGCTGGAAAATATGACGAATACCTAAAGAGTAAGTCATACAATATTTCTAGTAAAACTGGGTTTGAGTTCTTAGTAACGAGTATAGTTTAAAAGCTTAGGCAAGAAAAATAATACAAGTTGTTTGTTATACTCTAATTGCACGAGTACCTTGCTATCAGCAATAGCTAGATACTAATCTGTAGATTCTGTATTATTTTTTATCGATCTTTTAAAAAGAAAAACTTAACAATCACACCTTAGCCATATTTGTCTTAGAAAAATCAGATGTTACTTTCTGTGTCATATTTTCTTGTATTATGATGTTGATCTTCACTGATTTTTGCATTGCCTTCAAATAAATTGTTCCCTTTTATAGTATGGAAAATTAGTCAGTTCGAAGTACATTTTTAAACTGAGCTTTACATTCTCAATTCTAAAGGGTCTATACATTGTCCATGTCTTTTGCATTTATTATTAATTGAAGTTCAATAATTACTTTTGAATAAGTGAGACATATATAATGAATGTAATTAAGAGTTCAATTTGTTGATCCAATTGAAGTAGAGTCAATGCTTCTCTATTGTGCTCAGCCAATGGCTATTTTGAAGTGGCTTTTCTATTTCTGAAAGTTTATGTATTGTATTTATTTTCTCTTTTGAGAGGAGATCATATCTCTGCCACTGTACTTATTTCTTCATGATAATTTATTTTGTTTGTTTTCATTTTTCCTTCTGTTACATTTTATGCTTTCATATTACCTCCATTATTCTAATATCTTATTAACACAAACAACAATTGTGGCTGCTTCTCAAAATGTATTTTGGCTTCTTATTGTAGTTCTTTTGTATAATTTATGTTGCCTGTATTGCTGTAATTTGTTACCTCCTTGTTCAGAGTACGAGGATGCTTCTCTGAAAACACAAGAGAGTCTTGCTTTCTTGAACTTTGGTCAAAATGTTATCTTTAGTACTGCACTTTCCACAGCAATGGTGTTGTGTTCTCATGGGATCATGAGTGGCACAATGACTGTTGGTGATTTGGTAAGTTTCATCAAATTAAAGTCCACGTTGAGGGTTTTAGTAGCCTTGTTCCATTGATGTTTTTATTTATTATTTGTTGCTTGATTTTTTATTTTACAATATGGAGTATCACTTGTCCTCCCATATGTATATAATTATCTTCTCTGTCTTATTGAATTTCTTCATTTATTAATATAATAAAGAAATAGTTCTATCTTTATTGAGTAATTATGAACCGGATTATAATCTAAGTTCAATATGCAGGTGATGGTGAACGGGCTTCTCTTCCAACTATCTCTTCCACTGAACTTCCTAGGTGGTGTTTATCGTGAGACTATACAGAGTCTAGTTGACATGAAGTCCTTGTTTCGGTTACTTGAGGTATCTTCCCCGTGGAGCCTTAATTAAATCTTGCAGTTAAATGATTATTAATTTTTTTTCTTTCACCTCAGTATGTACTTGTATATTTGAGAGTAATAGACAAATACTACCATATATGCATTCAAGATACGAATTACTATAAATTTTTGTGGTGTCACCAATCATGTGCTTAACTGAGTTAAGATTAATCTTCCTCATTTTGCTGGCTAAAATTCTAGGTGGTTGTGTTCTCTTAGTGATGAAACTTCTACATTCTTGTGAGCTAACTAGGTTCATAATAACTGTATTGGGACCTTGCGATAATGTCTAGCAGCTATTTTCTCTACCTGCCTGAATGTGGGTCACTGCGTGTTTCTTTTTTCTATAATGACTATGACAGGAAAGAGCAGATATTAAGGATAAAGATGATGCAAAGCCTCTGAGATTTAATGGGGGGAGCATCCAATTTGAGAATGTACATTTCGGGTGGGTGGCTGTCTCCTTAGTACATAATGTGCATTCATTCCTATATTTGACTTCTGGCTAACATATATCGTGTTATTAAAAGAGAGGGATAAAGAAGACAAATCTATTTGTGATGATCTGCAACCCTGTTGAGTTTTGGTTATCTATGTAGGGCCTTTAAAGAATAGTTTCAAGTTAAAGCTATGAATATTATGTGTTGCTTTTGCTCAGTGTTAGTGTATTGTCTCACATCTCATTTTCTCTAACTTTTCTAGTCTTCCTATTTGGTTTTCTCACGACCCAACTCTCTTGAAAGCTTAAGCATTTAGGTTAAGGCACCTACTAGTTCATGTTACTGTTTGCACCTCTACTACTGAGTTAACTTGCTGATCAAGTATTACCTCTGACTAAATTTGGTGTGATTGTTTGTTGCATTTTATCACTTCAGTTATCTCACAGAAAGAAAGATACTAGATGGGATATCGCTTGTTATGCCGGCTGGTAAAAGTGTGGCAATTGTTGGGACTAGTGGAAGTGGTAAGGTTAAGCATGATGAAAATCTTTATTTATTTTACTTGCAAACTTGTCCTATGAAAATTTTCCTGCTTCCTATGGTTGGAGTAGACTGACATTTTTCTCGGATGGCTATTATGCCACCGCACTCTGCTCTTAAACTATCACAATGTGGAGCACTACATTAGTCTTGGTTGTCAATCGAGTACCAGAAGCTATCACAGCATTCAGCCGTAGCCCATTGTCCATCCTGCCACTGCAGAGCTTCTTCTGATCTATGTAGCCTTTGGATTGGGAAACATATTTCCCATGAGCCAGATCCTTAAGTCTGCGACCTTCACTCCAAACACTATAATCCATGTTCAGAACTAAAATGCACTACACTTCTTTTGTATGATTGTTTGTTCATGCAGTCCTTTGTTAAGTGACTCATGTTTTCACATCACTGTAGTCTCTGGTTGCTGTGTTTAATTTTCCAACTTCTGGTTATTTTTATTATACTTCCTTTATTTACTATCGTTAGGATCCAATCCATGTATGTTGTGCAACTTTTCAACCAACACTGATGAGTAGTCTTACATGACTGTATGCAATCATGCCATTGGATTTAGGTGGAGCTTATCTGCAGGGCCATGATGTTTCGGATCCATTGGCCCTTACAGAAGCATGCTAGGATATTGTAGAGAAGAGCTAACAACATCTAATTAACCTAGAGTAGCTACTAGTCTAATAATTATTTTGCAAATTCATTGCATTTTGCTCAGAAGTTTTACCTGATAATTTTACTACACCCCAATTTAGCTACTAACTTGTTAGAAGAAAAGCTTCTGTATTTGCTATGTAGCTAACATTCCTTGAACAAAGTCTTCTTTTCAAAAGATTTCCCCTTGGTATGATGTTTGGTATCCTGTAGTTCTTGTATGGTATACTGACTTCAAAAACATGAAATGCCTCAGCGTTCATGTATTCTGTAGTTAATTTTTAAATATGATTTTCTGTTGTATCTTCTGGTTTGTGAACATTGTCTGCTCTATAATACACATGGATATCTGACATTTCAAATTTGTACATTCATAACAGGAAAATCAACCATTCTTAGATTGCTATTCAGGTTTTTTGATCCTCACTCTGGAAGTGTAAGAAATGAACCAATGAATCTACTATGTATTGAGTTTAAGCTATATTGCCATGATTTATATAACATTTAGTGTTATCGTGCCACATTTGGATCGATAGCTGCATGGTTCTTTAATGTGTGTACTACATGGCTCATCATGTGTGTTTATAGACTTAAGTAATTGAAATAATTTGGTTTCTTACTTATCTATGAGTATATGATAAATAGCTAAGCTAAATGTTGCTAGTGTTTTACGAGTTTATATTCCTCTATGGCATAAAGAACATTATTACAGAAAAATCCAGGAATAGCATGTCAGATTTTACAAATCAAAGATCATTGGCATGGAATTTATGTAACCCTTATGCCAAATGTTGTATTTTTCTTCTATATTTTGACTTAGGGATGAAATGTGAATACATCAGAATCTTGCTATTGTTCCCTTGTGAAAATTCATTTTGGTTAGATGGAATGTTTATTTGGATGAATTTCTATAACCAGCAATAGTGGGTACTGCACCAGTTACTTGTTTTAATAAGATTATCTCTTATCATTAGGACTTTTAATAGAGCCGGCGATAGAGTTGGTTAATCTGTGTTGCATACCCGACCATGTGACTAGGGCTAGGTCAACTATTCAATCAAATGATATTGCACATAGTATACGGCTTATTTGTTGCCTTTTATCATTCAGATTTGCATTGCTTTTTCTTCCACATTGTCATTCACAACTTGTATTTTACAGATAAAGATAGATGGTCAGGATGTTCGGGAGGTAACCCTTCAGAGTTTGCGGAAGTCTATTGGTGTTGTTCCTCAAGATACTGTAAGCTTAACAAACCACCTATCTCTCTAATCATACTCATCGCTCATGCCAGATCTTGCAAGTTGTGACAACCTGAGTGATTATGTGCAGGTACTTTTCAATGATACAATATTTCATAACATTCATTACGGTCGACTTTCAGCAACAAAAGAGGAGGTGACTTCTGTAATGTTATATATCTGCATGCTTCCTACTTTGTGAATTTCTATCCTTAGGTTCCAAGTTGTTCTTAGCTTGTTACAATTATTCATACAGGTCTATGAAGCTGCTCAGCATGCAGCAATTCATGAAACTATCATGAATTTTCCTGATAAATATTCAACTGTTGTGGGAGAGCGAGGGCTCAAGGTGATCTAAATATCCATTTATATTATATATAATATGTTTGTCGGAATTGCATTTTTTTATTTTTGTGTGTGTGTTCAAGATAGGAAAGGATATGATATGCAGATCTTAAGTCACTAGAAGAGGCAAACATGATGTAGACGTAAAGAGAAAACCTATTGTCATTTAGATATATAAGAACTTGACAATTTTCTTTCTTTTGAGTAAATTCATGCAAAGTAAATCCCTTGAGAAGTTGCAGCATGTTTGGGTTAGATTTATGTAGTCTTGCACATTTGATGCTCAAATATGCACTGATTTCCTTGCCAGTGGACTTCTCTATTTAGATAAGTTCACATTCAATGTAGGAATTCTTTAGTGTGACACTCATGGTTTTGGAGTGGTTGTAACTTGATCAGAACACCGGAATTGTGTTTACTTCAATAAGTAGCAACATTTTTCTCAGTTGTTTGTAATGATGTTCATTGCTTGTAGATTGGTTTTTGTTGGTCCTGTCAGTATACTTTGATCCTTTGTGGATTAATGTCTACCCAGGCAAACATAATCCTGGGTAGTCGGTGCACCTAAAATCGGATTTTTTTATTACCCAAATGTAATGAAAATTATAAAAGTTTTACATTGACAAACTCTAAAGTTTTAAGTGATGGAATTCTATCTTCATTTTTTTTTACAGTTAAGTGGTGGTGAGAAGCAGCGTGTTGCCCTAGCTCGTGCGTTCTTGAAAGCACCTGCAATATTGTGAGTATATTCTAAGCATGTAGCTATGCATTTTCGAATATGCTAAGTTCCGGTTCAACGTGAATGATAAGAATTTTGATGTTTTCCTATTCAACACCGAATCTGACCATACCTATCGATTATGGTGATCAAATTACCTTCCATTAGGATAGGAAAAATGTTATCTACTATCCTATTAGAAAACATTAGATTCTTCATTATTTCAGACTTGATACAATACATATGCATGGCTGGTTCTAACTCAAGAATCAGGAGGCAATATAAAATGTGTTAATCCAATTTATTTGAATTGTTTGTTCTTGTCCTCTCTTGTTCTTAGGTTGTGCGATGAAGCTACAAGTGCTCTTGACAGCACAACAGAAGCAGAGATTTTATGTGCATTTAAGTCACTCGCAAAAAATCGAACTTCCATATTCATTGCTCACAGGCTTACCACTGCAATGCAGTGTGATGAGGTATACTCTCTCCCTCTCTAGGTTTATGTTCTTAAACAGTACTGAATTTTCAATTTTTAAATGAATATAACTGTTATTTATATATAAATTTATGTTCCTTACATTCCTCTTGGACACATAACAATGTTACAAAATTTGCTCTACAATGCAGATTAAGTGATTTTATTGCTAATAATAATTTATTTGTTGAACACATGTTTACTGTAACCCAAGGCATCATAAATAGCAAGCTTAAGTACTATAGACTCGTGAACTATTCTAGTTAGTTAGTTCAGAAGTCCGTTATTGGTATTAGAAATCAATGAGCAAGAAAAGAATGTGTATCTTCATTGATTGAATGAACTCAATGAATAGAATAAATTGAATAGAAGGGTTGAATAGAAAAGTTACAAAGAAGGACTTATATAGAAATAAGGAAAACTAACTAATCTAATAACTAAAGTTAACTAATCAACTAACTCCAACTATAAAAAATAAATAGGTTTAAACTAATTACTAGTCCAATACAATATTAACCCAAATAACAAAATATATTTCAACACCCCCTCAAGCGAGATTGGATGTTGGCAACTCCAAGCTTGAACAAAAGATGATTGAATGGAAAATGCTTCATTTCAAGGATCTCTTTGGCATTTTGTTGGTTGCACTTTTACACTTTAGTTACTCTTCTCCAAGCATACCATATACTCCAGGAAAAAAAACAAAGAATGATTGTATATGATGAGAGTCAAAGAAAAGTTGATTATTGAAATTGAAATTGAAAGTAATAATGTTGTTTATCAAGAATCAACACAATAGAAAGAAGATCAAATGAGATCAAATGATATTATTGTTCAAGAATACCATCTTGGTTTCTTGGCTAAAGAATGAGAAAAATCTAGAATATGAACAATATTTGTTCAAGAATAACAATGCTCAAGAATACCATCTTGGTTTCTTGGCGAAAGAATGAGATAAATCTAGAATTTGATGGAATATGAACATTACTTGTTCAAGAATAACAAGATAATAATACAATGAATAATGAGCAATTTTTGCTTCATGAATAACAAGAGAAGAATATGATAAAATATAGGCAATATTTGCATCAAGAATATGAAGAAATATGAGCAATATTTGTTCAAGAATAATAAGAATTGAGAAAAAGAAAGAAGATGAAGATTGTAAAAGAGAATGATATAGAGTGAATAATAGAGAGATTTGTGTGAGTAAAAGTGATAGGAAGATAAATTTCATCCTTTGTGCACATATCTTGCTCAGCTTCTTGGCCTGCCCTTTTCATCCCACCAAGGACTTTATATGCCTGAGAATGCATAAAGTCACCCTTAATGAATAAATTTTGAGTCTAGCCTCAAGGTGCAGCTTGCCTTTTGAAACCTAGTCTGAATATCACCTTCTTCTTCAGCCTTGGAAACATGCTCCCTAAATCTACCATTTACCCTTAAACTCTTCCTCACATTGCTCACTTCAAGAGGCTTATGTCCAGTATCCAACTCCAAAATGTTCATCAACAAGAATCACATTGGAACAAATGTTCTGTTGTATAATCCGAGGATGGCACCCGTGGTGCAGCCAGGCAAGTCCCCTAGCCGCGCCAAGCCCTATCCTTAACCTCATCAACCAATCCAAACCACCACCATTCTTATGCAGCAGAGAATACAAAGTCCCGTTCGACATGTGCTTCTAAGCCAAAAACTTCTCCTCCTCCACAACACAAAACCCCAGAAGCGGCGCCAAATTCGGATGCCTCACCCGTCCCAGCCGGTTCATCTCCATCCGAAATTGCTTCTCCCCAATTTTTCAAGTATCCAACCTCACACCACGAGCATGGACCCATCTGAAAGATTTGCCTTATAAGTAGTCCCCGTCCTTGTCAAAATAAGAACATTCTCGGCACTAAAGTTATTAGTAGCAGCCATCAAATCACCTAACTTAACCTTCACAATAGGCTTCTGAAAAAGAGTAAGTTGAACATACTTAAAACCCTTCAATCTCAGCCCAATTTTCATCATTCAAGATTCAATTATCAGAATCATGTTTCAAATTAAGATTCCAAGCTAGGAGATATAAATATTCACTCACCAACTTGAGGGATATTGAAGATATTTTAGAGGATATTTTAGAAGTTGGTTAGGTGGCTGAGAAGCTAAGAAGTTAGTTTGTTAACTTTGTATCACTCATTTGTCTGGATCACAAGCCCTTTTCTTTGTATAAATAAGTCATATTGGTTTCACTTTCTAATCAATGAGAATGAGATAGATATCAGTTTTCTAATAATTCGACAAATATTTTAGTTGGCATCTATCTTCTCTTTTGACAATTTATTTACATTTAAAAAATTGGGCCAATTTTCAGATCATAGTTTTGGAGAATGGAAAGGTGATTGAACAAGGACCCCATGAAGTGCTCTTATCAAAGGGGGGAAGATATGCACAGCTTTGGGGACAGCAAAATAAAACAGATGATTCAATTGATACAACCATCAAACTTGGGGCATAAAAATACTAGAAAATTCTTACCTTTTCTCATCAAGAGAGAAAAAAGGCATAACATAATGTTAATAAATCTGTGTATTTATTTAATGAAAATTTTGCTAGACCAAGTAATGCATATATCATAAGTAGGGTTATTGAGAAAAGAACATCAATTTGCATAAATTCTCTTGTCCTGCATACATAAGTACTTGGTTTTCAGGTTATAGAGTCTCGACTGTTTGTTGTTCCATAATTTAAATCACTTTCAATTAATTAGAAGCTCTTTATTGTATGTTAAAAGTGCTTAATTGGCAAGTGAAGAGAGCTTCATTTTTTACAGCTTATTTTTCCATTATGGAAGAGACACGTGAATTTGAAGTTTATACTTTATACTGAGCTGAATTTTGGTAACTGATTTTTCCGTTGATTGGCAAGTCTTATTGCTGATTTTTCAGTTGATTGGTAAATCTTTTCCATTAAGGGCATCTGGGTAAGAAACTAATCCTTTGAAATTCGTGGCTGATAAAAAGACGATGGAAAAATCAAATTTGTCCAACATTTTATTAATCTTTCCTATTAGAGGTGGTGCTATTTATAACTACTTAGTCCCCCATATAAAATTGCTTTGTGCAAGAACCCACAATTCCTTTTTTAGATGTTACCAAGATATAGGAGTTAATAAAATAATTAGATATTATATCATTCCGGTTTTATATTATAAGAATTAAATAGTCTTTTTATTATTATTTATTACTGATAATGTTTAAATAACAAGTATTGTCCTTGATACCCACAACTTTATTCTTGGTATATTTTACGATTGTACACTATTGATAATGTGTTATCAATAGTATTTAACATTAGGACATGTTTAGATATGTGATTAATTCACTAGGGTTAGGAGAGGTGAGCGTGGGCCGGGTTGGGACGGGTTAAGGTTTGTCCTTACCCTGTCCTAAATGTTGTTCAGGTCATTTTTCTGAACCCGAATCCGGCCTTAGACCCGGAGTTAACCTGACCCTAAATAATCACAGGGTCAAGCCTTTAAACCCGGACCCGACCCTAGACCCGATTAAATATAACGTATACTCATTTTACAAAAAGTCTATTATTTATTATTGTGAATATGTAATTTAACATATAAAATAATATATGTGTATATATATTATTAAACATGTATATATGATGAAAAATTAGAAAATCAATGTTTTTTTCGATCAACAAAGTTTCATTACTCTGTATATATTTGAAAAAAGACGCATACAAACATCATGCATGAGTGACCATGGGACGGGTTGGGACAGGTCATGTTTGGTCCCTACCCGACCCTAAATATTGATTGGGTCTAATTTTTGAACTCGAACTCGGCCCCAGACCCGATGAGACCGACCATTTTCAGGCCCGATCATGATTGGGCCGTACCGGGTGAGCGGGTAGGGTCGGGTCCCGCTCACCCCTAAGGGTTAGTGATAATTGTTTAAATATTTTCTAAAATCACCTATTAAAAGCACTTTTAAAATCGTTTAAAAAATGCTTTTAATAATCATTTAAAAAAGTGATTTTTTTGAAAAAGTGATTTTTTGAACTTTTTAAAAAAATAGTTTTTCGCAATATTCTACGAGTATGCGATGTTTAATGTTCTACATCTAAATTTTTTAATAAATACTTATAAAATGTAATATCTATGTAAATAAAATTTAGGTAAAGTACTATAGGTGCTAGTGGTACATGTAACTTATTAGAAGATGTTAATTCCTCTCTCTAAGATCATTTTGATTTTGAACTCAAGATTTTTATTCACTCTTTATTGTAACTAGCATGTCGTGCCTATCAATCATCTTTCCTATCGTTTGTAATTTATAGTTTATATGCAATAGTTGATCAAAAAAGTATAGTTTATATGCAATAATTTACAGTTGAAGTTAGATGTATATAATATATATATATATATATATATATATAAATTGTTTATATAATGATGTAATTCATATTTTCTTGAAATGTGTAGTCTACGTAAAAATAAATATAAAAGTGATACCTATAATGGAGAAATTACATTATTCATCCTACATAAAATAATGAAACATATTTCTTATTAATACATTAAACATCACAATTAAATCATGTTTTATATATGAAGCCTAAAATTATGAAAGATTAAATAATGATATATGTTATATGGTTTTTTTGGTAGAAAATATATATTAGTAAGGGTAAAATAGGAAAACACAAATTACACCATTATGGGTAGTTATTTTATGTTTTCCTTTTATGGGTTTATAGCGATAACATGTCACATGTCCATTAAAAACACGTCTACATGTACCCAATTAATCAAAGAATTATATTGTCCATATGCATTTCAAGTAAATCGTTAATAATTCTTTAGCTTTTTGGACAACTCAAACCTATTTAAGCCATTATTGTTATGCAAGATGAAGAAGAAAATGCGATCTTCATTTTTCTTCTAAATTCCGAGACAATATATTTTGCTGAAACCAGATCTATAGCAAATAAGATAAAGATAATAAGTATATTTTCTCGGTATGTTGTTGTATTAAAAAAAATCACTCTAATTAACTAATGGCTTAGAGAGCAACAATTTTCACTGTAAGAACTTCCCCTCCACAGGCACCACCTCGAACCGTCGTCTCTGGGCCACGCACTCTCAAGTTCTGCCATCATCGCCGGCCATGGAACCACCGCATGTTCCATCATCTACATTTGTTCAGGTCGCTGACATTTGTGCTAAATCAACATATGCGTTTTTTATTTGAAAGATTCTAAAATTTTGTATCCTTTTGAGTTTGAATTTTAGGGTTCTGAAGTTCCTTCGCCGAATTCTGGTGTATTATATGTTGATTCTTAGGACATGGAATTAACAAGGTTAGGGTTTTCCAAGATGAACCTAATTTACTATGATCTCTACTTGACGACTTGACTAAAATGTCGTCACATGCATTTTCCTTTGTAGTGAGATTTCAATTATGCATGGTTTCAATTCTACTTTGCTCTGGTTGAGATTCTGCATAGTGGACTAACGATAGATATTGGTTGTTTATGGAGAATCCTACGGGAAATAATTTTGTACTATTATCAAATCTAAAAAGGAAAATGTGTAAATGTAATAGTTTTGGTTGTACTTTTAATTGTTTAAGATCTATTACTTTTTTAGTTTTCCTAATTTCTTAAGTCATTCGTTATAACTTGGTTTTCAGCACTTATCTGTATACAATGAGGATCCTTAATTATTGATGGCTGGAGATCTTACCATGGTCAAAATGCTCATGTTCTCATCACAGGAGGGAATATCAGACTTTGGAACTGTTCCACTTCTGGAAACATCAAAAAACAAATTGGTTCTTTGCACATTGTTGGGGAGGAAATAGCTGAAGTGGTCTTAATATTTCTCAATGAAGGTGTGTCTTAAGGAGATAAATTATACCTTTTTGTTTTAATTCCAAAGTTCAGAAATCCGTAAAATATGTCCCAATATAGACTTATATCTCTTAGTAATGTTATTTACAAAGAGAAGAAACAGGAGGTAATGCTATTTCAAAGAGCGCTGGTGAGATCCCTATCTGATCTCCTTTTTCCTCAGCAGAAGGTATGGATCACTTTGAGCATATAATTTATATTTTTCAGAAGTTTGTGTTTTTGTGTATGAATGATGTTCACATAATTTCCTAATTCAATTATTGCATTCTGGTGATAATGTAGCAACCGTAACTGCAATTGTTCTACTGCATTAGATCCCTTTACATTACAGTGGTTGGAACATTCTTGTTTTCTTCTGCTTCATCTAGATATTTAATATTAATTATTTCTCTCTCTGATGAATGTAGGCTGCAGTTGCTTCAAAAGAGATTAAAAAACTCGTATCAATGGACTTTGATAAGGTAAAAATCAATTTCATATATTTTTAGTGAACAAGGAAATGAATTGATTTTTTTAACTTTCCTTTGTCCTTTGCATACGAGGATGGTCTTCTCGTCCAAGAAATCAAATGTTTAAAGTAATTTCTGTTTGATCTGCTTATGGGTCCTTCTCACATTTCTATTTGGTCTAATTAATAAGTAATTTTTAGCCTACTAATTTTTGTTTAAAAATAAATAAATCTGGTTAGTTATGGTGTTGCAAAGGAAATCTCCTCATGGTTCCTGCATTTTGGTGGCTGACTCTTTAGCTAACTATGCTAAAAGATCATTAGCTTGTGGCTTTGTCCACTAACTTGGTTGGAACATTTGCCAATGTGGTTTTGGAGGTGCCATATTATACTAATACAGTCAGTGAGCTACATTTAGCGCACACACATATAATCTTTTATGCACGCATTCAACGGTAAGATGGACTTAACAAGGTATATATATATTCATTCTTGAAGGAAAATAAATTGCCCAATGCTTCTACACTAGTATTATGCCACACTTCCTTTTGTGAAAAATAAATTAGTGAGATGAGGTGAAATACTGAATCAACTGTTGGTGCTTTGAGATGTGCAATGTCTTTCACTTTATTTTCTCCCTTCCCCTTCAGTTTCTTTTTTATGTTGAAAAATAAATCATTTTCCTGTTACTGACAACTTTTAGCTGATTGCTATTTCAGTTTAGCTGTTGACTACTGATTTGGGCCTCATCTTGGAGACACAGTCAAGTGCTAATAATTAATGCACTAATGCCTCAGAAAATAATGAAGAGCTTCATGAGTACAGCTTGCAGGTTACTGTATTTGTTTATTGTCATGAAATTTAAAACTGCAAAGTATTATCACATGAAATTTAAAACCACATCTTCTCTATAATGTTATGCATGCAGTAGACACTGTATCATTTACAAATCTACTAGATCCATCTGTCACAATCATTCCACCCTTCACCGATTGATGCACCAATTGCACAATAGATTGATTTCTTTGTTAACAAAAAAGGACCGTCGTAGTTGATCCCCTCACGATAGACTCCTTGACTTCTTTTTTTCTTTCAAAAAATGAAAACAGATGGTTGATTTTTTAAAATAAAAAGAAAATCATTGATCCATGACACCTACATCATGAAAAACTTGTATGGAATATATTCAAGAAAATCAAACCTGACAATATGGATGTGCCGAGTTTAAATGTTCCTATGTGGATGAGTGTTAGTGTCACTATTTGTACGACAAGGTCTACATATCTGTTATACCTAGGTTGCATGAGACAGATATGTGAAGCAAACAATGATAGTGGAGTTTGTGTGGCTCTAGCATAAAGAAATGAAGATGAAGGCGCTACTCTAGTATCATGGTGGTTTACAATGGACTTGTCTAATTAATGTTGGAACTCTTGTTGGTTATGACTGGAAAGAGTGACGTCCCAAGAATTGAAGTTGGACGGCAAATATTAGTATAAAAAATGTTTGATGTAATAGGTAACAAAACTGACAACTACTTACACATATATTATCATTTTAAATTTTTAAAAAGTTTACGTTACTTTTTAAGTGAAACGCATCATAGGTACATGAATTCACAACTTCTTTGACTTTTTTCCTTCTGTTGACGTGTCCTTTCGTGTGTGTGTGTGTGTGATATCACACGTTATGGAAAGATCATTATACCCCCACCCCAGCCCCACGTCAACTTAACTCAACCCCACCCCGCGCTTCTATAATAGTATTGTAGCATTAATTAAACAAGTCTGTTGCAATCCACAATGAAACCAATGTAGTGTCTTCATCTCCATTTTTTTATCCACTCTATAGCCACATCAACATCCTTATCTACCCTACATATATACCGCACACAACAGAGGTGTAATCCATACCTAGATCTTGTCATTCAAGCCACAACACTCTCACCTAGCTGCATCGGAGCATTCAACTTTGCGCGTTTGATCTAAACTCTTGAGTTCAAGGGCAGAAGAGAGCTTGATTACAAGACAAAGCCATCGCTCAAGGACGAAAGTCGGCCTTAGTGATCCATAGTGCTAAGTGAAAGGGTCGTCAGTCGTCACTCAATAGATATAGCTGCTCAAGGGATAACAGGCTGATCTACTCCAATATGTCTAATTTGTCAGGTTTGGTTTTAATGAATATATTCCATACAAGTTTTTCACTGTGGAGATCTCACGGATCTATGAAATTTTTAAATAAATAACCAACAGTTATTTTATTATTATTTTGGAAAAAATCAAAGGTGGTGACTCAATTATGAGAGGTTAACTAAAATGTTCTTTTTCTGCTAATGAAGAGGTAAGTTTATTGTGAAATTGGTGCATAAATTGTGACGGGTTGAAATGTTTGTGATCAATGGCTATACATTTGTAAATGGAAGAGTTTCCAGATATAAAAATGAAAGAGGAAGGTGGTGATTGTGGCTTAAGGCAGTTGTGGGAATGACAGGAAAATGGTTGTATTGATGGTGGGGTGAGGGTTGGGGTAGGACTGTAGGAGGTTAGAGATGGAGTTAAAATGTATTTTCACAAGTCAATTAAAGTAAATAAATAAACCTTAACATTTTTTAGCTTTTCATTTTCCTTCTATAGATGCTTCATTTTGTGTGCGCTATATCACAAGTTATATGTACTACGTATTTTCTCATTTTAATTACATACTGTAGTCAATTCTCTGAACTCTTATTATTTTTTACCTCTTATTCAATATTGTTTTTGTTTTAGAACATAATATCCTGTTGGTCTCAAGCCCCCGTAAAAGTCTTTTGTTCTTTGTAGTTGTACCCCTTGATTATTTATATTCTATAGCATCCAATAATTTTTAGTTTTGTTATTATACAATTTAAATGCAGCCAACAATTTAAATGCATAACTCTTTTTAATCAGTCCATCAATACTAACTATGACAACAATTTAAATGCAGGCAAAGGAAAGCATATCATGAATGTAGATTATCATTTTGTGAATGATTCTAATGAGGATGGGCTACATTCTCCAACTAAGAAGAAAGGACGCAAGGACAAAGCACTTGATAACCCAATTTCTCCGTTTCAGGTTTGATTCTTGCTACTCTGTTTTGGTAAAATCAACTATGCTTTCATGTAGACCATAAAAATCGAAAAATGAAAGCACTTAACAAGTATCTACTTGGTTTGAGGAGATTTTCAAAATTCAAAATCACAAGGAGCTTTTGAGTGCTATAGCGCCAAAATTAAGGCACCTAAGAATGATATGTTATAGAATATGTCACTAATTCCTTGTTGGTGTGAAGAGATTGCTCATGTGCCTATAATGAGCTGAGCTTAAGTTAACAAATCGAGTTCATTTTTTTATTTTGCTGAGCTTAAACCAAGTGAATTTACAATGAGTTCACTTTAGCTTATATCAGTTTGTTGGTCATTGCCCACCTTAATTGTATCTTAAACAAAACTCGTTCTGAACTATTTGTGTCCAATGAATATACTACCATGTGCACTCTTTATTTTATTTGCCTATTTACTTTCTCTTCCATTTGAAAGCTTACACAGGAAGGACAACACCCTGGTAATGGAAGCACTTCAAGAAGAAATGGTAAGCTTGTTAATTATCTCATAAATGTAAAGACTATGCACCTGCCTTTTCTTCTAGTTAGCCATTATATGTCATTTCCCATAAGTTGTGACCCATGATATAACCACATATTGTTTACTGCAGTGCCATCTCGAAATGGTATGCCTGATAAGCACACCCTTGAACGTGTCCTTTATTTCTTACAAAGGTGACAACCATAATAGTATTTTGTTATTTATTTCTTAAATGGGAAATTAATAAGACATTCAGTCATTTAAAAAAATTAAATGTGCAGGAATGACCAGGGGGAGTTCTTTGCTGGTCCAAATAATCCTAATGTGGTTAGTTGTTGTTTCTTGAAGAGAATTGTATATATTACTTCTTATTATTTGATTATTGAGTATTGGTAGTAACGTCATATGTTGCTTTTAAAGGTATTTGATTACTATAGCCTTGGCAAGCAGCCAATGGATTTCGCTACTGTGAGGGCCAAACTTCAAGTGGGCATGTATACAACCATGGAACATTTTAAGGTTTAAAAAGCATCATATTTATAACATATATAAAAAAAATATCATATTCATATTTGTTATTCCATCCCTTCCCTTTCATACTTATTTTGAGAATGCTTATGTATCATTTCTTTTTTTTTTTTGTTCCTCATCAATTACACATTCTCATACATTTCTAGTTCCTTTGGACATTGTTTTTAATATATTTCCTCTATTTAATTAATACTGATTTGTGAAATACATATCCTCTGTGCCAACTTAATTAATATTTTATCTATAACATTGATGTACAGCATGATGTATGTCTAGTGCTTGCCAATGCAATGAATACTAATCCCCCAGACACAAGACGTTATCAAGTGGTATGACCATAGCAAGCATTATTTTCCTGAGAATTGCAGTTCACTTCCTAATTAAACTGTATAGTAATGTATGCTTCTATTAAGTATTTGAATATATCTTAAACGTGGTTTCTTCCAGGCTAAAGCTCTAAATCATTATGCAAGGCAGATTATTGAGGATCTAGGTGATCAGAAGCCTGAACATTTTCAGCCAACTTGCCAGCAAAACTTGTTGGGAAGGGAATTACAATCCAGAACCACAGGGCATGCAAGGTTTCGTTATACACCTAGTGGTAAGGAAATTTCTTCCTCAGCTTGTAGTTCAACAATTATGCTATGTTGTCTCACCTATGTAGCTCTATTTAATTACATTGAATTATGCAAAGGCTTAGAGACTTAGAGGATGTACATTATGACTCTTATAGTTTGGAGTTGGATGGTTCTTGAGTCATGCTCAAGACAAAAATTAACAACTGATTAGATCAAACTGTTTGGAAAGAGTTGAGTATGCTAGAAAGATGAGTTGAAAAATAAACAACCGAAAACCATATATGTAAGAAAGATGAGTTGAAACTTAAATGAACACGTGATATTTGAGTATGCTGGACTTAGCAACTAATCAAAGTTCTCTAATTAAGGGTGTCAAATGGATGGATTTGGATTTGATGCTAATGGATGGATGGAAAGTCATCCATCAATCCATATAAATCGATTTAAATAAAATTTGAAGTTATCCAATCCGTCCATATCTAAACTTATGGATGGATTCCAATTCATCCATGACTCCTTTTTCATGGATTTGGATGGATGGATATCCAATCCATTTGAATTTGTTATTAGAGCTAAAAACATTATTGAAGAAAGTCATTATTTTAAAAACTACTATCTCAATAGAACATTTTTTTAAATCACCTTTTAAAAAACACTTTTAAAATCATTTAAAAAAATACTTTTAAAAAACATTTCTAAAAAAGTGATTTTTTTTAACTTTTAAAAAAATTTATTTTTTTACAATATTCTACAAACATGCGACATTTAATGTTTTACGTGTAACGTTTTCAACAAATACTTATAGAATGTATTTTCTATGTACTGTCAGTATAAAGATTTATACATAATCAATATATCATTCACCAATCATTTGGATTACTTTTTTGAAGAGTCAATGATGATTAAATATAAATGGTGGATGGTACAGTGATAGTATATAAAAATCATACACTGTCAGTGCATATATGTTATGTACTTAAAATAAACATTTAAAATTAAATATATCCACATGTCCTATAATTGATATCATTTTAATAAAATATTAAAAGTGAGAGTGAGAATCATGGATGAATTTGCTCGAATTTATTTTTTTGAATATTAAATGAAATTGAAAAGCAAAGATCATTTTTAAATTCTTTTGTTTTTTGGATGGATTGGATATTCATCCAAATGGATAATATCCATTGGATATAAGATTTGGATGGATTTAATTTTTTTGGATTTGGATGATTTGTGGATTATGGATAATTTTGCCACCTCTATCTCTAATCAAGATATTGTGGTGCAGCACTCATTGGCTAGTGATTTGTTATTTGGTTAAAGAAGGTAGTAATACTTGCAGCAGTAGTTAGTAATTCAAAAACTGCCATCTTTTTGTTTGAATGATTAAGAGCAACTGATTGTATTTACCTTCTTTTCTTGACATAGGGAATACAACACCTGAAATAGAGAAGAGAGATAAATATGGGTCGCAGAATGACAAGCCATGCCTTTCAAGAATCCCAAATGCCCAATCAGACATTCAAGTTAGTTTGTTTCCCTTCTCCCTAACAATATTCAAGTGAGACTCTGACTGTTGAGATATGTGCACATTGTTTTTACTAGATAGCAAGCATTTCCCCCAATATTGACTTGTTACAATTCTAACAAAATGGATGAGACAAATTTGTGATAAATCAATAACTACTCACAAATCTCTCCCTTCACATTTCAAATTTTGAGAGGCACACACAACAATAAAAAACTTACTCTCATACTTATTACATACTATTCTATCATTTAAACACTCAAAATTAATACTCAGGAAATATCCATTCTCTATTTGCACTTAATGCATCCTTTCCAGCTTTGAATTTTACATGATATACATGTTATTACCCATGGTACTTTATATAATATCATGCTCACATAGCTGTACAGTTTATTTCTTTACCAATTTATCAAAATCCCAATTTAAGATTTTTAACTACAAACACCGTCATTACTATTGCTTATGGCATGTTTGCATTGCAGGTGAACAAAAATGTTGGCCACTACAGAGACAGCCTCCTCCATTTTGTTGAAGAATTGGGACCAGATGCTCAAATGGTAGCAGCAAATAAATTAGAAACTTTAAATTTTATGCAAGTTATGACCAGTGAAACTCAGACACCAAACCTCCTTGCAAATTTTTCTGGAACCCAGCTGAGTCCACAGCAGGCACCAACACAACCGGGTTGTGTCAACAATGCTCACGAGCTTTCACTTGCCCTTTCCCTGTCCAACAAGCCACTGACAATTCCTGAAAACAGAAAAGTCACTGCCACTGCTGGCAGTGTTGATATCAATGAAAATGCTTGTAAGGGAAAGATGCCCGAGGGAAAAGATGGCTGGAATGCTCATGCTGCTTCTCTTTTGGGAGACTTTTTTATTAACTATGGCAAAAATGAAACCAACAATGAACTGGATGATAAGAAGCCTAATTTATCCACAGACATCTGCAGTACCCCCAAGGATAAAATGGTTTCACCAAATGAAAATGTGGCTTTTCTTCAAGGGCCTGCTCAGTTTGGTGCTGGTTCAACTTCAAAGGATAACAGCACCAGTTCAAGCCAAGTGGGTGCCCCTATGGGCCAATTCCTCTGATCTGAGGAACACATTTGTTCCACATCAAATGTATCCGCTTTCATGGTCCATCCATCTCTAGCAGCAAGAGGGTAGTCCCTTTTCCCCTGCCATCTGAGCCAGCAACAAGAGGGTAGTCCCTTTCTTGTTCTATATTTTGATCTTTTTTAGACTGAACTTTTTCTATACTATAGTTGAACTGTGTTACATTGTTACAAAATTTAAGCCTCTTAAACTAATACTCTATTATTATTGTAGTTAATTTAAGGATACTTTAATGCATGGTTTTATGGTTTAATTTTGTGGGTCTAGCCACGTGTGTCCTCCACAAGAAGCTTGTATGTGCTAAAGAACATTCACAATACAATTAGACTTCATACCCAAGACTCTGAATCCTGGTCTTTCTTAAGGGGAACATGTATGCATCACTTGAACCAATCATCTATTGGTAGTGCATGTTTTAATGATAGTGTAAAAATGGTTAGAGAATTGTACAGGAGAATTTATACGTAATCAACAGAGCTCAATTGCATGTTGTTAGCAGAGTTTTGACTATGCTCAATACAACAGGTAAAGTATTTCCTAATTTTACACCCGGAAAAGATTCATGTTCTTCTTGGGTAAACACCTTGCTTCAATATTACATGTTTTAGGTTGTATAGGTGATGCTTCTCAATAATGCACCAATTGCTGAAGAAATTTATCAAACACACTAATTATTAAAGCAAGTATTTTATACATGATTTGATAAATAATGGCTACCTCAGATATGTAGAGGTTAACTGTAAGTTAAGTTGATTGGATTGTTAATCCTGCCTATTGTTTGAGTGTTAAGTACTGTTGTGTGCCCTCATCATGTCTCAGATCTTTTTTTAATCAGTTATCTTCAATTGAATAATAAGTGTTTGCTTACAAAAAGATCATAGGAAGAAATGAATAATAGGGAGGAGAATCAGGAGATATACAAAGCTAATCTCCCTATTTCAAAGGCATATATTATAAAAATTAAAATAAAGTGTGCAGCTACACCAGTGAGTACCATCAAACTAGCTAAAATGTGGTATATAACTCACTGAGCGACCAATGGTGGCTGGGACAAGCACAACCAGCAGGAGGAGGAGGATGGCAAGGTCGGGATCGTGGTGGTGTGCGGTTGCAGCTGCTCAACAGTTAGGGCTCACATCAAATGAGGGGCTGAGGCCTGGTTAAACAAACTTAATGAGCATTTTTAGAAAGAAAAAAAGTTAAAGGCCCAAACTAATCACTAGATATAGTATTTTAACTATAAAAAATTGTGGATCTTAGGTTTTCAAAACCAATGTTCAAGACTAATCTTTTATAATTTATGGAGGTCAATTTTAGCTCTACAAAAAAAATAGTTTTACCCCATAGACTATCGAAATTACAAAGATGTAATCATGTAAGGTACAAATTTTTTGTCATCTTTGATTTGTTTCTTAGAGATTATTTGAATATCATTGATAATCTTATGAGATATTAAATTGGTACTCATAAGGTTAAGAATCAAACACATGACTTTTGAAGCGAGGATTCTTGATGCTAGCAGTAGGTATAACCTATATTTAGTGGAATAAATTAAATTTGTCTAGTGAAAATGAGGATAAAACTCATTATCTCACTTTTTGTGTCACTCTCATTCTCCAATTTATTTATTTTTCAATGACAAAGGCAGATTATTCTGTATACAAAACAATATTTATGTTAACTTATATTAACATAAAAAATATCTATCTCAAACCTTTTTTTATCTCTCTTTGCACCTCTATTTTTTAACTCCTACTGAATATAAATGGGGAAAAAATTAGTCTCAACCCTTCATTACAATTTATAATTTCACTTATTGCCCCTTCCACATTCAAATGGACCACCCCATCATAGTTGAAACCCCACAATTTTAATCTAATAATTATTTGGATTAACAATCACTACATATGTTTGTTAGCTTAATAGAGAGACAAATGTTCAGAAATAAAGATAGAAAAAGTATTAACATGCGAATGAATGTTGAGGTAGAAAACATGTGACTCAAGTAAACAAGTATTTTCTTCAAAGGGAAAGAGGTGATACCACATGGATTCTCATTATCTGAATTAAACAGTTATGCATCTTATCTGCCAGTCTTGTCAATCGAGACCATTGGCTCATACCCTTTTGTCAGCAACAACAAAAACCACTACTGTCAATGGCACATGATGTCTCTTATTTTTTATAGTTATAAATGAATGAGTATTATTTGTATTTCACACCATCTGGGTTTATTCAAATATTAGTATGCGAGAAAAAGTACAATAGTTTATAAGTAGAAAAAGCTTATGAAACTAATATTTTAAGGTTTTAGTTCAAGACGTGGTGCATCACTCGACTGTGACACGGTGGACTTAAGGGGGCGGACCGGAAAGTGTGTGGTACTCACACTTGAGGTAACAATGGAACTTCTCGATGGTTGGAGGTTCCCGGTCACAGTCTGATCCAACAATAATGAAATAAAAATATGAAAAATTATGAATTTTTAATTTTATCAATTAACATGACATATTTTCTTTTGCAATACATACTTCACAACATGTTTTGGGACATAAGATTCTTATTCATTATAAATAGCTTAACTCATGTTGTCACATATATTGTCCATATCAATGAAATATGTTATGTCAATTAAAAAATTAAATTTTTATTAATGTTGTTACTTTTGCTTCATTTTTGTTAGATGAGATAGCATATAAAACATTATTTAGGACAAGGATCTCTATTTATAAATAGAGATTGTTTGTTATACTAAATATTTATCAATTTTATTGGTACTTGTTCCTTTGGTGTGCATTTCTTATGGAATGCAATTGATTCTTCAAAATCAACTTTCTCATATAACTCTTGGTAAGAGGTAATTACTATAAAAATAACAAATGAAATAATAATATGATAAAATATTTTTATTCTTTTATATATAATGGAATAACACTTTTGTTATAAAAAACACAATTAAAATTAAGTATTTGTCTCTCAATTAAAGTATCCTTATTTCTTTGCTTAAGCTTTTTTATTTTCTTTGAGACTATTCCACTTGCACGCCATGCATTCATGTGAAAGAAGATACAATAGACATGCACATTCAAATTCACTTTGGACCACAGCATTGATGGAGCTAGCCTTAGAAGCTGCAAATTAAGTTAAAAATATACAAAAGTCAAGTGCCATTTTTGTACTAACATTAAAAGCTATTTTTTTCTCACAAAATTAAATTAACGTAATTCTTCCATGAAAATATCATAAATAACTAACACTTTCCATGGAAGGGATTATATATATACAAACCAGAAGTACTAGTGGTCCTCCATTGGAATGACGACATCAACACTACTAAACAACAAAGTAACTATAAAAAAGTACACATATCAAATAAATAAATGAGATTAGGGTAAAATCCACATCAATTTGAAGACATTATGATATAAAAAATATACATGACCCAATGATACACCCTTTTATCTGAATAATCTATACGTATAAAATAATTGTACAAAGTGAAATCAAGTTCAACTGTACTTGCATCTCGAACTCCTCAAGTAAGTGGCTTAGATAATTGAAGTTCAGTTATACACATGCAAAAGCAAAAGTATATTTGATAATACCAACTCCATTATTGATGCACTCTATTTGTCACTTCTTTTTTCATTGGGTCACGTCATCCACATTTTATTTTATAAACATCAACTTGAAACTTGTTTACATGCTATTCACTATTCCCATTCAATCTATTTATCTATTTTCCTCTTCAACTCTTTTTTTATATTTAATATTTCACATTCCACTGTAATGGTTATAGGGTTGTTTATGTATTCCACAATAAGGCTTGATTGTTGTATAATATTACTCAGAAACCTTAAAATCTCAATGCTTTCAGTTTGGGATTTATGGCTCCTGTATGTATATGGTTCCCACTATGATTAAACGATTTAACCACAAAGGTTGTTACTTAAATAAGAGGAAAATATGAAGAGTGTGATATTGGGTGTGTTTGAGTATTTCCTAGCATTGCCCTTCCAAGTAAGTAACGTGTAAGAGATTGGTTTGGATCAAGTTTGGGTTGATTTTGATGGAATTCTCTTATTTGTAATTTAACTATATGATTGGGAGTTATGATATAAATAGAAGAAGATGGATCATAAGTGTTAGAAAGGATATCAAACATCTTTATTTAGAGTATGAAATTTAAAGAGAGCACATCTCTTCTCCCACACAAATGTGTCACTCCATGAGACACTTTTTGTGATTAGATAAAAAAAATGTATTTAAGTTAAAAATTTAATAATTAATTATTTTTTTATAATAAAAAACAGTGATGCATTTGTTGGAACAGTACATGTAAGTCTAGATTGGAGAAGAATAAAATAGAACAAGTGATAATATAAGCATAAATAGCAGGAGATTTTAACACTCATATGTATTGTAATGTTCCTGAAAAGTTGAAAGTAATATAATTATAAATAGGACTAGATTTTAAAGGCAAATAATGGAGCAATTGGTAGATGTCACGAATGTCAAGAAAGCAGAACGTGATAGGTCCAAGTTCCAACCTCATAGCTAGACTCTAGCAGAAGCACAGTGATGAAACAAAAAGGCATGGATAATGGATTCTATAGGCTATATAATATTGCACGTCTAATACTATTTAAATTCAGGCACCCCAAAACTGTTCACCCTCCACAAGTTTGATCAATCATCTATTTAGAATAAAGTATTTCCTTATACTATAAAATAATTTATATCTTTAAATCCATGTTTTATTTCTTATTTTTATAATATATTTTAAATGAAAACTTTTAGAGAAAATATAATATATTTAAGAAGATAAGTTATCTCATCGGGTAATGAGATAATTTATCTTTTCATCTATTATTACCCCATTACACCAAACAATGATATATTCTTCTAAATATTATTTCAAACTATATTAGTGACCAATAAATACATATTATATTAATCAAAAATTAAATTTTATTATTTTTACTTCATTAGTTTGAATAACAAATCATTATCTTCAACCATCTCCTTATACCAACAATTTAATATTAAAAAAATGAATTCCCGTTGTAAATTTTGAAGAATATGTATAAGTATATGATGTTGACACACAAGAAAGTTTAATATCAGGGTATTCTCAATGAAAACATTCATATCAAATGGGTAGATAATTTACTAACGGTGGAAAAAACTATGCATACATTTTTTCTCCATCAAAAACCAGGTCTCCCACAAACTATGCAACCACCAACCTGGATGAAAATTAATGTAGCTGATATTCAAGCTTCTCAAATTTGAAAGAATGGGAAAGCAGCTGTTCAGGGAAGGCTAGTGTTTTATTATGAAAAAAGATATATATACCAACATTATAAAAAAAAATACAGTATCGTTAATTTTTTCAATCACCATTGACTCTTAAATAAAAATAACAACAAAAATGAAAAAATAGATAATATATTGTTGCATGTATTTTACTATTTCTATTTTTATGGCAGACCATGCTAGGTTTACTTTTTGTGTCTTAGATAAAGTGTCCGACACTACACTCCAACCAAAGTGTCCGACATTATTGAGTTTCATAGGTTATAGCCACCAAGCCACCCAATAAAATCTAACAATATAATGTTTCAATTTTTCATTGCCTTTGTTAATATATATACATACTCTCATACACTTCTTTCAATCTGTGGTTAGATATACAAGTACAATAACATATGTAGAATACTCAGTTCCCATATCATCCAATACGAATACCTCATTGTCCCTCTATACACTTGAAGAGAGGATAGTGTTTACAGAAACTGGGATCCAAGAAAGATCAGAAACGTTTTGGTGTAGGGTGATGGAAAAGTGAAAATAAAAGATAAAAAGGTTATAACCCAAATAACGTTTTCAGAAATCAAACACACATGTACACAAAATTTACAGAAATTAAGATCCAGAAAAGAACATTTCTTCACAGTGAAAATCCACTTAGACATATATTTTCCAGAGATACACCTCAACTGAACCTTCTGATCAAAATAATAATAAAAGAATCCCAAAAGGTTTGGTGAAATCTCAAACTATAACACTGGGTATGTTAGATCTAAAAACTATAACACCCACTCCAGTTGCATATATAAATCTAAAAAAAATACATAAGATAGCTTAACCAACCATTCACATGAGCTTAAGTTTTGGAGTTAAGCCTAGATACTCATACAACATTCAAACATTATCCAATGTTGTGTAATTTGCAGACTATATAATAAAAACTATTAATAATGATTTGGGCAATCTCTTCCCATGAGATAGCCCATTTACCTTGATGGGGTGTTTTTTCTTACTATATGATGAGAGGCACCGAGGCAAATTATGGTTGATGACAATGAAATTGTAGGTAAAGAACATAAATCATCATTACCCAAGGTAACTATATTTTAGATAATGCACAAGGAACACTTCCAACCAACATATTTTGTGGGGACCTGAACACAAATCACGAATACAAAAGAAGTCTGGATATTAGGATCAATGATGAATTCATCATATCCATGCAGTGATTAAACAAAAGAACTAATGATGTATAACTAGATATGCTCTCTACAAACAATAATTTACAGGACAAAAAACCTAGGATGGTAAAAGTACATAACAAAATGTTTATATTCTGACAAACCATTAGATTCAGTAGGTTTAGAACAATACATCAATTTAGGACGAAAAGCAGGTAGGATATGCGAGGAATTCATTGAATTGGAGGTATGCTTACTAGAAATTAAAGTTCAGTATGAATGTGGGAAGGAAAAAAGATGATTAAGAGAGAAAAAAAGGAATATATAAACAGTAAAAGGGAGCTCCCTTCAGTCCAAGTACGGATAAGAAAAGGAAGAAATCTAGCTCCTGCATCATTCACACATTCACAATAGCATATCATGATGTTTGATCTATTGTGTTTGAATGAATGAGTCAGCAGCTAATTCAAACTTTTTACTCATCCATGAGTGGGCTGAAGGAAGCTCTCTTACACTATTCTTCATACTATACATCTTAAATATTACTCCAAAAAAAAGTTAAATAATTGAAAATGATTGTGCTAGCAAAGGCATTATAATATTTAAACACATCAAAAATCAAGCCAAGTAAAATCAAAATGGTATAATATTGAAAGATAATTAATATATTTATAAACTAAGCTTAAAGAACCAAGAATGTTTTGCATATATTTCAATTAGAGTACTGACATGTCAAACATAATAATACCAAGTGTAAGATCAAATCAACCTAAATTCACTGGAGAAGGAAAATTTCTGAAAAGAATTCAACCCTCACCTTTCAAAATATGTTTGATAACTTAGGGATTACAAGTTTTACTGTACTCTATAATGCAATGCCAGGGAGAGTAATATGTGTTGGCCAAAATGGTATCAATTCTACAACTCCAATGTGATTGACTTTGAAATATTGGAAAAAGTACTTTAACAAAGAACCCTAACCCTAAGTTTTAAAGGTACAAAAGAACACAACAGGAGAAAAACACATTTTCAGATTTTCTGAGACATTTCCCTGAACCAATAGAGAAAAGTGTGCCCTTGTTTCTAACCTTTCGATTATCACGGACAATCGATGAACAACACACATTAAAACACTGCATATTATGAACTTTTATTATACCCAAAAAAACCATATATGCTTTCTTTGACATAGAGTTATAGACACATGTGTGCAATGTGATATTGTTAAAGCTGAAATTTTAAAGGGTCAACTTGTTATGTAATTATATAATTCCAAAAACAATAATATAAAATCAAATCAAACTAACTAATTCTTACACTTATTGCAATACCGTTCTCAGAAAGTCTCTCCAGTTACCACCAAACATAAGCTTCAACCAAAGGACTATATCAGAAGCACGGCTGAAAGAGATGAGATACAATATGACAGAGAAATGGGTAAAGAAAATATGAATTAGAATACCAAAAGACTTGTATAAGTAAATATGTTAAATCAAGGAAGAAATAGTACAAAATTTATGAACTGTAAAACAAAAAAAAATAATGAAGTGAGTTCAAGGGTAAGAAGGTGTGTTAAAGCAGTAGAAGAGGGGAAATGATATAGAGAGAGGAAAGAAAGAAGTGTCACTGTGATGATTAGAGTCAGAGAAATGAAAGCGATAGAAGATCTAATATCCACACAAATCTGGCAAAGCACTGTTTCTAAAAGAAATCAAAACAAAGGTAAGCAAAGTATCATCTTTTTCTTTTCCCAGCAAGGGAATTCCTTTTTTTGCAGAACACCATTTTAACTTTTAACATTATAATAAGTTATAGAGAAGCATAGGTAAAGCGTTTTTCTCCCTTGTTTCTTCTTCCTTTGTATAAAAACAAAGTCATCAAGTTATCAACCACTTACTGCTCTTACACAAATCTTCACTATCTCTCTCTCACAGAGACCCTTATGCATAAAATCCAAGGCTACTACTAGTACTGTTGGAGAAAAGAGAGAGAAAAAGGAGAGTGGGATGAAAGGTGAGGACATGGTTACCCCTTTGAGTCATTTGTCTCTCATCTTTTGCATTAGTCTCTTCACTCAACTGTAGTGCACTCTTTTTTATAACACTTACTACAGTGTCTCCATCATCTTTTAGTACATAAAAGCGTGTGTACATACAAATGTGCTTTGCTCAACATTGGTGCGTGTAATTGAGGTCACTCATTAGTCTGCTGAACAAAATCATGGACCAGGCTACTTGTAATTACAGAATTCAAAATAGAGTAAATTGCACTCAACCATCAATTTTGCACCAACATAAACAACTCCTAATATATTACATTGATTAACTATCCAAGTAAGTAAGGAAGATGAGTGTACTTTTCTTAACAAGAAAATAAATGACGAGTGTAGTTTTAAGTTGGACTTCAAGGGATGTGACTCTTGATTAATTATACACTTGTGACTTGTTGATTAATTATAAACTAGATTAAGTTGATCATTTTTAATTTGGATAAAGAATGTGACTATGAGATCATTCTTGTCTTATGTGTATTTAAACAGCATCTCTTTATAACCTTAGAATTATTGTTGCATGCATTTTATAACAAACCAAAATGGTATTTTTTTTACAATCTAGTGTCTCTTTATTTCTCTTTTTATTGTGTGTCAGTTACCATTTATACTGTGTTTGGTTTATGAAAGAGAAGTTACTGAAAGAAAACCTAAGAGGAAAAAATGAGTAGAAAAATGATGAATTTGCAGTTATTTGATGTGATAGAAAATTAAGAAAAAATATACTTGTAATAAATAATGTAGATGACATATAGAAACACAAAAGTATCAATCCCACAGTATTATTGTATTGGTTTGTTGTTAGGGATGACAAAAATATTCAATTTTAGGTTCTCACAAAAAATACATGTAACGAGTACATACAATAATAGCTTATCAGTGAATACAAGTATCATGATATTCACACCATATAATTATAATTTTTTTAATTAAATATTTTATATATTAAAATTTTGCACTGCATTATATATATGTTTTATATATATTCTAATTACAAAATATATAATTACATAATTAAGGTTCGGGTATGGACATGGGAAAGCACTAGATGCGCTCGCTCCACCCTATTTTCATCCATATTTGTTTTCTTCACTTGCGTAACAAAATTGTAATTTGATATAAGAAATAAATTAATTATTTTAACAAAATAGTAATTTGATTTACATTATATTTGGCTTAAGAAAAAAAAATAGGTGGAATGAAAGTTGAAGAAATAAAAGTTAATAAAAAATATTATTTAATTATATGATATGAAATAAAAAAAATGAAATTTAAAGAATTGAAAATGGTCAATAATAAAAAAGAAGTCTTGTTCATTTTAAGTTAGGAGCATGTATACATTTTCCATTCATTTTCACTCCACGTAGGAGAAGAATTTTTTTTAGTGGACCATATTAACTTCTTTTCTTTCCTTCCTTTGTTTTCTTTCTAACCAAATGGAAAATAAATTTTTCTTCTATTCTCTACTCATCTTTTCTTTCCTTTTATTTTCATTGCAACCAAATTTTACGAGATACTACATTATTAATTAAAAGTAAATTATACTAGCACCACTTGGAGTTTAACTTAATTGTACTTATCATCTTACATGAATAGTTAATGTAATGTATATATATATAGATTAAAGATGATTTTTGTAGGTCCAAAAAAGAGAATGATAATTTATGTAATTCTACTAAAATTCGGGATCTCAATTTAATTTACTGTTCAAAATAAGATGATTCAAGTGAAATTATTATATTCATAATTTTTCTTCAAATAAGAGCAAATTTAATATTTTATATATTTTTAGTATTACTTTTAAGTGAAACAATTTACAATAAATTATAATTATAATTATTTGTATGTTTTTTATTAAAGTAATTAGTTGACTTTTAAATTACTTTTAATGGTTGTGACAATGATTATTTTATTATAAAATGGACCTGACTTAGTATTACTAAGACTTAGTAGGAGTTTATTATACACACTTAATACTTAATATCGTTCACACAAAATATAATAACTGTTGCATAAAAATGTAAAATGCTTTTTTAAAAAGGATGATCAAAACCTTCTATAACATGTATTTTAATAAGGACGAGATAACATGAAATGAACTTAGTTTTTATTTTACAAAGTTAGTTTATGATTTTAATTTTTCAAGTCAATTTGGACCTTATTCAAGATATTTAGTAGCTTATAGTCTAGAGTTAGCTGATTGGAAATTAACCAATAAGCTAATCAAGAAGTATAAAATCAAATAATAGTTTAGTTTATTAGTTATCTCAAGTAACTACTCTTTCTCCCTTTCTAATTCTTATTTTAAAATAACTATTGATAGTGTTATTTGGAATGTAAAATAATATATTTCATTAAAGATCCCTAACAACATCTATTAAAATAATCTGTGCAAATTTGATTGTGAACCGATTGAGTAACCCACGAACTTTAATGAAGCAGAAAAATTAGATTGTAGCAGTCTCTTTGTGATGCTATCTTAGTCTCTTTGTGATGCTATCTTTGCAATGCATTTTATTTTAAAGTGCTCAACCATCACATGATGCTATTGTCTCAAGAATTGTGCCTTTAAGGCATTTTTCAACCCAAGAACCAAAGAGTAACGATCATCTCCATTAACGGAGATGTAATTGATGTGTAAAACAGTGTAAAAAGGAAAATAAAAAGACAATTATATCATTTTATTTATACATGTAATGACATTTTTACCCTCAAGTTAAATGTAAAAATATCACTTGTCTATTAATTAATGGAGAGGATCCCTACTCAGAACCGAAGTACCTCATGATGCTCAAGTACCCACCAACCTAACTGGTGTTGATAGGGGTGAGCAGGACCCGGCCCTACCTGCTCACTCGTGGTCGGGCCTGAAAAGGGTCGGGTCTATGGTCGGGTTCGGGTTAAAAAATTATACCCAATCAATATTTAGGGCAGGGTAGGGACCAAACAAGACCCGTTCCGACCCGTCTCATTTTCACTTTCTCATAATGTTTTGTGTCTCTATTCAAATATATACAGAGTAATGATATTTTTTGGTCGAAAATATCATTGATTCTTTAATTTTTCATCATATATACATGTTTAATAATATATATACACATATATTATTTTATATGTCAAATTACATATTCACAATAATAAATAATATTTAGAAGACTTTATGTAAAATGAATATATGTTATGTTTAATCGGGTTTAAGGTCGGGTTTGGGTTCAGAAAAATGGTCCAAATAATATTTATGACCGAATAAGGACAAACCTTAACTCGACCCACGCTCACCCCTAGGTGTTGAAGTGTCAAGAATGAATTTAGGATAAACAAATATCACTTGTCCAAAAAAAAAATTATATTAGTCTCTAGTTAATCAAATTATATTAAGTAATATAAAAATATTTGTTTTTATTTTTACGACTTTTATTTTTAAAAATATTAGTCAATAATGTTATATCTTCCTACTCAATCCTCATACTAATCCCCATACCCACAAAAAAGTGACATATGTCACGAAGTGATACTTTATTTATTAGTGATTGGTTTACAAGTGACACATGTCACTTTCTTATGAATATGAGGTTTAGTAGGAAAATTAGTAGGAGGATTTAGTAGGAGAATATATCATTTTCCTTTCATAAATATTGTTTTCAACTACACATATGAGATAACCATTACTACCAATATGCTTGCTATTACCACCTCATTCTCAATGTTATTATTGTTATTGCTATCATTGTCTCCATCACTCCAATACCATTATTCTTTGCATCATCATTACTATTACCATTATGGATAATGCCACTTTAACTCCATTTTTGTTGTTGTCATTGTTATGAACTCCACCACTATATATAACTATCATGCTACCACCATTGTTAGTACCATAGTCATCACCTCAACTACTATTTTTGTCATTCCCTCCATCACACAACTACACTACTATAAACACTCCCACATTTCACACTCTACTTCTTTCAATATATGAATTTGCTTAGCATGCCACATTTTTAGGTTATATACCACGCTTTAATATTTTTTAATGATACTATTACTTATTTTTGTCTTGTGATAGTGGTAAGCAAGGTTGATCTTCACATCTTATAGACCTTGAAAAAAAAACAAAAATTGGGCCCAAAAATTATAAAAAACAGTCTAACCATATGAATTTTGTATGAACAAATATAAAAGTTCAAAAAAATTGTGAGGTCCAAATAAAATTAGAGAAAAAGATGTATATATTTAGAGTGTATAAGTTTGATACACTGTCATTACATCATCTACCATTCATATGTAATTATCATTGACTTTTTTAAAAAAGTAATACAAATAAATGATGAATAATATATTCATTGTGTATAAATATTTATATTGACAGTGCATAAATATTACACTCATAAAATATATACACATTGTGTAATTTAATATGAAGGACAAACATTGATACCATATAAAGGTCTTGTAGAATATAATTGTAGTCAATTGAATTATATGTATAAGATATATTAATTATATCTCCTACACTAACACTACTATCTATACCTAGGTGGTTGCAGTGAGTTGAGTTGTTGTGTATATTAGGCAATAAAGAGTTTAAGCCCATCTTGCCTAATGAGCCCACGGATTGGAGGGTAGACCCAAAATTCCAAACCCAACAACACATGGAAAAGTGAGTAGGAGGATATTAAGATTAGGAGTTTCTGCATTCCACAAAATTCCATTGATTGAAGATGGCGAAAGCTTCAGTGCCAGTGAAATCAGTTGTATACGCACTTTCACCATTCCAACAGAAGATAATGAGTGGGTTGTGGAAGGATTTGCCAAATAAGATTCATCATAAGATCTCTGATAATTGGATCAGCGCCACCCTTTTACTCACTCCACTCGTCGGTGTCTACACGTAACTTTCCACTCATCTCTCTTTCTTTTATTGTTCTTACTGTCTTAACCCTCAATTCACTAATTACTTCATATCTATTCATATACTTCAATTATTAGCTATGCTTGTTCCTTCTATTCAGTGCATAGTTATCAAAATACATGCAAAAAAGGGATTTTTATTTTGATCTGAAGCCTTTACCTTCCTGAGAGAAGGGAATAAATCCATTTCAGTATATCATGTTAACAATATGTAGGATTGATCCTGTACTTCATGTACTCAAGACTAGGGTTATCAAATAGAGATTCTAATTTTGATTCGGAAAGGTTATTTTCTGAATCATGAATGGAATCATGAATCATAAGATTTCTGATCAATAATTAAAAATACTAAAATAGTTCATAACATAAGACAATAGTACTCACGAGAGCAAAATATCATATGTAATAACACAGATTCAAGCTATAAGGGTCATACATATCATAATCCATAAGAGCAAAATAACAAATCCACACACGTCGCGAGTCATTAGAGATAAGGTAAACGGCAAAATAAAAAGGAAAGCAAAGAAGATGAATAAATGTGACTTGAGGAAGAAGCAGCAGGAATGGGTAAAACATGATTCATGGCAGAGAAGGAATTTACCTTTTATCTGAAAGGAGTTAAAAACTAGGCACAGGCAGCAAGGATTAGGTAAAACCGGCTCATGCATAACCCTGCCTGTGTTGGTGCAAAACCTGCGACGACAGGCTCACATGATTTGCGAAACGGGTAGCGTTTCAGGCATACATACTGTGATTCTGGTGCAAACACGAGTGGGGTGGCAACGGGTTTGGATAGGTCTGGGTAGCGCACTACCCGGCCTTGCCCCTTTCATTCATAGTTGGATCTGTCCCTGCCCCCCACCCATGTGGATACTTGTTGGGTCTGCTATCCGCAGGTCGTTGGACAACTTGCAGATACATGGGTGCCCAGAAATTTGAGAAAATATTTAAAACAGTGACCTCATTTTTTCATTATATTTTTGGTTACTTATGATTGTGCCCTGTGTTTTCATTCTATTTCTTGTTTTCAAATATTTGTACAAGAAACAGCTAAAACAACAAAAGCAGTGAAAACTGTGCATGTTTATTTTCACTTTTCCAAGTATATAATGCCATTCTGGCTCATGTATTCAGAAACCATTGATCTATTCTATTAGAAGACCAAATAAAGAAGAAAAAGCTAAATTTGTATACTTCATTCGGTAATTATTTCCTCGAAACAAGTATTTTAACTTAGCATTGGCCATTAGGGGGGAGGTGAACTGAATTAGTTTATGTTTTCATGAATATCAGTGCATCGCATTCTAAAATGTCAACTTTTGAGCGATTTCACATCTCCATGGAATTATCCCTTAGCTAACTAGCTTTGGCTAGAAAATAGCCATCTCACTCTCTCCTACTGTGGTTAACTTTTATATATAATTTATTTCAATGGATGCAGGTATGTTCAGACCTACCAGGAAAAGGAGAAGCTGTCACACAGATACTAAGCTAATGTGGGAATAGATTGGATAATCTCCTAATAATGTTGCCTTACTTTGTTTGACCAGAGAATAATATGTGTGATGTTGTTGAATCTCGCATTTACTATTTGGTTTTGAGATATCTGAGTTTGCTTTTTCAACTTTGACAGTTATTGATAATTTTCTTTATGATGCATAAAAGAATGTTGATGCATTGTTAATAATGCCCGAGTAAGTTTGTCATAATGAGAGCCAACATAAAACTCTCTCCAAAATGTGTTGGCATGTTAAAATCTGGGATGGTTGAATTCTGTTAAATACTATCCTAGAATTCTGACAAGTTTTGACTGATTTTATCTAGTTATTCATCGCATCGAGTTGCAGTGCTGTGTATTTACATGTACTTAAACTATGTCTAAGATAATATGGTAACCGAAGTGAGATTTACTTCCCAACATATTCCTCCACGTAAGCATGTTGGGCTAGTCGAATTATTACTTTTGACCCATGATAAAAGAATGTCTTTTGGTTGATAGCACTTAGCAATAAGATTAGTAATTCAAACATATATTCATGCTTAGAAATAAGGCAGTAGTGTGAGGGAGGAACATTTTCAATTGAGGCTTAGAAAGATACAAGTGATCAAGTGACCTTACAGTTGTATTGAGTTTCATCATCTTAAAGAATAATGGCTGTAAAAAATGATATATTAGCAGCAGCCAGCAGACAATTTATCTTACAACATATTGAAATAAAAGTAGAGTTTCAAATTTTTTATGAGTGGAATATTTATATATTGTTAGTATAAAGATTTATATATTGTTTGTATTTATTTTAGAATTAATTATTATTGAAAATGAATGGTAGATTATAGGTAGACAATGTATAAAACTCTTACATTATATTTTTTTTTTACATTCTATATTGTGAGGACATATCATTTATGTAAATATGTGTATTAATTTTATTTAAGAATTAATGATGATATCATATATCATTTATGTGTATTATTTTTATTTAAGAGTGATGATTATATAATAAATAATTGATGATATTGTGAAATAATAAATAAAAATTACAAATAGCGGTGCATATATATTAATTTCATAAAAGAATTAACAATATCTAATGGCAGTGCATATTGTTGGATTCACATGATATTTACATTCTCCTATAAGATCAATCGGAATATCTAAAGCCTGATCATATCTCTTCAAATTCTATATCGGTTTGATGATTGGTATATTTCCACTAACAAGATCAATAGGAAACATATCTGATGATATAAATGGGCTCTTTATAGTAGATGATGAAGGTGGTGAAGTGAATATTGATCTAGAATCACTACCAGTTCCATATTGAGCTCCCTTGGCAATAGTCTCAGGCACTTCTGCCATTTTAGGCCTTGCATCTGGTGCATCTTTGCAACACTTCAGTGCCAATCTCAAGAACCCAAATTATCCCACCGTTTTGGTATTCCACACTAACCTGAAGAACAAAATTAAAGAAAGTGGCAAACATTGTATTATGTTAATATCTCGGGGGGGGGGGCAGCTTGAACAGTTGAACTCATCAACTGTATGGAGAGTAAAGTGTAATAAGATGCAGCAAAAAGAAGAAAAAAAGCAAAACTTATTGCTTTTAAATTCTGTCTGATAAATGTACAAATGAAATTACTGAAATGGAACTTTCCACTACTAAGCACTTTTTTCTTCACAATTGTTACATCAGCTTGATCCAATCACATCCGTCAGGAAAGAAACAAAGGGATACCTCTCTGATAATATTTTTGCATATGAGATTGGTGGCTTCCTAGCAGAAGTTCCAGAAACAGTGAACATGCGAGTTAAGAAGTATTCTGGATCAAGGTAACCTTGCATGTTTAAAAAAGTGAACATATGATGCAACTCTGTCACTAATGTCTTATAAGTTATAATTTGTTTCTTCCAAATAGTGGCATCACAATGTTTCTTTTCCTGTTTTCATTAGTAAAAATACAATAGTTTCAACTGAGCAACCCTTTCAAGTTTCAATGCCTCTTATTATCCCAAAAGAAACATATAAAGTTATAAACAGTGGCTACTGCTAGGCGAGCATCGATAAAATTAGCAGTAGAATGAGAACATAAAGAAATTCATCATTGTATCTAAAATGGTGTCATTGACAATGGTCTGCATAGTCTGGAAGACCATCTTAATTTAATGTATTGTTCTACATTTTTTTCTCTTGAATTAGTAGTAGGATATCCTTCAGTAAAATTTATGATATTAGTCTTAAATATTATGATATTAGGCTTAGTAAAAGTAAATTCAATCATGAAAGCCTTACCGGGGTCCCCTTTACCACTGTCGATACATAACTAGGCACAAAACCTTTAACATCTGGGACGGGAGCAAGTGTTGAAAGTCCAAATTCAGTTTTTTTTCTTCCTGCAGGAGATCACTTATCCCATTTGTTGTCGCTATTTCATATCAAAATTCAATTAAAAAGTATCATTTCATTAAAATGAGAAGTTATACAAACATAAATGAATATTTTTATATTATTTATTAGAATTTGATTGATTAGAAACATCATATATTTGTGAGGCATGTTTCTCGTGTATCTAGAATCGAATAATATATTGCTGGCCTTGACATGACCCACTCTACTTAAGATAAATAGATATATTTTATAACATGAATAGAATATTTGATTATTCTTTATATCATACATTTTTTTATTATTATTTTGATATACTATGTTTTATATGTGCTCCTTCCCTTGCAAAATAATTGTTCAAGAATAATTTTTTTTTAAAATTAAGTGTCTACTTACAATTTTAATAGAATATAGTAAATGCTTATTTTTTTTAAATAATGTCGTAAGAGTAAATTATTAGATATAAGAGTACAGTTTAAAGAATAAAATAACAAACTGAATTTTATTTTCATATATGTATTTATTTTTTAGATAAATATTTCATTATCTCCATATATTTTGATTTTTAATGTGTTCATATGATTCCATTTTTTTTAATATTTAAAAAAATAATACACATTTATAATTTACTTTGCAAATATACTCTTATTTTTTATTTTTTTCATCCTATGTCCATTTCTTTTAAACTCAGTTTTCAAAATGTAGTTATTGTAATCAAATTATATTCTATTTTTAATTTATTTGTTGACGGCTTAAATTGTTTGTATAACTTGAATATCAGAATATTATAAAGTGAAGGATTATTAACTACAAAAATAAAAGAGAGATCTGGATGGGACATCATCCAAACTTTAATTTCAAGGGAAGCGAATGAAAGAAGAAGAATGAAGTATGTGAAATATATTATTGGGGTGTCCCAAAAACATGCTGGATAAATGGACACTCTCCAGACATGTCATGTCATTCAGTATTGGCATACTACATTTTAGCGAGTTGGTGACGCGGCAAATCTCTATCCTAAAATTGAATGAGTGGCTGTCGCTGTTGGATGCGTCTTAGCCACTCGTATTTTAGTGGCCGAGAAACAATACAAGCCCTACCACCTTGAACAGTGGAAACATTTCTCACTGAATTCTTACCCATGCTTGAATTTTCTGATTTAATCTACTCCCAAGCACTTGGAAGATCAATTGTCCACAACCATATACCAAACTTTGTTTCATAATAAAATTTAAAAAAAATATAAATTTTAATTGGCTGAATCTAACCTGCGAACTGATAATTAGTTCGCATGGATGCGAACTATATGTAGAAGTCGGTTTGGGCTATATTATCTTCGGCCCGTACAGAAGTCGGTTAGGCCCAAACCGACTTCTGTACATGGTGAAGTCGGTTTGGGCCAGTTTGACATCATAACACATAGAAGTCGGTTTGGGCCTAACCGACTTCTGTACATATTGGGCCCAGATACCGACTTCTATATACACTTCGATTTAAGAAATGTTAATATAAGTACTTAGCACATTTGGTAAGTTAAGTAGCTTGTTATAGTCTGTGAAGTGGGTTCGAATCTCACTCCCAACATTTTTAATACAACAAGCTGCTTAACTTACCAAATGTGCTAAGTGCTTATGTTAACATTTTTTAAATCGAAATGTATATAGAAATCGCTATCAACACAAAGTTAAAAAAAAAAATTGGGCCCAATATGTACAGAAGTCGGTTAGGCCCAAACCGACTTCTATGTGTTATGATGTCAAACTGGCCCAAACCGACTTCACCAAGTAAAATATTTCGAGTTGGGCCCAATATGTACAGAAGTCGGTTAGGCCCAAACCGACTTCTGTACGGGCCGAATATAATATAGCCCAAACCGACTTCTACATGTGGTTCGCATCCATGCGAACTAAATATCCGTTCGCAGGTTAGATTGGTCCATTTTAATTTATTTCATTTCATATGTCATATTTTTATTTGTGTCAAAGACTTTAAGTTTTGGGGAGAACGGATCATTATTCATGCACTTGAATGAAGATCACCGAACATATCCCAAGCCCTCTCTGATACCAATGATAATGAAACAGAAACAGAAAAATAATAATTTTTAATTAACATGATATATACTTATTGGTACGAGATAGACTTTGGAACAACATATCCTTGATGCACTTGAATGAATATCATATGTCCAAAACCTTATCTCACATCAATGACAATGAAACAAAAAAAATAAACTTTAAATTTTTTAATTGACATAAACTTTGAGAAAAATATTATATCATAAACTAAAATCTCTTATAAATACTACAAAGAAAGTGATATGTTATTTATAATTCAATTATATGTAACAAAGGTTAGTTTTTTAATAATACATGAGGAAAAATTGTAGTAAAATTTGTTTATAACATATCATTTTCATTTATAAACTATAAAAATAAGAAAAAAATTATAGATAAAAACATTACCACATAGGTGTTCTTAAAAGAAATTAAGAACACATCATAGAAGCTCTCCAACATTATTCATAACAAAAAAAAAGTGGTTAACATAATTAATGCATTTTCCTAATAGGCATCTAGAAATTGTTAAAATAATAATACTGAAACAAAATAGCTATAGATAACACCACATTATTTTAACATCATAGACCTGGACCAGACCATGCAGTGACAGATTCCCAACTCACGAAGATTAAAATTAAATCACAATAATGAAGTGAAACTACAGGGTTTCAAAATCTCCTTATCATAAAAATAACTTAATACAGTCTATAAAACTTAATAATCTATACTGCTTATACTCAAACTAAAACTTCAAATAAATTTTCATGTAATTTTTTATACATATTTTACCCTTCAAAATTTATAACTTAATATCTATATATATTATTCATTCATCTATAAACTGTTAAATTATAAACATGATTGTATATGTATCACTTCATTAATATTGAACAACTAATCTAATTGCATATATTTATTACATTGCACATTTATTATATGTAGACTACACTTTATAAATGATAGAAAAGCGGGTTGACAGTTCTCTCAACATACATAATACATAATGTAAAACTCTTTTTCTCGTATAAAAAACCATCTCTATATAGTATATATCCAAGTCACTCTTTCTCTCAAACCCAAAAACAAAAACCAAATAGCAATCATCTCATCATGGCGTCTCCCATTTCCAGCAGACTCTCCCTTGCCATGGAGAGAACCGGACAATGGTAAGCACTCCTCCATTTTCGAGCCATGCTCAATTATTTATCTCTAATATTGTTGTATCATCTTATGAACCTAATTTATCACTTGCATTATTGCAGGGTTTTCTCTCAAGATATGCCCAGCGATATTATAGTTAAAGTTGGAGAAGCTAGTTATTCACTCCACAAGGTACCAAAAAATGCATGCCAAATTGTCAATTACTCTTTACTTGTTATATCTATGATTAAGTGATGCAAAAAAGGGTTAAGTTTAATAATTGAAATTGTGCAGTTCATGCTAGTGGCAAAGAGCAACTACATCAGAAAGCTGTTAATTGATTCAGAAGAAAATGAACTCACCAGAATTGATCTCTCTGATATACCTGGCGGCGCAGAAGCTTTCGAGAAAGCCGCAAAGTTCTGCTATGGTGTAAACTTTGAGATCACCGTTCACAACGTTGCTGCACTTCACTGCGCCGCCGTGTTCCTCCAGATGACGGATGAGTACTGCGATGGCAACCTCGCCGCAAGAACAGAAGACTTCCTCTCTCAGGTGGCTCTATCTAGCCTCTCCGGCGCTGTCACAGTTCTCATGTCCTGCCGGAAGCTCCTCCCCTTCTCTGATGACCTCAACGTCACTAACCGCTGCGTTGAAGCCGTAAGCTCTAGCGCTTGCAGCGAGGCCTATTTCCCAAGCAGATCGCCTCCAAACTGGTGGACGGAGGAGCTCACAGTTCTCGACATTGATTCCTTTGATAAAGTGGTCGCCGCCATGAAGAACCGCAAAGCTAAGTATCTTACCCTTGCCGGAGCAATGATCACATACACAAAACGCTCGCTCCGGGAATTAGTCCGGGATCAATCCGGTAGCGGTGGCAGAATCCAACCGTCAGATTATAGCGATTCCGATTCAAGTTTAAGAATCCAGCAACGTGAGCTTCTGCAATCTATCGTCACTCTCTTCCCCTCCGAGAAAGCAGCTTTTCCGATCAACTTCCTCTGCTGTCTACTCCGCTGCGCAATCTACCTCCGCGCATCGAGCAGTTGTAAGCGCGAACTAGAGAAGCGAATCTCAGAGATCCTGGAATACGTAACCGTGGACGATCTCCTAGTGCTGTCGTTCACTTACGACGGCGAGAGACTCTTGGATCTGGACAGTGTACGAAGGATCATCTCCGGTTTCGTGGAGAAAGAAAAGAGCACGTCAGTGTTCAACGCTGGCGGCGGCGACTTCAAGGATAACTTTACCAGCACCGCGATGCAGCGCGTGGCTAAAACCGTCGACAAGTATCTCGCGGAAATCGCAGGATACAGCGAACTAGCCATTTCCAAGTTCAACGGCATCGCTATCCTCATTCCCAAACACTCACGTAAAGTCGATGACGATCTATATCGTGCCGTAGATATCTACCTCAAGGTAAAGGAACAAGTAATAGTTTGAATATTTATTATATGATTTGTATCAAATCGTTGATCGATTGTGTTTGTGATAAGTATCTTAGTGTTTTAAATTGCGGGAGCGGTAACGGTTGCGGTTATTGTAATTGCGACTATTGCTATGCGGATTGCAGCCATTACGGTGTGAATATTTTGCGATTAAAACAATGTTTTTAAATCCGATGCGGTTTGATATGGTCCAAATGCGATCCGTTATATTGCGGCACAAGGTTTTTAGTGTGAAATTCAATCACACACCACAATTGCAGTGCGTTGCCGATGCATTCGGCCGCATCCGCATTGTTGCGTCCCATTATGCATTTCAAAATCACACTGAATTGATTTAAACTATTCAAACCGTATCGCAATAAAGCAACTGCAGTACACAATGTAACTAACTTCGTGAATGCGCGCGTGTTTTTGATTCAGGTGCACCATAACCTGGACGAGATAGAGAGGGAGAAGGTATGCAGTGTAATGGATCCATTGAAACTTTCATACGAGGCGCGTGTGCACGCGTCTCAGAACAAGCGGTTGCCAGTGCAGATTGTGCTTCACGCGCTGTACTTCGATCAGCTGCAACTGAGGAGTGGCGCGGCGGAGGATAAAAATGAGGTGCCGGTGACGACGAGGAATCAGCAGCTTCAGACGGATGTGTCGTTAGTAAGAGAGAATGAAGAGTTGCGTTCAGAGTTGATGAAGATGAAGATGTATGTTTCGGATTTGAAAAAGAAGGGTCACGCAACGACGTCGTTTGAGAAAGAAACTGTGAAGAAGCCCAATTTCTTTTCGTCTATGTCAAAGAAACTTGGGAAGTTGAACCCATTCAGGAATGGGTCTAAGGACACGTCCAATATTGATGATGAGACTCTTGACCTAACCAAGCCCAGAAGGAGAAGGTTCTCTGTTTCTTAGATTCTTGTTATGTTAATTCTGTTTCTATATACACTTTCATTTTATCATTTCTCTATGTAAAAATAATCTATAACATATTAAAGTGTGATTTGTTTTTAGTAGAAGCATCATAGTTTTTGTTTGCCTTGGTGAGGGTTTTTTTCTTACTATTATTAGTTTTTTTTTTGGGATTTTATGTTGTGTATGTAATGAAAAAAAATCAAAAAATGATTTGATTCTTGCACTTTTTCATCATACTTGTAGTTATTTTAATTAATAGCAGTAGATTAATATAGTCAATACAAAATAGCTTTTTTTCGTGGGATGCAATTGATGGAAATTAGATGACGATTGATAATAAGCTAAAATTGATGAGTGACACAAGGGAAGTGAAACTTAAATATTGAGGGACATAAATCCTAAATTTATGTGTAAGTGTATAATTTTCTTTTCAACAAGTGTTGCTTACAAAAATTTAAAATTTGATCTTTTGATTTTTCTGAAGATCTAAATGAATATTATACCACTACACAAATACTTTGATATAAAGAGTTATACGGATACAAACACTAGTACTCCACTACAAAATTTGATGTCTAATGTATATAAACTTCACTACTTTATATGCACACATAAACTGTTGTAAATATATTAATGTTAAATCTAGAACTTCATATTTTTAACCATAAATCAGGTAAGAGGATGTGCATGATGTATTTATGTGACGAAAAACAATGATTAGTATGTGACAACTCTCCTAAGAGATGTATTTATCTACAAACCAAATTGGCAAGTAAAAAAGAAAAGGCAATCCTCCATTACTAGGACTAAAGGCAAACCAAGAATAAAGGCACAATTTAAAGCAGTTTAAGTCTCCTCCATTACTTTCCATTGATTTTTCTTGATCTATAAAGACATGGTGAAGCTCACTTTAGACTAACTTGTAGAGGCAGTTTGGATTTTCAATGGAGAGAGAATCCATTTGACTTGTATCTTAGATTATCAGTCCTCACAAATAAATAAAGAATTGAATATGACATTCTATAAAGAGAAATTCTTATATGAATAATAATAAAATATTAACAATTTTTATTAAAAAAAATTAGTCCTAAATGATAATACTAAAAAATATAAATATATTTATCTATATAAATTTTTCTCAATTTTAATATTCAGTCACTAATGTGAGTGTGAATGTCTACTCCTAATATGTACTCTTCCCTATTTCAAATAAATAAGGAAATTTGAAGTGATTTAAAATATAAACAAAGTTTTCATTAATTTCAATTTATTAAATGTTATCGATAAAATATCACTTGTTTACTTCACATTTTTCTCAATGAAGTTTAAAATGTTTATTCTTAAAAAAAATCGCATGACTTATAAAAGAAAATAAATTATTAACAAATTTCCCATATAATATCATGAACGAAAATTTATATAATAAAAGTCACCTTTTATATAAGATCAAGAAATCAAATGAGGTTAACTATCATTCTTAATAGGATGTTACTTACTTATTAGTTATATTTTATTTAAGAGGGAGTATATAATTCTCCTATATTAAGTCAACTTAACATACACATTATATTTTAAGAAATATTTAACATATTAAGTACAATATTTTATTTATCCACCTTTACGTGATTGTTCATGCGGTATAGACATTAAAGGAAAGTTTCAATTAATTTTGTTGGCTACTAGTAATACATGCATGTAATTAGGCATCACCAAATTCATAGACCTCTAATAAGGACATTTAGTCATTTACCAACTTTACCATACAATCCAAAAGTATGGAATGAATACTTAAGATGGTAAAGGAAGAGGATGAAGTGGGAAAATAAAGTAATGTACAACACTTATCTTCATTTCAAAACCAACTTTCTTTTTAAACTCATACAAAATAGGTTAATATAAGAGAAAAAAGTCAAATGATATTTCTGGTGTATGAAGTTAATACCCAAAAAGCCAAAAGACCTAAAAACCATAAAATTATGTTTAAGGATAGGAGAAAAAGGTAAACACAACCCAAAATATTGAGTATACACTAACACTATGACCAAAACCAAGACTCCAAGCATCGAGCCAAACATCGTGACTATGACCGTGGACCCAAAGCCCATGACCAAACCAACCATGAACCATCTGACCAAGCAACTGGCCATGCCAACCACGAATTACCTGACCGACCAACCAAGACAACTGATCAAACCAATGACCCATGCCACAAGTCAACTCGTGACCGAGACAGCTTAAGACCATAGGTCCAATTCTCCACTTGGCCTTGGATAGCAGCTTTCTTTATTCACTGGTTAACCTTTTTAAGCATGTGCTTTAATTGTTAATCACTTAGTTAGGTTAAAACATTCAATTTATTGTTTTTCCTATATTTTTTTTACAAAAATGTATCATATACTTTTATCTCGTTATCTTCGATTAGAGGATAAAAGAATATAGATCTGGTATACTAGATCATATCTTATAAACCCATATATTATCTTAAAAATAATAATATAAATTTAAATTTTTAATTGATATCATTTTTATTGATGCAAGAAAACTGCATAATAAATGATATGAGACAACTCTTTCTTCTGGACAATAATGTTAGTGTGTGCCCTCTTGTCCACTCTATTCTTTAATCCATACTAGTTCCTTTTTCCTTTTTGTTTCCTATTAATCTATTATTTTTAGTGTGAAAATCCATTTACTCCACATCTTATATATTAATTTTAGGGATATACAATAATTTGAATTTATCTATTAATTCAAACCATTGGATTTCCCTATAATTGATAACTAAGATGTAAAATAAATTTAAATTTTTTACTCTTGGAGTGAATGAATCTTTCAACTTATTTTTATTACCTTTATTTTATCTACAACTTTGGCCAAAAAGAAAAGAATTCACTTTTCTCCATCTTCAGTTTTTTTTAAAATTCTTCACTTATGAAGCACGTGTCTTCAGTTCTTGTACCTAGTAGCTACTACTATCAGAAGTTCACAAGTTCAGCTTAAAATGCTCTTCTTCAATTCCATGCAATTTCAATAGCTACTTCAGAATCTGAAGCAACCCAGTTTCTGATACTAGTGGAGAATCTGAAGCATCCCATAAAGGCTGCAACTTCAATAGCTTATTCACAATAAAGCATCTTTAGTTGTGGTTTCACCTCTGATTATAGTAATATATACTGCTTCTGGGAGTTCACATGAATTCTTATTCCACTTTGTTGCTTCCTTTCAGGTCTCAATTAAAAATCTTGTCTTTTCATGTGGGCTTATCAATTGGTATTCATAATTTAGCTTGCAGATCTGGGTTATTTAAGTGATGTTAATGAATGCTTAATTCTTACTTTGGAACCCCAAAATGTGTTGCACATTGTGGTTTCGTTTCCAAATTCCAAGGGTGTGCTTCAAAAAAGGATTTTTTTGTGTCTTTCTGATGCTGATTTTTTTTATGTGATGTGTTAATTCTCAATGTTTGGAACACTTGGGTTTTGCTTTTTGTTTAGGATCTGAAGCTACATGTGCAGAAAGATGATTTGTTTTTACTTGTGCTTTTGATAAAAAGTTTAGTTGTTGAACAACTCAAACTGTTTTTAGTCTCTTAATTTTTCCTTCCTAATTATTAATTTGGTAGGAGTTTGAAGAAAATTTAGGTTCTTAACTCACTCATTCTATTTAATGTAGAAGTTCAGGTGGAACAAGTAAAATTACTTTGGTTAATGGTTACATTAAAAGTCAGGAGGAAAGGTTACAATGGTTAATGGTTGGTTAGTAAACTATCTATTTCTGAGAATAAACTGCAGAAATATTAGTTCAACTTATCAACATTAGTCTTAAGTTTATGAAATTACAAGAAAGCTAATATTATCCTCAAGTTCTTTTGCTTTACACTTTAGCCAATTTTTTGGAACTTTTTTTCCTTGTATACATCTTCTTCCTTTGGCTTCTGGCTTTTGTGCTTTGACCTTTTATAGAAAAGTTCATTGCCATAAAAAAATGTTAATCTTTCTGCTAGTTGTCTAGTATCTTAGGTCTGCATATATATGAGGGAATTGGCCATTTGTTAAATTGTTCTTTTCCCTTCCTGTCTAAGCTCTCTTAAGTCTTAATATACTCTTTCTGGTAGTTATTTACTTCGCTTTTTATTACTCTTTGTAGTTGCTTTGCAACTGTTTCAAGTATAATTCGAGTAATCGCCTTGTTGGAATAGTTGTCATTTGATAGCTTTCGATCTCTAGTTATTGAAAAGTTTCAGGTGATGCAATTGTTTTTGTTCAACTTCATGGAACTGTTGCTTTCATTTTATTACTTATATTCTTAGTTATTGTAAACAGGGGAGGTTACTATTGTTCTGTTGTCACTTTACAAAGCTGAAGCTTTATGAGGCATGCTTAAACCATTTTAAAAATTGTATTTAATGTTTTGTTAGTCTAGGATATCTCTTTTAAGATGTAAAACTATAACTTCATTAAGTTGTGTATATGCGCTTTTAATCACAGAAAGTGTATTCCTCCATTATCTCTCTACATGGTTGAAGAACTGGAATTATTATAAAAATATTTTCTTAAATGCTGTCACTATAATTCTACAACCTAGCTTTGTTATACAGTGCTTCTTTCTTCATGCTACTGTGTCCTCACTTTGATTTATTTGGTGCTAAACCAGGAAACTATGAGCGAATGCAGACGATACCTCGACTTTATTTCTCAATATCATGTACCTTCCAGTAAAAGCACACACCATGAAGTTATATTGCCCTGAAATGCAACATTTCCTTTTTATCATTGTTATTCTTTTTCCTCTGGTTATAGCTGATCATGGTTCTGATAAGCAAGCCCTTCTTGATTTTGCTGCTGCTGTTCCCCATCGTCGGAATCTTAAGTGGAATCCAGCTACCTCAATCTGTACTTCTTGGGAAGGCATCACTTGCGATCCAGATGGAACTCGTGTTGTTTCTGTCCGGCTCCCTGGAATTGGACTAGTGGGCACCATCCCAGCCAATACACTCGGAAAACTTAATGCACTAAAAAACATTAGTCTTCGCTCCAACCTACTCAGTGGAACTCTTCCTACTGATATTACTTCTCTTCCTTCTCTCCAATATCTCTATCTTCAGCATAATAACCTTTCTGGTGATATACCATCCTCATTGTCAGCCCAACTCATTGTACTCGATTTGTCGTACAATTCCTTCACTGGTAGCATTCCAAAGACAATAAAGAATTTGACACAACTAACTAGACTGAACCTCCAGAACAACTCCCTATCTGGACCGATACCTAATCTAAATGTCACTAAACTCAGACACTTGAATTTAAGCAACAACCATTTGAATGGCTCTATCCCTGAAACTCTTCAGATTTTTCCAAATTCTTCATTTGAAGGGAACTCTCTCTTATGTGGGTTGCCATTAAAGTCATGCTCTCTAGTCCCCCATACACCTTCTCCTCCCACATTGACTCCAACCGCACCATCACCACCTGCAAAACAAAGATCCAAAAATAAACTGAGTAAGGCTGCTATCATTGCAGTTGCAGTTGGAGGAGCTGCACTGTTGTTTTTGGTGACTCTTGTTAGTGTTCTTTTCTGTTTAAAGAAAAAAGCTAATCGAAGCTCCAGCGCAGATAAAGGGAAGGGTCCAAGTGGAGGTAGGAGTGTGAAGCCAAAAGAAAAGTTCGGAAGTGGGGTGCAAGACACTGAGAAAAACAAATTGGTTTTCTTTGAGGGCTGTTCCTATAATTTTGATCTTGAGGATTTGCTTAGGGCTTCTGCTGAAGTTCTTGGAAAGGGTAGTTATGGTACTGCGTACAAGGCCATATTAGAGGAGTCAACAACAGTTGTAGTGAAAAGGTTGAAAGAAGTTGTGGTAAGCAAAAGGGACTTTGAACAACAGATGGAGATTATAGGAAGGGTTGGACAGCATCCAAACGTTCTGCCACTTCGTGCTTATTATTATTCAAAGGATGAAAAGCTTTTGGTGTCTGATTATATCCCAAATGGCAATCTATCAACACTCTTGCATGGTATTTCAGTTTTACTAGTTTCAATTGGCTTATACAATTAAACTTCTTGTTTTCTATTATTCCTTGTTTGAGACTAATATATTTTTTTGAGCCGAGCAAATATGTTAAATCTGCATCATATTGGACTTCATTGTAATTGATTTGAAGGACAGGACCTACTATTGCTAAATAAATGTGAGTAATAATTATTAGGGCATAATACGCCGGACATCTCCATTAAATTTTATCATGTTGTGTGGACAGAAAGTTGAAATATGGAGCCATTGCTTCACTATGAAGTGATGACACTTTACCTCCTAGTTGTTCTCTCCATTGCATTAGGCCCCTCTATTATAATGTTTTTTTTCCATTGTGTGTATCTCATGTGCTTTTATGAGAGATGATGACCTCATAAAACAAAAATATATTAAATTATTAATGATTTTAGTCAACATAGTAGAGCTAGTACAATTGTGCTACATAGTTAGCAACTAGTTATTGTTTCTTGCTTGTCACCAAAAACTGCACATATATTCCATGGTATAGCCTCTCATATTCCGCATTAGAAAAATATGATTTGTTAGAAACAGATGAAATATGTTATAATCTGTTATATTGGATTAGTCTAAAGTTTGAACTTTGAATTCCTTCTAGATAATCCGATTTTCTACCTGTATCTGTAAATGGACCTTCTTGTAGCATATAACTGAATTAGCTAAATCACTTCACTTTCCCTTAAATTGGATCTGACTTTGATCACAGGTAGTCGGGCTGATGAAAGAACTCTACTAGATTGGGAGTCTAGAGTGAAAATCTCTATTGGAATTGCCAGAGGAGTTGCTCACTTACATTCTGCCGGTGGTCCAAAATTCACACACGGAAATATCAAAGCCTCAAATGTCCTCCTCAACCAAGATAATGATGGCTGCATTTCCGATTTTGGTCTGACACCACTTATGAATGTTCATGCAACCCCTTCTAGAGCTGCAGGTTATCGTGCTCCGGAAGTGATTGAAACCCGTAAGCACACTCATAAATCAGATGTCTACAGTTTTGGTGTCCTTATTCTGGAAATGCTTACTGGGAAGGCGCCACAGCAATCTCCGAGACGTGATGACATGGTTGATCTCCCTAGGTGGGTCCAGTCTGTTGTTAGGGAAGAGTGGACAGCCGAGGTTTTTGATGTCGAGCTAATGAGATACCAAAATATTGAAGAAGAAATGGTGCAAATGTTGCAAATTGGCATGGCATGTGTGGCAAAGGTTCCTGATATGAGGCCTAGCATGGAGGAAATAGTGAGAATGGTCGAAGATATCCGACGATCTGACTCAGAGAATCGGCCATCTTCTGAAGAGAATAAATCTAAGGAATTAAATGTTCAATCTCCATAACTAATTCTGGCATTTTGCTTGTGATACAATCAAATTCATTTCTACAAGTTCATTATCCCGGAAGCAACATAAACTAGTATACAAGAGTGCATGCAATATTTCTCACTAATGGAATTCCATGGTTTATTCAGCAGTTAGGTATATATTTTTAAATTCCTATGCATTAACATCATGATTCAATTGATGATCATCATTCAAGAACAATTGATTTCCTGTAATTGTTGTTATGATAGTTGTTGGCACCCCAATGGATATATCATGTATGTGTAATATTGCATTACATTATCATGCCATGCCTGGATAATGATGATAAAAACATCCCTTTTCCAATCTCATGAACTTGGCTATCTTTTATATATAATAAAAGTTATTTCTTTATTCTATAAGTAATGAATGTGTGGTTGTCCATTCTAACAAGTGTCGACAAGAGTAATCAAACTTTTTGACATTTTGTCTATCTAAGGATTTAATAAGATCTTACATTACTAGACGAATAGAATATAGATAATATTGTTGGATGTTGTGCTGTGATGTTCCAGGTTATAGAAAGTGCAGAACAATAAATTATATAATCTCTTTCATTTCAAGGTTCTAGACCAAGGCAATGTAGTCTCACATGCTTGTTTCAATTCTTTGGTAATTTATATAGTGGTTGGATTAATCTACTATGCCTATTGATTTTAGGATAAAAATTTAACATGAACCCCTCCGCTCCATTTTCTTACACTGCCCAATCGGTCCATTTTAAAAGCTGAAATCCAACTATTACACCAAGTGAGTAGAAAAGTCAAATATAGATATCCATAATAAGCTTTCATTTGGTAGAGTAGAAAAAGAAGAGAATGAGAGGAGAAAAGTTGATGAGAAATAGAGTTTTTCTCCCATTTTATTTAAGGGAGTTTGAAGGGAGAGAAGGAAAAAGGGTGGCACCATCAAATTTGTTTCTCCTCTCACGTGAGAAAAAAATGAGAGGAGAAGAGGAACCAAAATCGGTTGTATCTCAAATTATATCACACAACAATAATATTGAAGCAAAAAATTAAAAAATAATGAATATTATATTTTTTTTAATTGAAACATAATTTTGGATGAATGGAACAGAGTGAGGAAGAAACACTCATTTTTTCTCTTATTTTTCATACAACCAAACAACACTAAAATATACTATATTTCTCTATTTATCTCTTTTTACTTTCTCTCTCATATAAACCTTATCATTAAGACACGTGAATATAAATGTGAAAATAATGGATAATCACAAAAATAACTTATTAGTGAGAGTGAGTATTATGAGTATCTGACATGTTGATTCCTGCGTATTTATAAATTTATTTTTAATTAAATATTTTATATATTGTGCCTTATTAATATTATTTATTGTCTATTTTATTATTATTTCATAATAAATTTTAGTGATTAGATTATAAATTTATTAAATTATCGTATATATATCATATTATTTAAGTAATAATTAATTTTATATATTAATTATTATAAAATACATAAATATATAATTAAAATTAAAAATTCATTAGACATTCACAAATATCTATTATTCGCACAAATATTCACAAATAGTAGAAGTATAAATACGAGTAACTACATTTATCACCTTGTCATCCCAACTCATTAATAACCTAATTTGCATTGGCACATTTTATTTACCATCATCGTCATTCTTAGTTTACATATGTCAGCATTCTCTGTATCCCATTAAAAAACAACAGTTACGCGTTTATTTGAAGCTACCCTGCAATACTACAATAATTCTTACTCCATTATTACGTTAAATGGATAATAATATTTGTATATTTTATATCTAATCCAAATATATTGACGATGTATAAATCTTTATAAAATACATAAATATTACACTATAATAATATAATAATAATAAAAGAGTGATTTCATTATTCAACCTTTCGTACTTAATCAATAATTTTAACAAATTTGTAGAATCTCTCTCTCTCATAAATTCACATACTCCTACTTCTCTGTAATTATTTGACTTTAAATCCTTGGTCGGTTCTTCAACTTGTACGGTTGTGAGTTCTAAATTCAGGTCGGTGCTCTCTTTCTCTCGCTTTCTCTGTCCTCTTTCAAACCCTTTCCTCTATTTTCAATTCTATTTATTAATCTCTGATCAGCTTTATTTCTAGTTTTTGAGCTTTTTTGTTTTTAAATGTTTAGGTATGGCGTCGAAACGCATCTTGAAGGAGCTCAAGGATTTGCAGAAGGATCCTCCCACATCATGCAGTGCAGGTCAGGATCATTTTTCCATCACTTAATTATGAGATTAAGATTCGGTTCTTGCTTTATTATTTTCTTTTATATAATAATAACAACCCAATACTAATAATTAGTCTTTGATTTTTTTTAACCCTTCTTCAAAATTAAAGATTTTTTTGTGAAATTTCGTGTGTATTTGGCTTTATGTAAAACTTTGTATTGGCCATGTTTTTTAGTTTAGCTAGGTGCAAAGAAGCGCCATCAGTGTCGTGTTTGTGTTAAACAGGTACCTGTGTTGTAGACACTCTTTACTCTATTTTATAACATTTTATATTTACTTTTTTAATTTTGTTTTCACTATGGACTGAAATATCACAATTTTTTTTATAAGATTAGCATTTTATTATGTTTATGACTCATGCTAGCTTTAAAAATATTATTCATTTCTTCTAATGTGAAATTTGTGCTTATATCTATATGGACGGTTCTATACTTCTATGTGCACCACAGGAATACACACCCTGAATTTCCCACAAAATGTTCAAAAAATTTGTATACCATTTATAAGTTGAAAATTTATTTTTTTGCAAACGACATTACGTGAAGAATAAATAACCACTATCATATTGAATTACTTTATACTATTGTTGGTACGAAACTTAAGGAACTTAGGAATTTCATAATTGTTTCTGCAAGACAAATATTGTGCTACTTCTTTGTATGTATTATTTTGAGTCAAGCCAATTTGTTCTTTAGTTTTGACATGGCAAAATTGATTGAATTTTCAAAGTTTATCGACGAGACTTTTGCTCAACTGATTTGATGATGCTTGATAATCAACTTGAGACTCACATCATTGATATGCATAGTAATGTTGAGTGAAATAAATCAATAATCTTTTAGATAAGTTGGTTGAAAGTAGAAAACACATTGTTTATGTACCCATTAGTTTATATTTTTTTGCATTTAACAATAATTTTACTTGTTGCCACAACAACTATAGAAATAGTTTTTTTCAACTATGAAGATTGTGAAAAATAGATTGCGTAATTGAATGAGAGATGCATGAATGAATGATTGTCTAATAACTTCTGTTGAGGGAGAAGTGTTCGGTAATATTGGCAATGAATTGATTATTCAATGATTTAAAAATATGAAATCACATAGAGATCGATTATGAAATATCTAATTTATTTGATTAGATATATTTAAAATTTGTGATTTTGACATTAGTATTTTGACTATTTTCATCTTTTTATATAGATGATATTTATTATTTTAATTTTTAATGTAATGTTGCACACCTTGCATCTCGATCTTAGAATCCCAGTATCCATGTTGTGTTGTATCCATGTCCCAGTGCTTCCTTGGCTGTGTCACCCCCCCCCCCCCCCCCCCCCCCCCCCAGCTTATTTTGGGTTTAGCCACATGTATTTGTCATGGAAGGCAATTCTTTCTGATCTGCGAATATCCACATTATACTGTGGATCTGGCTCTCCCAGTGGGTTTTTCCCATTTAGGTGTTACAAGCTAATTGGACAAAATAACATATAACATACCTTGATCCACAAGTCTGTGAGTCTTCATTTTTATTAACTTGGGAAAGTATAACTCAACGAGGGGAATTTTATAGTATCACTCACCATAGGTATGGTACCTATTAGGGTCTTCTTTTTTCATTGGACTTTGAAAAAAATATTTTTTTCATCAGGTCCGGTGGCCGAGGACATGTTTCACTGGCAAGCAACAATCATGGGACCTGCGGATAGCCCCTACTCAGGTGGTGTTTTCCTGGTCTCAATTCATTTTCCTCCTGACTATCCCTTCAAGCCACCAAAGGTATTCTATCTTTCTTTGCCTTTTATCCCCCCCCCCCCCCCCCCACTGACATTCGTTGCTTGTATGGTTGCGTCATCTGATGTTGCAATTATGTTGACATTTGTTCAATGATTGTTTTAATCATATTGGGTTGAAATAAGTTTACGGCTTCTCATTCTGTGTGTTCTCCTTGATGTTGTATCTATGGGATCTGAAACTGCCTTTTTGATGCATTTTGTTTCAAAGATGTATGTATGAATTTATTGGCCAGCCCCTTCCTTTTCCAGGATCAAGCTAGATCTGTCACAACCAATTTCTATAGAATTGATCTATAAAGATTGCATGAATTAGACTCATTGATCCAAGCTAGACATGGCAGTGGGTGTGGTATTTTATGAAGTGCAATATACTTGAAAGGAAAATATGTTGTGTTCTAAATTAAAATAGTACTTTTAAGACTGTGAACTCCATGGTACTGAGGTGGTGAAAGATTTATAACTTAACATAGTTAAAAAACAGTTATGTAGAGTTAGTGAGTTTGTCTTGTGGCTTGTGGCTTCTCTTGCAATCTAGATATGGGTATTTTCTAACACTTGACGTGGTTGTCTAGAAATCATCATAGTAAGTTAGTGATTTAACCTGTTGGGCAAGCTTATTTGTCATCGTGGTTATGGAAGGTGCTATTAATTTTAAGGCTTAGTCCTGGTTAATAAATTATAATATGGTAAAAGGGCATAGGAAGACCCATCAAACAAATCATATGCATATGTCCACTGTAGGTAGCCTTACATCTAATATTATGGTTCTCGAATAGGAATTTTTCATTAGAAACTGTTTTTCTTGCTTTCTCAAGCAGAGACACCTGTATTAATGGTCATGTGTCATGCTATGAATCCCATATACTTCAAAAATGGGAAAGTATCAGTGATGAACCCATATCTGACACTGATATAAGTGTACGATATGTCCTGATACATATAGCAAAAGTATTATTTAAAAAAAATAAAAATATTTTACCAATATGTTTTGGAGCAATACAGATGAGACATGGTTTAGATACTTGTTTTAATATGTATTAAAAAATTTAGCAACTTTTTAATTTAACCAGTATTCTTTCTTAATACTTCCCTGAGGACCTTTTTTATTAAAATACCCGGTTATAGATATCTTTCAAGACTTCATATTTGTTATAGCCGATCCCACCTAGTGGGACTAAGGCTTGGTTGTTGTTTGTGGATTTTCTTTGCATAATTTTTATTTGCTCCAAAGGGCACTGAAGACTGGTTTTGATAGACTCGTTGAAATGTTGACATGAAGAACTCTTCTCTGTGGAAAAGAGATATCAATCTACTAGTACTTCTATGTATTTCTTACAAAACATATTAGAAGTACAAAAGGGAGTTGAATGCTGGGAAGCATAATCTGAAATTGGATGGTTGGAACCAAGCTTTTTCCAGTGCCTGATACTAATAATTGACCCTCCCTTCAATACTGGTGCTTCCTATTCTCTCAGCCATGTGTTTGCTCACAGGAAAATTTGATTAGTAGTACATAGCAGACACTTTTCAGGAGCTATGTTGTCTGGACTGTTTAGTTCACCCTCTAATGGTGTACACGTCTTACTTTGTGGATACCTCTTTTGTTAGCCCCAGTTTCCACTTGTGTGTACACCCCTCACTCCCAACCAAGTTAGTTTAAATGAGGGTTGAAAGGAAAGTCGAAGTAGCTGTTGCAAAATTAGATCTTGGATGTTAGTTGTTACATGCCCTTCCACTTGGCCCTATTCCACGTTTAGCGAGATGTAAAAGTTCATGTTTCATGTCTTCCTGGTTAGGTAATGTGATAAATTGTGCACCCAACATACCGTAGGACTACCTAATATGATTTCCTCTCCACAAACTTTTGCTGTTTTACCGGCTGGTAGTCAAGTTTTGAAGTATGTTGAACATATGTCACCGCGGATTAGTTCAGGCTGGTATAATTATTAATATGCTTTAACTGCAGGTTGCATTTAGGACCAAGGTATTCCACCCAAACATCAACAGTAATGGCAGTATATGTCTCGACATTCTCAAGGAGCAGTGGAGCCCAGCACTAACCATCTCCAAGGTTTGGTTTTCCGTAGCTTGTTTATCTTCATATTTAATAGTTTTGCATAAGTATGGAGTTTGTATGTCACTTGCTGCTCATAGTTAGATATAATTACTGAGTTACCTTTGCGATATCCTGTTTGTAGCAGAATTACTGCATTAGGGACTACTAGGAAGCAAGTGTTTTATTCTGAATTTCAAGTGTTTGGTGCAAAAACTACTAAGTATTCTAGAATTAGATTTCAGCTTATCACATGATTAACAGAAATCTGTTTATTTTATATTACTGGAGCTATAATTTTACAAGATTGTTCTGATATTCTTAAGCTGAATGATCAAACCTTTATGCATGCTAATTGCATTATTTTTATGGAAACCTTAGTTCATAACTTTGTCGATAACTCGATATTGATAAAATTTCTCGTCTTTAGGGCACTTGTTAACATTCCCTTTGTTTCTATTTTAGGTCCTTTTGTCAATTTGCTCCTTATTGACGGATCCCAATCCTGATGATCCACTCGTGCCTGAAATTGCACATATGTACAAGACTGACAGGGCCAAGTATGAAGCTACTGCTCGCAGCTGGACACAGAAATATGCCATGGGTTGATATCTTTAGCTGTTAAATGAAACAGCCAAATCATAATTTATGTAAAAGAACAACATATTTTCAATTAATCTGGATGCTTTGTTTTTTCTTGTCAATGGATAACTCAACAATGCTAAGGAAACCGGTTATCATTTGTGGATATTTCTCTGTAAGACAATGTTGACTGAAGAAATTTGATGTTATGCAAAACTTTATGCCTTTTGATCTGTTATTCCAAATGGGTGGCAGAGAAATAATGGTTACTAATTAGACGGTAGCTGCTGTTTTTTGATAAACTAAATTTTTTTCTGGTTGGGAGGTAGGGACCAAAAAGCTAAAATATTATATGAAAACCATATTATGATGTGGAATGGGGTTAGGTAAACACAGAATTTGTTGCATAGATTAAGGGAATGATCCTCTTGTAAGAAACTAGATTGGTTAAGAGATAAAAGGGTAGTTCATAAAATATAGGTATCCCTTCAGTCTATGGATAAAGAACTAATCCCTTTCGGAGGTATAGTTGTATTTCCCAACAAGTGTTGCTCTCAGGAATTGAACTCTTAACATTTTGGTCATCCTCAGGATCTAGTAGAGTCTTACACCATTATATCAACGTTTTGTTGGTAAATGTATGCACCCTTGCTAATATAATGTTATATACTGTGATAAGGATACATTATTATTGCGTCAATTTCAACCTTTGGTTTAACTCTTATTTTTGCTAAATCTGAGTTCATGCATTGGGAAGACATTTTGTGACCTTGTCCTCTGCTTTATGGGTCAGTATTTGATCTATATATATCTGTCACTGAATTTTAGTTTTTCTTGATTATCACTGAATTGGTAGTTAGGGTAGTGTTTATTGTGTGTTTCAAATGCATCTTATCAAAGTACAAAGACACTGATAATGCCCATTATAGTCTTCCTTCAATATTATTTTGACAGAGAAATCCCAACTACAAAACTCATCATGACAACGAGGAATCATATTGTCCATTGGGAAATGAAAGCTGAAACACTGAACATGTTTCATGTGTGCTTCATAGCTAGAAAATGAAAGCCATGTTACTTCCTCAGTTTTTTCTTCGATATCCTCACCTCATGTTATTGACAAGGCATGTTCATTTATGATTTTTTCCCCATCAGACACTAGTCAAAAATATGAATAACTGAATGTGAACTTGAATGCCCATGTAATATTTGACCAACAATTTTACCTCATGCTTATATGATGGATAAAAAATTATAGTACATTTTCTGTGCATGGTAAAATTGAAGGGTAAAAAATCATTAAACATGGTTGGAGGTTTTGGTTGACTTTGAAATTTAATATATGGTCAGGTTTGAAAATTGCATATGCTGGAAAGCACTAAGATTGCAGTGTGAGGTCATAAGAAGTAGATAGAATTGAGGTCAGTGATTAATAAAAGGATGGGCATTTAAAGAAAAAGTTAAACAAAAAGAGTTGTGACTTGGTATACAAGCAAAATAAACAAAGAGAGGGGTCACTCTTGTGCAATGTTTTGTCTCTCCCAACATAGATAACAACAGCACACGTGTTTGACTACTAGCATGCTTGTTTTACCTTTGCTTCTTCCTCAAGACAAAACCTACATAAACTTTTCAACAATTTTCCAACAATATTTAAACCTCACGTAGGATGTTAATGTTTCCTTTTTTTATATTGGTATATACCCATTTCTCTTTCTGTATATAAATCATTATTATATAGAAGTAATGTTGTGTAAGTAATTTATTTCTCCACATAGACAACCGTTGTCCAATGTGTCCTTTTCAAGAATATGCTTTCAAAATAATTGGGTTTTCTCAATTTGACAGAAATTAACATACGCTTGAAAGAACTTTGGTGCAATCTTCAAAATTAAAAATTCGACTTACCACGAATTTTTCAAAAGTTTAAACATGGTGTTTTAGTTTACCGACAAGCGACAATGATAAGTTATTCCAATTGCGTGAATGAAATTAAAAAATTAAACATAACATATTAATTAAAAAATTTAAACTTTTATTAGTATTGTTTTTTTCCATTCATTTTCAATGGCGTGAGATAACATATAAGACAATATGTGAGAAAATAATTAGTCTTTATTCTTAATTTAGATAGACATGTTTATTATAGAATGAAAAACATCTGTTCCATTTTTTGTGTCTTAAGTAGGTACAAATCCAATTAAACATTATCACCTAATTAAAAAAATAGAAAATAAATTTATTTATATTACTTGGTACAATGTGATTAGTTTGAGACACTGAGACAAAATTTTTTTGAGACGAGTAATCCTTGTTATTTATTACAATAACAGCATGTAAAATGCTTTAGAGTAAATTACAATAAGAGCATCTAACATTAGAATGAAATATAGTAATTAATTATTGGACTTTTATTATCTTCATTGTTATTACTTTCACCATACTAAATAGACATACGTCACACACACTTGAGTGTATAAGTGTGTTAGAATTTGTAATCTTTATTATATAATAACAACATACCATCTCTTGTTTCTTCTCTTTTATTTATTTATGTCATTATTCGATAATTGCATGCGATCAATACTCTACAACAATCACTTTCGTTAACTAATACAACCATATTTTCTCCAAAAATGTCTATAGCTGGAAAATTGTTCCTTTGTACTTTTTTATCTTAAATAACTATAGCTATATACATTCATCTATTTTTCATTTAATTAAGAATTTGATATCTAATGTATTATGAGTGTAAACTTTTTTACAAAACTAATATCATTCAATATTCATTAGTATTATTTATCTTATGGGTAATATATGAGTAAGGAAAGAAGTCCAAATATTGCCTCCTTCAATTAAACATGATATAGTTTACTTGTTCCCCCTTAATCATTAAAAAATGAAATACACAAATAGGCACGAGGCATATTCCACGTAAGTTTTGTTGCTTTTGTGGTAGGTATGGTGTGACTCTATTAATAGAGAGACAAGTACTACATTTTTTTTGTATTTTCAATAACAAAATTGTTATTCTATTATATACAAAAGAGTAAAATGTCTTCTCATATTATCATTCATTTGTATTTTTGTGATACTTACCTCTTCATTAATGGAAAAAATGCTTACTCAGAGTATATCCAACGGAGAGCAGTGAAGAAACGCTGCAAAAGAAATGGTACGTATTAAAAAGATATTATGTTACAGCGAATGAAAGAGGTTTGAGAAACATTTTTTTATGATTAGGACTCCTTTACATTAATAAAGAGTAAATTTTTTATGTGTATTATAAGGGTAAATATGTAATCATCTTTTAAATAAAGAGAACAAAAATGACATTACATCTTCTACTTTCTTTAATTTTTTTGGTATTTGGGGAGAAGAGTTTTACTCCTTTTTTATACTCTTTTTTATTTTTATACTATCATCACCGTTCTTGGATATTGGACCGCATTGGTAAAAAACACTAGAAAACCAGTCACCAAATTGAACATTATATTGATTGTTGGATCATAATACAGGAAGAGAGATATATGTTATCATATATCTAATTTGATAAGTTATCGCTAATAAAATATATTATTTTAATTATAAATTTAAATATTATATTCTCGAACATTATATATATATATATATATATTTATGATATTTTTAAACCATTATTTTATGATTATATAATAACTCTCTTATTCGTCTTTCTTTTTTATAAGATAAATGTTTAAGATTTAAAGATAGAATTTATGTAGTTTGTAGAAAAGATAAAGCTTTTACCCTTTCTTAAAAAGGATAGTAATTTGTTGTTTATTTGAAACTATAAAATTTTAAAAGTGAGTTTTAAGTTATAGAAGTAAGATGAAAAGCTTAAATGACCAATTCCAAAATAAATAACAACTTAATAAACCTTTTAAAATATAATATAACCAACTTAAAAACATGTAAGATGATCTAATAACATTGACAAATACAAAATTGGCTTTTACTAAAGATTACAAGTTTTACTTTTATTCATAAAATATATTGTAGTAGTTTTCTTAACAAATATGTATCAAAACTCAAGAAAAGAAATGAACAAAAAAAGAAAAGTGCACATTCTAGGCTACCTAATAAAAAATAGATCATTAGCTAATAAAAAAATATTAAAGTTCACAAAATGTACCATACTACCATCAATGCCATTATGAAGTTTAGGAGGTATGCATTTATGAGTTTCTGACTCTCATATTAATCAAAAAAATTATATATCACAATCTGATACTTTATTTATTAGTGATTAATTTATAAGTGACATATATCATTATTTGTGTAGAAAAATATAGCATGAAATAATTCATTATTGTGACATGTGGTTAATAATAAGGTAAGAAAATAGTTGGAAATAGGAATAGATGAGTGGAATTGTCAGAGAAGAGTGGGGTTATAGTTGAGAGAAAATAGCCATTAGAGTTGGAGGGAAACTTGGGTTGAGACACGTCAACGGAAGCAACTGGAACCTAAAAGGCTAAAACACACTAATTTTTTCCACACTAATGACATGTTTTGATCACGAATCACACAACCTGCCACTCGCTCATGCACAACATCATTTGTCTCAATATTTTATTATCCTCGTATTTTTAACTAATCAAATTTCATAAAATAATACTAAAATATTAATTTTATTATTTATATTTTCAGTTGAATGAAGATTTTTAATTGACTTAATATACAAATTAGACATGAATGTGAATATATGATCTCTCACTCAATACAATACAGTGATTATATACCTCTATTCTCTCCTGAGTTGATGGCACTTCACTATGATTATAAAAAATTAATGGGAATTATCTGTATCATTTGGTATCTTTATTTAATATACTTCATTAGAAATAAAAATTATGAAAATATAAACTAACATTTTTATATTATTTTACTGCAACATAAAGATATAATTTTTTTTAAGGATATATAGTCTTTATTTACTGAGAAATAATACAATCTTATGTAAAAACATGTTTTAAGAATTTTGATAAGAATTAGCAAACAACCACCACTGCACAGTAGTTGCTCTAATATTCTGTATTACCCACATAAGCAGATCTTATATTCTGAATCAACCTTTACCTGTTGAACAATCACTGAATTGTTATCATCTTTATTGATTTCATAATACAAAATGTTTTTAATACCCACTTTCAGTGAGAAATATTTTCTAGATCCTCCAATGAAAACACATACCAGTGCATTATAAATACCCTTTGATCCTGCCTCTTCAAATTGTTTTTTCACTATATTTCTCTATAAACTTCCTCCTCCTATCTCCTATCTCCTCTCACTCTCTCTTTCTCTTTCTTCACTTTCACTCAGTACCTTGACTCTTCTTACTCTATCCTTCCCGCCAAAACTCCTTTTGTGCTCTGTAATCTCAACCAATTATCTCACTCACACCCACCCCTTGTATGTAATAATCTTCTTCCACTAAAAGTTGTGTGATATATTCTTCTCTCTCTTTTCCCCCATCGGAATATATCTATCTCTCTATCTTCACATCAAAAGCAAAAGTTCTATCTTTTTTCCACAAACAAATACCCTAAACGTCTTAATTCCTCTAGGATCTACTTCCCCACTAGGATTCACTTTTTCTTCTCTACCCAGAAGCAGCATCTCTTCACTGAAATTCTCATACCAAAAAAAAGTGATTTTGTTCTTTCTCCCACCACCCCTTGATGCACTTAAAACCTTCACAATCTTCTTCAACCTTACCCTTTTCCATTTCCTCCCCCACTTCACTCAAACAGTCTTAGACATAACACAAATTGCATCTCTTTTTGTTCCCTTCACCTCTTTTTTTATCAGTTCAGTTTAGGCATGTCCGTACAGTCAACGTTGAAGCTCCAGAACCTGAAGCTCCCAACATCAAGTTCAAATTTTGAGAGCTACCCATTATGCAAAACAAGGAAGAAAACTAAGAAGGTTGTTCGGATTATAGTAACTGATCATGATGCTACTGATTCAGATTCTTCAAGCGATGAAGAACGAGAAAAGAAGCAAAAAAGAGTGAAGAGGGAAATCACACAGATCACTATGCACTTTCCCTTCTCTGATTCTCCTTCTTCTGTTTCCTCTTCTCGCTCTTGCTCCTCCTTTTCTTCTTCATCAGAACAGGGTGGTTGTAAGAAGTTCAAGAGTACTAAGAAATCACTGTCCTCCATCGCCAGCGCCGTCGTACACCACAGCAACAAGTTCCGCGGCGTCCGGCAGCGACCGTGGGGCCGGTGGGCTGCTGAGATTCGTGACCCCAACCGGAGGAAACGGGTCTGGCTTGGAACGTTTGACACGGCGGAGGAGGCCGCCACCATGTACGACAAGGCGGCGGTGGAGCTGAAAGGACCTAACGCCATCACTAACTTCCCCACACCGGCGAAGGAGGAGGAAGTGGTGACGCAGGCTACTACCGCGGAAAGCCTGAGTGTGGACGGCGGCGCGTTATATTCCGACACAGTGGCGTCGCCTACTTCTGTTTTGCCTTATGACGGCGACTCGACGCCGTTCGACGGTTTCAGTTACGGGGACGTGGATGCGTTTGGTTTCGACATCGACATGCCGTTAAGTCTGCCGGACGTTAACGTTATGCTGACGTGTCAGCAATTTGGGAAGGAAGAGGTGTTTGGGGAGTTTGACTTTGACGAGTTTATGACGTGGCCCTGATAAAAATCTCAGGGGCTTATTTGTCTTTTAAAGAAGAGTGAGGATGCGTTTCGTAATTGTCCTGTGTATTGCATCGGTGAAATTCCAAGACTGCCCTCGTTGTTGGAACATTATTAGCAGAGTGTAGAGTTGTGGTGGAAAGAAGCGGCGAATTTTTGTTTCAATGGAAGAAGAGAATTATTGTCTTAATTAAATTTGTAATTATTATATAAAGAAAAAATGTATGAAAAAGGTGAGTAAGTGAAGCATGATATCAAAAGCAAGGACTTTATTGTAATCCAATATATAATTTGATAAATATTTATTATATATATTTGATTTTGTGGTGGATTAAAATAGTAGGTTATTGGTGGAGGACACGTAGTAGAAAGTTAGTTGCTGAATCACAAGTCAACAATCAATCTTTCTATTATTGTTTTTCTGAAGGGCTATTCATTCTTAAATCATTGTGTTAGATTTTGTTTTGTTTTATTTATTTATTGGTTTGGTATATGTCTTACTTTTGTATTATTTATTTATTGTTAGTAATGCATGCGTAAATAAAATTATTAGAGGATGACTCATAGGACTGCGGAAATCACATCAATCTAAGAGTGCCAATTGTTTACAAATTACAATCATAAATGAGATCCTAGTAAGCGGGATTCCAAATATACTTGGGGTCAGGGTATTATTAGTATAACTTACATTACACGGTTCTAATATTGTCTCATTTTATATTTCGAACTAATAATATTTTATCATATAATTAAAATAAAAATTTTAAAAATAAAATGTTATATTTTGGCTAACTTGGGAAGGAAAATTAGATAACGTTTGGGATATGTAATTTTTGTTCTCATTAATCTAGGCAAACAAAATTGTCTTTTAAGATGCTCATGTTAAAAAGACTATAAAAACAAGTTGGAATTCAAGGTGAGATATGTCTTTTAATTAGTTAAATTGTTTGGGTGAGTTATATATTTGTTATAGACATTGGAATAAAAATAGACAACCTATGTAGGTTTCTTTACCACGGTCAAATGGGATACAAAATTAATTTAATTCAGATTGTATGATTATTCAAATCAATAAGTGTCACTTTTAAGAATCGAATTCTTAATCTGATAATTTTTATGAGGTCTTACATCTCTAAACCAACATTTTGTTAGTAACATGGGTAGGGTTGAAATTTTTATGGCACAAATAAGTTTTTTAAGTTAAATAGTTATTTATTATATTTTGGGAGATAATAATTGTTTCTAAATATAGCTATTTAAAACTTTTAGTTGAACTAAAGATAGGTCAGTTACAATCATAGGTAATTAATTTTTTATGATATATCATAAATATAACCACAGTAAAAAAAACTTGTTTTAATCTTTTTTTTAAAGCTTGTAGAATTTATACCGTCTATTTTTACATCACTTTAAAAGAGAGGGATCACATATTCCAAATAGTACCAGCTTTGTTGTCTTGACCAAATCAGAATATTATTTTTTGTTTTGTAAAAAATTCTTTTATTCATATGACAATATGTCATTAACTTTGGACAGAGACTGACGCACTGTTCGAGACATGATAAGAAGTGTTTTATGGTGTAATGTACGAAGGATGAGTATATGGGAAGGAATCTGGTAAACTTGGTGTTAACTATCATCTTGTAAAACAAAATAGGTTGTAAATCCTTCAAGGTAATGCATACTCATTCTTTGTATTCATACATTATTATTCACTAAAATAGTAGTATTTTTTTAGCAACACATGTTTTGTATAGGAAACAATTTTGAGATCAGAGTAAAAAATATTTACAATTTGACTGATCCTTGGAATAAGTTTGATCAGTCTATCTTCATATATCCTTCCAATAGTGTCTGATATGTTGACAAATAAAATTAATAAATAATAAGTTCTCTAAATATATTCCAAAAAATCCTCAAGTACATATATGTGTGTATATATATAAACACCATTGGCTTTTTCTCTTCGGTAAGCTGTCATAATCATGATTTTTGCAACTTGTTTTTTTTTTCCTTTTTCTTTTTGTTACAATACAACTTGTCATGTTTATTACTATGATATTGTGCTACCTCTTCCTTCCCTTATTTTAAATGTGTGAAGATGAGACCGAATCTAAGTATGATTTACTACATCTTAAGACATGGGACAGAGTGGGCCCGAGGGGACCATGACCCACAAATAGGTGACTGCTCTGTTAAACAATAATGCTTGGACCCACCAAGCTCCTTCATGCTTCTCTACATGTGCCTTTCCAAATGGGCTTAAACCCCACCCAAGATAATGGTTAGTGGTTGGTTACCGGCGGCTGAGGCCTTCCAATAGGTATTGTTTGTTCAGGAGCGATTGTCGCACAACGTTACTCAATTATGTCAATATTCCGAGAAGTGTTGACTGACTATCAATATATGTTAAAGATTATGATTACAAGTTTTATCATAACCTATTAGGGATTATAAAATGCATATAAATATCCTACTACTATATGAGTGTAATATATATGCATTGTTCCTTACTCCCACTATTTGCGGGTACTCGTGTGGGTAGTGAGTATTTGCGGGTACCCAATGAGTTTTCAATTTTAATTATATTTTTATATATTTTTTATAATTATTACTTAAATAATATGATATGTATATAATAATTTTATGATTATAGTCTCGTTACTGACTTTTATTATGAAATAATAAAAAATAGAGAAATATAATGTTAAATTAATAACAATTAAGTATAAAATATTTAATTAAAATATATACTCGGGTACCCATGGGGCGAGTAACACGATACTCGTTTCCACTCATGAGCTATTTTTGCGGGTACTCATTGCAAATATTTTGACGGATACCCAAGGGTCCGAGTTTTTTGTTATCCATAGTGTAAAGATTTATACACATTCAGTATGTCATTCATCATTCATTTGTATTACTTATATTTTAAAGGCGAAGATGTTTAAATATGAATAGTGATTGATACAACAATATAAAAATCTCTTACACTATTGTTAAATACAATTTTTTTCTTATGCTATAAACCATGACCCCATACCATGAAGTATTTCTATTGAAGTTATGACATGAGAAAAAATGGCATATAGTGAGGAACTTGGATTGCTATGTGTCACGTAAAATCTGAGCAAACTTCCCATAAAAAGAAGAAGAAAAGTCGCAGGCATCTTTTTTCCTTTTGCAAATATTTCACCATGTTAGTTGCATTTATTATAAGACATGTGTGTCTCTTTATGAATGTGTTGACAATCATCTAAGTCATTTATTTGATCAACACAATATTCTTAAGCTTACACCGCAGATATGGAACAAATCTTGTGTGTGTGTTGTGAACCTTCCTTAAAGGAGTATACTTGCTTTTTACTATCTTATCAATTATCACAACTTACAATTAACCTATCTTTTGAAATAATTTTACATAGATTATGGAAATTAGTTAATATAGTTATAGCATTAAATTCATTAACAATTTTTTTCTGATCGACAAATGTTAGTATTTGTTTTGGACGAGACTCGAATCCTAACTTTCTTCACTTCACTCCTCATCTTTAAGAATCAATACACCTTATAACTCATTAACCATCATACCACCTTATGACTCCCTAAATTGATTAACAATTAAATCTGCTTTTTTTTCAGAATCATTATACATTATTGAGATTAATTCTGTTTTCACTCAATTAAAAAAAAATATTTTATAAAAATAATAATTAATCTACATAAAATGTTCAAAACCAAATTTTAGAAATCATGTAAAAATATTCGGATGGAGTAGTTTCTAAGTTTTCAAATTTTATTATATTAATCACCCGTGGGCCTGCCAGAGGAGCCTCAAAGTGGGGCTAGAAAAAGGTTGAAATGTGAGGAAATAAAAAGTGAGATGTGGGAGCAAATATTTCTTAATAATTCATTAAAATATATAAAGAGATAGACTGAACAAAACCCTTTTATACGTTCATATATAATCTTTGCTTTGTTTCAAATATAAGAACTTTTTACAAGTTACATACTAGTCATACCTATATTTTAATTCCTGGCCACACTACTATACCCAGTTTCTCTACTTCAATACAAGGCCGTTCATTTCAACCATAAAATGAACCAGAAGAATTGTTTTTATATAATATTATTTTAAGATGAATGGTGTTCTAACGTTTATAACTAGAGACTATTTTCTTTTAATTATTAGCTAACACATGTTATAATATGTGTTACTCCATGTATTATGAGTTATGATTGATCAAAAAAATTGATAATTAAAATTTTAATTTAATTTTTTTCTCCAACCAATCACAACTTAATGGCATATAAAATGACTCATATTGTGGTACACAAGATGTGCTCCCATATTATTAGAGCACATATTTTGTCTCACAATATATGTCATTTCATGTGTCATAAGTTGTGATAGGTCTAAAAAAATATTTATCAATTAAACTTTTAACTTAAATTGATATTTTTTCAACTAATCACAACTCATGACATATGAAATGACAAATATCGTGAGAGATAAGATGTGTACTTATACTATTATGCCTAATTTTGTCTTCACCAACCAGTTTTTTATATACACAATATAAATCAAACTCTAAGTATTGTGCTTATAAAAAAACTAATCCACCCATTGTGCTTCACCTTGTTGGTAGAATTTTAATATGTGAAAATAGCTTTTGTTGTCCCTCTATTTTTCATGAAGTATTTTTTTATAAGTGTAAATGTTAAAAAATATAAAGTAAGTTAGAAATGAAAAATATCGCATACAATGATAATACAAGAACTTTTTACTTTATTAGCAAATATTTATTATTCATATAATCACTATTCACTTAATTATAAGTAATGTAGATAAATTATGTAAGATATATTAACCAATTTATCAATATTTCATCTCAAAACCAATTGACAATGAGACGAGTAACCCAACAAATATTTAAACCATTCACGAGAGAATGAGGTAGGCGATGTGAGACTTACTTCCCAACATGCCCCCTTCACATAAGCCTGCCGGACCAGGCGAAGGGTTACCTTTGATCCATAACTAAAGGGCATCTTTGGTCCATAACAACTGGAAAGAAGTTGGGTGTTAAGGTTCCATCTCAAAACCAATTGGCAATGAGAGTAGTAGCCCAACAAGTATTTAAACTATTACCGAAACAATGAGGTAAGCGATGTGAGACTTACTTCCCAACATGTCCCCTCCACATAAGTCTGTCGGACCAGGCGAAAGATTACCTTTGACCCATAATTAAATGACATCTTTTGGCCAATGATAACACGAAAGAAGTTGGGTTCTGGCTCTAATACCATATTAAGGTTCCATCTCAAAACCAATTGACAATGAGAGGAGTAGCTCAACAAGTATTTAAACTATTCCCGAAACAATGAGGTAAGCGATGTGAGACTTACTTCCCAACATTGGGCTCTGGCTCTGATACCATGTCAAGGTTCCATCTCAAAACCAATTGGCAATGAGGGGAGTAACCCAACAACTATTTAAACCATTCCCGAGAGAATGAGGTATGCGATGTGTGACTTACTTCCCAACACAAGTAACAAACTTTATAGTAATAAAGAAAATATAACCTCATAATACATAGATACATAGATATTAAGTTCAAAGAGAAAAAAATCTGAAATCTGAAATAACGAAGAACTGATAAAAACAATGCCTATTAGAAATGACTCAAGACTGTTTTTAAAATCCAAATTAATCAATCAATAAATAAATAGAAACTACCGAAATTAATGGGTTGAAGATGTTGAAAGGGCATGGATGGGTGATTTGTTAGGTAACCAAATTAGATACGGAATTGAGATGTGTAGCCTTTTCCTATCTCCCTAATAAATATTAGTGTGTCGACAGACATTTTATATTTGCCGACCCGCATTCTTATTTTCTTATATTAAATATTAAATTTTTATATATTTTATTTTATACAATTAAAATGTTTTTGTATTAAGAGTACTTTATGTTAAAAAATGTATTTATTATAACTCAATTTAAGGTGGGATAGATAGTTTATGTGCTAATGGAAGTTACTTAGGATTATATGATTTTTTTTGGTAGAAATTAAAAAATGTAAGGGGAAATAGGAAAATAGAAATTACACCATGATAGTAGTTATTTCATGTTTTGGCTTTATATATAGTATAAATTACTTGCTACTTTATATTATAACATTGAATAATGCAATGTAGATTTAAGTGGTAAAAATATGGTTAAATTTGTGAATAATATATATTGTTTATCAATATTATTACTAACTAATAAAAGTATATTTATTTTCACAAAATTTGTTGGTGCAACATAAGAATTAATTTTTTATTGTAAAAACCTACGTAATGATCTAATATAACTACCAGCTAGAGCAATTCTTTACTTAAAATAATCAGTATTCCATGATATTGTTGTGGGGATTAAGGGAACCATATAGTACTAAATTACAATATGTGTCCAATAATCTGGCATTAATAAATATTTGACACACTGTTTCTAGTCCTCTGAATATTCATTTTATTTTGTTGAATTTAGATAAGAAGATACTTCAAACTTCACAGTGGCATTGTCTGATTGGATATTTTTGCTGGTTTTATTGGTTCAGTGATTGGAATCATTCAATTGTCAATAGTCAATACTACTACAAGACAAAGAGACCAGAAAGTTTAAACTGTATAGACATTTCTAGTGACGGCTTTTGCTAACCATCAATCAATTATCAACTATTTGTTTTTATTTTATTATTCAATTTTTACATCTTTCAGCTTTTACTCTACTCTCTTTAACCTAATATGGCACACCTTCCTCATATATAAAAGTATATGTATATATAGACTAAATTAAATCACAACAATTTTTATATAAAAATCGGAAGAACAATAAATTTAGGTCATACCATCATAAATATATAATTAAAATTAAAAATTAGTTATTAATTATATGATTGTTTCTTTTGATCTTGAACGTTGCAATAACATATAATGTATATTATTTCTCATAAGATCTCACATGAGTAACTCATATATATATATATATATATATATATATATATATATATATATATATATATATTATGAACGAAAAAGAGGTAAGACTAATAATTTTGTCTTCCTTTTTTATCCTTCCCCTTGAGGGTATCTTCTCACGAACCTTTTTCTCTGAGGGATGGGGAAAGAGACTTTTCTTCTTGATTATGCTATGACTAATTCATGCATTTACTATTATATACAAGGAACCAGATAGGTCCAATATCATATCCGGGTGTGAGACATAATTATTTATATGGTGATACATTTATACTTTAATTGATGAGAGAGACACAGCTACATAGGAAAATAGTACATTTTGTATGATTTGATTAGATTGCTTAGAGGCCACCAACCCTTGTTGGATATTTACCAATCTATGTTATCTTAAGGATTTGAATCAAATGACTATACTAACTTAGCTGATCTCATTATATTTGAATAATTAGATGAAGATGGCTTAAATTTTAAATTTTGTTCGATTTTTACTATAATCAAAATATGAAGCATATATTCAATATTTCCCCAACCAATCCCATGGAACACATTAATGAAGCTATAAGTTTAATTTAACAGAAGAAACACATGGTTGTTACATGTATGTAAAAGTGAAGAACATATTGATGGACTAGTCATCATGTCACACATTACATAGTCAGTTATATTCACATGCATGATGATAATTGGCATTCACTTGATAGTGTAATGCTGGTGATATATTACCTGCCATAATCCAACTCTACCATAATGATGAGTATTTTGATTTGCTGTCTCAATTATAAAGTATGGAATAGACTCCAATGTTTTATTTTTAATAATCATAAAATCTCCTACAAAGTATTTCTATTAATGGTCAATATTAATGGGTGTAGTTCATGGACAACTCAAGAAAAATGTCTTCTGAGATATAAAGATTCTTGACCTTATTTATGGTCAATATTAATGGGTGTAATTCACCTGTGCTTGGAAAGTCCCTTCATCACAGTGGATTTTATTTAAACTGGACTCATGAAATTATGAGTTTACATATTTAAATATATATATTAATATAAGATGTACACTTAATAATAATAATCCATAATTAATATTTCACATTGAAACTTCACAATAAAGCAAACAAACCAAACTGATTTTGGGTGCACAATTCTTTGTTTTTTGTTTTTACTTTTTGTCAAAACTTATTAAACCCTAATTATACCCATCATTAACCTCACACTATTGCATCAAACACAATTTTATGCAACAGAGACAAAATATTCAAATTAAAGTTCAGCATGACAAATTTGAAAAGTTTCATGCACAGTTCAATACAGATCCTTGTTACCAAAATTTTGTGGTTATAAATGATTTAATATTCAATTGCTATGACTAAAGCCAGCAAGTATTCTGAATAAGACGAGACGGCTGGTAAATGCAAAGAATTAATAAAGTACATAAAAACAAACACAATCTTGTTCAAGAGTTTTTGATGAGATCAAAACCTATTACTCTAGCTTCCAAGAAATAATAACCATTTTGTCTTTAGCACTCTTAGTCCAATTTCTATTATTATTATTTTGTTAGGTACAAATTTAGTTTACTATTGCTTCTATTGACCGCATCTGAATGCACAGTATTTATTAGGCATACAAGTCAAATTACAACAAGAAAAGAAAAGGTGATTAACTCAATGAGTAAACTTGTGTTGAATATGACTTGGACTTGGGCAAGAAAGGGGAGCTGAACCTGAAACTTGTAGGGTGACAAGATATATAATATATAAGTTGATGAACTCATAAACCATGTTTTAAGGTTTTGAGTCGATATATGATGTTAAAATCATTTATATATTTCTTTCGCTCATCTAATACATACATCTCTCGATCGGCCAAATTGTTTGCATTCTGCAATCTCAATTAAAATAGATCTTATAATTTGCTTAGTTGAGCATCGCCGTTAAGTTGTAACCTATTATCTTTACTAAAAACAAGAATTTATTTTTTTTTGTTGGAAATGATCTTTGTTCATGAATAAGAGACTTAGAATGATACTAAATAATGAGTAGGAATAATGAAATTGGTCATTTGATTAGCTATGTAATAATTAATGCTCATTTGTTTCAAATCAATATTTTTATGTTCATCTCTCCTGTGTCAAATATATTAGTTATTGAAATTTAACTATTTTAAAATAATATTTTTAGTATGAGATTGTTTTGACATCTATAGTCAGTATCTTACTGAAAATCATACAATACCTAAATGTTTCTATGTCCATGTCATGTAACTAATCAATATGGTCCAACAGTATATATCAACCATGTATATATTATGCTCTCTTCAATAAAGTTTGAAATTCTTCTATCTGCTTTTTCTTGTAAAGTTTGACCGTTTTTTTATTTTTAATTACCAATTACTAGTTCTTCTCTCTTATATAAGATTATACTGATTACAACAGGTTGTTCACTACTCAAACTTATTTGTTGAATAATTGTTGTGAAATGACATATAGTCCTCCGGCTAGAAGAGATAGAAAAGAATATAACATTTTAATAATCAATTACGATATTATCATTGTTATTAATTACTTTTGGATGAGATTTTTTCTCTCTTTCAATTTTATTAAAAATATCTTTCACTTAATTAGGTTTTCTTTTTCTTTAAAAAATTGATGCTAAATTTGAGGGTGGAGAGCATTATAGGCTTATATGTTAGATAGTATTGTGAAAACCGGTTCAACCAGACAAACCTGTCAATCGATCTCAATATTAGTATATAATAATAGTTAAATTGGACATGCATATACTAAATTTGTTTATATTTTTAAAACATAATTTACAACTAAACGAAATATTTTGTTTTAACAAATGATATAAATAAAAATAATTATGGTTTTCTTTATTGATTTTTCGACATTAATATTAGTATAGTATATATGTATATCTAATGTAATGTGCGATTTAATTAGTGTTGTTGAATGGTTAGACAACCATATCAATATCCTGATTGGTTTGATACAGGTATATTATTAATAAAAAACCCTATAATGTTTAGACATTAAAAGCTAACTGTTTGATTTTTCACTATGTTGTTGCCTTTCTATTCATGTTTATCTAGGCACGAAAATTTGTAACATTTTTTAAACAAATTGGATCCTACTACGCCCATCTTGACATTTCATCCAGGCGAAATAAAAATTGAGGCCCAATTTTTAAAAAAGAGAGAGCTAATTATGTTATATTTTAATACCAAAGTTTAAATAAAAGTACTAATTTATAAATTTTAAATTTCAAGGAAACTATCATAAGATTTCCTTTAAAGTATCTATTTCCAAAAATACTCTTTAATGTATACAAGTTTATGATAATGTAACAAAACTACTATACCATCCCAAAAAATAGAAAAATTGCTAGGATACAGAGACGAATTTAAACATAATTTGTTAATAACTAATATCTAAACGTTCATGTTCATATTTATTTATAAGAATTGGGCCCTTAAAATGCGTGGGATATATGGGCTCGTCCGAGACAAATGCTTTTATTGATTTTTCTTAGTTTTTGAAAAGATGAGTCTCTATAATCCTCTCAAGTATTAAATTTGGTTAACTTGATAAGAAGGAGGAAGTTCAAGAAGTAAGATTTTATTTGTATTATTTTGTTCATGTAATTTAAGTTTTCTTTATGATTATTACTTATTAGTATTATATTGCATGAATTCTTTGTCATCAACCATCTTGATTAGCTCGTAAAATATTAGTCAAATCGGAATTCGATGAAATGGAATGTCTATTTTCTAAATAATGAACTAAATCGTATTTTGTATTGTGAATCATAAGCATAAGATTCATTGTTAATGTTTAATAATACTAAAATAGAAGTCAAAAGACTCTTAATACCAAAATAACAAATAAGACAAATTCAAATCATAAAACTCATCAAAATAGCAAAATAATAAGTTAAACTGTTGAAATCATAAAAACCATATTAAAATAGCAAAATAAATTCCTACATTTTTAGCTTATGACAAAACCTCTACTTTCAACTGTTTGAAATTGTACCTCGATTTATATCATTGGGAAACATTCCTTATCGAATTAAGATTTGTATGGTTCGAATTGTATAATAATTACTACATTACATTGATTTGTATGGTCTACCCACACACAAGGGGTCCTTGATTTCAAGTATAGTTCGTTATTCCAAGGAATAGCATGAACTGGTGTATATTTATAATTTTACAATTGTCTGCAGTACCTTTCCTTTCAAAGTGTTGTATGTTTCTTTGAGATTAGTTTTTAGAAGTATGAATGCAAAATGCTTGTGCCACCATATATATGAATAACTGCAGAATATAAATGAGACATTTCTACTGAACCGTTTGTTTCATTCAATTTCAGCTACTGATAATTATCATCTTTTCGTAATCTTTTATTCTCCTTTAACTACGTCTAATAAATTTATATATATATATATATATTGCACTTTTCACTCCTTTGTTTTAGGTTTAGTAATAAATGATGAGTGACTTTTAATAATGAAGATAAAGTTTTAATTTGCACTAACTAAACCGACACCACCTCCAAACCCTTCAAATTTAATGGGAACGCTGGTGGTTTGGGTTGATCGTTATGAATGGTCATTTATGTTCCTTTGGTTCAATGATGAGTTCATGTGTATGTGAGTTGAGTTGTTTATGAACATGGCATGGTGGAGGTTTGATTTAGGTGAAAGAGAATGATGGAGGTTTTGGGAAGATGATCGAGGTTAATTGTTATGGGTAAGGGTGACAAATGGATGGATTTGGATGAAAAGTCATCCATCAATCCATTTAAATCATATTTTAAGTTATCCAATTCATTTATATCTAATGGATTATAATCCATCCATGACTCCATTTTCATGGATTTGGATGGATGAATATCTAATCTAATCTATGACTTTATATTTTTACAATATGTTTTTTTTAAAACATTTCTAAAAAGTGTTTTTTTTAAAACACGTTTAAAAATGTGAACTTTTGAAATTTTTATTCAAAACTTAAAAAAAAATTAAAATTAATTTTAAAGTTTTTAATGGTAAATCATATGGTTAAACTTAAACTTTCGGTCTTAAAACCTTCAAGTGAGCTTCGGGTTAGTGTTGTTAGAAAAATTTGACGTATATCATAAAATTCATATTTTAGTCTTAAATATATTCTCTCACTCTTCATGTTTTTTTGTTTGTTACAAACCTAAATTATATTTACCAAAGTTAAATTACATGATTGATAGATAGTTGAAATATCCAATTGAAAGAAATATAAGAGAAATAAAATTGACAAGAAATGTTAAACACTCAATGCAATTTTATGTGAAGGCTAAGTAAAAAAAGATTTTATACCCAAAGTAAGATTACCAATAAACTTCTAGCAAACACAAATCCACAAAATTAAAGCACATTCTCATCAATAATTAAGACTAAAAATAACATAAATTTACAATCTTGCATTAACATAAGTTTTAAGCTTAAAAATAACTAGTAACACAATTATTGTGATGAGAGAGCCTACAATAATAAGCAAATAATTTATCATTCCAACATTAGCATCCACAATACTATACAACAAACAATATTCTAATATATCAATCAATCTTGAAGGAACATCAAAATTAAAATAAACTATTGGAAGAATCGAAATATTCAAAGGAGATGAGAATGTATGAAGATATTGGGAAAAAACCCTCCATATATGAAGAAAATAAGTTTTTGTTGAAGGAATATTTTTGTTAGAAATGGTAATGCAACTTTTGAATGAATCATTTTTGTTAAAAAGGAGTTTGCACATGTGTTTTGAGAAGAATTTTTTTTTACTTTTTATTTTTTTGGATGGATTGGGTATCCATCCAAATGGATATATCCATAAATATCCATTGGATATAATGGATGGATTTGAATCCATCCATTATCAACATTATCCATTGGATTATATCTATTTAAATATATTAGCTCTAATGGATGGATTTTTGATGAATTTTGGATAATTTTGTCACCCCAATTATGGGTAAACATTAAGGTAACCTAGTAATATAATATATAACTTAGATAAATACTCCATTTCATGTCAATTAGAACAATAACTTAGATGATGGAGGTTTTTGTAAATATAATTAATTTAACTATATTACATGCAAAATTAGGATTTCCTAATTCTTAATTTAAGTTACTAGTTTTATGAATAGGAATTCATAGTTCCTAGGTAAACACTCTATAAAGACAAAAAATTATAATATTTATACTATATATAAAGTCAAAACATAGTATAACCATCACTATTAAGATATTGATCATAAAAAAAATCATATAATCTTAGGTAAACATTCTCAAGATATTGATCGTAAGTTATACATTCTAATACAAACAAAAATTATAATATAAAGTACAATTAAGACATAAAATTATAATATAAAGTAAATATAATGCGAAAATATATTCTAATTCTCCAAAATGAAATATGTAAAAATTGATTACTTAATATTACAAAATAAGAATGTGTGTTGACAATTGAGAAGTTATAGGTCACACTTACTCCATATATATATATATATATATATATATATATATATATATATATGTATGTGTGTGTGTATGAGTAAGTAACTTGTGCCCTTTGTAACTTGTGCATGTACTCATTTTATTAATGGGTATCGGCAAGCACAACTTTTTTTGCAATCTCTATTAGTTAAACCAAATAACAGAATTAATAAACTTTGACTCATAATTTCTTTTATATAACATGTTAAAGAGAAATTGAATAAAAATATAAAAATCATTTTGATTTTTTTATAAACTATAACTGTTATTGTGGTTATATTTTACATTTAATCATCATGCTGGATTCTTACATCCTACTATTAGAATTTCCCTTATATTTCTTTGTATACTAATATCAACCCTAACGGTGTATGCGTGGAAGCTAAAACATTCAAAGTATTTTAGTTAAAAGGTAATTTTTGATATAAGACATTGATAAAAATAGTCACCTTTCATGATCTCTTTAAAATATTTTTAAACTATAATCATACTCTCATTTAATATTGCTTAGTAATTAATAATCACAACAACAATAAAAATTGGAAATAGTTAAAATATTTATTTTAGCAACTGTAAAAATAACAAATGTTCAATGTAAAATACAAATCTTCTTAGAAAAAGAATAATACATGCTAATATTTTAAAGCATTTTATTTCAAAATTATAATAAAATAAACTCTAGAAGCGTTTACATTTGATGTGTGGGAGATGTATATGACAAATTGACAAGGAAGTAAATAGTAGTCAATATCTAGAGAGGAAATGAAAAAGATAAATGTAATAATTAAGAGATAAATAATTGAATAATTATGAATAAAATAATAAAGTTTAATATTTATGCACTTTCTGTATACATATTTATACACATAATAAATCATATATTATTTATTTATATTACTTATTTTATAGAGTTAATATAGATAAAACATGAATGATTAATAATAATTTAGTAGTGTATAAAACTCCTATTTTTTTCTCAAAATAGAAAGACGCGTTTGACTAAGGGACACATAGGACAATTAATTATTCCCATGCATTTCCTTTGCATTCAGAATTAGTGAGTCCCCACCACCAATTCCTTCTATTTATTAACCTTTTCGACTTCAAAACTATCATCACCCCTCTCTAATCTCTATGCTTCCTTCTTTGATCCTTTGCTTTATTGTTTATCTCACAGGTTCCACTACTCCCTATCAATCAACTACCTTTATAAATTATATTTTGCTACTGTTATTATATTAGTTATTTGTGATTTTGGGAGTATCATAGTGTGTCACCAAAAGCATTGGTCATATTTTTGCACAAATTTCTATATTATATACGTTAGAATCATTATGACAATTTAAAATACGTCTTCCTATTTATTTTCTTCTTTAATTTAACTGTCAAATCCAAAAAAATACTGATAGTGTAAAAGTTTTTACATTATTATTATTAGCGTGTCGACAGCGTGTCTGTCGACCCGCATTCTTATTTTATTATATTAAGTATTCAATTTTTATATATTTTATTTTATACAATTAGAATGTTTTTGTATTAAGAGTACTTTATGTTAAAATTATATTTATTATAATTCAATTTAAGGTGAGATATGTGGTTAATGAGCTAATGGTAGTTACTTAGGATTATATGTTTTTTTTGTAAAAATTAAAAAATGTAAGGGCAAAATAGAAAAATGAAAATTATACCAATGTAGTTATTTCATGTTTTGCCTTTATATATAGTATATATATTACTCATCATTCATTTTCAACAACCATTGAATTTTAAATAAAAGTAATATAAATAAATGATATATGTGTGTACAAATCTTTAATGACAATAATCTTTGTTTTTTTAGGTGCTATGGATGACAATGAAAACCGAACTCGCGGGTATCCCTCCGAATCCAACCCGAATTTAACAGAAAAACCCGTTGTGATTGGGTTTTGGTTTGAGTTCGAGTTTTACCCGAGTTCAAATTTCGGGTTCGGGTTTGGTATTGTTAATACCCTACCCCGGACCTGATTAATATATATATAAAATTATAAAATTATATATATATATATATATAAATTTCACAAAAAAATATATGTTTTTTTCGGGTTCGAGTAACCTGAAACTCGACGGGTTTGAGGATGATATCATTATTTCTAACTTCACTTAATTCGAGTTCGGGTTCGAGTTTTAGATTTCGGGTTGGGTAAGCACAAACTCGACCCCGATCCACCCCGTTGCCATCTTCCTCTAAGTCATCTTTTATTGTCTTACACTTTACAAATTTGGTGGTTATGGGCCTACATTTTGACATGTGGCCCACGTTGTTGATGAGGAGAAATTATTAAGGGTTGAGGACTGCTAATGTAAACCATAGTTTTGGAATAAATTTATTTAATTTTATATCATTAATTAATTTATTTAATTTTAATTTCTCTTTTATCAGTGGAAGGAAAGTGTAGTATTTCTGTGGGAGTGTCATAATAACATTTTAATGTTATATTTAAGTTTCAGGCGATTCAAGGTTAATTAATACTTAATTTTTTTAATGTAGATCATTTTTCTCCTTTTGGTTTATTATAAGTTGTTGGGTTTCATAAGCTTACACTGGTTGTGAAAAAATGGCAGACTCTGGGGTAAGAGTCATGGAACTTAAGTTGCTTAATTTTTGGGTTATGAATTTATACATCACAGTTTTAATTTGTAGGCGTGATTGCACTTATGTTAATAGTAGGGATGCAAATTACGAACGTTGTGGTTTGATTTTTTATTTATGATTAATTTTTTTTTTAATATTTACTATAGTCTAATAGAGCTCAAATACAACCGTGGTTGTTTCCAATCTAATATGATCCTATCTTTATGATTTGGTGTAATGCAAATGTATCGTTTACCACAACCATAATATTGTGACTAATATATAATATATGATGCGTTCATTTATTCACAATAATAATGATTTTTTTCTTTTAATTTCAGAATATTTCTAGCAAACAAATGAGGCGATTGGAATCAAGGAAGTCACTTTCCTCGTGGTGGGATAGTCATATCAGCCCCAAGAATTCTAAGTGGTTTTCAGAAAATCTTGAAGGTAACTGTCAAAAATTACTGTTAACAATGCATTTTAGTGTTTATTGATGATGGACTGGTAGTGTTACAACCTTGATTTATTATAATATTACAAAGTTATGGGATTATATTTTTGTTTTATTTTTGGATGAATCATAACTTATCGACTAATATGTTGAGTTTTTAGTGATTATTGACTTTATCTTTAGCAGACCATTTTGCTCCACTTAAATTGTTTTCATCAATTGTGCAACAAATCCAAACTTTCCCTTTTCCTAAATACTCAATTTATAAAAGGACCCTGTTTTGAGTGATTATGTATTCTGTTCTCCTTACAACATATGCTGCTCTTGTTAATAAGGTTAAGTGGTTAACTATTAGACAGCCATGGTTATTGTTCTGTACATTCAATTTAAGTATAAAGTTTCACATTGAATATGATAGAGTAAATATGTGAGTTTATAAGTGAAAAATACTCATGAAACTATTTCCTTAATGTTTTAGTTTAAGAGGTGTCCTATCACTTGTATCTCTCTATTCTTTCCCTCTTTTTTTAGTCCGTTAACCATGAGACTCTCTAGTAGTTTGAGGCTCCCTGATCACGGTCGGGTCCAATAGTTAACTTAGCTCTATAGTCTAAACTTGGAAATTATGTTGCTTTAGTTATTAAGGTTATGAGCTTTTAGATCATCAAGGTTATAATCTCCCTTGTTACAAGGGAAAAGTAAAACAAGTAAAGAAATTAATGTTGGTTTGATAATGTGATACTAGCATCCTCTTTAAAAGTTTAATTCTGATAGTAATTATATTTCAAGATCATGTTTTCATTACAAAGTTATTCAAGTAAATGACAAAATGATATTTGATCAGAGATGGAGCAGAATGTGAAGCGAATGTTGAAGCTGATTGAACAAGATGCAGACTCATTTGCCAAAAAAGCTGAGATGTATTATCAAAAGAGGCCAGAATTGGCCGCTCTAGTTGGAGAGTTTCATCGTGGTTACCGAGCTCTGGCCGAACGCTATGATCAAGTGACAATAGACCTCAGGAATCATATTCCTTCAGGTCTCCAATCTCAAGGTTCAGGTATTTCAGATGTTGGGTCTGAGACTTTTTCAATTAAGGCGGGTCATCATAAATCTGGAAACCGAGCTGCAGGGTTTGATTTCTTTCTTGGCTCTGGTGGAAATGGTTCTGATGTATACCAAAATGATGGAGATGAGTCCTATACATTGACAGATTTTGATGACGAATCCGATGATTCATTAGTTAACAATTATTTGGGTCTCTTAGGGAATGATAGCGATCCAAGAAAGGCTCGAAGAATGGTGGAATTGGAAAATGAGCCGGATGAGGTAAAGGAAAGGCCATTGGTGCAAGAGGAGGGACGTGTAGAGTGTTCATTTAAGGGGCCAAGAATTGAGGACACAGAAGAACTTTATGTCAAAATCAATGCATATGAATTAGAACTCATGATTTCGAAAGAAAAGTTACGACTTCAAGACGAAGAAATCACTAAACTGAAGAGTTGGCTTCTAAACTACACACCCTCTGATTCAGAAAATTTGGAGGTTGGTGTAGAATTATCATCAACTGAAGGATACATCAACATAGGAGAGATTCAAGGAATCGACAACCTTGTGGATAAGGAAATGCTTGAGCCAAATGTTGAGATTGATTCACTTGGGGAGGAACTAAGAATCACCAAAGAAAAGCTTAAGGCTTCAGGAAAGCAAATTGCTTTGTTAAAGTTTGAGGCGAATGAATCTGCAGAAAGAATTCAACAATTGCAGGATCAACTTGACATGGCTCAGAAAGACACCACTGCTTGGAAAACCAAATTGAATAGTGAGAAAAGAATAAAGTCCAAACTCCATGAAAGACTTGCAAAGTTGAAGAGTAGTCTATTAGATCGAGATCATGAGCTTAGGGACTTGAGAATTGCTACAGCCGATGCAGAGCGGAAAATGTTCAATGACACAGCGCAATTGAAGTTCGAAATGTCCAAATTGTTGGAAGAACAGTCTCATTTAAAAGAGTTGATCGAAGAATTGGAATGCCGAGACCTTTCTTTGGAGGATGAGATCAGAAAGATCCTCTCTGAGAAAATAGAGATGGAAGACGCACTTAAGGGTGAAATTGAACTATTAAAGATAGATATCGAAACAAGAGATAGTAGTATAAAAGATTTCAATGTAAGACTTGATGATTTAAAACTAGAGAGAGATAATCTCAAAATAGAAGTTGGTTCACTTAAGGAAGAAGTAAACTCGAGAGATTGTCGAATCGAACAATTAGACAACGATTTGAACCAGCTGCAAATGGAACATGTACAAGTGAATGCTGGAATGGAAGAGGCACAAAGACAAGTTGAAGAGCTTGAATCAAAAGCTAAGCAACTTGAGGAAGAGGTTGAGACACAAAATGCTGAGATCATAGAAAGATCAGAAGAGAAACGTGAGGCTATAAGACAATTATGCTTCTCAGTTGAGCATTATAGAAATAACTACAATATCCTTCTGCAGCATTTTAAAGGGCACAAGTGGTTGTAGTTTTGGCTGCCTAATTAATGTATCTGAGCGTGTGATGTTGTAGATTTACCAGTACACTTCCTTGGGACATAGATCAGCTGTCTCATTTCTTGTCTCGATCCAATGGGAATGATGTTATATAAATTTAAAAATAAAAAGTAATAAAATTAACATTTTTATTGGATCAGGACATGGAGTGGAACATGTGATATCTATCCTTCTTCCTTGCCCTTTCATTTTGACATTTACATTATATTTCTCTGTATGTGTATGTGTGATGCTTTTTTATATTTTTGGTTCTAATATATGAGTTAAGGTCATGAGTATTGAGAAGTGATAACTGAGAACCATGGTCTCATGGACTAGTTTACACTTACCCTTTTTTAGCTGTATATGTTGATAATTAAATTTTAATTAGAATTAAATTTTTAATATATTATTAATATTTTATTGATTATCTTTATATACAAATATTTCTATGCAAGTGTTTCTCTAATTGTAATTGCCGAACTTGGTTCAAGACTTGATTGTCCTTGTCATAAAAATGCCATGTCCATATAGTTAGAAGATAGAAGGTTTGAATAGGAAGTAGAACATGATGAACGATTTTGAGGGAGATAGAGTACAGAAAAAGCCCTCAGTCCCATGATTATAAAGATTTGTGATTGCTCTTGTCCCAAATTGTATGTTAAGTTAATTACAAATCTTGAAAATTATACAAGTTATTGATAATCAATGAGAATATTGAATTAATAATTTAATATAAATGTGAAAAAAAGTGTTTTTTTGAAAATTGTATATGTTATAATACATAATTGATAATTAATGAAATCATTAAATTAATGTTAAAGTAAAATAAAAAATGTTTGCCTCTATTACTGTCACACCTAAGCTTACTACCATTGGTCAATCAATTACATTTTTTTAATTCTTATACAACAATAATAACCAAACTTTGGAATTGGCTTTAAAGAAAAAAATTATTCATGGCTAGAATTAAACTCATATAATATTTGAATAAAAATCAACTATCTTGGTCACTAGAACATACCAACTCAAAGATTGCATCTAGAATTCAATGACATAAGAGACAAGTGAAATGTTTTTTAGGCAAAATATTTTTTTACTTTATATTATGTGAATTAAATTATAAGGTAATAAAGTCAAACAAGTAATATTAATAAGGGTTACAGAGTAAATTACTTACTCTAATTTTTTGGTACTACCAATAATATTCTCTTACATTTTTTGCAATGAATTAATCACTTTTGAAGAGCGTGATTGCCCCTCCCAACAAATATTGCTCTCAGAAATTGAACTATTGACATTTGGGTTATCCTAATAATCCAGTGGGACATAAAGTGAAAATGAAAGATATATGAAATAATACACATTTTAAGACAGAAGATGTGTTCCCTTAATTAAGGATGTTAAATGGCAATTAAATAAAATTAAAATGATATTCCATCTATCAAATTTTGAGTAAGATGATAGAGAAGGAGACAGGAATTTGGTTCAAATGACCTGCGTTTGAATTATTTGGTTCTAGTAATGTTTGGCTAAATGTGGTTTACTTAATTATTGGGATTGAAATAGCATTGTGATTTGCGATGTTTGTCTAAATATGATGGAATTAATTATTGAGATTTAAAAAAACATTATTGACATGGAGGACAAAAACAATGATCCTCTTCATTAATATCTTATTAATAAATATATAAATGTATGTTTTTACATTTGTTTTTAAATAATAAAATAAATAATGAGGCTATTGAAATTTATATTTCACTTTTACTTTTTTTTTGGTTCCAGTTAGCTCTCCATTTCCAACTTGTTGAATACATTTTGTTTCATAATATGCGTTGTTAATTACGAAAGTGTTATTTTTTTGTTCTTGAAAAAAATGTTAAAACCAAGGAAAACAATTTTTTTTATTTTTACTAAAAATGTTAATATTTTTCTACTATATCACTGTGGTTTCTTTTCAATAGCGTACCACGAGAGTTGTTTTCTTTTTTTCCACAATAAAGTAATAATTACTACAAAAACATATAATTGTCAAAAAACCAATTACTTTTTGCCTTGAATTTAATTTGCATGGAGCATGTCATTTTAAAAGATAGTTTACGCAATTTAATAAGTAACAATAATTAATGAAAAATATCTTTACCTGAGTTTGACTTGTGCACTACTCAAACATATATGAAAAAAGTTTGGTTTTTTAATTAATTGGAAGTTAAAAATAACGTGGATATCTCTCATTATATGGTTGATATATGGACAGTAAACTAAATAGTTTTAAATTTTACATGATTGAAAATAACAGATATTAAATAATTTAACACTTACGAGTTAAATCTGAACTAGGCAATTAAAGAAAATTAAAAAAAATATGTTGGATTATAATTTAACAGAATGAGATATTTGACTACTTTGAATCAGATAAATTTTGGTCTGACTTTGTTAAACTTGGTTAAACCAAAATAATTCAGAAATTGAATATAACAGTTCATTTAAATTTAAAAAAATGGAACACTGTTTTAATATTTTGATTAACTCCAATCCTAAAAAAGAATCTAAATATATTACTTCAACATACTTATACATAATTATTAATTATATAAAATTTGAATTTATATAATTATATATTAATATATAATTATGAGTTATATATGAAATCAGTTGACCCAATCCGTTTAAAACGATTAAATGTAATACGAAACTTATTTCATTTTGATGTTGAGCCCAAGTTTCAAAACATTAGGTAAAAAAGACAACATACTAAAAATGTTTTATTATATAAGAATGACGACAACATCTACACATATTATTAGTATAAAATTTTCTATACAGTTAAAATATTATTTATGATTTATTTGTATTACTAATATTTAAAATTCAAATAAAAAATTAAATGAAATGGTATAAGTGGAAATCTTTTCCATTATTATTACATAAATTTTTTCCTAAGCTCCTACAAAAAAACAGTATAAGAATATTGTTATTATGAGTAGCGTGTTGACAGACACTTCGTGTCTGCTGACCCGCATTCTTATTTTATTATATTAAGTATTCAATTTTTATATATTTTATTTTATACAATTAGAATGTTTTTGTATTAAGAGTGTTTTATGTTTAAAATGTATTTATTATAATTCAATTTAAGGTGAGATATGTGGTTAATATGTTAATGGTAGTTAGGATTATATGGTTTTTTTTATGTAGAAATTAAAAAATGTAAGGGCAAAATAGGAAAATAAAAATTATATCATGGTAATAGTTATTTTATGTTTTGCCTTTATATATAGTAATAGATAATAGATACTAAGAACAAGCTAGAAAGACACAGTTACTCAGAAGAGAACAGTGGATTCAAAAAACAAAACGGTAAAAGGCATGACGCGTGTTTCTGAAGACATATGTGAAAAGACGTTTGAACTTTGAACAGACCCAATCAATCACTGAAATCCAAAGAGGGGACCTATAAATCAAATTATGAGAAGAATAGATCTGAATGAACTTGCAAATAAAAACAGTTGTTGAAGCACAAATTGGAAGACGTGCATCAAAAGGAAAAACGTGTCAACGAGTACTACATTTGGAGTACGAATTTTAGGATTGGTACAGTTGAAGCGTTAATTCAACAAGATATATCTTTAAACATAACAAGTTAATTTCCAAAAGGTGCATTAATTCAGAAAAGATCTTCCAGGAGTAGCTTCTATATGAAAACACATCAATTTCATTAATTATTAAATATTTAACTCAATTTTTTTTTGAATGCTAATTTAGTAATTAGCAAATTCAGGGGCAGACGATATGGTCCCTCCAAAGAGTCCACTAAACTTCTTTGATCCTTTCTTTTTCAAATTAATATTGTGTGAGTCAAATTGAACAGATCGTTGATTGAATATGAAAACAATTTTGATTAATAATATTAATTGAATGAGAGGTTAAAATGTTTGTAATTGAGAAAATTCCGATGCAATTGTGTTAAACATAATTAAACCAAAATAATTTGGGAAGTGAATTGGACGATTCATTTTTTGAGTTGGGTTTCGTATAGTTCTTTTTAACTAAACTCAATATTGATCGCATTTCGGACTCAAAGCCCAATGATTAGAAACTCCTTCATATTTATTTAACGAAAGAAAAGCAGAGAAAATTAAACTTTTCTCTCTTTCTTCATTCTGGTATTCTCTGATACCAATCAATAAATTTACTTATTTTCTCACAATTTTCTTTTTTCAACTTCTCTTTCCTCTATTTCTCATTTCGAACAATAATTTTTTTTTCATAATAAAAATTAGGATATACGTCTCGAATGTGCCAAGCATGTTCAAAATACAAACTATAATTAGAAGATAGAGACTCGCCTAAAGTCAGCTTATTTAAATTGTTTAAATTAATTATACATAGATTTAAATTAATTATACATAAATTTACATCAATGATTAAAAAAATATTCAACAATGTAAAAAAATTACAGATTCCACAATTAATTAGATGCACGTGCCAACAACCTTTTCTGTCCGACTACATGCTTTTGCGATTATGGAAAATCATATGTGCCATAAAATAAACAAGAAAAATGGAAGGGAGTAAGTTTTTTTTAAACTTACTGGTCATCTTAGCCATCAATAGAAAAATCTAATGATTTGAATTAGTATATAGATCTAACTTATTGGATTTCTCTATAATTGATGGCTAAAATGTGAAATAAATCTAAAAAGCTTACGGTTGAAGTAAATGAAGAAAAATGTCAAAGAGAGAAACTATGAGACATTAATTTCAGTGAAAGAGAAAATCGGACAAATTAATGGATAAGTTTGAAAAAAGCATGAATTAGTTTATTATTATACATTTGTACCTAAGTCAACTTAATTTATGAATTTCATTATTTGAAAACCAAAGCTTGCTAACTTTATGGATAAGCTTGCTAACTTAAATTTGTCCATTTTATATTTCGCACTACATTTAGCAGAATTCTTTGACTCTAACGGGAAATAGTAAAAGATGGCGACTTCTTTAATTTAAAGTCCAAGTTGCAGTTAGTGTTGGTAGCTATCCCCATGGTTGGTGAATACCCTCAACAAATTTTATGTAACAAAAATTCAATATATCTCTCTACCAACCTAATGATATTTTGTTATGACAATTAATAAGAAATTAAATGATATTGACTCTATTATGGGACAAAATCATATTAAATTAGTAGAAAATGATATAAAAGTTTTGGCACAGAGGATTCAGATTCGTCTAGCCTTAGCTAATCCAAGCTCAATGGTAATGGAGATCATGTCCCATTGATATCTTCATCTAATTAAAAATTGACATTCTATTAAAAAAATATAAAATATTATTATTATATTATTTATTGGAATTTGATTATTAGAAATATGAAAATATGACTTTTTTGGACATGTAATCTTGGTAAAAAAAAGTCTACTGTCCTAAGATTGAAAATGATGGCGGGCTATAATACAGAAATACAAATTTTTTTAGTTGGATGACGCCTTACAGATGGAATATCTTTGGTAGTGGGCTTACTAACATTTTTTATTTATCTAAGACTTTTAAAATTGTACTGGGGAGTGGGGAATGATGCTATTAATAAATATGAATTTTATAAATTTATCAAATTTTGAAACGCTTTAATATATTTTGAGTAAATTAAATTGTACTCTTAGATATATATTAGAAATATTTGTTATCTAATAACACATTATCTCTATTCCAATTAAATTACGGTTTGACACTTTTTATTTAATTTAACACTGACACTGTCGTGTCTATTAACTCGCTTTCTTATCGTTCGTAATGTGCAGTCTACATACAATAAATATTTAATGTAGTAAATTGTGTTAGATATTATAATATGCAATTGAATATATTTGATTAGGTAATTGTTCAATGTATGATGTCTTCCACTCCAATTCTTTACTACTTAACAATGAACAATTACCTCAATGTTGTGAACTTGAGATAAATTGAACCATAAACACGAAATGTATAAATATCACGTCCAATTGCGGCTAAGTTGTTATCAAGATGAACATGTTCTATATTGATGTGTTGATTCAGTTAATTGTGTGTTATATGTTCTATTTTTTATTGAAGAACAAAATATTGAGTTGATGGAACAAATATTTGACCTTAATTTTCTTTTTCTATTTCTAATAAAATGTATATTGATTTAGCTTGATGAATCAAATATTTGACTATAATTTCCATTTCCTATTTCTAATAAAATATATTTATGCATTAATTATATTTTCTCTTCTCATTGAAAACAAAAAAACCAAAGTTATGAACCCTATATCAAATCTTTATTATTCAATGAATTTGAAGTGTTGTTGTATTTCATCACCTTGTTAAAGAAGAATAGGAAAAAAATGATATGATGGTTTTATGCGGAAGCAATCATCTATAAAAATATTAGTAAGTGGATCGTAAGTAATTTGTATATTTTTATTACATTTTCTCATAATATGTTCTCTTCATGATTACTCATATTCCAAATAAGTTATGTACAAAAAAATATACTAAAAAAAAATTAAATTATCAATTATCTTTTCATATTTACATTGAATACTTTTCTCATATTCATCTTGCATAAATAACATGGTATACATACATAATTACATGGGAGTTTATGAAAATTTATTAATGCAAATATGGAAGTTTATTAATGATATGCTAAAAGTTTGTTTATAAACATTAAATTCTAAATTATGAAGGGTAAAATAGGTACACAAATTATGCCATGAGTAATTAAGTTGTGTTTTCCTTTATTAAGTAGTACAAAAACATATCATCAGCAGACGAGAAAATTAAGGGAATGTGATTAATTTTATCATTAAATTACGAAAACCATGTATGGTTCAAAGGTTTTACATAAATGAAAACAATATTCAAAAATTCAATCTTTCACAAACACACATGATAAGTATTGTTCTTTTCCGATTACAACAGCCTAGTTTTTTTCGTTTATTTATTTACAATTGCGAGGATCATAAAATTATATGTTAAGAACCTCCTACAAATACTTTATCAATAGTTCAAATTTTATATCTTAAAGTGGAACTTCCTCCAAATATTTTGGATCATGTGTCCAAAATTATATCAAAGGATAAAAAAACCTATATTCCATTTGTGTTATAAATCTCTTATATTAAACATTTGCACTTATTATTCCCTCAAAAATCTTTTCATATTAGTTTTCTACCTCTCTATCCATATCTTATTTTACATGTTCCATAAACAATTGTATCGTCCTGTGAAATAAAGTAAGGAGCATTGCTAGTCATAAGTACCTTAGCTTTTGACTTCATGATTCACTATTTACTTAGTGAGTTTTGTATTTAATTTTCTCTCTCCGGTGATATTTAATATATATGTTGTTTAAGGTATTTGTTTGATTGTTGATTAAATTATCCTGACCTATACGTATCTCATGAGATAAAAAATTTCGAAACCAACTTTGACGAAGTCTTTTTCTCCTAATTAATATAAACTAGTTTATGTGAACATACAAACCCACATGACATGAATCCAAATCACTTATAATATATTATTATTCAACTAACTATTTCACAAATTAATAATTTTATTATTCAATATTATAATATCACTTTTCGTAACAAAGCCTTAATATAATTCGTTCACTTTCCCTTATGTAGTTGTTTAATTTAAACTTAAAAGGCTCTATATACTTTCACACATTCAATATTTGCATTAGTCTATGTATTTTATTTAACATTTACTATTACTGTCAGAATTACGGTATTTTTTACCCCATCATAGCTTTGTGATACTTTTCCCATCATGCTTCCAATAAGGAAATGTGCTTAGTAACAATGGAGATTTGACACCCCACCAGATTTGTTTGATGCGTAATTACATTGCATCCTCATAAAAGCAAGCAATTATACATGGGTTTCCATTATGATAGGTTACCACGCGACTGATTAAGAGTATAATGCGGATTTCAAAAGTTAGTTTTCAATCAATAAGGAAACAAATCACATGCCAATGATCATTTTGGCAATACCACCCACTTGTTTTTTTAGGGAATGAAGTAATTTCATATTTTGAATTTGAATTCTTGGCATTTTCCACGCCTAACCTAATATGGTAATGAATCATCATAAATCTTTGATTTGTGTTTTGTTCCCACGCATATCTTCATGGTTTCTAAGTAATTAAGGCAAATAATATTTCTATTCTTTACTATTGATTCACACTCCACAAGGCAAGCTACACGCCTAATCCCTATATGGAAGGCCGTAATTCCATGTAAACGAATTTGAATCCGTGCTCCAATTATGGAAATAAAACTTGGCGGTTTTGACTCCCTATTTGAAAAGAAATAGTTCCATGAATTTGAAATTGATGTCATACTCCCAATAAGATAATGTGCCTAGTAACCATGGAAAACTAGCCCATCCTGAGCACCCACCAGATTTGGCCCACTCGGTCAGGAAGGAGATGCATGTTGGGCAGGATTTGGCACACACTTGGTGCCTTAGTTCAGGCCACTCGGCCAAGACGAGTCAGGCACATGCTTGCCACAATTAGGCAGCATTCTACTTGGTCTTTAATTTAATTCACCCCACTATACAAAGGAGGCCATATTACATGCATTTCCCAAAAGAGCCAACAACCCATAAAAATTACAAAAGATTTATTGTCCAACATAAAATAATGGAAATAGCCTAAACTACTTGTGGGACAAAAGAATCACACTTTATTTAATGCAACTTAAAGATCTCTTATATCACTACTTTTGTTTAGGATTATTAATGCAAATTAAGTAGAATAAAATAACACTATGAGTTGTTAGAAATAATTTGATAAAAAATATAAAATTATCTTAAGTAATTTACACCTTCGTCTATTCCCTTAATACGTACGTTAATCACATGTACAAGGATTTTAGAAAAGTTTATCAAGGAAAGTAGTTGAAAGATGTGGTTTGAAAATTCAATGATCAAAATATGAGGATGGCCATAACAATATTGGATGTGGTATATAAGAGGATGATAAAGTGGGAGTGATGAGTTGGAGGCTTGGTGCGGTGATGAATGACAAATAATGATGACGATAGTATCATAATGTTTGTGGTGATGGTAGAGACAAAATGAATCATCTATCCCAAAATGCATCATGTCTTTATGTCCTTACCCAATAAGATTGCATTAAATAATATAAAATGTTATTTTATATTTTTTTACTCTTTTATCTCAATTAAATAATATTTTTTTATTGGCATGAGACACTAATTAGGGACATCAGATTCTCATTCAGGTAGAATAGAGTAGAACAATGCATATATAATTATTTATGCAATCGTAAATCTTAAGGGGAAGGCTTGATGATTAAAAATAACTTCACTTGCATATATTAAACAAAACCTTTTCATGGAAATTTATCTTTTAAAATATCTTTAACATTTACCCTATGAACAAATATTAGATAACCCCTACTTAAATCATAGACCATCCACCAACCCCTCCTCACCTACTACAACAAAAAAATGCCATCACATGAGTCACTCATCTTATGCCAAAGTGAACATCATATAATAATAACACTATAATCATTCCTTTGAATATATTGCTCAACCTCTTCACATGGCCACAAGGTTCACCTAACCACTACCCAACTGTTTCATCACATTAACTAACTCATCTATAAATACCCATACACCCACCACCCCATTTTTCACAACCTCCTCATAACCCAAACCAACAAAAAATAAATCAAACTTTCCCCATCCACCACTTAACCACACTATGGATCTTCTCCTATTGGAGAAAACCCTAATTGGTCTTTTCATCGCCGTTATTGTGGCCATTGTGGTATCTAAGCTCCGGGGGAAGCGATTTAAACTTCCCCCAGGCCCGATCCCGGTCCCTATTTTCGGTAATTGGCTACAAGTCGGCGATGACCTGAACCACCGTAACCTAACTGACTTAGCCAAGAAATTCGGCGAAATCTTCCTCCTCCGAATGGGACAGCGCAACCTCGTCGTTATTTCATCACCTGAACTCGCCAAAGAGGTTCTCCATACCCAAGGGGTGGAGTTTGGGTCCCGAACACGAAACGTAGTCTTCGACATCTTCACCGGAAAAGGACAGGACATGGTGTTCACCGTTTACGGCGAGCACTGGAGGAAGATGAGGAGGATCATGACGGTGCCGTTTTTCACAAACAAGGTTGTCCAACAGTACCGTTTCGGTTGGGAGGACGAGGCTGCGCGTGTAGTTGACGATGTTAAGCGCAACCCTGAGGCGGCGGCGAGTGGAATCGTGTTACGGAGGAGGTTACAGTTAATGATGTACAATAACATGTACAGGATTATGTTTGATACAAGGTTTGAGAGTGAAGAGGATCCATTGTTCGTGAAGCTTAAGGCTTTGAATGGTGAAAGGAGTCGTTTGGCTCAGAGTTTTGATTATAACTATGGTGATTTTATTCCAATCTTGAGACCCTTTTTGAGAAGTTATTTGAAGATTTGCAAGGAAGTTAAGGAAAGAAGGTTGCAACTCTTCAAGGATTATTTCGTTGAGGAGAGGAAGTAAGTATCTTTTTATTTTTAATGATTTTTCCTTTCTTTATTTTCATGCTACTTATGAATTTGGATTATTTATTTTAATGGAAAGTTCAATACATCCAGAAATTATAACATATGTCACTTAAAAATAATTAAGTGGGCAGATTTGCTATCAATTTAATTAAAGTTTATTTTTAATGTTTAAAATTTTATGGACCTCATATTCTGTCTAGAGAGTATCCAAACCATGTAGTTATATATAGGAAATTAAGGATTTTTTTGTTTGGACTTAAAATTAACTATCTTAACTTTCCTTCAAAGTCATACATTTAAAAAAACAACATCCCACTATTCAAGTAATTATTGAATATGTGTACTTTATATTGGGACAACCTGTTAACTAGTACAAATACAGGTGGACTTTTATGTCCCTAAAAAGTACTAGTGGGCTTTTATATGTCCCTACTGCTTATCCCTTGAGTTAATATTTTTGGAAGATTCATATGTAAATGTTGTATTTATAGCTAAATAATTAAATGGGGGTTAAAACAGGAAGCTTGAAAGGACAAAAAGCATGGATAACGAAGGACTAAAATGTGCTATCGATCACATTTTGGATGCCCAAAAAAAAGGGGAGATCAACGAAGACAATGTTCTTTACATTGTTGAAAACATTAATGTTGCAGGTAAAAAAATTTCCATTGATTTTTCCTTCGTTAATAAATTTGTAGATATTGATTTTAAAGAGGCAATCAGAGTTTTCCATTTAACTTGACTCGCATATTAATTTAATAATTTGTACACCATATTTACAACTTTTATTTGAATAATTTTCTATTTTTTTTAATTTTCACATTAATTTTAGTGGATCGGACACTATTGAAACATTATCTTTGAGACAAGTGATTTATTTGCTTGTCCAACTTTATTGAAGGGTGGGAAAAGGAACACGTAGTATATGATTTAGACCGTGAATGAATAAGGGGTTTGGTGGATGCTTTAATTGTACTTTACTCATTCAACGTCATCATGTTAATTAAATTATTTTACTTGTGGATTCATTCACTCGTTATTTAAAGTTGTTGGTTTACATATGCTGACTTTTCTTTATCTTTCATTTTTTTAAGTCTTGTAGTAGGTAATGATAGCGACCAAATTTTGTTAATAACCCCAAAATTGATTTCATTTTGGTTAAGTTTAGAGAAGATCAAAAGTAAAATAAATAAAGGGGGTCTTGAAACTTCTCTTTGTAAGGGTAGGTGCATATATGGTCTTGGTGTTCCCAATCTTGTCTTGTCTAATAGTATAATGTCACGTATCACATTAAAAAATATATATTCTTATGTGTCATTTCATTAATTCTCCTTTATGCAACAAAAATAGAATATTATGTGACATTATACTATTGGGCGAGACATGATTGAAGACACCAACTTCGATGATGCTCATCCCTTAAAATCATGCTTTTATTCTTTTTTTATACCTATTTTTGTTTCATTATCTCACTTTTATTTTATAACATCACATAACAACAGAAAGATACACTATATGGTGTCACATTCAATACATAACCAAAAGTGGTACAAACAAAGCTTTGCTTGATGTGGAAACATAACATCTACTCTATTTTCTCCGTAGTGTTATTTTCTTCAAAGTGGTATGGTATCTCATGTTGAAAATGAATTTTTACACAGCTTATGAATTTAAATTCTAAAAATAGTTTCTTTCCTGTTATATAATAATCTTCTAGTTATTATATAGGGAATCATATATTAGGCCATTATTTTTTGATTCATAAAATGAATGTTTATGGAACAGCAATTGAAACAACTCTATGGTCAATTGAATGGGGAATTGCTGAGCTTGTGAACCACCCACAAATCCAGAAGAAGTTAAGAGAAGAGATTAACAAAGTTCTTGGACCAGGAAACCAAGTAACTGAGCCAGATATCCAAAACCTACCTTACCTTCAAGCAGTAATAAAAGAGACACTTCGTCTTAGAATGGCAATTCCACTTCTTGTCCCACACATGAATCTTCATGATGCAAAGCTTGGAAACTTTGACATTCCTGCAGAGAGCAAGATATTAGTGAATGCATGGTGGCTAGCAAATAACCCAGCTCATTGGAAAAAACCTGAAGAGTTTAGGCCTGAGAGGTTTTTGGAAGAAGAGTCTAAAGTAGAGGCTAATGGAAATGACTTTAGGTACCTTCCTTTTGGTGTTGGTAGAAGAAGTTGCCCTGGAATTATTCTAGCAATTCCTATACTTGGAATCACTTTGGGACGTTTGGTGCAAAATTTTGAGCTTTTGCCACCTCCTGGACAATCAAAACTTGATACTACTGAGAAAGGAGGGCAATTTAGTTTGCATATACTTAAACATTCCACTATTGTGGCAAAGCCAATCTCATCTTAATTTGTTTCTTTTTATTCATTTGTGTAATTTGTCAATGTTGGAGTGCTTCAAAAATGGGATGTTCTTGTAATTTCATATGTATTGACCTAAAAGTGGGTAGGTAATAATATCTTTATGTACTTGTACCATTGTAACTTGTAAGTCACTGAACTTGAGGGGGTGGTTTTGAGATGATTTTGGAATAATGATTGTACACTTCTCTGTCCATAAGATTATGTTTTAAATGTTTTGATGAATAAGTTGTATATATGTATTCACATTCTCTATTCTCAAAGTTGTGTACCACAAGTGGGTTAATAGGTAATAATAAAAGAAGGCATTTGATTTATATAAAAAGATTCTCTATTCTAAAAGTTGGTAGATAATAACAAAGGAAGGCGTCTGATTTATATATATATTCGGGATTGGAGTAAGTGGAAAAAAACTTACTTCATATTATGATCATTTATTCTTGGAAAATTCAATGATTTGAATTGGTGAGTACATATAAACTATTGAATTTTCTAAAATTGGATGGTTAAGATATGAAGTAGGTTTTTCCCACTTACTCTTGAGTAAGTGGATCACTCTCCTATCTTAATATATTAATTTGAGGATATGGTGAAAGATCATTAGTTGTTGTTAGTCTTTTATCAACCAATTAGTATTTAACATATAAAGGTTTATTTTTATTTTAGAGCAAACATTTTAACTTTAGATTCTTCAATAATAGAATGAAGATAATGATTTATTTTTCTCTTATTTATAACAAATGTATACTTTTTCATGAAAGTGGTGTCATTTGATTTCACTCTCTTTTTATGAGGAATAATGGTAATTGATTTACTTACTTAAAACATTTAATATCTACATAATAATTTTCATGTCAATTATGACCATAACCCATTAATAAAAATAATAATTATTTGACGCAAAATTTCTTTCTACACTCTTCCAGCACAACATGTGAAACAAGAATGTAAACCCATACTCATATGGTCAGTTGTGCACATAACATATCATAATATATTTATACACTGTCAATGTAAAGATTTATACACAGTTAGTATATCATTTAATATTTATTTATTTTTGAAAAGTGAATAATAATAAAACATAAATGATAAATGATACAATAACAATATATAAAATTCATGCATACATTTTTTCTCTTTCCAAAAATCAGCCTCATATTGCTGAATGCATTATTTATGCAGTAGCCCATGCTAGCTATCTATTCTTGAAAGTTAAGTGTCTGTCTTTCCCACGTCTTCTAGCTTTGTACCCACTTTACGGCACCCGTTATTATTTCATTGTTATCATCTCTTTTTAGTGGGCCAAAATATATCAATTTTGTTATCCATAATTACAAATTCAAATTTAAAGATTATGAATCGAAATAATCATTGAGCAGTAATAAAATGTCTCAAAAACTAAAGAGGACTAGTTTGATGAACCTGCAGGTTTTGATGAAGCATTTAAGATGTTCTAATTTTTCAGAAACTAAATTGACATAAATATTTAAAAACCAAAATGAGTTTTTACTAAAAATCATTCTTACTCTTTTGATTAAAGCTATGGGGTTAACCAAAAATATAATTTTTATTATTTACATTCTTTCACGTTTCTTTCTCTTCCAACTCATTCTTTTCCCCACCCCAATGTCTTAATCACACTAAACTTAAAATCAGACTCATCAAAGTTTACCCATTCAAAAGTGTGTTTTATTTAATATTTCCCAGCCTTCACGTATAAAGATTATGTGACAATTAAGGTATGTCTTCCTAAATTTATACTTTTTCTAAGTTTTTTTTTGTACTATCAAGATATACCTTTACTTTTTATAATAAGAAACTAATCCCTTTTAGATGCGTGAATATCATATCTACTAGTAATTAATCACTTTTAGATGCGTGAATATCATATCTACTAGTTGTTTGGTAAAGTTAAGTCAAGTAAGTTGTTACTAGTTGGAGAGTGCACATTCCTCCCTCTATTCGTATTCATTCCATTTTTTTCGAGTTTGATTTCTTGTTTGTGATTCCAGTCATATATGAATAAAGGTATAGGCAAACCACATATATAAGTTACCTTTATCATGTGCAATTTTTAAATATTTATAATTCATATGTAACATTTCTTACGTGCACGTAAGTGAGGTTACCCATGTGCTTTTATGAGTTCAAAAACATATAAATAACTTATGTACATGCTTGTAAGAAAGGTCACACATTTTCAGTTTTTTGTATGTATTGCTTTATGAAGGTCATATAGTTGTGTAATTCTTTGTAGTTTTCTTATTCATTAAGGATACAAGTGAGGAGGATCTATATTACAATATGTCACAAGATCTCGAGGATAAAGTTGATCATACTCATTTTTACTATTATTTTTTAAACAATGGAGTTTATACACATTATTACACCATTAATGAAGCACAAGCCTTAAGCCTTCCTTTAGTAGAATGGAGAAAGAAGAGAAAGAGAACGAGAAGAGATAATTCAAGGAGAAATGAATTCATTCTCTCATTTGGTTTAGGGGAGTTTAGAGGGAGAGAAAGAAAAAGAAGTGAGACCCACCAAATGTATTTCTCCTCCTATGTGAGGAGAAAATGATGAGGGAGAGACTAAAATATCTTGTCTCAAACTATGTCATAAGCCATGTCTCAGAGCAATAATAGTAAAGAAAAAATAAAAAATAATTAATATTATAATTTTTTAATTGACGTTGATGTTTTCATTGACACGAGACATAATTTGAAATATAATATGGGATAACGAATCTTTATCCATGGAAGAGTGAAATATAAATAATCATTTCTTTATATTTTTTTTCTATACAACCAAACAATACTAAAATGTACTTTATTTCTCATCTATTTCTCTCTTTTCACACTCTCTCACATATTTCTCTCTTCTTATTTTCTTCTTTCCAACCAAACAAAGCCCAAGTGTGCTCTATCCTTTATTGTTTGATCTTTTTTGTTCTCTTATCCCCTCTCCTTCAAGCTATGTTTGAAGGAATCAAATGAAATTGGAAACTTTATTATTCTATTTTATATGGGTTTAGCCTCTAACCGCGTAAAAAATTAATGTGGAGTAACAAGTTTCGTTTCATTCTATTGACGAAACAACTCCTAAACAATGACTTAATTATTTTCATTTTGTTCCATCCCCTCTATGATGTCTCTTGAAACATACCATAAATGAATTTCTAGGAATAAAAAGGTTTTTTCCATCATATCTGATCATGCAAAAAGGTTTTGTCAGTCATAGCCTTAAGGATAATATTTAAGAAATTTATACATTCTCAATATATCTTCCATTATTCATATTTTATCATCATTAAATTTTAAATAAAATTAAATAATAGATGACAATTAAATATTACAATATTACTCCATTATCAATGTTAGGCTAATCATTAAAAATGATGTATTAAATGAACAAATAAATAAACACTGTCCGAAAATAATTAAGAGTCCCCAACAATATACTATAATAATATGAGTAAATTACACTTACACCCCCTGAGTTTTAATGAAATTACACAAACCAATCATCTCTTATTCTTTGTCATTACACCAACTACCTCTCCCTTCTACACAAACCACCCCTAAATTTATACATACATTACACATACTACCATTGCATGTTATAAATGTGTAATATTTTAAAGAAAAAACGTGTGATGAATATAATTAAGTTAAACAAAATATTGAATATTGTGTAACACTTCAAATAGTACAAAAACAAATGTTTCTTTATTATTTTTGTGTCAGTAAAAAATACATTAATAATTTCAAATAAATGTTTAAATAACTCTTATATTATTTTATAACGAGCCAAATAATGAAGACGCATTGACTCTTATATTATTTGAATTTTTATACCTAATATACAATATTTTCTTTAATTAATTACACACATCATAAGTTTTTTGTTTAAAATATTACACTTTTATATTATGCAGGGGTAGTCAGTATAACATATGTACAAAATTAGAGGTGGTTCGTGTAAGGACAAAAAAGTGAGGGATATTTTGTGTAATTTTACTAAAATTCAGGAATATGAGTCTAATTTACTATAATAATATTTACCTTATTTTATTCCACTGCTTCATATTCATTCGTCTCCACTAAGTTGGGATCACAACTCAGAAGCAACTTTAAAAAAAATAAAATAAAAAAGCATAAGATATTTCTTTTAAATTATTGAACATTGTTCGTTTGAAGATTCGTTAGATGTAGAGGAAGAAATAAAGAGAAATTGCATTTGTGTTGTGTTGCATTTGGGAACAGATGCAAAATCCGTTTTCAAACCCTAATTCCAATCCCAATCCTCACAATGCTAATGCTGCTTCACAACTACCGCCGCCTCCGCCGTCCACGGCAGCGGCAAACTCATCGTCGTCTTCATTTTTCATCCGATCCGGCGGAAATGGTGGATCGCTCCACCGGAGATCTCATTCGGAGGTCAGTTTCCGGTTACCGGACGACATGATGGACCTTTCGCCGTCCGATCCGTTCAACGGCGGGTCGTCGACCGCGACATTCGATGAGATCGGATCGGAGGATGATTTGTTTTCCACGTACATTGACGTGGACAAGCTCGGAGGTTCGATCGGGTCGGGTGGGAATGGTGAACCGTCGGAGAAGAACCCTAACGTGAGGCCGAGGCATAGGCACAGTAGTTCGGTGGATGGTTCTACATCGTCGTTTGATGAGATTATGGATGCGAAGAAAGCTATGCCTCCGGATAAGTTAGCAGAGCTTTGGACAATTGATCCCAAACGCGCCAAGAGGTTTTGAATTTTCATTTTGAATTATCAGTTCATTAGGTTTTGATTTTTAATTGCTTTTAAAGTTTGAACTTGATTCTTTTTACTACCTTAATTTTTGTTTTGGATACGCGATGGATGAATTATGGTTTGATATTATGTGGACATAATACTCAATAATGAGTTTGACGGGCGTTTGGAAGAGTTTAGATAGAGATAATTTGAGTTGAAGATAGCTAACTTACGAAAACAGCTTATTATCTTCCTATGAGCTCTTTTCTTATTTCAGTAAGCTTTTGAGAATAAGTTTTTTTGGATTATTTTAAAAAAAGCGCATTCAATAAACGCAGTGAAGCTGTTTACGAAAGAAACCAAAAAAAGTGAATGATGGTTTTCATAGGTGACATTTTGATAATTATTGTTTTCCTTATCCACCATGATCATTCTATTAGTTTGAGTTGGTGGCTTGGAAAAAGTCCACCCTCTTATGTATGTTAGATTTTCATCAGCATAAGGTCATGGTTGTGTTAATTGGTAGTTTGTAATTCGTGAGTAGATAGAGATCGTTAGTGATCTTCCTGTTCACTGCAAATTATTTGAATGTTGGGTATTTAAAATGGGGGAGGAAAGTGATCTAATAAAAAATCATTGAAAAACGGGGTAACAAAAGTGAGAGAAAGACAGAACAGTGAGGTTATTCAAGAGAAACTGCTATGTGCTTTAATTTTTGGTTACTGTGTTTTAGTAATTGCCGTGTAATTTTTTACTTGTTATTCACACTGTTGTTACATATAGAATACTTGCAAATCGACAATCTGCTGCTCGTTCAAAAGAGAGAAAGGCTCGCTATATACAGGAACTGGAGCGCAAAGTTCAGACCCTTCAGACTGAAGCCACAACACTTTCTGCTCAACTGACACTGTACCAGGTTTGTGTGAACATGTAGATCTAAAACTAAAAGCACCATTGTACTTCAGTAGCCTCTGTTTTTCTATTGGATTTTCTGATTTAGTTTAATGCAATAAATTTAGCTATATCCTTATATTAATGCCATAAGTCTCATGAAATTTAATTTAACTTGGTTTTATGATCTTTTTTATTACCTGCAAATATTTTTACTTGAACAATGAATCATCTTTGTTTCTATTATTTGTAACTACAAAATATTATACATTGATTTGTATATAGTCACTGAGAATTTAGATTTCTATATAAAGAAAAGGAGTTTCTAAATATAATACAAATAGAAACAAAGGTAATATGAATAGAATTTCCAAATTGTTAGTGACCATATAATAGCTTGGTAGTAGAATTTTATGACATGGCATTGATGATTCTTAGTAGAGGGTGAGTTTGGCGCAACGGTAAGACTATTGCATAGTGACCATGAGGTCACAAGTTCAAATCCTAGAAATAACCTATCTCTTTGTGGGGTAAGGCCGTGTATATCTACTGTCCCCAGAGCACCAAGTGGGTACCTCGTGCACTGGACTACCCTTTTTTACGTTGATGATTCTTAGTACACATAATGGTGTTTTGCTTGTGAGGTTTCGCCGTTTGGTTGACTTTGGTTTTTACCTATACTGCCATACACAAACTTCTCATTGCTGAATAGGAATATTACATAATCTCTTGGTTACGTTGTAGAGGGACACAACAGGTTTGAGTACTGAAAATACAGAGCTTAAGGTCCGTCTGCAAGCCATGGAGCAACAAGCACATCTTCGTGATGGTAACTTCCATTATCTAGTCGATCACTTTCTTAACATACATTAAAATATGGACTTTTCATTTTGTGGAATGATTTATTGAACTCTATAGTAAATTAGTAATCATGTTGGAATTTGTCTCTGATCTGATGTAGCTCTTAATGAAGCACTGAAGAAGGAAGTGGAGAGGCTTAAAGTAGCCACTGGGGAGATGATGAGCCCTACCGACTCTTTCAATCTTGGAATGCACCAGATGCCATTTACAGGATCAACTTTCTTTCCAACCCCACCACAATCAGGTCCTTCTGGTCAGCAAAACATGCAGTTCCCACCATTTGGTCATGCCCCATCTGGTGTGCCAACTCATCAACTGCAACAAATAAATTCTCATTCGCTCTCAGAAATATTGCAAAATGGCCAGCTTGGTCGTTTTCAAGGACTCGACATTAGTAGCAACGGATCAACTCTAGTGAAGTCTGAAGGCCCCTCACTCTCTGCAAGTGAGAGTAGCACTACATTTTGAATTTGACACAAATTGCTTGACATGCTGACTTAAACATGGCATTCATTGTTTATAGTGTTGACATCTAGTCAACTAGTGAAGGTATTCATTTGCTTAAACATTCTATTCAGATTACAGATTAATTGTTAATTATTTATTCTTAGTGATGCTCCCCGAAAAGGGGAAGCACTCGCAGGGTTTTGTCGTGAAGTTCATGTAATCATGTTTCAGCATGGCATTTGGTGTTTCTGAGAGTTAGAATATTGGGGATGAAAGGTCATTCTCATTGTATCATTATATGTTGGGGGTGCACATTGGCCCCTTCCTGTCATTTGTATCATCATCATTTACCTGATAGCATGTAAACTGTGTGATTTATTGATGTGTTTCACTTCATTATTACTCCAACTAAAGATAGACTACGGTTCTTCTATGATGTCTAATTACCAAATTTAGTTTTATTATAATCGAAGAGTTTGTAGACCTTTTGCATTCAATTTTTATTTGATTAGACCTTTATGAATAGTTAGCATGTCTTAGTTTGTTTCTGATTTTAACAACTCTAATGGTGGGGGCACTAATCATTCAAAATCAGTATCTATGTATTTGAGCACTTATGACTATTTTGTTTAACCAGCATGAAACTGAAGGATTGAATCATTCATCATTTTGTGGGCTTCTTAGTGCTGTAGCACTCACTATTGAAGCTTCTAACGACTTTGGCTTGCATTATTTGCATTTCATTTTTTATTTCACTGATAACAGCTGTCCCATTTGTAAATTGTGGCCACAAGTTCTTAAATTAGTTAATACTCCTCAATCTGTTTTATATCTCAACTGTGTTGTTTGTCAATCCGGTTTGATTTTATAATATTCAACTTTTTGATTTAAGGGTATATATTTTTTGTAGTTAGTTTTTCAGGGAAGGGAGGAGTGAGAAAATGGATTTTGATCCTGGATAATAACTTGTTAAGTGGAAGTATTTACACTTTGTTTTGGTCCAATTGCCATACCATTATACAGATGATTACATAGGAATTTATGGAAAACAATGTAAGGAGGACAATCAAATTAATTCTCGTTTTTAATGTATTTGAAAAAATAACTAATCTTTGAAATTAATTAAATTTTGATTTGTATTTAATAAATTGTAGACATGGAATTTAAGTTCTAAATCAAATAATTTATCATTTATCATATAGAATCAATGAATAAAGAGCACATATCATAAAGTTTTTATCCTCATGTTTCAAACAAATCATATTCCACCAAATAATATAAAAAAAATATTTTCTATTTTTATGATTTTTCTTTTTTAATTTGGCCAGAATAGAAACAAGATAGAAAAAGTAGCACATATAATCTTCATTTTAAACCAGAATTCACATAAAACAAATCATTTTTAATTAGTCCACCCCACCTCTATTTATTTAATTTGGTGGGCAATTGACTTAAATTTCCCAAAAGACCTTTAATTATAATGTGATTTATCTTGTCTTTGACTTTGAGCATCTTAAACAATTATTATATCATTACAATTTCTCTATCTCTTAATGTTACTTGGTGCTTTGGTCTTTAAGGCTTCTCACTCTTTGGTGCTTGTTTTACATCCTTTGCACGAACGAAAACAATCAATTAATTTTTTTAAATATTTATTATTATAATTATTTGAGATAACAAATCTATAAACATTTTGTTATTTATCACCGTGAATATCTCACAACTTGGTACTATAGTAGACAAGTATGTACTAAAAAATGAGTAGACAATTCAAAAAATATGTAAATTTTGTGACATATTTATTATTAAAAATAATAAAATTTAGCATATCCTTAAAATAATATTTCCTGATTTGAAAAAAGTGTGAATAAATTTTAGCATATTTAAATTTCGTGCTAATATGGAAATTTGATCTGAATATATCCTAATTTGGTGGATTTTCAACTTCGATGTATATTTTAATATGGTGCGTTTTCCCTTCATTTTAGCATCTGAAATTTAAATGTAAACATATTTTAATATTGTGCTAATATTCATAGTTTTGAAAACCGTGCCGTACCGGCCGGTTCAACCGGAAAACCGATGAACCGGACCCCTAACCGGTACGGTACGTATGTTATACCGCATATGCAATAGAACCGGTCAAAACCGGTTGAAAACCGGTTGGTTTGTACATTAATTTTTTTTTTTTTTTAAATTTCAAATTTTCAATTCTTCACCAATTCTTCAACTTCAATGATTGATATTTGGGTCATTTATTTGTATTTTGCGTTTGTTAAGTGATAATTTTGGATAAATATATGTTTTGTACTTTAGACTTTAATTTTATTAAAGACTTAATGTTGTTTGTTTGTGTGAATTTGAAGTAAATTATGAATATAGATTATAAATATGAATATCTACTTATTTGAAATTTTTTGTTATAGGTTTACATATATATATATATATAAGCAAGTATGTCCGGTTTAACCGGCATGTGGTTTAATTACTGAACCACTGGTTGAACCACTGTACCACTATACCAATACCCTAACCGGTTTGATAACCGGTACAGTTTTAATAACATTGCTAATATTGCTAATTTGATAAAGAAAATATCAATTACCTAATTAGATAGATTTATAGTGCTAATGTATCAATTAGATAGATTTCTAGTGCTAATGTATTGGTTAATAAAGAAATTTTTTAGACGTAATAATTTCCATTCCATTTTGATTTGGTAATTCGACCGTTAAAACAATTTGTTAAATTTATTATTGATAATAAATATATATTTATAACAATAATGCTATTATTTAAAGAAGTTTGGTAATAAATAGTTTAGTTATCTCATAAATTACAATCCATCATACTAATTAATGAAATATAAGTGAAACAAGAGTGTTAATAGTTTTTAGATTTTTAATTTATTATTAGTAATTATATCAATTAAAATTCTCAATCAATTATAATAGAACCTATTATTCAATTAATGTTATTGACAAACTTATAAAGAGCTTAATTAACATGCATTGATAGTGTAAATGACTCTGGAGTAGATAAGATCCTTTGATTATTTCATTTGTATTTTACATTTCTAATACACTCTTTAATATTCATAAAATATCTTTATTATTACCTCTCATAATTGTCAAAGTGATAAAAATTTGAAACAGGTTTTGAATTTAGATACTGCAAATAAAAATATTTAAGAATGACTTTTTTTTCAATTCAATTTGAATTCATTAATCTAATTTAATTTTTGGATAAGATTATTGTTGACCTATTAACTAAAAGAAGTATGCCTATCTAATTTTGAGAGTTATTATAGTAATAATAATTAATAAAGCACATATTTGGGGGAAAAACAGGTTCATGGTGGTATAATTTCAAACATATTAATGGGTAGACTAAAAAATAAATCATTAATTTTACGAGAAAAATATATATATATATATATTAATACATAAATATTACACTATAATTTTATCTACTATTAATAAAGCCAAAATCAAAAATAATTAACTACCCCATAATATAATTGATGATTTCCTATTTTGCCCTCAATATATTCTAATTTATACCAAAAAAATATATAACCTAATGCAAATTATAATATATTCAAATTCAATTATAATATATGTAATACAATTAATTTATTACATGTCATTACAAACAATAAGAGAACGGGTTGACAGACACGGTAATGCGTATTAGTTGAAATAAAATTAATGAAATTGATAAAATAGTAAATAAATATTTATATAGCCACTGTTTTTGACTCGGTTGAAGAATGTGGAAGTAAGAAAGAAAAGGAAGAGCCCTAATTTCCTATTTTCCCTTTCCCTTTTTTCTTCTTCCCTTATTTTCCAGATTATCCTCTTTTCCTTTCTCCTCATTTTCCATTTTCTTTTCCATTCCCTCAACTTTCAAATATAAATCAACACCTTTTTCACATTTCCTAACTTCTTCTACATTCTACTCACAAACACTTCTATTGTCTCCTTTTCTATTCGGGTTAACCCAGATTCGTATCTGGGCCCACACCACTTCTCAGATATACCGTTTTCTTTTCATCATGGGCGATCTTCATCATAACGGCGTCGTTCTCGGCGAGGATCGCCCTTGCGCCTCGTCTCCTCCATCGCCGCCGCTAACATCTTCATACCTTGATCCGTTATCCGTTACTCCAGGTGTTTGGTCGGTGGCCGAGAACGCGACACGGCAGATTCTCTGCCGGATACAACCAACCCTCGCCGCTGACCGGAGGAGGCGGGAAGTTGTTGATTACGTACAGAGGTTGATTCGATACGGTGCTCGGTGTGAGGTGGTTTTTTTCCTGTTATTATCATCGTTGTTACTTTAGTTTGGTTTTGTTGATTTTTAATTTAATGTTGCTCTGAGAATTTCAGCACGTTTATAGAGGTTTGATTATTTTGTTTTTTTGTTGTTGTTGCTAATTTGAGCTGTTTAGGCTTGTTTTTGATGATTCTGTTAGCTTGCATAAGCAATTTATGTGTCCTGTTTGTGATTTTGTACATGAATTTTAAGTTAGTTGTGTTATATTCATAGTGCTTTGTCTTTACGGCAAAATGTTGCATTTGAATTTAGGAAACCACTGGTAAGGTTGCCTATGTTACTATTAGGAATGTGTGGGGGTGTTCTTGTCTAGTGGTGATGGAATGAACTCTTCTGCCTTTGTTCATAGGGTAGAAAATGTGCTATTTCACAGATTCAGTGTTTCATAGCTTGACATCGGTAATTAGGTCAAGTAAATGTGAAAGAAAAGTCAATGTAATTTCAATCACCTCTCTTCGAGGGAAGGTAAGGAGCTAATTTCAATCACCTCTCTGGCTCCTCACCTTGGTGGCTATTAGTACAATGACTTCATCATGTTTGTATTTCCAGTTTTTGAAATATTTTTAATGAATCCAATATATTTCTTTCAGTAAGTGTAATGCTTCATTCCTTTACTGTTTCCTTGGATTTGCCTTTCCAATTTAATGCTGCTCATTGATGTGCTCAACCACTCATTTGATGTATAAACTATCTTGGCGATATGTAGTGATAATAGGATTCTTTACAGGGCGGTAATGCAGTATAACTAGCACTCATGTTAAGCTTTCTTTGTTACAGGTTTTTCCATATGGGTCGGTTCCCTTAAAAACATATCTTCCGGATGGAGATATTGATTTAACTGCAGTCAGTTATCAGAACATTGAGGATGGCTTAGTCTCTGATGTTCATGCTGTTCTGAGGGGAGAAGAAGCCAATGAAGCTGCTGAGTATGAAGTAAAGGATGTTCGTTTCATCGATGCAGAGGTTCTTTCCACCCTCTTCCTTAATGGCTTATCGGAAGTTGAATATAGTTTAGAGTTCAAGAGTTGTTATTAGCCTGAAAATTTTGAATCCGCACTTCATTTTATTTCAAGATTCTTGGTAACTATTTCCATGAGAACACTGGTTAAGGGACTTCAAAAGTTGATGCAGTTAATTTATTGGAAATTCAAAAGTTTTAGTTTCCAATAAAAGTTTTTTGTCTTTGACTCTTTAAACAGGGCCCATGGCAGAGGTTATTTTTTGTCTTATTTAAATTGGGAAGGGTATAAATTTTACTCTCTTGATGGAATTAGGTCCAAGCATTTTATTCAATTTTATTTTCCCCTGTATTGAAACATTGAGGCGTTCTCGAATGTTCCGGTGACTCTCTTCCTTGACCCTCTGATTTCTTCTTTCCAAAATGGGCAGTTTTAAGAGTGTTCTGTTTGTTATATGTTCAGTAAGCTATGTAAACTTCTTTCCTCCTTCCCAACTAGTTGTTTGATTTTATGTAAGGCGGTGAACTTTATTTGGTAGCTTTAGCTGATCTTTGGAACTGTTTTTGAAATGCTTGTTGATTTAAATATCAAATGTATATATTTTGCATCCTATCATATGTGAACACTGGAATTGTTGCAGTTGTTTACATTTTGCTAAACTACTGTGCTAGGCTGATTTGGCAAACATTATCTGTTGGCTTATTATTACTTAACTTTTACATTCCTTATGTCTCTAAATGTTGTAATATTATATTTACTATAGAGGGTAAAGTATTTGTCTTTGGTGCATCATTTGTGTAGTGATTTTCTTTTGTTGAGTCTTTGTGTTCATATTTCTTTGTTTTAAAATGCTTTGGTTATTTATCACAGGTTAAGCTTGTCAAATGCATTGTACAGAATATTGTTGTAGACATCTCTTTCAATCAGTTAGGAGGACTCAGTACGTTATGTTTTCTTGAGAAGGTATTATTAATAGTGACCTCCTAAGACCACCAATCATTCTTCTAACATAACATGTGTCATATGTTCTCCTCTCAATTTTCGCTAACATTTCAGACAGTATGGTGATCCATTTGTTTAATATTTTCTTCTTTTCGTTTGTTTATTTTATATCTCATGAATTGTAAAACAAGCATTATGTATGACATCACCTTTGTTCATCTCCTAATGGTACTTTGGAATTATTGTGCATTGACACAATTTGAATCTTCCTTTATTTTTATATTTTGCCATGTCCGCTTTATTTGGTGTTAACTTAGTTCTGATTTTATTGTAGGTTGATCAACTTGTTGGAAAGGATCACCTCTTCAAACGTAGCGTTATCCTGATAAAGGCTTGGTGCTACTATGAGAGTCGGATACTGGGTGCTCACCATGGCCTGATTTCAACATATGCTTTAGAAACACTGGTTCTATATATCTTCCATCATTTTCATCATGTATCCTTAGATGGTCCACTTGCAGTGAGTTCTCCATCAAATAAATTCTGCATCACATGATGCTGGTGATGCATTATTTTATTAAGCAATTTATGCCTTCTTACCCTTTGTTCTAGGTTCTCTTCAGATTTTTGGACTATTTCAGCAAATTTGATTGGGAAAATTATTGTGTTAGTTTGAAAGGCCCAGTTGGCAAATCTACTCTCCCTGATATAGCAGGTATGCAATTTATTTATTTACTTGTTTAGTTTTAGTATCATCAAGTAGCTTCATGGTTGTATTCTGATTCTCTCTTTGTTATTATGTGAAGTTGAGGTGTCAGAAAATGGAGGAAATATTATGCTGACGGAAGAATTCATTAGAATCTGTGTGGATTCATTCTCAGTACCTTCAAGGGGAGTTGATTCAAACATGCGTGCATTTCCCCAGAAGCATCTCAACATCGTTGATCCGTTGAAGGAGAACAACAACCTTGGTCGTAGTGTCAATAGAGGTATGAAGTGTTATCCTGTTAGTCTGAATGACTATTGAACTGTGTTTAACGTTATGTAGCTAGGTTATGATGATATTCTTTTCCTAGTTGTAACATGTTATCATGTATCATGAAGATGTTCTCTTTTATCTTAGTTGACATCTTTAGGGCATAAATTTACTGATTCACCTCTTGATACTTAATCTTTGTTTGTTTTGTGACTGAGTCATCCTTGGAATGACTTGATGGCTTGTTGCTCATATTGCCAGCTTGCCACTCATGTTTAATATGAATTATGAAAGGCTATCTCAAAGAACCAGTTGCAGACCTTCTAGTTTTTTTCTTCCCTTTTGTATTAATGTTGACCGGTCCTCCGGCTATGACTTTTTGGAAGGTATTCATGAGGACTGAAATTGTAGTGGTAGACAATTCTCCTGACAAGTCACCAGTACAGTTATTATGGATGTACTTTAGTTGTTAGAGGAAATGATAACTGAGTAAAACATCAGGGCATTTAAGATCTGCGATTGCAAATTAGCGTCTATTAGAAGTTTATAGTCATAGCTTTGTTTTGTTTCTGTTTATGTTTAATGATCTGTCCCCCCTCCCGAATTTCACATTATATTGATGACATTTGTTTGTTTGTTTCAGGTAACTTCTACCGAATACGCAGTGCTTTTAAGTATGGTGCCCGTAAACTTGGTTGGATTCTTATGTTACCAGAAGATAGAATAGCAGATGAGCTTAATATGTTCTTTGCAAACACTCCGGATGGACATGAAGGTACTCAAGGGAATGACATTCAAACTCCTAGTATGGATCAACTTTTTGACTCTTCATGCTCATCAGACACCCGAGTATGCTCTGAAGACAATATGTTATTGTCTTTATCGACTGGATCCAAAAAGGATCAGATACATGGAAAACAGCATAATTTTGAAAGTAGAAATGAAAGAGAAAGATACTTGGTCAAAGATGTCTCGTCTTTGGCAGGGTTATCACTTGACTCATCTCAGGTTGGAAATGTAATTCCAAGTTATAAACTTTGTGGGGATTCTAACAATGTTACAACATCTGGAGTCTTGGGTGTCACAAGCACTAACAGTTCATCATACTGTTCAGACGGGAAAGTTGAAAATAGGATTTCTTGTAGTGATACAGCTGTAAATTCTGTTATCGGTGATGAGAAAGAGAAGCACTTTACGGTGAGTAATTCTCTCAGATCACAAGATGAAAACAATATGCCATCTTTTAACTCAACCATTTTTGAAAATGCTGCTAATATCTCAGAAAATATCTTCTCTCATAGTGATAGATACATAACTAGTGTTCCTGTGGGCACTGAAGCTTCAAAATCCCTATTGGACCTTGCTGGGGATTTTGACAGTAACATCCAGAACCTACAATATGGTCGGATGTGCAATGGTTATACTATTTCTCCACTTCTGGTGCCTAGTCCTCCAAGGTCTCCAAAGATACAAAATAGGAATCCATGGGAAACTGTTCGTCAACATATACAGATCAATCACAGCCTTCATTCTCAGATGAATTCAAACGGTGTTATTGGACAGCAAATTTACCTTGTAAATCATTCTACTCTGCCGATGGCCACTTTTGGTTCTGAAGAAAAGAGAAAACTACGAGGAACAGGCGCATATTTCCCTACTATGGTATCCATATACTTCTGGACTATTTACATATAAATGTGAGATTTTCTGTCATAATCTAGCTATTAAACTCATAATTTTGCAGAGTTCCCGCCCATACAGGGATAGTAAGCCAGTGCCAGGAAGGGGAAGAAGCCAAGTACCTGGTACTCACTGGCAGCCGCAGAGACACATTAGCAACAATGGCTTTGCTCCAGCTCCAGAAGAGTGGAATTTGTCTATGGAAGGAAGTTCTGAACTTTCTCTAGAAGGATATCCTGCTCCTGGCAGTGCTAAAGCAAGATCATCAGAAACCTATTTCTTTCAGCCTTCCATGTGGGGATCATGCCGTGCCAATGGCTTTCCTTACATATCTGAGAAACCAGAGTCTGGCTCTGTGAGCCCTCAGCTTCATGGATCGCCAAGAATAGAAGTGAACAACAATCTCAAATCTGGAATTTCTGCTTCTGGTGGTTCGCCTGACATAGGATTGGTGGCAGAGAAGAG